>FR990084.1:1414159-2808319 GCA_905404285.2 Erannis defoliaria
ATACCATACCGTTTTAAGTCCTAATAATCAGTCATCCTAATGGTAAATCTACATAACATTACTAAACATACCATCACTGCTCCTAAATTCTCATTGGATATAATATTTTAAAGCCATAAAATTTAAAATCCTAATAATATCTAATCCTACAGTAAATTAACATAACAGCTACTAATCCTAATATAAAATAATCCAAATAATTTAGTTGCTTCAGTTCTACTCCTCACCCGACTACTACTCCACTACTACTCTTTCTACTTCTGTACCTGAGTCGGATCTGTCAGCGAGCTTTAATATACATATATATGTAGCATGAGTAGTGAGGATTTCTGGGTTGAAATAACAAAAAGGCTAAGGCGGGAAAAGGGATTACCAATATGTGTAATTAGACAAAGAGAGAGAGAGAGAGAGAAAGAGACGGGAACCTCTCCCTGAGAGAGGGGGAGTGCGGAAACCTATAGTTTTCGAGAAAATAATAAAAATGAATGAGGTGAGGCTTGGAAAAAATGTTTAGGAACGTACTTTATCGACTGATTTCTTGATGTAACTTTGATATAACTCGGGTTAGGATGCTCTGAGTCATATCTGTCACTAATTTCGAACCTAACCAACTCAAACTCGACTCCGGGTGGGCTCCCGCCAGAAGCTCTTGCGGTCGCCCCTGAGTGTTCGCTTCGCTACGGAGGTCGCCGGCTCGCTTCGCTTGCCACCTCCCCCTTCAGTATCACTGCGCACTCTAGGGGTAGGAACCACAAGACTAGGTGGAGTCGAGGTGCTCTGATTTGGTGTTGACATACAGTGTTGAACGAGTAATGCGAATTTTTGAGTTGAAATAAAAAAAACCTTCGCTTCGCTCCCGCCATAGTTTAACCTATCCGACTCAAATCTGTCACCACTTTAATATAGGTACATACAGAACAATAACAAACTCAACAAAAAAATAGATACCAACACAAAATTTCAGTTTGTTCTATTTTCCATTACACCAATAACTGAACTAATAAACAAAAAAATACTAAACCAAAAAAGCTAATAGCACTATCATTCTTAGGAACAATAACTCTATAAACAAAGATATTAGTAACATTACTATTTATGACAACTAATCTTAGGATGTATAACCATTATGTCACACTACTATTAGAATCGACAAACACAAGGACAAAAAATCATTATGCCGGTAAAAAATTATGTGCATGTATCATTAAGACTACATTCGTTTATGACTAGATGCGTCTGACTAATGATGACAATAGGACAAAAATCAGTATGTCAATTCTTATGAAAATGAAAATTTATGAAAAAAAAATTGTAAGCATAAACTCCATTTGTGTAGCAACAGCAATGTTTTGTGTACCAACGTACGAGTATGTTGTAACTTCTGCACGTTAAAACGGCTGCACAGATTTAGACGAAACCCAGAATGGAGCTGGTTAAGTAGGAATAAGTAACTGGAAATACGCATTTTTTTAAAATTATTCTCTTTGATTAGGTACCCTAGCACCTACCCTTACCCTTAGCCCAAGATCCTGCAAGATATTCTTGATCGGTAACATTATGATATCATAGGATTATTTTTCTCAATTGCAGAATTCCGCAATCATAGAATAAACCTATCTAATTTAAAGTAGATAAATAATGGAATTGATTATAATCGCAACTGAAATTCGCAAAATGTTAATAACGGCACCGGACGTAGATTGATTTAAAAAAAACTGATAAAATAATGTAAAAGTATGACTGTAAAGTATGACCTATCTAGTTTTATGCCTGTGTTTTCAATATAGCATAATATCTGTATGATTTGAAATAAAATCGCCGTCGTTTATTTGTTTATATATTATTACCTTGTATTGTTTTTGTTTGTTTAAGCGTACCCTGCCGTGTGGTATGCGTGGGGGACGTCACCAACGGTTCCAAAGGGAAGACCAGCGCTGGCTGTTCGCAGCCAGCATTATGCTGAGTTGGAACCGGTTTGTGGCGAAAAACTATTTTGTACTGTTTAAATTTGTTATGAGTTTCTACTGTCTTGTCTTGTGTAAAAAATGTGTTTTTTTTCTACAAATAAAATATTGTCTATTGTCTATTGTCTATTTTCAAGAATAACTCTATTTCAACCATTTACTCCTAAACTAGTAATCTGCGTTTTTGCAAAAGCACTTGAATATCTTATTAATATTATAAATGTGAAGATTTGCATGTATGTTAATCCTTACAAAAACTGCTAGACGGATTTGGTTGACATTTGGAACACGAAATCACCGACAGAAGCTAGTGCGGAATAATGGACAAAATTATGTCTTAATCAATGTATTGTATAGTTTGCTTTCGAAGCCGTCGCAGCATAATCGGGAGACCGCTATAGGTACTTGATCATGAGGTGGGGTTCAAACCTAGGCTCGTACCAATGAGTTTTTTGGAGTTTATGTACGGATTTCCATACCATTGACTTTTCTGTGAAGGAAGAAAACTTGAGGTAACCTGCATACACCCGAATTCTACAACCCGCTACAATCACTGAAGAGAGAAGTGAATAGAACAGAAATGTGACGGGCCGCGCTAACAACTCTTCCAGTATCCATGTTTTTAAACTGAGAATACTCAAAAAAGACAATTTAAATAGACGAGTAGGAAACCAAACCACATTGCATCGTAATTAGATTAATTTCAATATGTCGCAAAATGGCATTTCGAGCGTTTTACGTCAAATGTGCGACCAATGAATGGCATTTTCGTCGTAGTTTCTATGCAATTTTGTGTGAAACTGGCGACAGTGGTTTTCCATACAATTGCTTTACAACATTGTTTTGACAGCCGTTCTAAAAGTAGGACTTTCGCTTTTCTGTGGGCTCAACCACCCTTCGAGGGAGGCCTAAGTCCAGCAGTAGACTTTAAAAAAAGGCTGATTATACTTGCTGTCTGGACTGGGGTATGTCCCAAAACTGCATACTGCGTGGGGATTATGGCAATTAAGTCTAATGGCTATTAAGTTCCCCCCTTCGTCCAGCAGTGGACGAAGCTGTGGTCTGGCTGTTGATGATGCTTGATTTTAGTCCTCTGTAAACAATCCATACTATTAGTTCTAGAGTGTTAATTGCAAAGGCGACAAAAGCTTATTACCCCGCCGCCATTTTAAATGCACCCTGTCTATGCTCAAACCGCGACTGATTGCAACTAGCAAATGGCACGATTCAAAAGTAGAGTTTGTGCCAAATTTGATAGCCGCGCTCAATATACTTTATAACATAATCCAGTAGTTGCATATACAGGTTAGTTCTAATCAGTTAGCATCCTTTTAAGAGCATATTCTGTACATCAAAACAAACAACTTTCACTATGGGGCTAACATTGCAATCGAAAAAAAAACCGCTGTTACATACATTTTGCCTAAGTGCGATGAATTTTTTGTATGAAACAGCTGTTTTTTTTCTGCGATTTCAATGTTGGCCCCGTAGTAAAAGTTGTTTGTTTTGATGTACAGAGTATGCCCTTAAAAGGATGCTAACTGATTAGAACTAACCCTGTATATATACAGTAGTGGTTTATTGGGCAATTTTTAACCACGAGTGAGACGAACGAAAAAAAAGTGGTTCTCCAATAAATCACTTGATACATACCAACTTAGTGTCACTCGGACGTATAATTTAGAGGCGTCTGAGATAGAAAACACATGGTTTTGAGACACATTTTTGTGTTAATTACACGAGATTACTCACGTTTCTCACGATCCCCACACCGCCTGCCAGGCGTGATGATTATGCCCCATCCACTATTAAGGTGGAGGCCTTCGTTCAGCGGTGGACGTCTTCTGGATGATAAGTTATCAGCCATCAGTGAAGAGGTAAATAAATAAATATCGGTGGACGTTTTTCACACAGCGCCATCTAGCCCCAAACTAAGCAAAGGTTGTACAATGTAAACCAGATAGGTGATAGAATACTAATTACCTACATAATATTTATTTATTTATTTGTAAACTAGAGGTCCCCCGCGACTTCGTCCGCGTACGGAAGAAATTCGGTTCGCTCCCAAAATTCACCACTTTAAATTACTACGAACAAATTTTTTACCCCCCCCCTTTGAATGAACTACCCAATTATCAATTTTCATCACCATAACTTCATTAACAAATAACTTTCCATACAACATTCAACCCCCTCTTCCCACCCTTAAATCATCCTTGTCAAAAAAAATATAAAACATATTTTTTTATTTTAAATGAACTACCCAAATCCAAATTTTCATGACAAAAGTCTAATAACAAGGGACTTTCATACAAACGTTTCCCCCTTTCCCCCCCCTTAGGGGTCGAATTTCGTAAAATCTTTTCTTAGTACACCCCTACGCATCAAGACCAGCGGTTTGGGCTGTGCGTTGTCTGTCTGTCAGTCAGTCAGTCAATCAATCAATATGTCAGTACAGAGCCTTTTATACATAAAGATACATACTTTTTTTTATAGGTAGTACCTAATATTATGTTTTCTGTGCTTCAGCCTTGCAGGTGTAGGGTGTAATACTACACCTAGGAAGAGTGTCCGCTCTGAAGAGCGGTCATAAAGTAAGGCGCGATGTATATCCGGATATTGCTGCACTTACTGTTTGGAGAAGGCACCGCTTTTCTGTAATTAGTTTGTGCTTGAAAACATTCGAAGCTATTGTAGAGGACGTTCGGAGAGAATAGATGAGAATCTAGTATTGGAGTTAACGGTTCAAATTAAAATGTAAAGCTTCCAGCATATACCATTGGGGATGCCAATGATGATGATCTTTTTCCATATTACACTCACAATAATATATTATGTATATTATGGTCACTCACCAATGACCATGTATGTACTTTTTGGCCGAGGGGTATGCCTGGTCTTGCCACCTCCAGTAGTGTATGTTCGAAGATGCAAAGCGAAGAGTAGAAAAAAAAGAAAGAAGACTGAACCAAAAGACGGTTATTCTACCTTTTGTATAACGTGATTCTTGTAAGGTACTATCACTTGGTAACAATGACTCTGAAACTGAACTGATTTTATAGCTAGGTTAATTAATTGGTATTTTGGGTTTTATTTACTTATAGTTGATACCTTACAGACAAACAGACTGGCTGAAGATATACAGTCCCATATTAGAGTTATGAACTATATCTAAGAGTCCCATTTGATTATAATGCATAGATCTTAATAGGTACCTATTCATGTTATCAGTGATGTTTTGTTTCGAATTTTATACAAAGTATTTAAAATAAATTAAAAAGTATAACAATAAGAGGCTGACGAATGTATTTTCAGAATACAGGCGTATTGTGCTACATTGGTTACGTGTTTTTAAAGCGACTGATGGCAATGTTTTGTCTATCACAATTTGCTATAAACTCATGGCTTGCGGTGGTGGCACGGTGTGACGCGTGGAAGGAGATTATTACGTGAAGAGAACACACCTGGGACAACAAGCAGGATTTCGCGTGGTACAGCAGGGTGTTGGAAGCACAGCTGATATGATGTCGCGCTGAAGGATCTGCGTGAGCTTCAGCGGCCTTAGTGGCACGAGGTCGCACTTAGTTGTCTGATTGTTTTTGTTGTCGGAGGCCAAAAGCAAAACGTACCTACTTATTATTGGGATATAATTAGTAGGTACTTGTCGCAATTGTTAAAACTAAAATAAAAATCTTTAAAAACAATGCTGTATGAAACTCTTCATTATTGTTTTTTGTTGTGAGAATAATAATAGTCTATTGTTTTTATTCGCTATCTCCTTCATACGTAATTCTACCCTGTGAATATTTGAACAGAAGCTCACAATAGCTCGTTCTGTGGTTATTTTTCGTCCAATTACTCCTGCGTTAGTTTGCGAATCAAATCACCTGAATATATTGAACCGCAGCCAAAATCACAAGCTTCAATAACTCCCGCTCGGCAAATGAAAATATGCATTGAAAAACAATAAAATCAATTTATTTCAAGTTATAGTACTAAGGTACTTCATTCCGTTTAGTCACTACTTACACACATACTTACTCATAATATTAAAACCATTTCTTAGTTTGTAAACATGCAGCGATGCCCAAGTTAGGGCTCAGGCAAGACTTGGATGCCAGGACAGTTGTTACAATATCAAGCCGAAGTTTGCAGCCGACAAATAATATCAACTATTCATATCGCAGCTTCAAGAAAGGGGTTGGAATTAAGGACGAAACAGAAAGGGGCTTCATTAAGTCGTTTTCTGATACTTTTATTTAAAAAAAAAGTATATTCATATTCATATTCATTTATTGCATAAGTGTGATTTACATGTCAAATTAAAGTATGCACTTATATAAAATAATTATGTTATGTGCGTATTATGTCCAGTAGGAGGCTGATTATGCTATATTTTGTATGCTATGCTAATAATGTCACAGTCAAATACATAATAAATTAATTAATAAAAATTATCATATTAAATACAATTATCAAAAATAATGTCAATATACAATAATTGTACGAATACATTCCCTTTTACAGTCCAGGAATTCTTTAAAACTATAGAACCCGTGGTCGACAAGCCAGCGTTTTAGGCGATACTTGAAACAAGCTAGTTTTGGCGCGGTAATGACGTCACTCGGTAATTTGTTGTAAACAGTCGGTCCCATGATATGAGTGAGCTTGTCGGACTTGGCCAGACTCCTTGGAACCTGCTTTAGCTGCCCTGCACGCCGTGTGGGGACCGTACTACGGTCACCGTACGCCGTGAATCTGTGTAAGTTGTTCCTTACATACAACGCCACTTGCATTATTACAATGCAGGGCAGCGTAAGTATTCCGATTTTTTTAAAATAGGGTTTAGCTGATTGATCACTACTAATGCCTACTATGGCTCTTACGGCCCTTTTTTGCATCCGGAATGAGCGCTCCCACTCCGCCGCCAGCCCGTACAGCTTGGCACCGTACTGCAGCAGCGAGTGCACCGTGGCGAAGTAGCACGTCAGCGCCACCTGCCCCGGCACCACTCGCGCCACACGTCGAAACGCATAGCAAGCACTAGCAACCCTACTACATAATTTGTGTATGTGATGCTCCCACGTTAATACGGTGTCGATATCAAAACCGAGAAAGTTGGTGACTTCGGTTTGTTTTATTTCGACACCATCTATGGACACTTTCAGGTTTCTATATCTTCTACCTGACAGATTGAAGTGAGCGTAGTGGGTTATCTTCAAATTCAGTACCAGGCCGTTGATTCGAAACCAGCTGTGAAATTCGGCGGTAGCGTCATTCAGTTTTGCTTCTAGTTCCTCCAACGCAGTAACTAGCGCGGCCACATCATCAGCATACATTAGGATTTCTGCTGATGTTATTGCGTCCGGTAAATCATTCAGCAGTAGCGAGAACAGGATATTCGAGACAGAGGATCCCTGCGCGACTCCCATTGAGGAGCGCAGAGGGTCCGATCTCACTTTGCCTCCGTTCCCGACTACAATCTGAGATCTATCCCGCAGTATGCTCGTTGCCAGTGCTAGCGCTGCATCCCCCAGTCCATAATGGTGTAGTTTCCCAGCGAGCACGTCGTGGTCGGCGACGTCGAATGCCTTTGATAGGTCGCAGCAGATCACAGCGACTTGCTGCTTCCTCTCACGGGCATCGACAATACGCCGAATCAGTTCTCGAGTCAAGGTGGTCGTGGACCGCCCCGCCCGATACGCATGCTGCCGGTCTGTAAGCTGGTCGGTCTCAGAGAGAAAGGTTATCGTCGGTCGTTAGTCGGGAGCTAAGGCCATTTTCGAAAATCTTAACTACTGCAGGAATTATCGAAACGGGCCTGTATCCATCTATATCCTCTCTCTTACCTTTCCCCTTGAAGATAGGAGAAACTTTAGCAGCTTTCATTACTTCAGGGCAGCTCCCTTCCCGTATGCAGACGTTGAAAAGTTCGGCCAGTACGGGAGCGAGTGGGACTGCTGCTACCCTGAATAATCTCATGTTCAAGCCATACACATCTTTGGATTTTTTTGGATGGATCCGTGAAGTGATGAGTGGGTAGACTTCGTCTGCAGAGAACGGGCGGATCCTCAGCGAGCGGTCGGCGGGAGCGCGCGCCTCGCGCAGTACTGTGAGCGCGCGCGTGACGTCGGCAGGGGGAGCGCCGCACGCCACCGATGCGCTTAGGAATCTTGCGTTCAGCGCATCCACGGCATATTTTTTTACTAAAGAACGAAGTACCATCGTTACTCTTTACGACGTCCGTAAAATCCAGATCGGAGGAATTATATTTTCCCCTTTCTGAATTAACCACATTCCACATTGCTTTACATGAATTTCCACTTTTGTCAATTATATTAGCATAGTGATTTGATTTTGTATATGTCAATAAATTATCATATTTTTGTCTCATGTCACTTAAAATAGATTTTATAATGTCATTAGAAGGATTTGGTTTACTTAATTCAATAATGTCAAATAGAAGGGATTTAAATAATTTAATGTCAGGTGATACCCAGGTCATATCTTTTCTCCTATAATTTGGTTTCCGTAGTGGGAAACATACCTCAAATTTATTTTGAATGATATTAATCACAGATCTAGCGATCTCCGTCGCGGTCCTGTAGCGTAGGAATAAATCGCCCCAATCTACACTATGGAGTGACGACAAGGAACTGTCATTATTTTCCCGGGAGAAAGACGTAGAATAGCAATGCCCTGGCTCAGGTAATACCCTTTCACACGACACTTCAACCCTGATGCCGAGGTGATCACTCAGTTCTGTGGAGATAGGTGATGTGCGGACCGATCCGGCCGGGAAGTTACTATACGCCTGATCTAAGCACGTTGATGTTGTCGCGGTCACCCTAGTCGGGAAGTCGATCTCAGCCACCATACCATGGACCGAAAGTATGTCAGATAGTTTCTTCCAGTCCGAGTTCACATCGCCCAAACTGTTTACGTTCGTATCCCCTACTATCACGCATTCCAAACCCAATAGTCATAATCATAGTTATAGTCCTATAAATACAAATAATCGTCAACTGATGGTCAATTAAGTCAATCGCAGATACTTCGCAGTATCTTTCAACACTCATATTAATTAAATCATAATTTTCGGTACATCGTACGTCGTCTCTAATAAAAATACATGAGCCGCCATGTCCTGCCTGCGTTCTACAGAAATGCGAAGCTAGTTTATAGCCGCTTATGTGAACGCATTTCAATCTATCGATAGATAGCCAGTGTTCCGTTAAAGCCAAGGCGGTACAATTTAATTCACTCTGCGGTAGTACTTCGATACGTTGTGTTTTCTTAACTCCTAGCGATGCGATGTTCTGGTGACATACAATCACGGAGTGGGAGCCATTGTTTACAATCGGTGACGGAGCATTCCTCGCTGAGTCAGACGCGTGTGCGCTGCGGTGTGTCGGTACGACTGGTGCGCGCGCGCTCCGTGCACTCGGCTGCCTGCTCGCCCCGCAAACTGCGGGGCTTTCTCGGAAACCACCAATCTGCCAGCTTTACACGCGGCGGCCACACAGCTGGATCACTGAGTTTCTCATACAACGTTTCCGGGACGCTTATAACGAAAGCTGCGTGTAGGTCCGTTTTTATGCCCCTCTTCACTACAGTGTATTCGTCACATTCAACAATTTTCTCGACGTATTTATTTATGCAGTCCACTGTTGTGTCGGGCTTGAACGACCAAGCTTGAAGGTGCCTGCGCTTTTCAACCGCTTGTATACTTACCTACATACATTTTTACCTTGGCCTTTACGTCCATTACAGACGATTTAAGCAGTGTGTGAAGAGTGACACTTTTTTTGGCGGCTGAATAAACCAATTCGAGAACGGCATTGTCGTCCACACCGTGAGCAGGTCATAGTCGTCCACACCGTGAGCAGCTCATAGTCGTCCACACCGTGAGCAGCTGTGTCGCGACAGAGGTGGATTACTGTTGCTGTCGTGCCGTTTTGCTCGCTTTACGGCGAGCTTGTCGAACCAGGCTCTATCGTGAAGCCCGTATCGTCCATTCATTTTTGTTAAGTCGAAACCGAGAGGTGGCTTGTGTCCATCATTGGATGGACGTGGACAGATAGAAGTCGGAATATTGAGAGGAGAGGAGGGGTGAGAGGCCTATGTCCAGCAGAAAACTTTGGAGGACTGATGGTGACCCTTAATTTCAGTATTGTTTTTACACTTTAATGTTTATAAAATAGCTATATTTTGTAAAATAAATTGTACTTAGAGTATTATGTATTTGGGAAGTCAATGAGTCGGAAACGCGCTGTAAAAGAGGCAACGAGACACTTTATTTGGCAAATAAAATTTATTTACATTATTTAATTTTATCGTAAGCCAAAAAAGCATTTCACGTTTTTTTTACTCAGTTATTTATAATGAATGGACTTATAAAGCAGAGTGTTCAGTTTTTTTTCTAAAATAATATACGCATGAACGAATTTGGCCCTTATTAACTTAGCTCTTTTTTATATATGTATTTCGAAATTGCAAGTGAGATTCCAAATTACCAACTAAGAGGTTGTTTTGTTCTTGCCTTGATCTATCTCTGCGTAAAATCTAAACGTCAGCATACTACAAAGCAGTGGCATGAGAGTTGATAAAATGAATAATATACCAACAGAAAATGAAGTTCTGAATTTTATATTTTACTTTTCAGTAGCGACGATAAATTTCAATTTTTCATGTTCGGTTTGAAAACATGGTAGTCTATTGGGAAAATACATGCCAGGTAATCGTCAGGGCGTGAGTTTGTTCCCGGGCCCGTACCAATGAACGATATTCTGTGTTTGCGACGTAAAGATTTAAAACATACCACTGGCTTTTCTATGAATAAAAATATCGCGAGAAAACCTGGGGCCTCATTTTTGAATCGTACGCAAGAGTCGTCGTCAGCCATAAGACGTCCACTGCTGGACGAAGGCCTCCCAATAGAGGGGTGTTGCCATAATCCCCACACTTGGCAGGCGGCTTGGACATCGCAGAATGCTCACCACCGTTAAGGGGGCGACTAATGCCAAAAGTAAGTAAAAGGTGTATTTTTAAACACATAGTTTAATGATAAAGAACGTAAATATTCAGACTAAAAAAATACTACAGGTAGGGGAAAAACCTAAAGAAGCCGAGTAACCGAATAGAATTTTAGAAAATAATCTGGTTTATTTAGAAAAAAAAATACAAATTACCAACAAAAAAAAACTGTTTTAATTCAAATGCTCTAAATTATCAGCGACAGCACCACATTATTTTTTACGAATTACATAGCAAAACTAATGTTTTAGCACAGTAGCCGTTTATATTTTTTATTTCATGCCTACATTTTGAATAATTAAATAAAATCCTACCTTAGTTGCTCAAAGCCATCATCATTATCAATTATATCATGCGATTTTCGACTCTAAACTAATGCAAGACGCGAGGGTGAAATCTGATATTTTTCTGGCATTAGTCGCACTCTTAACCAAGAGAACGCTGCTGCTCGTCCTCCGGTGGGTCTGGCTGCAGTTTAAGGACATACCCGTGTCGTACGCAAGAGTAGCGCATGCGAAAGGAGCCGACCTTCGAACGATATTGTTTGGAATAAGGTTCAATATCGTTTAAAAGTCGGATCCTTTCGCATGCGTTACTTTGCGTACGATTCAAAAATGAGACCCTGCATAAATGACCAAAAATAAATTCAATGGCGTGTAAGGATCTAATACAATCCAAGTAGATGTTTCTGGTGTATGTAATAAAAGTACAAAAACAGATAAATTTTTTCGCGTTTTTTCACAGAATATTCATTGGATACTATCGCAATCCGCGACCTAGTACTTTTGGTAGTCCGGAACCCTTGTTGTAAGAGTCGCACGCAAGCCCGACTCGCACTTGACGGCTTTATTTTAATTTTATTTTACGCCTGGGGATGTACCACTCCTTTGCCAGTAATTCAAAGGCCAAGCAGTAGTGTTTACTGTGTTTTGGTTTCGAGGGCAAAGTTACCAGAGAAATGACTGGGAAATTACATCCGGTCTAGCTTCTACTCCTCTACTTATTAAATCAGCGGGGTTAGAATCCGTGGGAACATACCTTCAAGGTAATACCCTTTGTTCTTTAATTTCACTCACGCGATCAGCACATACATTTTTAGCTTTGCAACGTCACTCTTTATCCATCCCAACACCACACTAGAATCACACTAGTGGACTATTTGTCCCTGCCGGTACCAGCAGGCTAATCATGTAACTGTTCGGGATCGTGATTCGGATCGCGATTTGTCATAAATATCACTTGTCACTGTCCCGCCAAAACTTATTTTGACCCTGCCGGGCAGGACGAAACGCCAAAAAACCGTCGAATTTGCCTATCTTAACTAGGAAATCAATGCCTTATGATTAGCCTGCTGGGCAAGTCTACAACGCACTTGGTCAATTTAGCTGCGATTAGAGCCACGCAGTTCTAATGTAGGTGGTAGGCTCAATCTGACGGTGACGTCATCACAGGAACCAACAGTTTTCATATAGATGCACGCCCCTAGTGCTTATTGCTTAGTGCTTTTTGGATTTGTAATACCGGTCCGTACCCAGTATTTTACATAATTGTTAAACTTTAATATGAAAAATGTTTCTGTAACAGTATGTAACCTAAGTAAGCAATTAGGTTTATGACGTGACTTTCTTTATTATAAACACAAACCTTAAAAAATAGCAATTTGGTTTATGCAACATTGAGTTTCCTTAATTTTACCTAAATGTATTTATATGTAAATAAGCTAAAGGCAAATAAGTGAACAATTCTACTACTTACATAAAGTAGGTACAGGTTTTATTATAGCTAAAAGCAGGGGCCGTACCATGATCGCTTATTCCGGGACCGAATACGCTCAGCTGCTGACGCTGAGCGACCGTGAATTTTATATCGCCCGCAATAAGGTTCGCGGTCGCGCAGTGTCGGCCGCTGAACCTATTCGGTCCCGCTGTAAGCGGTTCACAGTACGACCCCTAGTCATTTACTATTAAAACTAAATAAAGACTAATTTTATTCATAGTATGCAACATGAGGTACTTGGGTATGTCTTAAACCCTTTGCTTCTGAAAATTCACTAGTCTACTCTACACTGTCTTGGACACGAACAGTGTCTACATTATTAAAGTAATTGCGCGTTTCAAGTAACTTCTAAATATTAGGTAAGTATTACTTCATATTGGATACCGGTGTTCCGTAACCTTTCCACGATTGTAGTGTTGTAGAATGCTGCTCCGACGTTGACCACACCGCCACTGAAAAAAGAATCGAACGTTTTTGTCTTACTTACACGGAACGGATACTCCGACTATAGTTTCAATCATATTCTTACGGAATAAGACCTTACTCCAATCACGTATAAATAAAACAAAAATGTGTCAAAACCACGTTAGTTTTTAAACCAAATTCAAAAAATGAGGTTCTCAATTCGACTGTTTTTTTGGATGTATGTTACAAGACCACGATTACTCCGCCAATTATGAACTGATTTAGAAGATTCTTGTTTGTTTGGTAGGTAATACTTCAGTAGCTCGAGCACGAATAAAAAGCGCCTTCGTATCGTAAAGGTATCGAGTACTCGATACGATAACAGAGTGTGACGATAGATGGTAGTACGAAGCACAGTCCGTCGACTATCGTGAGCTCGATACGATTACGTTAGTGACGTCATTCTAACGTAAAGTCTTGTGAAGAAAATGAACGTCTTGCCGAGTGAATGATACGTTCACAAACTCTACGAAATTGCAAATATTTTGTTACTTTTAGCTTAACGGTTGATATAGTGGGACTGAAATCAAAATATAAAAGACAAATAAAGTAAAATTCAAAAATAAGCCATGGGAGGTTATTAAATGTAACTTTATAATGTCGAAATAAAATAATTATGATTGCATTACAAAATTTTTTTTAAGGTTTCTGAATGAAACCACTTGTCATTTGCTTGACAATTGACATAACGACTTCGATGCCAAGATCAAGTTTGTTTACGAATGCATAAGAAATAAAATTATTGTCTCGCGTTTCATTATTACATACTATTATTAAAGAAAATAAAACAATGCGAACCAGTTATTTGCAATACGTGACGGAGTTCATGGAAGCGTAAGTTTTAAAAGTAACTAAGTAATTTAAATTGCATAATTATTTGTGTATCAGTTACGTGATGTGCAAAAGAAATTTGGTTTTTTAATGTTTAAACTTGGTTTTAAGGTATTAATGTTATTTTTAAAACCATGTTATTACGTACTTTCATGTCTTAAGTTTATAAATAAATGAGTGAATATCCGCCACAGTAAAGTATCTTTAATAGAAAACAAGTTTCAAATTTTAATCGCAGATATCAGTCATAGCTTTACCTATGTTATTTGGTCAACAATAGACTATACACCTGGGTATGGTATGTCTTAAAACTGCATCTAAAACTACGGAGGACGGGTAGCAGCGTCTTCTTGGCTAACAGTGGTGAGCACTCTGCGATTCCCAAGCCGCCTGCCAAGCGTGGGGATTATGGCAACCTCTCTCTATTAGGGGGAGGCATTCGTCCAGCAGTGGCCGTCATCTCGCTAATAGTGTAGTGTATTGCAGTCAAATCAAACCTATTTAATACAACCAATGTCAGATTTAATTTATATTGGAGTATTTTTTAGACTGGAATACTCCGGGTATAAGCAGTCAACCAACTGTGACTCCTCCATCACCGCCAACTCAAGCTCAGCCCCCATCTCCTCCAGTCGCACCAGAGGAAGAGGAGTGGAGGCCACCACCACAAAAAAAATGCAAGAAGGATGAAAGTGTAGCGAAGCTATTTATTGAAGCTGAGCAGCATGCAAGGGAGTATGCTAGCGAGCGTGATAAGGTATACGAGGAGTTTGAAAGAGAGCGGTTGCGATTAATAATAATAATAATAAGTTTTATTTCAGGCATTGTACCCATAAATTACAAATTCTTTAAAATTCACACTGTAAAGGGGTGTTTGTCAAAAAATCCAAATAAAAATACGGATGATGCACAATAGTGCTAGGTCATTTTTTGTTCTTGTTCATGTGAACAGAGACCCAGTGCCTACACATTGGACCCCCCCATATCATCAGAAATAGCCACGAGAATGTTGTTACCGGAGCAGCGCAAGCGATGCCAGAACGAGGCTACTCTTGAACGTATTACGGCAAAAAAGTCAGGGACCCCCGCCTCAGCGAACATACTTGACGCACTACAGTACCGCGGTAACCTCATAAGAGTCCTGAATGCGTCATTATACTGAACTCTTATGGTGTTTATCGCTCTCCGCGTGAACGTTGTCCACAGCTGACACGTATACATGCATAGGCAATACGCTTTAAAGAGAGTAATTTTTACGTCCATACTGCATTTCGCAAACCGACGAGCAAGCATGTTACTTCTGATGGCGAGGGCCCTTCGCTCTCGTTCAATGTCGGCATCATCTTGCAGCCGTTCCGTCAACAAATGACCTAAATATTTAAATTGTTTTACAATTTTGACTGCTGTGCCATTCAAATGTACTTCGGGCACCCTATCCGGACCCCCTACCTGACGCGAACACCACCATTTCTGTTTTAGAAACATTGTATTTCAAACCATGCGCATTAGCATAATGCTCACAGATTGAAAGCAGTTTTCTCAACCCCTTGATCGAGGGACTGAGGAGCACCATGTCATCCGCATAGCTCAGGTTGTTTAAACATACATTTCCTACATGACAGCCAACCTTGGAGCTCCTCAGTTCCTCGATCAAGCCGTTCACATATAAGTTAAAGAGGTCCGGAGAGGTAACCCCCCCCCCCCCCCCCCCCCCTGGCGAACACCACAATCTAGCCTATACTTACTAGAAGTTGAGTCCCCCATTTCACACTATTCAGAGAAGATTAAAGAATGAGGAATTGAGAGTGAGGGAATACGAGATACAAGAAAGAGTGAGACAGAGGGATGTAGAGCTACAATTGCAGGCTGGATGGCTAGTGTTTATGAAAGAAGCTATGGAAGTTTTGGTTAAGTATGTGGAAAATAAGTAAAAGTAAGAAGAGGGATGAAAGTATAGCGAAACTGTTTATAGAAGTTGAGCAGCATGATTGAGAGTGAGAGAATATGAGATAAGTACAAGAAAGAGTGAGACAGAGGAATGGAAATGTATGAGTATATGAATGAAGCTATGGAAGTTTTTGTGAGGTGTGTGACCTATGTGGAATAAAATACAGTTTTTTAATGATTAAGAGATGTTTATTTAAAACAAATAATGTAATGTAATGTAATGTGTTTATGTTAAATAATTAAAAACTCAAATTATGGATGAAGTCTATTAATCCTATTCACCAACATATTTCGTATTGCTCTTCCCCTAATTAAATCATCTCCTGCTGTCTCTTCAAATATATTATGTTCAGACAAAAATGGAGAGTCATACTGTGGCATGTTTTGGTTTTGTGGTTCTGGCTCAGGAACATTGAAACTGATGGCTAAATTGTGCAGCACACTGCAAGCTGTTTTTATTTTTGCATATTTATCAGGTGCATAATTTAGGATGCGATCTTTGCACAAACAACGCCATCGATTTTTCAAACGCCCAAAAGTGTTTTCAATTGTAAGAGCAAAATAAAACATAAAACTGCGTCGGTATATTGGCGGTCTTTGCATTTTAACTTTGATTATTCTTCCTCGAGAGATAAGAAAATCACTTGATATTATATAAAAAAATATGATATAAGGGCAATGAAATATGTTTCGAATCTTTTCTCAGCGACAAATTTTAAGTGAATAAATATTCGACTGTGCTCGATAGCCAGCATTCGAAATTTACATTACCGGACGTCAAAACAAAGTTCGTGCTCTCAAGTTAACTCAATTTGGTGTAGAAGTCGCAAGTTTCGTTTACGTGACGATACGTTTGCGATACGAAATCTTCCGTGCTGCCAAAATTAGTTACTTTTACGCACGATAGAGGCGCTGTACAAATCTCATACATTTTTTTCTCGATAACGGTACGAATACTTTTTCGCAAGTATTTGTGCTTGAGCTACAGAAGTGGTCCCATATACTATTTTACTATTTTATAGATATAGTTTGGTTTTTAAATTAAAATTACTAGAAAATATGGAGATGTCATCCAGGTATTCGAAGTTGAAGTCGGTTGTTTGTTTAAAAAAAAACGTATATTGCTGTAAATGTCCTGGAACAGTTGCTAAATGTGAGGACACCTTTGATATAATTTGCTCGAAATGTTGGAAGGCGCCATATGTAGCGCCTTCCAACTATATATATTGTTAGATTTAGCGCCTGCCTATGACCAATGTTATATAGCCTGTGAATGTTATTTTCTTTTTATTTATTTTTGAAAAATGGTCTACCCTGAACAAAGGTTTATCTTCGCAGGGTGATAGGGGATATCGCATATACATCATAGAAATCTGCGACCTCACGATTTCAAAAGCGGTCTCCCATAAACAGGCTACCACGGCTTCATTAGGCTACCACAACTTCATTAGACTACCACGGCAACATTAGGCTACCACGGGTTCAGTAGGCTACCACGACATCATTAGACAACGACGGCTTCATTGGCCTACCACGGCATCATTAGGCTACCACAACTTCATTAGACTACCACGGCAACATTAGGCTACCACGGGTTCAGTAGGCTACCACGACATCATTAGACAACGACGGCTTCATTGGCCTACCACGGCATCATTAGGCTACCACGGCTTCATTAAGCTACCACGGTTTCATTAGGCTACCGCGTCTTCTACGGCTTCATAGCTATGACTAGGCCCTAATACTAATGTAGTACCTAAGTGTAATAAGTACCTGGGTATCAGAGACGGCTCCCGTAGTATTGTGATGGCAGCTATAACCATTATTACTCCAGATGATCCGTAGAGATCTTTTGAGGATACCTGTAAACCGCAGTCATTCTTGTTAGACCTCATCATCATCATGAGACCTCATCATAATCATTATCCAGAAGACATACGGTGCCACCCCCTTAATAGGGAGGGGTTACCTACTTATTTATATTTATCCTTACGTTTGGGAAGTGGCTTGGGGATCTCTGAATTGCTCACACAGTGAGTGACTGTGGTTTTGGGTGCAGTTATAGTAGTAAAAATACAGCCAAGTGCGAGACCGCATGCTTTTTAACCCCATTTGCTTGATAATAAAACATTTGACAAAAGGATAGCACTATACACGTGTGTAGTTAAAAATAAATGGAGTTAACGGGCTCTATTACAACAAAACCACAAAAATCAAACATAATTCTGACCGAGCGTTACTTCAAATTAAGGTTACCTAACCGCCTTTTAAAAATCTGCAATTTCTCTATGACATCGCACGTTGTGCACGTGCGATGTCAATAACTAAGTAAGAAAAAAAAAACATTTAATTGCAACCCATCCATGCCACTGTCGCCGCACCCATCTACATCCAAACAACGAGATTCGCCGTCACATTTTTCCTTCTATCTAGGAATAGAGGATCTAGCTCTCTCTGGGTATATAATCAAAGCATTTTCTTCAAAATGAGCCAGATTCGAACATTATTTCAAACATGCAGAATATAAAATCTACAAAAATCTCTAATCCTAATACAACTGTAACAATAAATTTTCATAATTGCGAAAATGTCTCAAATGTAAATATACATTTTTAGTTGTTTTATAATTAGATACTATTTATTTTCAATTTAGTTGTTACTCCATGTTGTTGTTACTCATAGTGGGTGATGAAAAGTAGAGTGTATCACTCGGGCGCAAAATATATTTTTGACTCGGGCGACGTACTTTGAATCCCTCGCTACGTTAAGGATTCTACTAAAGAATCCCTCACTTCGCTCTGGATTCAAAAAAGCTCCCTCGCAATAAAAATATTATTTTGCTCCCTCATGATACAATCTACTATTTCAACATAAGTAGTCCTTTAAAGTCACAGTTTTAATTGCCGGGGAATATGATACAGTACACCTTGTACTGCCGATGTCTGTAAAATTATTATTTTTTAAGATCTTTAACTGTTGGTGTACAATAAAGATGTATTGTATTGTATTGTATTGTATACAGAAGAGAAAAAAGAAGGAATAGGGAATATGCATATGTATTTATAACCGACTCACAAAAAAAACTTACTGGCAACAAAACAAATCATCGAAAGTAAAAATGTTATACTTGCACAAATAACGAAGTTATAAACATTTTAGTTTCATGTTAGACAGGGAGGGCACTATACTAGGTTTATGACGCCAAAGTCGTGGACTTCCAAACAAATTCTATACTAGCATGTTTTGCTAGATATTTTTTGCATCAGATGACTCAAATACTTTAAACGCTTATATTTCAGAACTTTACCAGCCGATTTCAATAAATCCATTTATCATATTATCTTTAATAATTGAAACTCATGCATATTCCCCCATTTCCCTATTATAAGTCTTATATATACAAGGTGCAAGGTACCCTAAGGCCCTACTTATTTCACACAGAACTATCTAGCCCCAAACTAAGAAATAGTAGATTATGCACTGAGGGAATAAAGCAGTGTCAGTGTGGGTGTAAAGCATCGCGAGCGGCATATTGAACCCTGAGCGTAACGAGGGAGTTATATAGAGCCCTGAGTGAAGCGAGGGGTTCAAGCTGCCCGAGATGAAGACAGGCTTTATTCCAGAGAAGCATACTTTTCACACCTTCTGCGAGACAATAAAAAGCCAGGGCTCCAAAAATTTAAATTCACTGACAATCACAGGACCAAACACCGTCTTTTGTTTCACATTCTTTATAAACGCACCTTTTTTTTTGAATTCTGCTTATGGAGGCCAGTTCAATTTTCAAACAAACCTCTTTACAATGCCATATGGGGAATTTTTTTACTCAGATTTTTTCACTAACTTTCCACACGAATTTGACGTTCCAAATTCAAATCACTTTATTCTTTAGGGAGTTTCATACAACTTTATATCCCTTAAGAGATAAGGCTCTACTTTACGTTGAGGTTGCATGATATGTTATTTATATTTGGTTACATTGTCGAGCAGGTGGTGTGAAATAGTAGATTATGCACTAAGAGAATAAAGCAGTGTCTTACGTCGCGGGCGGCATATTTATCCCTGAGCGTAACGAGGGAGTCTAGAGTTATGTACAGTCCTGAGTGAAGCGAGGGGTTCAAGCTGCCCAAAACGAAGACAGGCTTTATTCCAGAGGAGCATACTCTACATTTCACACCTTCGTCGGACAATAAAAAGCCAGGGCTCCAAAAATTAAAATTCACTGACAATCACAGGACCAAACACTGTCTTTTGTTTCACATTCTTTGTAAATGCACCTTTTTTTGAGTTCTGCTTAAGGTGGCCAGTTGGATTTTCGAACAAACCTCTTTACAATACCATATGGGCATTTTTTAGTTCGATTTTTCCACGAGTTTCCACACGAATTTGGCGTTCCAAATTCAAATCACTTTATACCGGAGATTCATACAACTTTACACCCTTAAAGAGATAATGCTTTACTCTACGTTGCGGTTGCATGTTATGTAATTGGACATTGTCGAGCAGGTGGTGTGAAAAGCTTATATATACTATGGGAATCAAATAACTATTAGAATACTTTTTTTGTTTTTGTGTATTCATACTTATAATACATTGAAAAACATACACTGTATTGTGTGTGCCTTTTTTAAAATTACCTTAACTTTCACTGTTTTACTGGGCGGCTTCGATATATCCTTTACAGTTTTGTCCCATCCTTTCCCAACATAAGAAAAGTTGTAATTCACATTTTCTCTTATCTTTTCCGGAGGTCCTTCACGCGAAAAGGCTCCTAGAGTAAAAAATCTTGGATACTTTCTCAGCAAGTTCGCGAAACAGTTGAAGTAGCTCAAGTAGAAATACAAATACATGACTGGAATGATCAGGTAGAGGATAAATAGTGGCATTCTGGTGTAAACTTTGAAGTGGGTGAATCGCTTCTGGCGTTTCTCTTGGAGGTATCTTTCTGAAAATTCCATGACGGCTTCGTCAGGGCCTGGGTATGGGTACCATAAATGTCTTCGGCGCCAGTGGAAGAAATTCCTTTAATGCAAGAAAACAACAAATTAGTCTTAATACACTGATTAAATCGTCTGTAATAGACGTAAAGGTCATGATGACCATGATGGATGATGACGATGAGTTTTAAGCTTATACATAAAAAAAAATATAGAACCTGTTTATAACGTTTCGTTAAGATTAGTTAAAAATGCGAACTGTATACAGAGTGATACATTACTACGTACATATAGGTCTATGCCTGTACATGAGTACCAATATCTATCATCATCATCATCAGCCAGGAGACGTCCACTGCTGAAAGAATGCCTCCCCCTTAGACTACCACACTGTACGACAACCTGCCATTTGCATCCACCGATTGCCCGCGACTTTTACAATGTCATCGGTCCACCTAGTGGGAGGCCTTCCTGCGCTGCGTCTTCCGGATCGCGGTCGAGTCAAGTCAAGTCAAGTACCTTTCTGTTGTCAGTTCTTCGAGCCATGTGGCCATTGTCACTTCAACTTGCAAACCCTGCGAGCTATATCGGTGACTTTGGTTCTTTGGCGAATATCCTCGTTCCGGATTTTATCGCGCAAAGTTACTCTGAGCATATAGCTCTCTCTATTGCTCGTTGCGTGACTCCAAAAGACCTGCAGTTAAAGACCACGCTTCAGTTCCATATGTCATCACTGGCAACAGACACTGGTTAAAGACCCTTGTCTTCAGACACTGCGGGATTTCGGACGAGAAGATATTACGCAATTTTCCGTACGCTGCCCATCCGAGCCTTCGATTCAATCGAGACCTGGGTGGTATTGTAGTCCCTTCAGCGATGTCATATCGACTATAGGTATATCGAAACGCTGAAGTGTTTGTATAGAAACGCCACAATGACAATCCGATTGCAGGACGAGACCACGAAATCAATCCAATTGCAGAAAGGCGTGAGACAAGAAAACATTATTTCTCCGAACTGTTCACGAACGCATTGGATGACGTTTTCAAGCTCTTGGACTGGAACGGATTCGGCATCAACATTAATGGCGAATACATCACTCACCTTCGCTTTGCCGATGATATAGTCATCATGGCAGAGTCGTTGAAGGACATAAATACTATGCTCAGCGACCTCAGTAACGTTTCCCAACAGGCGGGTCTTAAAATTAACATGGACAAGACAAAGATCATGTCCAATGTCCATGTTGTGCCCGTACCGGTTGTCTTTGGGAACGATACTCTCGAAGTTGTTGACCACTACAACTACCTTGGACAGGTAGTTCAGTTAGGTAGGTCCAACTTCGACAAAGAGGTCGCCCGAAGAATCCAACTCGGAATATCCATACATCCGGATAATTATAATCAAATGGCACAGGTTGCAAATACTTCGTTCACTGCGGTCACTCCGCCATAAAATGCATCTAAGCAAGCGAGACAGGTCTCGGCTTAAATTACCACCTTCGGATATCGTGGGGCGGTTCCACGGCTGGGAAGGTTCTCGCCTTGAGCTGCTGGTACTCTTTCAGGTTCCTCAGCACGTGGACGAGCGAGTCCCAAGTGCCGTGGCTGAACAGGCTGCCCGTGCATGGGATGTACCACCGCTTCGGGATGCTCAGCTCAGCGTAGCACTCCACTGAGTTCACTGTGCCTGGAAAACAAATTTACATATTACCGAACAACGACGACCGAACAGCGACGTGTTTATATTTAATAGATGGGGTTAAGCGCGTGGATTTTAAAGACTCTCAACGCGCGTCAGTCAGACTCTGTCTTTGCGACGTGCGAGCCGTACGGAGCAAAATATATGAATTCCAAATTTAGCCTTCATGTGGATTCCTTAAAAGTGTAAAAATACGACTAACTCCCTATAAAAGTCTGTGGATCACATTCCATAATAAGTCCACATTAATGACTGTAATTTCCCATTATTGCAAATAATTTCACTAAGTATGCTAAGATGATCGCCATTTTGAGGCGATCATAATGTTACGAGACATAATAAGTGCGACAAGGAGACCTATAATTCCGAGTTGCCGAAGTTATACCAACATATTACGACGAATTGGCCGAACGGCGTACTGTCTCTTTTAACCGACTTCAAAAAAGGAGGTTGTTCTATGTTCGACTTTATGAATGTTTTTTTAATGTATGTTCGCCGATTTCTCAGTCAATTGTGGACCGATTTATATTACTATAATAGCACAGATTGTATAATGCTGAGCTTGTCCTACTCGGCCTTCACGAGATTCTCGTCATGTAGGATGGTGACGTCGACGAGCACTGCCCGACCCACTGCACTGCACTGCGGTGCTGGGACCGATCCACCATCACGATATCAGGCTACAATAGTCCTATCCGTGATGATGGAGCGGTCCCAGTAGAGCAAAGCACGACCATTCTCGAGAACTGGAGCTGGTGCGTACTATAATTATTATTATTATTAGATATAAGCAAAGCAAGGCAATGTAATTATCCTTAAAATTATAGACGTGGTGAAGTGATGACTTTGGGAGCGGCCCGAATTTTTCGGAAGTCGCGGGCGACCTCTAGTAATAAATAATAATCAGTGTTAATAGTGAGCTTAATGTATTCAAGATTACTTAACGATATCACGGTTAAGTAAAGTTTGTACCTCATTGCAAATTATATATGTATCTAGATGAAACATTCTTAATTTAACCGGGTAATACATTTTTTTTATACCAACAAAGAGTTTATATGCGCACCATTTTCAGCAAATATTTGTTAACGTTTCCCTTTGTGGTTGATTATTATAAAAAAGTTAATAACAATACAAATCTGTTTTTTCCTCGCAAGTGTGATGTAAAACGTCGTATGAAACGCGTGTGCATTGATCACACTCTCGGTTCCATTATCTACGCACTACGCAGGCCCAGTTGCGAGTTCACACAATATACATGAACATTAACGCCAAAGAGATCATTTAGTACGGGCCCGGGTTTTGAACTCGTGACCTCACGATTTGAAGTTCAGCGGTCCCGAACTGGCTACTTATTATTAGGCTTATTAGGCTCTGCGGTCACATTGATGAATTGCAAATCGTGATACCTCTTGGTTGCGTGGGCGGGCCATTTGTCGCCACGGAACCAACACGAATATCCCATCTACCCGACCTAGAATACTGATTATCTAGAAAATACAACATAAGACTGCATTCCTTCATAATGAAAGTATCTATCTTTAGAGAGGCTTGCGCCTCTTGCTTGTGTAAGATGGTGCGAGATACAACATTATTATTATGTACGAAGATATCGTTACAAAATGATCAGCCGAATTTAAACCCTCTTAAACGATACTTTGTTAATTAAAGTAAAATAAGGTCATGCGCATAAAACTATTTGGTCCACGCGAGCGAAGCCGCAGGTACAGCTAGTTTCATAATATTTGTGTAACCCTGATGCATATTCTAGTGATAATTACCCAATCAGTGAGGTAATCATAATTTATAGTATCGATCAATACACAATTGTAATAAAAAAAAAAAAAACGTATTAGAGCGCGTTCCTCCGTCTCTTTCTAACTGGACGCGGTTGTGTACTATAACGCTATATTTTTATTCGAAGTCACTCTTTAAACCAGTCTCGATTAGGTATGCTGTGTAAGTCCGTATAATACTGCTATACCAATTTACATTATTTATATAGCTACTATTCATTTTGCAGAGGTCAATATTTTCGTAGATATACATTTAGTAATGCACTAAACTGGTTCAGTCGTTTTTAAATGCTGCCTTCAATAATTTAGTAGGTATCTATTGCAAAACTAATTATAGCAAGTTACGTAAACATAAAAAATCACAATCAATTTTTAGTCTGGAATCAAGTCGAGGCGGGTTGCTGTTATATAGTCTCTTATGATAGTTATGGCTCTCGTTACTGACCGCTATTTGAGGTTAGGCCCACCTATAAAAAAATGATACAAAACGCTACAATTTACCGCGTGCAGCGTAAGTTAACCATAGACATAGAGAGCTAGATCCTTCAAGACATATTTACATAGAAATCATTGGAGTTACTCGCAATCTAGTCAAAAAAAAAATAGCTAGTTGCAACAAAACCATGAAATAGAACGGTAATAATAATTTCAATAAGCATCAGAGTTTCAAAGAAAAAGTGAAATATTTACGTAAGATGGGGATTTTCAGTGTTTTTATGTATTGAGAACATTTTAAATTTTATTGTGTTTACCTTCCGAGGGATACTACATCGTAGTCAAAAATAAACACGTATAAATGATAAAACCATACAAGTCTTACATAACTCAATGGGTTAAATCAAATACTTCATCGGCTTCGGTTTTTTCGGCTTAGATCTTTTTGGTCCTTTTTTTAATGCTATAGGTGGTAATCAAGCCTGGTGGTAAGTAATCACCGTCGCTATGGATACATGCAATACCAGGGGCACCAAAAAACCGACCGCCGACCTTTTAAGGCCCCACATTTCCATTCAAGCACTTTTTTACTGCAATCAATATTTTCTTGTTAAATTTGGAAAAAAATGATTAAAATTGTCGTAGTGTTTTTAAAATAGAGGTGTTTTGGTTTTTTTTTTCTTCTTCTTTGTCTGAAATATATAGAAAGATTACAAAAACATTAGTTCTCTTCTCACATCTTATAGATACAAATATATTTTTTGGGAAACATATTCATAAAAACCGTCAGAAACTGTTACGACTGCACGTGATTTTTCAAATTTAGTCCCCTTAAGACTCTGTTAACATTTTTTTTTAAGAACTCAATGTTATAGCTCAACAGGAAGACCGAGCAAAGAAGTTCATTCAGTCTGATGCAAACTTCTATCATACCATGGAAGAGATCCTTTAGATAGATGTACCCGGACGCAGTGACCAAGGAAGCGAAGGCGCACGACGGTACAATCAGGACGTTTGCTTCTTCTGCTTGCTTGTGATACTTCGCGTAAAGTTCCAGAATATGCTGGAAAAATATATTTGGAAAAAATAATTTCTGTATCGACGATGGCTGAAGAAGGCATGAACCGGCGTGAATCTGCCTTTTACATAAAATATATATTGTTATGCCGTTTGATGAGGAAAGACATCTATGTTCGTCACATAAATATTTACCCTGGGTGGGGATCGAACCCACTATGTCTCAAAGCTTAGTTGATGCCGTGTTTTTTTAATACTAACAAAAAAATACCAAGATACACTATAACCGAGTGTTATGAAATTCGTAAGCAATATCTCAGAGGTCATCACAATGAACTACTTTTACAAAGAGATCAAAAATAAAATCGAGGATAAAAAACTAGCTGTCTCCTACATTTTGTCGTGCGTCATTGCATTTATTGTATGCGATAGTTTTTTTCGTGTTTTCAGAGTTGGTTTCATAACCATTGGTTTCGTAATAGTTGTTCATTATGATGAATTTAATACAGATATAGAGGATAGGAGGACTTAAAGAATCTACGTGACCAAAATGCTGAACTTTATTTGGGGCAGAAATTAGCCTCGCAATCCAGCGGGGCAACATGACCAGCTTTTGGGCACATTGCCTGTAATTAGAGATCGTTTAAACTATCTGTAGGTTTGGTACCTATAGATACTTTAAACGGTCTCTTATATCGATTATTTAATTTTACTTTACTTATAATTACTTTAATTTCTAGTGTTTTTCCACTGTAATATCGTTTCGAGTACTTATACAAAACGATATTACAGCGGAAAAACACTAGAAATTAAAACAAATTTTGGAAACAATGGACTTCCGCAAAGTAACGCCTGAATCAATCACATATATAATTACTTTACTATTCAATTAGTAACTAACTTTACTTAATTATTACTTTGGCGGTCTAAGGGGGAGGCCTTCGTTCACCAGTGAATGTCTACGGGCTGATGATATTATATCTAAATAATTATAATAAAAAGAAACGAAAGCCTTATCGACAATCAGTGGACGTTTCTTGGCTGATGAAGATAATGATTTATAATTGTTACTCCAATCAAAAACATTATGACCAATTTTATCATCTCTATTAACAGTCTCTGTAAATAGAGATGATATATTTAGTTAGTAGTTTAGTACTAAACTAAACTACTTAATGTTTTCGTTTGTTTTGTTTATTTTAAATAAAATATTAAATAAGGTATTGGTCATTCAGGTAGGTAAGATTTAAATTATTGTTTATAACTATGAGAAACATTTTGAAGCCAGAAGCTCGAAAACGCGACATTGTTTACTTTCATGGTTGATGTTCCAAAAACTAAACGATTTGATTCCAGTTTATTTGTACGAACCGCTAAACAATATAATATGCTTCCCGATTTTAATTAAGTTTCCCGATAGATAAAAGTGTCTTCAAGTAGTGAGTGAATCGGTTTCTTCTAGGCGAACCTGCAGCGCGAGTACCGTTCTATGTCGCTAAATTTGACGTGTCGGTATAGCAGATTTACTTAGACGAATTTGAGAATGTACCGAATTTCATAGAATTTTAGTCAAATATACTATTTAATGTCAAATATAACGATCGTCAAGAACGGTACTCGCGCTACTGTTCCATTGTAGACCGCGTACTTATTCGTTTAACATGAGGCATGTTGGTGGTCAAACGCAGAGCCAACCAATCCAAAGAAGTTCTAAAGATCGTTTTTTTTTATAAGGGAAAACTGAACAGGAACTCTGTAGTTCACTTCCACGTGGTGACTTTGACCATACATGTTGATGTGTGTGTGTATGGTCAACCATACACACACACATCACCAGCCGGATGACGTCCACTGCTGGACGAAGGCCTCTCCCTTAAAGGGAGGTGTTGCCATAATCCCCACGCTTGGCAGGCGGGTGGGGCCACCGTTAACCGAGAGGATGCTGCTGCCCGTCCTCCGGTGGTTCTGGATGCAGTTTGACCATAACAGAAACGATATAAAGTTAAAATTCTTACGTTGATTTCTGCGGATATGTCGACATAGTGCGTCCTGGCCGTAATGCAGGCGTCCACCACGGGCTCGCTGTAGATAGTGTTAGGGCCCACACAGTTGAGGACGAGCTTGGCTGGCTTCAGAGCCGTGATCAGCGACTCTCTGTTGCTCACATCCACTATACACGTCGGGACTCGTGTTATGTCTATACCTGGAATAACAACGATATTGTGATTTACACCACCCCAATGTCGTCCACTGCTGCGTCGGCTGGACGAAGGCCTCCCCTTAATAGGGAGGTGTTGCTATAATCACCGCGCTTGGCAGGCGGCTTGGGGATCGCAAAATGCTCACCAATGTGAACCGAGAGGTCCACCAGTCCACCGGTGGTCCCAGTAGTCCAGGCAGTGCAAGTGCTGACTCTGAATAATACGCAATCAAAGACTTCTTCAGACGATTGATATATGGTTGATATTCACAAGGTTGATCCTTTGTGATCTTTGAACACGTGAAGCGTATTATTGGACACATTCTTAGTGATATGTTTTATGTGGGCATAAACTTTTATTAACCACAACAAACTACGATCATATTACTACTTCTGTAGTAATATGATTACCTAGTAGGTTATGTTAGAATCAAATTACTTATTTAGTTACCTAGTTAACGTGTAACGCCTTTAGAGAGTAGGTACCTAGTTATGCCTTCCCATCTTGCTAGTCTGTGTTGACGAGCAGATGGCTCGCCCGTATGTAGAACCTGCTTATTCAGCGTCCAATGCAATTCTTTGGGAGCAAGTGTTGGACTTCTGAATAAGAATCTTCAGTGGTCGCGCCACCCATTTAAGCTAGCTTTAGCCAGTGTAGAGCGCTCATAAGATAAAATTTATTATTTATTATTTATTTATTTATTAATACTTTAGTAGTTTCTTAACAGCTGTTCCTTACAAAAAGGTTCATCGATCTTCGATAAAATGTATGGAACAGCTGATTTTTATTTCGCGATTTCAATTGTCAAATGTTGACACCATAGCAAAAAAAAAAAAAAACATACCCTTTCGTATCGTTGAACCTTTTTGTTACACATTGTATATTACGTATCCCTGACGTATCCATTAAAGTTTGAGTCACGTCAAGAAGCAACCAAACCTTTTCGCTTCAAACTCGTCACCAGCTCGTCGATCTTAGCCTACGACCGTGCGGTGATGGCCCACTTGACACCCTCATTTCCCTTCGCCAGGCATTCCACCACCAGCTGACCCGTGAAGCCGTTGGCCCCCAACACAACTACGTCACACTCACTGCACTCCAACATCGTGAATAGCGGTAAAAAACGTATGCAGCCTTATTTATAACTTCGAACGACTTCTTAAGGTTACTTTGAAATTAAAAACACCCAATTTAAAATACAGCCAAGACGACATTAAGTGATTGGACCGGTCCTACGACTGTGGCCAGAGGATCTGACATAAAAACTATAATGACATGCAACGAATAGTAAAAAGGATGTATAATATGGTAAATGTATGTTATGGTACGGTAAATGGTATTTTATTTATTTATTTTATTTTATTTGGGAAACATACAGTGGTAATAACTTAAGTAAACTTATACAAATTTGGATAACTATACACCATTTACACGTTTCCGCATATAAAAGCCTATATCACTTGTTAACATGGATAGCTAAGGATTTTGAAAAACATTACTAAATATTACACAATTTAAAGAGAGAAAAACAGTTCAATTCGCACCAAACCAGTTCTTGGAGACTATAGTTTTAAGTTTATGTATAGATGTATTAAACAAATCGAATTCTGGAAAATCTTTTAGGTTATTGACGGTATTGGTGGATCTTATGAAGAAAGAATTTTGCCTGTAATTAGTGGAACTATGGGGTATATGGAGACTAACTGGATGCCTCACAGGCCTTCTAGGGACTTTCAGATTTATCTTAGAAAGGAGATGGGGAGAGTCAATTTGACATTGCGCTATTTTATTTAATAACACAATGTCTGCTATTTTACGTCTCTCACAGAGATATGATGTCTACGACATCTCGATTCATAATTGCTATCACGTTTTTTGCACTTAAATTGTAGGTATCTCATAAAGCTTCTTTGAATAGATTCTAACCTACTAACATATTTATCATATTGCGGATTCCAAATCTGAGAGCAATACTCGAGGATGCTACGCACGTATGAGCAATAGAGGATTTTAATTAATTTAATACTATTAAATTGAGAAGATGATCTTTTAATAAATCCCATGGCTATGGTAAATGTCTACACCTAAAATTAAAATTAATCGTATCAAAGTAAAATATTCCTTTATTAACCCAATTAAATAGGTATAAGAAATTAGTTTTTTGACAACCGGTTTAACTACAACGGCCTTACCTAAAATAATCTCGATTCTCTTAGTCACAGCTTAAACTTCTCAATCCTTTTCTAGCACGTGCAACTTCACGTCAGAGAGAAGATGGCAGAGCATCTTAAGCAGTGACTAACGGTTGAGAAGTTTTTTTAGGTAAGGCCGTATATGTTCCTATCTTATACTTATGTATTATTAGTAAATTGCTCTGATTTTTCTGATTTTGATTTTCAATATATATATATTTTTTATACAATCAAGTGACGATACGAGCAAGACGTTCGCCTGGTGGTAAGCGTCACGCCCACCACTAACAGTAGTAGTGCCAGAATTGTGAACTTGCGAACACAATCCTGCGCCGCACCGCACTGCGCTCGTCACCCTGAGATATTAGATGTTAAATCTCTTCTTAACAACATTGGTAACATTGCCCTTCAAACCGGAACACAGTAATGCTTGCACACTACTGCTTGGCGGTTGAATAAATGGCAAAGGTGTGGTACTTCCTCCGGCGGACTCTGCAGTAGAGTCCTACCACTACAAACAAAACACGATGACTATTTTATTTATTTATTTATTTAATATTATTTTATTTGGGAAACATACATGCCATCCTGCTCGTACCAACCCACTCGCGCCATGCGCCCTCCTGCTCGCGCACGCTCGCAATCAGAATCACGAACGTCCATGATAAGGGTGCTGGATGCAGCAGCGAACGATGTGACGTAGCAGTGGAGGATGACTTTGATAGATGACGCAATTTTTTCTAATAGTAGACATAACAGTATTACGTTACTTACTCTATGCATAACAGTACTACGATTGAAGTATTAGTATCTCATGGTCAAATGGTTCTCTGTATCGAAACACGAAAATTTCCGTCCGAAAATGTATTTTTTTTTGTAGCCGAGTACCACGGTATTATTATACGGCGACGGAACGTTTTTTTATTATCCTTCTAACAAAAATACTACACAAACTACGGCTGCCACAAGAATGTTTCTCTACCAAAAGTTTCAACTTACACATTTTCCTACCGCATTACGGGAGGTGATAAAAATACTTCTAGCTCTACGGTGTAGATGCGTCCCGTAGAACACCCGTAGAGTAGGTTAAATAAATAGAGGTTGCAATTTTATCCCTTGGAGTGGTTCCTTTCTACATACAGCGTCAACTGCCTCTACGTTTTTAGTTCATATAGGGTGCTTAGTAATGTAATAGTATTGTCTCTAGGTTTCAAATATTTAATAATAGCATTTGATGACTTCGCCGCTTTATTATACGATGACCATTCGTCCCTGGTAGGTCACATTCATAATACGTCACTTACTGCATCTCAGTTTTCTTTACTCGTTTCATGCTGTATTTGGACTCTTTCCCAACTCGTCCGCTGCAAGGTTATAATCTTAATAATCTTACAATACTATACTAGTAAAAAAATACTAAAACTTTTACTATAGTCGTCACGTAACACTTAAGTAGGTTTTGACCTTTATACACTTACCGTCTATCCATAAGAATTTGTAGTTATAAAAATGTATTGAAAATCTTCACCATTTTAACCGAAAATTTAACCTTTTACCTCCATAAAAGGCTTCTCTGTTCCTCTATTGAGGAAGTAGTCAATTCAATATAAATATTTATGGTCCCGTCGTCCATTATTGGGTGTAATAAAATAACTCGGTGGGGCAGTAAACGGGTGGATCACCCCTTTACCCAACTAAAAGTAGGTTCCCGTTCCTGGTCACATTACAATTTGAAGCCTCATTTGTGGAGTTTTTGGTGGGAACGCGAAAAAAACATGTCGTCGCATTGTATTATTTATCAAAACTTGTGTTTTTTCGGCTGTTAATGCATTAAAATAGTGGCGTGCGTGGGCAAGTGATATAATGTGGTGAAACCATGAACGATTTTTTTATAGGTTCATGGGTGAAACGTGTCTTTTTGTGTTGTTTCCAAAGCTCCGTAAAAGCTTGTAGTAAAGTGATGAGTGATGAAGCCATGACTTTACTAGGGCACGATTGAACTTGAACGCGACTTATTGTGTGTGACTTGGACTGTGACTACGACTCATTTAAGACGGGCTTATTTAGGTTTTTGCAACTTTTGATACATAAGTTCGCATACTTCTAATTTGAAAAAAAATACGGAGTTAGTGTAATATCATAGATGAACATATTATTTAGACAATTGTGAATTTAGAAACATGATTGGTAACAACTCGCTCGATAGAAAAAAATACCGAAGCAGTGTCTATTTTTAAACCATTTTCAGTTTTATGTCCTAATTACAGCATATAGACACATTAAAAAAATATGTATTATAAGTTAATAGTATTTTGGAGAGCATGCTGAGATTCAAAAGTTATTAAATTCTATACTTTTCAAGTAATCTGAGAAAATCTTCAAAAATCGAAGTTTGACACGCACGAATCTGCGTAACCGCCATATTTTTGCTCCGCTAAATGTGACCCTAACTGATACAGCTTTAGACTAATTATTGAACTCATAAAAAAATGTGCTTGAAACGTGAAATACCCGGCCTTAACTGGAAAAAGAAGGATCGATGAAGAAATATGTATTCGGCTGAAGGACTAGTATCCATGGCCAGGAAATATTAAAAACAACAAGCCTCATTTGTATCGCTAGTCGATATCTCTGATAGTTTCTGACTAGTTCGTTTTTTCTTTTTCGTTTCGTTGCCTATGTTTTATTCCAAGGTATAAGTTACCTCAATACCAATTTTCATCGAAATCTGTTCAGTCGTTGAAGCGTGAAGGAGTAACAAACGTACACACACCCACACACCGACTAAGTTTAGTTAGCATTTATCATATTAGATTAGAAGGAATACCTAGAGGGAATATTATGGGCAAATCTGACAAATATCATGTTAATATACTCGGAGTATTAGAATCCGTGGTCTAGAGAACGAATTCCATCATAATAAGTCTGTTTTAAACTATCACGGTTGTTTACTAAAGTTCTATTATTATTAACGGGATATTTACCGTGATTATATTGTCTATAAATTTATCGCAATATCGGGAGCTCATATATAATAGAACTTTAGTAAACAACCGTGATAGTTTAAAACAGACTTATTATGACGGAATTCGTTCCCTCTACCACTCTAGACCACGGATGTTACTCCTTCACGCTTCAACGACTGAACAGATTTCGATGAAAATCGGTATTGAGGTAGCTATGCCTCATGCTAGCCTATGTTTTATTCCAAGGTACCTTGGAATAAAACATAGGCAACTACTTATTTTTTTACTTTTTTAACTACTAGTTCGTATTTTCCTTCCGTTTAAAAAAAATAAGTAGTTGCCTATGTTCTATTCCAAGGTAAAAAAATAAGTAGTTGCCTATGTTTTATTCCAAGGTATAAAACATAGGCAACTACTTATTTTTTTTAAACGGAAGGAAAATACGAACTAGTCAGTCACATTACAATTTGAAGCTCCCGATATTTCGATAAATTTATCGCAATATCGGGAGCTCATTTCACAACATAATCACGGTAAATATCCCGTTACTAATAATAGAACTTTATAATAAGTCTTTCCAACGAGTTTTGAGCAATATTAATTCACCCAAATCTTTCAAGTTTTCCATTTTTCATTTCATAGTTGGTTACTTAATCACTTTGGCTCGCTTGCGAGGAAGCACCACTAGAAAATTAATCTTACGGCGAAATGAATTCCAGAAAAAAGTACGAGCATTCCTTAGAAAATCTCTTTAGTTAGTTAATCTATTCTTAAAATAGCTCTGTCTATTTCTGTTGAAGAAAATTGTTACACGCGAAATCAAACAGGATGAGGAAAAGTTTAGTCACCTTTCCCGCGGTTTTGTCCCCAGAAATGATTGCTCTCTACATTTATTTATTTCCTTTATCCATGTATGGTTATTTTTGTACTTATCTTCTTCATCCAAAGACCAGGTAGTCGAAAAGCTATGATAGTCTATTGGGAGTTCAATGCTGGGACCATGCCAAGTTGTTTTTTGGCGCGAATACTTGTATTGAAACCTGATCAAACCAAGGATTCTAGAAAATCTATTCAAATACTCCTTGGCATCCGAGAAGATATTATCGTCTGTCTAATATATTATCTTCTAATAAATAATATATTGTCGTCTTCGTGTTGGAATCGAATTGTTTACACAAAACTAGTCTTATCTTTGTACATTTTTGGACCCTCGGACCTACTATGTGAAAGGTCTACCAACGCCCAAGATGCTGTAACTATCATTCACTGAAGAGAGAAGTGAATAGAACGGTAATGTGCGGGCCGCGCTAGCCGGCATTAACGGCCTTACATAAAAAATCTTTTCAACCGTTAGTCACTGCTTAAGATGCTTTGCCATCTTCTCTCTGACGTGAAGTTGCACGTGCTAGAAAACGACAGAGAAGTTTAAGCAGTGACTAAGAGAATCGAGATTATTTTAGGTAAGGCCGTAAGTGTAAATGCGCTTAATGACAATTCTACCAATATACATGTTTTTAAACTGTGAATACTCAAAAAGATAGACGCGTAGGAAACCAAACCACATTGCATCGTAATTAGATCAATTTTAATCTGTTGCAAACTGGCATTTCGTGCGTTTTACTTGAAATGCGCGACCAATGATTGGCATTTTTTCGTCGTAGTTTCTATACAATTATGTGTGAAACCGGCAATAGCGGTTTTCCATACAGTTGCTTTACAACATTGTTTCGACAGCCGTTATATCTAAGTAGGGCTTTCGCTTTACTGTGCTATCATTCAAGCGCTAGCCTAGAAATTGCAGACTTTCCGATCATTATAATATACCTACTCAGTGCTCATGTAATCCGGATAGTTCGGAATATCATCTGAAAACAGCTGACTCATTGGATCTATGCAAGCAGTCCTACCTTCGTTTACGTGCCCCTCCCTTTTCGTGTAGCGCACCCTATACCGTTACACTTGAATCATTGATTAAGTCGGTCAGAGTACCTTTAAAAATGTCATCTACCAGTACTTAGTAACACGGGTAAAAAAAACTTCCCGTGGTTCTACTGGATCGCTTGGTAGTAATGATAATCATAATAATCATAATCGATTTATTGGCAACATTTGTTACAGGTCAAATAATTAAGTAATTTATAATTTTAACTCGAGTCGATTAATTGGTATTGTACAGTATTGTATCGATTACAATGACATTATAATCTCTGTACGTTGCTATACTATTATAATAATAATAATTACATGTCAAGAGAAATTTATTAAAATAAATCAATTTATGTCAATTTATTCGTCAGAAAAAAAAAAATGTCACAAAAACTAAACACTTACGGCCTTACTTAAAAAAACTTTTCAACCGTTAGTCACTGCTTAAGATTCTCTGCCATCTTCTCTCTAACGTGAAGTTGCACGTGCTAGAAAAGGACAGAGAAGTTTAAGCAGTGACTAAGAGAAACGAGATTATTTTAGGTAAGGCCGATAGTATCAATTAATATTACACAAAATAAATAATTACTTTAAAAATACAAATTGAACTAAGAATGCTACAATAATTCATGTCAAATAATAGGTACTGTTTTCTATACAGTAATAATAACAGTTTATTTTTTGTTTCCTTAAATTCGTCATAGCTATAGAACGTCTGCTCGATAAGCCAGCGTTTAAGGCGTGCTTTAAAACTAAGCTGAGTGTGCGCGGAAGTGACGTGCCTCGGCAACTTGTTGTACACTGTCGGACCCATAACATGCGTCGATTTGGCCGACCTTTCCCAAGCGCGGGGAACCTCCGCGAGTCTGTCTCCCACGCGACTGTTACGCAGAGTTTTGTACGAGGCTTGTTTCGATCTGGCATATACAGCAACTTGAAATACTTTGATTATAGAGAGAGAGAGAGAGAGCTAGATCCTCCAAGTTGAAATATAATCAGTGATGGTAGCGTAAAGACCCCAAGCCTCTTGAAGTGGGACCTTGGGTGGGAATTGGGCCTCTTGGGGAACGTCCCGCGGAATCTTTGCAATAGCGCGAACAGCGCACTTATGTAAAAAGAAAGCCCGCTTCCTTTCCGCTGCCCTGCCGAATAATTCCGCACCGTATAGTAGGAGCGAGTGAACCGTAGCAAAGTAGCACGATCTCACTACCTCAGCTGGTACTACTTTGGCAACTCGGCTCAGGGCAAAACACGCGCTTCCCAGTTTGTCGATATGGCTTTCCCATTTTAGGCTACGGTCAATTTCGAAACCGAGAAAAGTTGTAGGGCTTGGTTTATTTTGGTGTCCTATTTGGACTACTATTGGATGTTTATGGTGGCCGAAAAACAAAAATGAACGGAGTGCGTTTTTGATAGCTTGAGCGCAAGTCCATTTATCCTGAACCATCGTGCTAGTTGATCAGTCGTCTCGTCCAACCTCTCCTCCAGAATATCAACTTTGGGAATATCAACTTTGCAAATATGACGCCATATGACGTACGCTTACGACGTCGTCAGCATACATGAATATTTCTGCTGCAGTTACAGCATCCGGCAGTTCATTCAGGAGAAGATATTGGAGACCGAAGAGCCTTGGGCCACTCCCATCACCGAACTAAGTGACTTAGACACCACCGTTCCACCGCATGCTACTACAGTCTGGGATCTGTTCTGTATGAGATCCGTCAACATCCGTTTCTATCTACGGGTAATTTTTATACCCGTGGTACTACTGACAAACACTTATACCATCTTTGACCATACCGTTACATAACATCACGGGATTGTCTTATGATTATTTATGGTATACTTAACTTGATTATTTTGTAAAACTAGCTCCCAATATGCCCAATGAATTATTACTTATTAGTTTAGTTATTTGCGCGCAGTTGCATGCACATGTGCACATCCATGGGCAGACTGAACAACCATGACAGTTAGAAACGGGTGAGCTATGGCTATGGCTTTTTTGACAGGCTAGGTGCCTGTCAAAAAAGCTCTTAACACATTTTCCCAAGCCCAGCGACCATAGTTAACATTATCGGTGAACTCGTGCATACCTAGAGTAACGACGCCTATCAGCGAATCAGCGAAACTTCCCAATGCCATTCTCTCCCGGTTCCCCGAATGTTCCCCGGGGTAGAATTTCCACCACTTTGTTATTCAGATTCGTAATCGAGGTATCAAAAGGCGGGTGTTTGCTGACGATTGTTTCGGCAGGGCTGTCTCGGATTAGCAATCAAGTATAATCAAAATTAAACCCGTTCTGTGGGAGCGTAGTTCCCAAATGACTGAACAGATTTTGAGTATTATTTCTTTGTATGATAGATGTTCGCGAGTTTTCTTAGCTTTTGCTGAACCGATTTCGAAGTAGTTTTCTGACTATGCTGTTACAAAAAAAACGGCGGTTTTAAAACCTTTTAATTTTATATAATTATTTGTTAACTTTAAGAACCAAAGTTACCGACATAGCTCGCAAGGTTTGCAAGTTGAAGTGGCAATGGGCAGGCCACATCGTTCGAAGAACTGACAACCGATGGGGAAGAAAGGTTCTTGAGTAGCGACCGCGAACCGGGAGACGCAGCGTAGGAAGGCCTCCCACTAGGTGGACCGACGACATTGTAAAAGTCGCGGGCAACGGGTGGATGCAAATGGCAGGTTGTCTTACAGTGTGGCGGTCTAAAGGGGAGGCCTTCGTTCAGCAGTGGACGTCTCCGGGCTGATGATGATGATGATTTGTTAACTTCACGCCACATCGCTCGAGCTCATCGCTAGATTGGCAACCACGAACCGGAAGACGCAGCGTAGGCGCGGCCTCCCACTAGGTGGACCGACGACATAATAAAAGTCGGGGGCAACTGGTGGATGCAAATGGCAGGTTGTCGTACAGTGTGGCGGTCTAAGGGCTCCCCCTTCGTGGACGTCTACGGGATGCTGATGATTTATTAACTTACGCTTGACCACAATTTCGCCTGACGAAGTTGTCCTACAAGGTAACGCCGAAAGACACTTATTAAACACAATGTAATCGTTAACATCTTAAAAACTTACTAGTGTAAAAATTACCAGCTGTTCCATACATGTATCCTGATTTACGAATTCATACCAGTAACTTTTCGTTGAAGAAAAACTTCGTGAGGAAACCTGCATACGTCCGGAGGATAAATCTGTAAATCTGTAAATTTTATTGACTGATATTTCTATTCTATTTCAAAATCAATGACGTATGTGAATACAACCCACAACTGGGCCAGCTAATCGCCCATATCGCTCTCAGGCCTATGCCCTGGACTAAGAAAATGCTGATTAAGAGGGAATCCGGAGAGCGATTGAAATGAAATAAAATGAAAAATGAAACCATACAAACGTATTCATTTATTTTCTTCCTGGATATATATAAAGTCTAGGTCTACTGTAGACGTGTCTCTGGCATTTCCTTTTTTTCAGAAACTAATTGCTGAAGAAAATATAACCCTCCAAAAATTACTATGAAGATATTTAAAGTGTTATATTTTTTATTATGAAAACTGACGTGGTTTTGACACCTTTTTGATTTATTTATACGGGAATACTCACGTTTAATTAAATCGGATGCGTTATATTTTTTTTTAGCTAAATATTAGTTTCTGAAAAAAAAAGGAAATGGCAGAGACACGTCTACAGTAGACTCACCGTCTTATGCATAAATCACTAAAAATAATTTCAAACCTATTTTAGTTAAAAAGTGTTTTGTCTTCTTTACACCGGATTCCCTCTTAATAGCTTAGTTCGAAACCTCAGAGATGAAATCTGTGTTTGCAGCCCTATAGCAGAAGACGTTTCGGCCGCTCGAGGATGATTTCAATTTTCTATTCAAACTATCTGCGGAGAAATCAGCCGTCGAATATCGACTACGATAGTACGAATCTTCGTTTGATTGAACCTTTTGTGGAGAAACAATAAACAACGGTCTAACAGATAATATTATTTGAAATCATTCCAACAATAGGCTTTGCTTTTCACTTCGCATTAGGTACAGATGAGACTTATAAAAGATGTTCAATTGTATAGCGATCAACGTGTGAGCCCTATTTTTAACCGACTTCAAAAAAAGAGAAGGTGTTTGACTGTGTGTGTTTTTTTGTATGTGCTCCGATTTCTCCGTCATTTGTAGACCGATTCAGTTCAGTTTGTTTGAAAGGCTCTTGAGGTAGTATAGTTTGAAGTAGGTGTTTTTTTAAAAGTTACTTACTTGATTATTAAATGAAAGGAAACTATAGGTATGCATTTGAAATCTGAAACCATAAACCTTTTTTGTAAGTTCGTAGTAATAATTATAGTAATAAACACCTACCGTCATATGCATAAAACGCTAAAACGTATTTCACATCTATTTATGTTAAAAAGTGTTTTGTATATACAAAATACAAACATTATAAATAAATTATACAGTCGATATTCGGAAGAATCCGGAGTTATCGTATTCGGAGTTTCTTCCGAATTACGATTTGAGTTTGAAAAAAGAAGACAAAGAACTTTTTAACAAAAATAGGTTTAAAATACTTTTTAACGTTTTATGCATATGACGGTTATAGTTTTAGAAGAAATGCGAAGTACGTTATGACTTAGGTTCATGATAGAGTATACGTACCTACGTCGTATATAATTAGATGTTTTCGGCGTTGCTATTATTAATTAATAATATTATGCAACATGACATTATAAAATATTTTTCATCACATTTGCTCGTAAAGTGGATCTTATTGCATCGGTTTTAGGCTCATAATCCAAGCTATTAAGCACTCGTGCTTTTTACTTTACATTACGGCAGTTGTGCTATAATAGGTATAACCCGGTAAAGTCAAGTTTGTACGTGACTGCAATTAGACGTACGTATACGAAGCACTCTTAATATATCCGGGTAATACTTACATTTTTTTTTGTAATACCAACAAAGAGTTCTTATGCCACTGAAGTAAATGTCAACCTGCGCGCGCATTGTTGGTTTGGGCGCCATTTTCCGCAAATGTTTGTTGACGTTTTCTCTGTGTGGTTGATTATTATCAAAAAAGTTTGTTTTTTCCTCGTAAGTGTGATGAAAACAGTCGTATGAAACTCTTGTGCTATGTTTCAATACACTCTCGGCTTCCTTATCGCGCTCGCCTGCGGCTCGCGCGCATAATACCGCCTCTAGTGTAATGACCAACAAAGCACACTTGTATCATAATGTACTAATAGCCTATTACACTCAGGAATAGTGTAGCTTTCCATAAGTGCAACGTTTATTTAGTACTTTGGAAACAGCCCTACCTGATCAGTACATCGTACTATTATTTATTCTGTAGTTACAAAAATAACCTCGAACAAACAAACTCATAACACCTCTTTATTAGTGTAGTTAATAAGTGTAGTTTTTTTGTGGTGTTATCGCTACAGTTAACTGAGTCGGCGAAAAATAGGCGCGGTGGCTGCATACTCATATATAGAGTGAGATTCAGTTTTATTTACTTCTTCACACAGTCCGAAATCGCATGAAATTTTTCTTTCACAGTTTATAGGTAGGTATGTTCCTAGTTGTCTAAGCCAGAGCCCGTGTGTTCCGCCCTAGATAAACTATCTCCGAGTGCAGAGTATAAGCAACTCATTATTTGTAACCATCGCGGCGTGAATCGCGCCTCGAGACAGAGGCAGCCAACATTTTGGTGGGTATCTAGTTGTGAGGGTGTGTGTTAGTATCTAGGCCGAAATAAATCTATAGAATTACTATGTATAGGCTGTTTATTTAGTAAAGTAAAGTTAATTATTTATTATTATTAGTACAACAATTTCAAAATGATACGTTTAAACCTATTAGAATATTTCATAGTTGAACCCGTCTAGCAACTAAGCCACGGCTACAATTGTATTATAAACATAAAAAATATTACGGAACACGGACGAGAAAGTGGCTGGTGCCTAGAATATGCAATGATTTGCCAGATAATTTTGAGAAACAATTTATAAACAAATCTACATTTAAATTAGCCTTGAAAAAACGAATGTAAAATAGAATATCTATGTAAAAAAACCTGTGTACCTATAAGTTAACATATATTGAGTTATAAGCTTACTTATCGCAAAAATGTCAATACCTACTACTACATGCTCGTAGTAAATAGTAATGAATATGAGAGTCGATGCCTGCCTACAAATTGCTATGCAGTTTGGCAGAATTATAAATTGAGCTATGTAATTAATTATCTAAGACAAAATAAACAAAAAAATATTTTTTTAAATTAATTTTGTTTCATGAACACTAATAAGATTTGCATTATTTCATCACTAACGAAGTCATGAAATATTGGAATGTAAACACCAGATGTTGTGTTGTTGTATGATGGCGCGCGAGGTGCGTACCATATACGAACTACAGCAGATAGCGTGCGTTTCATTATTTAAAAAAAACTAGCACTGTTTTAGCTCGATACACTCAATTAGATAGTGCGGATTTGAGATCACACAGTAGAGTCAAATCATATTTGAAATTTATCAAAATGTTGGTGATATCTGATCACACAGCAGACAATGCGACAGCTCGCGTCGTCGTGAGTGTCTTCGTGTAGCTTTCATAAATGCTGGACGGATAAGCCTTGTAATAAGAAGAGATATGTTGCGCTGTTTTATTTCAAGTTTTAAGTATTCATTTTCAGAAGAGATACAAAAATATAATCGAATATCAAACAACAACGTTTTAAGTAAAGATCGAAGAGGCAAAAAGGATATAAAATAAGTACCTACTACGTATAGTTTTAAGCGACATAGCTGACTTCTAACCCTCTGCCACCAAAGACCTTTTATAAGATCATTGTTTGCCACTATCATAAGTAGTTCTTATACAATGTAACAAAAAGGTTCAATAATACTGACGGGTATGTGATTCATGTACAATATTATAATGCCTTTAGGATGCTGTCGATGCTGAGGGGGCTGCCCCGGCACTGCAGCGCGTCGGAGATGTTAGCCGAGTCCCGCGTGGACTGTTTCTACACGATCATGCGGAAACGGAGCACATCCCCTGGTGCACAGGGTGCAGGCCAGCTCCAACAGTATCCTAAACGTATTTGCTAATAGGTTTGACTGTCAGTACATGAACCACTCTTGCAGGGTTCATGTACTGACTAATAAGCAAACGACCAAATGTAATGTATAATTGTATTTTAATTTAATTTGTAAATAAGTATTAATTGTGGTTTTTTTAAATTATTTTATGATACGTGTGTATATATGACCTATGTCGAAATAAATTGAATTGAATAGCATCCCATGCATAAAGAAATTCAACGGCGTATTTATATCAGTGTAATATCCCTTTCCGAGGCTTAGGGCCGGTTTTTTGATCCGTGGTCAAAATCGACATAACCATTTGCTAAACTGACTATATAGTTAACTAGCTAACCATTAGTTACATTTTAGACCACTGGTCATGCTAACTATGAATCAAAAAACCGAATTATTGGGATTTTAACAATTTGTTACCGTTTTTAACTATTAGTTGGCTTAACTAGCTAACTACAGATAAAAAAACCGGCCCTTAGTGGGTTTGAGCATTTGGATTGTCTCTAGACTTTCAACGGTCTGGATATCCTTTTGTTTTTGGTGTAGTAGGTTAATTAGTTACAAGGTTAATTAGTATAAGTCGTCTTTGTAGTTTGTTGTAGTTAATAAAGGATTATGCCAGTAAAAGAAAATATTATCAAGTTCGAATTTGAAAAAGAACCCCTTGCCTAAATTGGTCACGGGGCTTTGAAGACATGGGGGTCGCGAAGTCCCAGTTATCTACGAAATTACTAGTTACTAGTTTTTAGTCTTGTTTATTATATTATTTCTAAACGTGGGAACTGTTAAAGGATTTTTAGTTTTTTTGCGAGTTTCTCAAAAAATATAAAATTGTAGGGTGTCTAATGTAATCTGTAGACTATTCAGTGAAATATGTTTAATAATTATTTACAAGACAAAATAAAGAGAAAACTAAAATTATTTCAAGTAAACTTTCGTATTACATTAGGCACCCCACATTATTGGTGACCCCGACGTGATATTTCCCTTTTAATTATTAATTCGATACTTTGCTTGAAATAATTTTAATTTTCTCTTTATTTACTCTTGTAAATATTATTAAACATATTTCACTAAATAGTTTACCTTGAATTACATTAGGCACCCCACAAAATAAAATAAAATAATGTTCAAAATAGGATAAGAAAATCAAATTCGATCACAATGATATCTTTGCATAGTTTAGAGAAGTTACCTACGTACAAACAGGCATTGTGTTCGTAAACAGGCATGGTAGACCCGTTTGAAGTCCTTTGAAGGTTGCAACTTGAAAGCTTAATTAATTCAGGGAACGCTTGGAACCTTGTGACGAATTTAGACACAAGCGTGGCATGGGAAATGTTTTGAAGAAATTAATAAATCTATCTATCTATATATATATATATATATAATGCTAAGTTCTGACTGACTCACTGACTGATATATCAACGCACAGCCCAAACCGCTGGACCTAGAGACATGAAATTTGGAGGGTGTATTTTTTGGAAAGTGTAGGTTGTAGTATTCTTTCACATTCATCCTCATTCATATCCATTTTTTATATAAACGGCCTTACTTAAAAAAACTTTTCAACCGTTAGTCACTGCTTAAGATGCTCTGCCATCTTCTCTCTGACGTGAAGTTGCACGTGCTAGAAAAGGACAGAGAAGTTTAAGCAGTGACTAAGAGAATCGAGATTATTTTAGGTAAGGCCGAAAATTTGTAAACTTTTTTATCGGTTAGTTTAAACTTTTTGGGCATATCCGCAAGTCGACATTCTAAAATTTGAAAAATGAACAGAGAACTAAAGCCGTGACGGCAAACAAAGTCGTCATTCTGGATATTACGTTACTTACTCTATGATTCTGGAAAAAGTCTTGGAAGAAGCAACATCAAAATAGTAATGAAATAAATAAATGGATAAGTGAAAGAAACTGAAGATGGACTGAGCTACGAGGAAAGGAGGAGAGACATGCCGAGAGCGGAAGGAATTACGACCCTATAAAGCCGTGGAGCGGCCGAAACCGTGAGCCCCTGGTCAATACTTTACTAATCTCATTAAAGGCGGCCGGCGACCTGAAATCTGCTCCGCTGCCGTCCTCACACTTAATCCTCCACTCATCGACTTCCGGATACCAGACGCATAGCGATCCTACGATCTGCATACTCCTTTTCAGAGACTTCACATCTTCCTAGCACTACCTCACCGGATACCTGATGCCTACGGCGTACGAAGACTTGCGGAGCGTCTAGGGCCTTAGAACGTTAAGTTTCCTTTCATTTTTTTTTTACTGTACAATCTGTTTTTATATCCCGGTCCATTAAATATTACTATCCGATACTTTCGTTGTTTTCTTCTTAACCATTAGGAACTGCAGGAAATGATAGGCAGGCTTAATTTCTCAAATACCTAGAAATTGTCGCGGGACGTCTGGTTAGGTCATTTAAACAGGCGTAACGCTACAAGGTATCCACTAAGAAAGTATTTTTGGAAATTCCACCTCTAAAGGAGTAAAATAGGGGATCAAAGTTAGTATGAAAGCCCTTTGTTTTTGTACTTTTAGTCACGAAAATTTGGATTTGGATAGTTCTTTTAAAATAAAAAATGCTGTTCTCAATATTTCGTTGACAGGGACGATTAAATGTGGGGAAAGGGGGGCTGGAATGTTGTATGGAACGTTCTTTATTTTTGAAGTTATAGTGATGAAAATTGATATTTGGGTAGTTCATTCAAGGGATTTGCTCGAGATGATTTAAAGTGGTGAACGAAGAGACCGAGAGAACGAGAGCGGGCCGAATTTCTTCCGTACGCGGACGAAGTCGCGGGCGACCTCTAGTGGTAAATAAAAGACAGCGTTCTCAAGTAATAAAAAAAAATATATTTACGAATGTAATCCCAACAGAACTGATTCCAACCAAAACAAAAATCATTGATCAAACACGTCAAACTATCGCAACCGCAAGAAATGTCTTCGCTGCGTTTTGCAAACATTTTGTTGCTTAGAAACTTTACCGGCAACTTTTCGTTTTACCTCTAATTACCACTGAATGAACCTAACATGCCTGAAAATAAGGTGGTTTATTTTATTAATGGTGTGGTAGAGTAAGTTGGTGGAATGTGGCCAAAGAAATGGCGACAACTTATCATCTGAGGCGTCGTTTGTAATAAATCGAGAGTTGTCAGTGGTGCCATCTGTCGAGAAAGTTTCCCCTGTGCAAGTATTTGTTTATAGCCAACACTACGTACCTACTGCCTACTTCAGTTTTTAGAGGTGATAATCGAATACTATAAAAGGCTCTGTCCTGACTGACTGACTGACTGACTGACAACGCACAGCCCAAACCGCTGGTCGTACAGACTTGACATTTTGAGGGTGTATTCGTCTCGATGCGGAGGGGTGTACTAAGAAAGGAGATTTGGATAGTTCATTTCCACCAACCCTCAAAATTTCAAGTCTGTACGACCAGCGGTTTGGGCTGTGCTTTGTCTGTCAGTCAGTCAGTCAGGACAGAGCCTTTTATAGTATTAGATAATAACTATAATGCAAAATTTGATAATAATTAATTTATTAGGATAGTTGAATAAACGCTCTCTAGAAGATTGTTAATGTTAGTGAATACTTTGGTCGTTTAGCTTTGCAATAGCTAAAGCAAAATATTAGATATACCTAGTTGTAGTGGTATAGTTGCCTACTTGTAAATGAGAGCCTTTCTACGTAGCAATTTATTTTCTTGGCAATAAAACACAAAGAAACGGCCCAAACCAATGAAACCACATATTTGGGACAAAAAATGTGACCCGGTTCTGATTTACCATCGCAGGAATTGATCCGGGATTTTTGCAATTTATGTCGCGGTCGAAAGATTTATGTCATTTTACGAACCTATCGTTAGTTTGCTTGTAGCAGTCTGATAATGTAATGTTTAATCCTGTTTTCCTATTGAAGGATTCTAGATCATAGAGTTCTTCTTCTTCTTCGTTGTCTCGATGATATTATTATGAAAAACAAACTAAACTAAAAAAAAACTAAACAAAAACCGCCTCCGCACTCAAATGGGCCACTATAAGTCCAACATGGTTAAAAGGGGGTACTCTGACGTGGGTTCTGTACTGTGTTGCTGTGGCGAGGCACAAACAATGGTACACCAGCTTTCTTGCCCACAGTGTCCTAAGCATAGAGTTAATAATAATATTGATTTATGTTAAAGTGGCGCAGGGCAGGCCACATCGCTCGAAAAACTGACAACCGATGGGGAAGAAAGGTTCTTGAGTGGCGACCGCGAACCGGAATACGCAGCGTAGGCGCAGCCTCCCACTAGGTGGACCGGCGACATTGTAAAAGTCGCGGGAACCGGTGGATGCAAATGGCAGGTTGTCGTACAGTGTGGCGGTCTAAGGAGGAGGCCTTCGTTCAGCAGTGGACATCTCCGGGCTGATGATGATGATGATGATGTTAAAACCCTAATGCACGTACCTTCATGAATAGATACTTACATAACATAAAAACATTTTAAAAAAAATCAACGCAGTCTAACGTCGCCGTTAGCACGGCTTCTATAATTGTGTTCTCTTCGACAAGGCCTACACTAAAAGCTTCTCTATAGTTCAGGTGCATTATAAACGAAAATTTGAAAAATTGAGGATAGTTTTTAGTTAAAGCGAGGGTAAATTCATTCTACAAGAGCCTGGCGAAGGATTCCCCGTGCTATAGTGCTCCAAACAGGCTTCAATAGAAATAAATTACCCGCCGCCGCCGCCGACACGTCGGCACTCCTAACAAATCTAAAGAATTCGCAACAAATTTTATACGAGTGTAATATGTTGTTGATATACGCACAGAGATGATATTGTCTCTCTACACAATATCATCTCTGGTCATACTGGTTTTCTATTTAAGTATTTAATTTGTTTAAAAGAATCACAGAACTAGCTAAGTACTACATAAAAAAATACAATTTCAATTTTGTTTAGTGTACATGGATGACATCATTATTCCCGCTAGTTTTGATTTAAAAACTACTGACCCGATTTTGATAAAATTTCTATGAGACAAATCTGATCATTAAAAAAAACATATCAGTTTATAAATGACGGAGTTCTGAGGTAGCAAAAATAAAATAAAACTGTGAAGAACCTTCTCCTTTTTTGAAGTAGGTTAAAAAAGAGAATTATAAAGCTAAGAGCAGACTGAAGATGATGATGACACAACATTTGAAGATCGAATCAGCGATATTATCGCCGAACAAACACACTACGCCCACTTGTTCCAGTAAATTCTGAGGCCTTAGCTTTGCTCGGTCAAAAAGTGTTTTTATTGTTTTCATAATTTACTTGTTATACGGAATTTCTAAAAGAATTCCAAGTAACTTTGTTAGCAGAATTTCAAAGAACAACTCCATATCTATCTTATTCTATGATATTATTATCTATCTGTGATATTATCCAATATTATATTCTTTCATTTATTGGTATTATCTACAGGGTTAGATCTTATCAGTTAGCATCCTTTTAAGGGCATATACTGTACATCAAAAAAGACAACTTTTACTATGGGGCCAACATTGAAATCGCAAAAAAAAACAGCTGTTCCATACATTTTGCCCAAGGTCGAAGAACTTTTTGTATGGAACAGCTGATTTTTTTTCCCGATTTCAATGTTGGCCCATAGTAAACGTGGTTTGTTTTGATGTATAGAATATGCCCTTAAAAGGATGCTAACTGATTAGAACTAACAATGAACAGTGATTTTGATTGACACCATCAATCAAAATATCACTGTTCATTGTACATGTACAATAGTAAAATTTAAACTGTGTCTGCTACTATGATTTTCTGATGATGTAATGCTTGCCGAAATTACAGCACTAATAGCGCTATAGAATTTAGCTTATCAACGGTTAATCTTTGGTTATGATCTATTTTTTGTACATTTAAGGCACTATCATAAAAATATATTATATAACCCGTACGACCGACGCAAACGTGAATAAATTATCTATTACAGTTTAAAAAATAATTAATCCGAAAACTTTTTTTGATATGAATAAAACACAATTGATTTAATAATAATAATAATACGTTCCACCTGCCTACAATGCGCGTGTATCCGAAAAAGTAAGTTTAGTATCTTTTTACGCAATCTAAACGAAAGGAATTATATATCAAGGGATATAATATTATATGAAACCCCCAAGGGTTATTATAATATTATTTGAATTTGGAATGTTAAAATTCGTATGAAAACCCGTACTTATTGTAAACAGACATTGTAAAAAGAGTTTATTCGAAAACCGAACTGGAACTGAACCGAATAGTCAAAACACAAAATAGTAGATTGCTTACCAAGGGAGCAAACAACAATTTTGAAGGCCTTAAAAAAACGCCACTCGAGCTTATTATAGTGTTGATCCCGAGGTGGACACTCTACTTTTATCAATCTCTATGAGAAAATAAGTAAGTGCAACTTATGAATAAGAATAGTACCTAAATTTTCACTACTTGAAAAATACACTCAGTTAAAATAAAACCATAGAGGTACTACCTCTATGAATAAAACTAAGTAAAATCTGCGTAAGAACGACTTCATCTTCGTCCAGCAGTGGGCGTTTTATGGCTGATGACAACGAATTGACATAATCATTTTTTTTTACTATAGCATTTGCAGGGCATATGGAGTAACTACTACGTTTTGAGCATACTGTTTCAGCGTGCTTGTATCAACATACAAACCTAATTTTTTTGTGACTGAAATATCCTGAATTTCATTATTCTCATAGCTAATTGTAGATGTCATTTTACAATTTTTATTAAATGTCATGTTATCGCTTTATCGAGATTTATTAGCAGATTGTTACATGTTAACCATTTAATGCTAAACTAATTACAGGTTCTGGAGGTTTACTCTTTTCGCTAACAAAAATGGCAGTGCTATCGTGTGTCAATAAAACTATTGGGTGTTCTATAGCTTTGGGTAAATCATTTATGTAAACTGTCTCGCAGAAGGTATGAAAAGTAGAGTATTCACCTCTAGGATAAAGCTTGTCTCGCCTTGGGTGGTTTGAACCCCTCGCTTCACTCAAGACTCTACAAAACTCTTAAGCTTAAACTACCTCGGTCGGGTTAACTTTAGAGCCCCCCCCCCCCTTCCTCTTTATGCTCAGGGTCCGATATGCCTCCTGTGACATAAGATACTGTTGGTGCCTCTTGATGCATAATCTTCTATTTCATCCCATCTATAAAAAAAATAAGGTTCTAATGTCCTAATGGCTTTTTTAGGACTCTTGAATCTTTTATGAAAACTGACGTGGTTTGACACATTTTCGTACTGTGCGAGGTGCTCAGCAGGACGCGGCCGCACGCGCGTCGGGCTTTTTGTTCACTTTTTGAAATAGATCACCGGATCCGATTTAATTTTAATTTTGTAGTGGTAGGACTCTACTGCAGAGTCCGTCTGGGGAACTACACCTTTGCCAGTTATACAACCGCGAAGCTGTAGTGTGAAAGCATTACTGTGCTTGTCTGGGCAATGTTACCAGAGAAATTACTGAGTATGAAGAGATTTAACATATCTCAGTGTGACGAGCGCAGTGCAGTGTGGCGCAGGATTGTGTTCGCAAGTTCTCAATTCTGGCACTGCTACTGTTAGTGGCGTGACGCTTACCACCAGGCAAACGCACAGGGCGAACGTCTTACTCGTCTCGTCATATGATTGTACAAAAAATATATGTGAGTATTACCGTATAGCCCTTCGGACGCTACACGCTATTTTGCAAAAAATACTCCATCTGTCGCGACCGACCATATTTATGTCGCTTGGCACTTGAAGGTTATGTAAACAACAAATTGCTATAGAGGTTTGTTATGAAGCGAATTAAGCTTCATACTTATTTTTATGTCGTTGTCATCGTACTGAACGAAACTATTCATTCAAATACAGAGAATACCACAGAAAAGCGAAGGCCCTACTCTTAAATACAGTCATATTGTCATATGTATTGTCAGTCTAAGCTTAAAGTAGCGGTTTTTTTTGCAAATAAAAAAAGAATCATCGAAATCAGTTCATAATTGGCGGAGTAATCGCGTAACAAACATACAAAAAAATTACATACAGTCGAATTGAGAACCTCTTTTTTTGAAGTCGGTTGTAAAATGAAATGTTGTCTATATACGCTATAACTATTATATTAAGAGTGCGACTAATGCCAGAAAAATAGCAGATTTCACCCACGCGTCTTGCATTAGTTTAGAGTCGAAAATCGCATGATACAATTGATGATGATGATGGCTTTGAGCAATTTAGGTGGGGTTTTATTTAATTATTCAAAATGTAGGCATGAAATAAAAAAAATAAACGGCTACTGTGCTAAAAAATTAGTTTGTCTATGTAATTCGTACAAAATAATGTGGTGCTGTCGCTGATAATTTAGAGCATTTGAATTAAAACAGTTTTTTTTTTGTTGGTAATTTGTATTTTTTTTTTAAATAAACAGGATTATTTTGCAAATTTCTATCCGGGTACTCGGCTTTTTTAGGTTTTTCCCCTACCTATAGTATTTTTTTAATCTGAATATTTACGTTCTTTATCATTAAACTATGTGTTTAAAAATACACCTTTTACTTACTTTTGGCATTAGTCGCCCCCTTAATGTAATTAACGTCTTAAGGTGTACAGGATTATGAATAAAGTCCGTCACATACGATGAAGATGCTATAATTATTTTATGTTATATCAGAACATTTTACAATATTTCTATTCATACATTTCGTTGGCAGCACAAATGACAAGAAAAATTTAAATAAAATTATTTTTTGAAAATTGTATGGCGAGCGATACATTATCTTAACATGAAATATTATACCATCTGCGTCGTGAGTGACTGCTTTAAACAATTATCTAAACAGCCATTAGCTGGATTGAGATGCGTCTGAATAAAGAAGACCACTTGAAGTTTCTCGGGTGGGAAAGAGACAGGTGCCTCGCTGTAATCGGAAGGTTGGAGACGTGACTACTCGACCCTAATATAATTTATGAAACCCAATATTAAAACAATGTTTTAAACTATCACAGATGTGTCTTAAATATCGTATTTATGCAGTGATATAGGGAGTGTTTCATGTTCCAGTGGTAATCATAGAAAGAGGGTAGTTCGTAATTAATGCATCAGTATTTTTGATCTGACTGATCTGATCTGATTTTGTTTTGACTGTGACTGGTCGCGTCATGTAAAAAAAACGCTGGTGGTTAAGCTGCGCAGAGGAACTAAAAGTTGCTGGCAGTGAAATGCCGAAGATTAGGTCTAGTGGCGCACTCTGAGTAATAAGTTTTGTATCTTCCTATAGTTTCAATACATAAGTACGGAGCACCCCGCAGTGACGTACTTCAATCCGAAATACTTGTCGCACGCAAACCTGACGTCTCAGCGATACGGACGTGACGATCCTTTCTACTACGCCGGATTACACGTGCACCTTCTGCAGACGTGGTCTCATAACGTTTCGGTACGTGTAACATCTTTTAAGCAGGCGCTATAAGAGTTTACAAGACATGGACGTTGTGTTAACCTGGGTATGGCATAAAACTACATTAAAAAACACCGGAGGACGGGCAGCAGCGTACTCTCTGTTAACGGTGGTGAGCTTTCTGCGATCCCCAAGTTGCTTGCCAAGCGTTGGGATTACGGCAACCCCTACCTAGTCGGGGGAGGCTTTCGTCCAGCAGTGGACGTCTTCTGGCTGATGATGTATAGGAGGTTACAAAGGTGGTATTAATGAATTCTTACTGAATGAACAGAGGTCAAAAAGAGGTAAAAAGCCACAGTGGCCTAATGGGAAGACCGCTCGACCCATAATCCTGAGATAAGAAAGAAAGAAAGAAAAGAAAGAAAATAATTTATTAGATAGTTTTTTTAGATAGTGGGTTTAAATCCAATACTCAATACTCAATATTTTATTGCAAACATTATGTAACTTATATAATACATGCAGATCTTATTTAGCACAATTTATGGAGGTAACGACATAATGACCCCATTGGGGTATAGCAATATTGTGCGGAGCGGCTCATTCTATTCCGTTGTTAATACATTTATCTGTAAAGAATTCGTCTAATGTATAGTAACATTTCTTGACTAGTATTTCTTTAAGCACTTTTACAAATTTAGCCTCATCTTCCATGTCTTTAATCTGAACAGGAAGTTTGTTAAATATTTGTTTTTGGACTTTTATTCACGAAAATTGTATATTATATATCATTATTATATATAATTAGATAGTTCATTTAATATAAAAAATACTGTTTTCAATATTTTTTTGACAGGGACGATTTAAGGGGGGGGGGGAATGTTGTATGGAAAGTTATTTGTTAATGAATTTATAGTGATGAAAATTGATATTTGGGTAGTTCATTCAAAGGAAGGAAGTTGGGGGGGGGGGGGGGGGGAGTGGGATGAATTGGTAGAGTTGGTAGAGTTGGTAGAGTCGGTAGACTCGGTAGAGTTGGTAGAGTCGGTAGAGTCGGTAGAGTTTGCTCGGAATGATTTAAGTGGAGAATTTTGGGAGCGGTCCGTATTTCTTCCGCACGCGGAAGAAGTCGCGGGGGACCTCTAGTAGGTCTATATTTGTAAGTAGTCCAACGGTTTTTTTGTTAAGTAGACTCTAGCTTGTTATTATTAGCTTATGCATGACGTTTTATTGTAATCTTGTTACATTGTACTATGAATGGTAGTAATTTTGGTTTATCTGTCCGTCATCTAACTAGTTACCTAATGCGATTGTTTAAATAAATTGAATTCTCTATATATAAATGACACCAGTTATTATTCCTGTATATAAACGACGCCAGAAATTGAGTTTGGATAGAGTGAAATAATTTTGCTTAATATTCATTATGCAATTAAATTATATTTTTCGTATCAATATTTCATTTTTAGCATCCTTATGTGTAGTAGACACAGTAAGTATCCATATTATTATTTTTAATTTATAAATGTTGGGTAGTAATAGTGTTAAATAAAATCTATCTAAGTTCCCATCCTATCACTAGAAGTTGACGTAGGTGTTTATAGGGGAATAAAATCAGATTTATTTTTTGTGCCCATAATAGCTCCAAGTCAAAATTTTGATTGGAGCTGTTTTGGGAATATGCTAGGTGCTCATTTCATGGTTGCTCAAAAAATTGGTGGTGAATCGGGATTATCCCTTGCTTTTTACCGCCAACACGCTATTTGATCTTTGGTATGCATAAAGCCTGGGACTTATGTCCTTAAACTGGAACCAGAACCACCGGAGGACGGGCAGCAGCGTCCTCTCGGTTAACGGTGGTGAGGATTTTGCGATCCCCTAGCCGCCTGCCAAGCGTGGGGATTATGACAGTACCCCTTTATTAAGGAGGAGCCTTTCGTTCAGCAGTGGACGTTTTAAGGCTGATGACGACGCATAAAGAATCTCAGAAATCTGCCCAAGGTTCCGTTTTTGATTTATTTCTCCTTTTTTTATCATAATTGTACAGTCATGTTTTAATTTTTTCAATGAAAAATTATATGTAAGGTTTAGTAATTTCTGACAATATTGCTGTTATAATAAACATAAAATAAAGTTAATTAATAAAACCCGAACCAAAATAATTAATTGTGCCGAAATAAAAAAATTAAAAACTCCTTCAAGATCCAGGTTTTTTTACGACTATTATATTATGATGGTGAGTGATTCGGTCTGATAAAATAACTGTTGTGGTGTAATTTTGGCGACCGTCTGTTCATAGCCCAGTCAATTTACGAGACTTAGTATGGCGGTTCTTGCGAATTTCAAAATAAAAAAAATGGCTATGATTAGCTTTATTTGCTAAAAGACAATCAGTAAAAAATAATATTATACAAATATGACCTTGGAATATTGAAACTAAGTAATAGTGAATCACGGTCGAAGGTAACGGTTCGTTGTGAATCGTATACGGCCGGTGTACGACAAATTGTGCGAATTGTACGAAGACGTCACATGCGGCGAGGTCCGGCCTGGGGAAATTAGTGTCGGGTGCTTATTTAGAAAATTATGTATCTCGGAAACTAAATGGCGTATCGAAATAATATTTTCACACATTTTTTTTGTTTTTCTACCAACTTCAAAAAAGAGGTTCTCAATTCGAAGATATGTTTTTTTTTTGTTTTTTTGTTTTTGTATGTAACATACATATATTATATGTATTATATGTTTTTGTATGTAACGCGATAACTCTGAATTATGAATTGATTTTGATGATTCTTTTTTGTTTGGTAGGTAATACTTCAGAAGTGGCCCATATAAATTTTATCGAAATCGGTTCAGTAGTTTGGTTTTTAAATCAAAATTACTAGAAAATATGAAGTTGCCATCTTGGTATTCAAAGTTGAAGTCGTTTTTTTTTTAAAGCTTATTATTATACAAAACACAAAAAGCTAAAAATGAAAAGAAAAATAATGCACACTACTGCTTGGCGGTTGAATAACTGGAAAAGGTGTGGTACTTCCCCAGGCTAACTTTGCAGTAGAGTCCTACCACTACAAAAATATCTTATATCTTCATCTTTAATATCTAGATAAATAAAAAATGCCGTGCGATAGTTCCGCTATGGCTCAACCAATTTGTTTTTTTTTTTGTTTGTTCCCCTCAATACTAGGGTAGCAGGTATAGGAACAAAATTGGTGGTCTAATTCTAGTACCTATACAATATAAATGTATTATTATTATTATTATTATGATTATGTATGTATTATTATTATTATTATTATATTTGATTTTATTATCTGAAATAAATCTCTTTAATAAAAGTCACCCAAAAAGTCAAAAAAGAAAAAAAAAAAAAACATAAATGTTAACAGCATATTATTTTATTAAGCTTCGAGTAATTTAAAAAAAGAATACGCGAAAATGAACGACCTTATAAGGTCAGCAGCTGTAGGGCACGGGTTCGATTCCTACCTAGGACAAGCATTTATGTGACGAACATAGATGTTTCCTCTGTGTCTGGGGGTTGTATGTATTATAAGTATGTATTTACGAAAAAAGTATAAAATTAAGTATTCTATCAGCTATCTGGTTCCCATAGTACAAGCTTTGCTCAGTTTGGGGCCAGATTGGCTTTGCGTAAAATGACCTCCCAATATTTATTTATTTCTTTACTTGGAAAAGTTACGTAATAAAATTTTCAGTACATAACTCAATAATTAAGCCGTAACAATTAAACATTTGTTTTGTGTTTCAGTTTCAATATATATGTACTGAACACCCTCATGTGACATACATGAATCCGAAATATCTGTCTTTTTTAAACCTGACGTCGCGCCGATACGGACGTCACGACCCCTTCTACTACGTCGGGCTCCATGCTCATCTGTTACAGACCTGGTCCAATAACATCACGGTACGAACACTTGCCAAAATGCTTACCACATCGGCACAGAAAACATAACAGTTCTATACACAGCTAGACGAAAGCCTCTCCCTTAATTTTTGCCATAAGTGTTCCTGCTATTTTGAATGCCCTACGTGTATCAGCCAGTGACGCCAACTGCTGGAATAACCAAGGTCGGCAGGCGGCTTGGGGATCGCGGGATACTCACCACATTTCACCGAAAAGCGCTGCTGCCCGTGTTCCGGTTATTCTAGATGCAGTTTTAGAACGTACTTACCCAGATTCGTCTATTTGTATATGTTGTGTGTCAATATTCCTCTGTTGTGCTAAGGCGTGGGTGCGTGACATTGTCTTAAATATCGTATTTATGCAGTGATATAAGGAGTGTTTTGAATATTTTTGTATGAAGTGATTCCACAGTTATGGTATTTCTATGTTTTTAAAGCTTAAACAGGAAGAAAAATTATGACCTCCGGCAGGACTCGAACCTGCATACGAGCAGTCGCTATGGGTTTCCGTCCCAACTGCTTTGCCAATTAAGCTACAGAAGTCTCTGCCTAAGACGCCAAATTTCCGAACCTGTTATAAGCTACCAACTAAAGCGTTGGTGGCGCCATCTGTAAATTTTTTTTTTTGTAACACAAATATTTACCCAAGCCGAAACCGTTGCAGGTTCCAAGGCCTGACGAGAGAAGTCGCACTGCCTATACTATTTTGAATATTTTTGTATGAAGTGATTCCACACTTATGGTATTTCTATGTTTAAAAAAAAAAAAAATTTACAGATGGCGCCACCAACGCTTTAGTTGGTAGCTTATAACAGGTTCGGAAATTTGGCGTCTTAGGCAGAGACTTCTGTAGCTTAATTGGCAAAGCAGTTGGGACGGAAACCCATTTTAGCAGGCAAAGTAAACTTAACTCCCCCTCTCACTAAGTTGTTTAACCTTATCCTTAAACAAAAAAAGATACCAAAACAATGGTCATGTTCAGAAATAATTCTTCTGTATAAAAAAGGAGATCCAAAACTCATAACTAACTACAGGCCTATCAGCTTAATATCTTGTTTGTATAAAATATTTACCTCAACCTTACTAAGAAGAATCACAAAAATAGTAGAGGAAAACCAACCGGTAGAGCAGGCAGGATTCAGGAAAAACTATTCAACCATTGATCACATACATACCTTGAAGCAGGTAATGGAGAAATACACAGAGCACAATAAGTCACTTTACATCGCTTATATTGACTACTCTAAAGCTTTCGACTGTATATCACATAGCTCTATATGGAATGCACTAACTGAACAAGGAGTAAATATTGAGTATGTAGAAGTCATAAAGGAAATATATAAAAATAGTACAGCAAGAGTGAGACTGGAATCCGAGGGCACACCCTTCCCGATACATAGAGGGGTAAAACAGGGCGACCCCCTCTCCCCAAAAGTTTTTATAGTAGTATTAGAATACATCTTTAGACAACTAAATTGGGAGAACATGGGAATAAAATTAGACGGTAAATATCTTAGCCACTTGAGATTCGCAGACGATCTGGTTTTACTTTCGGAAGAACCACAAGAACTACAGGTAATGATAGATACTTTGAGCCAGCAGAGCAGAATCATAGGACTAGAAATAAATACAGATAAAACAAAAGTGATGACAAATAGTACGGAAACACCTATTAAACTCAACGCTCTGCCTCTGGAATATGTCGAAGACTACATATATCTCGGCCACCTAATCTCATTTAAAGCATGCGCAGAAAAGGAAGTCAGCAGAAGAATTAAAAACACCTGGAATAAATACTGGGCAATGAAAGAAATCTTCAAAGGAACACTACCAATAAAATTAAAAACAAAAGCTATGAATATCTGTCTGACGCCATGCCTAATTTATGCTTGCCAAACGTGGCCTTTGACCAAAAAACAAATAGAAAAGCTGAGAATATGTCAGAGAGGAATAGAGAGGAGTTATATAAACGTGAAACTAAAAGACCGAGTAAAAAACGCACACATCAGAAAGAAAACAAAAGCCAAAGATGTCATGGAAGAAATTTTAAAACTAAAATGGAAGTGGGCTGGCCACATACAGAGGCTAGACGGAGATAGATGGGCGCAGATATCAACTAACTGGACCCCTAGAGATAAAAAACGCAAGAGAGGCAGACCAATCCATAGATGGAATAAAGAAATCGTACAAATCGCGGGAAAACTTTGGACCAGAACTGCCAGAAACAGGCAAGAATGGAAACAGCTGGAGGAGGCTTTTACCGCTATAGGCGGTCCTTATACAGATAGATTATAATAAATAAAATACTAACTAACAAATTTTTAATAGATATCTCATAATAACCCTACTAAAAATAATATCAATATCAAACTCTGTTTAAATTGTATAAGGAAAAAATAAAAGCTTTTTTATTTTTATTTATTTATTATATGTATGTACAACGGCAGTCGGACGTTTTTCGACTGTTTTCACTTAGAGATTGTGACTCTTTAGATATTAGCTCAATGGTTAACCCACATTCTGCATGCAACGGAGCCCGTTGACAACTATTGTGTAAGTGAATAAAATATAATTATTGTACTAGGCATCTTCTACAATGTATTATGTGTAACGTTAATAACATTGTGAACTAATGGTGCCCTGCGGTTTCAACTCAGCTAAAGCCATAAAAAGTAAATACGACTCGTTAAATAAATAGATAACATTAATGTTTTTAGGTATAATGACTCTGACATCCCTGCGAGCTGTCAGGAACACACCATAATATGATGAAGCAGCGATACAATCTATGTTTAAAATAATCAAGCAAATTGAGATTGGTAGCAGATTTGATCAGTCAGTTAAATTTAATTAGAAAATCAAAATGCCAAAAGGGCTGGTTTTCCGACGCTACTGGGAAGCGACAATGCCAGGAAAATCTGAGACAAAATAGTATTAATTAAGATTATATTTATATGTATGTTAGTCTTGAAGGTATTTATAATATGGGCCCGTGTTTTTAAGTAACTCCTGTTGCCTGAATAAACGATTATTATGTTATTATTAAATATTATAAGGTTGGCAAGTTGAAGTGGCAATGGGCAGGCCACATCGCTCGAAGAACTGACAACCGATGGGGAAGAAAGCTTCCTGAGTGGCGACCGCGAACCGGAAGACGCAGCGTAGGAAGGCCTCCCACTAGGTGGACCGACGACATTATAAAAGTCGCGGGCAACCGGTGGATGCAAATGGCAGGTTGTCGTACAGTGTGGCGGTCTAAGGGGGAGGCCTGCTTCGTTCAGCAGTGGACGTCTCCGGGCTGATGATGATGAAATATTATAACCAAATATTTCAAATAAATGTAAATAATTTGCTTTACAGTTTCCTACAGAACCCAAAAAGTAGTGACCATCTATTTGTTTCGCTACTGTTCCGAGCTACCAGACAAAGTATCATTGTAAATACAACAGTACAATTGAAACTGTTTATATCTTTCATCATCGCTATAGAATTTCAGCTTATCATCGGAAATCTTCGGTTATGATCTATCTTTAGTGCATAGGTATAAGACTCGTTGGACCGACGCGAATATGAATAAATTATTCAATCATACTTTTCAAAAATACTTAAACAAGATATCAATTATTTTTGGACAAAAATAATTGATAAAGTAATGTGTAACACGATCCATAACATTGTTTTTTTTTGTGTATTTAATATTAATTGGACCCGTGCCCAGTATGGCATCGGTCCGTCCACGCGAAAGAAGTAGATGTTGCACTTAACGAAACATGTAGGAAAATTACTGGCTGCCTGAAACCCACCCCCCTAAACCTACTCTACCCCCTAGCTGGAATTGCTCCCCCAAAAATCCGCAGAAGCATAGCCTGCTCAATAGAAAAACAAAAACTAGAAAATGACTCCAGACACCCACTCCACAAGTCAATTCCCCCGGATAGCCGTCTCAAGAGTCGCAAGGCCTTCCTCAGCTGTACAAAGGCCTTATCTTCCCACCCTAAAGAGGCCCGTTACACCAGGTGGCTAGAAAGCTGCCCACCGCCATAAGAGTTCATGGACCCAGCAGAAGAACTCCCCCCCGGAAGTGACTTGCCGTGGCCCACTTGGAAGTCACTAAACCGGCTCCGGACCCAAGTGGGCCGCTGCAAATCCAACATGGTTAAATGGGGATACTCTCACGCGGGTTCTGTACTGTGTGGCTGTGGCGAGGCACAAACAATGGCACACCTGCCTTCCTGCCCTCAGTGTCCTAACAACTGCACACTGAGTGACCTGATGGAGGCCTCTCCCCTTGGTGCAGCTGTAGCAGACTACTGGTCTGGCACAGTTTAATTTGTATAATTTAGTATAAAACCATCGACACGACGAAGAAGAAGAAGATTAATTGGACCTGCTTGTGTATCCGAAAAAGTAAGTATTATTTCATCCCACCTTTTTAGGACTCTAGAATCCTTTAGTTTGCTCTGGATTCAAATAGATCCCTAAATAAAAATTTACTCCCTTGTGATAACTTTATAAATACTTTTATTTATAATTTAGTATTTTAATGCTAACAAGGTAGGACTTGGTACTTATACACTGCATGGTTTAACTGTACCTACCCTGAATCAGATAGATATAATCAAAATGTCGGTAAATTAGCAAGTGGTTTGAATTCCGCCTAGTGTACCTATTGTGTAGTTCCATTTCAGTCAAATATGTAATCGATAATTATGATACCACTAGCGGTCGCCCGTGACTTCGTCCGCGTATGGAAGGAATTCACCCGCTCCCAAATACTTGTATCTTCCATAGCCGCTGGGTTAAATACACTTTTTTTCCTTCCCATATGTGGTGCACCACTTTAGTCAACAATATAATAGCAAAAAATATTATTGTTTTTGTTTTAAAAAGTCTATCCAAATACCAATTATCATCACTATAGTCCTTCAAAAACAAAAAACTTTCCATACAAAATATCAGTCCTCCTTTCACCCTCTTAAGTCGTCCCTGTAAAAAAATATTTAAAATACCTATGGGTATATATGGGTCACATCCATATTACTTACCTAATTTGACGTCACGGGTAATGTGAGGACCCAAAGTCCAAAGGGAACAGAATCCGGTTATGCATAAGTTTACCGATTTGCTGTTAAGTATTGGAGACAGTACTTACTCGAAGATCCACGTTATTTTTTGCAAAATGCGTTTCTGATGAGCACTCTAGGGTGGGGATTATGGTAACCAACCGGTATTCAGGGACCGAATGTGGACAAAAATGTTCAAGTCTTCAATCAACAGATGAATGTGACGAAGAGCAACGAAAGTGAATTGACAGCAAACCGTGTGAAATTCTACGACTCCTTGACTGCTTCCGTACATCCTACTCATAGGATAAAATTCCAAGTAATTAAAAAAAAAAAAATATTAATTGATATGAAGATATCGCCTAACATACGTACACACTAAAGAACAGTCGAATTTAGATCCTCTTCCACTTAACTTTGTCACACTTACCTAAAATGACGTCACGCGCGTAAAATAGTTTTGTCCACGCGAGCGAAGCCGCGGGTACAGCTAGTAGTATATATAACAGGGTTTTGTCAAAATTATTATTTAACCATAAATAACTTTGACTTTAAGAGCTAATTTCGGAAAACATGTGAATAATAATGTTATTCGTACTTATTCTTTTACTAATCAAATATTACTAAGAAAGCGTTATAGGTAAATTTTGAGGAACGGTATTCGGTTCCAGCCATTGCTAGCTATCTTACATAATTTATCGTCACTCCGCCGAGTCAGGGGTAGCTATAAGTTGCTGGCATTGAAAAGCTGAATATTGGACCTAGGACGCACTCTTGAAGATTCCAGTTGAATATGACAGGCTGATAATGGTGAAGAGTAATAAGTTTGCATCTGCCTATAGTTTTAATACATAAGTACGGAGCACCCCGCAGTGACGTACTTCAATCCGAAATACTTGTCGCACGCAACCCTGACGTCTCAGCGATACGGACGTGACGATCCTTTCTACTACGTCGGATTACACGTGCACCTTCTGCGGACGTGGTCTCATAACGTTTCGGTACGTGTAACATCTTTTAAGCAGGCGCTATAAGAGTTTACAAGACATGGACGTTGTGTTAACCTGGGTATGGCATAAAACTGCATCCAAAAATACCGGAGGACGGGCAGCAGCGTACTCTCTGTGAACGGTGGTGAGCTTTCTGCGATCCCCAAGTTGCTTGCCAAGCGTTGGGATTACGGCAACCCCTACCTAGTCGGGGGAGGCTTTCGTCCAGCAGTGGACGTCTTCTGGCTGATGATGTATAGGAGGTTACAAAGGTGGTATTAATGAATTCTTACTGAATGAACAGAGGTCAAAAAGAGGTAAAAAGCCATAGTGGCCTAATGGGAAGACCGCACGACCCATAATCCTGAGATAAGAAAGAAAGAAAGAAAAGAAAGAAAATAATTTATTAGAGTTTTTTTAGATAGTGGGTTTAAATCTTTGATCCATACCAATAAGCTCTTTGTAGTTTTAGCATGGATTTTTATACTACTGGGCTTACGGTGACGAAAATCTTTGTGAGGAAACCTGCATTCATCCAGAGAAAAAATACAGTGGCGTATCTAAATCCACCAAACCGCAACTGGACCAGGGTCGTGGATATGACTCAATCGCCCGTCGAGGGTAGGCCTATCTCCAGCTCTTTGGAGCTTACGCACGAATTTAAAAACTGATACCACTAGCTTTTCAGTGAAGAAAAACACTGCAAGGAAACCCTAATTTGTAAAATAAAAATTCATACTGTATGTTTTAATTTAAGGTGGATTTCTATTTCTACGAGTGGCTAACAAATGTGTACAAGCGAAGCTTTGTAGAGATGCACTTCACGTGGTGTGACCTAATTCACAAGGATAAGTTTTTTGGATCAGCTATGAAACAAGGAAAGTTTGCAAAGCCTTGTCCAAGTCCTCCGGTAATTGAAATCATTTATTTATCTTCAATAAGTTTTTTGATCACATTTTCATTATAACCTCCGCTGTAATAACACAACACTGTAGCCACATTACAAACGCGACAAAAGTCAAGTATTACTTGCTTCTAAAATGACAAATAAAAACTTACCCAAACATGACGGCTAACTGAGTTTGGGGTTGGTTTTACCAAAATTTGGGTTTTATTTCAGGCCGAAAGTTAACTTTGCTCTTCAGCGGAGCAACGTGGTCGTTTAAGCTTAATGATTGTAACCTTAATAATTTTTTTAAGATCTCAAAAAATTTGACTAATCTAACCATAAGATGGTATTCCCTCCTCTTAAGCTACCGTAGTCCTCGTTTGTAACTAAAATTTACCTTTATAATAAAAAATATTCATTTAATTAAAATTTAGGGCCATCGGAAAAGTAGAAACGAATGTAGGCTGACACATTTGATAGAAAATATATGCAATGATGACTGAAATTGTAATTTTTCTCCTGTTAAGAGGTTCAATAGTAAAAACGTGCATATTCCAACAATCGCAAGAGAAAAGAAGGACAAAAAAGCAGCATTAGATTTAGTTTTTTACTTTACGAGTAATGTAACCCTTTACTGCATAAATATACAATAGCTCGGCTTAGCTTAGAAGCATTTTTTTGGCATTCCGGCTTGTTGATTACGACATTTTCAAGTAATTTGACTGAAATGGAGTCTAAAAAAATAAAATTCTGAGTTGACACGCACGAACTGGCAGAACTAAGAGACCGATGATTACAAACTGATTTTTGAACTGTAACAAACGTTCTTAGAACGTGGGAAATTCTCGCCTATGTAAAAAGTATCAAAACAAAGAAACGGTCACATGAGACTTTTCTTAATATGATTTGTTTTTTTATTGACAGGGTGCATACCACGCATACAACATGACGATACCAGTGAAGTACATCCCTCCACACTTTCCATTCAGGAAAGGGCGCATCTACTGCAACATCACATCGACCGACGAAAATGAGTTAATTGGTAGTGGGTACATTAATATGGAGATCAAAGAATACAGGGTTAGGAGGAACAAAAAAAAATAAACTAATAATCTGACTTATTATTTATCGATGAAGTACCTAAACATAATATATAGGTCTTTACCTATGAAATTGCCGTTCTTCAGTACTGGTCATTTCAAATAGAAAAAAGTTTGGAATGGCTTTGTATTCTGAATTCAAATAAATTTTGTCTTAAAAATGTGACATTCTTTTTACAAACTCAGTCTTTTGTTTATTGATTAGCGTTGTATTTTCATTACATTTGAAAATTGTTCGTCATAATGGGTACTTTAAAAATTCGTGTAATGATGAAATATGAGTTCCGTCATGGCACCAACGCGACACAAACGGCACAAAATCAAAAACGTTTACGGAGAGAACTGTACAAACGAACGCACAACCCGTTATTGGTTTTCCCGGTTCCGTTCTGGAAATTTTGACTTGAAAAATGAAGCTCGTGGTCGTCCGGAGACTTTGGTCAATAATGATGAACTAAATGCAATTGTGGAAGCTGACGAAACTCAATCTACAGCTGAGCTAGCAGCAGCTTTTGATGTTAGCATCAAAACAATTTTGATCCATTTGCGACTAATAGGCAAGGTAAAAAAACTTGATAGATGGGTGCCCCACGAACTTAACGATCGCCAGCGCAACGTACGCGTCGAGACCTGCCTCGCGCTGCTGCTACAGACAGTCTCCAAGCTGCAAGAGCTGGGGTTGCAAGCTCTCCCTCATCCGCCATACTCACCAGACCTTGCACCTACCGACTATTACTTTTCCAAAATTTAGACAACTTTTTAGTAGGTAAAAAATTCAATTCCCGAGTGGCAGTACAAAATGCCTTTGAAGAGTTTGTTGCCTCCCGTCCAGCTGATTTTTACAAGAAGGGCATCAATACACTACCAATTTGTTGGCAAAGATGCGTCGATTGCATGGGTGATTACTTTGAATACCAGAAATAAAAAAATTAGTACTTTCACTTATTCCATACAAAACGGCAATTTCATAGGTAAAGACCTAATACAATCCCAACTTAAAAGAACTTTAAACAATTACATATACATTTTATAGATACATAATATATTAACACATATTTTCACAAACGGGAATAGTTCCCAGATCGCTGAGCCCATTGTGACGTTGAATTGAAACTTAAATGTTGTATGTAAAATATTGTCTGTTTTTATAGTTTTATATTTAATTATTAATAAGTATAGGATACCATGACTTTAACGCATATAGGTGTAATTTATGAAGAAATGTAAATAAACAATCATCTTAACAACCCATTAGCTGGATTTAGATGCGCCTGAATAGAAGAATCGTAAACTCTACCCCTTTAAGTTTATCGGGTGGAACAGTGACACGAACCTCGCTGTCATAGGAAACGTGACAACTCAACCCCAATGTATTTTATGGAGCCCAATAAGTATATTTTGATTTTTTGTTTATATTTTGTTGGGAACTCACCATACCATGTAAATTATCATGAACCAGCGATACAAATAACAAATTGAGATTGGTAGCAGATCGGTCAGTTATTATAATCAAATATTTCCTATAAAAGTAATTTGCTCCATAGTTTCCTATTGAATTCTAAAAAGTATCTGATTCTCTGTTCCAAACCACCAATCAAAGTATCGCTTTACAATAATAACATTGAAACTGTGATTACCTTTCATGATTTTATAATTTGTAACGCTTACCGAAATTACAGCGCTATAGAATTTCAGCTTATCATCCGTTAATATTCGGTTTTGTGCATATAATAAGTCACTATAAAACCCGTACGACCGACGCAAATGTGAATAAATGATTCAGTCATACTTTTCAAAAATACTTGTGCTCAAGAATAATAACATTTATGTATATAATGTATAATACGTCCCAATATCTATATCTTGTATATTTAATATTAATTGGCCCTGCGTGTGTATCCGAAAAAGTAAGTATAATTTCATTCCATCTATACAAAAAACGAGGGTTTAAAGTCACAACAGCCTTTTTAGGACTCTCGAATTCTTTAGTACGCTCTGCCTCTTAGACAGGGAGGGCACTATAGTGGCGAAAGACATCAAAGTTGTAGCGTTGCTACACATCACGCTCAAATACAAATAACACACAGCACTTGCGATTTAGTTTCCTTATAATACAAAGCATAAATATCAAGTTTATATCTTTAAATTATTATTTCCAAAAATATAAACAGCTGTTAAGTGCTTACATTTTGATTTGACATTACTTCTGTCACCTTGTCGACACAGACAGTGACACCCGTGACACTGACATACATAAATCACGTCCGGCAGCATCACGTCCGGCAGCGATTAGCACTGTAATTAAATCAACAGATTTTTAGCTATGGTTCTCATTAAGGTGTTTTATCTGTGATTTTTTATGTCAGGATTTTATTAAAACGAAACGTATTTGATAATGTTTATATTATTTTCTTGTAAACAATTCGTGTTTGTTGACATAAATAATCAGTGTGATTTAGTGTAGACAGGTTTATTCATTTTTACAAACGTAATTATAAAATTTCAACGTAAGTAAACTTTTAGTGAGTTTGGTGACATTTTTTATCATCTGCGTGAGTTGATTCGTGACAAATAAATAGTAGAATTTTAGGACAGGGGTTGGGGTAAAATTGCCACGACTTGAAATTCGTTGAAGCAAGATGAACGGACGACGAATTTTGACTTCTTTTTCGGAAGACGTTGGCGCAGGACGATGGGACGGCGCTTTTCTGAACGCCATCTACATATTTTATAAAACCCGTAAAAAGGTGAGCAATCATTAGATTAACCACTTCACCGGCATCTTTTTATCTTCTGAAGCGTATGTTAGGTGCATGTTCCAAAGATGACCAGCAACTTTATCTGACGCTGTGATTTGTTTTTCACAGCGGGTTTTACCCTCTGGGTTAAAACTGCAATCCTCACCGACCTGAAGACGGCGATTGGCTTCTCCACGATTGGCTTCTCCACGATTGTAAAGCGACTTCTCGGTTTCGCCACGCACGCCATAAATGTATGGTATTTTTTTTTACATTATAACTGCGACCGTAGTTTCTTAATACCGGCGTAGTATCATTCTCGCCAATATCAGAAATTCCTTGCTGTTTAGCACTTCAGAATTCTGAAGACTGAGTGAAAACTTCTAGAACTTTCTTCGAGTCTTTTTGTTCGAGTCTTATTTGTAAAAGCATCGAACGATGCTAGATTAGAATATAGTTTTGTTATTATTGTAGGACAGATTGTCTAGCTAGTAGCAATCTGCTCCTTTCTTTATATGTAATTCGCAAAATTGGTTTAACGTCAATAGATTAATATGGTAAGGTCACTCGCTACGGTGACACAATATGTGAAACTCTAACTGGAGTCCGCTATTACCTTAGGCTTACTTTTAGTGTTTTTTGATATAAGATACGAGTACTCCCAGAGTACTTCTTGCTAACTATAGCAGTATTTAGAATTTAAGAAAATTGATTTGTTTTGCATTCTGTAAATTAATTCTGTTGGAATGTTGAAATAATTTTTAGGATGTAATTTTTTCCAAATACATCATTAATATTATAGAACCTACTTTTAGTGTTTCTTTTCGCCCTCCTGAAGCAACTCCCATCATACAATCACAACGGTACGGTCCTTGAACCAAAACTCCATACTTTCCTGATTGAAACTTATCCGAGTAAACTTTATTTATTCTTTTATGTAAAATATATGTAACAGGTGTTAGGTATACCTTCAAAGGTAGGTTTAGGGTCGCAGCGACGCGGACTACACGTCGGAACCGTCAGGGGCGATTCGCACCACTTGGGGAGATTCGCACCACAATTGGTGATTCGCATCGAGTTTCACCCTTGACCGATTTTTTATTTAGATTCAACTTTAAAAAAAAATTTTTATTTCCACCACGTTACAAAGTAAACGATTCTAAACAAATTCTATACTAGCACGTGTTTTCCTAGAAAAGGACAGATGATTGCCTCACAAATATTTTGAACGCTTATATTTCAGAACTTTACAAGCCGATTTCAATATTTTTTTTGGATGTAGGATGAAGCATAAGATTCAGTTAAACTCTCCATTTATTCTTTTATTTTTAATACAACTTAATTGAAACACATGCATATTCCCTATTCCGCGTACTGTACCTACTTAGGTATTGTATAGTTCAGTTTAATAATGTAATGAATAATGATGATACCATTGAACTGATCTGATGACTGACCGGGAAAACGGATTCTGAAATGCCTAAAACAAGATGGTGGACTAGTCCAGTTTGGACCCATTACTTTAGTAATCGAGAGCAAAGTACATGTTCTACAATAAAATTTTGTATCTCAGATTGTAGTCTAATAATAATAACAATATGTTAAGTCATCATCATCATCATCGCCCATATGAGTGGGTAGCATGTTTTTTGCTTGTTGATGTTTCTTAGGCGTCCGTGTCGAAAGCTCGTTTATGAACAAAAATTGTGTAAATACACTATAGGTGTTTATGATTGAAATAATAATAATATCTTGACTGTGACTGGTCGCGTCATGTAAAAAGAACGCTGGTGGTTAAGCTGCGCAGCGGAACTAAAAGTTGCTGGCAGTGAAATGCCGAAGATTAGGTCTAGTGGCGCACTCTGTGTAAAAAGTTTTGTATCTTCCTATAGTTTCAATACATAAGTACGGAGCACCCCGCAGTGACGTACTTCAATCCGAAATACTTGTCGCACGCAAACCTGACGTCTCAGCGATACGGACGTGACGATCCTTTCTACTACGTCGGATTTCACGTGCACCTTCTGCGGACGTGGTCTTATAACGTTTCGGTACGTGTAACATCTTTTATCAGACTCTCTAAGAGGTTAGAAAGATGATATTAATGAATTCTTACCGAATTAACAGAGATCAAAAAGTAGTAAAAAGCCATGGTGGCATAATGGGATGGCCGCTCAACTCGTAATCCTGAGGTCGTGGGTTTAAATCCTGGATCCACATCAATGAGCTTTTTGGCGGTTTTGCACGAATTTTTATACAACTGGGCGGGTGACGAAAACTTTTAAGACCTGCATTCGTGCAGAGAAGAAATTCAGTGGCGTATCTAAATCTACCAACCCGCAGCTGGACCAAGATGGTGGATATTATTCAATCTCCTTTGAAGGAGAATAGGAAGGGTGGTGGAGAATGCTCACCTTATATTCGTGGAGTGTGGGATCAATCCCGGTGCATAGATGAGTTCTTCAGAGTTTACGCACGGATTTAAAAATTGATACCACTATCTGTTCTGTGATGAAACTCATTGCACGAACACCCTAATTTCTAAATTTCAATTCATGCCGAATGTTTTAATTTCAGGTGGATTTCTATTTCTACGAGTGGTTAACAAATGTTTACAAGCGGGGCTTTGTAGAGATGCACTTCACGATGTGTGACCTAATTCATAAGGATAAGTTTTTTGGATCAGCTTTGAAACAAGGAAAGTTTGCAAAGCCTTGTCCATATCTTCCGGTACTTGACATAATTTATATTTGTTAAATGAGTTTTGATTGGCTTGGTACAGAAATCCCCTGCAAAAGGGGTTTTTAGACTTTTTGCCCAAAAATGCCTTAGCATCCTATTTTAGTGGTGGAAGTGGATGATTAGTATCGCATTCCTTTATTCCTTTCGCAGTAATAACACAGTGCGGTAGTCACTTAAAAAACGCAATAAGTCTTATATAACTCAAGTGTTCCTTGCATTTGTAATGATAAATAAAAAATTACCCAAACCTGGCGACTGACTGGGATTGGGACTGATGTTTCAAAAATTCTGGACTTTATTTCTGGCCGAAAGCTAACTTCGTGACTTAGCAGACCGACGTGGTTCTTTAAACATGTAACCCTGTGTTTCATAAAGATTTAATTAAAAATAATTACTCACAAATTCAAATAAAAGGCGGTCTTTTCCCCTTAGTTCTCGTTTGTAAACTAAAATATAACCTTTGAATGAAAAATAAAATTCATTTTATTAAAATTCATGGCCATTGGAAAAGTAGAAACCCAATTTAAGGGGTTTTTTATACAGGCAAGTGACGAGACGAGCAAAAAGTTCACCTGGTGTAAAGCGTCATGCCTGCCACTAACAGTAGCAGTGTCAGAATTGTGAACTTGCGAAAACAATCCTGCGCCTTACTGCACTGCGCTCGTCAACCTGAGATATTAGATGTTTAATCTCTTCATACCCAGTAATTTCTCTGGTAACATTGCCCTTCAAACCGGAACACAGTAATACTTGCACACTACTGCTTGACGCTTGAATAACTGGCAAAGATGTGGTACATCCCCAGGCGGACTCTGCAATAGAGTCCTACCACTGCAACAAGTGTGGAGTGAGGAGTTTTCGTGTCTAAGAGATTCATTATTAAAACGTTGAAATATTCCAACAATAAATAAGTAAGAATTTTCATTTCATTAGATTAAAGAAAAGTAGAAACTTAATAGGAGGCTTAATGGGAGGCCTTCGTTCAGTCTCCGGGCTGATGATGATGATGATGAGAAACTTAATTAATGTAATCCTTTTTACTGCATAGGTATATATTGGTCTTTACCTATGAAATTGCCGTTTTGTATGGAATAAGTGAAATTACTTATTTTTTTAAACTTTTTTATTTCTGTTATTCAAAGTAATCACCCATGCAATCGACGCATCTTTGCCAACGAATAGGCTAGATGACTAGTTTTTTTTTATTGTCCTATTACAATGTGGCCCATAAATATAGCTGATTAATGAAAAGAAAACGAAAATCTGACCAAAAATAAGTAACTTATAAGCATTTCAATATCATGCTAGACAGAGAGGCGAAACAGCAAATCATGACGTCACTTCTCTGTACGCCATATAAATTCTATTCTGACAACTAAGGCGTGACGTCATTTTTTGTTTTGTGGGAAAGGGACAGAGTTGGCTCTACCAAAAACTTTAAACGCTTATATATCAGAACATTAATAACCGATTTAAATATTTTTTTCAATAAACATACTATATTTACTTAAATTCTTCATGAAAGCTATTGGTTTCGACGATTTAAACATCAGTCATCTACCCTATTGGCAGTTTATTGATGCCCTTCTTGTAAAAATTAGCTGGACGGGTAGGCAACAAACTCTTCAAAGACATTTTGTACTGCCTCTCGGGAACTAAATTTTTTACCCACTAAAAAGTTGTCTAAATTTTGGAAAAAGTAATAGTCGGTAGGTGCATTGTCTGGTGAGTATGGTGGATGAGGGAAAGCTTCCAACCCCAGCTCTTGCAGCTTGGAGACTGTCTGTAGCTGCAGCGCGAGGCAGGTCTCGACGCGTACGTTGCACTGGCGATCGTAAAGTTCGTGGGGGGGATAGATGGGTGCATCTATCAAGTTTTTTTATCTTGCCTATTTGTCGCAAATGGATCAAAATTGTTTTGATGCTAACATCAAAAGCTGCTGCTAGCTCAGCTGTAGATTGAGTTTCGTCAGCTTCCACAATCGCCTTTAATTCATCATTGTTGACCAAAGTCCCCGGACGACCACGAGCTTCATTTTTCAAGTCAAAACTTCCAGAACGGAACCGGGAAAACCAATAACGGGTTGTGCGTTCGTTAGTACAGTTCTCTCCGTAAACATTTTTGATGTTACGTGCCGTTTATGTCGCGTTGGTGCCACGACGGAACTCATATTCCATAATTACACGAATTTTTAAAGTATCCATAAGACGAAAAATGTTCAAATGTAATGAAAATAAAACGCTAATCAATAAACAAACGACTGAGTTTGTAAAAATAATGTCATGTTTTTAAGACAAAATTAATTTGATATCAGAATACAAAGCCATTCCAAAGTTTTTTCTATTTGAAATGACCAGTACTGAAGAACGGCAATTTCATAGGTAAAGACAGTAGACAATAGAAGCACATTTTTTGACAAGCCGCCATGATTGGGTTGCGACATTTACAAGTAATTTGACTGAAAGTAAGCCTTAATTTTTCGCCAATTTAAAAGGCAATTTGGCTAATATTGGCTCCAAGTTTTGTCACAAACCACGCTTCGGATAATCAATGGTAACATGACAAAAAAAACAAAAATCTAAGTTTGACACGTACGAACTTGTGGAACTATGAGACTGATGACTGATTATAGTAACACACTTGCTTAGAATCTCGCTGTAGTAAAAAATATGAAGGCAAAGAAATGATCGCATCTACTCGTATATTAGGAAAAATAAATTACTTATGTTTTTTTATTGACAGGGTGCATACAACACATATAACATGACGATACCAGTGAAGTACATCCCTCCACACTTTCCATTCAGGAAAGGGCGCATTTACTGCAACATCACGTCGACCGATGCAAATGAGTTAATTGCCAGTGGGTACATTAATATGGAGATCAAAGAATTCGTTACGAGGAAGAAGAAAAGTTAGACATATAATCTTATTTTTTATAACGATATTCGGCCTTACCTAAAATAATCTCGATTCTCTTAGTCACTGCTTAATCTTCTCTGTCCTTTTCTAGCACGTGCAATTCACGTCAGAGAGAAGATGGCAGAGCATCTTAAGCAGTGACTAACGGTTGAAAAGTTTTTTTTAAGTAAGGCCGTTTATGTTTAGGTTATTAAGTTTACCTATACATAATAAACAGTCCCAACTTAAAAGATCTTTAAATCAATTACATATACATACATAATTGTATAAACAAACATCTAGGTATTTAAAAAAGGAAAGCTAATAAATGGACCGCTATAAACGGGAATAGTTGCCAAAACTATTCAGTATATTTAGTTGCCCAAAATGCTGACCCAATTGCCACGTTGAATTGAAACTTAAAATACCAAAGACGTTAATTATATTTGATATTTTTGACAAACGGGTTACGGTTGGAATTCTACATGCAACTGCGCTGAAATATCGGGGAACTCGTTCCGCAACATAATCACGGTAAATATCCCGTTTAAATGACTCGTGGAGGTCCTGTGGAGGGACTTACAGGAAAGGTGGTGCTGGTTCTGCTGCTCCTGATATCCTCATCTAAGGTGGTGGTGGAGAGGGTCGTGATCACACGCGACAGATGGTAAAAGCGCGGCGAATAGGTACCCCTGGCCGACCAGGATCACGACGGTCGCTTATTTTAATTGCGAAGCGACACGCGACTTTCTTTTGCGGAGGTCGAATGTGAAGTAAATTTGCGAGGCGTGTAGGAGGGGTTAGAAATGAACGGAGTTTTGGATTGACAGTTGATTTCATAGATAGTGTAAAATAACAACGAACTAATGTTATGTTTGGCGTAAACAACTATTGCCTAATAATAATAATAATAAAGACGTTTATTTCAGGCACATAACCCATAGTAATATAAAATAATAGTAATAATAAAAGCAAAGTTGTCAAACTTACGTGAATAAAATATATTTATTTTACTAGACACTTCTACAATGTAGTAGCTGATTAAGTAACGGTAATCATATTTTATTGTGAACTAGTGGCGTAGTTTCAACTCCGACAAAGCCATAAAAAATATACGATCCGTTAAATAAATTTATAAAATGTATGTTTTTAGGCATTATGTCTCTGGCACCCCTGTGTGAGTCGTTGGGAACGCACCATAATATCATGATTTCATAAAGCAGCGATACAATCTTTTATGTACAAAATAATCAACAAAATTGAGATTGGTAGCAGATCAGTCAGTTATTGTAATCGAATATTTCCAGTAAATGTAATAATTTGCTCTATAATTTCCTACATCATTCTGAAAAGTATAGTGATATACAATAATAACATTGAAACTTTGATTACCTTTCATGATTTCATAATTTGTAATGCTTACCGAAATTACAGCGCTATAGAATTTCAGCTTATCATCAGTCAATCTTTTATTTTGTGTGCATTTAAGTTACTATATAACCCATACGACCGAGGCAAACGTGAAAAACTATTCTGTTGTAATTTTCGAATACCTACTTATCACGAAGAATTATTTTTTGAAAATTATAAAATATAATTGATTTGATATAACATAATGTTTGATACGTACCATAATATAATATTTCTTGTGTACTTAATACTAATTGGACCAGCGTGTGTATCCGAAAAAGTAAGTATAATTTCATCCCATATTGTGTAGTTCCAATTCTGAATATCTAAATATATAATCCATAATGACGATACCATTGAGCTGATCTGATGATTGAACGGGGAAACGGATACTAACTGCGTAATAGAAGATGGTGGACTAGTCCAGTTTGGACCCTTTACAGTAAAGGAGAGCTAACTTAAATGCAATTATTAAGAGGTAATAAAACAAAGTGAATATAATATTATTTTTATTTATCCTTTTATTGATCAAAGAGTACTAAGAAAGCGTTATAGGTACATTGCTAGGAAAAGTAATCGCTTCCAGCCATTTGCAATCTGTCTAACATAATTTATCGCCACTCCACCGAGTTAGGGGTAGCTAGAAGTTGCTGGCATTGAAAAGCTGAATATTGTACCTAGTGGCACTCTCTGGGAGATTCCAGTAGACTATGACAGGCTGATAATAGTGAAGAGTAATAAGTTTTGTATCTTCCTATAGTTTCAATACATAAGTACGGAGCACCCCGCAGTGACGTACTTAAATCCGAAATACTTGTCGCACGCAAACCTGACGTCTCAGCGATACGGACGTGACGATCCTTTCTACTACGTCGGATTTCACGTGCACCTTCTGCGGACGTGGTCTCATAACGTTTCGGTACGTGTAACATCTTTTAAGCAGGCGCTATAGGAGGTTACAAGACCTGGACCTGGTGTGGACCTGGGTAAGTCCTAAAACTACATCCAGAAACACCGGAGGACCCGGAGGACGGGCAGCAGTGTACTCTCGGTTAACGGTGGTGAGCTTTTTGCGATCCATCCTGCTTACCAAGCGTTGAGATTATGGCAACCCCTACCTATTAAGGGGGAGTCTTTAGTCCAGCAGTGGACGTCTTCTGGCTGATGATGTATAGGAGGCTACAACGGTGTTATTAGGTGTTGGTGTTGTTAGTGTGTCGTTCAGGAAATTACGTAACATCTTCTCGTCTAAAATCCCGTAGTGTCTGAAGACAAGGGTATTCAACCAGTGTGTTGCCAGTGATGACATATGGAACTGAAGCGTGGTCTTAAACTGCTGACCTTTTGGAGAAACTCAGAGTCATGTTATGGACAATGCAGAGAGCTATGCTCGGAGTTACTTTTAGCGACTTTTAAATCCAGAACGAAGATATTTGTCAAAGAACCAAGGTCACCGACATATCTCGCAGGGTTTGCAAGTTGAAGTGGCAATGGGTAGGCCACATCGCTCGAAGAACTGATTACCGATGGGGAAGAAAGATTCTTGAGTGGTGACTACGAACCGGAAGACGCAGCGTAGGAAGACCTCCTTCTTGGTGTACCGACGGCAAAGTCGTGTGCAACCGGTGGATGCAAATGGCAGGTTGTCGTAGAGTGTGGTGGTCTATGGTGGTTCAGCAGTGGACGTCTGCCTGCTGACGACCTTACGCACGGATTAAACAACTGATACTAATAGTTTTTCAGTGAAGAAAAACACTGCAAGGAAACCCTTATTTGTAAAACTTAACTTCCTACCGTATTAATTTCAGGTGGATTTCTATTTCTACGAGTGGCTAACAAATGTTTACAAGCGAGGCTTTGTAGAGATGCACTTCACGTGGTGTGACCTAATTCACAAGGATAAGTTTTTTGGATCAGCTATGAAACAAGGAAAGTTTGCAAAGCCTTGTCCGTATCCTCCGGTACTTGAAATCATTTATTTATCTTCAATGAGTTTTTTGATCGGGTTACCACATTTTCTTTATTAATTTAGCAGTAGTAGCATAATATTGTAGTCACTTTACAAATGCAAGAAGTCAAAAGTCAAGTAGGTATTACTTGCTTTTGAAACGATAAATAAAAATTTACCCAAACAAGGCGGCTGACTGAGTTTGGGACTGATGTTACCAAAATTCTGGTCTATAATTCAGGCTGAAAGTAAACTGCGCGATTCAGCGGGGAATCGCGGTCCTTTAAACTTAGTGTAACCCTGTGTTCCTTAAAGAAGTTTTTATAAATCTCAAAAAATTATACTAACAAATCTAACCATAAGGCGGTCTTTCCCCCTTTAAACTACAGTAGTTCCCGTTTGTAACTAAAAAAATACTGTAGAATAAAAAATTACTAATTTTATTAAGGCGATATCGGAAAAGACAATTTAGGCTGACGCACCTAATACAAAATTTAAGCAATGATGACTCTGAAAAATATATTTTACCTGTCTTGCTAAGAGATTCAATAGTAAAAACATGCAAATATTCCAACACTGCAGAAAAGAAGGACGAAAAGATAGTATTAGATTTAGTTTTTTACTTTACGAGTAATGAAACCCCTTACTGCATATACAATAAATAGCTCGGCTCGGGTTAGAAGCACTTTTTTTGCAAGACTCCATGTTTAGATTACGACATTTTCAAGTAATTTGACTGAAAACGAATCTAATTCGACGCCACTTTAAAAGGCACTTCGGCGTATTTTGGCTTTAGGTTACGTCACAAACCATGCACCATATTGATAATTAATGGTAAAGTGAAAAAAAACTAAAATCCTGAGTTTGACACGCACGAACTTGCGGAACTAAGAGAACGATGATTGACTACTGTAACAAACGTGCTTCGAACGTGGGAAAATCTCGCCTTAATAAAAAGTATCAAGACTAAGAAACGGTCACTGTTATCAGACTTTTATTATTATGATTTGTTTTTTTATTGACAGGGTGCATACAACGCATACAACATGACGATACCAGTGAAGTACATCCCTCCACACTTTCCATTCAGGAAAGGGCGCATCTACTGCAACATCACGTCCACCGACGCAAATGAATTAATTGGTACTGGGTACATTAATATGGAGATCAAAGAATACAGCGTTAGGAGGAAAAAGAAAAATTAAACTAATAATCTTACTTATTATAACGATGAGTGCCTATACATAATATACAAGCTCAACTTGGAAGAACTTTAAACAATTACATATAGATAATATAGATACATATGATAATATTAACACCTAATTTAAAAAAGGAAAGCAAATTAATAAACGAATATAATAGACGGCTACAAACGAGAATGGTTCCAAAAACACTGACCCCATTGCCACGTTGAATTTACTTAAAACTTAGAACTTAAATGTTATAGGTAAAATATTGTCTGTTTTTATAGTTTTATATTTAATTATTATACCACAACTTTAACGTATATAGGTGTAAATTGTGAAGAATTGTAAATAAACAATCATCTTAACAACCCATTGGGTTTAGATGCGCCTGAATAGAAGAATCGTAAACTTATCCCTTGAAGATTCTCAGGTGGAACAGAGGCAGGTGCCTCGCTGTCATAAGAAAAAGATCAAAGACTTGACTACTCAACCCCAATGTATTCTATGGAACCCATATTTTTTTCTATGTGTTTAGGCATTTTGATTTGGACACTCCTGTGAGTCGTTGGAAACTCACCATAAATAATCATGAAGCAGGATACAATATATGTTTAAAATAATCAACCAAATTGAGGTTGTTAGCAGATCCGTCAGTTATTATAATCAAATATTTTCATTCGTCGTCAGCCGTTAAACGTCCACTGGTGGACGAAGGCCTCCCCCTTAATAGAGGGGTGTTGCCATAATCCCCACGCTTGGCAGGCGGCTTGGGGATCGCAGAATGCTCACCACCGTTAACCAAGAGGACGCTGCTGCCCGTCCTCCGGTGGATTATTATGATTAATTTAGTTAATATTTTTCTTCATTAATTTATATTAATGTATTAGCATGTACGCTGTCAAGGCGGGACCTGGAGATTCTGACTTTTTCATATAATATGTATACCAACTCTGTTACCCAGGCCCCCATGCTTAAATAAGTTGAGTTTGAATTTGAATTTGAAAATTCTTTGTTTTTGAAGTTATAGTGATGAAAATTGTTATTTGGGTAGTTCATTCTAATCAAAGGGGAAGTTGGGGGGGAGTGGGAGGAATTGGTAGAGTTGGTAGAGTTGGCAGAGTCGGTAGAGTCGGTAGAGTCGGTAGAGTCGGTAGAGTCGGTAGAGTTTGCTCGGAATGATTTAAAGTGGAGAATTTTGGGAGCGGTCCGTATATCTTCCGCACGCGGACGAAGTCGCGGGGGACCTCTAGTAGGTCTATATTTGAAAGTAGTCCAACGGTTTTTTTGTTAAGTAGACTATAGGTTGTTATTATTAGCTTATGCATGACGTTTTATTGTAATCTTGTTACATTGTACTATGAATGGTAGTAATTTTGGTTTATCTGTCCGTCATCTAACTAGTTACCTAATGCGTTTGTTTAAATAAATTGAATTCACTATATATAAATGACACCAGTTATTATTCCTGTATATAAACGACGCCAGAAATTGAGTTTGGATAGAGTGAAATAATTTTGCTTAATATTCATTATGCAATTAAATTATATTTTTCGTATCAATATTTCATTTTTAGCATCCTTATGTGTAGTAGACACAGTAAGTATCCATATTATTATTTTTAATTTATAAATGTTGGGTAGTAATAGTGTTAAATAAAATCTATCTAAGGTCCCATCCTATCACTAGAAGTTGACGTAGGTGTTTATAGGGGAATAAAATCAGATTTATTTTTTGTGCCCATAATAGCTCCAAGTCAAAATTTTGATTGGAGCTGTTTTGGGAATATGCTAGGTGCTCATTCCATGGTTGCTCAAAAAATTGGTGCTGAATCGGGAATACCCCTTGCTTTTTACCGCCATTTTGAACCACCGCGCATTTTTTTTTTACCGCAGGTTGAATTTTTCATGTACAATCGTCCCAGATCTCCGAGATACAGGCTTTGCCTAGTTCGGAGATCACAGTAAATAATTTTAAGATAAACATGGTTGTACTTTAACGTTAGACTATACATTATAATAAGATAAGATAAGATAATTATGTTTCTTTACTATGTTTGGATTTAATAAAATATTTTTCATTTTCATTTTCATCTCGCTATTTGATCTTTGGTATGCATAAAGCCTGGATTTATGTCCTTAAACTGCAACCAGAACCACCGGAGGACGGGCAGCAGCGTCCTCTCGGTTAACGGTGGTGAGCATTTTGCGATCCCCAAGCCGCCTGGTAAGCGTGGGGATTATGACAGTACCCCTTTATTAAGGAGGAGCCTTTCGTTCAGCAGTGGAAGTTTTAAGGCTGATGACGACGCATAAAGAATCTCAGAAATCTGCCCAAGGTTCCGGTTTTGATTTATTTCTCCTTTTTTTCTCATAATTGTACAGTCATGTTTTTATTTTTTCAATAAAAAATTATATGTAAGGTTTAGTAATTTCTGACAATATTGCTGTTATAATAAACAAAAAAAAATATTTTTTAATAATTATTTTTGCCGAAATAAAAAAAAAGAAAACTCCTTCAAGATCCAGGTTTTTTTACGACTATTATATTATTATGGTGAGTGATTCGGTCTGATAAAATAACTGTTGTGGTGTAATTTTGGTGGCCGTCTGTTCATAGCCCAGTCAATTTACGAGACTTAGTACGGCGGTTCTTGCGAATTTCTGTATAAAAAAAAATGGCTATGATTGGCTTTATTTGCTAAAGGACAATCAGTAAAAAATAATATTATACAAATATGACCTTGGAATATTGAAACGAAGTAGTAGTGAATCACGGTCGAAGGTAACGGTTCGTTGTGAACCGTATACGGCCGGTGTACGACAAATTGTGCGAATTGTACGAAGACGTCACATGCGGCGAGGTCCGGCCGGGGGAAATTAGTGTCGGGTGCTATGGCGTATCGAAATAATATTTTCATACATTTTTTTTGTTTACAGTCAACTTCAAAAAAGAGGTTCTCAATTAGACGATATGTTTTTTTTTGTTTTTTTGTTTTTGTATGTATGTTACGCGATAACTCCGCCAATTATGAATTGATTTTGATGATTCTTTTTTGTTTGGTAGGTAATACTTCAGAAGTAGCCCATATAAATTTTATCGAAATCGGTTCAGTAGTTTGGTTTTTAAATCAAAATTACTAGAAAATATGAAGATGCCATCTAGGTATTCGAAGTTGAAGTTGGTTGTTTTTTTTTAAAGCGTATTATTATACAAAACACAAAAAGCTAAAAATTAAAGAAAAATAATGCACACTACTGCTTGGCGGTTGAATAACTGGCAATATAATTAAGTATTCTATCAGCTATCTGGTTCCCATAGTACAAGCTTTGCTTAGTTTGGGGCCAGATTGGCTTTGCGTAAAATTACCTCCCAATATTTATTTATTTCTTTACATGGAAAAGTTACGTTATAAAATGTTCAGTACATAACTCAATAATTAAGCCGTAACAATTAAACATTTGTTTTGTGTTTCAGTTTCAATACATAAGTACTGAACACCCTCATGTGACATACATGAATCCGAAATATCTGTCTTTTTTAAACCTGACGTCGCGCCGATACGGACGTCACGACCCCTTCTACTACGTCGGGCTCCATGCTCATCTGTTACAGACCTGGTCCAATAACATCACGGTACGAACACTTCCCAAAATGCTTACCACATCGCCACAGAAAACGTAACAGTTCTATACACAGCTAGACGAAAGCCTCCCCCTTAATTTTTGCCATAAGTGTTCCTGCTATTTTGAATGCCCTACGTGTATCAGCCAGTGACGCCAACTGCTGGAATAACCAAGCTCGGCAGGCGGCTTGGGGATTGCAGGATACTTACCACATTTCACCGAAAAGCGCTGCTGGCCGTCTTCCGGTTATTCTAGATGCAGTTTTAGAACATACTTACCCAGAGTCGTCTATTTGTATATGTTGTGTGTCAATATTCCTCTCTTGTGCTGAGGCGTGGGTGCGTGACATCAACCCACATAAAAGTGAAAATCCTACTTCTTAGATAGAACGGCTGTCAAAACAATGTTGTAAAACAATTGTATGGAAAACAGCTGTCGCCAGTTTCACACAAAATTGTATAGGAACTACGACGTAAAAATGCCAATCATTGGTCGCGCATATGAAATGCCATTGTGTAACAGATTAAAATTGATCTAATTACGATGCAATGTAGTTTGGTTTCCTACGCGTCTATTTAAATTGTCTTTTTGAGGATTCTTAGTCTAAAAACATGTATATTGGTAGAATTGTCACATAAGCGTATTTGCATCGGCTAGCGCGGCCCGTCACATTTCCGTTCTATTCACTTCTCTCTTCAGTGCATTAACCAGTCGAGCGCCACACCGGAATATCGTCAGTCTGTCACATATAATCAGGGTACAAATTAGCTTGCACTGAATATGACATGATTGTAGTTGTGGGTATACTTACTTACTAAATTATTGACGCGTTTTGTGTGTGAGTGAAGTTTCTGTACGTACAGTAGTATTATATGTTTTCTGTGATTCTGGGTCGTAATACTGATATGATAACTTTGTGAAAATTTGTAAAATAGAGTTCATGTGTGTGGCAACGACCAAATTAAACGATCTACTGGGTTCCGCGGATTTTCGTCATTTTGGATAACTTTTACTATGGGGTCAGCTCTGAATTTGCTAAAGTTTACGCCGCAGTATTACTAAACTTCAAAAAAGGAGAAGTCTTCAATTCGGTTGTATGTTTTTTATTCATATTTGTTACCCCAGATCTACGTCATTTATAAACCGATTAGAATCTTTTATTTATTTATTGTATAATTATATAATATCAATTATATTATTATTTTTATTTGAGAGGATGTATTTTCATTTCATAATGGGCCCATAGAAATTTAATTACAATTGGTTCAGTTCTTTGGTTTCAAAATCAAAATAACTGAATAAAGACGCCATCCAAGTAATCGAAGTTGAAGTCGGTTGAGTTTTTTTTAAATACTTGTTGTTGTGTTTTTAAGGCGGACTTCTATTTTTACGAGTGGCTGACGAATCAATATAAACGAAGTTTCGTGGAGATGCACTTCAAATTATGCGATCTGATAAACAAAGACCATTTTTTTGGGTCCGCACTGAAAGAAGGATTTGCGCAGTCTTGCCCATTTCTACCGGTTAGTAAAAAAAATACTCAAGTAAAAAAATTAATTAAAAGTAATTCTTGTTTTTTGCTAAGTCTTTTTTTTGTAATTTTATTAGTATGACTACTATTATACCTGTATTATAATGAAAGCAATTTATTTGCAGGGAGAATACCACGCAAACAACATGACGATAGCTGTAAAGAGCATTCCTCCTCATTTCCCCTTCAGGAAAGGTCGCATCGTCCTCAATGTCACTGCATCTGACGCGGACGAGTTAATAGGTACTGGATATATCGATATGGAGATCAAAGAGTTTACGAATAGGACTAAAAAAAAAAATTAACCCTGTCGATTACTTCGGGTAATTCTCCGCGGCAATGAGGAGAGCTTTAGTGAACAGTTAACATATTCGACATGCATAATTTAACTACCTTTTAAATATTGCACAACTCATGAAACTGGTGTTTATGTTTACACACATTAAAGGTATAAATATTATTTATAAAATATCTTTAAATATAAAATCCTTGTCTGTAGATTCGGGTCCAAACGAGAAAAATATTTCCATTCTGTCCCCGAATTGACCAAATATATTTTTTACGCTACATTGATGAACTGATTGACTGAAGTATAAAACTTTTGTGATTGAAGGTTAAGTAAATAATTCCGTATAAATAATACAAAAAAGTAAACTAAACTATAAAAACTGTAGTAAACTATAGTCGGAGTATCCGATTTAATTAAACGTGAGTATTCCCGTATGAATAAAACAAAAATGTGTCAAAACTACGTCAGTTTTCATAATAATACAAAAAAGGTTAAAAATAATTACACTTACTTACACGTTACACTTAGTTACTTATTCTTGCACGGTTTGCGCATGGCTGTATTTTTTCTGCCTTGTATCTTGTTTAATGAAATTTCCTCTCTTATGCCACAGAGCAATTAATAATACTACGCTTATACGTTTTGACAAGGGCTCAAGTGAGCTATATCAAGGTACAATCGATCCATTTTGTATTTATTCTGTACTTAGAATATACCTAAAAACAAAATATGTGAATCCTGATTTAATTTTAATTATTGTAGTGATAGGACTCTACTGCAGAGTCCGCATGGGGAAGTACCACACCTTATTACCAGCCAGTTATTCAACCGCCAAGCAGTAGTGTGCAAGCATTACTTACATTACATTACAGGGCAAACATTTATGTGACGAACATAGATGTTTGTTCTGTGTCTGGGTGTAGTATGTATAATAAGCCTGTATTTACAAAAAAAAGTATATAAGTATTCTATAAACTATCTGGTTTCCATATTACAAGCTTTGCTTAGTTTGGGGCTAGATGGCGCTGTGTCAAAAATGTCCATCGTCATTTATTTTATTTATTTATTTACTGTGTTCCGGTTTGAAGGGCAATGTTACCAGAGAAATTACTGGGTATGAAGAGATTTAACATCTAATATCTCAGGGTGACGAGCGCAGTGCAGTGCGGCGCAGGATTGTATTCGCAAGTTCACAATTCTGGCACTGCAACGGTTAGTGGCAGGTGCGACGCTTACCACCAGGCGAAAGTCTTACTCGTCTCGTCACATGACAATGTAAAAAAAAAAAGAAAAAAAAGACGTTTATCAGCGTATGCCATGCACCGCGTATTTACCTACTAATTATTAAATAAAATATACCTAAAATATTTTCGTTTCATTGTTTTGTGTGAGTCACTCGTAGGTACTGAGTAAGGCTGGCTTCGGGTTCCGTACCATAACTGGAAAAAATAATCCTTATAAGATTTCTTCGTTGTCCGTCTGTCTATGCTATACACAGTTACACACCACATTACGCACTATACAGGAATGCGTGGAGGTATTAGTTACAAACGAATATTAGATACATATGTCCATGGTATCTTAGAGCTGTAAAAAATCAAGCTTCTAACACAACGCAAAAAATATATACAGCTAAATACAGAAATTTTTACCCAAATTCTTGATCATCATCAGTCAGAAGACGCCTGCTGCTGGACGAAGACCTTACCTTAATTTGAATTGCCATAACTCCCAAGCTTGGCAGGCGGCTTGGGGATCTCGGGATGCTCACCAACTTCACCGGAGAGGACGCTGGTGCCCGTCCTCCGGTGGTACTAATTGCAGTTTTTCTGGATCGTCTGAGTAAAACAAAATGCATAGGGTACTTCCCGTTTACCAAGAATCATGAAATTTGTGCAAGAAGCAAGATCATAGCAAAAGGAAAGGGAAAAATCTGAAAATTGTAAATTTGTTGTGAAATCACGACAAAAATATTTTACCTATTACAAACTTACATTTGCAGTTAGAGCATCGACCGTGCGGTTTACCGATGTATGGGCTAAAAACAACTACAATAATTTTACGTTTGTCCTTTAATCTGACCTATATATTTTCGTTAGGGCAATTCGGTTTCGGTTTACGGAACCCTGGTTGCGCGAGTCAGACTCGCTCTTGACCGCTTTTCTATTTTCAATCCAACTATGGTTTCGTACATTTGCACATTAAAATAATATTTATTTATACACGCATACAAAAGCAACAAAAAAAGCATGCTGCTGCGGAGCCTTACTTACTGATTGTTTCTACACTAGAACATTCATACCCATTCTAACATAATCCCACTTTACTTACCCACACTCTTTCATTCACGCACACACACACAGACACACACCCGATGAATGGATTTCGGCTTAATTATGTTGCTTCTTTTTTCTCATTTAGTATGAGTACTGACTAATTTGACACCTACCCTCATAAATTTGGATTATTACCTATATTCAACACAGAAGCAGGGAGGAATCATTTCTTATTGATAGATTCATAAGAACATTTAGGTAGGTAAACATTATCTTGAGATATTTTTAAGCCCTTTCTATCGATCAATAGATAACTATAATGTTAACGTGCAGCTTTATAGTTTTCCATGTTTTTCTATTGTTTTGTTATACTTAAAATTACTTGTGTTTTTTTGTCATTATATTACTTACTTGCCTAATTTCCTTCTAACTTCAAAAAGGAAGAGCCTGGAGTCCACGACACAGGTCACCCTAGTGTGGGATCCAGTGCACACCGACAGATCATCTATTGTTTTTCCATATATATCTGTTACTGCTAAGGTGTTTCTATTTAGTGCTTAGTTTTTTATAAAATAAATTTATCTTATCTTATCTTATCTTATGTAGAGTTCGCGTTTGACCTTGCTTCACCGATGCATAGACATAGTCTAAGGTGGAGCACGCTTTTGTCTATAGAAGATACCTCTTCACTCTTATTCGCACATCCCCAGATTGTATGAGCTTGGAAATAATGTTGCTTGTATAGAATTACAGTCATTTTCAGTACGAATTATAAATGTGAATGGATTGTAGCAGTGTTTAATTCGCACTGACCGTGCAAAATACAAGTCAACGTTGTATAATTATTGCATTTTTCCAGTTAGAAACCACTGAATTTGATCAAAATATCCGGCTCAATCATAAGTGATTTTCCTGTAAATAAAAACATAAATAATGTCATCTCGTTTTTGATGTAATGAGCATGACTTGAATTAATCACAGTAAACGCTTTCATACATAAATTCCAGAGAGCTCTTGGTACGGGCCACAGACCATATTATAGCCATTTTAATTTTGAAATAAATATAGGTACTAAGTTTTCTCTAATTACTATAAAGTAAGTAAGTTCGTATAGGCTGAGTGGCCAGCCAGGGTTAATGTGCCGCCCGAAGGCCTCTGACATGGCTGACGGTTGTTGTTATAGAAACTAGAACAAACAACCGGGACCAACAATTTAACGTGTCATCCGACCCACGGTAGCGCTCAGAAATAAATGCCACTCACGGTCACCCATCCGAAGACTGAACGGACCGTGCTTAACATTGGTGATCGTTTAGAATCACCTAGACAAGCTACGCCACGAGCGATACTACTATAAGAAAATTTATCAGGTACTTGTGGAATGATATGCTGTCCTTTGCACAGCCGGATGCCTTACTGTTCATCCCGCACCATTTCTCTGAACAATAAGTCCGTTTGTCCACAGCTGACGCAGTTTTATCTATTAATACAATCAAGTGACGACACGAGCAAGACGTTCGCCTGGTGGTAAACGTCACGCCTGCCACTAACAGTAGCAGTGCTAGAATTGTGGATTTGCGGACACAATCCTGCGCCGCACAGCACTGCGCTCGCCACCCTGAGATATTAGATGTTAAATCTCTTCATACCCAGTAATTTCTCTGGTAACATTGCCCTTCAAACCGGAACACAGTAATGCTTGCACACTACTGCTTCGCGGTTGAATAACTGGCAATGGTGTGGTACTTCCCCAGGCGGACTCTACTGCTCACTTATTTACTAATAATTATAAAAAAATATATATGGTGTCATAAGAAAATTGTGATTTGACAAAGAAAGACAAAACAAATAACAAAAAAAATAAAACAAAAAGTTAGGGTTCCTGGATACGTATCAGTCACGAAACATCAGACCTCTGGAGTACAGGGGGCCTCTTGTTGAAAATGAAATTGATGATTTATAATTTACCTATCTATCTTGTGCTAAAGATATATGGGAGAAAAAAGAACAAAAGATTATTTGAGGTTACAATGCGTTTACTATTTTGATAAGTCCTAATACAATATTAATATTAAAACGCTGATGGCGATAGTCCAATGGATGACGGCAACGAGAAAAATTGGGAAAATAAAATAAATGAAAGGAGGTTATCTGATGGATCCTTTGCTGATGGTGTCTTCTGCAGGATCATCCGATTCTCGAACGCTTCATGGAGCTCCTCCAGTGAAATGACATTGCCTTGTCTTCAAAGCTTCAAATGAGAATTTCGCTCGAGTTCCTTAGTTTGGTGACCGCATGGCGCGTCACAAAATAATTCTTGAAAGTTGGAGTTTTACGTCATCTCAGACGGAAATATGGACCTGGTGTCCCCTGCGGGATCGGCGTTGGCTCCCTCAGGTCATTCTCTTCTCAAAAAGATGTAAAAAAATCCAAAAGGTGATTCACCCCGTAACACGCGCAACGGCGGCTCCGACGTGAATGTCTATTTTTCAAAATGGTCTCCTCGATCTAGCTTCTCTTTCTCGCTTATGGAAGAATTCTTCGAGTGCGAGCGAGTCAGCGTATATGACGTCATGTCGTAATACGGCTTCCAACAGATAACCAAATATTTTGTATAAAGCTATCCGATAGATTCTAAATTTGAAACTAATTTTATTACTAGTTTACAATTCCAAAATAAATGCTTAAAAAATCCTAATTTGTTATTTAAATACAATTTTGATAATTAATTTCACACCAACATTTTATGTTGGTTCCTGATATATTTTATGGAGCAAAGCACAAGCCATCCTGTGCGCCAATTTGCAAAATGGGAGCTAATAAAATAAAGTAATAATATAATTTAAAGATTATATGACAATATCCCCCTTTTGAAACAAAAGACAGTTTACTGTCTGAACAGACGGGGTAGGCATGAAAAGAAACTTTTTGTTATAGGTTGGAATCCTGAAATATAGTGAGGTTGATACTTCAGCAAGCTTCTTACATTCCATCTAGCAAAATAAACTGTTATTCCACTTTCATAAAATAAATCACTCACATTCTTTCATACATAGGTACCTATAAGGAATTCAAATAATATTCACACTGCCTAGTTCTTACAAAATCACCACTCACACCTTTAAACTTACATCGAACTTCATAAATCTCCTTGCATCTCATAGTTAAATTGAGCTATTCTGACATACTTGCTTCACTTTTCATAATCCTCATGACTCCATACATAACATGATGGTATAGGATATACCTATAGAAATAACACATTGTGTAATAAAACAAAAGTAGTATATAGCAAGTAGCTTAAAAGGTAACTGTTAATATAAATATCCATTCACTCTTATGTAGGTGCGGACAAAACTTATCTGAAAAACAATGATATCTAAATGGTTTTAAACGGTAAGTAAATATGTGTTAGTATGTTTGTAATTCTTATAATAATCTATACCCTACAGTTTGGGTTTTCTAGTAATGACCTAATTCTATGAGAATAAAGTCTCACTATTGTCTAATAGTATGAAGTGAAAACTTCTAATGTTTAAAGTAAATATCTATCGTTGTAAACATTAGATAAACTAAGTATAAGCTTTAATTAAGTACTGGTAAATCTTAATTATTTAAACCTAAATTAAATCTACGCAGTGAATCCGTGCACTAGATGCTGCTAACTATAATTAAAGATTAATTGTTAATCTTAGAAGGTTCACAGACAACCTTTGGTATCTACAAGACAAAAAGGTAAGTTTGGTATGTATGTATGTATGTAGATCTACTAAATATTGCTAGCATGTCCGAGTGTTTTAACTCAGCCATAAGAAAACATTTTAAGTCATACTAGGTATAAACTTGTCGTTAGTCAAATCCGGTATGTATGTTAGCATGTAACAAAAAGACTAGAACTAAATCGTTCCCAAATAATTAGCTAATAAGCTATAGTTAATGGTAGGTTGCCTTTAAATAGGATCCTCCAGAAAATTGCCCAATATGTAGGCTAAGAACTAATAAGCACACGAAAATATGCATTATTGAACGTTTGGTTTATAGTTGGTAATGTAAAAATAATTACTCATACTTAACCTTAAAAATATTGCATCACAGACTTGGTTTTAACAAAAATTACCAAGTCTCAAAACACAAAAAAATGGTATTAACCTTAAAAAATTGCTTCACAGACTTGGTTTTAACAAAAATTACCAAGTCTCAAAACACAAAAAAAATGGTATTAAATATACTGCTTTTGCTTTATATAGCAATGGATACTTGTCCAAAACAAAACAATAGCTTTGAATACTGTTATTAAGTTAATTCAAAGTAAGTATTTAAGTCTTTCCCTGAATGTAGGTCAACACTTTGTTAATACTTGAAACTTGTCTTTGAGACAGAAAAAGAATCGTCTTTTCTATACAAATTGGAAATCAAAATAAGTAAATTCTTGTATAAATAACGCTTAAGTAGTTCAATGTCTGAATAGAAGTCATACTTAGTCTGAGTATAGACCATATAGTATGTCATTTTACCTACATGAACTTGTTGGTTTACAAGGAAAATTGCAATGTTTAAATTCTAAACTTGTTTGTAAAGAAATAATTATTGATTTTATGATTTTATCAGTATTTGTTATGGATTTACAGTATCCTAAAGTATCCGTAGAAATAATAATGTGGGTAAAAACGCAAACTTAAAACTTATGTGTTTCTTTTTTACTTTTGAGAATTTTGGTTGTGAACATACGGTTTTCATTTTAATTTGAATAATACTGAACCGATAGCCAAAATTGTGTATCTATAGGTAGCTAGATATGCGTAGGTACGATAAATCAAAAATAATTGTCTGTAACTACAATTTTGAAAAAGTTATAAGCGCCGCCATATGTGTGTTTACATACTGCATTGCTTTGAATAAATAAATATTGTTTTTGTTTATATTTCAAAAACTATTGATCTGAATTTTGCAATAAAAGTATACATTGACTTCTGTTAGCGTCTACTATGGGTAGTAAACAAAATACTTTAATAAAAAGTTTGAGAAGAGAGTGGGTAACGAATGGCGAACTGATCTGTAAAATTTCAGAGCAGTGCCTTCTAACAACTCTGAAAAACCTCTCAACAGTACACTTTCACACACATCTCTTGCTAACTTAATTTCGTTCACTCGATTCAAAAATTCAACAACACACGTATCACCACTATACTTCAGTCCCCAGGACTTCAAATTGGAGTTGTAACTGTTATTAATTGCATATGTTACCTGGGTGACTGGTACATGACTGTTTTGTGTCGAGTGCCTTTGTTTCATAAATGGAATATACTTGTCACCGTCTGTGGCTGGATCTATAACACTAGTGCTAGGATTTGTGTGGATATTTTTGCATAATGGCGACTGGATTGTTCCTTGAGCCATCCTCACATCGGTATTGACATAATTCATTTCTTCTGAATCTGAAACAGGTATATCTATTAAGCTCTGTGAATTTTGGAGTTCTGGTTGAGGTGAATCTGACGTTTGCTCCGCTGTTAACTTACGGTCAACAGACGGTGTACTATACATCTTTACAAGAAAAATTGTTACACAAATTCAATAACACAATTGTGAAAATACCTACTTCTACAGTAGATTAAATTGTAATCTTTTGTTTATAAATTCCAACATACACCTTTGCACAAGATAAAATTGGTTTGTTTTTAAGTTAAATTCTAAGTAAATAATTGTTCGGGCGCCATTTGTCATATAAAAATGATTTTTTTGGAGAAGAGAAATAAAATTTTTGCAAAGTTACAATATGTTGGAATAATAGTTAAATAAGCTGATTGCTATTGTTTCGATGGAAGATAATGACGAGAAAACTTGGTAAAATAAAATAAATGAAAGGAGGTTATCTGATGGATCCTTTGCTGATGGTGTCTTCTGCAGGATCATCCGATTCTCGAACGCTTCATGGAGCTCCTCCAGTGAAATGACATTGCCTTGTCTTCAAAGCTTCAAATGAGAATTTCGCTCGAGTTCCTTAGTTTGGTGACCGCATGGCGCGTCACAAAATAATTCTTGAAAGTTGGAGTTTTACGTCATCTCAGACGGAAATATGGACCTGGTGTCCCCTGCGGGATCGGCGTTGGCTCCCTCAGGTCATTCTCTTCTCAAAAAGATGTAAAAAAATCCAAAAGGTGATTCACCCCGTAACACGCGCAACGGCGGCTCCGACGTGAATGTCTATTTTTCAAAATGGTCTCCTCGATCTAGCTTCTCTTTCTCGCTTATGGAAGAATTCTTCGAGTGCGAGCGAGTCAGCGTATATGACGTCATGTCGTAATACGGCTTCCAACAGATAACCAAATATTTTGTATAAAGCTATCCGATAGATTCTAAATTTGAAACTAATTTTATTACTAGTTTACAATTCCAAAATAAATGCTTAAAAAATCCTAATTTGTTATTTAAATACAATTTTGATAATTAATTTCACACCAACATTTTATGTTGGTTCCTGATATATTTTATGGAGCAAAGCACAAGCCATCCTGTGCGCCAATTTGCAAAATGGGAGCTAATAAAATAAAGTAATAATATAATTTAAAGATTATATGACAATGGATGCACTAATGCATCCTGCAGATGAATGAACTGCAGTTTTAGGACATATTGACAGCCTGATAGCTCAGTTGGTAGCATGTCTGCCTTCTGAGCTGTAGGGCGTGGGTTCGATCCCCACCCAGGACAAAAACGTTTGTGACGTACATCGATGTTTGTTCTGTGTCTGGGTGTAGTATGTATTATAAGTATGTATTTACGAAAAAAATATGTATATAAGTATTCTATCAGCTATCTGGTTTCCATAATACAAGGTTTGCTTAGTATGGGGCTAGATGGCGCTGTGTGTAATAAATGTACCCCCCCCAATATATATTTGTTGCCTTAAAACAGAACCCAGAAACCCTAACGGTGGAGAGAATTCTGAGATTATGGCAATCTCCGCTTATTAAAGAGGAAGTCTTCTTCCAGCTTTGGACGTCTTTTGGTTGATGATCATAAATAAAATTACGTTGTAGGTCTGGTGTAGTTAGGTACTTAAATACATTTGAAATCCCAAACCAAAACATCCATTAATATCATCAAGTAATTGGAAGAAACGAGTATAATAATACCAGTTTACATGATTGTCAATAATGCATCAGTGAGTACATTGGGTATAATATTCTCGTCCTTATATAATGCAGAACTTCTGGCTGTATTGGCGACTACTATAAACGACATTAACGTTGTATAGGTATTAATAATGCGGCTAAATATTGTTTTTTGGATGTTATTATTGCTATTGGGCTTTGTGTCTTTTGCTGAACAGGTAAGAGATAGACTTCATGTTTTTGTAATTTTAATACGTAAAAATGTGCATTGTTATGCACTGGATATACAACATCACGTCCACTGCTGGACGAAGGCCTCTCCCTTAAAGGGAGGTGTTGCCATAATCCCCACGCTTGGCAGGCGGCTTGGGGATCGCAGAATGGTTACCACCGTTAACCGAGACGACGCTGCTGCCCGTCCTCCGGTGGTTCTGGATGCAGTTTTAGGACATACCCAGGTCCACAAGGATATACAATAACCAGGATATACAAGGTTAACTTTAATTAGCCAGCCATCTCTTCTAGTGGCTTTCTAACATCAAACTAACGTTTGTTCTAGGACTTCTTCAAATAAAAAGTAGATAATTTATACTTTTTATTTGAATAAGTCCTAGAACAAAAAAGACAAGACATGTTCAAATCGTCAATCCGTGCTAAAGTGTCAAATATAACAAAAAAAACAATTTTTAATAAAGGCACGTGTCTAGAGAAAGCAAAACCGTTTTTTTCGGTTTCAAGATAAAACCGATTTTGAAACCGGGTTTTCGGTTTTGAAATAATAAATATGATGGAGATTGCGAATTTTGCTATAAAATTACACAAGAATAATTATGAAGTTCAGTAAAAGTTGTTATTTTTATGTATTGGCTTCAAATTTACATCTAATGTGCTATAATTTTAGCAAGAAATGAATCTGAAAAAAAAACTATGAAAGATTTGCTTGATACTTACTAGATAAGTGGCTACTGAGTGTAAGGGTTATGTACGTAAATAAGGACGAACAATAATGACATAAATAATTCTAGCAGTCTATGTTAATGTCAGTTAGGTACTGAACAGTAGCTTAAAATGAGAAAACGAAATTTACCAACTAATCGAAAAACCGGTGAAGTGAACAATGAAAACCGGGTTTTTCTGTAAGCTTGAAACAACCAAAAACCTGTTTTTTTAAATTCGGTGAGACCGGCTTGCATTCTCTACATGTGTCATTTTGGTCTTGTTCATACGAGGAGGTATGGGAAATGTGTACCTGTAGGTAGAAGGTTGTCGTACAGTGTTGCGGTCTAAGGGGGAGGCCTTCGTTCAGCAGTGGATGTATCCGGGCTGATGATGATAGCATGTTAATAGTCTACTCCTAGACGTAGCCTACCCCCTTGAGAAACTAAAAAAAATAGAAAAAAAAAAGTATGTGAATATATTGATTATAAGTGTGTTTTATCATATTATTGGAGACGTCAAAAAAATGGCCTCCCACAAGGAAGCGTATTAGCTCCCATTCTGTTCAATATCTTCACTAACGACCAGCCCTGCCCCCCAAATACCGAACGCTTTCTCTACGCCGACGACCTGGCCCTAACGACCCAAACAACTAATTCGAAGAAGCCGAAACGGTGCTTACAGGAGCTCAGGAAATTATTGGAAAGTACTATGACGAGAATAGCCTAAAGCAAAACCCGTCCAAAACTCAATCATGTGCATTCCACCTCCGAAACCGCGAAGCCGATCGCTCACTCAAAATACCTTGGAAAGGCGTCGATATTGAGCACAGCAAAAACCCAACGTACCTGGGAGTTAAGCTTGACAGAGCCCTAACTTACAAACCGCACTGCTTAAAAACCAAAACTAAAGGTCAACACTAGAAATAACCTTCTCTCTCGTCTAACTTCCACTTCTTGGGGCGCGGCAGCCCAAATGGTATGCACTTCTGGGTTAGCACTCTGCTTCTCAGCTGGTGAATACGCGTGCCCAGTATGGCATCGGTCCGCCCACGCGAAAGAAGTAGATGTTGCACTTAACGAAACGTGTAGGAAAATTACTGGCTGCCTGAAACCCACCTCCCTAAACCTACTCTACCCTCTAGCTGGAATTGCTCCCCCAAAAATCCGCAGAAGCATAGCCTGCTCAATAGAAAAACAAAAGCCAGAAAACGACTCCAGACACCCACTCCACAAGTCAATTCCCCCGGATAGCCGTCTCAAGAGTCGCAAGGACTTCCTCAGCTGTACAAAGGCCTTATCTTCCCACCCTAAAGAGGCCCGTTACACCAGGTGGCTAGAAAGCTGCCCACCGCCACAAGAGTTCATGGACCCAGCAGAAGAACTCCCCCCCGGAAGTAACTTGCCGTGGCCCATTTGGAAGTCGCTAAACCGGCTGCAGACCCAAGTGGGCCGCTGCAAATCCAACATAGTTAAATGGGGATACTCTCACGCGGGTTCTGTACTGTGTGGCTGTGGCGAGGCACAAACAATGGCACACCTGCTTTCCTGCCCTCAGTGTCCTAACAACTGCACTCTGAGTGACCTGATGGAGGCCTCTTCCCTTGGGGTAGCTGTAGCAGACTACTGGTCTGGCACAGTTTAATTTGTATAATTTAGTATAAAACCATTGACACGACGAAGATCATATTTTTCATATAAATGTAAAAATTAAATCTCGTTATTTTAGAAAGTGGTAGGCTATAAGTTGCTTAGTATGCCATTAGAGAGGTAGAGAGGTGGCCGGTTAGTTAAAATTGACCCTGTATATAATCTGTAAAATAGTGGGTTGAAAAATCAATCAAGGAGATGGCAGATGAACCTCTGCGAGGTTTAATAGAGTTTGCGATGGCCTTAAAGTAAGTAATGTACTTATATTTAATTGAATAATTCGTAGGCTCACTTAGGATATTTATTTTTGAATAATAAAAGAATTGAAATGAATGTTTTATGTAAAAAAACAGAAGTTATTACGGGTTATATTCAATATAAACAGGAACAATTTCTGTGTCTGCCTTAGCAAGGCAGGCTGGCTCTCAAGGCAGACATACCCACTTGTCTGCCTAGAAAACTGCATGTAGGGCATGGGTCGATTCCCATTTCCCACTCAGATGCCTTGTATCCGCATGCGAACGGAGCCGACTTTCAAACGACATTGCACCTTATTCCAAACAATATTGTTCGAAGGTCAGATCCGCTCGCAAGCGCAAATTTGCGTACGATTCCAAAATAAGGCCCCTGGGCAAAGACTTCTGTGACGAACATAATCTTATCTGAGGAACATACTTAATCTTATCTGGCGAACACAATAATTATGTATGTTCTGTGTCTGGGTGTTGTAAATAATATATTTCCGAAAAAAGTATTGTATCAGATATCCGGTTCCCAATAGTACAAGCTTTGCTTAGTTTGGAGCTAGATGGCGCTCTGTGAAATATATCACATCACACATCAACAGCCGGAAGACGTCCACTGCTGGACGAAGGCCTCTCCCTTAAAGGGAGGTGTTGCCATAATCCCCACGCTTGGTAGACGACTTGGGGATCGCAGAATGGTTACCACCGTTAACTGAGAGAGACTGTGAAATATATAGCAGTATCTATTTGTTTATCTTTCCAGCTCCAATACTTCAGTACTGAGCATCCAAGGGTAACGTATTTTGACGCCAAATACATCAGCCATGTGAACGTGTCGTCCCGGCGACACGGACGGAACGATCCCTTCTACTACGTCGACATTCACTTACAGAGTGTGGTGCCAATGGCTAATGACGTCATGGTACGTCATCTTGATGGACCTTCCATTTTCAACCGACCTCAAATAAGGTTTTTTTTGTTTTAAATGTACTATCCAAATACAAATTTTCATAGCTATAACTTCAAAAACAAATAACTTCCCATACAACATTTCATCCCCAATTGCACCCCCTAAGTTATCCCTGTTAAAAACATTTTAAATACCATATTTCAATATAAATGAACTACCCAAATATCAATAATAATAAAAAATGATATTAAATAAATGTCAATTATTGTCATCAGTAACTTCAAAAACAAAGAACTTTCCGTGCACAATTTCACCCCTGTAAACCATCCCTGTCAAAATAAATATTTAAAACAGATTTTTTTTCAAATTAACTTTGCAAATACAATTTTTTACGACTAAAAGATCAAGAATCAAGAATCAAGAATCAAGAATATTTATTGCTAAATGTAGGTAGGACAGGTCTTCTTATACAATAATACAGTGCCATACAGACTACCTCTTTAAGAGGTGTGCAATAATGTAGGTAATTAACATAATGTAATATTATTATAATTCAGTAAATATATTCAATAATTTCGTCGTCAATTATTATAAATTAGTATTTTTATCAGTCAAATATTCTGAGACAGTATAATAGCATCAAAAAAAATGTCATACAAAAGTTTTTACCCATGTTTACCCCTTTTGGGGTTGAATTTCATAAAATCATTTCTTAGTACCCCTACGCATCAATGGGGGGACAACGGGATAATACCTGTTTTATACAAATTTATCAAATATGGGCTGTGTCGTGAATATAAATTTGACAAAATATTTTAAAATTGTTGCAAATATTTCTTTTATTTTTGCTTCTTTTTATTTTTATTAGGTGAATGTCTACTTTTACGAATGGCTGACAAACGTCTACAAACGAAGTTTTGTGGAGATGCACTACAAACTTTGTGACTTACTTGCAAAAGACTTGTTCTTTGGGGTAAGCCTCAGACAGGGCGTAGTTCGGCTACTCTCTTGTCCGTATCCAGCGGTAAGTAGTCTTTGAAATTTAGTCCTTACGATCGACGATGGAATCATCTATAGGCTGGTGCCACCAGTCCATCTTATAATTAATACGTCTTCATATCACGTTTTCTATTTCATGGAGGTAATGAAATAGGTATCTATGATTTTCTTCTTTCCTCCTAAGAAGGTTACCAATAGCTTTACACATTCTGCGTTTGTCAGGGTCAATTATTTTGAAATTATCGTAAAGAGCTGTCATGTAAGTTTAACTAAAGTATGTTGTATGGATTGTGTATGGTGAAAGCTGTGAAACAAAGTCACGAGATGTGCGGCAAGATATTTAAATAACAAAATTGGCGTCTATTTTATTTTTAATCACATACTTACAAGTCAAGGTCTGACCACCAACTTCACTTCTTTACTGTTTTTGACAGCCGAAGATAAATATGGCCGACGTACCACAAGGCACTCTCATAGCATAGTACTAGCTTATGTGATTTTTAAGTCAAAGTCATGCAAAACAAATCAACGTTAAATCCTAGTCCTGAAATGTATCTATCTCGTAATTAATATACGGGCTGTTAGTTTGAACACCGTTATCCTTCTGCCTTATTCCGTATTCCTTCTACGATTTCATTGTACTTATCATTATAAACAACTTTTACTATGCGGCCACCTTGAAATCGCGAAAAAAATTCTGCTGTTCCATACATTTTGTCCAAGATCGATGAACCTTTTTGTATGGAACAACTGTTTCTTTTTCGATTTCAGGGTTGACTCCATAGTAAAAGTTATTCATAATGATGAGTACAATGGTATCCTAGAAGGATAACGGTGTTCAAACTAACACGCCGTATTTGTTAGACAAAACTTTAACTAAAAAACAAACAAACAAACTAAAACAAACAAACAAACTATTATCTATTGTCTATTGTCTAAAAGTCCCATGGTAGATGCATTATAGGCGGCATTGCCACGATAGATGACAATGCTTAGTTTTGGCCAAAATACACGCCAGTGTCCGGTTACCTGACACCTCGAACAAACGTTTGGCCAGGTCCCTATATAAGCCATGTGCGGCCATAGGGACCTAAAAGTCTTGACCCTAAACGTCACAAACATGTACAAATACCCGTATTTGTGCCGTTTGAGGATTTCAGCATTAGATGCGGCGGCGCCAGCGTGATCTTGTGTCCTGGGAACATGAGACGGTGTCGAAACAGTGTTATGCAGAGTCCCAAACCAAAGGCCGTCTCATCTTCCACGGGATAAGGGTCATTCCGTTGAGTCTCTTGCCGTCATCCCACATCAGACAGTTCGGTTCTAAAACCGACGGGAAGCCGGCACCGACGAAGGCCCGACAGATGATGTCATTCAACTGGCGTGTCGCGAAATGCGCCCTGCACTACTCGCACAAGACAGAACATAATCACCGCATCTCTGATATATAACCGCAAGAACAGCGTGAGGGACCTGGCATTCTGGCCACTTTTCCATTGACCATGGGACTATTTGTTTAAGTTTTGTATATGAGTCGGGTTTGTTTTGTGCATAATTCGTTTCAAATATAATTCTAGGGAGAATACCACGCATATAATTTGACGATACCTATAACGTCAGTTCCTGCGCACTTCCCCTTCAGTAAAGGACGCACTTACTGTAACGTCACATTGGCCGGCCAGGTGATTATTGCAGGACACATCGATATGGAGATCAAGAAGGTCAACACCAGGAGGAAGAAAAATGATAGAAATGGGTCTAATTATTAAAAGTAGGACAGGAAGTAGGACAGGTGACTCTCGCTCCGGTTCGTTCCTGGTGCAGAGGATGGCCATTGCCATTCAACGTGGGAACTCGGCGAGTGTGATAGGCACTTTTGCACCGGGAACGGTCAGGGGCGGGTTATTTGATTAGATATTTTAAGCTTATTTTTAAGTTTTGACTTTGTTTATATTCATCCTTTTATTTGACATGTAAATAATAATTACGATTATTAAAACAGAGAGGAAAGTTTCAGTTTGTATTACGTGTCACCGGTCACTTTTATTTCGGGTCCGACCACGAAACATGTCCGCCCTAATATAAATCAATCTATCTAAAGAGAGAGAGAAAGCTAGATCCTCCAAGTATCTAAAGCATTGATGTGTCCAGTCAATGATCTACACAGTAACTACGAGTATTATGTTTCGATCTTCGGAAATCCGTGTTGCTCTATGGTCTGAATTAAATCCGTTTATTTATTTGTAGTACTTAGTTTAGGTAATTAGAAATCATGTATTTTGTTGTAGTCTAGTTTATGTTATCTTAAAATAAATTTGATAATGTATGTAGTAGGTATTGTAAATAAAAGTAAGTAATGTCTTGATAAAAATGTAGTAGGTCTAAAAAAGAAATCAATAATTAAAATATTATGACTCATTTGCATTTAAATTATGGTTTTAAATAAAAGCGGTAGTAAAGCTAGAGTCGGATGAAACGAGACTAAAAAAAAGGAGTACAAGACCGGGTATAAAACTTGGCAAATCCCCTTTATGGCACTAGCTGGGTTTGCTATATAATTAATTTTAAACCATTCCTGAATATGAACGCCGAGGGTACTTTAGGTACCTAACCTAGGTAGCCGTTAGTAGTGGTCGAAGGACGAGCAGTAGCATCCCCTCGTTTAAGGTTCGTGAGCATTCTGCGATCCCGAAGCCGCCTGCCAAGCGTGGGGATTATGGCAAACCTTATTAAGAGGGAGGCCTTCGTCCAACAGTGGACGTTATCTTGCTGTTGATGATGATGAACCAGTAGGTACCAATTGTTTTTAAATATATAAAACAAATCGGGTTAGTTACATAATTTATAACTCAAGAACGGCTGGACCGATTTTTATGATCTTTGATTTGTTGGCTATTTATTCGCCCCCATACGAACTTGCTTTTTTTTTAGTAACAATCATATTTAACGACAATTAAAAAAAAAAAACATACTTAAGATTCACTTGTGTAAACAACAGTTTGTCCTAGGATTTAAGAGGTAGCTAAATTATGCATATCAACTCTTTTAAGTGTTCACGAAAGCTGTCCCCAGTATTGTCACGAACCCTTCTACTACGTCGGACTTCATGTTCATTTGTTACAGACTTGGTCCAATAACGTCGCGTACGAACACTTTCCAAAATGCCTGCCACATCTCCAGCATGGCGACAGCATGTTACCTCAGATCTCCGTCATTTATAATCCGATTGGAACGGTTATATGTTATGCAAGGCTGCAAAGTTGTTTTCTGGCGCGAGTACTTGTATTGAAACCTGAGCAAGCGAAGGATTCTAGGCTAACCTAAAACCGTTCCTCCTGAGCGTAGTGGTACAAAGGGTACAAGTTAAAATACATACATATACATATTGGGCGGACATTTTACACACAGCGCCATCTAGCCCCATACTAAGCAAAGCTAGTATTATGGAAACCAGATAGCTGATAGAATACTTATATACATATTTTTTTCGTAAATACATACTTATGATACATACTACACCCAGACACAGAACACACATCGATGTACGTCACAAACATTTTTGTCCTGGGTGGGGATCGAACCCACGCCCTACAGCTCTGAAGGCAGACTAGTTGCAGAATAACTTTGCTGCCGAGCGAAACATAAACAATAATTTTGGTATGCGGGACGATCAAAGGCAAATATTATCATGCGGAACGACTAAAATACTTTTTAATGTCGTGGGCCGAAGACTCGGGACGAATATGGCATGAATCAACATTTCACCTCACTACAGCGAGGAAAATGGTAGTTTTTTTTTCATGAGGTCTTCGTGCTGGCCAGTGCAATTATTCTAAAAGTGATGTTGGCGCACTGGCATGTGAAATAAGTAAGTATTACTTGGAGTTTTGGCGGGAACACTGAAAAATCATGTCGTTGCATTCTATTATTTTCTTAAACTTGTGTTTTTCGCGAATTAATGATTAAAAATGGTGGTGTTTTATTCATTGAGTGTTGAATTACATGCACGAGTGTGGGCAAGTGATATAATGTGGTGAAACATGTCTTTTTGTGTTGTTTTCAAAACTCAATAGAAGCTCATAGTAAAGTCGCCACAACTTTACTAGGGTATGACTTGGACTCGACTATGACTAATATCGTGTGACTTACTGTGATTTCATGACTTATTTGACTTGATTATAACAAATAAATGTGAAAATTCTTAAACTTGACACTGGCAGAATGCACAACGTGCGATGTCAATAACTAAGAAAAAAATAGTATTACTTATACATTTTCAGTGGACTGGCGATAAGTTCGTATTTTAAAAACTCTTTACACACTAGCGGACTAAATACACTTTTGCACTCAGATTTCGAATGACAAACAGAAGTTTTGTAGTGGTAAGACTCCACTGCAGAGTCCGACTGGGGAAGTACCACACCTTTGTCAGTTATTCAACCGCCAAGCAATAGTGTGCAAGCATTACTGTGTTCCGGTTTGAAGAGCAATGTTACCAGAGAAAACACTGGGTATGATGATATTTAACATCTAATATCTCAGGGTGACGAGCGCATTGCAGTGCGGCGCAGGATTGTGTTCGCAAGTTCATAATTCTAGCACTGCTACTGTTAGTGGCAGGCGTGACGCTTACCACCAAGTGAACGTCTTGCTCGTCTCGTCACTTGAACGTATATAAAAAAAAGAACCTTTCCGAGTTTGTGAGATGAGGAAAATATATATTTTTATTTAAATATATTCTATCAGATTGGTCTCATAGAAATTTCATCAATAATGAATTTCATTTCATTTTATATTTTCTTCATATCTGTGCATTGGTTTTTGGCCCTGGGTATGTCCTAAAACTGCACCCAGAACCACCGGAGGACGGGCAGCAGCGTTCTCTTAGTTAACGGTGGTAACACTGCGATCCCCAAGCCGCCTCCCAACCCCTCCCTATTAAGGGGGAGGCCTTAGTCCAGCAGTGGACGTGTTCTGGCTGATGAGTGTGCATTAGTTTTTAAATCAAAATAACTGGAATTGAAGAAAGTTTTTAAAAGAATATATTTGTGTTTGTGATTTTAAGGCGGACTTCCATTTCTACGAGTAGCTGACGAATCAATATAAACGAAGTTTCGTAGAGATGCACTTCAAATTCTGCGATCTGTTATACAAAGACAATTTTATTACTTGGATTTGACACAAACAAGGATTAGTATTTTTTTGTAATTTTATTGGTATGATGACTAAGGTAATACCTATATGTATTATTATAATGAAAGCAATTTATTTGCAAGGAGAACACCACGCATACAACACGACGATAGCTGTAAAGAGCATTCTCCTCATTTCCCCTTCAGGAAAGGTCGCATCGTCCTCAATGTCACTGCATCTGACGCGGACGAGTTAATAGGTACCGGATATATCGCTATGGATATAGTTTAAGATAAGGATGAAGAAAAAAATTTTAGCCTGTGGATTATTTCGGGTGTCTTCGAGTAATACTCCGCGTAAGGAGGTAGAGGTAAGGAGTACTGTCTAAATAATTATTAAAAAGTGTCCTTCGATAATCCCCACCCTTGGCTTGGGGCTCGGAGAATGCTCACTGCTGCTGCCCGTCCTCCAACCACTGCTTACGACTACACGGACTACACGCTACGGAGCAGGGACTGTAATATCGATATTTCTATGGTATCGATATCGCAATATCGATTTATATACTGATAATTGGGTATCTGTTTATTTTTATGTTTGGTATTGACACTGATACTTTATTTCAATACGTTGATTTAAATTTGTTTTTAATAATTTCAAATCAAAATGTCTATAAACATGGTTTTGTCTTTTGCGCAACATTTTTTTTTGATATTTTATTATTTAGACGGACAAACAAAACGTCGAAGCTTGAGGGGCAAGCCGCGCTCGAATATAGAGAATCCCCGCGCTGCGGGTGATGTTGCCACTCAGCACCGCAGAGCCCATAGAGTAAGTAAATACCGAGAAATCTGGCATTGTCGCCGCTACGGAGTTACATACATATGAAGAGATTTTTGGACATTTTTTTTTTGACATTTGGTCGGCCAGGACCTCGAAAACGCGACACCGTTTTATGGTTGATATACCTAAAATTCGTACGAAACGGTTTGATTCCACTTTCTTTATTCGAACTGCTAAACAATGGAATGCGCAGCCCGAGTGGGTGTTTCCCGATAATTATAATCTGGGTGTCTTCAAGTCGCGAGTGAATCGGTTTCTTCTAGGCAAGCGTGCTCCATCGTAGACTGTATCTTCGTATATCATCAGACGAGATGGCAGTCAAACGTAAGCATATAAACATACATAAAAAAAAGTACTTACGAATTATAAATGTGAAGATCATAGCAACGCAACGTTTAGTTCTCAGAGACCGTGCATAGCATAATACAGATTACAGTAATATAATTGTTGCAATATAAAATAAACATAGATAGATAGATAGATAGAAACTCTTTATTGTACACACCAAAAAAATACAATAGAGAAAGATACACCTTATGAGCTAGTGACACATAGATTTTTATTGTATTATTATTATTTTCCATTCCTAAATTTTTTTTTAAAGATACTATATATATATACCAAATCCATATATTATTTATCTATAATCATAAGCGATTTCCTGTAAATAAAATCAAAAATAATGAGTACTCGTTTTTGGTGTAATGAGCATGACTAATTTTATAAACACTTTCAGCATGGATTGTTTTGTGAGCTGTTCACTTTTGGCTTATCATAAATTGACCTAACTTTTCTGTTTTCGGCCAATAAAATTAAGGTTTGCATATTTAACACACGAAGACACAAAAAAAAAACTGATATCAATATTTACGAAACTTTTTGTTTTATTTATACGGAAATACTCACGTTTAATTAAAATAATAGTTTCGATCACATCCGGTGACCTTTTACAAAGAGTGAAAACTGAGCCCGACGCGTGCTGCGTCCTGCTTAGCACTGAAACTACGAAACGAAACTTACTTCGTTATGAAACTTTTATTCAATCGTTTTCTATGGACCTATGGTTACAGTTTGACCTGTTATGGTCTATTGAACCGCAAGCTAGGTGCGTGTGCATTGTGTGTATTTTCAACCGACTTCAAAAAAGAAGGTTCTCAAATCGACTGTATGTTTGTATTCAGCGGCCGTGGAAGTGGGGGGCAGAGGGGGCCAAATGCCCCCCCAAAAATCAAACGGGGGGCTGTGCCCTCTCCAATTTTTAATACCTGGTAAAGAAGGTTTCTCTGTTTGCCCTCCCCGGTCCCTGTTTGTATTTGTATTTGTAGTAATCATGCAGCCTGAGGTTTTGTATGTTTTTTTGCATAATCTATATTGCATAATTATCTTACTGTACATTGAAGATATATTTAAAGATCAATTAATTTAGGAGTGTATGCGAGCAACAAAATCCAAAAATACAGTTTTAAAAATGTTTGTTTGTGTGTCTGTCTGCCTGTCTGTCCTACTACGGCACGAATTTGAATGCAGTTTCTTGAAATATGATCTATGAAGTCTGACGCTTCACATAATCTATGTTTTATCAAAATCGACCTAGGAATATAGAAGTTATGACGCAATTTATGAAAAAATATAAAGGCCACTATAACTTGAACCCCCACTTGTCCATACTGAGTCCCTAAGGTCTGAGGATTAGCTTATACTGGTTATTGTTTATCTTGAGAGTTTGCAAGTAAGGAAGATGAATGGATTAACATGCGATTTTCTAAAAATGTTCTGTGTTGTCATAAGCTACTTAACACAGCACAGCACAGTAGGTAGGCCTCCTCCTAGGTGGACCGACGACATTGTAAAAGTCGCGGACAACCGGTGGATACAAATGGAAGGATGTCGTAAAGTTTGGCGGTCTAAGGGGGAGGCCTTCGTTCAGCAGTAGACGTCTCCGGCTGATGATGATGATGATGGTAGTCGCGGGCAACCGATGGATGCAAATGGCAGGGTGTCGTACAGAGTGGCGGTCTAAGGGGGAGTCCTCCGTTCACCAGTGGATGTCTACGGGCTGATGATGATGATGGTAGTCGCGGGCAACCGGTGGATGCAAATGGCAGGTTGTCGTACAGAGTGGCGGTCTAAGGGGGAAGCCTTCGTTGAGCAGTGGACGTCTACGGGCTGATGATGATGATGATGGTAGTCGTGGGCAACCGGTGGATGCAAATGGCAGGCTGTCGTACAGAGTGGCAGTCTAAGGGGGAGGCCTTCATTCACTAGTGGATGTCTATGGGCTGATGATGATGATGATGGTAGTCGCGGGCAACCGGTGGATGCAAATGGCAGGTTTTCGTACAGAGTGGCGGTCTAAGGGGGAGGCCTTCGTTCACCAGTGGATGTCTACGGGCCATGATGATGATGATCGTATTATCTATTGCATCACAAGGCAGAAGAAGTGATGAAATAAATGCCTGCCTAAAAAGTCAAACACGTTGCCCGTTATTACCAAATTAGATACAATCTCACGGTTAATATGAGTACCCAAAGAAGGCAGAGTCAGGTTGCGCAAGAGTTTTCCGCATTGCTGTTAATTATTTAATTGGAGAAAGTAGTTTTTTTTTGAGGAATGAAAATCTTATATTGTTTTGATGTCCATTGCTGGACTTACCTAGGTAACTCCTAGGTACTCGAAAGGCGAATAAGCCATTACGCTGGCCCAGTTCCGGGTTAGTAGATTCACACAATATACATTAACATGAACGCTAAAGAGATAATTTAGTACGGGCCCAGGTTTTGAACTCACGACGATTTTCAAGTTCTGCGGTCCCGAATCAGGCTACTTGGCTTATTAGGCTGTGCGGTCACATTGATGAATTGCAAATCGTGATGCTTCTTGGTTGCGTGCGCGGGCCATTTGTCGCGCCGGAACCAACACGAATATCCCATCTACCCGACCTAGAATACTGATTATCTAGAAAATACAACATAAGACTACATTCCCTCATAATGAAAGTATCTAAATTTATAGAAGCGCATGTGTCAGATGGTGCGAGATACAACATTATTATTATGCACGAACATATCGTTACAAACTATTTGGTCCACGCGAGCGAAGCCGCAGGTACAGCTAGTCAGTCATATAATAGTCCACTGATGGATTTAGGCCTATCCTCGAAGAACGATTGGGTCTTATATCCACCACGCTCACATGCGTTACTGAATGGTTTCTCCGGACGTATGCAGGTCCTCACGATGTTTTTCGTCACCGAAAATGGAAATTCATACATAAACTCCAAAGAGCTCATTGGTACGGGCCTGGGATTTGAAGCCACGATCTCACGCTTTGAAGTAGGCTACTTACAGGCTAACGCTTTCAAGGCAACTTTTTTTTTAAATTGCGTAAATTTACTTGTAAAACGCGTATTGGTATTAAGCCCAAATATTGTGGTCATTGTTAGGTAGGTACTCATCATTGTCAACAACTCTTAATATGAGCCAAACCAGAAATCGTGAAAAAACAACTGTTCCATAAAATAATAAGTACCTACTTAAAAAAAACATTTGATTTAAATTTTGATTACTTGGATGACATCTTTTTTTCAGTTATTTTGATTTAAAAACCAAACTACTATACCGAATTTTTAAAAGATATTTAAGCCATTTTGCCACATCCGGATCGCCACGCCGCTGGCGCCATCTGTGAAAAGATTTACCTGTGGAATCTCATTTTTCAAATATCATTGAGACGTCCACTGCTGAAAGAAGGCCTGCCATTTGCATCCATCGGTTGCCCGCGTCTTTTACAATGTCGTCGGTCCACCTAGTGGGAGGCCTTCCTACGCTGCGTCTTCCGGTTCGCGGTCGCCACTCAAGAACCTTTCTTCCCCATCGGTTGTCAGTTCTTCGAGCGATGTGTCCTGACCTGCGCCACTTCAACTTGCAAACCTTGCGAGCTATGTCGGTAACTTTGGTTCTTTGGCGAATATCCTCGTTTCTCAATGAAATAAATAAAACATAATTATTAAGTTAGATGATACCGGGTGTGAGGAAACTGCTTCCGAAGAGGACTAGTTACATAAAACTTAAAAAAGTTTTTTTTTGTAAAAATAATTTTATTTACGACCTTAAAAGATGATGTTTCTGGTGATTTTGATAAAAAAGACAAGATATTTAAAAAAAATGTTTTTATTTTGTCGTATTATATTTAACAATCTCGTCTTCCCATTAGCAGCTCTCTCGCTTGCACATTATTATAATGAAAATAAAAAAAAACAGAAAAGAACCATAGGCTTAGAACTGGCTTAGAATTTTCAAAAAGTCGCATCACAAAAAGGTATACTTAGTTGCTTTGCCATGCTGTATGTAGTAGCATACAGCCTCTTTTTATAAAAAAAAAACTGTATCGTTTTGTGGAATAATTCAGTTCTTGCTTATCGTACGTTAATCTATAGTAATCATCCTTTTTTCAGCGTGCAATGTAATTGCATTGTAGTCTGTAGGATTTTAAATCCAAAATTCTAACTGCCAATCCATTAATATCGCCATTTAATTGGAATAAACGACTATAATAATATCACTTTACATGATTGCCATGTGAATGCATCAGTAAGTACTTGGGAACAGAGCTTTTGGTTGTATTGACGAGTACAACGTTAATAATGCGGCAAAATATGGTTTTTCGTATTTTATTATTGGTATTGGGCTTAATGTCTATTGCTGAACAGGTAAGACTGCAAGTTTATTTCACATTCTTTTGTTTTGTATTATTTATTTACATTGTTTAATTTTTTATTCAAATTATGGTATGTGCCGTTAATGAAGATTAATTAAATAATGTTATATAATGTTAATTAAGAAGAAATTTTAATTTAATAATTCTCATTTCGTCCCACTTTTCAGCTCCACATTCGGATCAAGTTTTTTTTTGTTTAGGTTAATTATGATTATTTATTTATTTGGACCTGAGTATGTCCTAAAACTGCATCCAGAACAACCGGAGGACGGGCAGCAGCGTCCTCTCAGTTAACGGTGATAACCATTCTGCGATCCCCAAGCCGCCAAGCGTGGGGATTATGGCAACACCTCCCTTTAAGGGAGAGGCATTCGTCCAGCAGTGCACGTCTTCCGGCTATTGATGTGATGTGTGTGATGATTATTTCAGTACAGTTGACGCGACAAGTTTATTCACTTAACTTTCTACTTTTTTAATATGATAGGCATTTTATGCACCAGATATATAGAAAACAATGTGTGAACAAATTAAAATAATTGTTATATTTTTCATACAAATCGGAAAACTTATAACTCGTTATTTTATATAGTTGTACAATAAACGTTGTTCATTATGATGTTAAGATGCCATTAGTAGAGAGGTGGCCGGTTGGTTAAAATTAACCCTTTTTATAACTTTTAAGACGGACGTGGGTTGAAAACTCAAACAAAGAGACAAACCTGGCGATATATGCGCTGTCCGGGTGGATGTTTCCCAATCATTTATAATCTGGGTGTCTTCAAGTCGCGAGTGAATCGGTTTCTTCTAGGCAAGCGTGCTCCATCGTAGACTGCATCTTCATTTAACATCAGCCGAGATGGCAGTCAAATTTGCGCCTATAAATAATAATAATAAAAAAAACCTCTGCGAAGTTTGATAGTTTTTGGCTAAACATGGTTTGTTTTATTAGATTACGTGACAAATAAAAAAAACGCTAAATCTATAGTAAAAATCTATAGTTTCAATCTATAGTAAAAGAAAAATGGTTATGATGATTAAAATATTGGGTGACCCCCGCCGTTTCATAATATAACTACGTTTCATATAATTTCACTTGAGCGAACAACTTTTCGTATGATAATCGCTTTGCATATTTTTAATTTACATAATTTTTGTTTCAAATAAAACATGTTTGTTTGATATAACATCGGTTGCGGTAATGTTCAAACTGTCAAATGATATAATATTCGCTTGGTGTGATTTTTGCTTTATCTAATCCTATTTCAGATACCCGACTTGAGTTGGTTAGGTTTGAAATGGGTGACAGATCCGAATCAGAGACAGATCACTCCGACTCCACCAAAGTTTGTGTTCCCTACCCCTAGAGTGTATATAAAAAGCGCGGGAGCCAGAAGCTTCCCTCAGGGGCAACCGCTAGAGCTTCTGGCGGGAGCCCACCCGGAGTCTCTTCCAATGACAGCACCGAGTCAGGCAACATGCGTCAGTACGTTTAGCTTGTTTTTTTTTATTAAAACTCACTTCCCTTCCCCATTTGTATTTTGTAAACTTATAAATATATTTTGATACGTACTTACCAATTAGTTAGATTACATTAAAAAAATATGTAAATTTATTAAAATTTATGACATAGCTAAATTTATATCATGTTGTTTATCATAATATTTAGATAAAACTATGAAGAAATGAATATTCGGTCAAACAACATTATACAAAGTGAACAATTATTCGAAATGAATTTGTAAAAAAATAATGATTATTCCAAATAATATTATAGTAAATAAATATTAGGTTGCATGAATATTTATGTGAAATAATTTTATATGAACTAAAATTATATAAAGTGATATTATAGGAAAAGTTTTTATAAGAAACAAGGCAGAACCGAAAATATTCCATAGAGAATATTTTTCTATTTTCAATAACTTTGTCCTTTAGTTTCACCTTATAATGGAAACACAGTCTGAAAATAATGTACTTCTATCCAAAATTCATAGGTATCTTACATATACGTGAGCCTAGGCAAATAAACAGTAAGGCCCCGGCCCCACTGCGAGCGGTCTAGAGTTCCGAATTCAGAGATCTGCATTTCACCTTCACTGTGAAATATGCGATCGCTTGGATGAATGCACACAGAACAGCAGTCAGACTGCGGCGGTCAAAGAGAACGAACGTTCTGTCTGAGTTCAGTTGAGTCGACTAAGTACTGCGTCTATAGCCGCAATGTCTGAAAATAAGGAAAAGTATCGAATTAGTGCGAGAATAGTACATTATGATACAAGTGTGCTGTGTTGGTAATTACACTAGAGGCGGTATTATGATTACGATAAGGAAGCCGAGAGAGTATTGAAACATAGCACAAGAGTTTTATACGACTGTTTTCGTCATACTTGCGAGGAAACATTATTTTTTTTTGATGACATTTACTTCAGCGGCATAAGAACTCTTTGTTGGTATTACAAAAAAAACTGGAAGTATTACCCGGCTATATTAAGAGTGCTTCGTATACGTACGTCTAATTGCAGTCACGTACAAACTTGACTTTACCGGGTTATACCTATTATATATAGCACCATGTGCCTTAATGTAAAGTATAAAGCACGGGTGCGTAATAGCTTGGATTATGAGCCTAAAACCGATGCAATAAGATCCACTTTACGAGCAAGTGTGATGAAAAGAAATTTACTCTATGATTTAAAGGACAATATTTTTTTAAAGGCAACAGCTTAGGAAAACGAGTAAAGAATTCTCCCTTTTGTTCTCGTGATTGGTCAATGGGATGAAGCTTCTTTTTTCTTAGAATGTTCAAGGCCCAGAGCCAGGTCCAATGAGCAGAGCAGTAGAGCTACTATCAAGCGAAATTTTCTTTATTTATAAAGAGCGTTCATCGTGTGATCGGTAACTGACAGATTGCAGAACTGTCTAGAACTTTGACTTGTAACTTGGTTTTGTAACTTTGGTGTTATCAATAAACTATTTGTGTTTGAACTCAGAACTCGAAACTCAGAAATCTAGACCGCTCGCTGTGGGGCCCGGGCCTAACTATTTCTGTGATTGCTTTTTAGACCAGTTGGGAGTGTATGTCTGACCTGAGAGCTGTAGGGCGTGGGTTCAATTCCAATTCAGGGCAAACACTTATGTGACTAACATAATCTTATTTGACGAAAATAATCATTATTATGTATGTTCTGTTGTATGTATTCACATAAAGTTAATAAGTACTGTGTCGAGTAACCGCTTTCCATAGTACAAGCTCGGCTTAGTTTGGGCTAGATGGCGCTGTGTGAAATATCCAGCAGTATCTATTTATTTATCTTTCCAGCTTCAATACTTCAGTACCGAGCATCCCAGAATAACGTATTTAAATCCCAAATACTTCGTCTATGCGAACGCGACGTCCCAGCGATACGCGCGCAACGATCCCTTATACTACATCGACCTTCACTTGCAGTCTGTGGCGCCAATGACTAATGACATCGTGGTACGTCATCTTGAACCTTCAATTTTTCTGGACTAGTTTAATAAGCTATTATTGGTCGTGTTTTCAATTTTTAATTGTGGCTTGTTTTTATCAGGCGAGTTTCTACTTATACGAATGGCTGACAAACGTCTACAAACGAGGTTTTGTGGAGATGCACTTCAAATTATGTGACTTTATTGCCAAAGACCTGTTCTTTGGTCTAAGCTTGAGACAGGGCATAGTCCGGCTACTCTCTTGTCCCTATCCAGCGGTAAGTGATTGGCTAATTTTGTCGTTACGACCGGCATAGGTTGTGTCACCATAGTACATAGTCTTACAATCATTACGTCTTCATATTACGTCGTCAGTCAAGTCATACTCTTAGTAACGTTGTGGCGACTTTACTAAAAGCTTTTACGGAGTTTTGAAAACTACACGAAAAGACATGTTTCACTACAATATATCACGTGCCCACACGCGTGCATGGAATACGACACCACAATTTTTAAACATTTTAATTCATAAAAAATACAAGTTAGATAAAGAAAAAACGCTATCGAGCTTTATTCTTTCTATAGGCGCTTGTGCCTAAAACTTAACGTTTGAGAAGTTTGACCGTTTGACAACTAACGTATTACATAGAAAACATATACGCCGTGCCACATGACACTCTCTTAATCGCAATAAATAGCAATATAGAGGTAGACGAGGTGCCGCTTGGTAAGCAGAAACTTTTTTTTCCTAAAATGGTTTGGCAGAAATTTTTCGGCATTTAGTTTTGACAGCCTGATAGCTCAGTTGGTAGCATGTCTGCCTTCAGAGCTGTAGGGCGTGGGTTCGATCCCCACCCAGGACAAAAATGTTTGTGACGTACATCGATGTTTGTTCTGTGTCTGGGTGTAGTATGTAAAGTATGTATTTACAAAAAAATAAATTATATAAGTATTCTATCAGCTATCCGGTTTCCATAATACAAGCTTTGCTTAGTATGGGGCTAGATGGCGCTGTGTGTAATAAATGTCCCCCAATATTTATTATTATTATTTTATAATTAATTATGATATCTTAGCAGGAAGGTTTGTATGCAGTTAAGTCTATAGCATACTTATTGTTTGGCCTTAAATTACTAAGCATGCTACTAATTTGGCATTGACCTTATTAGACATAATATTGTTAGTATTATTAATTGTCATTAACCGCATTTGTGTGGATTTTTACGTAATTGTTATTAAATATCCGAGCCCCAAGCCGCCTGCCAAGCGTGGGGATTATGGCAACACCTCCCTATTAAGGGGAAGGCTTTTGTCTAGCAGTGGGCGTTTTCTGGCTGATGGGGGTAGGGTTATTAAATATGGTATCCTGTAATTTCGCTGACAGATAATCTAAAATGTTTACTTGACTATCAAGATTTACACACTAAAGCGGGCTAAGCTAAGCTAAGCTAATCCTTAGCGTGCTTGTTAGGGTTTTTGTTTCAACACAGAAATTCTCACTACTCGTGCAGCTTTGTATGTATATTTAAGCTCGGTGACTGATTCCGACTCGGATAGGTTAGGTGAGAATTGTTAGTTTTGTGGTGTTATGAAATTTTTGCATTTATTACTAGGGCTAAATACTTAATCGTTATGCGTGATATTCATGATGCAAATAAATGTATTCTTTACTATGATTATGGTGATAGTTGATATGCGGAAATACTTTTTGCGTAAACATTTATGCGGCTTACTCGTTATGCGTAATGATATTCATGCGTAAAGTTGTAATCCTAACGACATTATGACATTTGTTTTTATGCGTTCCAATATGGACCCGTAGGATGCACTCCGCTATCATAGACATAGACAACGTTTTTGACAATAATATTGTAGGTAAAATATATAATTAATGTCGCAAACCACGGTAAAGTCCAAGTGCTGATAATTTATCTATCTTGTAATTAATAAAAACTTGTCTATTAATTATTATTTCCAGGGAGATTACCACTTCTATAATTTGACGATACCTATAAAGTCAGTTCCTGCGCACTTCCCCTTCAATAAAGGACGCATTTACTGTAACCTCACATTGGCCGGTACGGACCAGATGATTCTTGCAGGACACATCGATATGGAGTTAAAGGAATTCAACACCAGAAGGAAGAAAAATAATAGGCATGGGTCTAATTATTAAAAGAGAGGGGAAAGTTTTAATTTGCATTAGTGTCATCAGTCACTTATATTTCGGGTCCGAACACGAAAATTTTCCAACCATTCACTTACATTAGTAAATCACTCTATCTAAAGCATTGATGTGTTCAGTCCATACACAACACTATATTATTACACTATACTATTTTATAGACATACATACTAGGGACGGGTTGGACGCCATTTTTTGTCGCCCATTCGTCGGTGTCAAATATACGCATTGACACCGATGCCGGCTCAGTCTGCGACGCACGTCCGACGTGATGACTTGAGTACAAGGGTTGTACGAATTACATTTCACAGTGCAGTAAAAAAAAGGTGTCGTTTCATATGATCGGCAAGTCAACGTTTTAAGTTAAACTAAACTTGCTTTTACACAAAAACTTTTATTTTTAGGTAATAGGCAAGTCGTTTCTAAAGTTCTATTATTATTAACGGGATATTTACCGTGATTATGTTGTGAAATGAGCTCCAGATATTTCGGCGCAGTAGCATGCACCATGTTAACAAGAAGACTGAAGAATGCGGGTGGTTGTCAAAAGAGTTCGTAAAAACATTAAGGGCATTCATAACGAACTACCCTCTTTCTAAGTCTTTACGATTTCTCGAACTCGAACCCAAGTCTCGACAAAACACACTCATAATATCACTGCATATGTTATTTTGAACACATTTAGGACGTGACTTGGTATTTTTAAGGCAACCTAACACTGGATTCCACGAACTGGAGAGTCTACTCGTGAACATGGTGCATGGAACTGCGCCGAAATATCGGGAGCTCATTTCACAACATAATCACGGTAAATATCCCGTTCCTAATAATAGAACTTTAGTAAACAACCGTGATAGTTTAAAACAGTGTTTTAAGTCGTTTCTAGTTTCGTACAGTTTTCGCTTCTTCTACCTTCTTCTACCTGCCTTACTGGCGCTGCACGTAGTGACCGCGAAATCCAAGAGATGGCGTTGACTTTTTGTCAAAGATAATTAGTCTTACAATTTCTTAACTCGGGCTTTTCTAGACATAGAAATCATTGGTTCAGTCAATGATCTACAGTAACTACGAGTATAAAGTTTGGATCTTGTAGTGGTAAGACTCTACTGCAGACTCCGCCTGGGAAAGTCACTTTTGCCAGTTATTCAACCGCCAAACAGTAGTATGCAAGCATTACTGTGTTCCGGTTTGAAGGCCAATGTTACCTGATAAATTACTGGGTATGAAGAGATTTAACATTTAATATCTCAGGATGACGAGCGCAGTGCGGTGCGGCGCAGGATTGTGTTCGCAAGTTCACAATTCTAGAACTGCTACTGTTATGGGCAGGTGTGAAGCTTACCACCAGGCGAACGTCCCGCTAGTATCGTCACTTGAAATTATAAAAAGAAAAACCCGTCCTTGCACCAATTTTTTTATTTTTAGATTCTGTTTGAGAATAAACGTTTAATTGAATTGCGTTTTATTTTAATTTGACTAACCAATTTTGCGCTCGACCGTACCCACTGGTAGCTTTAAACCATAGCTTTAAACAATAGTTTTCTTTAACAGTTTGTATGTCGGTCCAGTTAACCACAAAAAATACAGAAAAACATATGTGGTCAAGTGGACCCACGGGTCCACTGGCGAGCGGGTCCAGTTGACCAAAGACGTCGTTTGTTTTTTTGTAGTACATAGTTAAGGTACTTAATTAGAAATCATGTATTTTGTTGTAGTCTAGCTTATATGATCTTAATATAAATTTGATAATGTAATGTAGTCGTCGACAGCCATAAGACGTCCACTGCTGGACGAAGGCCTCCCTATAGAGGGGTGTTGCCATAATCCCCACGCCTGGCAGGCGGCATGAGGATCGCAGAATGCTCACCACCGTTAACCAAAAGGACGCTGCTGCCCGTCCTCCGGTGGGTCTGGTTGCAGTTTAAGGACATACCCAGGTCCGATGTAATGTAGTAGGTATTGTAAATACTGTTAAATAAAAGTAAGTAATGTCTTGATAAAAATGTAGTAGGTCTAAAAAGGAAATCAAGAAATAAAATATTATGGCGATTTCTAATAAAATTATACCAATTTCTTCGCACCGCGGACCTTCCCCTCCTCATCTGCATTTAAATTATGGATTTAAATAAAACCGGAAGTAAAGCTAGAGTCGGAAGAAACGAGAATAAAAAACCAGAGTAGAAAACCGGGTATAAAACTTGGCAAATCCCCTTTATGGCACTAGCTGGGGTCCGCTATCTAATTAATTTTAAATCATTCCTGATTTTATTAACGCCGAGGGTAAGTTAGGATGCAGTTTATACTAGTGCTCTGGCTAAGAGAATATTTCACACAAAGATATTTTAAAACATGACTTGCTATTTAAACTATCACGGTTGTTTACTAAAGTTCTATTATTATTAACAGGATATTTACCGTGATTATGTTGTGAAATGAGCTCCCGATATTTCGGCGCAGTTGCAAGCACCATGTTCACGAGTACGAGTATATGCAACAACATGCAACATGCATGCATGTGTGGTGCATGCAACTGCACTAAAATATCGGGAGCTCATTTCACAACATAATCATGGTAAATATCCCGTTAATAATAATATATGCGCATGGAGAAAAAGTCGTTCCTTATGTTTTTTAATGTAGTTCTTGTTTTGTCATATATGACGGAGGAGGAGGGTCCTTTGCCATCATCATCAGCACTCATCGTTGATCCTCTTAGCAGTGGGCGTCGTCGGTGGGTAGTGTCGGATGAAGAAAACAAGCTCGTACAATCAATCAAATTATAATCTTTTAAACTTTCGCGATTTGAACACATAATTATGCATTTTTTATCATTATTTCATTTTTTTTATTTAGCTCGTGTCCACGGCCATTGGAACATGGTTGAAATGTCGAGGTAAATAAAAATAAATTTATTAATAAATTTGTGCGCGATTAAGTCCCGGTGATAAACATAATTAAATTATAATCTTCACAGGTACAGTACAGTAATCAGTTAGGCACAAATAATTTGTAGGTAGGTACGTATCACAGAACGCGCGATGGTTCAGTGTGCACCGCTCGCCAATGGGAAAGTGAAGTCACCGATCGACGGCGCGCGCGTCACCGACTCCATCGAGTGCCACCAGGTGGCGCTGGCGTCCCGGATACGACTCGATTGCGACATATACATTCTTATTCAAAGTTAAACTACTACTACTTACTATACTTACAGGTGATACGTGGTGAATATTAGGTCTAAGGAGTTAAAGAAAACCGCATCCCCACAAATTAAGCAATGGACACCATCCAATTCCATTGTGGGACAATAGTTTGTAGTGGTAGGACTCTACTGCAGATTCCGCCTGGGGTACTACCTAAATTTATGCCCCCCAATGTATGGGCGAAAGTTAATAGTTTTCGAGATATTTAAAATTTAACTATTATTGTTTACAGAAAAAAAAAGTTTTGTGGCACTAATCGTAAAAAAAATACATAAAAAATTTAACACTATTAATCACAATCACATTCTAAGTATTTTTGAATATCATATCATTATTTTTTTAGTTATTTTCCCATTTTTTTTATTTGCCGTTTTTATATAGCCAGTCAGTCAGTTGGTAGCATGTCTGCTTTCAGAGCTGTAGGGCGTGGGTTCGATCCCCGCCCAGGACAAAAACTTATGTGACGAACATATATGTTTGTTCTGTGTCTGGGTGTAGTTATGTATAATAAGTCTGTGTATTTACGAAGAAAATATAATGTATATAAGTATTCTATCAGGTATCTGGTTTCCATAATACAAGCTTAGCCTAGAATGGGGCTAGATGGCTAGATGCGCTGTGTGTAAAATGACCCCGAATATTTATTTATTTATTAACAAAGTTAAAAAAAAAAAAATACCTGTTGTGTTATCTATCTGATACAGCCGGGTATACATCGAGTTACCAGTAACCCTGTATAAACATTAAAACTAACCTTGTATTAACAGAAAAACTTAGCAAAAAATGTACAGGATGGGCCATGGCAACTAAATTTCCGCGAACCGAGCTACTCATTCCTACCTCCCGCGCCTCGGTACTGCAAACCGCTCCAAAGTAATAGTTATTCAATAATCGTACGTCTTTATGGCCTATCCTGTATATTGTATAGGTTTATATTTCGATAAATAAAGAGAAAAAACATAAAAGAGTCGGTGAATCAACTCAAATCTTACAATAACCAGAGCCGTTAAATACTTCGTCAAGTAAAACAATCGGAAATGTCCGGGAAGAAAAACTCAATCTATGCTCGATAAGGGCAATGTCCCCAGTAAAACAGGGACGAATTCTAGAGGACATGTGAATTATCATGAGATTTTTACTTACAAGAACTAAATAATTACATAATAAAATGTAAGTATAAGTTACACTTACACAAAAAACATCTTCACAGGAATAAGAAAAATGAGTTATTGCAAGATTTTATATATTACGAGCTGCCTATAATGTTAAGCATAGATGTGGTCTACGATAGAGCACATTTTCCTACTAGAAACTGATTCAGTCCCGATTTCCAGACTCCAGACATCCAGATTGTAAAAATCCGGGAACATCCGCCGAGGCAGAGCAACACTGGTTAGTGGTTTGCACAATTAAAATGGAACCTAAACGCGTTATGTTTGGTTTTTGGAATATCAACAATGACACGGTGTCTTTTTACGAGTTTCTGGCTGCCTTATAAAGACTGGGCTGGGTTATATCAAACACACTGTCCAAAATTGTGTTCAATAGGAAACCGATCTATTCTTGTGTTTATCACCTCACTCCTGCCCTGTGTATCAACATTGCCAGAATAGCATTTGCATCTAAATGTCGAAACCGAGACGCTCATAAATCCACCAATGACTTGGAGCAGTCTTTTTAGTATATTCCGGGTTAATCTTCTTTCTATCAATATCTACGATACGTTAGGACCTTTGATTGTAGAGAGAGAGAGAGCTAAATCCTCCAAGGTAAGGACAGAGGTTAAATCCAATAACTTCACTTAATTTCATAAAAAAGTTTTTATGAATCACTGTCAAATAGTGGAGACTATAAATTGGAATTTGTTTGGGGTTTAGTTATCAATAGTATCTGTAAGCTGTTGTCAACAACAGTGCTTATAATTTATAGTCGTAGTCGTAGTAGTAATTTATATAATCGATTGATTCATTCCATTATCGTCCCGAGAAAGTTCGCCCCACCTTAAAAGATCTGCTTTCGTCCCACTTTGTATGCCGTGTTCGGCCCAACGTATATTTTAATTTAAAAAATCTCATTTCGTTCCACTTTTCAGCCCCATATTTGGCCCAAGTTTTTTCTATTATTAGGTTCTATTATGATATGTAATCAGTGACGACTGGATTTCAATATTTGAAGAAATTAGTGCCTGCTTATAAATTATTATTATAATAGGCATGATGACAGATTTTGAAATACCCTTCTATAATGTAGATATACGTCTAGTATTGCTGAAAAAAACTATATTTCAGCAATATATTACGTTTTAACGGAAATTATTGCATTTTAATTCATCTAAATTGAAATACGCGCGAAAACGACCGTAAGTGTCATGGCGTCAGCTTGTGACGTCACGACTTAGTTACCATCGCATTGCGGCATATGCTCAACGAAGAAAGTCATAAACTATTACTTCTTTCGTGTGTTTGAGGTGAATTCCAAGGCTTACAAGTGGGGTGTGTGCAAAAACACATCAATAGAAACACGCAACAAACTATTTTTGTACGTTCCAAACCAGAAAATGTGAGAGATAAGTGGCTAGAGCTCGCACGGCGAGACCCAGGAGATGTAGCTATGAAATCGTCTATTTATTATTGTGAAGACCACTTTGATTATGTATTTACTATATCAGTATAGATTAAAAGGTGTGTAATACAAAATCTTTGTTTGATATGAAATGCTTATGTGATTGTTGTTGCAATTTATTGAGGTTATGTTTGTTTTGGTTATAGTTAGCATTATTGTTTTGTTATCAATTACAATGGAGTACTTATTCTCATTTCAGCTGCCAAATGATATCAGAAATTATATGCAGATGTGGTCGGTATCACAAGTGCGTATGAAACCATGTATTTATACATGCCAACCAGACAGAAAAACAAGAACATCTGACACTATAGAACGACCTCACCTAACTTATGAAACGAAAGATAATGATGGCTCTTGTAGTATGTGAAAAGCAATTAGAAGAAAGTAGTATAGTGACAGAACATTGTTGTTGGAGAAATTGCACCTGGAAGTTCAGGTAAGTACATATTTTTAAAGATAATATATCTAATTTAATGGTTTAACATATTGCAGCAAGGAAGTTAAAATATTTTATAATTAACAAAATAATGTGTAAAAGTGGCTAGGTAATTTCATCATCATCATCAACGGCCGGAAGACGTCCACTGCTGGACGAAGGCCTCTCCCTTAAAGGGAGGTGTTGCCATAATCCTCACGCTTGGCAGGCGGCTTGGGAATCTCTATCGCAGAATGGTTACCACCGTTAACTGAGAGGACGCTGCTGCCCGTCCACCGGTGGTTCTGGATGCAGTTTTAGGACATACCCAGGTCCAATAATGACACAAGTAGGTATTAATTTTCTGATATAAGTTACTATAAACAAAAGCTATATACCTAACATCAGACTGTACTCATGTATAGGTATACCGTCAATGTAAATCAACAAGTAAAAAAATGCTGCATTTTAAATGTTATAGGTAGGTATTTTATATGTATTGTGGATTTTATCTTTTCCATCACCATTTAAATAAATATTATATCTAGTGTTTTGCAGTATTATTTATTTATTTAATTTATATTTATTAATAAGGTGTTGAGCATCTCCCGTCTGTCTTTAGTTGTAATTTATTTTTATACCATGGTTGCCTGGGAGAGATCGCTGTTAGCGATAAGGCCACCAGTTGTGGCATTAGTCCCTAAGGTTCATGTTTCTATTTTTTTTTTCTGGTGTGCATAGTAAAGCATTTATATCTTATCTTTATTTTCAGTTCAGCAAAATCTTGAAGGAGCTCAACAAGTAACAACTAAACTGATAGATAAATCAATTCAAGTACATATAATACAACATTCAGAAGCAAAGCTAACCCAACAGTACCTACCTAGTTGGAATGGTAAATCAGAAAACATCACCGTTGAAGCCGCACCTGCATTCTGTCTTCTGAAGCTAAGGAAACTAAACAAATAGCCAGCTTGAGAATTTGCACTTGGGGAGATTCATATGATAAAACACAAACTTGTCCCAAGCTTGTCTTAACGTCAGTTTGGTCAAAGTTCTTTATGATGTAATAATAATAGTGTGTGGTTAATTAACTTACAAGATTCGCTTATTAAATAAATATAAACAAGAAATATCTGCATTTTAATTTATTACTCTGTACTTTTATATAACAAAATGGATAGTCGTAGGATTTCCAGAATGCAATAACACTTAAAAAAAATCTTTCACAAATTCTTCATCGAATGTTACACATAAAATTTCAACATGTTTATTTGTAGAGTAATTAGGGTTCATCACTCAAATAAAACCCACTTTTAAGTCCACTCATATACATTTGCATCTGGGCGTAGCATTTGTTAGTGGGTTTCCCATTTTTTACATAATTGAGATAAGTTTTATCGCTCATGGGGCATTTAATTATCTTGACAAATGCCATCGGGTGAACCGGCTATCGTTGGATAGTTTTTGGATATTATTAGTCCACAACTCTTTATTTTCTTCCCCAGTTTCATAGCTACTGTTTCCCACACTTCATTCTCTAAACTTCTACCGCGTTTCATGTTAAGTGTGTCTGGGATTTTCCCTCCCATGATGAGCAATATCAGCGTTCCGTCACCTTTCTGGCACCGACTGACTTCATAAGCCCTAGATATGTAATCCGGCCATATCTCCACTTTTACCAAAAGCTATTTTGATACTGGTATCGGGTACCATTTTCAATTTTATTTATAATTTCATCCGTCAAATTTATTTTATCCAAAAATATGTCTCAGTATTTTTCTTTATACTTCAGTACAAGTTGGTGCATTGATGCACTAAGTAAGTCATTACAAATATAACCTGGTTGATACTTCACTACTAGCCCACAGTCACTAAGTTTTCTCTTTCTGCTTTTTTCCCAGTACTGTGGGACAAGTCTTTTGCTGTTATAAATTTCAGGATAGTGCCAACTCTGGATAGTTTAGATTTCAGCTAGTAACATTGTAGGTATTTCAGTACAAGATGGTTCTTCGCTCCTGCGATGGACCCACATAAGGCGTATGGCATGCTTGCAGCCACCTTGAGCAGCAACACAGTCATGGCATTGACAGATTTTACATTTTCTTCGTCTTCATCAACTGTTACTGTGTGACGCATACAGCTTCGCATGGACTTTGTGTTCTGGGCAAACTTTGCATTTCACAGTGTACATTTTTCCTTCCTTCCAATAAGTTGCACATAACTGATAGTATCATCCCCATATGATGGTCGTGAGGACCTGAAAGAAATAAGATTGATTATATTAATATGTACAAATACATAAAGTAATAAGTGAGGTGGTGTTTATTTGCTAAAATTAACAACTGACAGATGTTGAATTTGAGGGTGCACATTACTGTTTCTGGAGCTATACGTAATATTTTCTGAAATGTAGGTTAGTAGGTTAGGAGCATTCTGCGATCCCCAGGCCGCCTGCCAAGCGTGGGGATTATGGCAACTAATCGCTATTAAGAGGGATGCCTTCGTCCAGCAGTGGACGTCTTCTGGCTTTTGATGAGGTTAGTAGGTACTTAGCAATAAAAATAGTACAGTAGGAAACATGAAGCCTTCTGTAGATGTGAGTTAGCTAACCTCAAAATCAGCCTATGACATCCATTGTTAAAAAAGCTTGTGTTAGTTTAATTATATGCACTAAATATGAATAAAAGTGTACTTACAAGGAAGTTTTCACACTACGAAATTCAGATGAGATAAAGTCTTTATTGGGTGCAAGAAACTATCCCAACATCAACAAATCAATTCTGGGAAAATTAGAGGTATTTGCCTTAATAAAACCTTGTTCCATCGTAGATTCTTGGATTTTCTGTTTTTACCACAAGCCTACGAATAAACAACAACTCAATTAGGTAATTTTACGATACAGAAATCAATCAAAACGCGTAATCACAACCAAAAGTTGTATGAACACGGTGAGGGTTACTATGGCGTGACGTCATTCGCTCTGATTGGCGTTTGAGTTAATATGGCCGATTGCAGTATTTTGTACTTTTATTTTATTGAAAATCTTATCGATCTCAATGTTTTTCATAAAAATGGGTCATTTTTATGAGTCCTTTTATCATATATTTTTCTCTAAAACCATTGTTCCTTTGATTATTAAGTACTGTCATCATGCCTATTGCGAAAAATATGAAGGTAGAGCTAGAGATACATTGAAAAATTAAATTAAAACTATTCATTTATTTATTTATTAGGCATAAAATTCTTATCGTAATGAGAACTGATATCACCCGGTTTGCTCTATACTTTACAGGGCCTCCAGAAAATTAAGAATATCTCTATAACAGCGGATAGGATATCGCGTAATAATTGCTATAATAATTTAGCCAAAATTTTATACTTGTAAAAGTTCCACCATATTCGAACTGACACGATTCAATAAAAAATGTTTTTAATAGCAACGTAAATAATCCCTGTAACAGGAATTTAATATTAAGTATCCTATCATTCATCTGGTTCCAATAGTGTTTTCCCAAAATTGGCTGAAATCGGTGCTAAATCGCGCTGTTTGTAAATAACCACCAATATATTTTTGTTATTGTGGATTTGATACAGGCTGATGACGATAATGATGATGATTTTTCTTCTAAATATTAAAGTTTCGAAACTATTCATCAACTATCCAGGTCATCACAAGACACAGACAAGGTCGTCTGCTGAAACTTGGCTTAATTTGATAAATTATTTTAAACATCCATTAATCTATTCCAAAGTTCCAAAAGCTTCGGTTAAAAGCATTAAACAATTTAGCCGCGGAACCACAATTCCACCGTAGATATCTCCGTCGCGAATTTCATTCCCTCTCTACGATTCTTAAATTGTTAAGTTTGTGGACATTAATTAAGTTAAAGAGAGTAGGTAATTAATTTGTCCTTTATTGTCTCTGTGTTAAGGATTTACAAATGAAGTTGGTACGAATATGTTATTATTGACCGAGCAAAGCAAAGGTATCAGAGTCGATAAGAATTATATTTTTTTATACTGTGTTTTTATTGAGCAAAGCCTTTTATCTTCATCTTCATGAAACTAAACTGAAGTTAACAATTAATTCATTATAATACAGTTCAAATAATACAGTCTAGTTATAATACAGTTCAACACAGCTGTTGAAGGCCTGAAAATAGATTTGTAGGTTAGATAGCTGTTTACATTATATTTTGGACGGAGCTTTAATTAGCAAGGCCAAGGATTGCTGTACAAACCGGTATAATAATATGCAGGTTTTCCTTGGTAATCAGAGTCTAATACCATTAACACCATTAAATTGCAGAAAAAAACAAAAAAAGGCATGAGATTGACTGCTGGATATGGCCGCATCGACGATGGGCCACCTAGCGGGAAAAATCACTATGTGGATCCCTATTGTAGTACTATTAGAGATACGTCCATTATGACCAACAGTAAAATATCTGTAACGAGAAACAAACACCGAAAACGTGCCCTAACCCATAATGCCGGATCTAGGTTCGACCTCTACATAGCTTAGAAGTTCGAGAGAACAAAAGCTCTTTAAGCGAAATTACACACGCGTAAATACAAAATGGTCCAAGACATAACGTATGCTCCTCCAGAATATTCAGACGCAAATAAACTCCTACCTTGCGTCGATGCTTGATGGTTTTCCAGGATTTTAGGATTTAGTAGTGGTAGGACTCTACTGCAGAGTCGGGAAGTACCACACCTTTGCCAGTTATTCAACTGCCAAACAGTAGTGTGCAAGCATTACTGTGTTCCAGTTTGAAGGGCAATGTTACCAGAGTAATTACTGGGTATGAAGAGATTTAACATCTAATATCTCAGGGTGACGAGCGCAGTGCAGTGCGGCGCAGGATTGTGTTCGCAAGTTCACAATTCTGGCACTGCTACTGTTAGTGGCAGGTGTGACGCTTACCACCAGGCGAACGCCTTGCTCGTATCGACAATTGATTGTATATTAAAAAAAAGGTTATTCTCCCGTGAAGTTTTTACTTATTTTAAAAAATCGTAAAATTGACATCATCATCATCATCAGCCCGGAGACGTCCACTGCTGAACGAAGGCCTCCCTCTTAGACCGCCACACTGTACGACAACCTGCCATTTGCATCCACCGGTTGCCCGCGACTTTTACAATATCGTCGGTCCACCTAGTCGGTCCGTAAAATTGTATTCACTGTCAATTTTATTTAGAAACATTTATGTTTTTTCAGTTTTTTTTATACTATCAACTGACGAGACTAACGAGACGTTTGCCTGGTGGTCAGCGTCACGCCTGCCCATAACAATAGCAGTGCCAGAATTGTTATCTTGCAATCCTGCGCCGCACTGCACTGCGCTTATCACCCTGAGATAAGAGTTGATTCTTACCAACTTCCTGGTTTGGTACTTGTTCAAGTTACCCACTTACTTAGCCGTTACTTTGTGCGATAAAATCCGGAACGAGGATATTGGGATCAGATTACGAGGGTTTGCAAGTTGAAGTGGCAATGGGTAGGCCACATCGCTCGAGGAACTGATAACCGCTGGGGAAGAAAGGTTCTTGAGTGGCGATCGCGAACCGGAAGACGCAGCGTAGGAAGGCCTCCCACTAGGTGATCCGACGACATTGTAAATGGCAGGTTGTCGTACAGTGTGGCGGTCTAAGGGGAAGGCCTTCGTTCAGCAGTGGACGTCTCCGGGCTGATGATGAAAGTTACCCACACGAAAGTATATTTGTACGGAGTGCATTAACGTGACATTGAGCGCGCTTTGAAGCACCGCGTCTGACACACGCGCGAGTGGCTATCGACTAACTATTGCTGTTTTTTGGATTGAATAAATAACGTTACATTTAACTTTGCTACTTTCACTATAACTTAAGTAGTGTCTAAACTGGGACGCTACATTTATGGTCCGGCTCGAAGGATGGAAAAGGAAGAAGGGCTGTATAATCGCCTACAAATATTGCAAACAAGCAATTTTGCAATAACCTCAAATTAAAACAACTTCACTGATACACGGGATGTTTTATACGAAAGTTTAAAGGCTGTAGGTACAAGGTATTGAATGACGTGAAATATTTTTTCATTATTTTCTTTCAATACTATACAATACAATAGTTTATTGATAACACCAAAATTACACGTCAAATTTCATTATGTATGTCACAAAAAATAATCACTTAATAAAATGAAATAATTATAATAATACGTTAATAATCTCTTATTATAAAATAAGCTTCATTGTCATGAAACAAATTCTCTTGTAACCACACTCTGAGCTTTCTTTCTTATAAGTTTGCATAGCATGGAAAAACAAAAAAAAAACCCCATACAAAAAAATACAATGAAAAAAAAAAGAAATTACCAATTGAAAAACAATTTAACTGAAATTATTTGTGAACAGTTTTATATGGAGACAAAAACATTTAACAAACTTGCGTTATGTTTACATATCATACAGAATCACATAGAACTAAATTACTTAATAGCGTATTTAAGCTAGATTGTAATTGAATTAAGGTAGATAAACTTCTAAAGAGGACATAAAAAAAACTTGAAACAACTTGTTTTTTTTTAAAGTGTTTCACTTTGATGACTAGACCAACATCCTTTAGTATTACTACATCTAAAACACTCTATACATCTGCAATCTGCCAGATCGTCTATTCTATCAGCTCTTGAGTTATACGACAAACACACAACGCAATGGGCAACAGGTCACATTTCACTTTGATACGTAGGGAAGCAGGGATAATGAACTGAGTTTGCCCGGAGATGATCCTTAGGGCTCCATTGTGGTCCTCGGAGCGTATGATGGACACAATGAGGGCCAGTGTGTACTCATCATAACTCATGCAAAGCGATTTGTGACAGAGGTTATAAGGCTAGTTTTAGACCGGCGATTATTCACATTCCTCGGATGATATTAGGCGGATTTAGATATCAAATCAATTACCGAAATAAGATATCAAGGAAACAAAAATGATTAATATTTTATGTTTATTTATATTTTATATTAGTACAATATTTTGTACAATATACGAATTCATTCTAGGTATATCGGTTCTTGGGCGACCACGAACCGGGAAGCGCAGCGTAGGTATAGGCCTTCCACTAACTGGACCACAACTGGGGCCTTATTTTTGAACCGTGCGCAAAGTTGCGCATGCGAAAAGAGCCGACTTTCAAACGATATTGAACCTTATTCCAAACAGTCAGCTCCTTTCGCATGCGCTATGCTTGCGTACGATTCAAAAATAAGTCCCCTGGACCAATGACATTGTGAGTCGCGGGCAACCGGTGAATGTAAATGGCAGGTTGTCGTACAGTGTGGCGGTCTAAGTGGGAGGCCTTTGTTCAGCAGTTGATGTCTCCGGGCTAATGATGATGATGATGAAAACGTATTCATTCATCTTTCGGACCAAGGGCTGAAAACCTGTACTTACATGTATAGGTGTCTTGTCACGTTCCACATTATGTTATTACGTTCACGTTTTTTAATGTGTTTTTTTATGCATTCAAGTGACTAGACGACCAAGACGTTTGCCTGGTGGTAAGCGTCACACCTGCCTATACAGTAGCAGTTCCAGAATTGTGAAATTGCGAACACAATCCTGCACCGCACTGCACTGCGCTCGTCGCCGATGTATTAGATGTTCATAACCAGTAATTTCTCTGGTAACATTGCCCTTCAAACCGGATCACAGTAATGCTTGCACTCTACTGCTTGGCGGTTGAATAACTGGCAAAGGTCTGGTACTTCCCCAGGCGGACTCTGCAGTAGAGTCCTTTACCAATACACTACTACTAATAAGTATTTTCTATTCTATTCTATTAAAGGGATACCCTGCATGAGTGAGTGTGATATCACAAAAATGCTTTAACTCAGTATGCTGTTTACTAAACTGAGTTGTTCTTCCGTTGAAGCCAATTCAGCAAGTCACGCTAGACTTAAAACTGAAAAGTTTAGTTCATCATCATCATCAGCCCGGAGACGTCCACTGCTGAACGAAGGCCTCCCACTTAGACCGCCACACTGTACGACAACCTGCCATTTGCATCCACCGGTTGCCCGCGACCTTTACAATGTCGTCGGTCCACCTAGTGGGAGGCCTTCCTACGCTGCATCTTCCGGGATTCTATCGCGCAAAGTAACTCCGAGCGTAGCTCTCTCCATTGCCCGTTGCGTGACTCTGAGTTTCTCCAAAAGGCCAGCAGTTAAAGACCACGTTTCAGTTCCATATGTCGAAGAGCAGCCGGGGACTAGGGGCCATTGGTTGGGTGTATCTGTCATATTGTGTGGGGTTGCCAATAATCTCCACGCTTGGCAGGCGACTTGGGGATCGCAGAGAGTTACCACCGTTAACTAAGAGGACGCTGCTGCCCGTCCTCCGGTGGTGCTGGATTGCAGTTTAACGACATGCCCAGGTCAAACGCCCGACAAACCGTTAGTCTGTGAACCGCCTGTTTCTAAAGTGACCTACGTTCATTCCCTTTGTGATATAATGAATTCTTTTCCAAGCATGAACATCTTTTGATTATCTCTCGGGTTCAGATATAAAAGAAAAATTTGCAGCATAAATTTTGTTATGGCAAAAGTTAAGAATAACAGATGTAAAGATATCTATTTTCTTAAATTCCCCCGAAGCTCTTTTAAGATATTTGCGTATTCGTACCGAAACATCTGTTACCTTCCGAAATGATTCATTAGAGAAAGTAATTAAAGTATGAAATCGTCGCCTCCGTTAATTCTTCCTTAAAAGCCTTAAAGGGGACAATGGCCCTCGGAAACAAATAAAAATTTCGTTCACAGTAAAAACGTGTTTCTTCCTCTTTTTAATTTTCAGTTATTGTTTCCCCGGACTTCTGTTCATTGTCGAAAGTTTTTATTATGTCTAGAGATTTTTTGTTCAGACGGCGCGGCCTTGCTCACAAATACTTAGCTTGATATTCAATAAAAATAAATTAAAGTTTCCGTTTTTAATACTTAAAAGGTTTATGTAACAAGTAAATATAAATGTAAAAATGTGAGTATATGGTGTTCTCGAGGAACGGTAAACGACCTGGCTATGTACCTCCTTTATTGCTTAATGGCTTTCCTCTCAGCAGAGTTACACAGTTTAGGTATTTGGGTCATATTGTCTTCGAGGATCTCTGTGATGAGGCAGACATGGACAGGGAGCGCAGAGCGTTGACGGTGAGAGCTAATATGCTGTCCAGAAGATTCTCTTCTTGCTCAAATGAGGCCAAGGTTACACAAGCTTATTGCCAATCTACGGGGCAGCAGCAGCTTGTGGACAGCATATACTAGAAAATTCTTCGACGCTCTGCGTGTTCAGTATAACAACGCTTTCAGAGTGCTGATGCGGCTTCCACGGTTCTGCAGCGCATCTTCCATGTTTGCGGAAGCGCGCACTGATGGCTTCGCTGCTATCATGCGCAAGAAAGTTGCCTCTCTACTATGCAGAACGCGTGCGAGCGGCAACAGTATTCTGAAAGCTATAACGGATAAGTTTGACTGCCCCATTCTGCTCCATCACATAAGGGTCTTAATAAAATAAAAAAAGATGTTTGAAATTTTAATACGATGACAAAATATAATAATTGAATATAATAATAATTTAATTTAATTTTAATAATGTAATTAATTAATTTCTAATATAATAATTATTATTTGTAATTTGTGCTATTATGGATCTCTGTGTCCGAAAATAAATGTGTTTTGATTTGATTTGATTTTGATTTAATAACCATTTATAAGGAAATAAATATATATTTATTTATAGATACCTATTTATACACGGTGCTATTAATCGGCTAGGGATCACTTGTGAGGATATTGTAAACAACATAATAAACAACTTATGTTCCATACAATTTTATTATGAAAACTGACGTGGTTTTGACACATTTTCATACGCGCGACGCGCAGCGGCCCGCTGTGCTAAGCAGTACTTAGCTGCACGATGTCGGGCTCTGTTTTAACTCTTTGAAAATGTCACTGGATGTGATTGAAACTATAGTCGGAGTATCCGATTTAATTAAACGTGATTATTCACGTATAAATAAAACATAAATCTGTACCATACACTTTATCAAAGCTTATTAGGAACAAAAACTCTATGAACAAAGAAATTAGTAACATTACTATTTATGACAACTAATCTTAGGATGTATAACCATTATGTCACACTACTATTAGGATCGACAAACACAAGGACAAAAAATAATTATGCCGGTAAAAAATTATGTGCATGTATCATTATGACTACAGTAGTTTATGACTAGATGCGTATGACTAATGACAGTAGGACAAAAATCAGTATGTCAATTCTTAGGACCCCCATTGAATTCCATATTTTGTATAAAACAGCTAATTTATTTTTCGTGAATTTTCAAAAGTATACAACATGCTCACGACCGCTCCCTTAGCCGATTAAGTAGCAGCGTGTATATGGACATGGGTGATTGGGTATGTCCTAAAACTGCAAGTAGCAGCGTGTATATGGACATGGGTGATTGGGTATGTCCTAAAACTGCAAGTAGCAGCGTGTATATGGACATGGGTGATTGGGTATGTCCTAAAACTGCAAGTAGCAGCGTGTATATGGACATGGGTGATTGGGTATGTCCTAAAACTGCAAGTAGCAGCGTGTATATGGACATGGGTGATTGGGTATGTCCTAAAACTGCAAGTAGCAGCGTGTATATGGACATGGGTGATTGGGTATGTCCTAAAACTGCAAGTAGCAGCGTGTATATGGACATGGGTGATTGGGTATGTCCTAAAACTGCAAGTTGCAGCGTGTATATGGACATGGGTGATTGGGTATGTCCTAAAACTGCAAGTAGCAGCGTGTATATGGACATGGGTGATTGGGTATGTCCTAAAACTGCAAGTTGCAGCGTGTATATGGGCAGGGGTAATTGGGTATGTCCTAAAACTGCATCCAGAGCCACCGGAGGACGGACAGTTGATATACTCAATTGAGGAGCTTGATTTACAACACAGGGTGTTATTGAATTCAAGAGCAATATCTTAGGGTGTCATAAAATCATCACCGGAAATCTTGTACTATGAAACTAACAGTGAAAACGAGATAAAAAACAGCTCTCCCAAACAAAAAATTCAATAACGCTCGACGAAATGTATGGGGCAGCAGATATTTTTTTCTTGGTTTTCGCTTTGATTTTATAGCATTTTTTTCATTACGATGAGTTCAATGAACCCCTACGATTACGGGTGTGAAGTTGGCAGCCAAAACTAGCTGCCTATCACATCAACAGCCGGAAGACGTCCACTGCTGGACGAAGGCCTCTCTCTTAAAGGGAGGTGTTAGGGAGCTGCCTATAATACGACCAAATTAAGATGACTTTTTTAATAACCACGATAGATATGCCGTAAATAATCATATAACTGTCCTTATTATATGACTATTGCTGTTGATAGCGAATCCGACGCGGAACTTCTGCAGGCTGATCTTGACCGTCTCGCATCGTGGTGCCAATCTAATAGAATGGACTTAAATGCAACCAAGTGCTATTCAATTCATTTCTCCAGAAAAACAAAAGGTAGCTACCATAAATACAAAATTAATAACGTTGTGATAAACGAACCAGATCGCGTTAGAGATTTGGGGGTAATACTTGATAGTAAACTGAGACTAAATTCGCACATTGACAGTATATGCTCTAGGGCTTTCAGGTCCTTGGGTTTCGTACTCCGTAACTGTAGGGACTTCAAAAGCCCTAGTACTAAAATCGTTATTTACAACTCTCTGGTTCGCAGTTGCTTGGAGTACTGTAGTGTAGCGTGGAATCCTTTCTATGAAATTTATGTTAAAAGACTCGAAAGCGTCCAAAAACGGTTCTTGTGGCATTTAGCTTATTCATGTAATATAGCTAAGTCCGTCAGAAGCTATGAAAACAGGTTAAAATACTTTCATATGGACTCTCTCTCTAGTCGAAGACGTATGCATGATCTCCAGTTCCTATACAAACTTGCTAATGGGTTACTTGATACTCCTGACTTGTTAGGCCTTTTGAACTTCTCTGCACCATCTAGATCGATCAGAGCTTGTCGCTTTAAATTACTAAACTTTTCCAATTGGAAGACGAACCTCGGTATGAATGCTCCCATCAACAGACTAGTAAGGGAGTTTAACGTTTTCTCCAAGGACGACGTTGTCGACCTTTTCGCGGGTGGTGGGGACAAGTTCAAATCGTCAATCCGTTCCAATCTCTCTATTATTCCGAAAAAATAGCTTTTTATTTTATTTGGATTGCTGTATCTGCTTAATTAATTCTGCCATATAGTTGCAATTTATTCCACTTAGGAGACTTATCGGCAAAATGTTTGATAGGTTATATTAATTCGCTTAATTCACTATGTTAACTTCTTTCACTAACAATCTTACCTTGACTTGTTATTTTAATAAACCCATGTAGTCTGCACCTATAATTGTGGTGACGTTTAGCTAGTAACTAACATACCATGTATCAGATGTGTGGATGTGACGTACATCATGTTGGTGTTCTTAATAAATAAATAAATAAATAAATAAATAAATAATTGATGTAGTTTTCTATTTTAGCGAAGAAAAAGCCTGAGAGGCTTGAAAAAATAATAAAGTAGGCGCTTAATCTTAACTTAAAATCAGAATTTACGAGGGTGCTTACGTAATTATTATTTAAAAGGAGTGCTCGCCTTACACTTTATATTATTTGTTTTTTTCTGGAACCAAGTTACGCTGTGAAAATGAAAATTTTAATATTTTACGAAATAGTAAAACGGTGTTGAGTCTTTATTTTTTTTATTTAATATAATTTATTCAGATATTTTCCACAAATACACATTAATTTGTAAAAAAAAACAAGGGCTTGAAAATAAATACGAGGAGGACAGAAAGTCGGCGCGGCATGGGTTGGCAGTTGGGTATGGAATTCCAAAAATATCACATTCTTCCCACTAAGTTTTTTTAAATATCTATGTCATGAATAACAATAATTGTTTACTAATTATTAGTAATTACATGGGGTAACGCGTACAACGATAGTACTAAGCCGAACATGGATAACCTTAAAATCTTGAAAAAAGACAATTCCCATAGAAAAAATTACCTCATACAAACGAAATCTATGGAGGAGTGAATTTTTAATGCAAAGTAAAAAATTATTATAATAGAGTAAACAATAAAATTTAGTAAAAAGTAAAAAATAAATTTTAATAAAAAGTAAAAAACAAAATTTAATAAAAAGTAAAAAACAAAATTTAATAAAAAGTAAAAAATTAAATTTAATAAAAAGTTAAATATAATTTAAAACTACTTAAAATAACTTTGAAAATAGCTAATTAAAACATAATAAGCCCTAAGACGTGAGCGGCCAGAAAGTGGCATTGCCGCGTTGGATGGCAATGCTTTTTGGCCAGCATTCCGGTTGCCTGACATCTAGACCAAAGTTCACGTTTAACTACCTAGTTTGAATTTTATTTTAAGTTATTAAAAAAAAACGAAATATCGTCTTCAGCCATAAAACGTCCACTGCTGGACGAAGGCCTCCCCCTTAATAGAGGGGTGTTGCTATAATCCCCACGCTTGGCAGGCGGCTTGGGAAGAAATGAGAATGCTGAAGAATGCTCACCACCGTTAACCAAAAGAACGCTGCTGCCCGTACTGCGGTGGGTCTGGTTGCAGATTTAAGGACATACCCAGGTCAAAAAAAAAATTTAATATATTTGTTATAAATATATGTAAATAAATACAAAAAAACTAATGATGAGATGTGGTAAAAAAAAGTTTAATAAAATGTATTATAAAAATGAATGTCCAAACGGGAACTTTTGCTTAAAATTTTACACTGAAATTCTCACTGAAAGTGTTTTGTGGTACCACCTGATTATGCGGGGCAAGGTAGGGTAAGTATGTGCCTACCTATTAGTAGGTACAAGTGTACCGTGTGTTGTGTTACCTAAGCAAATCCATTATCCAAATAAACGCACTTCCTCTTCACGTATAAGGAAAGCACGGCTGAGGTCATATCACACTAAGATGCTCTACGCCGTAGAGCGTCATGCTGTAGATTAGTTTACGCCGTAGACCAGTCTACGAATCGTAGCGTAGACGTAGAGTAATCTACTTGGTGGTATTTCTGAATCCCTTCCAATCGAGAAATACAGTTTAAAAGTTCTTGTACCGACTAATTTTTCGAGCAAAATGTTATAAGTACTAACTGGGGCAAAAGCTATCGGCAAACGCCATAGCTCAATAAAGTGGTGACTTAAGGCAGTAGGTGGAAAGGAAAATTAAAAGTTCAGGCTGAGTAGTGTATCTTGGGACAGACTATGATTACTAATTAGTGTTTTAAAGAGAGATGGACCACTCCAAAGTTGCCAAGAGATGGCGCCAGAATAATTTTTTTAGAAAAAATTTTTTTACGGCGTAGATTCCAAAGAGGTATTTTCCAACCATGTTTTAAAAAAAGTAGTTCTCATCAACTCGATAGATAGCACTGACTATACAGGGATATTGGTAACTTGCGCATAAACGTCTTTGGAACATCATGACAAACAACTTTAGTTCTACGACTTTTGCTAATACAATGTTTTTTTTCATACAAAAAATATTATTTTCTTTCATTCTTAAGGATCGACAAGTTGACGGCTCGAACTCATCGGTGGGCGCGGCTAAAAAGCATGCTCTCTTCATCAAACAAACCGTGGGAAAGGGAGAAAGAAAGATAAACGAGGGCACATTTTTTTTTGTCGACCTTTGGCTGCTGTAATGTGGTTGAATAAACTCTGAGTTAATTTATTCCAACTTAAGTTATTTGAAATGTTTATGGACTAAACTATGCCGCTTGATAAATTATTTTAGAGTTTTCGTATTCCTTATGTTATTTATTTACGTCCAATGTGGCGTTAAAATTGAGCTAAAATACAAGATGTTTCCTGGCTCATAACTTTCATGTTTATTACCTTTTTACTTTCGTAATAATTTACAATCCTAGATAATGAAGAGATTAATCGATATAATACTTAGTCTTGGACCTACAAAATTACATAGTGGAGTAGTAATACTACCGCGTTTCTATGGAGAAGTGACCAACTTGTCTACTCTTAAATCTCAGTATCTTGCAAACCAAATTATTTTTGATATTTTGTCGTATTGCGAAGCGTCTTGATCATTGTGCAATATCACCCTAAATGTACCTTCGGCGTAAAAAGCTTGCAAACCTAATAATTCAATACATTAGGACGATTTCACGGCGTTAACCAGTAATGCATTGTATCCGGTTGGGAAATACATTACTTAAATACTCGAGTGTACTGGCACGTTTTGTAACATAAGGATCCTAGAGATGTATAATACGGTATTCCTAACAAGTACTTAAAAAAAATATTCAACTGACTTCAATTTCGTATACTTGTTGTTTCGTACATATGTCGTCATATGTTTTCCAGTTATTTTGATTTAAAAACTATACTACTGAACCGATTCTGATGTGTTTTGTGTGATTTCTATGGGAGCAATTAATTAATAAAAATCAGGCTTTACTTAACTGAGTTCTGAGTTCTGAGGTAACAAACATGTAAAAAAAACATACAACCAAATTGGGAACCTTCTCCTTTTTTGTTCTCCTGTTTCTCCTCCCCTTTTCTAATTAGCTTAGACTAAAAAAAAGGTTAATGTACCAGATAATCTAAATGCTACAATCGCGGAAAAAGAACTGCTGTTTGTGCCGCAGACTGAAAATGTTCTGAGACTCTTTTAAATTTAAATGCGCATTATAGTTATTTTTTAATTTCTTTAAATAAAAGTACAATAACTGTCATATATACATATATATCTCATATCGTCATATATATAGACTTTGTTTAGTTTGGGCATAGACAGTTTTCAATCAAAGGTTATGAGTTAGGGGTAAGGTGATGACGTTATGTGAAATGTGCATAATTTTTAATTTTTTTATTATTTTTGTTGGCGACCAAACGCCACGAGCGCGGCGCGCAACGGGAGTGGGGTCGGCCGGCGGCCGCGCCACTTCAAGCGGAGCGGCGCAAGTAGTCACCCGAGAGAACTGACGTCGAATGCACGGTCGGTTTTGGGCGCGATCATTTTCGGGATACGCCGCGTGCTGTTTCTCCTATAATTCCCTGCGTGTTTTGGTGGGCTTATATTTAATTAGCCCGCGAGTGAGATCAGGGAAGTGACGAAGTGCTAGTACTATTTGTTCCACCACGCCGGTCTTCGATCTACTCCTGGCTGAGCTCTCCAGGACAGAGGAAGTATGTTGGTTAGCAGGTTGGCAAACATATTTCATAAATTTTAGCTCCGCGCATCGCGGACGATTGTAGGTTATCCTACAATTTTTATTATTAGACCTGGGTATGTCCTGAAACTACATCCAGAACCGCCAGAGGACGAGCAGCAGCGTCCTCTCAGTTAACGGTGGTGAGCATTCTGCGGTCCCCGAGGCGGTTGCCAAGCGTGGGGATTATGGCAACCCCTCCCTATCAAGGGGGATGGCTTCGTCCAGCAGTGGACGTCTTGTGGCTGATGATGATGATTATTTGTATTGTTCTTAACATCAATGGGTATTTGTATCACGTATAACATCAAGTGCTATGTTTGAAACCAAATTATTTCGACTTTAAACGAGTTTACCTCTTGCCCGGACGCAATTAGTCATTCTTTCGTCCAATTAAAGTGAAATGAACAAAGTTTAGTAGGTAACAAGTCGACAAGGTTAGCCTTTGACTTTCTACGTTGAATATTCATTGAAAGAACCTGCTTTGAGCTTTTTATTACAAAAATCAAAAGGTAATTTTATTTTATAGCTGAAACCACAGAAAAACGAAGGCCCTTTTACTTGTCTCTTCAGTGGCTGAAACGCTCCATCGTCGTCTTCGATTTTTAAACCAGTCGGAGTTGTAGTCATTTTTTCAAACGTCTTCTTTAACCGACTTCAAAAAATTTAATTTTTTGTATGTGTGTTACGCGATTACTCCGCAAATTATGAATAGAGTTTGATGATTATATTTTGTTTGGTAGGTCAGACTTTAGAATTCTTTTTTAAATCAAAATAACTGGAAAAAAGATGTCATGCAGGTAATCGAAAAATAAGTCGGTTTTTTAAAGTACTTGTTAATATAGAATGTGTAACAAAAAGTTTCAACAATACTGAAGGGTATGTATGTACTCATCATAATGAACAACGTTTTCCTAAGGAGCCAATCCCGAAATCGCAAAAAAAACAGCTGTTCTTTACATTTTGTCCAACGTCAATGAACTTTTTGTAAAAACAGCTGATTAGTTTTTTCGCGATTTCATGGTTGGCCCCATTGTAAAAGTTGTTCATAATGACGAGTACATACATGCCCTTCAGTGTTGTTGAACCTTTTTACAGATTGTATATTTTTCATAACAGTCGTAGAGAAAAATCCAACGTGTCCAATATGGCATAGCATAAATTATCAACATTTCAATAGTCCACTGCTGGCAACCATTGAAAGGCGATCGGGCCGGCCCTGGATCTGAACCCTGTGATTCAAGCGATCTAGTGGGAACTGGACTACCAAGGCATACTAAATAAATTTATTCGAATTACTTCGTGATGTTAATATTTGACCGATTTTATGGATTATTCCGAACCTGACCCGAAAACCTGACCCAGTAGCAGGTTAGGTTAGGAAAAACAAAAAGTGATTAATTTTCATTCCGAACGTATCTCTCTTCTTAACCTGACCCGAAATAACATTGAATTCGGGTTATGTTAGGAACACCATTTCAGATCAGGTTAAGCAGAGGGTTACGTTCGGAATGAAAATTAATCACTTTTTGTTTTTCCTAACCTAACCCGCTACCGGGTCAGGTTTTCGGGTCAGGTTCGGAATAACCCGAATTTTTCACAATTTCAGGTTCCACTTAAGCACACTAATATTATAAATGCTAAAGCTTGTCGGTATGTGTGTGTATGTTTGTTACCCCTTCACGCCAAAACGGCTGTAGATATTTAGATAACACTCGAAATGGATATACTTAGCTTATTTCCCGGAATAACAGATAGGCATCTTTTTTCGTCACCATCTACTTTTAATGCCATCAAGCGGGTTGTAGTGGTATAAGAATGTACCTAATAGAATAAGTTAGTAATAAATCATAATTAATAGAGTGGACCTGGGTATGTCCTTAAACTGCCCCCAGACCCACCGGAGGACGGGCAGCAGCGTCCTTTTGGTTAACGGTGGTGAGCATTCTGCGATCCCCAAGCCGCCTGCCAAGCGTGGGGATTATGGCAACACCCCTCTATTGGGAGGCCTTCGTCTAGCAGTGGACGTCTTATGGCTGACGACGACGACGACGAATAGAGTGCACACGTATTATTATTACACCGCTCCTGGACCCAGCTAGTATTTTCTAATGATGAGAGTAATGTTCTCCTTCGGGCTAAGTACTATCAATGCGCATAACCCCACGGAGTTTACCCCGTTTTGCCTCGAATCTAGCAAAAAATTAAAAAACTTTTGCATAGAAAGACACATATTATGTAGCAGTAGCCGGTGAAAGTGGGCTAAGTATGTCCAAGAGAATAATAATTAGGGTAATTAATGTCGTCTCATAGTTGATGGATGGGATAAGTTGCCCTATTGTTCCGACAGCACGCCATTTATAATATAATACTGACGGATGGGCTGAACACCCTGTGGACTCTTTTACATTTAACCTAGCCGCACATGGGACACACGCAAGTTTTGAGAGCCATAATTTTTTTGGGGCCCGCCATCTCCCACATAAGTAGCAGCTTCCATTTGGGATGCTCCTTCCACCGCGTGCTTCAAAACCAAGCTGAGAGCGCGGTTACAAGAGAATTATTTCATGACAATGAAGCTTCTTTTAAAACTAAGATATATTTTTATAATTATTTCATTTTACTAAGTTTTTTTTAAACATCGCATCATCACACCGTCAGCCAAAAGAGGTCCAATGTTGGGTGAAGGCATATAGGGATAATATATATATATAGGGGTATGCCGTAATCCCACGCTTGGCAGGCGGCTTGGGAATCGAGGGCGGTATTGTGACATACATAATGAAAATTGACGTGTACTGGCTTAAGTTTGTATCAATAAACTATTCTATTGTATTGTTTATAAAACTGTTGACAAAAAATTTAAAGTTAAAAATCTAGGTAATAATAAAATAAAAAAGGTTCTACTAAACTGGCTAAATAAATTTCGATTACGATTGATTACGACGGTATTGAAGATATGCTAGACGCTTTATATATATGTTAAATTGCTCATACATTAGAATTCCCTGACTCCACGATCTGCACATATAATTGATTATTATAGGTTATTTTCGTTTATGTTAATTCTCTATAATATGTTTTTTTTAATATAAGTGTAGAAAGTATTGTACAAATATTATTATAGTTATTTATAAAACTAATTGAAGTGTGTATCCAAAGGCAATCATTTATGTAAGCATGTAACCCTTTATTATATGTATAATGGATATAAGAAAGTATTTTACTCTATTAATTATATATATATATATATATATATATTTCTTATTGTTCTATATAAATCTAAAACATTTATAACATTAATATTTTTTATTTTTTAAATAAATTGTATAGAGGCATAAATTTTACTGTGTCCTAATATAGGAGAAGCCAATGGCTCTGAAATACAGTAAATACTAGTTTAGAGCCACTGGGTCCAAATCTAATTTTGTACCTACTTATTTATGTCAAATAAATCTATTTGTATCTATTTGTTTAATCTCAGTTTCCGAAGTTTACTTACGATTTTATCTTTATTACTACACAGAGTATGGGCGCTGCTCTTATTGACTGCTATTAGAAGTAAGTAAATAGTTATTAAAGGTGACAAAATTGAAAACTAATGCAAACAAAAGATAATTTTAGAAGGAACTTTATAGCAACAACGTAAGTCAGGGATCAAAGACAGGCAACGCGGAAATGAAAACGTGCACTTAAAATAACTTAGATTTATCTAGAAGTGACAACTGACTTCCAGTAATTCTGCGTGCTTCATCTTAACTTCAGTTTTTTTGGCATTAGTGAAATTGACAGAAAGTATTATGATTGACTAGTTGCGCCCCCGGTTTCTTCCGCAGTAACTATACAGGGTTAGTGGTAATCAGTTAGCATCCTTTTAAGGTTATATTCTATACGTCAAAATAACCAACTTTTACTATATCGCCAACATAGAAATCGCGAAAAAATTATCAGCTGTTCCATACAAAAAGCAAGCAGTAGTGTGCATACATTACTGTGTTTTGGTTTGAAAGGAAATATTAGTTGAGAAATTACTAGGTACGAAGAGATTTAACATTTAATATCGCAGGGTGACGAGCGCAGTACTTACAATGCGGGGCAGGATTGTGTTCGCAAGTTCACAATTATAGCACTGCTACTGTTATAGGCAGGCGTGACGCTTACCGCCAGGCGAAGGTCCACGCTAGTCTCGCAACTCGATTACAAAAAAAAAAGAAGATAAACAGAAGATATAAAAGGCGAGCATCTCGAGTTCACCAGACTAAGATCTAAGTGAATGACGACGAAAAAAATAGTTAGTAAATAGTAGCCAAAAAAACCGCCAGCTCACTTCTAGCTGTTCCACCTCTTTCGCAAAAGTTTTCTAATAATAATGTTTCAAACGCAAACTTCACTGCGAGGCTACAGTTAACAGTCGATTATAATAGTTGCTCTGTTTGTTCGGAGCTCGGGTGGTGCGCGTGTCAACAATCCATGTTTAAGTTGCCATAACTTCTGTAGTTGACGCTGTTCCGTGATAGATTGGCGTTTGTTGAGTTTTCAGTGTTGTACAGGAACTTATGACTGTGTTGTAGCGGTAGGACTCTTGCAGAGTCCGCCTGGGGAAGTACCACACCTTTGCCAGTTATTCAACCGCCAAGCAGTAGTATGTGTTAGCGTGTGTGTGCTTCCTTTTTATTTTACTGATTTTAATACTGACTGAAATTATTGAATTCAAATATATTTTTTTATTACTAAGTTTTGGTTCGAAGGGCAGGGCAATGTTACCAGAGAAGTTACTGGACCATGAAGAGATTTGACATCTAATATCTCAGCGTGACGAGCGCAGTGCCTTGCGGCGCAGGATTTTATTCGCAAGTTCACAATTCTTGCAATGCTACCGTTATATATCAGGCGTGGCTTAATTCTTCAGGCTTCATGGAATAAGAGTAAATATTTGGTAAATATGGTTTTGTACTAGGACTTGTTGGCATAGATCATAATTAATTAAATCAGCTAGGGCGGAACGATATCGCATACTGTAGTATGTGAGGCCAGGGGCCTTATTTTTGAATCGTGCGCAAAGTTGCGCATGCGAAAGGAGCCGACTTTCAAACGATATTGAACCTTATTCCAAACAATATCGTTCAAAGGTCAGCTCTTTTTGCAGCGCTTGCGTACGATTCAAAAATAAGGCCCCAGGTCTTGCCGCCACCTCATAGAATTAGAACCCCGTTAGTTCATAACTTCATAACATTAGTTAGTAATAATATTCCCTAAACTGCAATGTTCACCCTTACGAAATCACTTGCCCTTTCACCACACGCCTCGTTATTTAAATCAAAGGCCGGTTATGTGCCGTTAAAATTCACAACACGCTCCGGTTCGGCCGGACCGGAGCCGGACACCGGCCGGTTTAAATTCCGGTCCGGTTTTCATTATTATTGCATCCCGTTTGGGTTTAATGAGCGAGTAAACACGTCTTAAATGCTGGATTAGGAGTTGAGGGGGCAGCGAGTAACTACCTACTATTGTAATAGCTCATTATAGTTATTCTGTTAAAGAGAGTTCATAATGTGATATTTATTTTTAGATAATCGGGACCTGGGTATGTCCTAAAACTGCAACCAGAACCACCGGAGGACGGGCAGCAGCGTTCTCTCCGTTAACGGTGGTGAACATTCTGCGATCCCAAAGCCGCCTTCTAAGCGTGGGGATTATGGCAACAGCCCCCTACTAAGGCCTTCGTCCAGCAGTGGACGTTTACTCAATCCTCAAATACTAAATTTGTTTATTGCAGTTATAAAGCTTACATGCAGGAGGATGCTTAACACATATTATTTATAGTAGATACTTTATAACTACCCTGTAAGGGTATGGCAACATCATGCGGACCGGGCCAATTATTATATTAGAATATTTTTGTCGTTAAAACATTGATCAAGAGTATGATAGCACTTTTTAATTAATAAGTCTTTTAGTGTTTCAGCAAATTCAAAATCATTTCCCATTTCTTGAATCAAGTTGTATATTATTATGGCCATATACAACATACCATATATTTTTATGGTTTTCTGGCTGATAGGTGGAATAGGGATGTTAAACACAATACTGTGCTCTAGGACTCAACTGCCAACTTTAGCATGCTTGAGAGAGAGAGCTAGATCCTCCAAGGCTTGAGCTTAAGAAGGTTTGCGTTTCACCACCACCGATTCACTTACAACTTGAAGACACCTAAATCTTTTGGGAAACCCCCACTCGGGCGACGCATTCCAATGCTTAGCAGTTCACACAGAGAATATATTTTATGAATATCAACCATTAAACTAAATATATAGAACAGAAAACAGCAGAACGAACAGAAGGAACTAAATTAGAAGCACACTCTCCGAAATCCATCCGATAGAAAACCTATCGACTTTGCGTCGATTCAAGACTTTTTGTTTGTTACAAATGGTTCGTATAGTTTTTTTTTTTAACTGGGTCTAACATTTTTGTTGAATGTCAAAAGTGGCAGAGTTCAGGATTTATTTGGCTTACTAACTCTCCGGTAGTTAAGTTAATATTCAACTAATTTGTGAGTTAAAAATGCTCATGCAAGAATTTACCTACATAAAAGTTTTCCTTTTTCAATTTGGTTCTGTAACAGGAGTTATGTTTCCCAAGAAATTAAATACACACCAACAGACAATGATCGTAATAGATCCGTTTCTATCAGTATGGTATATCTACCACAATTAGACTTGAGTCAGCCTGAAAAAATCTTCATGCAATTCCTTCTGAAAAGAACATCTAGTGTAATAAGCGCAAAACGTTTTCATATTAAATTGAAAATATTTAACGTACTAAACGTAATCGTAAATATTTATTTTATAGGTAAATTTTAGAATAATAAAGTAAATATTTTTGGTTTAATTTAAATTTTTCCTTTGTAAGGACCATCTGTCTGCGTCGACGTAGACGTCGGTCCTTTCGAGTTTTCCCCGAAGAATCTCAAATAACTTGTTAGCTAGAATTTTTGAAGTAACTCCATTATTTGATAAACAAAACAAACTCAATTATCTCGAGATTGATGTCCCAGTGGTGCCTTTATCTGAAATAACATTGTCGACAAATAATTCGACTGGTTATTTTTTTTTTTGAAATGATGTAAATAAATCATAAATAGTAGTAAATTAAATTTGGACTATAAAGACATAATAAAAACAACTGATAAACAATGCCCGACCGAGACAGATAGCATTCCTATAATTCCTATAATATTTGACTGAAAGATAATATAAGATTTAATTTTAGACAAATATCGCATGAGAATATTATAGGAGTAATAATAACTCAGACAATTTTGACCGTGCTAGAACAGGCCCTGCCCCGGTCCCTGGTCGATTCTGCGCCGTAAACAAGGTTAATTTAATGGGGCTCGGCTTAGGGCCCGCTTAGTGGCCCTTGACAGGGCGTAATAAGCGCGTAATCCCTAATTTCCTTAAGCCGGTTGTATTATTCGGTACAGCAGAAGTATACACTCGAAATACGTTTAACTACTAACGCGGAAGAGTGGTAATTGACATTACACACGCTTTATACGACATACCTACTTATGTTGTGGCTAATAGGAGAGCATGCCGTTTTAATTGTTTCCAGTTCCACACACCCTGATAATTAATTAGGTATTTAATTTTTAAAATTTTATATATTTTTCTATAGCTGGGAGTGTGAAAACGGACTTTTCTATATATTTTTGATTTCTGTAATTTAAAGTTATTTTTGCAAAGATACCTCTAGAAGGATACCTCTGTCTGGCTATTTTATTATCTGTAAGGTCGCCATAAAGGTTCCCACAGTACGGGCCTTGAGCCTAGTGTGGGGCCGCAGTATAATCTCTGATTGGATCAACAAATCATTTTAAGTTTATTGTTAATAGGTACACATCTTTTGTATCCAAAGTTAATTGTGTTTTCAGCAAATAAACTTTTACTTTACTTTACTTTACTTTACTTTAGTTGTCCTTTTTTTATATGATTTGTGGATTACCTATATAATTTTTAAAGCTGCACTGGGTGTTTCCTGATTGTTAGAATCTGGGACCTCTCAAGTCGATACTCTCGCAGTAGTTCTATTGGAATTTTCCGTGGTGTAGATCGATTTAGGTAAGCGTGCTCTAGCGTAGACCGCAATATTGCTCAACATTAGACAAGAGGCCAAACAAGTGCGAGCGCTTAAAATAAAACCATTAAGTGCAAGTCAGACTAGCTCAACGAGGGTTCCGTACTTCCACAATGAAACCACCGAACATTGTTCTAGCGAAAATATTAATGGTTGAATGACAGCTTGTTAGTATATCAATCGCAAAAGTATTTTTATGTTTTTTAAGATCAAATTTATGATTATTCCCTGTATTTTTGCTGTAAGACCTTGCTTCTTCATAATTCTATGTCAACGGGTACCCTAAGAATTTTGGTTTACTTCGGAAAATTATTTTGGCTAGAGTGGCTGTATTTTGCCTGAATTCTTTGATTGCATTGACTTAGAATCTTGATTTTTACAGCTTTAAGGAACCGTGGGCTTTCGTATTTGATATTAATTTTAATTTAATATCTTCACGCATTTCTGAGAAAAGGGGTTTTGATAGACAGACATACAGACGGACAATGAAGTAAGGGTAAATGTGATGAATGAGATAAGGGTTCCATTTTTCCTTATAAGATATGGAACCCTAAAAAGAAAGCTGTGGTGAATGAGCCGACGACTTTTGACAAACAGATCTGCTGACAGTTCATTTGGTTTGATTAAGGGTCAACCCGCACGTACCAGAACCACACCACATCGCAGTGGCAAAATGTGGTGACGCTGTGGCTACGTGTGAATAGTATCGCTGCAGCTATTTGCAGTTGAGTTGTGGTACCGACAAAATGACGATTTGGTTGCGTCGTGTGCAGACACAGTTCGACTCCGGGTTTCATAGAGCGCACACTGTAGTTGCGTCGACGCAACGTTGTATCTGCGATGTGGCCGGCGCCTAGTTCACGGTGTCGCTGGTGGTTGCGATGTGGTCTGTATCAACCACGCGGTCGATAACGACGGCAAAATGTGGTACGTGTTAATTCTACTATTCATTTTCAATACAAAATATGCGCCCGACCACGTGTTGTGGTTGTGGTGCTAGCTGGGTATATAAAGCTGTGCGAACACTTCCATCGAATGATTTGTACTTTTTTTTTGAATGACATTTCCTAACACTGTTGTCGGCGCGAAAAAGATTTATTTACTTGTTGAGTGTGCAGCCATCTTTGTTTTTTCTGAAAAAGTTCCCAGTTCTATCGGAAATGACTTGTGCGCTCTGACTTTACCGCTGCTTGATGTAATTAGCCATTTGTGACCTATTTTACCTTAGAGGATTAAAATTATGGGTGGTTGGATAGAGGCTGGTTTTTCAACCGACTTCGAAAAAAAGTTTTTCAAATCGACTGGTTATTTTATAGGTTTGATAAGTGATAACTCCGCCAATTATGAGTTGATTTTGATCATACATTTTTGTTCATAAGTACTTCAGAAATAGTTCCATATACATTTTATCGAAATCGGTTCAGTAGTTTGGCTTTTGAATCAAAATAACTGGGAAAAAGACGTCATCCAGGTGATCGAAATTAAAGTCGGTTGTTTTTTTTAAATATTTATTTTACTCCGTCTCAGAATCTCATTTTTATTATCTACACCAAAAGTCCTTTAGCATTCTTATAATTTCATAAGGACCTGCTGCCTTATCATGTAACTTGATCGGGATTGCGAGGGGCTCAATATGGGTTGTATTTTGACATTTGAAACCAATACGAAACGTCATTCGAGGGTTAGCGATCGCGATCCAAATTGAATGAACATTTTCTTGTACTTTGGCCTAAAACCTCAGTAATCGGTATCACAGAACTCCGATGACAGCTGCCTAGTTAAATGCTCAATGACAGCTGCGAGCTCGCTATTGCTGCGTTCCGTAATGCGCTAAAAGCGATAATATCGCGAATCGGACCAAATGTAATAGTCACAAAATACAAGGTCTTTGATTTGATTGAGTAATACTTCTGACTTTGGTCGGATTCGCAATATTATCACTTTTAGCGCATTACGGAACGCAGCACAGTGTCAAACGATAGAGGTAGCACGTAGCAATATCAAAACATAACAATAACTTTCAAGAAACAAAAACAAAAGGCATGTGTAATTTTGCCCTAGTTCCTACAAGGAAATATGGGAAGTTTGTGTCACTAGGCCACCTGCCTATGGGAAATATCCTAAGCATTTTCTAGAAGCCATGCCATCTATAGTAAATTTTCTATGCGAGCCATGGCCGGAGCTATGTTGTGAGCTGCTGTGGACGGAGAACAAAGAATACTACATACGCGAGACTACCGCAATGGAGCGACGAATCTTAAGGGAGATAAGTCAGCATCTCACGATATCGACTATGGAGTTTACTGGCCACTACCGGCTGTGATGAGTTAATACCACTTTTGCTGGCAAGACAGCGCACAAGCGTTGTAAGGCCGGAGAAACGGTTGGGTTCCGATATTATAATGTACAGTACGTACTGTACTGCAGTGTTGCTCACCAAGAAGCTCGAATGAAGCGGTGGGTTCGTAGACGGTCTTCAGGTGGGTTTCATTTTGTTCCAACTGTCTTCAGGTGGGTTTCATTTTGTTCCATTGTGAGCTTATCATTTAGACAAAAGCATCATGGGTCAGCATGATTATAGTATAGAGAAATACAGGGTATCACCGCTTAATGATTTAATAATGTGAGCAACTTACAGTTAAGTATTCCAAGAACAAAAGTAATATAATACCTTATGTAGGTATTTAACTTATGAGTTAATTGTTACACAATTACAATGTAATTTTTATATTATTATATCATGCTTAGCCAATATTTTAAAGTATGACTTTGTTGCTGATAATTGTAAGAGCATAATTTTTTTGTTATTTGAATAGTATAGTATAAGTAATTAAAAACAGACAAAAACTTAAGGCATGCCAACAAGGGATGGAGAGAAGCATGTTGCACATTAAGCTGCAGGACAAGTGGAGACTGACCAAAATTAGGAAGGCCACAAGGCATGACATATGTCTCACGCAAGATCAAATTACTAAAATAGCGCTGGATTGGACATGTGATTAGATCTCCGAAACAAAAGTGGACCAAAGAGGTCATTGGCACCCCAGAGATGGGAAGAGATCAAGGGGATGACCACAGAGAAGGTGGGAGGACGACCTACCAAAAGGGTGGCGGAGAATAGCCAGAGATAGAGAGGAGTGGAGACTTTTAGAGGAGGCCTATGTCCAGGGAGGACAACCTGATGGCGAAACTAGTGCTGGTGTTACTGATAAATAAAAGGAGTATTAAATAATGTATAATAGTAACTAGTACCATAGATTAAGTGTTAATTATTCTTAATCTATGCTAGTACGAGTACCGAATACTTTAGTAGTTAGTAATAATGTCAGTGAATAAAAGTTATTTTAATTTTTTTTGTATTAGTAATTAAATTTATGGTTGTACTGTGTAGGTTACCTGCTATCCCACAGGAACTGACCATATAATTTTCCTAGGTTTTCAAGAGTAATGTATGTGAGCCACCTTTGAAGTGCACACACTTCTCTTATTGTGCTATATTCTATAGGTCCTAATATTATAGTGACTTGTTAATCGCATAACTTGATTGTATAGTAGTTTCTAAATTCTTAAAATGTTGATATATTGTATGTAGTTTTTCCTGTATAGCGATGTCTTAAAAAATAATTGTAGTTTTAGTAAGATACCCAAGTTACTAAAGTAAAAAGTATTTTTTATAAAATATAATATAATATTTTTTTAGTTATTGTGATTAGTAATCTCATAAAATTGTTCTGCAGTATGATGTTAATACATTACTGACCTTCCTATCTATTGTTTGGTACTGTTTATTACTCCCCGGAAACTTAATCTACTTGGCCTACATTTCAGACTCGTTCACGGTATTAATAATTCAATAAATATCCCTTGATACCTAAGCTTGGCTTAGGTTTTTAATAGGTTTTAGGTAGCTACCCTGGGCATAACAATGCAGGCCTGAAAAAACTAGGGGAAAAAATAAGTTTTTTGTGCATATTATAAAGACTGTCAGTTGCACAAAAAAAACTTGCGGGGCAGAGATAGGTAATAAAAAGATGTATATTAAAATAGTTAAATCCTGATATTTTTATTTGACAAATACATGGCAGTGCTTTTGTAGAGCTAACCTGTGGAGTTAACAAACATGTTTATACAGTTACATATTAGATATTTACTTAACATGGACAGTTACTACGCTAGGTACTAAGAGGCTTCCGGATACAAGTCCCACATTTTATCATGTACATGTCCAGAGTGATAGTACAGTACACATTAGTGTCCAAGAGGTCTGTTTTTTTACTGCTGTTCATCGTTGAGCCGTGCTTAAGTGTACAATACTATCGTTCATAGGTAATTTGATGGACCGTACAGACTCCTCATATGGCATTCATTAGTTTATTTTAAGAGCATGGCTCTTGTCGGTGGACTGCCTTCCATCTTTCTCTATCTCCGGCCAGTTCTTTGATCTCTTTGTATGACATGACTTTGGCCCTCTCCTTGACTTAATCAACAAAGCATCTCTTCAGGGTCCTTGATTTGCTTCTATTTTCCCCTCTATGATGTTTTTCATAAATACGTCATGTCGCACAAGGTTGCCAAACATTTTTCCTCTTCTGAGCTCTATGCTTTCTATGATCCTTCTTTCCTCTCCTACAATGTCTAACACCTCCTGATTTGTTTTCTTTTTCCAGCTTATTCGCTCCATGCGCCTCAAGCACCACATTTCAAATGCTTCTAGCCTTTCTCGGTCTCTTATGGTCATTGTCCATGTCTCGTTTCCGTACAATGCAGTGTACCTTTAACTTTAATCAGTAGTTTTCAGGTACCTATACTTGAAGATGTTCTTTGGACATTGATATTCGGGCTATTATGTCTGAGGTGCAATAGGTATGAATCGTTACTGATGATACTGCCGTTAAGAATAAGGAATTGATTTCTGCGCAGTTCCATTTCAATGCGTTATATATTTGGTGCTCCATCAAAGACATTTTAAATTTTTGTTTTGAATGTATGTATGACCTTGATAACCTTAAATTCTAAAAGTTGGAGAATACTGTCTTTTGTAGCCGTTAAAACATAATCTTTCACTGATTAGGAAAGTGCAGCAACATTAAAACTTCTGAACTGCACAAATGCCTATGAGAAGTTAGAAGATAAAGAAAATTTCACAATTTCATTTCACACACATTCACACGAAAACTTTCATAGAGTTTTGGCGGGAACACGGAAAAATCATGTCGATGCATTCTATTATTTTCTTAAACTTGTGTTATTTCGCGAATTAATGATTAAAAATGGTGGTGTTTTATTCATTGAGTGTTGAATTTGGGCATGACTTGGACTCGACTTTGACTAATTTCGTGTGACTAAATGTGATTTATGACATATTTGACTTGATTTTAATTTAAAAACTTACAAATTCATCAACTTGACACTGGCAGAATGCACAACGTGCGATGCCAATAACTAAGGAAAAAAAAAACTTTCATATCAGACGCACGTCACGACATTGACATTGACTTGACTTGACCGCTTGATTGACCCTGCATTGTTTGTTGTTTTTAATCATCCTGGCCATGGATACAAGTCTTTCAGCCGCATACATATTTCTACATCGATCCTTCTTTCTTTTCAGTCAAACGTGTCCTAGGCACAAAGAGTAAGTCACGGTCAGGTTCTATTATGCCCTAGCTGTGGCAAATGTACTACAAGCTTCTTCGGAGTTTTGAAAGCAACACGAAATTACCATGTTTCACCATATTATATCACTTGGCCACACTCATGCACTTAAATCGGCATTTAATATAAAACGCCACTATTTTTAATACATTAAAAACTCGGAAAAATGTGCAAAATAATACAATGCTGCGACGTTTTTTTTCGCGTTCCCGCCAATACTCATTTGACCCTGAAGACAGGACGAAACGCCAAAAGACCGACGGATTTGCTTCACATAATTTCATTCGTTCAGGAAATCAATGCATTCGTTCGTTAACGATAGCGAGAGATATCACTACGTGATACCGATTAGCTTTGACAGTGACAAGTGACATTAATGACAAATCGCAATCCGAATCGCGATCCCGAACAGTTACATGATAAGGCAGCTGGGTATGTCCTAAAACTGCATCCAGAAACACCGGAAGACCGGAAGACGGGCAGCAGCGTCCTCTCGAGCATTCTGCGGTCCCCAAGCCGTCTGCCTAGCGTGGGGATTAGGGCAACCCCCCTCCCTATTAAGGGGGAGGGCTTCGCTCAGCAGTGGTCAGTGGGCTTTTCTGGTGCATTTGCACACTATCTTATTGATTTAAAACGGTTAAATTATTAGATAATATTAAGGGGATGCCAAGTTATCAAAACAATGCATATTGGGAACTGAAAAAATTTGTTACAACACAGGTTATTTAGGTTAGGTTATAGGTTAGGAATGCTTTTCAAATGAAATCACCAGATATGTATTTGTATTTTTTATTATTTACAAATCTAATCACATCCGTTGTTCAGCTATAATTATAATATTATTATCTTCTAAACGAAACTAATACATCACACTGTGTCATCTAAACAAAACCTGTTTAGGGGGAATTAAAACCCTGTGGATAAGCTTATCAGCTGTTAGGATAGGTACCATTGATGAACCAGTTGCGTCGGTAGCGACAAGAAATTGTAATTTGAACGCTATGCCATGATGTTACAGCAGAGTTTTTCATGACAATAACTTACGACAAACGCGTCAAGCGGTGATGTCGAATATTAATTGTCATTTGAAATTCTGCTGTATGTAAAACGGTATAGTGTCTAAATTACAATACCTGAGTTTTTTTTAAATAAAAATTTCGTAATAATTCGTATGGAACAATTTATATTAAACTCGCAAATATTGCGATGTCCAAAATTAAGAAACAAAAAACGTGTATCTTATTTTTGTAGATTTATGCTCTCCGTTGCATTTGTTTAAGGTCAATTAAATCCATTTTTAGGAATGTTTTATGAATGAGATCAAATATCAAAATCTTATACAAACAACTGATATGCTTTTGATGAAATTCACGATTTGTCATTATAAAATGTTTTTTCTACAAAATTATTTGTGATTTCAATACGCAGTAAGATTACTTATATCTAAGCATTTACATTATTATCGAGAAAAATGTTTTCATTATCATTGATTAAATTATACTTTTTGTAGGTATTGGTTACAGATTGTATAAATACAATATGACGTTTCGGCCTTGTTGGTACTAGAAGGTATGGGCAACTTGCATCACTACCTAAAGTGTATGGAAAATATCCAAAGGCTTAATATTTAACCACCAGAATATTTTCCTCAACAACACATAATAAAAAACTAAAACAAATACACGACTGCAAAAACCAAAAAAAAATTTTTTTCATAAATAAATTGCCAGTATCACTCGGGATGATGTAAAGAGTCTAATGGTACTCCATACATCCAAATCTGTTTGAACATGAACCCTAAAAACATTACACCCTTTTTTGCGCAATCGTGTAATAAAAAGATTAAACGACCACCAAAATTTACAACCCATTTTAATTAAAAAAGAGCCACCTTCAATATATATTTTTTATCCAATTAAAATAAAGCACCATAATAAGTCATTTTATATAATGATACTCAATATTATTCTAATATTTCTGTCAGCAGAAGGATTTTAGAGTTTATATTATTAAAAAAATGACCTGAACCTTCTGTACTGTCTGAAGTACTTCTGACAGCCTCAGTCACCAGCAGAAGGAAATCTGGACTGAATTTGGTCTGCACAACACTAATATGGCTAACACCATATAGATTCTTAAGATTAGAAATATTCTGGTGGTTAATGACCACCAGAATTCATCATCATTATGGTGGTCATTATACTTATCCCGAAATAAAATGTCTGAGCTGATTTTTGGACAATTTCTCGATAATAATGTAGCATAATATAACCGAATGACCTTGTTTACATTTATTTACATTAAATACATATTTATAACACAGGCCGAAATGGTAACTAAGGCTAGTTATTCCTAACTACGTAAAACATACGAAGGCACGTTTTTATAGAATGACCTAATCAATTCGTTCACATTTAGGTTTTCTAGGTATTCTAAGAAATATATTTTTGTGATTTTTATGTTGATCTGATTTTGCACTGTTTTTCATATTTTTTGCACGCAAGCATGATAGCTTCCGGGAAAAATATAGCATAATTTATTTATGGATGTAACACGATAGTTATGTCTACAATGCTGTCCTTGTCACGAACGGTTAATTGAAGAAGGATAGCGATATTGAAAATAACTTTTTGGTGGTTTGAACGATGTTCCATTTCCATTGGCTGATAGTATAGGATCCTACTACAAGATTTATTTACGAACCAAAATCAATATACTATTCAGATGTTCATATCTTCTTATTTTTAGTTTTATGAAACCATTTATACGTTTTAGATGTAAAAATCATGTACCTGGGATCTTAAACTAGGGCTGTTTACCCCAAAAGATATGAACTAACATTATTATATGGTCAGTTTGTGTTTATATGAGGGTGTTTGGAAGTTACGGGGGAGGTGTAGTTTACAAAGTACATTTTTAACAATAATCCTTCTGTCTAGTACCTCTATAAATATTTACATGGAATGACGAGAAGTATAAATGAGGTGTTTTTTTTTGGTTAAAATCACAACTTACGATACTGAAAATATAATTATTTTTAATTTATTTATTATCTAAGCTCCGCTCAATGCGCACTGGTCGCTATATATTATGAGAAGTCCATTTGTTCACTACAGTTCTCGATCGCGCTCTGTCGCATTTAAAAAGTAATAAATATTACAAAACTGTCCTAATGATTATTAATATTTAATTGACTGTACACTACGCAAATAAAGCACAAATTATAACGACCGCCCAATCAGAGACGAGTATGAAAGGAGAGAGCGAGATGAGAACAGGGTGACAATCGGAAGCGTGGGCCGCGATCACTCAGTACCGCGGCGCCACTCGCGGCGACGATAGCCGCGGAGAGCGGAGCGGTGAGCGTCGCGACAACTGCAACAAAAACAATCATTCATTTATATTTTTTACGATTGTACTCGTAGATCTGTACTCTACGTTCAAAATGTTTCTATTTGAAAAAATATTTATATTTGTATTTCGGCGATTCCTGTCAAAAGCTTGCATACTTGGCAAACTAACGTGGCCCCGCAGAATCGCCCGCGTGGTTAGGTATATAAACAATGTGAAAAAAGTTGTCTATTATGTTATTGTGGGATCTATGATATATCCATTCAGAGTTTCATCCAAATATGTTTAGTCGTTTTGGCTTGAAGAGGTAACAAACGTACACACAGACAATATTTATAATATTGGCGTGATTTGGGGGAAGCACTGGCTGCTGCACTACAGCTAAACGCTAAAGTAGCAGCCAGGGATTTCACTTATTTTGTAATGTACCATTTATAGACAATAAAGCATTTTTGTATTTAGATAATATAAGTCACGGCAATGCATTTGTATCGTGGCCATTTGGTATCTAATCTCTAAATCACCTTTCATTTACGATTACAGTCATCGTCACATATTTTCAGACACCCACATAAAATTTTATAAATTATAAAACAAAAAACATACATCAAACATTACTATAATACCTCGGGCTATGGCTTCAGTCTCTTGAATCCCGCGCCGTCGTGTCCGAGTTTCAGCTCCTCATAGAGCGTGGGGTCCACTTCTCTCAGAGGTGGGACAGTGGTCCCTGCTTGAAGGGTCTCTTGTCTCCACGCTGCACTGTTTGAAACTCCGTTGGACACTCCATTTGTACCGTTGGTGATCACTACACCGTTGCCGCCGTTGGCACTGCCATTGGGGACTGTACCCTGTAGCGACATTTTAATAAAGAACTATTAGATTTGAGTAACTCATGAATGTAAATAAAGATAATGAGGTTATAATGCTGATGATAATAATAACAATGGTGATGATGATAATAGTAATAGTGAAGTTGATTATAATAATGGCGATGATGATAATAATAATGTTGATGGTGATAACATCGACTAGACTATTGTCGAACCATAGATTACTTAGAATTATATTAAATCAATTCTCACATTGATAACAGTGTCAGGATTTGGTTCTCTTAGGTAGCTTGGATTTTCAAAAGCAACACCTCCCTGTGCTTTTAGTCTCAGGTTCTGAAACAAAATGATTACGCTTAGAACCCCAGATAAAATCGCAAACCCTCATGGGGTTTGAACAGCCGCAAAAATGAGATGGTACGACGATAATGCCAAAGTTAAAAATAATTTGGGCTCAGAGATGAGGTATCTTGTCGAGGTGTTTGTCGAGACTGATGGAATGTGTAATGCCGAGAGGTTATGTCGCAGTTTTAACCTCATTTTGTTAATCAACCATTCCAAATAACAAACTTTTCTATATAATCAACAAAAACTGTCGTTACTTTCTAGTTTACTTTGATATTACCACCGTGTAGTCAAAAATACTGCCTACCAACCTTAAAGAACATTCCTTCTCTCATGAACAACTCTTCTCTTTTTGTATGTACCTTTCTGTGCCTGTAGTAAAGTCCAGCGGCCAGCAGTATGGCGGCCACCAGTATGACAGCCACGGCCAGGCCCACAGCAGAAGCTGCTCCGTTGCCGGTGACCGGCGCTGCCGCAGCGCTCGTTTCCTGCCCCGCTGTGGTGAACATGATTGGAGGGCTGAGCGACGATGTTCCTGATGGAAGGAAAAAGCAGAATTTTAGTAAGATCTTCAACCTAGACATGAATTTGTAAAAAAATATGTAACTGAGCTAGCTGACGGCTATTGGAACTCCATTGTTATTTTATCCAATAGGAACAACCGTTAGTCAATATGTTCCAAACGTCCCCATATTTTAATCCTCGACGTTCCCACTGAAGAAGTCATATCAGAGACCTCTAAGATAGATAAGGAGATCTTTAGGAATTCACTCACTCAAAACATCAAAACGATACAAACAGGCCGTCGAAATAAACACGCAACCTTACAATTTGAGCCGCATCTTCTCCTAACTAGGTTGCCATGAGTTCTTGGTCCGATGCTATCTGCCAACTTACCGATATCGTTAGCTGCTTTCACGACGCACTCGTACCGCACATCGTCCTGCAGCCCGGTGAGCACGACGCTGGTCTCGCTGGTATCCAGTTTCTCCGGCACCTTGGCGCCGTACGCTCGCCAGAACACGCGGTACAGGTATACGGTCTGCGGGTTCTTGAGGGGAGCTTCCCAGCTGAGGAGGAGAATGGATGTGAGAATACTTTTTGGTAGTTCAGGTTCATCCTTACCCTCAGTGCACGTCTCGCAGTTGACTCAGCTTATGAATTCATATCCTCTTAACAAATTTTTATAGGTGTCGTGATATGTCACAAACAAAGACAGTTGCGGACTTTTTTTGTATTTAGTGTGTTTGAGTTGTATCAGTATATTGCCTAACCAGAAGTTCTCGAGGTATTTTATTTACAAATACGCATGAACTCGTTCTTGTGTTTTTGATTGAAATCATGTTTTTATTATTATTATGACGAACTTAATACATCGTTATAAATCAAAAAGTCAATGTCAGAAATAAAAAATACAATAATAGTAATGTCAAATATCAATGTCACATATTAAAGCCTTAAACTAAATAAATAACCCACCAGTAATCGTACCAGGTGCAAAGGTGCCCATAACGCTGGCCGCGTTGCCGCGTTGGATAGCAATGGCTAACCTTTGCACCAGGTACGACCCATTTTTTTTATTAAAAAAATATATATTAGCTTATATTAGCTGCTTTTCGTAACATCTATTAATATTTATAATAAGATAAATTAAAATCCAAGATCACAAAATATAGTTTTAATTTGACCACTAAGCTACCTGATAATAAAACAACATCTGCTATCTGATAGAGTGGCAAATATTTCAATTCAATTCAATTTATTGCGTATACATTTCGATTTACAGATAATAATAACTTTTTACGCACATGGTTCATCAATAGTGCATCTTCTGCACCAGAGATGCCATAGAACATACATTAAACATATAAGGAGCATACAACTAACCTCAGTAGTACAGAATGTTTGGTCGGCGCTTGATGCGCCTTCAAGTTCCTAGGCGGGCCAGGCAGCTTGGCCCCCGCGTCGCGGAAGCAGGCCAGAGCTCGACGCGCGTGCTGCAGTGCGCAAGACCGCGTGACGGCGCCACCACGGCACAGCTCCAGGCAGTTGCGAGGGACGCCCCACGACGCGCAACAGCTGCGGTGGTCTAACAAGCAAACACGGCGATAATAAATAGAAAATCTGGATCGGTAGCCTAATCTCTATAATCTAAGTTTATTATCTAGATTAAAATTTGAATAATTTTTCTGCCTGGACCTGGGCATGTCCTTAAGCTGCAACCAGACCCACCGGAGGACGGACAGCAGAGTCCTTTTGGTTAACGGTGGTGAGCATTCTGCGATCCCCAAGCCGCCTGCCAAGCATGGGGTTACGGCAACACCCCTCTATTGGGAAGCCTCAAAGCCAGAGAAAGAAAAGTCCAGCTTCAAAGCAATTATCGCTTTTACGCGCATAGACCTACCCTCATTTTTTATTATTATATATTGTCGTTTGCTGAGTGAGACTCAATAGGTCTTACTTACCTTCAAAATATTTAATTGTGTACCAAATTGACGAGTCCACAATAGAAGCATTCGTAGTACATCTATTCTATTCAGCAGTGGACGTCTTATGGCTGACGACAACGACTTTTTCCACACACGCAGATGAAGTTGCGGGCTGAAGCTAGTACAGAATAAAGGACTAAAGACTTGGGACATTTCCCATACGCAGGTGGCCCAGTGGTACAAATTTATCATACCTCCTTGTATGAACTAGGCTGAGATGTCACAAAATGCTGCTGTTCCGCAGTGTCCGTGTGCGTATAGTTTGGCTGTGGTGGCCTAATCGGGAAACCGCTCGACTTAAAATCGCAAGGCCACGGTCCCAAACCCAGGTCCACACCAATGAGCCCTTTGGAGTTTGTGTACGGATTTTCATACCACTGGCTTTAGGAATGAAAATATCGTGAGAAAGCATGCATACACATGAAAAAAATTCTATGGCGCATGAAAATTGGGAACCCATCAGCCTGCAACTGGGCCAGCGTTGTGGATATGGCCCAATTGCCCTTTGAGGGTAGGCCTAAGTCCAGCAAACAAATATTAAAATGCTGATTATGCTTAAACGCCAACCTGTTGGAAGAAGACACGCCTCACGGGCTGTCGTTAAGTGGTTGGTCCTGGTTGGATTGATCTGCTAGTTTGTTGGTCGTACAAATGTGGTTAACAGAACTGACTTAGCCTATTTCAATTATTAGATTTAAATATAATTCACTGACTTTTGGTGAAAGGGAATATTGGGTGGTTGGGTGAGAGTATACCTACATAATTATGTCGTGACAAAATATTCAAAATGAACTTTGCCAATCTGCACCAGCTCTTCTTGGCCAATCACTGTGGCCCAATTACCACCATTCGGACGTAAGCCTACACATCCATTAGTGACGTTAAACGCTGATGCACGTATAAAGCCGCATAATGGTAAAGATACTTTTAAAGGGTACCGGATTTGATCGAAACTATACAACCAAAGAATTGTTTTAAGGATAACAAAACACCTGCAATGAAGTGACACAAAATATAATGTGTACAAACCTGATCCATCGGCGGCGCACTTCATGAGCTTGTCGAAGTCGTTCATGCACTCTGGGCGGTCCATGATGTTGTCCATGTCGAGGTGGAAGCTGCACGCGTCGATACAGGACGAGGACACGTTCATCTAGATTAGATGACAAAAAGATTAGAACCGATTTAGAGGATTACCACGACGGTACGGTGGATACGTAGGGTACATGCATCCGACAGATGGTCTTCGTCATCCTGTTTCATGCAATCAGTGTGTGGTTGCGTGGCGCAGGAATAGTTTCTATAGCGATGACTATGAACAACGGGCACAGGAACGTAGCTATAGCTTTACTGGTGTTCATCCATACAAAAGTAAAACTAGTTCTTACCCTAATACTCATAAAAGATAGAATTGAAAGCGTGGATATAAATATATTTTTACCTAATACTATTTTTAAGCATATAAAAATTACGTAAGGGTCCAAACCCCCCTCTAAATCCCCCTCATAATACGCCAATGAGCTGACGTCAATTCCGACAGACAGAAACAGACTAAATAAAGATTAGGCTTCTCCACATAACTTCTTTGGCTGTCATCTCTATCTTTAACTTTCACATCGGATATAATTTTTCGCATATTTCATCCACGCCTTCTTTTTACCGTCTTACGGTCTTCTTAGTAACACGAATATTCTTTCTTCTCTTATATATGAACCAAGAAATAAAAGTTATTTCACTAATAATACACTTAAAAAAAAAACAACCGACTTCAACTTCGAATACCTACATGGACATCTTCATATTTTCTAGTAATTATGATTTAAAAACCAAACTACTAAACCGATTTCGATAAAATTTACATGAGACTACCTCTGAAGTGGAGAAGTGCAGTACCTACCAAACAAAAAAGAATCATCAAAATTGGTTCATAATTGGCGGAGTAATAGTGTAACATACACACAAAAAAAAACACATTTAATTGAGAACCTCCTTGAAGTAGGTTGAAAATAGCAAACACAATCGTCAACTCAACATGCCAATATAATATTTCAAAAATATGAGCCGATCTGAAGCGATAAGTATACTGTTTAGACACAAGTTTTCCCATGAAAGCTTATATTATGGATCTATTAAATTTTGTAATATAGAAAGGTACTTATATTGTAACTTTCCTAATAGTTTATTCTTCCCTAGAAGGTTCCTAAGTACAAGATTCACTTAGGTTCATTAACACATAAACAAAGTAGACCATCTATACCTAAAGTTTCATCCTTTGATCCGAGAGCCTCTCATCGAACTTTGTGTTATTTTAGGTGCCAATTGTTTCAAACCAACACAATTTTCCTGGCTTTGACGTCTAGTAATAAGATTTTCGACGACAAAACAGTAATTTCTCTCACCATTCTATTTGAGCACTCAAATAATTATATTCTCTTTAGCATTAGCAATTCTGGAAGTTTTTGTTTCTGTTGGTTTATACATTATTGTTTGTAGTGACTTACACAATTTAGTTACTTTGGAAAAAAGATAATCTGAGTCTCTCGCTTAATTATAATAATTTATTTTTGTTTGCTTTCATGTTAAAAATAGATTGATACTAGCAGCACCCCGCGGTTTCAACTGCGATTCCTAAGATACAAATTGTTAATAAAATGTGTTATTACAATGTATAAGCGAATTCTATACCAAATTTCACCCAAAACTGTTCAGCCGTTTTTGCGTGATTGAGTAACAAACATCCAAACATGTTAATAAAATAAAAAAAAATAAAAAAAAATGTTTTTATTTCAGGTACACATTAGAACACCCATAGAAAATGATATTATAATATTAATGATATTTAGAATGTTATTGACGTAAAACATTATGTTAGCTATGACATAATTATAGTATAAGCGATTTGAAAACACGTTAATTAAAAATTCATTGTTAATATTATAAATGCGAAAGTTAGTTAGAACAACAAAAACAAACAAACCAAACAAACAAACTCAAAACAAACAAACAAAACAACAAACAAACATTCATCAAAACAAACAAACACAAACATCAAACAAACTCAATCATCATCATTCATTTCAAACTCAATTTTAATTCTAAATTCAATTTTTAATTTCAAATTTAATTTCAATTTCAAAATTAATTGCAAATTTAATTTCAATTTCAAAATTAATTGCAAATTTAATTTCAATTTCAAAATTAATTGCAAATTTAATTTCAATTTCAAAATTAATTGCAAATTTAATTTCAATTTCAATTGTGTGTATGGTACTTATTAATGTGACTGCTAAATTGATGATTTATAATATGAGTCTATGATACTTGAAATAAATGATTATTTAATTTTAATTTTAGTCTGTATTTTTGTTACCTCTTCACGCCAAACCGGCTGAACGGATTTGGATGAAATTCGAAATGGAGATAGCTTATTCTCCCGAATAACATAAAAGCTACTTTTTATCGTCATTGTTATCACCGTTTTACATCATCATGCGGGTAAAACCGCAGGGCGCACCCTGTCTTAGTTCCAAACTTTCAACGGTTTCTAAATTCAGCGAGTTGAAAGCCCGAGTTCCTTAGTTTGCATTTGAAGAAGCTGACCCCAACCACAACAAGGCACAATCTACTGATTAATATCTGAATATCGCCAGTCGCTCTGTAAACTTGCCAAACTTGGATTGGGTCTGAACGTCCTGCATTGTACTGATAGTTGGATTGTCCCCGGATTGAAGGGCCTTCAAAGCAAGGATGAAGATGGCGGTTTATAGATAACACGAATGAGAGAAATAGGACAGAATATCGCGTTGTGGAACTATGGAGCGTACATGGACTAGCGACTCTATAATGATGTGTTTAAAGCTGCAACTTGCGGGATCAGTTGTAATTGCTGTGATTTTTGTGTTTTTACTTTTACGAATTGTAAGTAAAGTCAGCGACGGTGAAAATGGAATGGACGGGCCAAGCGCTTGCAAATCGTTCACAATTAACAAGTCAACACAATAAAGCATACCTAGTTAAAAGTATGCATATTACATTTGCCCGAAATAGAGATAGCAAATCTTATTACTGCATGACAAAAAGAGAACACATGTAGGTTATTGCTCTCGAATCTCGAACATTCACGAGGTTTGACGAAGGATTCGCATAGTCTCCCTGTCTCGTAACATTACGATCGCCTGACAAAATACAGTGATTAATGTGTATTTACTTGTGGAATGTGATTCCCAAATGTTTTGCGAATATTGGTAGTGTTATTACACTTGGAAAATGCACATGAAGTCTAATTTGAGTTTATTTGTATTGTTGTATAGTACGGCACGCATGTCGCAAAGACAGAGTATGACTGACGCGAGTGGAGAGCTGGCGCTCAATTTATAGTCTTCAAAATCCGTGCGCTTATTTCCCGTCCACTCATGTTATCATTGTCGCTGAGTAAAGTTACGTAATTATAGCACTATATGATTTATGCATGACTGGTTGATGCTTTTCTTTTTGATTTGTTTTAGTTTTGACTAGGTAACACTTTTAGCTGCTTTTGTTAGCCCCCTAAGAAATATAGCAAACTTATCTAGAGCCAAAATATCCACTGTGTCTACTGAGTCTGTTTGTGAGTGTTTACTATGTTTGTGTGTGTTGTTTCATTATGTGCGAGTATGTTGTAAGGCTGAGGCTGAAGTAGGCAGCGATTTGCGATGCTACAGGAAGAGCGAATCGAGATAAACTGAATGGCTACATTATACAGGGTTAGTTCGAATCAGTTAGCATCATTTTAAGGGCATATTGTGTACATCAAAACAAATAACTTTTACTATGGGGCCAACATTGAAATCGCAAAAAAATATCAGCTGTTCCATAGATTTTGCCCAAGATCGATGATTTTTTTGTATGGAACATGGCTGATATTTTTTTCGCGATTTCAATGTCGACCCCATAGTAAAAGTTATTTGTTTTGATGTACACAATATGCCCTTAAAATGATGCTAACTGATTTCAACTAACCCTGTATATGCGATTTTTTTATGTAGCCGAATCAATTTCGCTGATATGGTAGGTTAATGTAGCCGATCAACCGATGTTATACTAAATTTTCTAGTATAATTCCGCTGCAGCCGATGCCGTGATAAAACTCCTACTGTAGCCTCAGCCTATGAATTATTGAACCTAGAACAATACATAAGTAAGTTCAAATAGACTGAATGCAAAGCCGTGGGCCGTTTGTCTACCACCGCCGTCATCGAGACGTCATCTCGTTCTCGTTGACGTCTCGGTGACGGCAGCAATGGACATTCAGCCATAATGTAAGAATCAATGTGCCACCCGAAGGCCCCTGACCTTTGATTATATACGAGAGAGAGAGCTAGATCCTGCAAGCCCCTAACGTAGCTTTTTGATAAGAAAGCTCAAGCTTACAGTATTTTTTTGTTATAGTATACATTTTATCCTTTATTTTGTCAAATGTAAGGTAACATAAAGATAATGTAAGGTACATTCGTGGCTACATTTAGCGAGTCGCACTGGCTCAATAACATACGAGTACGAGTAACTCGCCGGGTTCGTTTAATTATGCAGGTAAAGCCGAGCTCGCTGAAATTAGAACTCGAGAGGAAGTTGTCTGTCGCCAGGCTTGTCAAGAATATAGTAGTAACATGCTTTATTACAAATATTGGATGGTTTTGGAGAGCTTTTATAATTATAATTACTTCATAACATGCATCATTATGCATTATGCTATCAGCCTGTTTAAATAACATTCCCTCTAACATGCTCTCTAACATGCCCTCGAAAGCGATTGGGCCGTATCCACCACGTTGCGCTGGCCCAGTTGCTCCGGACGTAGGTACCTATGCCTAGATTCCTCACGATGTTGTCCTTCATCAAAAAGCCAGTGGTATGGAAATGATCATGCTTTAAATAATATTTTAAGGCTTGAGAATAGTGATTTTTATATCTGCATCTGCATATAGGTTGTTTATCCATTCGGCGTAATTTATTTATTTATTTATGTTCACCAACGCTCTGTACTTACATTTATTTTTATTTTTTATATTTTTCATTTATCTTTATATATGTACTCAATATCAATATAAACCAAACTTTCTTACTATAAATGTCTATAATGCAAACACGCTGTCAAGATCGCAACCCCGCTAGGGTTTTCAGAACACTTGCGGCGTTACCCCCCTGAATTGCGATGCTAAAGGGATGCTATAATGTAAAAATGTATGAGAAAAATAAATGAAGACGTTACAGAAAGTCAAATATTCCGATGTTGTGATAGTATATGGAAAAAAAGTAGAATAATAAATGTAATGGATTTTTTGGATAGAAAATCGTCTCTGGTCTTGCTGAACGCGTTCTCCGCTTGACAGAAATAGTCTCCTTCGTTCTATTCAAATATCTTCTTGATTATCAGCTTCACTATGTTTTTTTTTCTTTTATTTGTTGCTTAGCTCCTTGGACTCCGTGATCCGTGCATTTTGTCAAAAACAGTACAATGTTTATTAACGAATACGTGACATAATAAATAAACGACTTTATTTATTTATTTATTTATTAGGCACTTACAACAGATCATAGGAATTGCATAATACAGTAAACAAGTTGAAAAATACAGAACGATCCCATGATCCAAAATAGCAAGCGCTCGACATGGCTAAAACAGTAATAAATAAAGTTCAGTAATAAAGAAAGAAACGAGCTTATAAAGAAATAAACTAGCTAACTACTTATTACTAGCCGCAGAGCTAGTAATATACACCCTGAGCTGTCCAGCTCCCGCAAGCAGCATCCGTTCACGAGTTGACGCATGTGCCAGCCATCGCTCTCCTCGACCATATTGGAGGGAATAGGGCGACCCGACACACGTCCTAAGAAGTAGCTTTTTAGTGAGCGTGAGTGCTCCGGGTACCCACGCAATTCTTACAACAATAAGAGAAAATTACAGAACATACAATGTTTTGATCGTGTGATGGCTGGCAAATATCAGTTGCTCATGAATAAGCTAACAATCGCACTCACTCTTGTGAAGTGTGACTTTTTTTTTCTTAATTATTGGCATCGCACTTTGTGCATCCTGGCACAAAGTGTCAAGTATATTATGAATTATCAAGTAAAACATCAAATGAAATATGTCATGACATAACAGTTAGTCACACGAAATTACTCATAGTTAAGTTCAAGTCATGCCCTAGTTAAGGTGTGGCGACTTCACTATGAGCTTTTACCTAGTTTTGAAAACAACACGAAAATACATGTTTCACCACATTATATCACTCGCCCACACTCAATGAATAAAACACTACCATTTTTAATAATTAATTCGCGAAAAAACACATGTTTAAGATAATAATAGAATGCAGCGACATGATTTTTCCGAGTTCCCGTCAAAACCAAGTGTGACTTGTGTATTAGTGAAGCTTACCTGTGCACAACACTCGGTGACGTTGTGATGGGGCGTGGTGGGCCGCAGCCGCACCGACACGGGCCGCAGCGTCTTGCCGAACGCGTTCTCCGCGTGGCAGAAGTAGTCTCCCTCGTCCGCTTCCGATATCTTCTTGATTATAAGCCTCATTGTGTATTTGGTTTGATCCTGAGGGGAATGAAGAGTATCTATGTAGTAATACACAACAGAAGTGAATGAAACTAAAGTAGGTACGTAATTAACAAATTGTGTAAAAAAATCTGCCATGCATACAATACTTTTTTATAAATATCGTATACTTTAAAGATTTATTGAAATGCTGACAAATAGAATTATCTGCTGTTCCATACAATAAGCTCATTGGCCTTTGACAAAATGTATGGAAAAGCTCGTTGGACATTATCGCGATTTCAGTGTTGGTCTCATATAAAAAGTTGTCCGTAAACAAGAGTACAATGACCACTTATAGTATACGATGTTAAAAAAATATGTGGTGGTATAACTCAATTTTATAATGAAATAATGATTATAAACATCTAAATAGTACTATGAATAGAATAGACGCGCGCGTGGATTTGATCCCCCGAATGACCGAAGAGGACAAAAAAGTCGTCGTCAACCATAAGACGTCCACTGCTGGAAGAAGGCCTCCCAATAGAGGGGTGTTGCCATAATCCCCATGCTTGGCAGGCGGCTTGGGGATCGCAGAATGCTCACCACCGTTTGCTAAAAAGACGCTGCTGCCCGTCCTCCGGTGAGTCTGATAGCAGTTTAAGGACATACCCAAGTCCGTATGAATCCGAGAAAAAAGTAAATAAATATATTTCAAAGCAACTACATTTATAAAAAAAGTTGCATTTTGATTATTGATTAGTGAAAACCATAGAACGAAGTTATTAGGTATCTGAAAACTGCCTGCGAGAAATTTTGCGGTCATTAAAATGTTAATTCTGTATTGAATACACGCAACACGATACGGGTTTATTTGCACAATTAAACTAACTTTAATAACGTAACCGCACCAGCAAACCCCGTTTATTTGCAATAATAATAATTAATAGCAGTTTGTGGCGAGCCGTCGATGAGTGGCAACCCTGATTCCATAGTGCTAAATGAGACACCTGAAACATGGGTTGCCTTCGTCTGGGGTGGCAATCGCAAGAGCAAAAAACCTAAGCCCCAATGTGGAAGTGTTAAACAGCATAACACTCGAGTAGCATTAACTGAAAGTGCAGCAACTGTCTCTACACTCTAACCTAAACCGTCCACGTGAATATTGTCACTTCGATACCAATATACGTTTGTTTGTTTGTATCATCTGTCTCAACATTTTAATGTAATGAGATAAAATACCTGGGGACCTGGGTATGTCCTTAAACTGCAACCAGACCCACCGGAGGACGGGCAGCAGCGTCCTCTTGGGTAACGGTGGTGAGCATTCTGCGATTCCCAAGCCGCCTGCCAAGCTTGGGGATTATGGCAACACCCCTTTATTGGGAGGCCTTCGTCCAGCAGTGGACGTCTTATAGCTGCCGGCGAGCCAAAATAAGCAGGCGCCGTTTCCTCCTCATTCCATAGACCACTCCGTTGTTCCATTTCACCACAAAAGCCCGTTTTTTTTTCAATTGTTTGCCTACGTAATATCAATTAGTTCAATATGTTTCGGTGAACTGACACATGGAAACTGAATATACTCGTAGCACAGTGTTAGTAGGTTTTATTTTTAACTTTTATTGTGATCATCTGACGGTGTTGGTAGTGCCTATGTTTTCATTTAACCCATTTGTAAGAGCTTGATTGGATTCCGTGAAAAACGTTTTCATAATACGAGTCGATATTGCTTTTCAATTTATATTGGAAGCTAAGCTGACTAAACAAATTTGAATAGCCAGTTGCCGCTGGAAATTGATAAAATATTTTTAATACCTAGCAACTGTTAATTTCGTGCCATCCCAGGTCAGTTAATGTTTTAGTATATATTTTGTGCCTAATCTAAAAGCAGTTTTTATACCTAATAAATACATTCATCATCAGCCCGAGGACGTCCACTGCTGAACGAAGGCCTCCCCCTTAGACCGTCACACTGTACGACAACCTGCCATTTGCATCCACCGGTTGCCTGCGACTTTTACAATGTCGTCGATCCATCTAGTGGGAGGAATTCCTACGCTGCGTCTCCCGGTTCGCGGTCGCAACTCAATAATCTTTCTTCCCCATCGGTTGTCAGTTATTCGTTGAAGTGGCCTGCCCATTGCCACTTCAATTTCCAAACCATGCCAGCTATGTCGGTTACTTTGGTTCTTTGGTGAATATCTACGTTCCGGATTCTATCGCGCAAAGTAACGTAAGTAATTACCTACATTATCTTTGTGAGGATAGCTATTGATAGGATAGATCTTCGTTTAATTTTATTTCATTCTTTAAATTAGATATTAAATTAAATTAAAATAGATGTTCTTTTATTATATCTCACTTGAAATTTGTAACGAGGTGTTTTTGCATTACGATTTTTATCCTGCCAATAAATAGCACTTTCCTTTCCTGGACCTTCAAGAGGAGTCATAAATTTGTGCAAAATAGAGAAAATAATGTAGTAAATTTGATTGGCAAATCAATGCAATCAGCGTTTTTTGTACATTGACAAAACATTTTTTACTAGTACTGAATTGTTTTTTGCCAGGTTAAATTTAGCAATTTACTCTTTAAACGACTCCACGGGAAGATATTGAATAAATATTATAATGTCAAAACATCAAAATAGCTTAAATTCATCGTCAGTTACCTCAGGATCGGCCATCAGTTGTATGGCGTAGTTGGCTCCGTCGATGACAGGCGTTCTTCCATTGGGGTCTCTCCAGAATGCCACGGTAGGTTTGGGCAATGCTTCCACTCGGCATTCTAGGATGACGGCGTCGCCTGCCGCTGCCATCGTGATGCCTGATGCTTGGATAATGGGAACATCTATGTGGGGTAAAGATATAGAAATCAGTAACCTTTTGAGAGATCTATAGAATTTAGGCTACGAACCGAAATGAAATCATCTCATGGCAACTCCATTTACTCGTACATGAGAGACATCATCAAGGACCTACATATACAAACCTCTTGAAGAAAGTCTAGTAAAGGCATACATACAACACTAAATTATTTTAGTAGTTTGGGGTTTCATTGTCTGTAACGCAACCATGCTGAGTTGTATAGTAGCATAGCAATCAGTAGTAAGTTATGTGAAGGTGGGGGAAGCGGAGGGGATGTACGTAGGTGGGCCTACGTACACCCCGGCCGCTGCAGCTGTGTTCGTCTCTGTGCTGGGAAACTAAATACCTACGGTACATCCTACGTAATACCTTCCATAAACGTGACAAAAAAATAGGTTCCACAATATATTTATAAATTAGGTTCCAGACTTCCTGTTCTTTTTTTGACTTTCCTATTTTATTTTTGGAGAGGACCTTCTTTTTCAGTACGTACGTGAGATGTTAATTTTCCTTGAAGCCTGCATGGGGGTGCCGTATCCATTGTCGGCGTAGCACGAGATCTGGTCCATGTCGCGCGTCACGTTGTGGATCACGGTCACCATGTGGCGAGTCACTTCTTGTCTAACTAGGCGACCTGTTGGACAGGGGTAATATTCAGTCAGATTTGTGTAGAGAGGCTGAAAGGGCAAGCGTGTCATTTAGACCTTTTAGGCACAATGGGAAAATTACTGTCTAAAATAATAAGTCACGTCGTCGGCTTGACATGCTAAAAAATTCGGTAAGCAGCCAATGATTCTAAACCTGTGTTCTAAGAAGATGCTACTTACTTTGTCAACCATTCTAAAACAAGCCCGACCGATTGTGAACTAACTTTTTTGATCTATTGTGAGCAACTCTACTGAGTTCAATTATATTACATTATGAGCATTTGCAGAAAAAACAAGTACCTACCCTAAGTACCAACTATTTTCTCACTTATAACTTTATTCTGATCGGGAGAAACAAGAGTCTATTAGTCTACTGGAGGAAATCTAAATTTGTATGTTTGTCTTTCAACAGATTTATAATAACTTGAGTACATATTTATTATTTATTATATTTTTGATTGATGAGATTTTGTCGTAGAAAATTATCATAAAAAAAAGATCGAATGTAGGTAAGTAAAATAGTCCAGGGCTCGCGAAAATAAAAGGATCGCAAGGTTTACGTTCGAGCAAAACATTTAGTTGTATATCATGAACAGATAATTGAATACTCAAACCGTTGCGTTGCAAGGATAATTAGTATGGTCTGATAAAGTTATTAAAATGCAAATTTTCTGCTTTATGTTTGATGCTAAATTACCTAATTCTTTAAAACTAGTAAAATCTGCACACGAGCAATATTCAATTAGTGTCGAGGGCAAAAGTAGAAGGTATCTATAAGGTGTGGTATCAATCGACATAAAATACCCTTTATTGAGACCTCACTGGTAAGCCGACCCTCAAATAAATGTAAGCCGACGTCTAGTGGCTATCAAACCACCCATTCCCAGCTTAGGACGGCGACGGCCTAGGTATTCTGGGAAACCTAAAGGTTAGGAGTTAAATACATCGCACCAGAGAATGCGTATTTTTTTTTAATTACCTATTTCCATTTAACATACACACTTTCGTCTTTTTTGGACAAAAAATATGCATTATTACCAAATGCATTCGTTTGGACTTCGGACCACAAAATAACTACACCCTACCCGAACCTTTACAATGGCTAAAATGATCTGGGACATATCAAATATAATATGACCTAGGTTACAGATAATAATTATGTCGTACGAGTTCCTCAATACTTACCAGAAATGTAAAGCGAGATGGTAGGCGTAGGAGTTCCCATAGCGATGCACAGGATCGTCATGCTGGATCCTTCCACCACCAGGTTCACCGGGTTGATGGTCGGTGGCTGAAAGTAATAACATGATTGAACTAAGTAGAAAACGACTAGAATAGGTAAGTTTCGAGAGTTTATGCGCTAGTTAGAAGAACAATAAAGAATTAAGGATAAAATAAAAAGGGGGTTTAAGGTTTTATTTTTTTATTTTTTTTATTTTTTTAGAATTTTATACTTATGTGAAGATTCGGAAGTTTGTTTAGAACGGTGGAAGTCGAAAGAAGCTATTTGCTCTCATTGATTCAAATAACTATTACTCTAGAACCAATCATATCATAATACGCTTTTTTTTAATTCAACCGACTTCAACTTCGAATACCTGGATGACATCTTCATATTTTCTAGTAATTTTGATTTAAAAACCAAACTACTGAACCGATTTCGATAAAATTTAAATGGGACCACCCATATAAATTTTATCCTCCTTACCTCTGAAGTATTCAGTACCTACCAAACAAAAAAAGACTCGTAAGAAGTTCATAATTGGCGGAGTAATCGCGTAACCTACATACAAAAACATAGTCGAATTGAGAACCTCCTTTTTTGAAGTCGGTTGAAAACCGATAAAATAGAACTGATAACCGATGGGAAAGAAAGGTTCTTAAGTAATCGGAAGACGCAGCGTAGGAAGGCCTCCCACTAGGTGGACCGAAGCCGTTGTAAGAGTCGCGGGCAACCAGTGGATGCAAATGGCAGGTTGTCGTACAGTGTGGCGGTGTAAGTGGCAGGCCTTCGTTTAGCAGTGGACGTCTCCGGGCTGGTGATGATGGATCATATCAAAAGCACGACAAATTCGGTGAAATACCCTGTATCAAACAAAATATAACTAACTGAAAAACGTGATCACGAATGGGAAATTCATCCTGTTTGGAATTTGAAAGATTGTTTAAACGTGATCAGTTCTACAATCTCCAGATTGTGAAAAGTTATTTAATAGTAAATCAGTAATTAAATACAATAATGGATTCTTTCTAAAAAAACATCACACTTTGATTAATTTTATACTAGAGTATAAGTAAGTGAGAGCTACTATAACAACACAAGCATTCAAACACTTCAAGAGTGATTGTATATCGAATAGAAATTGAGACCGCCGAGACGTACTTTAGATTTCAACCCCTCAGACATAGGTATTCATAGAAAAATAAATTTTGTTATACACTTCATTACGGTCTCCTTTCAGTTTACAGGTTATTCTCGGAGCTTCAAAAGGGACATTTGCATTTTGATAGAAGGGCAGATAAAGTGAAAATATTCTTGGATATGTAGAAGCATTCTAAGAAATTGGTTGGTTATCTGAACAATTAGTAAAATCTTATTTTTCTTACCCCAAAATCATTTCATTATTATTTAATTTAATTTCTATCGCACCATGAATGATTTATTTACAACTTGAGCTAAATTCTCAAAGGTTTACAACGAGACTTAATTTATTTACGAAACTAGTCAGTTAATAGCCAGTTCTTATCAATACGAAAAACGAATTAACATCTATATATATATATATATATACAATATGTATTATTTAGTTTAAATATTATTGTGCTTTTGTGTTTTGATGATTTTTTATATGAGTGGCAAATTGGCAATACGGCAAATAAGGAAAGATAGAATGATGGCTGGTTCATTTACCTCAACATAGGCCGGGTATGCAGGGTCGGTCCACGCTAGCAGCGTTTCAGAGGCCTGGGAGTCGCCTGCCGCCCCGTGCGCCTTCACCCAGACGACGTACTGAGTGTTCGGAGTGAGCTTCTCCAGGGTGTGGCCTGGGACTGACGTGGTGAAGTTTGTCGTGTTACTAGACAGGCCGGTCTGAGTCGGAGACTTGTAGAATAATCTGCACAAATAGCATAAAAAGTTCAGAACGCTTAGGAAATTAACATTAAACACAAATCAGGAAGATGTGCATACACCGGTATCATCTTGCCAGAATAAATAGTAAATCTGAGAAGAAATAGAGCTTGCGAGGTGAAATCCACACCAGTGTTGACATGGACTGTTGAAATATTGTTGGGCCTAAAGGGAACACCCTCGAGTTTAGCGAGATTAATACAGATTATACACAAGTCACCCCGCAAAATCATTTTCACACCACCTGCTCGACAATGTCCAATTAAATATAATGCAATCTCAACGCAAAGTAAAAAATATCTCTTAAGGGATATAAAGATATTATTGGCTTGTCACACGCCTTGGCGTAGCTGTAAGTGTGTTAAGCAATTAATAATAAATAAATAAATAAACTTGTATGAATCTCCCTAAGGAATAAAATGATTTGAATTTGGAACATCGAATTCGTGTGAAACTCGTTGAAAACTCTAAGTAAAAATTGCCTATAACCTATATGGCATTGTAAAGAGGTTTGTTCGAAAATCGAACTGGCCACCATGCGCAGAACCCAAAAAAAAATGAGCGTTTACAAAGAATGTGAAACAAAAGACGGTGTTTGGTCCTGTGATTGTCAGTGAATTTTAATTTATGGAGCCCTGGCTTTTTATTGTCTCGCAGGTGTGAAAAGTAGAGTATGTTCCTCTGGAATAAAGCATGTCTTCGTCTTGGGCAGCTTGAACCCCTCGCTTCACTCAAGACTCTACATAACTCTAGATTCCCTCGTTACGCTCAGGGTTCAATATTGCGCCCGCAACGTAAGACACTGCTTTATTCCCTTAGTGCATAATCTACTATTAAATAAGTAGCGAGTCTTGCTACGACACAATAAAGTGCAATTCAGGACGTGCGAGCGCTAACTACATACAATTATATTAACCTAGAAGTAGCCTCTCAGTCTAGCGCGTAACTCTTATCTCTTCTGACGGACCTCTTCCCACTGACTTGGCCCGCCTAGACGGGCCCACTACGTACTTGTAACTTGATACCTAAAGTGCGGAGTGCGCCAGGACTAGTACTAGTACCCGAATCTAATCAATTTTTGCCGCAGATGTTCCATACATTGTTTCCCTGGGACGACTACATTGGCATCTATTGTCGAACGCCTCAGTGGAATCAAACACTCACGTGTATGAGATCTTCTCGTCCGGCTGCGAGAACTGCGGCGGCTGCCACGTCAGCGTCAGCCAGGTGGCGGAGTGCGACGACACGGATAGGGAGTGTGGCGGGGACGGTATACCGGGAACCTCCTTGTCTTCTGAACAGGATAGTGTTAGTTAGCTATTTTAGATAGAATTGTATTTAACAATTTCATTTTTTTTTTAAGAATAAACTAGGAACTTATATACTTTTATATGAAATGGAGCTACGAGATGAGCGAGACGTTCGCCTGGTGGTAGGCGTCACGCCTAACCATAACAGTGGCAGTGCCAGAATTGTGAACAATTACGAACAAAATCCTGCGCCGCACTGCACTGCGCTCGTCACCCTGAGATGTTAGATATCAAATCTATGCCCAGTAATTTCTCTGATTTCAAGGTTGATTAACTGGCAAAGATGTGGTGTTTCCATAGGCGATTCTGCTTTAGAGTCTTACCACCTCAGACCAAATGAAAAACTTTATACCATTCTCTCTATCATTCACTCTAAAAAGCTTATTTTATTCACTGAAAACCGTGAATAAAAAGCATTTTTAATCAATGTTTTGCTGTTTGAATATAGAACACACCAATACATTAGACCTCCATCTCAATACTATACAACCTCCTTGCGCAAAAAATACTCGTTACAAACGCTTTGTGCAAAGAATACTCGACATATTATACAAACTCTTTGTGCAAATAACTCCTCGAGATTTGATTGGTTGACATTTAATGTTAATTTACGCTTAATTTTTTTTTCTCGTAGTCATGCTATAAAGTATAGTATACAACTCGTGGATAAAAAGGATTTATATCGAGGGCCATGAATCACTCACGTCGCTCAGGATTCTAACACTTGAATCACTCGTTACGTTCGTGATTCAACCATCATGTATCCCTCCAGATGACTCCCTATGGTCGTGATTCAGACGTTAGAATCCATCAACTGCTAGTGATTCTTTAAATCCGTCCTCTATTCACTAGTTGCATAATATATACTATTTGACTGAAGTGCAATCTACAATCTTAAAAAATCTTTGATTATATGTAGAGAGAGAGAGAGTAAAAGAGAGAGTAAAAAATCCTCCAAGTAAAAGAGTTTAGTTAAGATTTGTTTTTTGTCACTCCTTAAAGGCTAAATGTGTGTCACTAAAAATATGTGTGGCTAAATCATGTACATGCAAAGACTAATATTATGCTAATGTTTATTATGCTTATCGTGCAATGTACACAAACGAAATGGTAACATTGCAAGTTCACAAGACGAAAAGTAGTAAACGGTCGCTTTACACCTCCTCTCTAAATTTTAAATGGTACACGTGATGTTTTCAACGCTTGTTTGCCAAGTTTTAAACATTTGCATATTATGGTAATCGCTAACAGTTTACACATGTGGCAAAAGTTTGGGGAATCCCCATATCTACAATGTGCATATTCATAAATTCTATGAAATATGAGGTGGAAAATATTTTGCTTTGTAGTACCTACATTTAAATGCTTGTAAAACTTATAACATTGAAATAAATGTTGTTTGTGTTGATAGACAGGGTGAAGAGGAAAAAAGCCTTTATCCTGCAAAAGAACTCATTGGATGTCAAAAAACTTTTACGGCGTGGGATCGAACCCACGACTTTACGATACTTCTCCAATGGGCTACCACAACTTACAGCCTGAGGAGTCGGTGTCTCTACAGGGAAATGGTTATTGATGGGGTCAGTATCCTTTTTCTAACCCATTCATTGAAACTACGTGGAAACAATCATGTTTGAAGTACTTATGGTATGTTTTCTATTACGGATAAAGGAAAAAAAACTAGGAAATCAAAGATAAACAAGCTATTTAAATATTTAAAAAAAATAACCGACTTCAAAGCAAAATACGCAATTCCTTTTACTTCGATGGCATAGTTTGATTTAAAAACCAAACTACTGAATTGATTTTGGTGAAATTTCTATGGAACCAATTTGAAAGTAGGTACCTTTATTCTTTAAATATTTTTTTAAATTGCTCTATTATTGACGATGTTCTGTGGCAAAAAACATAAATACAACCAAATTGAGAACCTCCTTTTTTGAAGTCAGTTAAAAAGAAAGGAATAACCCAGGTGGAGAGCTAACCTTCAGTGACATTGAACAGCAGCATGCTGGAAGGCAGGGAGGCGCCGTGCTCGTTCACAGCGGTCAGGAACACGTGGTACGTGCTGTTCTGTTCCAGGTGATCGATGTGTGCCATTGTGTCTGTCACGTTCATTTTCTACGACATAAAGAGACGATATTTATTTATTTAATAAACATACAAAACAGAATGCAATAATTTAAAGCTATCTCATAAATTACATTAGAAGATAACATTATGATAATAGAAGAAGTTAAACATTTAACAAATATTTTAGTAGTAACAGACAAATTCTTTATTCATGACAAAGCTTACAATTTTCAATTAAATCAGGTAAAGCTAATACATTTGACATAAACTCATGTAGTCGGAATTTTTCGATTTATGCTAATTTAAATAAAATCCAATGAAAATTTTGCTAATTCAAATGAATTTAAGCCAATTCAAAGGTTAGGTTTTGTGTAGATATTTCAGTAACGGTGAATTTTTAAGATTTTAAAATAGAAAACAAAAGGTGGAAAAGAAACAAACAAGGAACAATTCGTTATTAGCTTATATTATAAAACTGTCGCTATCTTCTATGAAACAAGAAGAAAGTAATTATTAATATATTATTATTATATTAGCCTGTCTTGTCCCATTGCTGGGCAAAGGCATCTCTTCCCTCTTTCCATATTTTTATATTTTGTTCTATGGTGGGCCTCTTCTTTTTGTGGGCATCGAGTTAGTCTTTCCACCTCCTTCTAGGCCAGCTTTGCGGCCGTTTAACCGCCGGGACCCAGTCAGTGGTGGATTTCGCCCATAGCTCATCTGGCATTCGGCAGACGTGTCCAGCCCAGTCCCACATTAGCATAGCAGCCTTTTGAGCTACGTCAATGATCTGTGTTTTGGAGCGCAGTACTGATTTCCTAATGCGATCTATCATCTTTACACTCAGTATGCTGCGCTTCGTTGCTCGTTGGCAAATCGCGAGAGTGGCTTCTTCTTTGAAACAAGAAGAAAGTAAAGAAGAGATAATTCCTTTTTACCATATTTATAGTGACAAGTACTAAGTGGCTGTCCTTCAAATTTCAGTAAATGAAGATTATTTCGGGAATATTGTTTGCAAACAGTCTTTTTCAGAATATCTTTTCCATACTTTTGGTTATATGAAACGAAAACTTACATTGTAAGTAGCCTGCATGGTGTTGTAGCTGTAAGGCTGTGTGTTGTTGTCGATCTTCTGCCAGTGAATAGTGTAGGCAGTAGCGTTGGCACCGTCCTGGGGAGCCACCCAGTCCAGGAACACCTTGTCGCCGCTTACCAGGGAGTGGAGCTCGCGGGGCGGCCCAGGGAGGATGCCGGTACCTGAAGCAAGTAACTTTGGGTTAGATAAACTATATCCATACAGTTGGTCTTTGGCTGATTCTTAAAGGTCCAAATTTTAGCTCTTGCCAAAAAACAATGGAGTGCATCTAAAAATTAAGGATGGACGAGAGATTCTATGTATGGATGGAATGTTCTAAGAAAAACCCAATCTAAACCCAAAACAAAACATGAGGCAGTGCTTATTAAATGGCATCATTCCATTAAAGAGATGATACGATCTACGAGAAGTAGTCAAACGAGTCTAGAAGAAAACGAGCTAGAGCTCTTATTGGTAGTATTTTGATTTAATATCAGGCGAGATTGCAGTAGAACGCAAGCTTTAACTTTAAAAAAAAATGGTAGAGCACTTGTTTGTGTATAATAGTCAGTTACCTTCTTCGAAGCACTGAACGATGTTCCCGATATAAGGCACACAGGTGTTGACTCCTCCGGAATAAGTGCCTGAGCACACACCGCGACAGTTGGGGGGAACGCCGCGCCGCGCGCAGCATGCCTCATGGTTACGGCCTGACAGAAAGAAAATTAAACATTGATATTACAGAGTTATAATTTTAAATGACAAACGCAAAATCTCTCGCAGGTAGTTATATCATTATCATTAATCAGCCTAACATAGTCCACTGCTGGAAAGAACACAGGTCTCCCAGGGTACGCCATTCAGCCTAATCTTCACTTCTTTGTTTCCAACCACTGCTAGTACCTTACCTTACGTACCTAAGCAAAATTTGGTCTAACACTTTCCACAAAACCTAATGCTCAACAGTCTTCATTTTCTTGCCAATAATCTATCATGGTTGCATTATCGTAGGCTAGCTACGAGCATCGGCTATCTAGAAATAGGCAACGGAAGGCGCACTGTCCCAATCCTTTAACCTCTAAGAAAGAGAAGAACGAAAAGGGGATTTCCAAAATTTGTAGAATCCACTATACCTCCAGCGCCGCATCGCAGCAGTTTATGAAACTCCTGCGCACAGAGTGGCGCCAGCATCCTCAGATCCGACATCTTGGCATCATATGAGCACAGCGGCATGCACACCCCCGCCAGCTGGACACGCTCGCAGCAAGCCGTTACGTTGTACGCATTGGCTGTCTCTTCTTCATCTTCTATCACCTGGGTTGAATATAAACACAGTTTAAAGATACTTTGTCCTTAATGGCTGTTACTGTTACTACAACTTTTCTTTGCGGCTTCTCTGGTGTTATCGGAATTTTGCCTTTTGTAGAGCTAAGGGGGACAAAATAATATCCTGAAGGTCAAATTATAGGTAATTTTCAGACTTTACTTATAAGCGGAGTGCCCCCTTCGGCCGCGTACAAAACCGGAGGTACGAACCTCCGGTTTCTTCTGCCGTAGCTGGTTACGTAACAAGTTACGGCAGAAGAAAAAAACATCGTTATACTGGTTACTAGGAAAAACGTTTTTTTCTTTACACGATATTGACCTTTTATTTCGTAACTAGTTGTAGTGAAGAAATATTTTTAATTTGTAGGTAACTAATTTAAAAAAAAAAATGTCCATGGCCCACGTGAACCACACTGCGATTTTTTCCGCTAGGTGGCGCATCGACGATGCGGCCATAGTCAACTGTCAATCTCATACATATATTTGTTTTTTTTTAGTTTTTTACTATTTAATGGTTTAAGTTTTATTATTATCTGCTTATATTGGTTTGTACAGAAATCCTTTGCGTTGCTAATTAAAACTGTGCAACATAAAATGTAAACAACTTGCTACTACTTTTGCTCTATGGTCATTTATTTAGTGAACATACAAAACAGAATGACTGAATGAATGAATGAATATTAGACTAAACGAGAGAGAGCTAGATCCTCCAAGACTAAAATACCTACTATACTAGAATAATGAAACTAAAACTAAAAACCTGAAAAAATATAATATAATTACTAAAATATATCATTAAAAGGTGTCCCTTTAGGCAAGGTTCCGAAGATACTTTGCTCTATTATGGCTTTAACATTTTGATGTAATTTTATATGGGTGGGCGTCATTCTATATTTTTGTATTAATATTTGATAAATATATATTTAATATATATTTTAAATTTATATTTTAGATCTTGAAAATATAACTTAAATATTCAAATAACAATTAAAAATAAAAAGTATACCTACTGTGTCACAGTTCTTGTAAAAACCATTAAGTAGGTAAGCAGGCATTTAGCATTTCATGCTATCCATGCCAGCCTTTCAGAGTAAAAAAATCAATGAGCATGTATTTAGTAAAAGTACCTTCTAGTTATTCTGTACATTACCTGACTCTGGGTCCTGAAAATCAGTCGAGAAGAGGGATCCCCAACTCCGTGCTCGTTGACCGCTTCCACGTAGATTTCATAGTCAGCATTGGACTCCAGATCTTCCAGGATGTAAGGAGAATGTACCTGGGCATAACGATTACTATTATTATAGTTACAAATAACAAGAATAAGGGTTTGGAGCTATTTAAATACAACAATTCTGAAAGACGCGACTCGCAATCGAGAGTAGATCGGAGGGGGGGTTGAACAGATGGGCCCGTATCATTAAGTTCTTTAAAATACAGATACAAAATTTAAAAACTCATGCCACCGGATTTATAGTGAAGGAAAAGATCGCCGAGGAAACTTGCATAAATTACAGGAGAAGAAATTCACCGACTTATTTGGATTCGACAATCCAGCTAAAAGTCAAATTAACGGCTAGCTGAAAAAAAAACCTCTGAGAGATCTACTCCCAGCACAGTGGACTAATGCAGTATATCTCGCTGAATAACTAAAAATTAATAAAGCAAGATACAAGATAGGTATTGTTTAGACAATTTTCTATTCGAAAAATCGTGACATTTTGTACTTCCATTCTTCGTCAAAACGAACAACAAAATTATTTTTTGTAACCGACTTCAATAAAAGTTGATGATTCTATGTTGGACTGCAGTATTTTTTTAGGTATTTTCACCTATTTATCCGTCAATTGTGGATCGGTCCAAAATAATATGTTTTTTGTTTGAAAGGGTTATTTAATACTTTTGAGGTGGTCACATAATTGTTTGAAAACGATTGTTTTTTTTAAAGTTCGTATACTTGTTCACAAGAATCTAGAGATAATGTGAGTAAACGAAGATCAATTTCAATTACAACAAACAGCTGTATACGCTGCCAATATTGCATTTCCGCTGGCACGGCGCCACAGGCACGAGTTCCGCCTAACGAGATTCACCTGTTGCCGCGCGCTGGTCAAATACTAACGAGACTGTTTACTTGGCTTTACACAAAGGTTTGTTCAGAAAATAGCTGTAAGTGAGATGTGTACTTATGTTTCTCACCGGGACTTAATCGCGCACAAATAAATTTATTTTTTATTTACCTCGACGTGTCGACCATGTTCCAATGGCCGTGGCCATTATACTAATGGCATCTATACTCCTCCTATCCTACTCATCAACGCTCTTACCTCTCTAGGATATTCCTCTACAAGGGATTCTTGCGTCGGAGATGTAATTGATAGAACACACACAAGATACTGGCATAGCTGGATGACCTGGGTATGTCCTTAAACTGCACCTTGATTACCATCAAGGTGGCTTATATCTATCTATATTTTTAGGGATCGAGCAGTCAAGGCATCTAGAAGACGCCAAACTACAGCGCAGACCTTGCCAATATTACAGTAATTTATTAGTATAGTCCAAGTCAATAAGACTATATTTACAGCATTTGTAGTTGTTACTACACACCTTCTCCAGAGCTCTGTACTCGTCCACGGCTCCAGATTCGGACAGCGTCTTGTAGTGCAAGTTGTAGAACTGCACGGTATCGGCCAGGGTATTGGGGGGTGACCAGTGAACTACCGCGTAATCTGTGTCGATGTTGGTGAGGTAGAGGCGGGAGGGCGCGCTGGGGAGGACCCCGTACCCTTGCAGCAGGCAGTTGGTATACGAGCTCATGTAGCGGAGACACCTGGACAAGGGGTTTGTCATGTAGCAAACTTTTAGCAGTTAATTGAACGGGCACAAAATATTGAATCATCTGTTGAGAATGTTTGATAATACGAAAAAACTTGGGATAACTGCAGGTGATAATTTCACGTGTAGTAACTAACTATGACTGTTTACAAATATTTTAAGTAGATTTTCTCATTATTGTTGTATCTATTTGAAACTTTACAAGTAGAAGACTATTTGATAAAAATTATACTACCTATAATTTGATATCATCGTGCTGATTTGCAGATGGAACCGACTCATTAGCAATAAAATCTCGAAATTAGGCTGTTTTTATGATTTCTTAGTGACACAAATTCGATGATGAAGCCAGGAGGTGAACATCTCATTAGTTATTGGAAAATTCCTACAGACTGAAATCTTTTAGTTTATTTTAACAATGATTTTAGATAAGAATTTAAAACCGAACTCACTTAAAATGATTGAAGTCTAAGGTCGTAATATTTCCAGTGCACAGTGGAAGACAGGTCTCCGGCAGACCCCGGGACCGGCAGCACGGCGAGTGGTCCATGCCGTTGGCGAGGCAGCCGAATGTGACTCCGGCCCAAGGGGCGCATATCATCAGGTCGGTGACCTGCAACTGAACGGTTAACGCAGCTCTTTGGGAGTGATTGTATGTTAGTCACAGATGAGTGTGGCGATCATGGACATAATTACAAATGGTAAATTGAATTGTTCAGTCAAATTATGTGCTTAAGTTTGAAATTTAATGTGGCTTGCGATCGATGTAATGAAATTGTGGTTCTTATTTTATAATGATTATCACAATGATTACCATGGGGATCTGTGTTCTGAGATCTGATGATTAATGTGTCGCGAATAGTGTGCGCTAACCATGGTACCAGTTACTACATTTATATGAATTTGCGTTAAATTGTATACAAATAAACACAATGACAGTAGAGCTTTACATAAAAACATATTTTTATTGTCACGAAATTTGACAATTTTAAAAGAGATTTTTAGTAAGACTGCTACCTTTTAGAACCTTTTCTCTATGACAGACACATTATGATGTCCATGTTACTTACGACAATCTCGAAAGTCTTGGTCGGGTCGCACAACTTCTCAACACAACCGTAGTGGTTAACTCCACCGGCCGTGCAGCAAGCCCTGACATCAGGTAGCTTGGGGGCCGCTGCCACGTCTTTTGGCTTGATTTTACCAGGCGTCAGGGTGAGAGACCTAAGGAAGATGACATGACTGAGATCTGAGCTCAGGACTAAAAATAAATGAAAACGTAAGATTCTAAAAGAAACAGAGAAAGGTATAGCTAGATACAGAATAACTAAGCTCCTGCCAAGTAAGCGTGTTCCGTAAAAGACAGTATCATTTTAAAAAGGTTATGGTACGCAAACCTTTGATAGACTCTGATAAGATGTCTAACTTAGAAGATAAGAAAATACTTATTATCTTCATTGAACTGCTTATTTGTGCATTCAATGGCTTTTTTGACAAAAATATTTTACAGTTTTATAACAAACAGATTTGAAATGCTTTTAAATAGATACGATGCATTTTGAATTGCAATCAATACCTTATTATATAAATTAAATGTTTAGAACATTATAGATTTGTTTATGAATAGTTTTATTACAAAATAATATTTTTCCTTACCTTACAGCGTAGCTTGGTAAACTTGATCCATGTATGTTGTAGCTGGTTACAGTGATTTCATACATCGTGAATGGCAGCAAATCATTGACAACTAGGAACGTCTTATTCGCTTGCACTTTATGTGATATCGTCATCATCACTTTCAATGAAACATTGTTGCTCTTCATGGAACTTTCTGAAGGGTCAATGAGGTGTGCGTCGAAAGACCTCAACGTTGTGACGTTAACAATGTATTCTGAAACTGTGTCTGTGTTTTCTACTGGAGGACTCCACGATACGTTAAGCTGCTTCTCATTTAGAGGTTCCACTTCGACGTCTTCGGGTTGACTTGGTAGAAGTTCTAAAAAGGTATACCTAAGTTTTGATCATGTCATCGAGTTTTTCAAATAGGTGCTCATTACTGGCTCCAAACTTATTTCTAACATTGAAGGTCAACAGTAAACAGAAAAAAGAAATTATATTAATCGTAACCTACCCCATAACCCTACATCAGACAGAGTGCTCTGAACTAGACGGTCACCTGGTAGTAAGTGCCTGCCCATAACAGTAGCAGTGCCAGTAGCAGAATTGTGAACTTGCGAATACAATCCTGCAACGCGCTAGTCACCCTGATATATTAGATGTGAAATATTTCTAAGCAAGATATAAAATGAAAAAATGAAAAATGAAAAATGAAAATGTTTTTATTTCTGTAACCAAGATTACGCTTCAAAAAGTAGGTTGGGATCTTCTAGTAAGTATAAAATACTTGTAACAGAAAGTCCCACTCTTCCATAACCATTACATTCATTTTATGATTACAGACATTAAACAAGTAAATAGTTAGTATACCTACATATACCTACTAACATTTAATATATTTAAGTATTTGTTTATTTAAGTTTTCTTATATATTAAAGTAAATCTTCAACTTATGCAATTTGCCTGAAAGTGGTGTTTGTGTGTACGTGTCTGTGTGTGTTTGTGTGTGTGTGTGTGTGTGTGTGTGTGTGTGTGTGTGGGTGTGGTTGTGGGCGGGTGGGTGATTCGTGTTCATGTATGTTCATATGTTATACATGTAAAACATAAATAAAGATGTCTAGCGTAGATTGTTTACAGTATGTTGTAGCTTATTCAAGTATATATTCCTAGCAGTGCTTCTGTTTCGTCATAGTTTTTATGAATGATCCAGCTAGTTATAAGTTTTTTGCAATCATGATAATTCTTTGGATAAATATCTAAACTCTTATTTATAACATTATATAAACGCGTTGACTTATTAACAAATTGATTACTAGCATATGAAGTCTTAGTTGATTTGATCATAACTGCCTTATCTTTTCTTCTTTTATTGAGAATGTCTGTGTCGAATGGTAGATTCTTGTGAACCTTTAGGACTGAATGTATGATATAAAGTTTTCTCACGGTTAGTAACTGACATAATGAATATAATTTAGTAGTAGGAAATCTATAGGGTTTGAAATACATAACCTTCAATAAAATTCGTTGAGCTCTTTCTACCTCTATAAATTTGGTTTTAGCGGCACCGCCCCAAATTGGCAAACAGTAACTTATAATAGATTGAGCTAAGGCGATGTATATTTTGTTTAGTAGCATTTCTGGTGCCACATGTCGTAACGTTTTAAAAATCCATATTAATTTTCTTATTCTGGAGCTAATGACGTCTATTTGAGGAAACCAAGATAATCTTTGGTCAATCTGAACGCCCAGATACTTAGTTGTAATTACTTTATTTAAGATAGTGCAGTTGCAGTCATTATTGTGTATGGTGTCCGAATTATGGAGCTTAATATTAAACTCAGTTTTGGGTTGGGTTCTGTTATATATAGTGTAACACATGTAGTTGGTCTTAAGAGCATTTAGGGTAAGAAGATTGTGTCTAAGCCAATGAGAAATTTCAACGAGACCTTTTTCTACTTGTTCTCGTACCTTGTCCCAGGTAGCATTTGAAAAAACTACAGCAGTATCATCAGCGTAGGAGAATATTTTTGCATTTGCAAGTTTAAGATTACACAAATTGTTTATGTATATTAAAAATAAAGTAGGTCCTAAGACACTTCCCTGAGGAACGCCGAAGGTGATATCTGCGTCGTCACTGGTGTATTCACCTATTTTGACTTTTTGTTTCCTATGACTCAAATAATCTTGAAAAAGTGCTAAAGGTGTACCTCGAATCCCAATGTGATTTAATTTTTGCAAAAGAACGGGGACATAGACGGTGTCGAAGGCCTTTTTGAGGTCTAAATATACAGCCACACATTTTTGACCTTGATCTACTTGGTCTACAATAAAAGAAGTCAAAGCTGTTACAGCGTCCTCTGTGGATTTTCCACTTTGAAAGCCATATTGTGAGTCAGATATTAGATTGTATTTGTTAAGGTATTTTGTTAGTCTGTTATTTATTAATTTTTCTAATATTTTTGAAATGCAAGGTAACACCGATATAGGTCTATAGTTATTCTCATCGTCTAAGTCACCACTCTTGTGCACTGGAGTTATAATAGATTTTTTTAACAATAGTGGAAAGATTCCATGTGTAAAGCAAAGATTAGACAAATGGCAAATAATTGGGATTACTTCATATTTAGCCAGCTTGAGGAAACTAGTTGGGATGTTATCCCAACCAGCAGCACTATCTGATTTGAGGGTCATGAGCACATTATGCACTTCTTCGAAGTCAGTTTCTAAGAGAACAAATGAATTAGATTGAGCGTTATGAATGTCACCTGAAAATTTTGATATGTTATGATATTTTAACATATCTTCAGCTAGCTTTTTTCCAATATTTGCAAAATAGTGATTTACATAATTAACAGACTCAATTGGAGAAGATTTTATATTTAATAACTTTGTATTATCTGTTTTAGTTTTATTTAAATGTGTTATAGATCTAATGTTTTTCCAAAGAGTTTTAGAGTTTTTCGTTGATTTTGCTAATTGCGTGCGTTCATAATTTATTTTTAGTTTTTTTATCAAATTATTACAGAAATTTCGATACCTTTTATAAGTAATCTTTAGAATTTCATTTTGAGGCTCTAATCGTACCTTTTGTTGTAGTTTGTTTCTGTTTTTAATACATCGTAAAATTCCAGTAGTTATCCAGGGCTTTATAATACGTTTGTTTTTTGAAATTTGTACCGTATTGGTATTTTCTCGCAAAGATTCCATGATTTTATCTACTAATTGTTCTATCAAAGAATTGGGGTCATCACAATATATAAGTTCTGCTAGATTCTTTTTTGTTAAGCTTATCAAAGCTGCATTAAAATCAGTAACTGTTTTTGTTTTGCTACATTGGTTAGTAGTGGATTGACCAGATAAATTTAAGAATAACATGGAATGATCAGTGACAGTAGTGTTTAAAACAGCGATTCTAGCAGACGCATTGTTTTTCTCGATCTTTAATATAATGTGATCTAAACAGTTACTTTCTCTTGTTGGAAGTACATGTCCTGGCATTATACTATGCAAAGATAGCATATTTAAGTAACTTAGTCTATTTGTCCTTTCAAAACCTTGTTCAGCATCCCTTGAAATTAGATTTATGTTAATATCTCCCGCTATTATTATATTTTTATAATGTTTTAATGATTCTAAGTGTAAGTTAAGAGAGTCAATGAAAATATCAGCATTAGTGTTCGAAGGAGATCGGTATATACCCAAAATCGAACTGTTATAGGTATCTATTTGCACACATGATGCATGATTTAATTTTACCTCTTTAATGTTAGTAGTTACAGTTCCGTTTTTTATATACACCACAACTCCGTCATTTTGATTTAGATGATGACTAGTTTCAAAGGATGTGTAATTTGTTATAGAAGGAATTGGTTTATCCGTTTTTATTCTACATTCGGTCAAAATAATTATATCTGGAACTATATCGGTTGTACTTAAAGTTATAAATAAATCATCTATATTCCTATAAACGCTTCTAATATTTTGACAGAAAACATTAAGGCCATTGTCTGTAATAGGTACTTTCCGGGAGAGATCTTCAATATCACATTGAAAGCTTAGTGCAACTTCAATCTCGTCTATTTCATTTAATGTGGAAAGAGAGCTATCCATAACAAAATATAAAGAAACTGCGAGTGTTTATCTTGTGCTTTGTGCAAACCAATAAATTTAATTTGCACTGGCTAGTTAACTGTGTATTTGGAGGTAAGTCATGATTTTCAGATAATATGAACATAGTTTTTTGAATTCTGATTGTGTGTAGTATTTCAATGTGTAAGTGGAATTGTGTGTAAAATGTAGCATTTGTAGTGTAGGTAGTAGGCAATCTCGTAAGTAAATAACTCAAATTAAGACAGTTATTGAACATAAAGTAGAAAAGAAAAAGTAGTGACAATATTTTCTTCAAAAGTTCGATACAACCTAGTCATTGTTCTTGTAACAGCTGTTGTACTTGAGTTTGAGTTTTTATAGCAATTATGGGCGAGTTTTCATCTTTTCTTATATAGACCTTACCATAAGCAGTCCAGCAGAATTTATATTTCTTTGACTTTGCCAGATCTCGTGCTAGAAAATGCAGTCGAGAGCCCCTTGCTGTCAATTGCTCTGAAATATAAATAGGGGTATCTTCGGACGTCCGCAGGCCTAAATGAAGAGCACGCAGCTTCATCTTGTGTTTGACATTAAAGGTTTTACACATCTTTAGTAAGTCAGTCTTTAGCAGAGTGGAGGTAGTTTCCACAACAATTGGGGTATTTTTGACCTCTGTTTTCTTAGTGCGCACCCGATATATATCTTTGATGTCATTTTTGCTCAAGTTTCCGCCAACATTTTTCGATAAAGAAGCCACCATATCCAACAAGTCTTCTTTTGTTTCAGACTGCTTTTTTGGCACGTTTTTTAGCTCAAAATTTGTTTTACGACTCGCCATCTGCATATCTTCAATTTTATCCTCTAATAATACTATATATTTTTTATCTTCTTGTGTGACATTCTCTAGTTCGCGTATCTTCTTTTTAAACTCTTCATTTTGTGATGTCAGAAGATCTATAGATGATTGTATGTTGTGATTTCCCAGTTGAATATCTTTCAGGATTTTATTTTGATTTTGTTGTTTTTGTTCCAGACTGAGCATCATGGCTCTTATTTCTTCCTTAAAATTATTAAATTCAGAAAAATCTTCATCACGCCTCTTTCTCTTACAGCGAGACATACCGAAACCCGTAGGAGTTTTATCGATGTAATTTGTCTGACTTACGTCTGGATCCGAGTACGATCTGTCCATTTTACCTTCCATTGTACTAGGCTGTTATGAACCACAGAGAGGTTCAAAAATGCTTCAAAGCAACAAGCAGACCAAAATCACACGCAAAAGCCAGCGTACCGATATTCAGCAAAAGTACTAGGCAATCAGAAGCCACGAGGAGTAAGCACGGCGCTCATTAGAAGCTCCACCCACTATCAGTGAGCGGTGTATGCAAGAGTGAGCAGGACGCTAGCCAGTCGGGTGTTGCGTGCACTCCCGCGTCTCATTAGCTAATGTAATAACACTAATGACTCACTTGTCCACGGTATGTTGCGACGATAGGCGGTATTCCGAGCTCTTCGCCGTATATGCGCTCCTATTTTTGTTATCGGATTTACTGAATCGATTTTATTTAATTTTCGCTATTTAAATTAACATGAAGTCTTCGCTTTAACGTCTGACTACCTCAGCGGTCCAGGGGGAAGAGGAAAATACTTAACATATCTATTAATTTAACCATATAATTCTACTACTGGGCAAGGAATTTTCATATTTCCTTACTCCTATTTGCTTCCTACAGTTATACAATATAACCTCATTGTTCTAGATAGAAAACTAAAAAACTAAATAGAACATGCCAAGATGTTCTGACATCTGTTCAGCCTTACCAATTCCTTCGACGATACAAGCAAGGGTCTTCTCCATGTAAGCTGCGCAGGAGTAGTGCGTCTTGATGTTGTCTGTGACCGGTGTGAACTCCCCGCGGCACACGTCCTGGCAGATGGTCGGCACTCGCTCCTGCACGCAGCAGGGGACGTGGTTCCGACCGTCGGCCATGCATCTGGACAGATGTGAAATAATGACAAACCAAGTCTTCTATACATAGACTATAAAAAGTCGGTAAGTCGCGGTATCCTAACAGGTAAGCCGCGGTAGCCTAATCGGAAGACCGCTCGAATTGAAATCGTGACGTCACAGGTTCATACCCAGGCCCGTAACAATGTTTTTTTATGGAGTTTATGTACGGATTTTAATACCACTGGCTTTTCGGTGAAGGAAAACTTCGCGAGGAAACCTTCATACGTGGAAAAGTAATTCAATGGCGTACATAAATCCACCAACCCGCAACTTGACCAGCCTTGACTCGCCCTTCGAAGGCAGGCATAAGTTCAGCAGTGGACTAAGGTGGGCTGGTGATGACAAAGGAAGTGCGATATACGTTATTCTATCAGACAATATGGTAAGCTATTATTCAATATAGCATCAATGGTTGGCACATAACTGCAGTGATGTGATGGAGCTGTATGAGACGCTTAATATTAGGATGAATCAGCGCATCATCAACCTCACCTATCTTGTCAAAATCTGGTAAACACGGTTCAGGAGATTATAGAAAACATAATCAAGATGTCTGTCAATATGAACTTCTTTCATGATTGCCAGGTAAAAATGAAAACGCCAGGTAACATTGCCATCGAGTGGCAGTAGCAAGTGATTTTAATAATAGCAATTTTGTTTTACTTGGTACATCAAAGTATTTAATTCAATTGGGCCTTGATCAAAAGGCAAAAAGTGAAAATCAAAAGATCAATAGCTTACTTGACAATAGAAGGAAAATCGGGCTGGCAAGTCTCAGGGTCTTGGCCAGTCCCTTCCAATATGGTTTGTATGCTGCAGAAGCCCAGACAAGACTTGTTGACGTTGGCCGCGATGCAGCAGTCTGTGTAGTTGTGAGCCAGAGCCAACGTGGATAATGTTGGCGTGTTGGCTGAGTACGTGTCAGTTGTGTTAACGTTCTCGGGTGGCGTCAACCCGCGGGATATCACTGGAAGAGAAAGGTTGTGAAAGCAAAGCATGAAACCTTGTGATCGAATATACGTGACAATTAGTCGGCCGCGTAAATTCACTTGTCCCTTGTGTAAGATAGTAGTTTTTTAGTCTATGGAAATACATGGTATTCTTTGGCCAGTCTCAACCCAGAAGCGAAGCAACATTGGCCCATTCAAGAACGTCACTTAATAGTAATCTTAATTAAGTACACCTTGCGTGTATCTTAATGGACAAAAATCGTGCTGAAAAATGTGTGATAAAATGTCTTAAGAGCAGATCGAGCAGGTATCAGCAGATCAAGGAATTATCAAGGTAATTGAGGTAAGTTGGTATACTCAACACAATTCAGAAACGAAGTAAAGTTTGGAGTGTGTTTTGTTTCAGCGTATTCAAGGTAAAATCCCCGCAAATCCCAGAAAAGTTAAAAGACCACAAATACACACACGCAATAAAGCAGATCGAGCAGGTATCAGCAGATCAAGGAATTATCAAGGTAATTGAGGTAAGTTGGTATACTCAACACAATTCAGAAACGAAGTAAAGTTTGGAGTGTGTTTTGTTTCAGCGTATTCAAGGCAAAATCCCCGCAAATCCCGGAAAAGTTAAAAGACCACAAATACGCACACGCAATAAGTGTATGGTTAAAAATAAACTAAACTTTCCAAGAATGGATATTGCGCTGTCCTTTTTCTTAGAACTATTCCAGGCATATGTAAGGCATTCATTCATAGATTTCTAATGCTAGATTGACGTACTCTTTCATTTCACCTACACGCGGTCATTTACTATCAGGAGAGTTGGCAGTCAAATGTAGAACTTTTTCCAATGGAAAGAAAACCTTACCAGTAAGTCTATGGAAGCTCCTGACGGGTGGCTCCGTGTTGAGCTCGCAGATGTACAACCCTGAGTCGGACGGCTTCACCTGCTTTATGACTAGCGCCCACACGTCGCCGCCTTTCCGGATGCCCGGCCCTTGGATGGGCTCTTCACCTGGGGAACACGAATTCATTTAAATGCCTGTTCCTAATGCGCTCTGTTAAATGTCGTTGCAATACCACAGAACTAAAGCAAAACACGTACCTACACACTAACATAGACCAAACTATGTTTTTTAAAACTTAAACAGTAATAAAAAATATGACCTCTGGCGGAATCGAACCTGTATACGATTATAATTGTGTTACAAAAATTTACAGGTGGCGCCAACGCTTTAGTTGTAGCTTGAAACAGTATCAGAATTATGGCGAGTAAGGCAGAGATTTCTGTAGTTTAATTGGCAAAGCAGTTGAGACGGAAACCCAGAGATGTCGCGTATGCAGGTTCGAGTCCTGCCAGAGGTCATTATTTTTTTTATTCAATAGACTAAACTAACAAATAGGGCCGACTCCTCCAAAGACAAATACAGTTATAACGGCTGTATTCTAATTATTTTTTATAATATTCTTAAAATTGTATGTCAATTGTATGCTTATGTTTTTTCTTTGGTTATTAAAAATGTCTAAGAATCCAAGTACAAATTTAATACAATAATCTTTTTTTTTATATATATTACAATAATCAAGTACGTGGTAAGTTTTAACTACGTGGTAACTTATGCATCTTAAAATTGGATCGCTATGAACTTTATAAATGTAATTATTTTATACCTTTTTTATGTATTTTTTTCGACACAATATTCGGAGTATCCGATTTAATTACACGTGAGTATTCCCGTATAAATAAAACAAAAATGTTTATAAATGTACTTATAAAGGAATTTTACTTTTATTTTAGAAAGTCTTCTTTAGGTCGTAAAGTTTTTGCCACACTCGAATCATTTAATAATATAAACATTATAATTGGCTAAAGGTAAATGATAAAGCCTGCTTTTAAAACTTGCAATTTCGTCACTTATGAAACAAAAATGCGATCTATAACATAGTGATATAATGATGAATGTGGTAGTACTTACTATCATCATCACGAAGGACGTATACCCTATCATCCCTGGTGACTCGGACGCTCCCCGCTGTCAGCAGGTTTAGGTCTCTAGCCCTCTTCCAAAGCACGGGCCTGCCCCTGGCCCCGAGCACCACGCAAGTCAAGAGAGCGTCCTCTCCACTCTTGACCGCCACGCCTGCTGCCGGCGCTCGCATCCAGGTCTCTTTCGGCTCCTCATCATCTTGTGATACGGCTGATGTGCTGACGCTTTCCGCTGAATCATTTCGGAGTTCTGTTGATAAGAGAAATAAAGGTCACATTAGATACAAACATAAATATTATTCGCGCTTAAAAGTGTTGCAAGCTTAAGTTTGATGGTTCTACCACTTTCTATTTGATAGTTCCATTGTCCATTTTTGCTATACATGTATATACTGTATATATTACTACTGTATATATTGTAGGTATATTTAATACCTAGTCATCGATTGACGTCGGGACTACACATTGTTTGTAAAATTTCAGCTCAAAACCAGTATATTTTTTTCTGGTTTTTAGTCCCTACAAATAAATTGATTCGTTGTGAAGTAGTTCTACGTAATACTTCAAAATTAAAAAATACTTGAGACAAAACAGTTTTTTTTAATGAGACAGGAAATCCCAAAAAAACACCCAAATCACGTCAAATAATTCGCAAATACATTTAAAAAATTGGTTTAAAAAATTCAGGTACACGAAACCTTACCTATCATAATCAAACGTTATTGATTAACAATCAACCCCAATTTATAAATGTTAACGCTCAATTTGTGTCCAATTAAAACCCCCAAAGAGCCACCGATAGGTACTTCAAAAGCTAAAATTTAACCTCTGAAATCAAAGTTGCGACTAAGCCCTTTAGAAAGTATTGAACTATGTCATGCCTCAAAGGGGCTCAGAGCTTCAATGAGATTTGGCAAATTCTGACCTCGCGACCCCACCTCTGGCTTTCTGATAAAGAGGTCATCTGTATCCAGGATGGTACCCAAGTATATAAATGTGAAGTTTGGGCAAAAGCCGCAGCGTGATGAGAATTTTAATAAAATAAAACAAAGGAATCTGTAGCAGCTGAAATTCCTCGTTATTTACAAAAAATGGATGAACGTTTATTTTTTATTCGAGCTAACGAACGCTCGGCCAAACGTGATTGCTTTTTCTTTGCCTCATTTGATTTTTCAAAGGATTCAAATTAACTAATTAACTGGGTTTATTGAATTTTAAAACGCCATTTCGGCGCCGTTTGTGTACGATTCATCGCGAAAAATGGCGCTAATATTTTGATTGCTCTCAGATAATCCTACCTTGTTTTGTGGTTCCAAAATGCTAATTGTGGTTTGGCAGTAAACACCATCTAGATATAAAAGGTTGGAACCTATCCAAAGAAAAGTGAGTCAGACATTTCAATAGGTCTTAAAATGAAGATTTGTTACTTGAATCCTTGACGGTTCGCGTAGCTTGGATATAATAGGAACAAAGGATACTAAGTATCTACCGTGAAGAATAAAATATTCGTTCCAAATAATATTGTATAATTATGTAAGTAAAACACAGAATGACGTGACTCTCTCTACAAAAGAAGGAAAAGAAGAAAAAGGAGCGCCCGTTTTATGTATTTGTTTGTAGTTTGTATTTTTTTTTACATTTAAGTGACAAGACGAGCAAGACGTTCGCCTGGTAGTAAGCGTCACGCCTGCCACTAACAGTAGCAGTGCCAGAATTGTGAACATGCGAACACAATACTGCGCCGCACTGCACTGTGCTCGTCACGCTGTTGTGTGTGTTGATGTTAAATCTCTTCATACCCAGTAATATCTCTGGTAACATTGCCCTTCAAACCGGAACACAGTAACGCTTGCACACTACTACAAAGACACTAATATCATTATTGGTAGTTGTAGGTATCAAAGCATTATGTAAAAGCGATTTCTCAATAACAATTGTCGCTTTAAAGCCTTAACATGACTGTGTAGGTGATATTTCCCGAACGTACGTAGCCTAGAATTAACAGTTTCACATAAAATGGTGAAGAATTTCAAAAGGGTATGTGAATCCGCCTACCTGCACCGGGCCAGTGTAGTAAGGCGAATTCACATACGCTATTGAAATTCTTCAGCAGGTATATCCAGGTAGCCTCGTGAAGATTTCCTTCACCCAAGGCTGGATTTTTATACGGGCCTCAAAAAATCTTGCTAGATTTTTAAAGGCCCGTATAATCTAACAGCCGCCTTCACCAAGACGTCAACGAGAACGAGATGACATTGCAGAAGTAGCGGTACACAGGGTACTATAGCCGCGTGTCTACCGCACGTTCGTCACCCAAACGTTCGTCACCCAAGCGCCACGCGCCGTGACGGACGTGCAGTGGACACGCGGCCATAATAATTGGTGTACCGCTACTTCGGTGACGTCATCTCGTTCTCGTTGACTTCTCTGTGACGGCGGCTGTGGACAAACGGCCTAAAGCGTGCTATATACTTAAACGACTTGGCGTATTCGGTTCTACAGTGTTGTTGAACAATAAAGCCAACCCAAAGCTATTATTACTTATTCGACTTTCATTCGATTCGGCAGATTCGGTTTATTTTCCAGAACGTATTCCAGCCGATGAATGCCGCCCCGTCTTATTATATCTATACCACGGCATTTTTTTTATTAATGCTTTTCTGGAGTTTTCACCCAAACATCGAAACATTTGTCTGACTTTTTGACGTACGTATAATTTGAAATACACATACATTTATACGGGGCTAACTATCCAATACTTTACTTTGCTTCTAAAATATACTTCTTTTTGCATGTTTCGTATAGTGGGATCTCCTACAAAGATGCGGAAAGCACTTAGCACTTATGTGAAATATGGCGTTGCACAAGGACAGAAAGAATAGTAGCTTCTTGTGGACAGGTCATTAAAACTGAAGTCACAAGTTGGAAAGTTATGTCGTGTGACATTTTCGCGACTTTGATGAAAAGCAAAGAAATTAAGGGCATCGAGAAAATATACATGTTTTTTGTTTTTTGATTCTGAATGCAAGACAGTATGTCTTTTGATAATTAAAATTCTTTGTTGACACTTAAAAAAAACACATTGCATTATATTATGAAGACTGACGTGGTTTTGACATATTTTTTTTAATTATACGGGAATACTCACGTTTAATTAAAAGGTCACCGGATGTGATCGAAACTATAGTCGGAGTATCCGATTTAATTAAACGTGAGTATTCCCGTATAAATATAACAAAAACATTGCATTATGTTTTTTTTTTAAATTTGTATTCCTAGTTTAATTTGAATACAATGAGCACAAGCCCCTAAGCTACTTTAGGAAACTTTCCAATAGCGCATACACAAAAAAACAAAAGAAAGTGCTAAAATTAAGTTAGTTAGCCTTTCAACCTACGAGTAAGCCTGATGTTAGTATATTTATTTCTTTCAGCCTGTATTGTCCCACTGCTGGGCAAAGGCCTCCCTTCCCTCCTTCCAGACTGCTTGGTCTTCGGCTTTGGTGGCCCAGTGCTTGTCGTGCGAATTCAACTCGTCACGCCAGCTTCGTCTGGGTCGACCCTGAGGTCGTTTGCATTTAGGAACCCAATCTGTGGTGACCTTTGCCCAGCGGTCGCTTGGCATGCGACAGACGTGTCCTGTCCTGTTTGTATGTTTTTTTTTACTGATGTTTTTCTGTACATAAAAAACTTGGAGGACTCATCTCTCTCTCTCTCTCTCTCTCCCTCGCATTTTTTTTAAATAATTACATCAGTATTTTAAGAGCTGTCAGAATATATCATAAAGTTATTAACGCACGTCCGTACTAGAAGTACGTACTATGTTTTCCAGGCTCGCTATTAAAAAGGTCTGTGTGTATCAACAGGTGGTACATGACGAACATTCGCAGGGTTGGCACTCATCCTGCGAGGTGAGCGTACGAGAGTACTTTCGAATCTCTTTCGTGGCGTCTACGAGGACACTCATACTGTAGGAAGGTGTCGTTTTGGTAAACATGTTGCGGAATTCGTATAAGTAGCAATGGTTATGGAACTAGGAAACAATAAATATTAATAAAACACTGTTTTAAACTATCACGGTTGTTCACTACAACCCCGTAATATCTGAGTACTATTATTTATTCTGTGGTAATATCCCGCAAATAATAATAGAACTCAGCATTCAGCTCGCACGCACGCACGGCAGTCTCTCGTTCAGCAGTGGATGGGCTGACGATGATGATGATGAATAAATTTGAACTATAATAACTAGTAAAGCTAACTGTTAACTGTGTTAGCTAGCTGTTAACAACATAAAATTCTGTATAATACAATATTACCCTTCTTTTTGGATAGTGGTGTAAAATAGATATTTGGAATAAATATCGTTGGGCATTATGAAAACCAATGAAAACCATTTACTGATGTTTTTTTTTTTCAAAGGTTATAATTAAGTTTCTTTCGTAAATTTCGTTGTTGCTTTACAATTAACTTAATTATTTTTGGGATCAAATAGGTAGATAAAATAATATATATATATATATATATATAATGGATACAATCCTTTTGTTTTTTTTGTGTAGTAGGCTAAGTAGTCTTTGTAGTTTGTTGTAGTTAATAAAGGCTCATGCCTAAAAAAAATAGGTAGATTAACTCTATATTGTTTAATTAAAAATAAGAAACATCTTGACAACTAGAAATTGTAAATCATTAACCAGGCAAATTAAAAGCCTGAACGATTTTAGAACTGGATTACATCGCGGATTAATTTTGCCAAAATATCAAAATTCCAGTCATTCTTCGTAACTTCAAGGACCTTTTCGAATTCCATTCCGTCTTGGTAGACGGTCACTAATCATCCTTTCTTTCACTAAGAAACTCATTATTTTCGAGTGGGCCATAATCAAAGTCGACGGCGGAGGGGCCATCTCAATCAAGCATTCAGGTTCTTATTTGTTTCTACATAAGCCGATTGTCTCGACTCTCGAGCCCTCAACAACGAGGTTATTAAAAAATATATCAACTTTTCCCTTATTTCGAATACTTCGCAGCCCTTTTTATTAAAGCTTATTTCAATCTTTTGCATTTAATAAATAATGGAGTTGTATTAGGGACGTCGAAATATAATCGAAATTGAACGTAGATGTAAACAAAATTCAGAGGTGACAATGATGTCGATTCTGTTGCACCGCTCACTAAACTAAAATAATCTGATAGGACTAAAATTATACGCGTCTCATTTCATTTCAATATGTTAGAAAAGGATGTCAAGAAGTTTCGTCCTGTCAAAATAAATGTAGTTTAGTGGTGCAATAGAATCGACACCAATGTGGTCAATTTGGAAGGTTTTAGTTCTGAACTAATTAAAATATTGCTGTCACCTTTTTACTAGGCATGTTAGCTAAGGACAGCGATACTTTAGTTAGTTTAGATCTGTCAACAAAAACCTTCAAAATCGACCACATTGTCAAAGTGAAATAGTAAACTGAAAAGGAACGATGTTTTTTTATTTATGTCGTGTTGTATTATAACGTAAAGTTTGATTTACCTGCTGTGCAGTATTTTAAACTTGAGTTTGCAACAACCATCTAGAATCTCTCAATCACAGAACGAATACAAAACTAAAAATAAAAATCAATTGAGCCCAAACTCTACCTCTACCTAAGTAAGTAACAATAGGAAGTTTCAATTCATTACAAATGATTATGCAAATTTAACAAGCAAAGCAAAACCATGGTTAATGTCCCCATGATTGAGGGAAATGACAGCGGCTGAATGAGTAAATATTGATATCTTACAATAAATTATTTGATAGCGTTTTAGAAAAAACTTTAATAAAACTATCTGATACTGAGAAAAAGAAAAAAAAACATTCTCATTTTATAGTTTCTGTGGGAACTACAAAACCCATTTCACACATCGAGCTAGAAAAACAAACCGAGGGTGCTCGAATTGTAAAGTATAATGTTGTTTGATAAAACTTTTGGGTAATTTGGGGGCATAGACCAAAAGCAATTGCTCGTTTATATTACTCAACAATTCGTTATTTTACAAACGGTAAAGGAAGTATAAGCGTCGAGTCGAATAGGTTCGTGTGGTGATCTTAGGAATAATTTAAGGCCTAAATGTTTTACGTATTAACATGAAAAGTGTTATTGCTGCCATTACGATTTGATCTACACTAATATAAAAAAAGAGGTAAAGTTTATGACTTGGTTATCTCTTGGTATCTTCGAAGTAATATTTGGAATTACTTATCTGATTTACATACATCTTACACAAATAGAAAGCTACACTATCCCTCAGGCTATATTTTATTGTATTGTCAAATTGGTATAACTATTTTGCTATTATTAAGATCCACAGCAACGCGCGGCCGGGTACAGCTAGTCACACTTATATCATAAATGCGTAGGTAAGTTTGTCGGTGTGTGTTTGTTACTCCTTCACGCTGGAACGGCTAAACTTATTTGGATGAAATTCGGTATTGACGTTGGTTATACCTTGGATCAAAAATAGGTTACTTTCTATACCAGGAATCGCGGGTGAAACCATGGGCTTAGCTAATTTCATATATAAGCAGAATTCTGCGGGTTCCTCCGCTATTCTACAGAAACCTTTTGTGGATAAAAAGTAACCAGGGCCTTATTTTTGGATCATACGCAAGCGTTGCGCATGCGAAAGGAGCCGACCTTCGAACGATATTGTTTGGAATAAGGTTCAATATCGTTTAAAAGTCGGCTCCGCTCGCATGCGCAACTTTGCGTACGATTCAAAAATTAGGCCCCAAGTGCGAAAACAGGTCATAAACTCCATTACAAATTTCGCCCAAATCCGTTAAGTAACTACAGCGTGGAGTAATTTTCGCTAAGTGCTAACATTCAATCATTAAGTTTCCAATAAACAAATATATCATCAGCTCTCGGTCTATGTAGGGGTAGTAAATATTTATGTGAAGGTTTTTCGGCTTGCCACAAGGGTTGAAAGTGAATTTAGGTTTAATGGAATCCGGAGGAGGGGGTAGGATTGGAAGCAGAAGCAGGTTTATGAATGGTAATAGGGAAACTAATGTATTGCCTGGATTACCACGCTGAAGGCTCTTGTGATATAGTGAGGCTAAGCAGAATGGTTGAAATAGATCTAGGGTTTGGAATATTCATAGCTACGGACAAACGCAAGCGACTACTGTGGGTTCGCGGTAACGAGATAAAAACATTCTAAAAAGGGTCGGTAGTTACCTCTTATTATTAGATACTTATTCAATGACAGTAAGCCGTCAAGGTACGAGTAATCTTGCGACTCGGACAACGAGGGTTCCGTACCACTACCAGTACAAGGTAATGCGCGATATTAACGAATATTCTGTGAAAATTTCAACCGGCTATCTATTAAGATTCACTAGATTATAGGTCAGTAAGGATCGGAAAGACAGATGAACAGACAAACAGACACGGTAGGCGGCTTAATAATAGGGTACAGTTGGATTCTCTTTGGGAACGAAACCCTAAAAGAATTACCACTTTCGTTCAAATGATTTTTCTTAGCCATGCACCAAATAGTTAATCTCTTTGCAACATTATCCCATCCCAACATAAACATGGAGCAGTATCTAATACTCCTTAGAGATCTAGTCATTGAGAAAAAATACAATAAGTGCCGATTTATCGAATCTGACGATTCTTTTATCGACGTCCAAATGAACTACAAAAATTCGAGATTCTCTAGAGTTTTATGAATAAAATATAATTACCAGGGTATTAAAATTCCTGCACTCGCAACGACAGCTCGAGACAATTTTACTTTATAAGCGAAAATAGGACACCGTGGGTTAAAAACTCAATTCCAAAGTAATGAAATTTAATCCGCGTCTCGCTCGGGAATATTTTCACCGCGGCGGTGAAATAATTCCCGCGGTGAAGACTCATTAAAAAGTCCATAGATTACTTTTAGTTTTAAAGTTAAGCTAGAGAATTGTACGGAATAACAGCTTATATAAAATAGATATTACAGCCAATCTTTAAGAATGTAATTGACAGATCTAACTTTTTTTAGATCTAACTACTGCCAAGCATTTTTTTTAAATAAAAGTTTGCTTAAACAGTGACACAACGATTTTGGCAATTTTTTGAGACCTTTAGAAATTAATTTGATAGAATGTAGAATACTTATAATTTCTTTTATAAATCAGATATCAAAATATTTTTATACCAAGAGTGCCTACACACAGCGACAAATTTTAATAATCAAAACGATCGCCAACGCTATAAATTCTACTGCTCGTTTCAGGATTCAGTAAAAATTCTATCGTGTTCACAAGCCATTACACAAGTTCCGTTTGAAATTAAATTAGGCAAAGAGTTGACGTAAGAAAATTCTGATTAACTTTATTATTATTATAATTATATTATAGAACATATAAGAAGCAAGTCGCGTTTGACCCCTTGCCTGATGTGGAGTAATGTTGCGGTCTAATATACAGGGGGATGGGGTTGTAGACCGTATCCTTTCAGGGTATGCTTGAGCAGATCTTGGACTATCTTGTAAGCGACTGTAGGGTTATTCACATGTGTTTGTGTTTGTTAATTCTTCACTTAAACACTTTTACGTTTACACATAATACACGATATACTCGCAAACACGTTTTTTTTTCGCATATAATTATAACTAGAGACTTCGTCCGCGTACGCAAGAAATTCGGGCCGCTCCCAAAATTCACCATATTTTTTTAACAAATTTATACATATCTACTATTTATAAGTGAGTGAGTAGAGGCTAAATACTATTGGCTCAAGACCGAGACAATTAAATGGCGTACTACAAGAAAGTCTAAGCTCAAAAGCTGTAGGCGATTACGGACTGAAAATGATTCTTGTGATTTCAGCTCTATAAAATACAGAGTTACTTGAATATATATCTCAGTTGCTTTTCGACAAATACTATATTAGTTTCATGAGCAGTTAGTATGTTATGCAAAGTAGTTTCCGAGAATCAAGTTTGGCATGTGCTAGATTGAGATCTTGTAATCGTTCGAAACTCTAGTTATACTATAAACATATCCCCAGCGTTAAATTTAGCATAGTGGCATATTTTAACTGTACGTGGATTTAAATAGGAATTCTGGCCACTATTATCCATCTTTACGCCAATCTCTATCAATTTGGTTGTCATTTAAAGTTTGTGTATACTTAAGCAATTGTAACGTTATTAATTTTAAGGGCTTTTAAAATGTTTTTTTTAAATATTACTAACTTAAAAGATATGGTGATAGGTTATTTATATAATAAATAATCATAACATTTTATGTATAGTACATTTTTTTTAAGGCGTCCGAAAAAATACATATTAATACTTAACAGAACGTTTATCCAGCTTTGCAGTAGGTTACCTTATTAATTATTGGTATTAAGTATTGAAATGGATATTCATAAATGTCAAATTAAAGAGACCTACTAAGATTATTTACGTTTTTCTACCCTAGTAATGGAAAGTCCACTTTGGTAATTTCCATACTTAAAATTATTATTTATTAATTTGCTTCGTCTTAAAGTAGTGTAGTATTGCAGTATGTGTTGGTGCTAAAGTTTTTAAAAATTAATATAACAAGGAAGGGAAAAGAATAACGTGCTTATCTTGTTACGAACAGGGGGCAAAAATTGGCGCGTTTAGCAATTCTGCATAATCCTATGAAGATTTATTTCGCAAATCGTAAAACGTTCACTTAAGCGCCAATTCATACTATGATTTTGCAAATGATTCTATTACGGAGTTCATTAGTTTGAAAGTATTATATATCTTGTTACGAACAGGGGGCAAAAATGGTCGCGTTTAGCAATTCTGCATAATCCTATGATGATTTGTTTCGCAAATCGTAAAACGTTCACTTAAGTGCCAATTCATACTATGATTTTGCAAATGATTCTATTACGGAATACAATAGTTTGACAGTTTTCTATAGAAAGTCGTAAAATGGTCGATGAAAGATGAATTGCATAAAGTCAACCAGTAGATTCGTTAGAAGTTACTCGAGAGCAACTTTTTACAATTCACTCTGCTAAGAATTCATAAGATGAACTGCTTTTAGGGGAATTGCTTAGTGCGGCCATTTTAGACCCCCAGCACCGTACTTTTTTAAAAACTTTTTATACGTTTGCGTTTGACTGCCATCTCGTCTGATGTTAAACGAAGATGCAGCCTACGATGGAGCACGATATACATGTACTATGATACCGCATAACAATAACCAGACCGATGAAAGTCTAGAGACAATCCAAATTCTCAAACCCACTACCAGTCGGCAGCATGAGAGCATTGAGCATTTGAGCATTTGGATTGTCTCTAGACTTTCATCGGTCTGGATACAATCCTTTTGTTTTTTGTTGTGTAGTAGGCTAAGTAGTCTTTGTAGTTTGTTGTAGTTAATAAAGGCATATGCCTAAAAAAAACAATAACCTACCTTAAACAAACGATTTGTGCTCACCTCACAACCTATACCTTACTTCCTTTGAATTACAATAAATTAATATTATCTGAATCTGAATCTGAATTTGCCCCAGACCATAACATTTATTACAACAAGTCAATATAATGAAGTCTCCAATAAAACAAGCATTCACGTCGTATATTTTGCTATTATGTAAGCCGAAGTGATTTGATCTCGGATACGACATCCTTCCGCCTGCACAGTTAATAAATCTTGCAATAAGACCCAGCCTTGTTCATATCGCGAATAAGTTAAGCAAATTGCGTGTGAGCTCCCATACTACACTATAAGGAGTGCAATATTTACGATGACAGTATCTAAGGTCTCACAGTGATTGAGAAGTGGATATATTGACTTAATGAGAAGTGGATATTATGAGAAGTGGACTTTATGAGAAGTGGACTTTATGAGAAGGGGCCATCCATAAAGTACGTCACACGAATTTCATGATTTTTAGACCCCTCCCCCCTCATTGTCACAGGTGGTCACATTTGTTTTTACAAATAATTTCTTGTAAATTTCAACAAATTGATTAATAAAATCAACAGCATTTCAAAATCATTATTATGTTTTTATCCTTAGAATGTTTTTTTTATCGGTACTGAAAAATAAACATCCAAAATTAAAGATAAGCACATACGCTACTGCTGAAATGTATACCACCAACAGGAGCGAAGCGGGATCGACCAACTTTATGTGTACCCACGCTAAATAACGTTCAGTAAATTACGCCCGACTCCGGGACTATACGCCAGATTAAATAACAGTTACTACCAAACCGAGCCCAATGTCAACAATATTACGAGAAGTGGGCGGACTAAAATCGTAGTCACAAGTTGTAGAACTCATGAACGGTTATTTGAGATGGAGTGTTTGCTGAATCAACTTTCTAGGTATTAAATATGTTCTTTAGAAAATTTCATGTGTTTTTATAGCTTTTTATAGAGACCTGAGTACCGATTAGAACACGAGGCTGCGGGCCACGCTTGCCACGATTCAGTGCTACCACAGAAGACATTTTGGAGAAATTCAGAGGCACACAACGGGCAATGGAGAGAGCTATGCTCGGAGTTACTTTGCGCGATAAAATCCGGAACGTGGATATTCGCCAAAGAACCAAAGCCACCGACATAGCTCGCGGGGTTTGCAAGTTGAAGTGGCAATGGGCAGGCCACATCGCTTGACGAACTGATAACTGTTGGAGAAGAAAGGTTCTTGAGTGGCGATCGCGAACCGGATGACGTAGCGTAGGAAGGCAAAATCATTTAAATATAATATCGGTTTCTTCTAAGCAAGCGTGCTCCAACGTAGACTGCATCTTCGTTTATCATCTGACGAGATGGCAGTCAAACGCAAGCCTTTAAACATATAAAAAATATAAATAAATAAAAAAAACTAGCGTATCTAGCTACGACACAATAAAGTGCAATTCAGGATGTGCGAGCGCTAACTACTTACAGTTATATTGGCCTTGTCTCAGAGAAGTTGCCTTTCTGTTTAGCGCGTAACTCTTACCTCTTCTGACTGAATTGGCCCGTTTAGACGGGCCCGCAACGTACTTGTAGCTTCATACCTATAGTGCGTAGTGCGCCAGGCTGGTGCTACTCAGAATTTTGACTTCAATCGTCTAACAGCCGGTGTAACAATAATGCACCGCGCTTGATACGGTACAAAGTATAAACTTGAAAATCATTTTCTATACTAAGTATCCAGAAAGAGCATTGTCATCGAATTTTAATTGAATTTGAGGGTTTGCGGTTTGCTGAGTTAAATTAGTTAAAATTATGCAATTTTGACGTAACAGCCGAGTTTGACATTTGCCTGAAGAAAGTAGTGTAAGTATCTTTTTCATAATTTTATATCTTCAGCTATCCGCTTCCAACCCCTGCCAGCTGTCCTACGTATATCGTCACTCCATCGAGTCTCAGGACGTCCTACCCTACGTTTGCCGATACGTGGCCTTCACTCTAGAACACGTCTACCCCAGCGGTTATCGGTTCTGCGACAGATATGACCAGCCCACTGCCATTTCAGTTTACTAATATGCTGAGCTATGTCGGGTTGAGTGGCGTGCCTTGGGAGAGGCCTATGTCCAGCAGTGGACTATGCAGGCTGATTATGATGATGATGATGATGAATTTTATATCAATCTTCTTTATGTGTGAATACACACAGAAGAACGTTAATTCCAGTTCTAAATTATACTTTGTTTTTGGTGTCGCCCCGACGTTTTGTTCTAAGATACTGGTTTCGTACAATGACGAAAAAGTCTTCGACCGCAACTGGTTACCAATCTACGGTTTCGTACACGGCCGAAGGGTTCCTTTTTACCAGAACCTATTCTCTTTTTGCGCAAGCTCTACCTAATCAAAGCTCAAACGAGGACTGTCGTAATATTTCGCATAATGATAATTTCTGGGAATTTCAAGCACTACGTTGAATATAGTGGCTTCGTGCACATTCAGTGTTCCATTACCTTGTCAATGGTAGCTGAAATTGTCTTTGTACACATTATTGGTGGAGCGCTAAGAGTCAGCTCGAGTAATTTCTGGCGAAGTCCTTTGGCGTAATGACAATTTAGAAATCATAGCACTGGCTTTCCAGTAAAACATCGTAAATTATGTGTTCGGCAAAAAATAAACAATGGCGGATGCGAATCAGCCAAACTACAATAGATCAGTGTTCTTGTCATTTTATCCAGACCTCGTTTGGGTTATATACACCAAAACAAACCATCTTTTGTGGCAAGGCTATTTTTAGCAGTATGATAAAGGCCGATGCAGTAATGATCGTAAAGTCTTACTGCGTCATGTTGCGGTAAAATGATAATATTCTTGCAATTTCACAAGTTTTACACATTTATCTGGGATACACAAATACTCATATTACCCTAAGAATATACACCATAAGAGACATAGTATTTTTTAGTAAAATTGGAAAATCGTTAAAATCATATATGACACTTAACTGATTTGCCCTAGGGTTTGACCCGCAAAGACAGATGCTGATGAGTTTAATATGTTAATTTTCGCAGTTTCAGATATGTCTATGCCAAATATTCCCGATTCCAGGCACGTATCCAGACTTTTGGTTCGGGGGGGGGGACAAACATTGAAACAACCATGTGAACTGTGTAAACATCGCTGTAATCACTGTACTATAATTTTTAATAACTTAAAGAAGTACCGTCCGTAGTTTAGTCATACACTTATAAGTATTTTATCTATACTAATATTATAAAGAGCAAATATTTGATTGTTTGTTTGTTTGCATTGAATAGGGTCCGAAACTACTGGATCGATTGTTGACGACCGACCGACCAAGTTGTATTTATATATAATTATTTTATATAAATACTAGCAACTTGCCCCTGCTTCGCACGGGTATGAAATATAGCCTATGTTAGTCGCTAATAATGTAGCTTTATATTGGTGAAAGAATTTTTGAAATCAGTCCAGTAGTTTCGGAGCCTATTCAATGCAAACAAACAAACAAACAAATAGTTATGTCTCTCTTGCTCGAGAAGCGCTGGTCGTATTGGCCGACACGCCAGCCTGAACGACATCACACGCAGGTCTTTTTCCACCGCCAATGTCGCAGCTGTGCTCGAACCGAGCGGTCTTGCGCGTGACGATGGTAGGAGGCCTGATGGTATGAAACTTGTTCCCTGGAAGTTGGGGCGGCCCCTTGTATGGGACTCGACTTGTGTCGATACTTTGGCACCGTCACATCTTCCTGAGACACAGGGTAGGGCTGGTGCAGCTGCCAATTCGGCAGAGCAGCACAAGCGGCGAAAATATGCTAACCTCGGCAGCGGTTACATATTTGAGGCGTTTGGGGTCGAGACATTGGGCCCTTGGGGACCGGGAGCTCACCTTATTTTCAAAAATCTTTCAGAGCGCCTGGTTAACGCGACGCGTGACCAAAATGCTGGCGTGTATCTGGCTCAACGTATAAGCATCGCCATTCAACGTGGTAATGCCGCCAGCATGCTGGGTACGCTGCCGACTGATAGTGGGCTTGAGCATTTGTATTGTCTTTAGACCTTCAACGGTCTATGGACAGTCTAACTTTTTATTTAGTGTTAGTGTTAGCTTGTATTTTGTTTAGTTAATAAAGGCACTTGCCCGTGAAAAAAAAACAAACAATAAAATTTTTCCTCTTTATAATATTAGTATAGATTATTATTATAGTATAGAGTATAGATTATATTCACTCAACTCGACAATAGATGTCATTACTGTCTTCGTTCTCGGTTTCTCTCTAAATAGGTTAGATGGCGCTACTAGTAACGTCGGCGTCGCTAAAAGATCAGAATCTATCTATATTTTTATTTTACCTACTTATTGAAAGAACACGCAAGCGAACAAATAAACAGACGGCTAAAAACGTTTTTTTTTTCAGTCTGATTTCGGGGGGGGATTTATCCCAACTATCCCCCCCTCTGTATACGTGCTTGCCCGATTCCCAGTACTTTTAATAACATGAAGTCGGTTTTGAGCTTCATTTCAGGAGACAGCGCGTAGGTACCCATAAAGCCGCGTTACCTGGTTCAGGCGATAATCTTTAGCTGGTCGTAACTCTCCCGCGAAGTGCCGCATGCCACACTTATTAACCCTCGGCCGTGGAAGACAATTACCAGTTACAAGGCTTGAGACGTTAATGTTTTAAACTAGAAAAATGCCCTAATAGTACATTATGATACAAGTGTGCAAGAGCTGCAGGTGAGTGCGATAAGGGAGCCGAGAGTGTAATTACCAATATCACACGCGTTCCATACGACGATTTTCATCACACTTGCGAGGAAAATAACAAACTCTTTTTGATAATAATCAACCACACAGCGAAAACATCAACAAATATTTGCGGAAAATAGCGCGCATACCATCGATACGCGCGCAGGTGATAGTTTATTTAGCTGCATAACAACTCTTTGTTTGTTATTATAAAATAATTCTTAATGTGTGTTTAAGAATGCTTCTTAAGACCGGTCACTTTTTCATAGAAACGGGGAAGTAATAATACTCCACTATGTAATGTTGTACGTCCAAGACTACGTATTATATCAATTTGTCTCTTCATTATCTATATAGGATTGTAAATTGATAAGAAAGATAAAAGTTAATGAACATGAAACTTATGAGCCAGGAAACATCTTGTATTTTAGCTCAATTTTTGAACGCCACATTGGATGTAAAATAAATAACATAAGAAGTACGAAAACTCTAACATAATGTATCTAGCAGCATAGTTTAGTCCATCAACATTTCAAATAACTTTAGTTGGAGTAAATTAGTTCAGTAGTCTATTCATCACAATCTGCAGGATTCAAAAGGTCTACATGAAAAATTTTAAGCGCTTATTTCTCTTTCCTTATTCGTTTTCCACACTTTGTTTGATGAAGAGAGTATGCTTTTTAGCCACGCCCACCTATGAGTTCGAGCCGTCGGGCAGTGCATCTTTAAACATACATTATAAGTTGCAGCCAGGTACAAACTTTAACCAGGTTAAACCTATTATAGCACTGGTGCTGTAATGTAAAGTAAAAAGCACGTGTATGTATTTTTTATTACCGGTTTTCATTTGAAACTTTTTTTTTATGTGATGTAAGCTTGCGTTTGACTGCCATCTCGTCTGATGTTAAACGAAGATGCAGTCTACGATGGAGCACGCTTGCCTAGAAGAAACCGATTCACTCGCGACTTGAAGCCACCCAGATTATAATTATCAGGAAACACCCACTCGGGCAGCGCATTCCACTGTTTAGCAGTTCGAATAAAGAAAGTGGAATCAAACCGTTTCGTACGAGTTTTTGGTATATCAACCATAAAACGGTGTCGCTTTTTCGAGGTCCTGGCCGTCCGATAGAAGAATGGGCTGGGGGCAATAAGATCATGCAAATCCGAAGCACACTCTCCGAAATGTATCCGATAAAATACCGATAGGCTAGCTACTTTTCGACGATGATCGAAGCTTTGTAGCTTGGTCCGAACTAGACAGTCGTTGCCAATGATTCTCCTGGCACCTTTCGCGATTGACTTCAACGTCTCAAGCTGGACCTGTCTTGTCTGATGTTAAGCAACGATGCGGTCTAGGCAAACCATTAGAACTAGGAACTAGCTATAGTTTCTTTGCAGCTCGACTACTGTATTACACACACTACTTAACCCTTAAGTACGAAGAGATAGAGTTATTTAGACGTTCCAGAGATGGTACAAGACGGTGAAATTTATTACGGTTAAACACGTCTCTGGTGAGTCTAGAAACATATTAGTTTCGGAGGAATTTAGCGCTTTTGTTCGGAATTAAACGCAATAAGAAACTAGTCTCAGATAAATAAATATGTTTTTTTTAGGTTCGTGTTATGTTAATACTACTTTAATATAAATAGTATGTCCTAATACTTCCTACTAATAATATTATACAATGTGTAACAAAAAGGTTCAACATATTATACAATCTGTAACAAAAAGGTTCAACAATACTGAAGGGTATGTATGTATGTACTCATCATTATGAACAACTTTTACTACGGGGACAACCCTGAAATTGTGAAGAAAAAAAACAGCTTTTCTATGTACTTTTGCATGGGCGTGGAGAATTAAAATTTGAAATATACCTACTTGTATAATCTCAATTCTTATTGTCTTGTATAATACTATAATCTATCTACAATTTATACAATAGACAACGGTATACGCCAATTGCGAATGTAAATTATAACACACTACTATTCCGTCAGGAAACAAATTAAGTATCTACACAATATGCGTGTGTACCGCCATTTAAATTAAATGTTTACCTTTGAAGTTCCATTTAACTCGTCACCAGTTCAGTACAAACAAAACATCATGATTATACAAGCTGGGAGCTTAGCACGGCGCGCATTACACCGAGTCCCGACCGGGCATGGAAGGTCTGAATACGGCAATAACTATAAACGGAATCTTCTCTGTCCAGCGCTCTCTCTCTCTCTCTGTTTGCTACCTACCTTTTGACGGCTAATTAGTTTTTTTTTAAATATTGCAGTAATTGTGTATTATGAGGACTGGCAAAAAATACTTTTACTCGAAAATGCGAGAAAACCGCGAGATGCAGCGAACCAACTGTAAAATTATTGTGTTTTACACGTGTTACAATTAATGTGCCTTTTCAAATAATTAGGCAGGTTGATATATTCTTATCACCGAGTTTTTTCTGTATCCTTTACCGGCTATAAAGACTTATTTGTTAACTATTTTAAGTATTGTCTCTACCACGTTGCCATTTCCAAGTTCAGTTTGTATGAATATAAAAGAGAAAAATATTAAAAATTAAAAACCCAAGTATGTCATTGGATGCAAATTTATTCTTCTTCATAATCTCAAAAATCTCTCACTCTTTTGTTTTTTTTTTTTCTTCATCTTCTTTTTACATAGAGTTCATAAGCGAATGACAGAAGCATCAGGAAGCTATCCGGGCCCTGGCCCGGATAACGCCCGGTGTAAAGCAAGACGCACTTAATCCGACGAGTCTAGTAGAGTCCCAGCTCTACCGCATGTAAATTACGGAGAGAGCTCCGGTTTTCATTAAATGCTTTAATAAAACTCACGTTGCCATTCCTCTGATGTAGCTCTACCATTTTTGCAGGGCGTGCTCTAGAATTTGCGTTTGTAAAACTGGATCTGTGTTATATATGATTTGTGTTTTTGTAGTGGTAGGACTCTACTGCAGAGTCCGCCTGGGGAAGTACCACACATTTGCCAGGTATTCGACCGCCAAGCAGTAGTGTGCAAGCATTACTGTGTTCCAGTTTGAAGGGCAATTTTCCAGAGAAATTACTGGGTATGAAGAGGTTTAATATCTGATAATTCAGGGTGACGAGCGCAGTACAGTGCGGCGCAGGATTGTGTTCGCAAGTTCACAATTCTGGCACTGCTACTGTTAGTGGCAGGTGTGACGCTTACCACCAGGCGAACGTCTTGCTCGTATCTTCACTTGAATGTTTAATATACCGGGTGTTAGTTTGAACACCGTTATCCTTCTAGGATATCATTGTACTCATCGTTATGAATAACTTTTACTATGGGGCTAAACCTGAAATCATGAAAAAAAAAACAGCTGTTCCATACAAAAAGATTCATCGATCTTGGACAATATGTATGGAACAGCTGGTTTTTTTTCGTGATTTCAGGGTTGGCCCCACAGTAAAAGTTGTTCATAACGATGAGTATAATGATATCCTAGAAGGATAACGGTGTTCAAACTAACACCTTGTATGCGCGTGCGGTGGACACTGAACCATCGCGCGTTCTGTGATACGTAACCTACCTACAACGTATTTGTGCCTGACCTGATTACTGTACTGTGCCTGTGAAGATTATAATTTGATTGATTGTACGAGCATGTTTTATTCTCATCCGACACCACCCACCGATGACGCCCACTGCTACAAGGATCAACGATGAGTGCTGATAATGATGGCGAAAGGATCCTCCTCCGTCATATATATATATTTATTTTAAGTCCCGTATTCATTATATAGAAGTCGTGCTAAATATTCTTATGTTGTTACCTAAATTTCAATCTTTCAACGATCCGGTTATGATGTTATGATTGCTCAGTGGCTCTGACTACGTTTAGAATGCTGATCTGTTAATATTATAATAATATACTATACACTAAAAATGTCTATATCAAAGAGCTATTTCTACGTTCAAAAATTATACATAGAATGTCATATATAGCTCTATGTTTTCTAAGAGAGAGGTGCTTAATCCTCCAAGGATTTCTACAATGAAAGATAGCAGCCGTATGAGAATGTTACGTCGCGTCACTGTTAGTAATTTTATTGAAAGCAAGATGCATTCGGTGCAGAGCAGAGAATGCTGTCCTTCATGAAGCGTAGTAAGCCAGTACAGAGATGACGTTAAGACATCCAGAAGTATTGTGGTACTCTCACTTTAATAACCGACTTTAAAAAAACAGGTTTTTTTTATTTCTTTTTTTATGTATGCTCGTCGATTTGTCCGTGAACAGTAGACCGATTTTGAAAATTCTTTTTTTATTTGAAAGGCTTCGACATACAATATACGATCGAACCCACGCCCTACAGCTCTGAAGGCAGACATGGTACCAACTGAGCCCTAAGGCAGTCAATATAATATTAACACCAGATATATAAGCTCGTTCAGATACTAAGAAGTTTTTTACGAGCACCACAGATAAGATGTAGTAGGTACTACTGCAAGTAAGAATATCACAAGGAAAGTTTGACGAAATCACGCGATCCCCGGACACGTCGCTCGATATATCTGGCAACATTTCCTGAGAAACTTTTCCCTCGTGAATACAAGGTTTTACGGAAAATGTTTGCGATTGTAGAGTACGTGAAATTTTTAGGGGAGCTCATTGTTGGGAGCTTTGATGCATATTTAATACGTTTTTGGGTCAGTTTACTCTGCGAAATGTGAAATTATCATCTTGTCCACAAATGTGCCTCCACAAATTATAATATGCTTGGAGGTTTTAACACGTTTCAGCTAGACTACATTATAAAAATCAGGACTACTCATAACTGCATATAAAAGCTCCAAGCCAAAGTGTTTGATTGGTGCTGTTTTGGGAATATGCTAGGAGCTTATTTCTTGGGTGCTCAAAAAATTGTTGCACAATCGGGAATACCCAAAAATGACGATGTTCCATTTTTGAATGGCGGACTAAAACAATTGAAAAAGAAAAAAAAATACTGTTCAGAGTATAGTATCAAGATCATTAAGCTCACTAACTCACTGGTTTTAACTAGTTTTATTACAAGTCGAAAAATAAATAAATAAATTCAGAGATTTCATATTTCAGAACCGGGACCGCGAACCGGAAGACGCAGCGTAGGAAGGCCTCCCACTAGGTGGACCGACGACATTGTTCGCCAAAGAACCAAAGTTACCGACATAGCTCGCAGGGTTTGCAAGTTGAAGTGGCAATGGGCAGGCCACATCGCTCGAAGAACTGACAACCGATGGGGAAGAAAGGTTCTTGAGTGGCGACCGCTAACCGGAAGACGCTGCGTAGGAAGGCCTCCCACTAGGTGGACCGATGACATTGTAAAAGACGCGGGTAACCGGTGGATGCAAATGGCAGGTTGTCGTACAGTGTGGCGGTCTAAGGGGGAGGCCTTCGTTCAGCAGTGGACGTCTCCGGGCTGATGATGATGATGATATTTCAGAAGCACGGTATTGCTTTGTAAAGTAATCGTAACAGTAACGATAATATACTACAAATTATTCCACAGATACACTAATCTTATAAAGAGTTAAATAATTAATTAGTGTCTACGTTTTTAGAAGTAATCTTCGGAACTAAAATTTTATTTAAGTACATAAATCTTGCACCAATGGAAAGGTACATTATCCCTGAGTGCTAGGCTTATGATGGCATTGCGATACTAGTCATATGGGCCACAACAACTCGTGGTTGGGAAGGGCTAGTTTTTAATATAGTTTGATTAGTATTAGATATATCTACATACTAATAGGCATGATGACTAAATTTTTTTTATTACCTCTAAAAAGCTGATCATCAATTGAGCCTATCAACGAAAACAAAATTAAAAATAATTCAAAAATAAATAAGTTCTAAGTATTTTAATTTCAAGCTAGACAGAGAGCGCGCTATACTGAGATATGACGTCAAGCCTCAGGCGCGGCATACAAATGCTATACTAACACGTGCTTTGCAAGAAAGGGATAGAGCATCCCCTCTCTATCCCCACCTTAAACTTTAAGCGCTCATATCTCAGAGATTTATCAGCCAATACATTTTTTTTTTCAGTATGTGTAATGTATTTAGTTATATTGATCACTAAGCCTGTTATTTGTCATAAATAAAACATTAGGCCACACGCCTATTCAAAAAGTAAAAACGTTCCAGTAATATCAATAACGAACTTTATGTTATAAGTAAATGAGACTTGATTTTATTTGTATCTTTATTTTGCCATCTCCAGTCAAAACGTCTGCTAATTATAATTCACATTCAATTTATTCCGGTTCGTTCCAAAAACACTCGATAAAAATACTTGAAACATCTCTCAAATTAATGTGAAACAACTTTCGCCATTTTGCTGCCCCAACTTTGTCAAACGCCAAAGGCCCCGAGTGATGTCGAAGGGACATTGTAACAAACAATAAGTTGATTATTTTGCTGTTCTAACGAGATACACTTAAGTAGGTACAAGGTGTACACTTATTTTTTAAACAAAATAGCTTTTGTTTACTGAAATCTTTGATTATATAGAGAGAGAACTAGATCCTCCAAGATTGAAATAGAATAGTTTTTTTTTGTGTGGCACCGTAGGCCTACCTACGCTGCGTCTTCCACTAAGTGGCCCCACTAGGTGGAACGACGATATTGTACTTAGGGAGTTGGTAGAGTCGGTAGAGTCGGTTGAGTCGGTCGAGTCGGTAGAGTCGGGCGAGTCGGTAGAGGTGGTAGAGTCGGTAAAGTCGGTAGAGTTGGTAGAGTTTGCTCAGAATGATTTAAAGTGGAGAAATTTGGGAGCGGTCCGTATTTATTCCGCACGCGGACGAAGTCGCGGGGGACCTCTAGTTTTAAACAATTATTTGATTTTTATAAAAGACAATCCAAATTTAAATACGAAATCATCTAACTTCCCCAAGTCTCTCCCTATCGACTACTATATATTCTGTATGTATCGTGGTTCTGGCAGCGCTGCATCGGTCGCCACAAAAGCTCCGTCTCTTCATATCTTCTGTGGCGGAGATTGCGAGTGTTCGTCTCCCTGATAAGAAATGAAAGATTTCTGCGCACTACACAGCTTCCCATGTTTTCCGAGTGACACACGGACATGGCGAATGAGACATAGGTGATTTTTTAATAAAATTATCACGATACACCATTCTTTAGTTCTAGTTGATAATACACTGTTCACTATTTAATTGTTCAATTGTTTTTGATAATACTTACTTAATACTAAACTCTTTATATTATATTATTTTATTTATTTTTATCACGGTGCGCTCGAGAGATATATACTCAGCAGTGGTACCACGGAATAGCTCATGAATAATATACAATCTGTAACAAAAAGGTTCAACAATACTGAATGGTATGTATATAGTCATCATTATGAACAACTTTTACTATGGGACCAACCCTAAAAATCGCGGGAATAAAAACAGCTGTTACATACAAAAAGTTAATTGACTTTAGACAAAACGTATGGAACATCAGTTCAGTATTGTTGAACATTTTTGTTACAGATTGTATATTTCATGAACTTTGAGATATATGGACATTCGCCATTCGTCCTACCCGTGTGTCGAGTTCCCGCGTTTCCATTAAGTTTATTTCGCCGACATTGGCCGCCGAGGTCAGACATCGACAGATCGGAATGATGCATTGTTACATTTCATTCCTACTCCCATATCTAGCTATTTATTTATCAGCGGGTCTTTTAGGTAGGTTACCCACTACGTTTTTATTTCTTTTGTCCACTTCAGTTTACTGATTTTCTGGGCTATGTCGGTTCTCTGGCTATAGTTATCTGGCGTATTACGTGGTATTACTTTGTTTGGACCTGGGTATGTCCTTAAACTGCAACCAGACCCATCGGAGGACGGGCAGCAGCGTCCTTTTGGTTAACGGTGGTGAGCATTCAACGATCCTCAAGCCGCCTGCCAAGCTTGGGGATTATGGCAACACCCCTCTATTAAGGGTCCTTTTCCAGCAGTGGGCGTTTTATGGCTGATGACGTGACGTGACTTCGTTCCGGATACGATCCCTTAGAGAAACGCTGAGCATAGCTCTTTCCATGAATGGGAAGGGGAGGGTGTTGACCTCCAGTAGTTCTGTGTAAGCAACTCGACAATTGGCTTCTTCCTTCCTTCTGTGAAAAAGGGGCGCTAAACAGAAAAAAAAGGAAAGATTGGCTAGAGAGGGTTGCGGCTTATATCTTGCAGAGGGCCTAATAACACTGAACACTTGCTGAACAGTGGAATGCGCTGCCCGAGTGGGTGTTTCCCGATAATTTTAATCTGGATGTCTTCAAGTCGCGAGTGAATCGGTTCCTTCTAGGCAAGCGTGCTCCATCGTAGACTGCATCTTCGTTTAACATCAGACGAGATGGCAGTCAAACGCAAGCCCATAAAAAGTTAAAAAAAAAATGTTGCCAATGAAATAAATTTGATTGTAATTTTTTTACCAGTTATTTAGGTTTTTCATATGGAACTGAAACGTAGTCTTTAACTGCTGGCCTTTTGGAGAAACTCAGATTCACACAACGGGCAATGGAGAGAGCTATACTCAGAGTTACTTTGCGCGATAAAATCCGGAACGAGGATTTTCGTCAAAGAACCAAAGTCATCGACATAGCTCGCAGGGTTTACAAGTTTAAGTGGCAATGGGCAGACCACATCGCTCGAAGAACTGATAACAAATGGAAAGAAAGGTTCTTGAGTGGCGACCGCGAACCGGAAGACGCAGCGTAGGAAGGCCGCACAAGGTGGACCGACGACATTGTAAAAGTCGCGGGCAACCGGTGGATGCAAGTGGCAGGTTGTCGTACAGTGTGACGGTCTAAGGCCTTCGTTCAGCAGTGGACGTCTCCGGGCTGATGATGATGTAGGTTTTGTTTAGTTCAGAAAACATCAAGCTTACACAATTATATCCTTCAACCGGTAATCGTACTGAGCACTAAAGAAACATCGGCGCTTTTTTATTTCTAGGTAAGTGGGTCCAAAGAATTTGGTCTATTTATATTTGTAACTATTATATTTTATTTTATATTTACGATACAACACAATTATTTGTTTGCTTTTGCCCCTGATTTCACGTTATTGTTGCCATGTCACGTATTTTGAAGACCTTTTAGGTAATGATGTTCTTTATGAGGAGACGGCAGCTAAGATTTAATATCGGAAGTGATTGCGGGAAGAGCTCTGACTCAGGGCTGCCAGGTATTATTTAAAGAAATGCGGGACATGTAATTAAATGAAATAAAAAAAATCGGTGCACAGTATTATAAAGCGGGACCGAAAAAAAAGTAGAAAATTAAAAGTTCTTATTAATTTGTATTTTTTTAAATGTTTTAGTAATGTAATTTTTAGTATTTTAGTTCACTTTGGCTTTTTTAAATTGCTCGTTGAATCATAAATTCGGTGAACGATTAGTTTGTCATTGGTATGGTTTATTAAAAAAACATACATACAGTCGAACATAGTAATCTAACATCTATGTTTATAACATAAATGTTTGTCCTGGGTGGGAATCGAACTCACGCCCTACAGCTCTCAGGACAGACATACCACCAATTGAGTCATAAGGCATAATTTAAATCTTTATTTCCGCTATTTGCTGTCACTGTCTTTAAAACTGGAAAATTGGAAATACATTACCAACTCACCTCCCTCCTCAACATGATCGATGATCCTTTAACAAATTCAGAGCATCATTCCAATGAATAAACAAAACACGGCTTTGTTTACCTCATTCTAAATCATCTAAATAGTGAACTAGTTTAACGCTGGACGTACTCAGGCTTTGGACAGGGCGGAACGTTTAGCATTATCATCCGAAATTGTAACAGTTTTTAATAATGTGTCGTTGGATTTAGTTTTGTAATAAGAAATGAAATTGGTTTAGTATTTATTTGTCTTTTTAATTTGTGTTTGTTACTTTAGATCAAAATGTTCTTCAAGCTATATATTGTGTTAGAAATAATAATTTCATCAAAAAATCACCACTCTTCGTTTAGTCAAAGAGTTGTAATGAATGATATTCTAGAACACGGTGCATTACTTTTAACAGTAAACAAGCATGACACTTCTCCATAGAAACAGCGAAGTAAAATTAATCCACTTTAATGTTGTAGATCCAAAACTAAGCATTATATTGATTTGTCTCTTCATTATCTAGGATTGCTTATTGATAAGAATGTAAAAAGTTACTGAACATGAAAGTTATGAGCCAGGAAACATCTCGTATTTTAGCTCAATATTGACGCCACTTTGGATTTAAATTATCAACATAAGTACTTTGAAAACTCTAAAATAATTTATCTAGCGGCATAGTTTAGTCCATCAACATTTCAAATAACTTTATTTGGAATAAATTCAACTAGTAGTTTTTTCAACACAACACTGCAGCCGAAAGCCGAGATAAAAAAAAATGCGAGTTCATTTCTTTTTTTTTCTCCCTTTCCCACACTTTGTTTGAAGAAGAGAGCATGCTTTTTAGCCACGGCCGCCAATGAGTTCGAGCCGTCGGGTAGTGCATCCTTAAGTGGGTTGCTGAAAATGTGTTATTTTATGGAAAGTACAGTTTAACAGATTGGCCGTAGATTATATGATAGTAACCCTTTACCCTCTATAGAGATCGTCCTAGACCTGTCCCCTATAATACTCCATCCAGTTACAAATGCGGTCAAAGCAAAGTGGACACAGCTCGGTTTCAATTTTCAACAGGACAGAACAACTGAACTGACTATCAACTTGTGTCAACAACAGTGTTAGTTTAAACCTCAAAATAGTATAAGATTCTGCAAACAAATTTCCTTGTACGTATATAGGTGAAACCAAATATTTTTTACTAATTAGGATAGTAAGCATTTCCTGCAGCTTCGAACTGAAATTGTATATCATACAAGTTTTTCGCGTAGTTATATTTAGCTAGACTAAAACGCAATATTTTACCAAGTAGTTTACAATCAATTTATCGCTTTTGACCAAAAACGAGTACTTCCCATCACTACTCTGACACGATCATTCGAAATTAAAATCCTGTCCAATCTGATGATGCTTTTACGATTCAAAATTAATCGATTAAAACTTACAATCAAAACGATTAATCGTCGGTGGATTTAATTTGTCGGTTTATCGGAGATCTGTCAGTTTCCGAGCGATTTGCGACGCACAGTCTCCTTGCCAAACGAGTGAGAATGTTTGCGAGTGGACATCACTACTTGATATCGATATCGGCTATCGTAATATTTTTGGAAGGAAAGCCTTATTGGATACGACGTTTATAATTGACAGGTGAAATGATGGGGTCGAAGCAGCTGAGACTGAGATACAAGTCTATCTTTACTATAATACAAATAATTGCGTAAGCTCGTAACACGATAAGGTGTAAAAAAGAAATGCAATGCATACATTTTTTTTTTGATTCAAAGAGCAGTGCTATGAAATAAACTAAAAAAACTAATTGTATGAAAAATGTAGTAATCCCCAAGCTTACCAGAAATGCTAGTTCTATTTAGTTTATGTAATCATATACCTAGATTTAATATTTAACACATAATGACACCCCGTGCTGGCTACTACTGGTCTTGCAGTTTGATTGATGAATACTATATAGTTTTGTGTAAGCTTGAGTTTTTGCATAAAAACGTTACCGGCTTTCAAACGATATTCAATGCAAAAACGCATTCAAACGATTTAAAAATTATGCTCCTGGATAGAGCAGGTTATCCCAGAAGGCATTGTTTACTCTAGGTTTTATAATCTATGTTTTCCTCGGGAATCCACGAAAGATAAAAATAAAATACCCACGAAAGATTTAAAAAATAGCAACTGTAAATTCAGAACAAGTACGAACCTTTCTAAAATATTAGGTATCTATATAAACAAAACAAAGAAAATACCTGACCGCTTCGCTTTTGGCACAAATCCCGCCTTCTTGCCCGAAGCATAGAGCGAAGATTTTCATTCGCTCAGCATACACAGAATAAAATGAAAATTCGTATTCACGCTTCGGACGTGCGGAATAACCCGATAGATTCGAAATAAGTGTATTATGGAGATTGCAGAATCAAACTGTAGTTTAGTTCTCGGTTGGATGAAGCGGTGAGTTTTATGGTTTTTTATTTGAAGGGATTTTTCTGTCTAGGGACCCGTTGACTATCGTTGCGATGCGGATTCCAAAATCTGTTGACACTATGAAATAATCGCTCGGCAGCAAAGTTATTCTGCGTCTCGTACTTTCGAAAGCCTCGCTACGCTCAGAATTCTATATTAATCCTAGAATCCTTTGCTTGCTCAGCTTTCAATAATAAATAAATAAATATCGGTGGACATTTTTCACACAGCGCCATCTAGCCTCAAACTAAGCAAAGCTTGTAATATGGAAACCAGATAGCTGATAGAATACTTATATACGTTTTTTTAAAATACATAGTTATAATACATACTACACCCAGATACAGAACAACCATCTATGTTCGTCACATACATATATGCCCTCGGGGGGACGAACCCACGCCCTACAGCTCTGAAGGCAGACATTGTACCAACTGAGCTATAAGGCAGTCGAAATATTAAAAGATGCTTCAGCATCGAAGTCTTTATATTTTTCAGTCCATAATCGCCCACTGCTGAACCTTATCTTCTTGTACGCCGATCCCGGTTCTCAGCATATTTTCCAGGTTCAATCAGCGATCTTAACTATAACGTCGACTTAACGAGATGGTGGACGTGGAAGTGAGCTTAACTTTCTCTATGGCTAGGCAAATAAGGTTAAATCGATTTAATACGAACAATTCACAGAATTGCAAGATTTTGCGAATTAGAAAGTTCGATAAAGCATTTCAGTTCGTAGCGGTTCGCAAGGAAGAGCCAAAACACTCGATACAAGCGGACGGTATGTTGACTATACAGTGTTCAGTAGTCCTAATCAGCTAGCATCCTTTCAAGGACATAGGATAGAATAGGATAGGATAGGATTTTTCATAGGAGGATATTCTGTACATCAAAACAAACAACTTTTACTATCGGGCCAACATTAAAATCGCAAAAAAGCAGCTGTTCCATAGATTTTGCCCAAGGTCGATGAACTTTTTGTATGGAACAGTAGAATTTTTTTTCGCGATTTCAATGTTGGCTCCATAGTAAAAGTTGTTTTTTTGATGTACAGCATACCTAAATGGATGCTAATTGGTTAGAACTAACCCTGTATAGGATCAGTATTGATGCCTTTTCCCGACTCATCCTGTGATTATAAGGGAAATAAGAGGTTCTTATAGGCGGTGTGGCCAGCCCTAGTGGCAGAGTTAATATGACGCCAGAAGACCTCTGACATAGCTTGACGGGATTTGTTACAAAAAAATTAGAATAAGCAACTGGGACCTACAATTTAACTTATCATCATATTATTATAATTTGAGCTATGGTAGCGCTCGGAAATAAAAACCACTCACGGTCACCCATCCGAAGACTGACCGGATCATCCGTTGTCATCGGTGATCTTGCAGAACCACCAAGTCTAGATACACCACGAACGCTACTTCTTGAAGATTACTTCCTTTCGTCGCTAAAGTGTGCACTCGAGTTACAAGACATAGTCCCTTCATGTCTTGTAACTCGAGGGCTCACTCTCCAAAATGCAGTCTGTAAAAGAGTGCTGGAAATGCTACTTCATGCCAATGCTCAAAACCTCAGTATATATATATTTATACTAGAGGTCACCTGCGACTTCGTCCGCGTACGGAAGAAATTCGGCCCGCTCCCTAAATTCACCACTTTAAATCATCCCGAGCAACCCCCCCCCCCCCCCCCCCCAACTCCCGGGAGCTCGGGGGGGGGGGCTTGAATGAACTACAAAGAACTTTCCATACAATATTCCCAATATTCCACCCCCCTTTCCCCTCCTTAAATCATCCCTGTCAAAAAAATATTTAAAATAGCATTTTTTATTTTAAATAATCTATCCAAATCCAATTTTTTGTGACTAAAAGTACAAAAACAAAGGACTTTCATACTAACATTGATCCCCTATTTACCCTCTTAAGGGTAGAATTTCTATAAAAAAATCTTAGTGGATACCTACACTTTCCAAAGAATACACCCTCCAAATTTCATGTCTCTAGGACTAGCGGTTTAGGCTGTGCGTTGATATATCAGTCAGTGAGTCAGTCAGGACTTTGAATTTTATATATATAGATAGAATTTATAGCTTGTGGTTGAATGGTTTGTGTACTTGTTTTATATCTGGCTTTCTTACGTTTAGTGGCTAGCAAGGTGCAATTTATACTTCAGGTACAGTTGATATAGTGGCGCTTACCTTCCGCTGAGTCAGCGAGTGTGACCACGAAGAGCGCCAGGAGCGCTATGCTCCATGACACTGCTCTCATCTGAAACGAAATAACACTTAGTTAGGACCTTTTAAATTTAAGGGTTAGAAGGACCACTGAAGAAAGAAGTAAAAGTCGGGCCTTCGCTTTCCTGTGAGAAGGACCGTCGAGTCAGTAGAGCTGGGACGTACGGCTAGGCAAATAAGGCATACTAAAGCACATACATGTGTTTCATTTATTCATCATCATCATCATCAGCCCGGAGACGTCCACTGCTGAACGAAGGCCTCCCCCTTAGACCGCCACACTGTACGACAACCTGCCATTTGCATCCACCGGTTGCCCGCGACTTTTACAATGTCATCGGTCCACCTAGTGGGAGGCCTTCCTACGCAGCGTCTTCCGATTCGCGGTCGCCACTCAAGAACCTTTCTTCCCCATCGGTTGTCAGTTCTTCGAGCGATGTGGCCTGCCCATTGCCACTTCAACTTGCAAACCTTGCGAGCTATGTCGGTAACTTTAGTTCTTTCATTTATTAAAAATAATAAAATAATAGGAGAGTTTAACTAACTCTGATATTTACATCGAAGAAATAATTGAAATCGGCTTGTGAAGTTTTTAAATATAAGCGTTAAAGGTTATTGTGAAAAAAGTATCTATCTGTCCTTGTGTAGCAAAACATACATTATATTAGTGTAGACACGAAATTGCAGTAATTTGGCATTCATCGACCTAGATTCATGGATCTTATTTACACGTTTTTTATACTAATCTAAGCAAAAATCGCTGTGTGCATTAAGCAAAAATAAAACAAATGATATAATTAAATGAACCACAGTCCAAATAGAAAAAGCCTTTTTTCTTTTTTGAGTTCAATCGATTGAATTTCCTAAAATCTACGTTAATTACTTATTCATAAGTTCTAGGTTAACAAGTTGGTAGTTAGGTATAAGTTGAGCTCTTACCAACCTGCCATTAAAGGCGTATGAATATAAAATGTTGCTAAGTAGGTATACAATGCAAATTAACCACACATAAAAAAATAAGAATATCTATGTCTACAGCTATCAACTAACAAATTGTAATAAAGACTATATTTTAATAAAAGAGAAGCTTTGATTATATACCCAGCCGAGAACTAGATCCTTCAAGGAAGTAAACGTTAATTAAACGAAGTATCGAAATTTTAGCACCGTCTTTAACGATGTCTGTCAAAGGAAAACTCTCAATGAAGCCAATTTGTTCAGCTGTAACCGTTCGACTTCGAGTCATAGTGAAATTATATTCAAACGGACCGCAAACTAATGCATTTGCTTTCAATTTATTGTACTTTCATAATAATTACAGACATTGTGATTTGGACTTTAAGTTGTAATTTCTACGCACGATTTTCATTTGAAATATGTAGAACTGGCAAAGTCTGCACTGATGTCCCCGTCACTCACACGTCGATTTATATAAGTGTGACCGTGACAAAAATAAAAGTTCACGAAAAATAAGTAGGTAAATAGATTATAAATCTAGAACAAACAGTTATTTTTAGGTAAGCGTGTTCCGTCAATCCATCATAGTCCGCATCGTCGTCATCGTCACACAAACATATTTTAAATTAAAAATCAAAATTTACAAATACATTTTTCTTGTTAAATGCTAATCTAAAAAAGTCAAAGTCTAAACTTCACATAATAAATTCGAAAGTAAATAATAAAGCCGTTGGCGATAAACGTTGATCATGCTTCACACAAGCGAAGAAAAATAAAGCCAAAGAAGCGTTATAAACGCTGCCATAAAACCGCTCCTCGAAACAAAACCTACTTTTACTTAACATTTTCTCCACAACATTTCATAACCAACTCTCGTTTCAAGTGGCCGGGTCTACGGCGCTTATTTCGTAGCGCTACGAGACCGCTACGAGAGCGTAATTGCTACGAGGCTACGAGCCACGACACAGGTTAAATAGTAGTTACTGTTACGTTTTGATTGCGTGCACGCAGTTCAGTTTGATACAGTATCAGTATGGTAAATAATAAAAATATTATAATTGTATTTATACCTATCTTTAATATTTATTTCATGCAAGATACGATAGCTCGCAAGGTTTGCAAGTTAAAGTGGTAATGGGCAGGCCACAACGCTCGAAGAACTGACAACCGATGGGAAAGAAAGGTTCTTGAGTGGCGACCGCAAACCGGAAGACGCAGCGTAGGAAGGCCTCCCACTAGGTGGACCGACGACATTGTAAAAGTCGCGGGCAACCGGTGGATGCAAATGGCAGGTGGTCGTACAGTGTGGCGGTCTAAGAGGGAGGCCTTCGTTCAGCAGTGGACGTCTCCGGACTGATGATGATGCTGATGATGACGTTTACGTCACGCCCTGAACATGTACGGCAAAAAACGCCGTAATTTCTTTTTATTTTATTTTGTAGGCGTGTATTAACAAGAAACACATCTTTTCTTTGACGTCTGAGTTTCCGGAACTATCCCGCAATTTTACCTTTTAAATTCAACTCTTGTTTCGAATCTTTCTCCTTCATATTTTCCAATTCAATAAGTTATGTGTAGGAAATGGTAACCTTATAATAGAAATTTCAGCGCACTTACTCTGTAATTTTAATTTTTATTTTTGAATGGCTATTTGCAATACTGGGTGTCTAAAATCTCTCTCCTCTGAAATCGCAAATGAATCGGTTTCTTCTGGGCGAGCCAAGGTACTGGCAACATTGTTTAGCAACGGCAGTTTGAATTAATTGACTTCTTTGTTTTATTTCAATGGGCACTAACTTTTGCGGCGCTCGGTTAAATGTTCACGGCACGCAACGTCGACGGGAACGATCTTCAGCCTGTTTTCATTAACGTTTTGGGAGAAATATAATAATTTTAAATGTTGTTTATGTTCCTTAACAATCATGAAATCATCCTCACGTAAAGTTTTCACCATAAACGTAATAGTATAAGCACATACGAGTACTTTGTCTATGTTAATATTTAACATTCTAGTTGTCTAGGATAATAATATAAAAAATCATACATAGCTATTTTTCATCCTATACAGTGTTACTTAGTACCTATTATCAGGCATCATCAGACAAACGCATACGTATATAGAATTATAAAAACTATCTTGTTAACAGTAACTATCGTTTTAATTTCTTTGGATACTTGTATTTTGCGATAAATAAAACGGTACGATTGCCATTTGCACGACCACCTGACGATAATAATTGGGATAAATTGATTTTTTAATGAAAATTCCTAATATTCCTTTCCATTGTCATACCAAAATTGATAAAGACATGTAAAGGGTACTTATCACATTTAACGTAAATATGAACCACATCGTCGCTCACCATCAGGCGAGTTGGTGGCCAAACGAAAATCTATTATAGGATAAAAAAATACATTTAGCTCACTAAGGATAGGAGATGAATTTTAATACTCGTTCGTCATCCATTTAAATCCTCTCCTCCTCAGTACAACTTAATGCTACATACTTAAACAAAGGTATGAGAGGAAATGTTCTGTAAGTTAAATAAGTACAAGAATATACGATGACATGTGAAATTCGTAGACGCTTGCTGTGAATGTTTTATCATTCGCTACCAAACGTGGGAGTGTGAAGCGAACTGACAGTACAGAGCAGAAATTCTGCAGAGATACAGCTGAAAGTATGAAATTATATAATTGACTGACAGAAGAACAATTTTCAGAATCTGGAGAAACACATCTCTGATGAAACATCTCAAGAAGATCTGACATTTTAATGTATGTCTGTATGACCCACAGTTTTTAGCATCGTGAACTTATTCTGGAAGTGTTATAAGTTATTATGTCTTGACAAAAAGACTACAGCTATGTCAAACTTTAGGTCACCCAAACTCACGTTTATAAGACTTTTTTTTTCTTTTGGATCCAAAAATTTGGTTTCGCTCAGAAGTTCTTTAATCATAGTTATCATATTATTTAGTTATTTATTTCTGCCATAAATATCGCCTTACAGATATTTAAAATTGCACATTAAGTTAAATTACGCTGATTTTTTGGCTAACATAATTATGTTTTTAAGGCTTAAACTCTTAACACCAAAGACGCGAGAGTAGATAAGATATTATCTACGGAGAATGTCGTTCTATAAGCATAGTTAACCTGTTCTTCTGTTGATCGTACACTCAATTTGCTGGTATATGCTGCCACATTTCAGGTTGACAAACGTCACTAGTGACTCGAAATTTCAAATAATACGACGATGTCACAATTGTTACAACAGTCTAGTCTAGGGTAATGTTCTCAGGGATATTTTATTATATCTGGAATTTCTAGGATTTGCTTTTTTTTAAACAATCGAATGATGGGATGAGCTAAACGATCGCCTGGTGGTAAGATTCAGGCCTGCCCATAGCAGCACCAGAATTGTGAACTTGCGTATAAAATCCTGCACCGCACCGCACTGCGCTCGTCACCCTGAGATATTAGATGTCAAATCTCATCATGCCCAGTAATTTCTCTATGGTAGCATTGCCCTTCAAACCGAACCACAGCAATGCTTGCTTGACAGTTAAATTACTGGCAAAGGTGTGGAAAGCGGGGAAGTACCACGGTAGTCTGAATCTGCAGTAGAGTCCTACCTCTCACTTACATTTTTGGAAAATAAAGTTGTATTTTGTTCTAAGTTTGTGTGTTTTTTAAATCCAATACCTAATATTTTAGTTTTTATTTATTAGTATAAGGATGAGTGAGTTTATATCTAAGGATGAAATGAGGAAACGGACATCAGTTGGCACCAAAGTAACGTTAACTAAACTCAAAAAATTGTTTAAGGCTAACGTACCCGAAAATATCTTGTGACTAATAGGATCCTATTATTCAGCTTACGTTATCCGTCTGTCTATGCTATAGTACTGATCGAATTGCTTACATCCGACATACGTCATACATAAGGCAGTGTATCTAGTAACGAAAAGTAGACGATCGGCCTAAATAACGTACATTAGGTGTTATGTGACTTAATTCTAATTCTGAATGGGGGTGATAAGTCCTGCACTGACGTCCCGCTTGGGGTGCATTGTGCATTCCTCCCTACCAGCCTACCCAAACCAACCGAGCTCCTTAAAATACCGGAATACAGCCTTGGGTCGCTGACATAATTGTTTCACCCCTATTTCGCCAAGTGTTATGGTGCATTCGTCATGTTGAGTTTCCTTGCGGAGTCCCGATTTTATTCGTATGCTTCCTGTGGCCTCGCAGTGTACATGCTCCACGGTCTCTTCTTGTGGACACTCCCAGCACAACGGACTGTCTGTAGCTCCAATTTGGTGCAGATGGTAATAGAGTTCACAGCGGCCTGTAATGGCACCTACCATGAGGCGTAGGTCTGAGCTGGGTAGCTTAAGTAATGTGTTGGTAACTTTTCTATCCATTGATGGAAAAAACGTTTTTGCTTGCTTGCTATCTGTTGATTTATTCCAAAGGTTTTGCTGTTCTTTTCCTGTGTGGACTGAGCAGATTTCGTGTTTTGGTAGCTATTGGTTTACTCACTCGCTCACTCATCAGCCAGAAGACGTCCACTGCTGGATGAAGGCCTCCCCTTTAATAGGGAGGGGTTGCCATAATCCCCACGCTTGGCAGGCGACTTGGGGATTGCAGAGTGTTACCACCGTTTACCAAGAGGAATCTGCTGCCCGTCCTGGATGCAGTTTTAGGACTTACCCAGGTCCAGGTGTTGTTTTACATAACTCTGCTACTTCTACGCTAATATCTTTTTTCACACCTTCCTTTGCGAGTGAGTTAGCCTTGCGGTTCTCACGCATGCGCTGTAACTCTTTGCCCATTGACATGTGACTTTATATCTGTCTGATACATTTTGTGATGTGATCTGATATGCCTAGGAGTCAGTGGACTAAAGTATGCTGCTGATGATGAAGTCCAACTCGGCTTTTCTTTTATTGAGACAAAATATTCGTTCCGACCAAACTCACGACCATTATCCAACCCTACATTCCGTTGCCTGTTTGCTTCGCATGTTTAATTAATGATTACGTCGAAGATCAAACTGAAATTTACGGAACGAACCTTGAATATGCTTTTAATTAACTTTTCTCGATGGATATTATAATTAATTGCTTAATTATATTTATATTTGCGTTGCTTCGTACTCTTTTAAAGGGGTAATTTAAGTAATATTCGGTACCTTAAAATATCGTATTTTATAAGTTAATTATCTATTGGAAAATCAAGGGTAATATATACATAGCAAAATATTTACATTATTAATTATATGAACATTCATGATTTATCTGCTGTAAATTAATTAGGCTGTTCTCAGTCTACCAATAAACTAATTAACCTTTGTTTGATTATTATTGAAAACCTTCTTGGCTCCGGTATCATCTCTAAGAGCCTCGGGATTCATTCCTAGCCGAGCAAGCCTATCAATCACAAATTGTTTAGTAATGCGTTATCAGGTCGCGCTGTGTGCGATCTGTCAGACTGTAAAGCTATTGGTAATTTACTTGTCAACCTTATTTTTCTTGAATATTTTCGTGAGAGGCCATAGAAATCAAAATTCATTAACCATTAAAATTGCAGTCACAAAACTCTTTGTTACTTTCAAGTTTGAATAATGCATATGATATTTCCGTGCTATTTTGCTCTATACTTGCAATACTAAAACTCAAATTGACAAAACATGTATAAAAGAACATAATCTGATAAATAAATAGAAAACGATACGAGCCAGCGAAATACAATAAGCTCTGGGTATCAAAGGCAAACTCAATCCAGCTTGCGTAAATACGTTCCAAGACTGCTTTGTTTCGCTCCTATTATGGATTCAATTGAAAAATAACCAGCGCAAATATTTACAGACTGATTCAGGTATTCTCGCGGTGAGGAGAGTCAAAGGTCAGTATTAAGCGTCAGTGTAAAGTTTCATGGATGTTATAGTAAAAACGAAGATTTTAAAGATTTCGATGTCGACGTGTGTTTGTGTGTTTGTTTTTGTTTCCTCTTCACGCTAAAAGGCTGAACGGATTTATATAAAATTCTGAATGGAGATACCTTAGGTACTTCCCGGTATAACGAAAAAAAATATTGCCCGGTTATGGGCTAGTTTTTTTATTATTGTCATGATCACTGCTTTCCACCATCACGCGGATGAAACCGCGGGACGCAGGTAGTAATGTAATAAAATGCCAAAATACTTTTTAAAACACAATTCTAAAGAAATACAAACGATTTTAACAAAGAAACTTTGAACGCAAAATCAATACTCAATTCAATTCGCGTTGCAACCTGCAAAGTGGCAATAAACAAAGGGTATTATTTAAGACCCAATTTATTTTTATAACCACCTTATAACCGTAGAGAAAGCAATATGTTTTGTATTCTCCCCGCATCGGCCGCTAACGAAGTGCTATTCAGCCAGTATCAACCAATAGAGTTAGAACAAGGAGCTCGAAGGCGATAACATAAATAGGTGAACTTACGCAGAGAGCTGACGGCATAAGTTTTTAACTTGTGATGGAGAAAGCTCGAACACTGATTTGGACCTGATATGATAGGGTAGGATTGGTAAATAAATTGAATGTGATGTGAAAGTGAAAGTTTTAAGATATTATGGATTTGTTGTTGATAAGAAAATGGCAATCACAAAAAAAATGGTTCATGAATTTTTAATCAATATCTTCTTACAGGCTGTGCTTGTACCCTAAGTACCTAAATAAAAACTTAAAAAATATAGTAGTATACATTTGACAGAAACCGGCAAAGGCGACGGTTCGGTAAAGGTGAAGTTACTCTGGACATCCGGAGAGGTCGGCACACGCTGTGCCATTCTTCATATTTTAGGTATGTCTATGTTTTAGTTAGATTTATAACGTGCAATTTGATAGTTTAATAGGCATGATGACTACAAATTTTTTATTACCTCATAAAAAAGCTGATCATCAATAGAGCCTATCAGCGAAAACAAAATTTAAAATAACTCAAAAATAAATAAGTTATAAGTATTTTAATTTCAAGCTAGGCAGAGAGCGCGCTATACTAAGCTATGACGTCAAGCCTCAGGCGCGGCATACAAATGCTATACTAACTCGTGCTTTGCGAGAAAGGGATAGAGCATCCCCTCTCTATCCCCACCTAAAACTTTAAACGCTCATATCTCAGAGATTTATCAGCCAATACAATTGATTTTTTCAGTATGTGTAATGTATTTAGTTATTTTCATCACTAAGCCTGTTATTTGTCATAAATTAAACATTAGGCAACACGCCTATTGACTATGCCAAAATGATAAAACATTCATATTAGATAATCTATGTAAAATTCTGAAAATTGAAACAACAAGAACAGCACAATCAAGTACAAGTAGTAATCAAGTAGTATTTGATCATTTTACATTTATAGTTGATGCAATTTTAACAATGTAATCAGTTAAACTACCTAATTAAAACTAAACTAAAATTAATAAAGATTTAATAGACCGTTTAAAGTATCTATAGGTAGCAAATTACCATATTGATAGTTTAAACGGTCTCTAATTTCGGGTAATGTGCCCAAAATGCTGGCTGCGTTGCCCCGCTGGATTGCGAGGCTAATTTACTGGCCCAAATAAAGGCCAGCATTTTGGTCACGTGTGGATTCTTTAAGTCTCCCTGCCAAATCCTTACGTCTCTACCCCAAACGGCACAAACATGTAACCTCTATCGAGGCTGGAATATTTGCGCTGCATTAGCCGCACCACCCGCTTGCTTTGATGTTTCTGGAAGATGAGACGGCGCCAGTGTATCAACACAAGTAGCATCCCACACTAAAGGCCGTCCTATCTTCCAAGGAATGAGAGTCATACCGTCGGGCCTCTTACCCTCGTCACACATTAGACCGTTCGGTTATAAAACTGCTGCGACGTTGGCACTTCCAAAAGCCCGACGGATGATATCATTTAAAGCGCAGTGGCGGTCCAATGTAATTATGTATCATCTCCAATATCTAATAATAAAATGTGTTTTTTTTATTAGGCATAGGCCTTTATTAACTACAACAAACTACAAAGACTACTTAGCCTACTACACAACAGAAAACAAAAGGATTGTATCCAGACCGATGAAAGTCTAGAGATAATCCAAATGCTCAAACCCACTACCAGTCGGCAGCGTACCCAGCATGCTGGCGGCATTGCCACGCTGGATGGCAATGCTTATGCGTTGAGCCAAATAAACGCCAGCATTTTGATAACGCGTCGCGTCGACCAGGCGCTCGGATATGTTTTAATAATTAATGTTTGGAATGTTTTCATGGAATTACTAAGCTGTAATTTAATCACAAGCTCTTCACCCATAAGATAACGAAATAAATTTATATCTATCACGATAATATAAATAATTCAGAAGTTGTGTGGATGTATCGGGGTGAAATATGGTGGCCACGGTCTGAAGGTTGAATAAATACGATTCACCCCGTTTTTCTATTTCTCCATTTCTTTTTTAAGACGGAATTTATATTTGAGCGGCGACCGAACCTTCGCCTTCGTCAGAGCCAGGGTGACGGATTTATAACCAGCTCAGGAGCTCACTGTTTCTTCTCGCAGATTTGGGGATATTTATTTGTTTACAAATGGCGAACGCTTAAGTATAAATCTCGAAAATGTGCGTGGGATTTGGCCTGTCACTGTTCTGTCATTATTTTGTACGGTGCTTGGCCTGGGTGTTAGAATGTAGGAAACTCAAAACGTTAGAAGCAAGATTTGTCTTGAATTTCTTAGAATAAGTGATGCCAAAGGGTATTTTTGATACTATTTCTTATTGTTACTATTTTTAGAATGTCTTGTAGATAGGCACTTAAGTTTGTACACACCTGTTTATAAAAAATGCTTTGTCAACCTCTCGCTGACGGTAATTGTCCCGCGTAAAAACGTGACAAAGTAGTTTTTAGATAATTATCATATTATTCTAAGGATTTTGTATACTACCAGGCCTGGTGCTCTCTGAACTTTAGATATGAAGCTACAAGTACGTAGCGGGCCCGTCTAGACGGGCCAATTTAGTAGAAAGAACTCTGTCAGAAGAGATAAGAGTTACGCGCTAGACAGAGAAGCAACTTCTAGGTTAATATAACTGTAGGTAGTTAGCGCTGCACGTCCTTAATTGCACTTTATTGTGTCGTAGCAAGAGTCGCTATTTATTTAAATGATTTTGAAGAGTGAATCTTCTGTACTTGTACTATTATGTATTCTGTGATACTGCGTACGTGAATTGCGCTCATCGCGCAATCGAGTATCGCAATTTAACAAAACTAAACTCTAAAACTCTAGTGTCGTAAAGTCAATATTGGACTATGTCTTGTTTGGATATTAACGCGGTCCGAGAGAGATAACACAGCGAGAGCCCTCTGTCTCTTTCTTAGTAATACCAGAGTTAAAAAAACTACCTAGATGGTTTTTTTTTTAGTTTTTTTTTGTCTTAGAGAATTCATTACATAATAATTGTCCATCATAATAATAATTGTCCTTTTTGTATTGCCTTACTGATAAGTATAGAGGGCTGTCTTAGCGCTATCCCCCTCGGACCGCGTTCCCTACGTACGCAATCCAGGTAAGTAGTATACAACATCCTTGATTTAGACTCAGATAAGATAGAATTATAAATAATCTGAGATAATACAGAGTTTATTGAGTAACAAGTTTTAAGTAACGCTTAAAATTTACCTTTCGTATTTGGGTGAGGACCCCTCTTTTCGTTTTAGTTTAGCTTCTTGGGACCATACGAAACCTGGAAACAAAACAAAAATAAAATTAATAACCAGTTAACCGGGTAACCGTGAAAAAAAATGCAGCTGTTCTACACAAAAAGTTCATCGACCTTGGGCAAAATGTATGGAACAGCTGGTATGTTTTTGCGATTTCAATGTTGGCCCCATGGTTAAGTTGTTTGTTTTGATGTACATAATATGCCATTAAAAGGATGCTTACTGATTTGAACTAGCCCTGTATATTATTAATTATTAACCCGTGCTATAATTAAACGAAAATAATATTATTAAACGAAAAACCAATAAAAAAACCAACCGCAAAATATGTAGGCTTTAAGGAGATAAAAACAAATTAAACAAAATTTTTACTGAATAATTAAACAAGCAAGGCCGTTTCCGATGAAAATACGTGTTGTTCCTTACTGATTCTTAGTCAACTCATCCTTTTTTAAAATTATCTCAACTCTTCCTAAATCAGTATTCTTAGCTCGTCGGGCTGAATTATATTAATTTATTTTCTTAACTCATCCGGAATGTACTCTTGTCTCATCCGATGCTATTTTGATACAAAAACATTAAGGATAGGTAAGGTTAGACAATTCTTGCACATCAATAGGCCTATGACAGCTGCTAATTACACTTAAAAAAGTTATAACAGAAGCACAGCATATTGATATAAGTTATTTTATTTCTAAGAATACTGTTCTTAATAAACGTCTCAAAAACATCCCCTAATAAAATTCGTTCACTTTCAAACTTCCAAGGAGTTTTAGTGAAAAAAGTTGGCAACACGAGCGAGGATCGAAGAGGCGTGAAAGATCCCTGAAGTTCAACTCTCGACCCCTCGCTGTCAACTGGCGGGGAAAGTTTGCGGCGTGTACCGTGTAGTTAACTCAACTATATGGGAAACGTTACTAGCTGTTGTACATGGGTTTCCTTCCACAGAAAACGTAGATACGAAAACTTGATAGTATTACGTGCAGAAGATTTACTCAAAACGCATCCAAACGTTGTTGAACCACTATATCTATAAATACAATCATGTAATTTTCAGCGCAAGCCAATTTGTACTCTATTTGTACATAGAATAAGTATAATATTGTATTGTATTTGTATTGTAACAGTGTCGCTAGTCCACTGTAGTTCTGAGGCACGCGTGCCGCCGTCAGAAGCCGCGTGACGTCAACGAGCCAAGCGCTACAGTGGAAAACCGATACATTGTCTTATACAAACAAAAGTACAAATTAGCTTGCACTACATTTGATATTGCTGTAGTTATAGGTACGTATATCTTCGTTTAGAACCGATTCCAAGGGGGGTGAATCTGTCCTACCCGTTACCTGCCCACTGTACCTGTTATGTGTGCCTGTGCATTCATATCATGACTGTAGGTAGGTAGTGTTTAATTAGTCTAACGTTACGATTGTCGGGAACTCAATGTCTAGACAAACCTGTACCGAGTACCGTTCTTATCGATTGATAAATTTGACATTTAAATCGGTAAGATTCGTTAAAAATTGGTATTTTCTCAAAGTCGTCAAATAAATCAGCTATACCGACACGTCAAATTAGCGACATACAGAACGGCACTCGCGCTGCTGAAATAGTTTTGCAGACAATAAATATTGCTTTAATTAATAGATTATAAAAATAGTTAAGAAAATAAAAGTGTTACATTTTCGCTGTTTGAAACAGTACGTAAAATAAAGATATTAAAAAAGTCAATAAAATAATATCGTGTAGAATATAAGTTGAAAGACGAAAGACAGAACGGAATTGTAAGATTATTGGAAGGCAACTTTAGTTCTGACCTTTGATCAACTTCTTAATCAAATAAAAAATCGTCGACGTAACAATATATTTTCCTCGAAACCAAACCCAACTCAGAGAAGTTTTGGACTTTATTCTGATAAACAAAATGGCGACTTACTAGTATAATTCCATTTTGCAAAGATGAATTATTTAAGTTAATATATTTATATATAGAATATAAAGAGGTGGTTTTGCTTTAATTGTTTTGGCTGAATATTCTAGAATTCTTTTTATAAGAATATTACTTGTAATGATTCATTTTAAGTTTTTTAATGTTTATAATCAAATTAATTGTATTTTATTTTATTTTTTTATTTATAATATACATTTATATTTACTATATATTAGAATAATTTTAGATTTTTAGTAAGTGAATATATATTAACGAAAAAATATTTAAGCATTCTATCAGCTATCTGGTTCCCATCTTTGATTATATACCCAAGGTTGCCATAGAACAAGCTTTGCTTAGTCTGGGCTAGAACGTGAAATGTCTACCAATATTTATTTATCTATAAATTTGAAGGCGTGATATCCAGTCAAACACTAGAAAATGATGTACTACTGTCATGCTAACCCAACCGGCGTACTATTTCACCAATTCGGTTATTTGTTTTACAATTTGAACCCGTAGTAAGTAGAAAAGTTCTACTGCGATACGTCCACTACCGCATCACCCCAAACACCCCATTTCACCCCTATGTCCGTCAGTCGGTAAGTCACGGTTTTATATGTATAGATGATAGATATAGCAGTATTTATGTGCGGTATCGATACGGTAGGGGGAATTGAACTATGTGCGGTGTGGACATGACGGGTGAAGCCAGGGAATTCAGTAAAGTTATCCGGACTGGAGTCTTGTTAAAGTATGAGTATTTTATTATTTTCACGTCACAAGCTCGGAAAGATTCTGTTTATCATGCGAAATCTGAATGCAAAAGTGCATTTTGTCCGCTAGCGTAGGCCAGTCATCTAAGACATCTTAGGTCGCAAATAATTCTACAGTACTGATTTTTTGGAATGTTGTTAGGATAGATACCAGTAGTGTAACACTAAGTTTGCAGCTTCGAAAGACGTGTGCTAACTGCGTGGCGATCGTAAAACATAAAGCGTGGAAAGAGTTTTTAAAATTCAAACCTTTCTATTCAAAAAAATCTATACCGATAGTCCACTGAAAATACATAAGTAATGCCACAGAATAAATTATAGTTACTCCTACTTATTTCATGTCAGTGCGCCAAAATTTTGGTGAATAACCCAATAATTTTAGAATAATCGTACGTTCGGAGTTCTATTAATATCCCGTAAATATTAATATTTAATAACTGCTTTTTTTTTATTGTGCCGGAAAATCCCTCTTTGTCCTAAATGCCTACCTATGCCCAGTAGCAGTGTTAACTTAACTCCAGTAGCCGTGTTGACTTAACTCGAGTACCGTATCGACCTCAAAAAGCGGACTAATCTGTCAAAAATCCAATCGCTTCTTCTTGACCCAAAGCTTTTGGCCCGCAGGCATGAATAGTTCAGCTAGTGGCACAAATATAGAATAATTTGTAGAATTGAATTATTATTCTCTCCACAAAAGTTATAGTACTAAAACTTAGCATTTTTGAAAATGTTCTAGAGTTGGTATTAATCCAAAATAGAGTTTAATAAAGTTGGTAAATTAATAAATAATACTATGAATACTCTCTAGCTTGAAATAAATATAATATACCAAACAAAAGAAGAATTTAGGTTCAAGTACTTATTTCAAACCAAAGACAAAGAGGAAAAGCTTACTGATAAATATTTGTATCCTCATTAGAATTAATAACAACGTTTCCAACATAATTACATTTCCAGAGCTTATTTTCCTAGCTGGCACAGAGACAATATTTTTTGTTTTATAATACCTCTTGTAGATCTTAAAAGGTTTTTTACGAAATATAAAGTCATGACAATGATTCCTTCTTAAAATAATTTTAGGTTTTTTCCCCTAAAAATTCCTCTCAGTGCGCCCACAGCGCGGTTAAACGGTAATAGAAATAAATCGGTACCGTATCTAACCCTTTCAACCTCGCGGTCAGCGCGACCCGCCTGTCATACCCACGGGTCTAACATACCACGGGCCTAACATACCCCCGGGCCTGTGATACCCATCCCAAAATTGGAATACATTTGCACGGACGAAATTAAATGCTGAGGGGCTGAAAGTACCAAAATGCTTATGTTCAACACTTTTTCGGGTACCTGTTGATACTTAGAATGGATATTTAGAGGTAATGGCGTGTGATGTTATCGCTTACGAGCTATTATTGCGTGTTATGTTTAACATATTTTTTCTGAATGCCCTTTTCGTTTTGTAATAAAGATCAGAATTACTTTTTACAAGACACGACTTGGTAGGCATCTCGTCCGCGAAAAATTCGACCACGTGGTCAAGTTGCCACTTTTAATTTTTATTGAATCGGTTGAAATAAAGCGGGTCGCCTTGGCGAGAAATTAGGGTGTCCTACCCTCATTACGTCATGTAAAAACGTAGGTTTGTTTCCACGGCACACTACGCTGACGGTATCAACACACTATCAGCTAGATGACGACCGCTGCTTGACGAAAGCCGCCTTAATAAGGAGCGGTTGCCATAATCCCCGCGCTTGACAGGCAGCTTGGGGATCGCACTATGCTCACCACCGTAAACTGAGAGGATCCTGCCGCCCGTCCTCTGATGGTTTTGGATGCAGTTTTATGACATAACCAGGTCCAGGCGGACGGTATCAGCAGACTTCTCAGAACCCATACCGCAATGTGAACACTTGCCTATAACGGGATAGCACGCCGCCGACAATCTAAACGCATCTTCCCGATTGAAATTGCGATGTTTTTTGATTTCAACCTTTTCACGAACCATCCTTGGATAGTAATGTCGTTCAGTGGAGGAGGACTTTCGGATCGTAGAGCTCAATCCAGTGACCGGATCCCGCCTTGAGCAGATGCTCAGCGATGATAGACTTCTGTGTCTGGCGATTTTTGACAGCCTGGATCAATGATGTTATATGTTTCACTCTATGGCCTGGATATTTTCTTTGGTTCTCTTCGCTATGCTGCGCTTTGTTTGACCGATGTAAGAACTACCACAGCTGCAATCCACCTTCACCAGGGGACTAAAAGCTGAGCTGTTTTGTGCGAAATAACGTCCCGGTGATAACCATGCTTAAAAAAAACTAAAGTTATATTGTAGTAGTTAAAACGTGAACTATGGTAGCTAGTAAGTGTTTTACAGTTTGATGTAAGTATTGTTTTTTTTTATATCGCGCTCAGTTTAAGTTTTGCAAAAGTTTCTCACAGTTAAAGAACTTATTCTCGATGCTAAAACTTACAAAGTATCAAGTGCAAAGTGGCACGACCTCGTAGGAAATTTTGTATTCAATTCCAATTTGTCTATAGCTGGCACAGCGGCAAGTGCACTTAAGAGCGAGCTTACCAAAGACGTTGACACTTGAATTATTTATTTAAAAAGTGAAAAGCTTAAGAAATGTTGCGTTATTTCATTTGTGTTTGCTACAAAGGTCCATTCAACTGCAATCTGCATACTCATCTAAAGATGAAAGTGGTAGGTTTTCCTATCTAGTTAGAGCACTCTGATCCCAGTGTTGTTTGATTGGACATCAGCTCCAACCACAGATGAAAATAATACATATTTCTTGATAATGTATCATCATCATAATCAGCCTATCACAGTCCTGCTTGCCATAAGCGTCTCCTAAAACAGTACATTTTCCAAATACATGTAAAAATGTAGGTTAATAACTTTGTAATTCTGTGTAAAATCTTTGTGACATACATGACATAGATGGACAGACAGATAGACTAGGTATGAAATCAGTCAACAGCTTGCAAATTAAAGTTAAATAAAAATTCCCAAATATCTAATGCAATCACATAATCATACTACAGAATCAATTCTACAATTTTTATCCCTATTTAATAATAATAATAAAATAATATATAAATATATAATGCTTAGGGCCAAATACAAGATTACACGGAAAGATATCACTAAGCTGAAAGGACAACAACTTTTACTATGGGTTCAACAGTGAATTCGCAAAAAAAAAACAGATGATCCATACATTTCTTCGAGGGTAAATGATGAATGGTGAATTTTTATGCATAACCTTGCATGATCTTCCTATCACATAATCATGTCCAAACATTCACATATAGACCCTATACTCTCGAAAACTAGATCAATAATAATTATAAATATAATTGCTACGCAGGTTCAAATTCTGTATGTCACTGCAAATTTGATATTGCGCTCGCCTATAATTCGTGGCCTTCGTCAGACAAAAGATCCTATCCTAGCACATTACTCAAGTCTTAGTTCTGATTAAAGGTTCAAGGTTCTTCAAGGCATTACTCTTTCTTTGAACGCGCTGTTCCGAATAACTAACAAGCCTTCACTCAGCCCTTGTCAATGTAAATTAATCTTTAACATCGCGACCCTTACTTTTTAAAAGACTTAGAGCATACTTATAATTTGGTAAAACTGGCTATAAAAATGTTCTCTATCTTTTTTTTGGCGTCCCGCGGTGCAAATGGCAACATTCACGATATAAATTGGCAATAAAATGCCCTAAACAAGGGGATGACGTGTACGGGGCAATAACGCTCGCTTGTTCTCGGGGGAAGTGTACCGGGAGAGTTAGGACTGGTATGGGACAAATGGTGAATTTACACTAAACTTACATTTTTTTTCTCATTGTTTATTGAGCAAATCTCCGACTATAGTTTGAAACTCATCCGGTCGTGGCGTAACTGGACTACCCCTAGTCCAGTTCGAACCCCCGTTCGAAAAGATCACCGATGTTTAGCGAACGATGCAGTCGGTTTTCGGATGGGTGACCTTGAGTGGCATTTACATAAAGGCTCTACCGTGGATCGTATCACACGTTAAATTGTTGGTCCCGGATGTTTGTTCTATATTTTAATGACAACAACCGTCAAACCAAGAAGGCCACTCAGCTAAGACTACTAAGACTGGCCACTCAGCCTATACGAACTTGTTTAACTATAACATCCGGAGACCTTTATCAAGGAGTTACTATCTTTATGGCTCGTCTTGCTTGCGAAGCAAGACCTAGGTTTTAGAATTCCTCGCTCTTATACAAAAAGCTCTAATTAAGAAACATCAATTAATGATGAGATAGTGACCATTATCTTAGTACTGTGTGAAACTTTATAAGTAACAACTTTTATACATAGAAGTTGTTACTGTAGATAGCAGCAATATTGCTGACCGCTATGACCCAAGGGCACAGTAATGTAGAGCTAGAGACGCAGAATAAATACACAATGTAGAGTATCTAGGGTAAACTTGGGACCGAGTTTGGCGAACGCTTAGAGCTCAAACCACAGAACACCGAACCAGCAGGGCTAACATGCGCACAGCGAGAAATTTTTGTCGTGTCTTTATGTCGTGCGATAACGAGACAAACTTATACAGATTCGTAGCCTTGTCCTGTTTTGTAGAACCGAGAAAATTTTCCGCATGTTAGGCGCTCTGGTATACAAATACTGTGATCAGAGTACTTGATGGTGAGTTTTTAGAAACAAGAGTTCTTTCGTTAATTCCTGTTAACTGCTTGCTTTAAATGTATTATTATCATCATCAGCGTGGAGACGTCTAATGCTGAACAAAGGCTTCCTTTTTAAAACGCCACACTGTACGACAACCTGCAATTGGCATCCACCGGTTGCCCGCACGATGTCGTCGGTCCTAGTGGGATAGGTCAACCTACGTTGCGCCTTCCGGTTCGTGGTTGCCACACAAGATCCTTTCCAATTTTTTTATTTATTGTTAGCCCTAAATTTACAATCAACATAATAGATCGTTCTGGGGGAAATTGGCCAAAACAGATATGAAAGTAAATAATTTAATAATGGCTAAATGAAGCAATCTAAAAATTATTGCAATGAAACACTTTTAATTTGAACCCTCGAAGCATAAAATCTTCACACGTCATTGCGAGAGTTTCGAGGAAAAACTAGTGACGATAAATCGTTACAGTGTGCGAACAACTGTACTGTAGCTTTCAGTGGAGGAGCTACCATCGTATTTAGAGCACAAAACCGATAGCTAGGCTTAAAAAATAATGTTCTTCAATCTAGCCACGTTTTAGATAAGTTTGGCGGCGTGTAAAAATGTATCCCGTGGGCTTTTCTATCTAGCAACACTGTCAACGGAAGCTCCGAATTGCCATTTATTTGTAGTTTGGATTTGCGGGTAGAGGGTAAAAAATTGAAGAGAACGAGGTGTTGGGAACTTTTATTGGAAAATGTTCGGATGGCAGAACTTTCTCTTGTGATACATTCTCTGTGATACGTACTCTACTTATAGCGTTCCTTTCTTAGACTTTTCCTTGTCGTGGGTCCAAGAGAAGGAGATACATTGAGATTTTCGCTAGAATAAAATTAAATATATCAGATTCATGCCTTCTAGAACTTTTGCCGTTCTGGTACTTTAAAAATGTATGTAACGTAATGGAAAATTATGTGAAAAGTTTTATTTTGCAAACTGTACCCAAGTACCTAAATGTGTTAAAAACATAGGTGGGATCAGACCAGGATAGTAAAATAATTAGATATCTTTTTATACGGATCCCACTTTTTCGACAAAATATATGTCGGATCAGACCGGAATAAAATATATATATAAATAGAGCGGATCCCATTTGGTATCTTTTGGTTTTTGATTTGATTGGACCGGCATACACCGAAAAAAGTATCGAAAACCTCAACCATTTTGTGATCAAAGATTAGAAAACTTACCTTCGCGCTTTAATTGTGCGAACTGCTAAAACAGTGGAAATAAGAGTGGGTGTTTCCCGATAGTTACAATCTGGGTGTCTTCAAGTTGTGAGTGAATTGGTTTCTTCTATGCCAGCGTGCTCCATCGTAGACTGCATCTTTACTTAAAGACAGGCGTAATGGAGGTCAAACGCAAGCCCATTAGCACATACAAATAAAAAATGTGCTTTTGATATTGAAACTCGATCAAAACTGACGGAATTAATAGTGAATACTTCTGTGTAAGATATAGATGAGCCACGGGTTCGATTCTCGGCAAGGCCGATATTTTCAGTTTTGAAAACTATAAGATTTCTAGTAATAAAGTAGTAAATGTAGAATTTCAGAGATATTTATATAGACATTCCGTGAACCGGTGGCTTTAAGCAGTCAATTGAAAAAGTAGAAAAAATCAGGTCATGAAAAAATAAAAATAAAAAACAAAAAACAAAGAAATTTAACAATTCAAAGCGTGAAAGTAAATATTATTATATTTACACAATAGAATACAGTAATTTATTTTGAGCTTAATTCGAAGCAATTAGATAAAAGCACTTACCGACTGTTTATATAAATAACAGTGTAATTAAAATTAACACAGTTATATTTGTGTAAGCCGACTAAAATCAGCGAGCAAGTTTATTCGTAAGTTGTGATGAGGGTTCTGTCAGGCACACGCCTAGGATCTCACGTCGTTTAGAGAAGCCGAAAATTCGGCATCAAATTCGGCAACTTTTGGTCGACGTCAAATACCTAAAATAGTACGATTCCAGACACACTTTTAGAAAGAACTTGTGACTATAAGAGTGCCTAACTAGAACAAACAAAGCTGCAGAACCGAAAGTTACCTTTCAAAATTCCTTGATTTGAACACATAGAGTCTTAATCGTCAACAAAATATACAAAAAACAAACAATTAAATAAACAAAATATGCAATAAATAATACAGAAAGCAAATTAATACATTGGGATATTTTTGTGCGTGGTCTTAAGGGAGAGGCCTTTGTCCAGCAGGGGACGTCCCCTGTCTGATAATGAAGTTATCATCGAGAAAAATAACGTTGTCCCGAACGTTCAACTATACTTTCGGCCTTATATTCGGCGACTTTATACATAACAGTACATACATAATGTCTGTCTACCTAAATAGTTATAGTAGATGTATCAAAATTATTTTGTGTTAATTATTACTAGGAATCTATCCCGAGTAGCTGTGGTTGAAAGCCCTTTGTTAGCACGCCTACTTAATTGAAAACCAAAATTAATGCAAAATTATAATTATTTTCACAAATGAGTAAATGACGGTTAATTATTCAGTGTTACGTTGTAACTTTACCCACTGTGCGCAGAATTTCATATATTAACAAGAGGTCGCTCGCGACTTCGTCCGCGTACGGAAGAAATTCGCCTGCTCCCAAATATCTTACCAGCCCAGTTCACTTATTTTTTCCTCCCCGTTTTCACCCCTTTAGATCAATCCTGGCAAAAATTGTACATTTTTATCCTAGGGGTGAAAGTAACTTATTTAGTCTCGACACGGAGTTAGGCACCCGAGCCTAGTGAGGGCGCTAATAGTTCGAGGGACTAAATAAATCTTTAACCCCGAGGTAAACACTGCTTTTCATTACGAATACAAGGAAATTAAAAATAAACTGACCCTGGGAAATGCACGAGAAGTGCGGGACCATAATCCTCTGAGGAGAAAAATAAAAGTTGGAACATGGTCAATACAAATTTATGTGCAAATAGAAAAATAGAACTAGTTTCTTTTAATGATTTGATTTGAATAATTTTGTCATTTGTCAACTGTCACTGTCAGTTGAAAGTGATTCTCCCTACGGCTGAAATGTATTACTTTCAACCCGCTCCTCAGGCAACTTCAGACCTACTTTCCGAGTATGAATAATGAAAAATATATTATTTTGTTGGCAAATGTCTATCCAAATACCAATTTTCATCGCTACAACTTCAAAAACATAGTTGGTTAGGCCCTTTCACCCCCTTAAGTCATCCCTGACAAAAATATTGAAAATAGCATGTTTTATTTTATGTAAATGATTTGAACTATCTAAATAGTTATTTTCACAACCAATAATATAAGTTTTTAATAAAAATTAAATTAAATTTTAATAAATAACAAAAGTTTTCATCTATTTTTACCCCCCTAGTTCTATAGCCGAAGCTTCATATAGCTTAGTATTCTCGGTGGATTATCGTTTGATGCAGAACGTTCTGGTAAGAATACTTTTAATAAACGATCTAAGGAAGCATTTCTAGAGGTATCTTGTGTAGGTATATATTAACATCTAGCAAGAGATCCCCAAATATCTCTAAATTTGTAACAGTCTTCTTCTCAGGTAAAAGTCTTCTCTTTAGGTAAAAGTGAACGCTCTTAAGGGCTTTTGCAGTCCAGTCCAGTATATGTCAATACTGCACGTTGCAACATAATAATTTTGCAAAAAATATACTAACACAGAAAAGTAGTATAAGTAGTAATATTAAAGTAATAGAAGTTCACAATTCTGACACTGTTACTGTTAGTGGTAGACGTGACGCTTACCACCAGGTGAAAGTCTTGTTCGTCTCGTCATTTAAAAGTATTAAAAAAAACATGCAGATTATCTTTTTCATACTTTGATGGACATTTTGGAATGTATACTAACGTTTTTTAAACATATGGCTTGTTATACATGGTTTTCACCTCAAAAAAAGTTACAGACATAATCATTATCAATGTTTTAAAGCTTAAACAGTAAGAAAAATTATGACCTCCGGCAGGACTCAAACCTGCATACGAGGAATGTCTGGGACTTCTGTAGCTTAATTAGCAAAGCAGTTGTGACGCTTAAAAAACAGAAAAATCCAAAGTGATCAATGGAATACTACACTTTATCGGGAAAATGTAGCATAATGTTTTAATCTAGAGCATGAGCTACCTTTATAACAAATTTCATTTAAATTCGTTCAGCCGTTTCAGCGTGAAGGAGTAACAAACATACACACATACACACATACTCACACAACCCCGACTAACTTCCGGATCTATATTATAAGTAGGATACTAGGATTAAGGAAACGTATATATTTAAGAGTAGACAAGTTGGTCACTTCTCCATAGAAACGCGGTAGTATTACTACTCCACTATGTAATTTTGTAGGTCCAAGACTAAGTATTATATCGATTAATCTTTTCATTATCTAGGATTGTAAATTATTGCGAAAGTAAAAAATTAATAAACATGAAAGTTATGAGCCAGGAAACATCTTGTATTTTAGCTCAATTTTAACGCCACATTGGACGTAAATAAATAACATAAGGAATACGAAAACTCTAAAATAATTTAACTAGGGGCATAGTTTAGTCCATAAACATTTCAAATAACTTAAGTTGGAATAAATTAACTCAGAGTTTATTCAACCACATTAATGCAGCCAAAAATCGACAAAAAAAATTGCGCGCTCATTTATCTTTCTTTCTCCCTTTCCCACAGTTTGTTTGATGAAGAGAGCATGCTTTTTAGCCGCGCCCACCGATGAGTTCGAGCCGTCAACTTGTCGATCCTTAAGAACACAAATTAAAATTATGAAGCTTACTAATAGTACTTCATTAAAAACAAAAAACAAACTTGTACAAAAAGAACAAAAAGGAAAAGAACTCACGGTGCGTGTTCAAAAAAGTTCCATAGAACGAGGTAGAAAAAGAATTAGTTGTAATTTGCAAGGAAAACAATAGCCCCTGGCACCTCGCCAGCGCCAGCGGACGCGCGGAGATTTGTAAAAATGAAATATGCATTGTTATGAATTCTGGAACTGAATTTGATGAAGCGCTGCGGTAAGGAATCCGGCTGCAGTTTGTTTCCGAATAATAAACGGAAACGGAAATGGTTTACTTTGCAAATGGAATAAAAATTGCATCGCTTTTGTTGTTGTGTGATTACTCCATGAATGCGAATATTATGGTCGTGTATTATATGAAATATCATTTCCGTCTTGTGACATTGATCATTGCATAAAATTTACCATTATTAGCATTTATAAATATACTAGAAATCGCCCGCGACTTTCGTTCGCGATACCGAAGAAATTCGCCCCCCGCCCACATATTTTCCATACAACTGGCTAATTAAAAAAAAACAGTGTCTTCAATTTAGATCGATAAGGCCGCCAATTGTTACACTAGTGCTAAGTTAATTTTTCTGTTTGTTTCTGTTTTTTTTGTTGTGTACAATAAAGAGTTTATCTACCTATCTTTAATCAAACCTAGCAAAAAATATTTAAAACAGCATTTTTTTTATCATAAATGAACTATCCAAATACCAATTTTCATCACTACAACTTCAAAAACAAAGAACTTTCCAATACAATTTCATCCCTGATTTCAACCCCTTCAGTCATCTCTGTCAAAAATATATTTAATATAGCATTTTTTATTTTAGATGAACTATCCAAAACCAAATAGAAATCACGACTAAAAGTTCAAAAACAAAGGACGTACAAAAGTTTTCCCCCATTTTTACCACCGTAAGGTATGAATTTTGAAAAATCCTATCTTAGTACACCTCTACGCATCAAGACAAATAGGTACACCCTCTAAATTTCAAGTCTACACGACCAGCGGTTTAGGCTGTGCGTTGTCTGTCGGTCTTACAGTAAGGACAGTGATTCTTATAGTATTAGATAGATGTATGGTAGAGTCGCAGGATAGGTATAACGTTACTGTAAACCTGTAAAAACTAGATCTAGTTTGGAGACTAACGAATGGGTGAACGTAACGTAGGACGCCTGATATATTGGAGTGACGATTTACGTAAGGCAGTGGGAAGTGTCGAATTGACCTATTGAGTCCTACAACCCAACAGTAGACTAAGATAGGCTGATGATGATGATGATAATAAGTGACGGTCATATGTATAGTGACGTATGTATGACGTTTGTTAATTTAAGAAGGGTTTTGAAGTAAGATATGTTTTTTTTTATTCTTCTCCGTTATCGTGCCAAAGATCTTATGGAGCAGAAATTGTAATTTTTCTGCAATGTTTATCCACCTTATCCACCCCACAGTTATCACAGGTCGTGTCGAAGTGTGTTTTTTTCTATAAAACCTGCCAACTGGAAGCTGTTTCCATCAGATCGGAAAAAGTGCCAACTGCCATCCTTGTCGGAACGAATATTTTAAATTCAAAAAGAACTAATGGCACGTTCCATGAATTTAAATTTCCGATCGACAGTATCACGTAAAAAAAGAAAAAGTGTAGAGCATTGAGTCGGAAAACAAAAGGAAGTGGAATCCTTGGGATGAATGGACGCTAAAGTACAAAAGGACCACAATGGATTTGGATGAAAGGGATATCTGGAATCAGAACGAGTGGAAACAATAAAGATATCTTCGCACGATGGCGGAGGTGGGATCCGGAAACAGGTATTTTTCCCGCCTTTTCAATAACGCTCGAAGATAACGTTGTAATGGTATTTTGGCGGGAAAGCCAAAGTGCTTTTGGTGATGTTAGATAATTATGTCAGGTATTTTGTGAAATTAGTGATTTATCGAACATTAATGAAGTAAACATCAACAGCTGTATACAAATATTTGCTGTTGCATCGTTAAAATGTATTTGATGTGAATTGAATTTCACTTGAACACTGCAAAAAAATCTAGTAAATTACCTAAATTATCTAAAAATTAGTAAATTATCTCGACAGAGCAAAAATTTCGATAGTGAAACGAAATGAAAAAAAAAATATTAGGAAGATTTGATTAGGAAGAATCTAAATGTTATTTATACTTTTTTTAGTTCATTGTATATCAAAACATCGATTACAGCTAATAACTGACAGAATACGGGTAATTTTTAAATAGATTTGTGAATGGCGAAATGAAAACGATGCATGGTGTGACGCCATAGTAAATAAAAACTTTCGAGGAAAATAGAGAAAGAGCTGCAATCATTGCTGCAAACGGCTTGCTTGATATCAGAAATATCAAAACATGTCAAGGTAATAACAGTACCTAACTATTTAATAAGCTAGCAATTTTTCCCTTTTATTCCAATGAAATGTAGTGTAGTAATCCTATCGCATTTATAATTATTATGTTGCCTGCAGAGTTTTTTTTTGCAATTACAAGCTAACCGTCTTATCAGAAGAATTAAATAAGGAAACCACCATCATATTTTTTTAATATACCTAACTGCCAACAGCTCGTTGAATTTGTTGGTCTTTCATTCAGATAAGATTGGTGGCGATGTTCCAAAGGTGGTTTGCGTTTCGAAATCTCAAAGGCTCAACTTGTAATTCTTAATAATGACAACGATAACGCTTATTTATAGCGGGACACCATGAAATGGAACTTTAAAAGTCGGAAGAGTTTCCTTGCTAGAATTATTTCTTTCGTTATTTTGTAAGAGGTTTATAAGGAAACTTAGTTACGACGATCGATTTTTGTCAAAGCCTCAGCTTATTTTATTTATTCTCTCCCGTACAAAGAGGATCGTAGTTATGCGTTACATAAACTACGTAGGTATATCATACTTACAATACCATGTTTCTCAATGTAGCCACAGACTATCGGCCTTACCTAAAAAAACTTCTCCACCGTTGATCCATTGTTCAACGGCCGATTAGCAAAATTCTTCACTCATAAAAGCATTTTAACGTTACGCGGTGGGTGAGCAATGACTAAACAGTTGTAAAATTTAACAGGCCGCCCGACCTGGTTTAACCGTGTTTCAAGCCTTGTCTATGGAATAAAATGGTGGATTTGATATTGGTGTTTGTTTGTGCTTTGAATTGGCTTTGAAGTAAAATCGTGGATTTCGACGATCTGCTATTGAATTTTGGAAGAACTAGCGAGCTTAGAAGGCGTAGAAATAAACAACGGAAGCGGTTTAATCCACTACAAGTCTTAACTGACGAAGCATATAAGCTGCGATACAGATTCATTAGGACCAACATGGGCCGAATCATTGTTATTGTTAAAAATTACCAGCAGGTCGATGGATGTAGCGGAATCCCTATACAACCGCAAGTAGATTCAGGGAGACTGCGCATGCACGGCATGAACCAGCAGACTATTTGTCGTTTGGCTTGTAAAGTCGCAATAACCTTCCCTTCGAAAAGTTCACGCTTATTAAAAATGCCTTCAATCAAACATGACTGCGGAGGCTAATGCAATCCGGAAGTTTGCGGCCTTAGAGGTATCGACTGCACGCTTATCAAAATAAGGTAGGTGAGCAGAAATGCCACGTCAGTTCAGTACTTTCATGCGATCTTGAGCATACATATTTTTTCCAGTAGACAACCATATATAGATGTTACTAATGTATGTTGAAAACATTCACAGGTTGTGTGCGATGCAGATAAAAAAATCTATGATATTGTGTGTCACACGATGCAAGAATATATATAGAGAAAAAGCTCTATTAAGAAGAGGTTTGAGGACAACGAGTTTGTCGGAAAGATAATCAGTGATAGTGGTTATCCATGTACCCCTCATCTAATCACACCAATACCGAGGTATTGACTGCACGCTTATCAAAATAAGGTAGGTTAGCAGAAATGCCACATCAACAGTTCAGTACTTTCATATGACCTTGAGAATACATATTTTTACCAGTAGACAACCTTATATAGATGTTTCTAATGTATATTGAAAACATTCACAGGTTGTGTGCGATGCAGATAAAAAAATCTATGATATTGTGTCACATGGTGCAATAATATATATAGAGAAAGCTCTATTAAGAAGAGGTTTGAGCACAACGAGTTTGTTGGAAAGCTTATCAGTGATAGTGGTTATCCATGTACCCCTCATCTAATCACACCAATACTGAGGCCCAGCACCAAAGAAGATCAATGATTTAACTATCACCATATACAAAAACACGATCATCACTTCTGCTGTACTGCATAACTTGGCAATTTCATTTAATGTAGAACAAGGTATGTTTTCTTTTACTAAATAAGCTTTTACAGAATAAGCAGTTGCATTGCGGAACTGTATTGCGAGATCAATTAAAGGCTATAGGCATCATAATTATATGGGGCACAAATACTTTTAGACCTTTATGTATATTATCATTGTATTGTACACAGCAGGCATTTTCTTGTTAGGTTAGCAAAGAAAGAATTAGTCAGAATTATCAGTTTTCAATTATGTGACATTCCAGAGTTCTAAAACGGAAAAAATACATTTGCCCTATCTGCTCTGCCTCATAAACAAATTTTTATTGTTTTCAGATGCAGCGCTTGAAGTAGCACTTGAAGAAGAAACTGGTGATGATATTGTGGATAACGCCATGAAAATGGATAGAAATATTTTATTGAAAACAATTTATAGTAACATTCAATAAAACAAATGTTTTAAACACATTATTACTTATTTTATATTATTTATTTTTATTTTTAAATATTCCTCCTATATGTAACTAAAGATATCACTATATTTTTTTTTGTGTATTTCTTCCTCATGGAGCAGGGCTTTTTCTCTTGAAGTTTTTGCAAGGAGCAATAACTGGTGCTCATGGGTTTCATTACAGCACAGTAACATATCGGTTGGTCTTGCTGTTCAATTTCTTTTTTGGAACAGAAGGACCAGTTTTTTCCCTTGCTGATTGAGACATCTCAGGCAGGACATGAGCAAGCCTTGTCAAGGAAACTTGGCAAATTATGGGTTAGCATAGCTACCAGCGTCTGAGTGGGTTCCAGCTGAAATAGTGAAAATATGGGTTACTTAACACATTATGCTGTAACGGCTGATAGATTAGGATAAGGGCGGGTTGCCATAATCACAACGCTTAGCAGTCGGCGTGGGGACCGCAGAATACTCACCACAGTTAACCGAGAGGATGTTGCTGCCCGTCCAACGTTGTTTCTGGGTGCACTTTTAGGACACCCAGGTCCAGGCAGCTTTAATTACATGCTTTCGTGCTAGAGTCCCTGTTTTCTATAACATCGGCTTGCTCAAGCAGACTTAGCGTAAATATTCTTAGTCAGTTTCCACACAATAATAAAAGTAAACCTTGTTCAATCCAATTGATGGAGCGTGCTGATATTACTGTTTATAAACTTCTTCTTTCTCGAAACTAGGTAAATATACCCTTTATTTTGAAATAAAAATACAAAAGTAATCATAATTTTAAAAACTTGTTGATTGTATCTGACACTGACAACAGAACTAACAGCAATCTGACATTTTCACAGTAAAAACAGATGAAAAAATTCGACTAAGGCTGCAATACACCTTCAGTTCCCTCCTTCCGTTCATCAGTTTGGTTATAGTCTGTGTCGAAGTTTCAAATTTCGTTGCTCTGTGGTTCGGTCATCTTTGTTTCAATTAAACTATGGCTAGTCAAGGATTTTAGGTGAAGAAAAGGAAACCATAGACAAACGATTTAAGAACCTCTCACCTGAGAGCTGCTTAAGCATTGACTAACGAGATTATTTTAGGTAAGGCCGTATGTGTGTACGGAACTAAATATTTGCCAAGCATCGAAATCAGTCACACACGACTAAGTAATTGCTTAATCTGTGTACAGATCGCGGCCTGCATGTAAACCCGTGTTCACATTGTGCGTGACAGTTTGGTCAACTGATATGATTTCCATTTATTTCTCTTTTATTTTTCGAAATGGGAGATTTTCTGACAGGCAATTTAAAAAAAAAATAACTCATTATAGACGGTTCTGACTTTCACAGACAGACGTGGCTGTCATTGTCAAGTTTATTATATTTAATTTAATGTGTTTCATTTCAAAAATATTATGCTGTTGTTACTGGCACTTATACTAAGTCTGCGCTATCTATCGAGTTGAAGGAAACTACTATATTTTTTTAATTGTGTTTGAAAAATTTCTCGTGTGTTTTGTAGGTACAAATAATTCAGTACATTTACCAAATAAATATCTGTTTTTAAATTTAAACATAGGCTTGCGTTTGGCCGTTAATTCGCCTGGTGTGCGTAAAGATGCGATCTGCCTGTACTGTTGCCTGTTTGCCTAGAAGAAACCGATTCCGTCGCGGCTTGAAAACACCCAGTTTGATACCCAGTTTGTTTTGGAAGCGTATTCCACTTTTTAGCAGTTCGCACAATAAAAGTGGAAACAAGTTTGTTCCCACATTTATTTCGTTCATGTTATTTTTTATATTAATATTTTTAGTGTAAAATGTGCGACATATTTCAACTAATAAATTGATTAACAACGTTATTTATTATTAAATAATATTCTGTTCTTAGCTAATTCGGTCTTCTTTAGTTTCTGGGACTAACTTTTGAGGTTACACATTTTTTTAATTGCTGTCGGGTTACGAGACTATCGAGAACTTCGCCTGGTGGTAAGCGTCACGCCTGCCTCCAACAGCAGCAGTGCTAGAATTGTGAACTTGCGAATAGAATCCTGCGCCGCACTGCGCTGCGCTCATCACCCTGGGATATTGGATGTTAAATCTCTTCATACCCAGTAATTTATCTGGTAACATTGCCCTTCAAACTAGAACACAGTAATGCTTGCAGACTACTGCTTGGTGGTTGAATAACTGGAAAAAGTGTGGTACTTACTTCCCAAGGCGCATTCTGCAGTAGAGTCCTACCACTACTTACAATCTTTCGATTACAATATTTATTTTTAAGTTACCAAGAAATGAGGCAAACGAGGCCGTTTATGGTAAAAGAAAACAAATGCCAGTCAAACTATTAATTATGGCCCGGCGCATATAACGTAAGAATTCATATTCATAATTCATTTATTGAGTTTGCATTGAATTTTGCACAATGGACAATCACCATTCACACCGAAAGTCGGGACATTATCAATGGCACTGGCAGGACAGTGGATAACCAGCTTAGTTGTCAGTTTACAACTCTATTTGCGAATGAGTGGCGTAAGCATGTCGCAACAGATATGTCAAATTATACCCACTAAAACCTCTGATGTGATACCCACAATACAGTCGTACCAGTTCTAAGAGAAATGCTGGCAATTATTATAGTTTCATCGCCTGCCCACGATAATAATTATGTGGAGGACCACGACGCCGCCACTCACGCATTGGTTTATTCAAAAGAGTTCATAAGTATATACAACCTCTTCTACACTTTATACAAACTCTTTGGTTTATTCAGACCCCAAAAGTGTCACTCGTCACATACTGTTTAAATCACCTAGGAGTTTTGGCGGGAACACGGAAAAATCATGTCGTTGCATTCTATTATTTTCTTAAACTTGTGTATTTTCGCGAATTAATGATTAAAAATGGTGGTGTTTTATTCATTGAGTGTTGAATTACATGCACGAGTGTGGGCAAGTGATATAATGTGGTGAAACATGTCTTTTCTTGTTGTTTTCAAAACTCCGTATAAGCTCATAGTAAAGTCGCCACAACTTTACTAGGGCATGACTTGGACTCGACTATGACTAATTTCGTGTGACTGACTGTGATATCATTACATATTTGACTTGATTTACATATAAATACTTGAAAAAATCATAAACTTGACACTGGCAGAATGCACAACGTGCGATGCCAAGAACTAAGAAAAAAAAAAATAATCACCTACAATATACGTAAAGGCTATGTATGTATTGTGTAGTGGTAACTATAGCATTTCTCTGTGAAGTGGCATCTATCATCTATCAAAAAGCAGGCATGTTATTTTACAGTAACTTTTTTCACTATGTCATTGTAACCCTTATCACTTCATAACTCTTGTCACGTTTGTTTTCATAGAACTATAATAAGTAAGTAAGTTCGTATAGGCTTAGTGGCCAGCCCTAGTGTCAGAGTTAATGTGCCGCCCGAAGGCCTCTGACATGGCTGACGATTGTTGTTATAGAAACTAGAACAAACAACCGGGACCAACAATTTAACGTGTCATCCAACCCACGTTAGCGCTCAGAAATAAATGCCACTCACGATCACCCATCCGAAGACTGACCGGACCGTCCGTTGCTTAACATCGGTGATCGATTAGAATCACCTAGACAAGCTACGCCACGAGCGCTACTATATGAACTATAATGAACAACCGTGATACTCGTAGTAAATCATTAATTTTAAAAACAAGTAAATAGCAGATTGTTTACCTAGGGAGCAAACAAATATTTTAAAGGCGAGCGTGTTTCTTTGAATCTTGCGAAGGATTCTTAAGTAGATTCAAAGTACGTCTCTCGAGCTTAAAATAGTGTTGCTCCAGAGGTGGACGCTTTACTTTTTATCACCCTTTATGAGAAAATAAGTAAGTGCAACTTTTATTAACAATATCCACATTCCAAATACAAAACAGTTATAGTCGAGTGTGTGTCAGTGTAGGGATTAAAGAGCTATTTTGGTCCCTGTTTACGAAGAACTTACTAGCTCTTTTTGAATAGATATGATAAAAATAAAGTTTTTATTACATTAAATTTATTAGCGAGTGCGTCATTTGTAAAATGAGTGCAAGACTTGCAGATAAACCAAGAACCCCCAGGGCAGGGCATTGTCCGTCCATAAAGTCCATTTTGAAATGTTAATCCGACTGGTCCATAGATAGGTCTCTAACCCGAAGAAACTAGTTCTTTTTCAAAGGTCACATAGAATACTTGGCGATACGTTTTTAGGACGTTGAACTTAGAAGCAAATATATAGACAACAGATTAGAGTGAAGTTTTATCGATCCTTCTTGATTTGACTTTAGGGTGTCTAAGAAAACTGGCTCTTAAAAATAAACAAATAATAAGTAGGTAAGCATACTTAATATTAATTAGTGAGGTTTTTGGTAAAAATTGTATGTGGAAATTTTATTCTGAATGAGGTCGTTGAGATGACTACATTTAGCTAATATCTAAAGAGTCACAATCTCTAAGTGAAAACAGTCAAAAAACGTCCGAGTACCGTTGTACATACCTATACGTGCATTATATAGTTCACAATTGTTCGAATTTAGACGTTATGTCGCTTATATAGTGTTCCAATGAATGCTTGAGCGCTTGTGTCTTATCGTAGTTGAAGTCATTGAAACGTGCAAAAAACTGTCCGCGTCAAAACTCGACGCACGTTATGCAGTGCACCGAGTTTTGACGCGGACAGTTTTTTGCACGTTTGTGACTCTATGGATATTAGCTCAATGAATGACTGCCAACAATTACCAAAACTTTGGTATAAGTAGAGAATAAAAGTAACACCTACTTTTCTCACTAATTAATATTATCTAAGTAAGTACGTTGGTGTAAATTGCTAATTTTACCCTTTTTAAGTAATAGACTTTTTTTTAGTATAGTGGTAGATTCGTATAAACTTAATAAGGGTTCCAATATAATATCTACTTATCTTATAAGCATTGCCATCCAGCGTGGCAATGCCGCCAGCATGCTGGGTACGCTGCCGACTGGTAGTGGGTTTGAGCATTTGGATTGTCTCTAGACTTTCATCGGTCTGGATACAATCCTTTTGTTTTTTGTTGTGTAGTAGGCTAAGTAGTCATTGTAGTTTGTTGTAGTTAATAAAGGCTTATGCCTGTTAAAAAAAAAATTTTAATATGTGCATATCTACTCATACCGTGTTATATATAAAACACTAAAATTTATCTTAAACCTATTTCATGAATAAAGTACGAATTGAGTTTGAAAAAAGAAGACAAAACACTTTTTTAACTACAATATGTTTTAAATACGTTTTAGCGTTTTTGCATAAGACGGTTAGAGTAAACATAACTTATACCTACATAACAAACATTTTTTTTTCATTAATATCCAAAGTTAATCGGTCGATATGAAACCAAGTTACTCGGTCGAATCGGTGTTTGACTTAAATAAAATTTGTGTGGACATTTGTTTAACTCATAGTTTGCGAGCTTTTGAATTGGATATTTAGAAATTGTAGGCAAGTGGGTCGTCTTTTTTCAACCGACCTCAAAAAAGGAGGTTCTCAATTCCACTTTATGTTTTTTTTGTATGAATGTTACGCGATTACTCTGCCAATTATTAATAGATTTTGATGTTTTTTTTTGTTTGGTAGGTGACACTTCAGAGGTAGTCACATATAAATTTTATCGTAATCGGTCCAGTAGTTAGGTTTTTAAATCAAAATTACTGGAATAAATCAAAATGTCTGGAAAATATGAAGATGACATCCAGGTCGTCGAAATTGAAGTCGATTGTCATTTTTTTTGAAAGCATATTTATCTGCAATGTAGTGACGAGGCGAGCGAGACGTTCACCTGGTAGTAAGCACAACGCCTACCCATAACAGTAGCAGTACCGCCAAATTATGAACTTCAATGAACAAAATTCTGCGCCGCACTGCATCATCATCAGCCCGGAGACGTCCACTGCTGAACGAAAGCCTCCCCCTTAGACCGCCACACTGTACGACAACCTGCCATTTGCATCCACCGGTTGCCCGCGACTTTTACAATGTCGTCGGTCCACCTATATATATAGTGGGAGGCCGCGCCTACGCTGCGTAGGACGGTTCGCGGTCCCCAACCAAGAACCTTTTTTCCCCATCGGTTGTCAGCGATGTAGCCTGCCCATTACCACTTCAACTTGCAAACCTTGCGAGCTATGTCGGTGACTTTGGTTCTTTGCCGAATATCCTCGTTCCGGATTCTATCGCGCAAAGTAACTCTGAGCATAGCTCTCTCCATTGCCCGTTGCGTGACTCTAAGTTTCTCCATCAGGCCAGCCTAAGATAATAGAAGTCAAATCTCTTCATGCCCAGTAAATCCTCTGGAAACATAGCCCTTCAAACCGAAACATAATAATGCTTTCAAACTAATGCTTTGAATGAATAACTGGCACAGGTGTGGTACTTCCCCATAGGCGGACTCTGCAATAGAGCCCTACACTACAATAACAATAGAGGCCTACCACTAAAAAGGTCGTATAAAACAGTTTTAAAAATTAGATAATAAATCAAATTAGGCTCAGGATACTAGGTGGACCGACAACACTGTAAAAGTCGCGGGCAACCGGTGGATGCAAATGGCAGGTTGTCGTACAGTGTGGCGGTCTAAGGCCTTCGTTCAGCAGTGGACGTCTCCGCGCTGATGATGATGATGGGCTCAGGATCGTGAAGATATAGAAGTCGCAAAGACACAGGTATTAAAATTAATTTACCCTGTACAACAAAAGGTCATTCGTCTCGTAAATATACAAAAAAGAGTCATTCAACTCGGAACGACAGGAATGAGACTATAAAGTATCCGTCGCCCAGACTAGTTTTATTTATATCTATTACTAGTTGTGTTTATTACTTTATAATCGTCTTCATTAGTTGCTGCAGAATTAATGCTGAATTAATAGTTTGGTTTGGTTATTCGCTACATTCCGTGATACGATATAAAAATTAACCGACTTCAAAAAAGTAGGTTTTATGATAGACTGTATATTTTTTTGATGTATGGCCACCTCGAGAGACCTTAATTGTTTGAAGTCGGTTGTTTTTCTTAGTTAGGTACTTATTTGTTTATGTTTTTCTTGTATAGTATTGACAACTAGCTGCGGCCCGCGGTTTCTCCCGCGTGATGATAGAAAACGATGATTATGATGATAATAAGTTGCTTAGTTAAACCAGGAAATAAGATATCTCCATTCCGAATTTTTCATTTCACAATTGTTGAAGACCACTGGTAGAGTTATGAAAAACCAACCGGTGAAAATTCTACGAACTGAACCTTTGTTCTTAATAAAAAAAATATTATCTAAATACTTTTGTGTACCTAAAAACGGGAATACCCGTATTCCCAGTTTTATTAATAAAAACTTGCTTAAATCGAAATTTGATATTTTCTAAACAACTATAAATGCTATTCTCAGTTATTTCACCGACTGTATTTTTTCATAACAACGTGCAGTGATTTTATCTTTAAAATGTTGAAATCCGCGAGCGATACATTTTAAGTCTTAAAAATAAAACTAAAAGATTCGGCTTTACATCGTGACTGTACTAATAATAAAATTTGACAGTGGGTCCAGTCAACCTATTCAAAATGTGTCTAGGTTGACTGGACCCGCGGGTCCACTGGCGAGCGGGTCCAGCTGACCGAAGACTCGAGACATCCGAGCGGCGAGCAGCATTTTAAGTGCGTAGTGTATTTTCAATGCACAGCATAATGAGTTTCTAAAAATAACGCCTGTACTTTTTTCCATTCATTTTATTTTATTCGATCTCATATCTCATTTTTTATTAAATTCATTATTCAAATAGTAATATTTTATTTAAAATAACGTTGGTTATCTCTTACTTCGCCATTTTCGTCAGGAATTCGTAATGAGTAGCTGATTTTCCAACGTTTGTCTAGAAATTTTCACAGGCCTCTACTTATATAAACGTTATTTTAGCTTCTATATTATTATCTACTGGAGATAGTAGGGCCTTGGAGCTTACATTACATAAGTTACAACATTGTAAAAGTCACGGGCAACCGGTGGATGCAAATGGCAGGTTGTCGTACAGTGTGACCGTCTAAGGGGGAGGCCTTCGTTCAGCAGTGGACGTCTCCGGGCTGATGATGAATAGCTTTAAAAATGTTTTTTGCTTATTTTTATTCTAATGAAGGATCGGTAGTATGTAGAGACTTCAAACTTGGTGTGATTGCAGTGCAAGCCCTAAGGTATGATAATAAAAAAGAATTTTGAAAGAAAACCCAGCCAGTTCGAGCCAAGTGGGAGTTTTTCTCTCACTAACAATTCCGCACAAACCCAAAGAAAATGCATGATAAAGAACTGGGGCTGTATCATGAAATCTAAAACCCATGATTGTTAGGTTTAGCCGGCGACGCTGCGCCACTATGAATTTTATCACCCCACAATACGGTCTGTGGTCGCGCAGCGTCAGCTGAACCTGAAGAGAATGGATTTAGAATGTACTTGTACGGCCCTTGGAAGTACTTGTGATAGTACGGAACCCTCGGTGCGCGAGCCTGGTTCGCTCTCGATCGATTTAATTTGTTTACACCTCATTTAACGCGCCTTTTTTATTTCGCGAGGTTGCTGTCGCTGCTATTAAAACGTACTCATACAGCACCAAACCATGGCTAAACAGGCACCATAAATACAGCGGCCTTGCCATTGTGGCGATGATCACCGCATGTAATGTACGACGTACACCATACACACATGCCATGTACGGAGCCAAGGTTTTGTGATTATGACAGCTTGTTTTTTTTATTAGAATTGAGCTGTGATTCATATTATAGCACCTATCGGTCGTATATACAACGTGTAACAAAAAGGTTCAACAATACTGAAGGGTTTGTATGGTTTGGTTAACAACTTTTACTATGAGGCCAGCCTTAAAATCGCGAATAAAACACACCTGTTCCACATAAAAGGTTCATTGTTCTTGGACAAAATGTATGGATCAGCTGACATTTTTTCGCGCGCTTCACTGCGCTAGTCCCTCTGAGATATTAGATGTGTAATTTCTTTACGCCCAGTAGAAAAAGAAAAAGAGGTTTCACCAATTTGCAAATCTGCTAAAAGTAAGTGTTTGTATTAAGTATCTTTGAACTCTGCTACCATAACATCTGTTTTTTATTTTCATAAGTTTTTTATTTCATATTAAAAAGTTTTTTTTTTGTAGAGTGTTACTTACATACAAAAATAGAATCATTGAATTCATTCCAAGCTCGAACAAAAAGTGTCGTTCGTCGCCGATCGATCGGTACGAACTATTTTAATATTAATGTATAGTTCCTTGTCGGTAGGTAGAACTACGAGGAAGCGTTGAATTATTTATTAAAAATGCTATCAAGTATGTTTGTTTGTACACAAACACAACGTCTGTTGTTTAGTTTTGTTGTATCGTAAGGAATATTGTAATTTACTAGACTTGTTAAGTAACCCAAGGAGGAAAGAACGAAGTTGTTATACCTACTTATGACCGACATGCTAACCTTAGATTATATACTTACCTGTATAAATAATCAAGTTGCTAACGTAGATCTAATTGAGCTCATTCTTCTAAGTACTTTGGGATTATGTCACAGTAACGAAAACCCCCTTACTAATATCTATCATCGAACTCTTTTTTTATTCAGTCAAGTGACGTGACGTGCATGACGTTCGCCTGGTGGTAAGCGTCACGCCTGCCACTAACAGTAGCAGTGCCAGAATTGTGAGTTTGCGAATACAATCCTGCGTCGCACTGTACTGCGCTCGTCACCTTGAGATATTAGATGTCAAATCTCTTCATACCCAGTAATTTATCTGGTATCATTGCACTTCAAACCGGAACACAGTAATGCTTGCACACTACGGCTTGACGGTTGAATAACTGGCAAAGGTGCGGTACTTCCCAAGGTAGGCGGTAGTAGAGTCCTACCAATACAAAAAAAAATACCGACTTCAAAAAAGGAGGAGGTTCTCAATTCCGTTGTATGGTTTATTGGTTGTTATCTCCAGAACTCCGTCATTTATAAAACAATTTGGAAAAAATATATGTTTTATTTGACACGATATACTGTCAGATTGGTCCTATAGAAATTGTATCAAAATCGATTCAGGGATTGGTATTTAAATCAAAATAACTGGAAAAGGATGACATCCAAGTAAAAGAAATTGAAGTTTGTTGTTGTTTTTTTTAAGTAATTCTGATTACTCAAGTAAACAAGCCTAGCCTCAGTTTAATTTTCATAGAAAATAGTTTGATTTTTATAAAGGTTCAGAATACTACGTTCCGCTATGTCACTCGCGCATCCCAACATATAATATTTTAAATATATAAAATCACTGAACACAGAATATACATAGTTATGAAAAATCGCAAAAGAATTACTGAGAATAACGTAAACAAAGGCTTAAAAAACAAGACCCAAGGAATTTTCATTCATGAAACTGGGCAAAACCTTAAGCCTCTAGACCAAAACCAGCCTAAACCAGTTTAAATTAATATAATATTTTGATTGAAATGTTATTCTCAGCAATTTCACTGATTCTGATTTTTAATAACGATATTAAGTGATTTTATAACTTCAAATAAAAAGGTGTAATGCGCGAGCGAACAGCGGCGCTCGGTGATCTGACCCTTAAATATAATATAATTAATAATTAATTGACTTACTTAAACAATCATTTTAAGTCGTATGATAACTACGAGTAGGTATCATTTTGAGCCGTACCTACGATTTTTTGATTAGTAATAATTTAATATAATTTCATTAGCCAGATACCAGCCTTATTTTCCGAGTGAGAGTGGCTAAAGTAACCCTAAACGACAACCACAACCGAAGAGGGTAGAAACTAGAAAGGTAAGTAATCTTCTTACTGTGGTTTCCATCTATTCTTGACTTATCATACCAAAAACAGCTCTATCGCTTAGAAATATAGATCAAAATTATTTGTTAGGTTTCATACACTGACCGTTTTTAGAAGCAAGCGATATTTATATTTTATTCAGTACCCAAAACCTTAAAGTTATGATCTTAGAGACTATTTTGTCTTGTCAGCTTTAAGGGCACAATAAGGCTTTCAAGGCTCGGTCATTACTATCCATTATTATATTAATGGTATGAGAGCACTTAGGTCGTGACGTCATATTGCAAGAACACTATATAAAAGAGACCATGGTTATGCTTGAAATGTTCACTGGGTGACAACATTTTGTAAGCCAACTGTAACATTACTACCCAGTGATCACGTCACTGCCAAACACACGATCGTAACCTGTGGTAACATATTGAAAGAAAGCGCGCTTTATTATCGTGAGGTTGTGGGTTCTATCCCGGGCCCGTATCAATGAGTTTTTTTAATGAAATCTAGTGACGAGACGAGCGAAACTTTCACTTGGTGGTAAGCTTCACGGCTGCCCATATAATATATGGGATAATATATGGGATAATAATTGAATAACTGGCAAAGGTGTGATACTTCCCCACGTTGACTCTGCTATAGAGTCCTACCTCTACCAAACTAGTTTAAAAGAATTTACGTAAGTATTGATTTAAAAAAATCATACCACTGGCTTTCCAGTGAATGAAAACGAAAAAGCTACATTTATATCCGAAGAAGAAATTCAATGGCGTTAAGACTATGAACTCATCATAAGCCCGGAGACGTCCACTGAACGAAGGCCTCCCCCTTAGACCGCCACACTGTACAACAACCTGCCATTGCCAGTGGACGTCTTCGTCGGTCCACCTAATGGGAGACCTTCCTACGCTACGTCTTCCGGTTTGCATTCGCTATTCAAGAACATTTCTTCCCCATTGGTTATCAGTTCTTGGAGCGATGTGGCCCTTGCAAACCCTGCGAGCTAAGTCGGTGACTTTGGTTCTTTGGCGAATATCCTCGTTCCGGGGTTTTTCGCGCAAAGCATCTCCGAGCATAGCTCTCTCCATTTCCCGTTGTGTGACTCTTGAGTTTCTCCAAAAGGCCAGCAGTTAAATACCACGAGAATATGAACTAATCGCGCCTTAATAATATTTTCCGTAAAATCAATAAACTAGTCAGCCCTACCAACAATCCTTTGTCTACACGGCACCTCATAGAAGGCCGAAACAATTACAACAATTTATTGTTAACTTGTTTCTTTGCATCAAGAATCTATCGTTAATCAGCGGCAGATAACGATATTCTATAATAAACCGATTAAGAATGACGGCCAATGTATCTACAATGTTCAGTGAAGGAGCCACCATCGTAATTTGTGAACAAAACTGACGCACTGTTGAAAAAAGCTTTAGTTCTACCGTTTGGTCAAGGGTACAAAATAGGTTGCTTGGTCTGTAATCGTTGATGCAAATTTCCAGTATCGGTGTCACCGATTTGTGCTAAGGACGACTCGTCTTCAAGAAGCGCGTTAGCTTGGACGTACTATTCAGGACATGACGCGCTGTTTTTTAGTTTTTAATCGAAAATTTATTCTGTAATAACCCCCTAAATAATAAATGTGAATTAGCCTCGAAATAGCAGTCAAGCAGTCTGGTCTTTATCCACCGAATTACATTGAAAGAAAGGAAAAGAAAAAAGACTGATTAACTATTCCAAGGCTAATCTACGTTAGTTAATAAAGGAATTAATACGTGTAGGTATTATAGGCAATAGTTTATTTGTGGCAAAAAATATAAACAAAATAACAATTGCATTGAACAAGAGTAAAAAATAAATAAATATTAAGTCAAACATAATTTTTATTGAGTAGGATTTTTGTTGTAGTTTCTCTTTACTGATGGCAATTAAAACTCCTTAAAGCTGTTTAAGTATACTTTTAAAAGTAATATGTCCTATATATATTTTAAAAGTTTAATGTTCACTCGAAGTAAAATATTCAACCGAATCACACGTTTTTCTTTATACTCTTATAAAAAACAACACGTTACTGGATTATGAGTTGAAGCTTATCCGTTCCAGAGTCTAATCGGATCTTTAATGTTACTGGTGGTAAACCTCTCTGAGTCAGTTCAATACAAAGTTTAACAAAGAACACTGGCTCGCAGCGAAAAGAGTGTTGCAGTATTTGAGAGGTACTATTGTCTACGCTCTTATTTATATAAAGACTGGGGAGTACATAATCCAGTCCACCACGAACGTATGAAACATTATACCGAGTATTATTTTATAAGTGAAAAGGTGTCAGACGGAATTATAACTTTAGGTTACGTCAGGTCAGACATCAACTATGCTGACATGTTTACAAAACCTTTAGGGCGAGTTGCACACATGAAATGTGTAGCTGGACTAGGTTTAGGATTAGTATAGGTTCATTTATATTCATTGTTACTTGTATTTTTCTTAGTGAGTGTTTAATTGAGGGCGGATGTTGTAGTTTCTCTTTACTGATGGCAATTAAAACTCCTTAAAGCTGTTTAAGTATACTTTTAAAAATAATATGTCCTATATATATTTTAAAAGTTTGATGAACATCAAACTTGGAGTGAACACTCGAAGTAAAATATTCAACCGAATCACACGTTTTTCTTTATACTCTTATAAAAAACAAAAAAATTTGACCCGCAATGAGACAGGCACGACGTGCAAAAGTAGGAGATTTTATAATAAAATTAATAAATAAAATTCGGTGGACATTTTTCACACAGCGCCATCTAGCCCCAAACTAATCAAAGCAAATATGGAAACCTGATAGAATACTTATACAGGGTTAGTTCTAATCAGTTAGAATCCTTTTAAGGGCATATTCTGTACATCAAAACAAACAACTTTTACTATGGGGCAAACATTGAAATCGCAAAAAATAAAAACAGCAGATCCATACAAAAAGTGCATCGACCTTGGGCAAAATGTATGGAACAGCGTTTTTTTGCTATTTCAATTAGCCCCATATTAAAAGTTGTTTGTTTTAATGTACAGAATATGCCCTTAAAAGGATGCTAACTGATTAGAACTAATTATGTATACTTTTTTTGTAAATACATTATTGGCATAATAATACACCCAGACAAAAAACAAACTTCTATGTTCGTCACATAAATGTTTTGCCTGGGCGAGGATCGAACCCACGTCCTACAACTCTGAAGGCAGACATGCTACCAACTGAGCTATAAGGCAGTCTCGGGTCAATAATTATAATATCTATGCATATTCGAAAAAACCTATTAAGGGAGATGCCTTCGTCCAGCTTAGGACGTCGTCTGTCTGATGATATTCGAAAAACGGAAGATAAGAGAAGATAAGAAGAAGGGCCTCAGTCCATCAATGGACTAAGATAAGATACCTAATTGTTTTAGTAACATAAATGTTAATGTCGTTTCGTGTCCTGTACATTATTCGTACAAGAAGACATGTAATGTCATGGAGTTATACGAAGTATGGCCATTCGGCTTTAGTGTCAATGTTACAGGTCTTATTTACTACAGTTATATATCAGTTTATTATCCAACTTCAAAAGGAATTCAAAATTAATTAAATTAAATTAAATTGTATTTTTTTTATGGTTTCCCTCCATTCGTATTTTTACAAGTACTAAAAAAAACACCGACTTCTATTTAGATTACCAAGATGGCATCTACTTTCCTGTTATTATGATTTAAAAACCAAACTACTGAACCGATTAAATTTATTTGGGATCACCTTCCTAACAAAAAAATTATCATCAAAATCAATTCATAATTGGATTCATATCATCATAAACTATTCAGGCTATTTACCTATAACGACAATTTAAAAGTCTGTGTTGTTACCAGCTCCAAGGTCATATCGTCGAGATGACTAGCGGATGACCTTCCGAAGGTGTTATTGACCTTTGTATCACTTATATACAACCTCGTCACAGTTTATTTGTGTACTTTAACCTACTTCGCGAGAAGATGACTCTACAATATTTACTTGGATAAGTTTTGGTGCTTGCAGAGCGCCTAACATGCGCACCGCGAGAAAATTTTCTCGATTCTACAAAACAAGACAAGGCTACGAATCTGTATAAGTTTGTCTCGTTTTCGCACGACATAAAGACACGACATAATTTTCTCGCGGTGCGCATGTTAGCCCTGCAGGTTTTATGATCTCCTATTATACCTCAATGTCTGCTGCGCTAAGAGTCTTTGTTTGATTCATGCCGTATTCGTCCCGAGTCTTCGGCCCACGATATTAAAAAGTATTTTAGTTGTCCAGCATGATAATATTCGTCTTTGATCGTCCCGCATACCAAAATTATTGTTTATACAGTTAGCGACAAATTTTTATCATAAAAACAGTATGTACTCTGTCTCTATCTTTTTTTTTTCGTTTTTGCCAGCGCACTTTGTTTATTCTGCCAGTGTCGACTATTATTATTATTTTTCAAGTTTCTTAATTATCTAGTCTAATAAATCATAAAATCACATTCAGTTTACGCAAAATTGGTTACAGTCAAGTCCAAGTCCTGCCTAGTGGTGGCGACTCTACTATAAGCTTTCACGGAGTTTTGAAAACAACACGAAAAGACAAAATCTCATTACACAACATCACTTGACCACACTCATGTTAATTAATTTGTGAAAAAAACACAAATTTTAGAAAATAATACGAGGGGCGTTCGATAAAAAGTGAGAATGAGTATGTTGCCGGTAACTTTTATTAAATGTTATTTATTTTTCGATATATTCGCCTTTTAGCATAATACACTTAGAATATCTTTTTCCTAAGCTTAAAATTCCTATATTAAAAAACTCTTCATCCTGAGCACCTACTGAGCGACTACTGCTTCATAATTTTCAAACATCTGTCCTCTCAGAGACTTCTTCAACCTCGGAAATAGATAGAAATCACTAGGGGCACGGTCGGGTGAATATGGAGGATGCTCAAATATTTCAAAGCCAGCATCACGAATTGCAGCCATAGCAACGGTGGACTTGTGAGCTGGGGCATTATCTTGATGGAACAAAATAATTTTTGCTAGTTTGCCTCGCCGTTTCTCGCGTATTTCGTTACGCAATTTTTTGTTATTTGTTCTGCATACAAAGAGCCCGTTACAGTAGCTACATGGTCGAGATATTCTATCATGACCACCCCTTTACTATCCTAGAAAAGAGACCCCATGATCTATCCGGCGGAACGACTCGCCTTAAATTTCTTAGGAGTTGGAGATGATGGTCTTTTCCAAGTCATATATTGTAATTTTGTTTCAGGATCGTAATGGTGAAGCAACATGGCTTCATAATTTTTTATGAATCGAGACAAAAACAACAAAAAATCAGGATCTTGTTGTAACATTTCCAATGAAGCTCGAGAAATGTTCAGCTTGGTTTGTTTTTGTGCATCGGTAAGCATTCTGGGGACCCAGCCCGCGGATACTTTTTTCATCCCCAAGCGTTCGTGTAAAATGCTATGCACACTACCAGTCGAAATCTTTGTTTCATCGGCTATAAAACGTACCGTGAAACGACGATCTGCCAAAAGAATGTTCTCGACTTTTTTACCATTTCTTGGGTCACTACAATTATGGGGCGGCCCGGGTGAGGGTCATCTTTGGTGGATATTCTTCTACAATAAAGACTAATCAATCAATCAATCACGTTTAAATTCGGCCCGCCAACGAGCAACTGTAGAATAAGGTGGTGCATTTGCTCTTAAAGTATCCTGCAAGTCTTGATTAGTTCGTTCCGTAGTGAAATTTTTCATGCACAGATACTTAATAACCGCGCGCAATTCAATTTTTTCCATTTTTGAACTACGCTACGACAGACTGCAAATAAAAGAGTTAATTTTTTTAAAGACAAAAGATATTCAACCTATTTTCTTTTTTTTTTAATCTTACCAGTATTCTAGCTTTACCAGCCAATATTAACCTTTTTCGGTTGCAAAGAGTTTCTAGCTCATTCTCACTTTATAATGAACGCCCTACGTACAATGCAGCGACATGATTTTTCTTTGTTCCCGCCAAAAACTCTCCTCTGTGTTTTTTAAACATACTATTCAGACAGTTGAAGGTAAACCAAAGAGAGTAAAAGAGAGGTACATATATTATCTGCCTCTTTCCCTCTTCTCTCGCTTGCTGTTTAGGCAAGTTTCTGCGGTGATCAACGCGCTTTAAATCTAGTCGTCTCATAATAATAAGTACTTTGTCTTTTAACTATACAACATACAACAAACAAACGCACACAGCATCTTTATTATACGTAAACGGTAACTACATATTTACATTCATTCATTTTCTGTCGAATTCATACCTAAAAAAGATACACTCAGCAGTGTTTGAGCTATACTAAAAAAACACTATTTGTTTTTATTTAGTTCCATTATCTGTTTTTATTTAGTTCCAATATCATTTCAAAGTCTTTACCATAATAATGACATCATCATAATGTGGTGTTTCATGGCACGACAATAGAGCTTTGACATTCTGTAGAGGACTAATAATTTAAGGCCATTACACCACAGATAATTATACATTTTATGAGCGTTGCAAGTGGTGGGTCTGTAGTAAGATATTTAATTTATTAAACACCTAGGTAAATAGAAAAATAAAACTGTTAAAGATTTGCAGCTCTACCGCGGCCACGCGTTCCCGTTCCTCACAATATCATTGTAATTATAGAGCAGTACAATAAAAATTGCCTGTAGCACTCGGGAACTGTTGGTTTCTATAGGTGAAATCAGTGAGCAGGTAAAAACATCTTAGGGTGCAATGTATATTACACGTATCTATACGTATATATTACATATCAGAAAATCAGATCAATGGGGATCCACACTAGTATTTTTTCCGCTAGGCGGGGCTTCGTCGGTGCGGCAATAATCAACTGTCTAGCTCATATATTTTGTTGTTTTTTGTTTTGTTTTTGCAAAGAACATTTTAAAGTCTCGGATCACCAGGGAGAGTCATATTGTACTGATTTGTACATCAATCTTTTGCATTGATAACTAAAGCTCTGTCTAAAATGAAATGTAAACAACTATCTAACCTACAAATCTATTTTCAGGCAGTTAACAGCTGCATAGATTCATAAAACAAGGCACAGTACCCAGTATTTATCCTTGGACTAGATTATCGACAATGCCCTCATCAAGAGCAGATAGATATAAGCAACGATTAACAAAAAAACTTGATTTTGCCACATCCGGACCGCCGCTGGCGCCATCTGCGAAAGGTTTTGCCCGTGGAACCTCATTTCGAAGATTACCTCGAACAAACATAAAAACTTTTTTAGGGTTCCGTACCGTAAAAGGAAAGAAGGAACCCTTATAGGGTCACTCCGTTGTCCGTCTGTCTGTCTGTCAAGACCCTTTTTCTCTGGAACGCGTGGAGAATAAAGTTGAAATTAATATCGAATACGTAAGTCCACGGTCCCTTGGAGCTGTATAAAAATCAAGCTTGTAAGTCAACACATTAAAAAATTACGGCCATTTTTGCTAGTTTTTTAGAGTGAACTAAATCAAAATTCATAGGGTACTTCCCGTTGACCTAAATTCTTGAAATTTGGCAAGAAGCAAGGTCTCATAACAGTAGTTTTGGGGAAAATCTGAAAATAGATAATTTGTAGATATATCGTCATTTCTCAAGCCAAAAATGGTTGTAAATAAATGGTTATATTGTTTGTTTCTTTAGTTCCCAAAAAATACTAGATGGCGCTAGCTAATTGTTAAAACTCGCAAACGATCCGTTTCAGTCGATCTATGGCAGCCAGCTCCTGAATATAGTCTGAATAACTTACCTTTACAGATGAGCGAGCGAGCTACCATAGTATTCGTAATTTTTTAACAAAACTAACAGGTCCTGTTGAATTCCTTTAGTTCTTCCTATTTACCAATAGTAAAAAAGAGGATGCCTTCATCCAGCAGACTGCTGGATGAAGGCCTCCTCCTTAGGGGTGGGTTGCCATAATCCCCACGGCAGGCATGGATCTTACTTAAAAACGCCTTCTACAGGGTTAGTTCTAATCAGTTAGCATCCTTTTAAGGGCATATTCTGAACATCAAAACAAACAACTTTTACTATGGGGCCAACACTGAAATCGCGGAAATATTATCAGCTGTTCCATACAAAAAGTTCATCGACCTTGGGCTGCAGCTGTTTTTTTTTGCAATTTCAGTGTTGGCCCCATAGTAAAAGTTGTTTGTTTTGATGTACAGAATATGCCCTTAAAAGGATGCTAGCTGATTAGAACTAACCCTGTATAGTAAAATTGTTATATGACTTTTATTAATTTAAGCCGTCTTTTAGTAAGACCCTAAGATAAATAAATCAAAATCTGAGTACGACATGCCCCGAAGACGTTATGTTAATATAGGGTTGCCCTTGCCATAATCCCAAGGCGGCTTGGGGATAGCAAAAGCTATTTTTTTTAAATCTATTTAGCGGAAATAGCGCCTTCAATAAAGGCATTGGATTACGACGTCTGGCAGGACTTGAACCGGCATACGAGCAACCGGGTTTACGTCCCAAGTATGGAAACACTTTATAATTATAAATATACTCTATGTGTCTTTTAAGAAACCGACATCTCGATTCCAACATCCAATCCATTTTCATGAGATCGGCGCGGAACGTTAAACTGTGACTTAACAATTGTGACAGATTGTCAATGTCACCGCAAGGCCGCCGGCTGGAGCTGGGCGTCTAATTACTTGGACACACGTCTAATATACCTACCTCCTACCGAAACTGGCATGGATGATACTTATTTTTATTAAGTACGTATATACGTAATATGAATAATAATTAATAATAGTAATATTACGGTTGGATTTGTTATGTCAATAATAAGTAAATGTAAGTTTGGAGTTTAGGCGGGAAACAACACGAAAAAAACGAAGCGTGCGCTGGGCTGAGAAATCATGTCGCTGCAATGTATTATTTTCCAAAAACTTGTGTTATATTATAAATAGTTATAGTGTTTTATTGTATGCAAATGGAAGCATTTACAACCGACTTCAAAAAAGGAGGTTGTCAATTCGACTGTTTTTTTTTTGTTTGTATGTTACGCGATTACTCCGCCAATTATGAATAGATTTTGATGATTCTTTTTTTGTTTCGTAGGTAATACTTCAGAGGTGGTCCCATTAAATTTTTATCGAAATTGGTTTCGTAGTTTGGTTTTTAACTTAAAATTACTAGAAAATATGAAGATGTCATCCAGGCATTCGAAGTTGAAGTCGGTTGTATTTTTTTTTAAAAGCGTATTATATTGTATTCAATGATTTACGTGCTTTTTTTTTATTTATTTATTCATTACAATTTGTACATACATTATTACATCATAAGTAGTACCGAAAAACCACCATGGTTTGTCTCGGCACCAATCACATCGCGCTGTCAAATAAATACATAATTTTGTAGTTGCAATAAAAAAATTGTTTACCCTTACAACAACATACCTACCTACTATAATAAATAATAGAAGTGTGTGCCCAAAGTGAAGTTACCTTCAGTTTGGATCTGGCGCGGCGGCGTTGGTTCGCACGCTCTTCACACCTATCTTACCGGTTACCGGTTCTAAGATTGGCGTAAACAAGTGGTTATACAGGCTGAGTTTTACAAACGTTTTGCAACTTTGCAAATATAGGTAGCTCATGGAAATGAATATGACATGTAAAGTAAAGTAGCATACATTCAGTGTGTTGTTTTACACATACTCGTTTGCGTCACAAGGTATCATTAAAAAAAAATATACTTTCGTTTGTAATTTTTATTATTTATGTTATTTTTTACGCTGTTGGGTATATTGTTCATAATTGTGGGAACCAGATAGGCTAAGGTTCTTCTTCCATAAAAATTATTAGTCCTGGGTATTTTGAGCATATTTTGAGAAATCATTCTAGTAGTCATATTATCGTGCGAAATCGGTATCTGGACTTCTAAATTGTTGAACTGTTCTAATAACAGGGCCATACATACTTTCGTTTGTGCGGGCAATATTTTGCAGAACTCAAATATGTTGAGGACGTTTTCTTTATATTGTTTTTTAATATTATTTGGAACTATAAGTTTTAAGAGTCTTATTTGTATGTTCGTTATCTTGTCTATAAAAGTTTTAAAGGTACGACTGACTGGCTTGACTGTAGGCAAGTGATATACGACTTTACTAGGACATGACTTGGACTTGACTGTAGCTTATTTTGACTGTAAATGTATGACTTATACCATCAAACACCTAAAATGCATAAGGAGCAATTTTTAAATATATTTTTTTAAGTATTGTTTCTTTCAACTCGACAGATACCGCAGACTACGTGCCGGTCAAAAACAACATACTATTTTCGATAGGTGATAAGAAATGAAATAAAAAACTTGACATTGACTGGCACATCTGGTCTGCGCAAAGTCATGGCCATCTACAATGAGCTTCTTTTTTTTATTGCCTGTCAGAAAATCGCCCATTGTACTTGACACTGGCTGGATGCAAAAAAAAACTTTTATGTCAACATTGATTAAAGTCTAGCTATGTGGTGTTGCTGCTTGTGATAGACAATAATCGTTTCCATTATCATTGTCCGAATTAAAAAAAAACATGCAAAATTAAATACAAAAATATTGGTCTTACCGTATTGACGTAATATTTTCACAGCCGAAGATTCCAGACCTAGAACAAAGGAAACAAAAATTTATAAAAGCAACTAATAGGGTGACTTCTAAACTGAAATAAACATGGAAATCAAAAAACGACGGATTTTCAACTGAATCCTGAAACAATTCAACTGTTTCTAACTGATTGTATTTAACTTGAAAATGTTATTATAAACAGCTGTCACTTATAACTTATAAAATAAAAAAATACGTAATGTTAATAACGATGAAATCAAAAAGAAATATATATTATTTAAACAAAAACAGGGAAATTGCCGAGCATGAAGAGATTTAACTTCTAATATCACAGGGTGACGAGCGTAGTGCAGTGCGGTGCAGGACTGTGTTCGCAAGGTCACAATTCTGGCACTGCTACTGTTAGTGACAGACGTGACAATTACCACCAGGCGAACGTCTTGCTCGTCTCGTCACTTGATTGCATAAAAAATATTTTAGTTGTATATAAAATTGATTGAAGGTGGCGACGGGTATGGTAGGTACACAAAGGTTTCTTTTTCAGTCAGGTTTTCACAAAAAAGAATTCTGAGAACTTATTTTTAGTTGTATTCACTTGGTTTGTAATGGAGATGTTTACCGTCAGACGACAGACTTGCTTGTCTCCTATAATATAGGTAAATTAAAAAGTATTTATACTGACTACAATTTATTGTTGTTGCCCTTAGATGGTGTCTACAGCGTCACCGGGCTATAAGCAAACGCAAATAGCGGCGTTAGACCTTAAGATGCCTTAGGTGTAGGCCAACTAGGGCAAGGGCATCCCAGATGGATCATTCCAGAATAATGTAGATAAATCATTATCACACTACAAAATCTTGAACTTCGTTCGCTAACACGAGACGCCATGTGGGTGTTCGAGAACACCCACATGGTAATTCCCGCTCGCTCCTCGACGCATGAACATGAACACTGATTGATCATAATATACATATTCATGGTTTTACCATCACAGCCGTCAACATAACTATTTTATCATAGATGTTTTATGAAATCAGGTATAAGCTAAAACCGCTTGATGTTAATTTGTCACATAAGCTTTGTTTTTCCTTAGGTGTCCTGCGTAGACTAATAAAACAATGGACGCAGGTCAGCGACTATGATAAGATGAATGGACGGGAAATAAGCGCACGGATTTTGAAGACTACTTATATGTTGAGCGCCGGCTCTCCACTCGCTTCAGTCATACTCTGCCTTTGCGAGTTGCGAGCCGTACGATACGACAATACAAACTTCTAATACATGTACATGTGTTCTTTTTTTGTTATCAGTAATTAGATTCGCTATCTCTATTTTCCGGCAAATGTAATATGCATACTTTTAGCTAGGTATGCTTGATTGTGTTGTCTTGTTAATTTTGATCGATTTGCAAGCGCTGGGCCCGTCCATCTCATTATCTCCGTCGCTGGACGCAGTCACATTTCTATCTCTGATACTCCGCAGCGAAACAGCCATATGAAAAAATTGCATGCGTGAAAGAGAAAGATGCATTTTTTGTCTTTGTTGTTGTACCCGGTTGACCCCAAGCTTTGTATGGAAAGTGTGGTGTCAAACATTAGGTACCCATGAATGAGATATTTTTGTGTTTTTTCGAAAATATATATCATTTATATTCAAATCTAATTATTATCCTCGCGCTCTGAACATCCGTTTTTTTATTTCGTGTTTTTTTTTAATGTTTATTGATCATTTAACCCTACACGTGTGTTAATTTAATGTCGGCACCGTAGCGTCACGCTGTATGTTAATATAAGTAAAAAACTGTCCTTGGTTCAACTTCAAGTTATTTTAATTCGTCTCATTTAAAGCTTCGTTATTTTGTCCTCTTTGTTCTTATAATTTTAATAGGTAATAATTATGTGTGTGTCTAATCAACCATGTGTTGCGAATCTCACTAGCCTTGTCCTTGTGAGTTTTCAAAATAAAATTTTAAAGATAAATTACAGATTGCGCTCCTGAAGTTTTTGTAGAAGATATACGACATTAAAATCTTAATTATGTTTATCACCGGGACTTACACGCACAAATAAATTTATTTTTATTAACCTCGACGAATCTTAAAATCTTGCCCCAATAAAGATAAGAAAGGACACATTTCAGCACACCTGTACGGGGTTACCCATGACGGTAGTATTAAGCCGGTAGGAGGTCATTGTACTCACCATTGTAAATAACTTTTCTATTATTAGGCAAAATATACTTTATGGATACTGCACCACAACTGCAAATTATAGTCAAAGAATAAAAAAGAATAAGATAAGAATTTTTGAACTTGAAAATAAATATAACACGAATCTCGATGTAATTTTTTCGACATAGCCAGTGCTAAAACTCGACCCAGAACTTTGCCTACTCGTATTAGGTGCCTACCGTAAAAAATTGGTAATAATGGAAAGATAGAGGCCGTTTGGACCTGGATATGTCTTAAAGCTGCATCCAGAAGCACCAGAGGACGGGCAGCAGCGTCCTCTCGGTTAACGGTGGTGAACATTCTGCGATCCCCAAGCTGCCTGCCTAGTGAGGGAATAAGGCAACCCCCTCTATTAAAGCAGAGGCCTAGGTCCAGCAACGGACGTATTCTGGCTGATGACGTTGTAGAAAGTAAGTGTCAAAAACCTTGCTGATGCTGTGCGACAGGTTAAACAAACACTTAATCTTTCTTGCTGACAGCTCCTTACATAGGACCTCGAGTTGAACAGTTTTATGCAAACCTTGCATATCGGAATGTCGAGGAAGGTAACAATTGCATCATTTATATTGCACGTGTCTCTCAGCATTCCATTACAATATCTAGGAAGCAGGTAAGCGGAACTTTTGTTTTGTTGTTGTTACTTTATAGGTTACTAGAGGTCCCCCGCGACTTCGTCCGCGTACGGCAGACAGAAATTCGGCCCTCTCCCAAAATTCACCACTTTAAATTTAATCATCCCGAGCAAATTTTCATCACCCACTAAAAGTCCAAAAACAAAGAACTTTCATACAAAAGTTTCCCCCTTCCTCCCCTCCCTCTTAGGTGTCGAATTTACAAAAAATCCTTTCTTAGTACACCCTACGCATCAAGACGAATACACCCTCCAAATTTCAAGTCTGTACGACCAGCGGTTTAGTCTGTTCTTTGTCTCAGTCATTAAATCAGTCAGTCAGTCAGTCAGACAAAGATTCTTATAATATTAGATTGTTTATACACACACATAAGGGTAAAAAGTAAAGGCCTTGTAAAAATATGATTTAAGCGAAGGCTAGATGCAGTCTTTGAATTTACTATCAAACCTTAACTGCTATAATAGGGCAAGGCGCAAGTGTACGGTTTCTTCTAGGCAAGGTGCTCTACAGTAGACCGCATATTTGCCAGAGGAGATAGCGGTAAACGCAAGCCTATATTTTAATAAATAAAGTAAAAAAACTTAGCACCGACTCGGTAATTTGGCTTTCCGTTACAAAATAACAGTATTGTATGCCAATGGCTAAGATCAACCTGCAAAGCGACGACATTTTCGCCTTATCCCGCAACTTCGGGCAAATACGGACATTCCGCGTAAATAGTGTTTACCTAAACACATTTATCGACATTTCCAATCCGCACATGACAAAGCGGATCTATTCCGATTCCAGACAGATTTACACTCATAGGGAAACTTTTCCCATCACTCGTGGAGTGCTCATACAAACACCATACACGGTAGAATGAGTGCTATTACTGAGCTATACGGTATATACCATAACTCATTTTGCCTACCTAGAAATGACTAAGTTCAGAGATGTGCGTTTTGAGTATTGTATTTAATTTTTTTCTTCGATCGCCCTAATGAAGGTTATTGTACTCGGGTATAACCATAGAATTACGTAGAGTATTACAGGTATTAATTAAGCTGATATGAGCTTAATATTTTTTGTGAATTACTATGAGACTGAAACTGACGTTGCTAAAAATCTGTTGTTTTATAATTTCGTCGAGCGTGGATAGTATTTTTCTATGGGATTGCTGATTAGTTCACGATTTCAGGGTAGTTATTATATGGACCCTTCTTAAACTTACACTCTCACCCAAAGTAATATTTATGCAATGGCATGATGAGACAAGCAAGACGTTCGCCTGGTTGTACACATTATACGCCTGCCCATAACAGTTAGCGGTGCCAGAATTGTGAACTTGCGAATACAATCGTGCGCCGCACTGCACTGCACTCGTCACCCTGAGTTATTAGATGTCAAATCTCTTAACCTATGCCCAGTAATTTCACTGGTAACGTTTCCCTTTAAGCCGAAACACACATTCTTGCACACTACTGCTTACTATTGTTTTGCTTTTGTTATGAAAATGTATGGAAACCAGCCTAGTGTTCTAAAAAATTCGATTACAATTATGTCTGCTTGTTAGCCGATTCCCGACTAAACTGCTCGACTGACCTTTATGAAAGTGCATTGCAAGGTCAGACAACAGTTACTTAAAATACATTTTCTTTCGGAGATTGGTAAAAATCGGGTAATATATCTAAATACTAACCAACGATCCAATCCATAAAATGGCCGCTGTTTATAGCTACTCGGAGGCAATTGAAAGGCCAAGATTTACAAGTATCTCCAAGTAATATCGAACGGACCCTACAGAGCACTCGTTATTTAGAGGTGCTCGATAGTGTCGTTTTTCCTCCAAATTGGGCGCCGAGCCTCTACAGGGCCCTTATTGGCGACATAAACTATGCTGTATTTATGAAGGCGCAGTAATTATTGGAAGTCGTATTGCAAGATATTTGTTTCTTGAATTGTTCAATTCAATTGGAAAGCCAGTATTTTACAAAACGATTTCCTGCGATCGGAGTCTTGTATTGAAGCTCTATGAAAATCGGGCGTGTTAATTTTTTCATACATAATAAATTATGACGTCACTTTCTTGTATAGTCTTAAATTATCTTTGACTAAACTAAATGTTTGAAGAACTAAAATAAAGAAAACAACTAAGACAAGTAATTTAAAAAAAACAACCGACTTCAAATTAATTTATGGAACCACTTGCAGGATCTAGCTCTCTCTCTATATCGTCGTCAGCCATAAAACGTCCACTGCTGGACGAAGGCCTCCCCCTTAATAGAGGGGTGTTGCCATAATCCCCACGCTTGGCAGGCGGCTTGGGGATCGCAGAATGGTCACCATCGTTAACCAAGAGGACGCTGCTGCCCGTCCTCCGGTGGGTCTGGTCCAGTCCTCTCTCTATATATATATAGGTAATCAAAGGACCACTTTGAGAGTATACCCTTTCAAATAAAAAACAATTTTCAAAATCGGTCCCCAATTGTCGGAGAAACCGGTGAACATACATACAGTCGAACATACAACCTCCTCCTTTTTTGGAGTCAGTCAAATTTCTCGATCACCTTTTAAACAAAATATAAAAACTAAATCAAAATCAGTTAAACCGTTTGAGATCTACGATGCCAAAGCCACATTAAGTTTATCTTTGAGCCTGGGGTTATAAACAACTTGCCGAGCTCGTGTCACATACGAGTACTAGGGAGAATCGGCTAGGAGTCCGTACTTAATCAAAGGTCACATATTACTATAATGGCAATCTATTTGGTTTCACATTCAGCTGGTTTCAATCAAACTGTTTCTCTACTCAATATTGTTTGATTAATCACGAGCATGTGGCGTAATAATAATATAATATAATAATTATTATTATTTAGTATTATTGTGTATTTATTGTGATAAATATTGCTAATCTATTTTGATGAGTATGGTATCGAGAAACCGATTATTAACGGGCATGCTAAGTCGTTTTTTTTTAACCAATACTCGTATTGTCCAACTGCTAGGCAAAAGTTTTTCCCAGTATTTTCCTAAGATGTTTTTACCTGTAGATGAGTTGTTGTCCCCCGCCATATTTACTAGACGCAATCAAGGTAATTGCCGTGATCGCTACCAGTCTTTCACTTTCGAATGTCTAGTGATACGCTGCCGCTAATCGTATGCTTTCTAGCAAAAATATTGTGATATAATGCCTTTCTGTGTATTTAGACACTGCACAATCTACACAGGCACTGTGAGAGACAAAAAAATAAAAAAGTTGCAATCGGAAAAAATGAAATTTATTTTATCTTAGGCGACTGTTGTCACTTTGAAATGGATGACCGAGATAGATAGATCGTCTTGTGTGAGAGAGTGAAAGAGAGTCACACAGGCGCGGCGAGGGCGCTCGCTCTGGCCAATAAACTTGTGTAGCTAATTACGCCGTAAGACAAATTAGATATTTGTCTCTTTCTAACCACAGGTGTGGCGTATAAAGTCGGTCATATTCTTTTCTTTTCTTCACAAACTGCTTAGAAACATGCGTAAGTATATTTATATAGTCAACTTCTAGCCGGTTTTTAAAGCAGTTTTGTTCGACAATAACTACTCTATTTATTTCAACTCACTGGTATTTTCCATTTGTCTAGATATCCTGCGCCAGCACCGTTCAAATTCGTCGCGACTCTTTGTGGGAACTGACTTTAGGGGCACTGTTAAGTAGTTATTAATTATTATAATTTTCTATTTTAAACCATAATTTTAATCGATTTGTTATGGCTATATCCATATTGAATAGATTTTCAGCAAATATACGTATCTAAAAAAGCCGTGGTAGCTTAGTGGGAGACTCGCAAGACCGCTCGACTTAAAACCGTGAAGCCGTGGGTGGGTAACCAATGAGATATTTGGTGTTAACGGATATTCCTACCTAAGGGTTTTTTGTGAAGAAACACATTGGGAGGAATCCCGCATAGGTCCGGAGAAGACATTCAGTGCCGTATGCGAATCCTCCAAACCGCAAACTGGCCAGCATGGTGGACATGACCTTTCGAGAGTAAGCCAAGTCCAGCAGTTGACTATTAAAAAGGCGGATAAAAAGTACACATATTTACGCTGTCAGTCTGTCATTTGTTTGTTGCACACTTGTTTGTACGTTGCAGTCTTGTTTGTACGTTGCAGTCTTGTTTGTACGTTTTGTATGTTGCCACCCTTTGAAGTCTAACAAACTGGCCAGATTGTGTTTGACACCGAATATAACTAATGAAATTACGGCGAAACTTTCCAAATTAACTCCTGTCCTGATTAACACTTCAAGGAGAGTTGATTAACGTCTAAGAGACGTGATGATTACAAAGTGCTTAATTTTCGTATACTTTGTTCTGTGATCAAACCTGAGGGATGAGGGATCAAATAAGTTGGAGATTCCCAAAATAAAACAACTGATTTATGAAAGGCAGGTTCTGTTTCATGGAGAATATTATATTAGACGTAACGTAACAATAAAGCATGATAAGTAAGACTCTGTAGTAGAGCCTGTAACGTTGTAGAGAAAACCTGGTCACATGGGGCTTCTCAAATTGGGAAGTGACTGCGGTGATGCCGTCCATCCAATGGTAAATATGTTGACTTGGCCATTGCGTACAAAAACCGTACACAAAAAGATCCTGATCTCCAAATATGCAGAGGAGGTGGTACAATTTAAGACCAAAAACATTTAAAAAAAAAAACAATAAAATATAATAAACCAGTCTTGATTCGAAATGATGATGATGATGATGCTAAAAAAGTAAGATGATAATTATTTGTTAAATATGAGATTTTCACCAATCAAAATTAAACAAATAGCTGTCTATAGCCGCAGTGATTTTTAAGCAGTTAATTCTTTACAGAATACCTGTGGTATTCTTTTCTGCGGTATTATTTTTAATATAAATAAAAGTAAATAAATGCAAGTATCACTACTAGGTTATAAATGTATGGGACATATTAAAACTTGTACCATAGAAGTTGTAATCTGATGAATTTGGTAATAAAAAACCCATATCGCTTACCCGCTACTCGCAATAGATTTTCCACATAATCCCAGCTGAGTACAGTAGAAAATTTAATTAAAAATTCACTATAATAGAGGCGAACTTCAGCAATAAAACCCTTTAGTTTTAAAAGAAGGACAGTCTGACTTCTTTAAACATTGTGTAGAGTCTCTAGGGACGTAATTAATTTTCTTTTAAAACTCGTTCAAATAAGCCTTTTTCCATTCTTTTTATCTAGTCTTTAAATAATGTTTTGATATTTAGTTAATTCAATCGGGGTTTTTTATAGTCTCGAGTGTATTGGTTTCTCGTAAGCTAATGTGCTTTGTTGCTTTTAAACCTTTATCTTCGCTTTTAACATCAAGTGAGCTGGCAAACTAAAGTTATAAACACTTACCATATACCACAGAAGAAGGAAGAAACATCTAATTTCTGTTAAAAAAGATTTGACATTATCGTTGGGTGAAGAGCTCAATGCGTGCGGCGCAGGATTTTGTTCGCAAGTTCATTTTCTAGCACTGCTACTGCTATGGGCAGGCGTAACGCTTACCACCAGGCAAACGTCTCGCTCGTCTCGTCACTCCATTGTATAAAAATAAAATAATACTGAAATTATATCGACTGCTGAAACTAAAGTGGTACACTTTTAACAAACTACACATAGTTACCCTCTTTACTTTTAAATTATCTCCACGTGAGAAATTCAACACATAACTTACGCCAACCCTTTAAACTTCTCAAACCTACGAAAACCCCGAAACTCTAACACAGCGAACAATTCTTCCTAACCTCACTTTGACATTCTGCTATAACAATATCATACCTTATTCTGATATTGAAACCCTAATCTAAAAATAACTTTTCTCAGTGGCACGTTTGACATTTCAATTATTGCTAAAAATAAGTACGTATTCAGCGTCGTGATAAAGTTTACCACGTCGCTGTACGAGACCATCTAAATCACGTAGACGCCGAACCGTCGTCATCAGATTCTAAAGCTATCGATCTGAACTTGAGGACATAAGTGATTATAAAACTTTGATTCCATCATTTGTAGGGTAACTATGAGTTGAGTATGGCTTGGAAAAGTTCAAAGTGTACCATGACAAATTCATCCTTAATTCAAATTTTAAAATCCTAAGCTGAATTTACGGCTTTCATTTGAATTTCATAGGATCACATTCTCTTTGGTCAAAAGCTAGGCAGAGGAGGAAGCTTAAAAAGAAGTGGCTAAAAAACGCAAAAAACATTCGTTGATGTCAGTCGTAATTAAAGTGCTAAAATCAGAGGTGATTTTTGCTATATTTTCTGCAAATTCGTAATATTCTGACTGAGGGGAGTGCATAATTTTATTTTTCATGTGTATTTTTATAAAGGAACACGATTATACATGTAATAAAACTATTAAAAACGATTATGAATAGCAGTTTAGGTTGACTCGGCAGACATAATCGCAACGATATAGTATTTATATCAACATGAAACAAGACGTCACAAGCTCAATTCTAATTATTATTGTCAGTTGATTATCTAAGCAGTCAGCTGATTTCTACAAGCTGTCAGTGTCACTTTATGCGTTTCGGCGATGTAGCAGTTTGGTTTTTCGTGATATACCTATTAAATTAAATTGGTGCCCTCATCGTCATCCTTGCCGTCATTATCAGCCAGGAGACGTCCACTGCTGGACAAAGGCCTCCCCCTTAGTAGGGAGGGGTTCCAAAAATCTCCACGCTTGACACGAATTGGTGCCCTAATTAACGCGTAAAACAGTATACCTTGGTATGTAACGCAAGAACGCCATCTAGTTACGCTCACCGAAAGATGTCTCTGCATAAAAGCATTTATATATTTTTATCGTTGTCCCGTATCTCTGAAAATATTATGGTGACCTTAAATGTCCACAAATAAAGCAAATCTTGGTAAACTTTCTGAGCAGTCAATCTTTGATAAGTCACTGATAGGGTCTCAATAAAAGTTATAAGTCGATAAGATCGACGCTGGATTCGTACAGAAACAGATTTCAGCAATTTTGTGGCTCATATCTTATGATACAACTTTTGTTTTATCAGAAAGTTTTGACTGGTTCAAGTTTCGCTAGCACAAAAAATATATCGCTCACATCATTTCATCACAAAGTAGCGCTCGTGGCGTAGCTTGTCTAGGTGATTCTAAACGATCACCGATGTTAAGCAACGGACGGCCCGGTCAGTCTTTGGATGGGTGACCGTGAGTGACATTTATTTCTGAGCGCTACCGTGCGTCGGATGACACGTTAAATTGTTGGTCCCGGTTGTTTGTTCTATTTTCTATAACAACAACCGTCAGCCATGTCAGAGGCCTCCGGGCGGCACATTAACTCTGACACTAGGGCTGGCCACTCAGCCTATACGAACTTACTTCTTTTTTTATCACAAAAATGCTGGCATTTTTTGACGCATTTTTTTTAAATAAAGCTGAAGACAGTAAGGTTGCAAATGGTAGGTATGGATTGTTCAAAGCGATCCAGCCTTTTTGGCGTGAAAAGTAAAGTATGATGATAATCTTGATTATCTTGGTAAGTAGGTACTTAATAACGTGAGGTCAACTCGTCAATCAAAATATATCAGATCTTTAATCAACATGTGATTAATAGTGTTGCTATAAATGAAAGCCATGTAGAGTCGTAGGTACTCGGAGCAACTTACATTTCCTTTAGATTTGGTTTCAGAAATATGTTTCCTGTCAGTATTCGCGTAAAAAGCTGGCGAGCTGACAAGGAAAGATGGGCAATCAGTCTTGCTGTTTTGCTACATTTAATCCTTTTTCTTTACATTGCCGTTATTTGTTAGTTTTTTACAAATACTTATAGCTGCCAACCGGGTACACCCGGTATGCCCAACTTTCTTGAAATTTTTCAAATACAAATACAAATAGTTTATTGATAACACCAAAGTTAAACTCAAATTTCATTTCAAGTATGTCACAAAAAAATGATCACTTACTAAAATGAAATAATAATTACAAAAATACGTTAATAATCTCTTATTTTAAAATAAGCGTCAATGTCATAAAACAAATTCTCTTGTAACCACGCTCTGAGCTTGGTTTTGAAGCACCCGGTGGAAGGAGCATCCCGAATGGAAGCTGGTATACGGTTGTAGATCGCGGGTCCCAAAATATACACTGACCTCTCCGACTTGACGAGACGGTGCGACGGGGTTATCAGTTAGTCTTTCTTTCGGATTTTCATGTATTTTAAAGGTTTTATCATTCAAAAAGATATTTATTAAAACACATAATATATCTTATTATGAAAACTGACGTGGTTTAGACACATTTTTTTTTATTTATACGGGAATCCTCGCGTCACCTGGACCTGGGTATGTCCTAAAACTGCACCCAGAACCACTGGAGGACGGGCAGCAGCGTCCTCTCGGTTAACGGGGGTAACACTCTGCGATCCCCAAGCCGCCTGCCAGTCGTGGGGATTGTGGCAACCCCTCCCTTTTAAGGGGTAGGCTTTCGTCCAGTAGTGGAAGTGTTCCGGCTGTTGATGACTCACGTCACTCACTCTTTGTAAAAGGTGTGAAAGGATGTGATCAAAACCAGTCGGAGTAACCCAGAGAAATAACTGGGTATGAAGAGATTTAATATCTAATATCTCAGGGTGACGAGCGCAGTACAGTGCGGCGCAGGATTGTGTTCGCAATTTCACAATTCTGGCACTGCTACTGTTAGTGGCAGTTGTGACGCTTACCACCAGGCGAACGCCTTGCTTGTCTCGTCACTTGATTGTATAAAAAAAAACAATTTAATTAAACGTGAGTATTCTCCCGTATAAGTAAAATAAAAAACACATTTTTCGATAGGTTGATAAGCGTATCGAAAAATAACTAGCAAATATTAAACTTATCAGCCGACATAAGAAACAAAACATACGTTAATAAAAATTGAGTCACAATAGTAGCAAAAAATTAGAAAAATTACTTTACATTTCAATGGCCTTTATTAGCGTTATAGTTAAACAAGACGAGCACTTTAACTTGAAGATTTTGTTGGAAGCTATCTGGTCGGAAGATATCAAAGTTTCGTGATGTGTTGTGATCGTGATATTCAGTAATGCACTAGATAAAAACATGAGAGTAGCCAATATCAGTCTGTCAGTATATCTCAGCGCTTTGTGTTCTAAAGAAAAACAACCTACACCTACCTATATGCGCTGTTCAAAATAAGGTAATGATTTGAAATTATCACTTTCACAAAGTTGAAGGCCAGCTGGTTAGACCTAGTTGACTATAAGGCATCGTAATGTTTTCGAGACATAAAAATCCATCATCATCAGCCCGGAGACGTCCACTGCTGAACGAAGGCCTCCCCCTTAGACCGCCACACTGTACGACAACCTGCCATTTGCATCCACCGGTTGCCCGCGACTTTTACAATGTCGTCGGTCCACCTAGTGGGAGGCCATCCTACGCTGCGTCTTCCGGTTCGCGGTCGCCACTCAAGAACCTTTCTTCCCCATCGGTAATCAGTTCTTCAAGCGATGTGGTCTGCCCTACGCCACTTCAACTTGCAAACCTTGCGAGCTATGTCGGTGACTTTGGTTCTTTGGCGAATATCCTCGTTCCGGATTTTATCGCGCAAAGTAACTCCGAGCATAGCTCTCTCCATTGCCCGTTGTGCTACTCTGAGCCTCTCCAAAAGGCCAGCAGTTAAAGACCACGTTTCAGTTCCATATGTAAAAAAAACATATCCCAGTAATATCAAAGAAATAATAAAAAGAAAAAAATATTTAGAAATAATAATATTTATGGGAGAGGTATCCATAGTCAGATCGCATTGTTAGAATAATCTTCAGGTCCAGGCTTGGCAGAATTTTCGCTTAGAATAGCATTGGCACAATGCTGCCAGCTTGCTGGTCACATTGTCAACTGATAGTGGGCTTAAACATTCCTATGGTCTATATTAGACTATATTTATTGCTCTAAAGACAATCCAAAATAAATTAAATAAAAAATAAAAAAAAATTAGCAGTAGAATGCATGCATTTTGTTTTAATTTAGAAATCTAAGAAAGGAATAACCAGGATTTCATTTTAAATAATAAATACGTATACAATGATTAAGGATAAGCTTTATACGTCGCAAAAGAAATCCGTTTTCCACGATTGTAGTAATAATGTTTAACCGCAGATCGCTCATTCCACAGATATGCAGAATGCAAAGCTACAGATTGGCCATACAGCACGGAAAAGCGATTACCTGCCCGTCGGCCGATAATCTGGGCCCATATCCGTTGTTGATGAGCCATTGTTGAAGATAGGCTCTACGGTAGAACTAGGCATTATGTTCACAGACGTAAAATGGAGCTTTCAGTACGTGGTATTAATTAGTGTATCCTATGAATCTACTTCTTCAAGCATATACCATTGGAAGTGGCGAGTCAAGGCATACCAAGGCTGAAAGGCCATATTATAACCCTTTGTGTGTGCTGTCAATCTATTTTAGTGTGCGTTGTCGATGAAAATCGAATGAAAAAGTCTTCAGTATAGGATGAGGGTAATAAGGTAGAGGAAGATGGTGAGGAATATTCCTCAATAATCTGTCTTGAAGCACGTAAAGGCATAATATGTTATGGAAAATCAAATTTACGTCTTCACGCCTGCCACTAACAGTAACAATGCCAGAATTGTGAACTTGCGAACACAATCCTGCGCCGCACCGCAATGCGCTCGTCACCCTGAGATATTAGATGTTAAATCTCTTCATACCCAGTAAGTTCTCTGGTAACATTGCCCTTCAAACTGAAACACAGTAATACTTGCACACTACTGCTTGGCGGTTGAATAACTAGCAAAGGTGTGGTTGAATAACTAGCAAACTTCCTCAGGCGGATTCTGCAGTAGAGTCCTACCACTACAATATTTTTTTTATTTCCATTTCAGATTTCGTTCCCAATTCAGGCCATGACATCTTAGACTACCGTCCAATAAGTAATTATACAAAAGATAAAACAGCAAGAGGCAATGGCAGTATCGCAAGCAATGGGACGTAATGGCTGTAAAAAAGAATGATCATGATAATTATTCAAATTATATGTAAGTCTAAAAATACTTTTAAATTGAGCAGTGTCGGATATAACCTTGAAAAAAGTTCTAAACATAACTTCTCAAAATATAATACACTTAGATGAGCCATTGTTATAAGTCGGAACCTTCCGGACTGTAATGTCAAGGCTAGATCCACAGTGCATATACCAGTATGTATGTATATCACAGGTTACACACCAGTATCTATCCGGATTGGTAAAGGTTAGGTAGCACCTGCATTTCTGATGGTGCTTGTCGTTTCGTGAGTATTTTTGTGGTAGTGTTTAAACAGCTTAAAAGATACGTGGTAAGCTTTTACCGGTGTCTTCGTCCACGTATTCCACAAGAACGGTATGTATATTAATCCGGGACAATAACTCTAGCCTACCTATATCGCTCTCCTACCACTAATCTATGCATAAAATTACGTCGTTTCTTTGTTTCGTGTATTAATGGCACTTTCGTGTTTGTAAATATTAGATGTGAGTAAGAATTTAGTGATGTGAGCAATAGATAATATGAGCCTAGGTTTAAAAATTGTATAATCAAGGTCTGAATAAAATGAAACGATAGCGAGAGACAAGTTTTAAAAACTTCGTAGTATTAGCTGTGAGTTTTCTTATCAATTAATAAAAAAAATGCTAAACGCCAGTTAATTGCAGTTTTTTGTAAGTTTTCTATATTATTGTATTTTCTAATTACACGTGCTCTTACTGAAGTCAAGAAAAATTTACAAAAGTAATAGATAAATGATAACTATTTTGCAAGTGAAACTTAGGGACGTGGTTTCGACATATTTAATTGTATGGGAAGATTTACTTCCTACATTTGTGATCGGAAACAGTCGGTGTATTCCTGTCGGTGTGAATTTAATGTGAACCTGAAGAAATAAAACAAAAATAAGCTATTTGTAACTTGTCTCACACCTACAACTATTTTTTACTACATAACAGCCAGAAAACGTCCACTGCTGGACGAAAGCTTCCCCCTTAATAGAGAGGTGTTGCCATTACCCCCACGCTTGGCAGGCAGCTTGGGGAACGCAGAATGTTCACCACCGTTAACGGAGAGGACGCTGCTGCCCGTCCTCCGGTGGGTCTGGTTGCTGTTTTAGGACATACCCAGGTCCAACAATTTTTTACTAGTGTATATTAATTAGGCTTTCGTTTGACTGCCATCTCGCCTGATGTAAAGCGAAAACGCATTCTACGACAGAGCACGCTTGTCTAGAATAAATTGATTCACGCGCGTCTTAAAGAAACCTATATTATAACTATCCGGAAACCCACTCAGCTAATTCTATCTTATAATATATATATAAATAACCATTACTATATTATTTCTTCTGTGCCATTACCTATCATCTACCCTATGCCTATAACCATAAGTAGGTATAGGTACCGAACTGCAGATAATGATGTAAAATTCCACAAAATCAAAGACAATGCAGTATTTTTAAACAAAGCCTTTCAAACCGGATGTTCACATCTTCCGTGTAATAAAAACATTGATGAATACAGTCATGTTTAATCAATCAACTGTCCGTAATATTGACAGTAGCGTCTCTTCCTCGTTCATTATATTATCCTGCCTTATAAATAAAAAAATCCTTTAAAACATATGTCTATCATAAGATTCAAAACAGTTTTTTAATAACAATGGTCGTGTGCACCAAGGCGCCATATAAAAGGCAGCATCGATCACAATTTCATTTCAACTCAAATTCCAGTGTTTTATATGGTATGCTGCAATGCGATCAGAAATCTATGTTTATTTTATCTTCACCATTATATGGCATGCCACACAGCCCGATCTTTCCTCTTCCAACCATTGCCAATTTACCTTCATCATAATTAGTCTAAAGACACCCACTACACTGTACGAAGACTCCCTCTTATATAGCTTGGGGATCGCTCAGACACCTTCCGAACAAAATCCTGCAGTGCACTGCGCTCGTCACCCTGAGATATTAGGTGACAAATCTTTTCACGCCCAGTAATTTATCTGGTAACATTGCCCTTCAAACCGAAATGCAGATGCTTGCACACTACTGCCTGGCGATTGAATAACCGTTTGTGTGATAAAACTGTTCTTGAAACGTCTTTGAATGTTTTAGGATAACGACTGCATAAAAAAATGTGCTTGTAAGTATTTTGTTCTGGTAATAATAGTTCTTGCCCAAAAAAGAACATTTGTAATAATAATCACGAAATTCGGTAAAATTTTATTTCCATTGAAATTTTAAAATGTTTTTTTTTTTTTTTTTTAAATTCTCGTTACTAATTGGTAAAAAACTCACATTATATGAAGGATCCCAACTCACTCATGAATGTATTCTGTACCAGTTCGTAAAATAAACACAAAGTAGGCGCCAACGGCATTCTGTGACAATAGTGTGTAGTGGTGAACATGCAATAAAAACTGGCTTCCTTCGCCCGGTGTTGCCAGTAGCCCTTTGTGCACAGTTATTGCTAGGACCCTACATTTACGACATTCTGGCCGGAAATTGGACAGATCTCGGTGTTATAACATGATAACACTAGCTTTATTATTTGACTAGGAACGTATCGTGCGGATTATTTTAATTTTACGTTAATCTTATTTTTTATGCGATGCTTATTTTTTTTTTATGGAGAAGACTAGGGTAAAGATAAGACTTACCTATGTAGTAAGTCCTTCACACACATTCATACCTACTGTATAAAAATATTTCAAAACGTTTAAAATAATATTATGTTGAATAATGTAATGTTTATTATATTCAGTAATATATTTCAGGATAAGAAATACTTTAAGTATTTTTTTTAAATATCAAATTTAAAAATTTGATAATTCTTAGTGGGTGATGACGCACTACCATTATAAGTTATCATTTTTAAAAAACGCACAACTAGTTTGAAATGTTTATTATTTTTAATAAAATAAAGATAAACCAACAAACACTCTTCTCATTTGAGTGATAATATGAACGTATAATTATGATAATCAAAATATATCTTAACGTGGTAACACTAGATTTACTGTCCAGCTCCAGTGTGACAATGGGCCACACTATTTTACTCAATGATATTATATGATTTTACTAGACATTTTTGTACGATTTGCTGATTTTTGTCGCAGTTTGATCGTACATTTATTGATAAAGAAATCGTAAAATTGTTTACTTTCTTCTTTCTTCCGAGTGTAGTTAACATTTTACGCGACGAATTACAGGGATGTATTTTATTGTGATCTATCTTTGTGCAATTTTCGGACTTAACGAGTGGCCTCGTTAACATTTAATGTTATGAGACTTGCAGACTTGGCAGGATGGTTTAGTTTAGGGGTTTGTTGACATTTGGAAATCACACACAGAAAACCGGAGTGTTATGAGGGCAAAAACAATATACAGCTGTTAGTTTGAACCTTAATCCTTCTAGGATTTCATACTCATCATTATGATCAACTTTTACTATGGGGCCAACCCTGAAATCGCAATAAAAATGTTTGCTGTTCCATACATTTTGTCCAAGATCGATGAACCTTTTTGTATGGAACAGCTGTTTTTTTCGTGATTTCAGGGTTGGCCCCATAGTAAAAGTTGTTCATAATGATGAGTACAATGATATCCTAGAAGGATAACGGTGTTCAAACTAACACCCCGTATTGTGTCTGAGAACGACTTTTCAGGGGATGTTCTACTCGTGCTGAATTTTATGATTAAAAAAACAGTGCAATGGGTTATTCATTTAAAATATTATAATTATATAAATACGCTCACAATTTATTATTAATTAATTAACTGTATAATTATGCTATATACAAATAAAAATAACATGCTTGTGTTTAATTGACAAAAAGATGATGACGATGATGAAATCTAAATGTATTTTTTTTCACGTAGGTACTTTCAAAATTAAGTTTTCACTATTCAAGCTACAATAAGATGAAAGTCTATAAATATTACTAATATTCATTTAATTAAATTTAAGTATGAGCATTTATTTATGAATTTTTTTCAACAATTATTTGAAGTCCTTAATAATATTACATACTCAAATAAACCAGATCAATCTGAACTTGCAGAATTCACGGATTTGACGGTTTTAAGTATACTAATAGCCATTACTTTAAATCTACATATGTTTCTGTTAATCACGCATGCATGTTAAACATGTCAAGGCATGTTTCATCTCTGGAGAGCGTTTCGCACGTTCAAACACTTAACCCAATTATTTTCTCGAAAGACAGCCCGCTTTGCATACGCCTCGGCCTGTAAACTAACTGTTAACACGCCGGAAACGCGGCTCTTTCAACGTTTTTAAACTGTAATTTGCTTTATACATATACAACAGGGTAACGTCTATTTAGCAAAACATAACAAATTGATTAGTTACATTAATCACCGCAAGCGATAAAGCACTTTGCATGTAATGCCTAATGGCCTAATGATACGTTAAAATAATCACAACTGCATGAATTAATGGATTACAACAAACCGAAGCAATGACGATGTTTAGAACCTCGAAAATGACATTTCTGGATCATCGAGCGATTAAATCCCGGAAAAATAAACGGTCTCTGCAGGACGACCATCGTCCTGTGATGCTAAAGGGCGTATTAAGATAAATAAATAAAATAAATAAATATCGGTGGACATTTCACACAGCGCCTTCTAGCCCCAAACTAAGCAAAGCTTGTATTATGGAAACCAGATAGCTGATAGAATACTTATAAACATATTTTTTTTATATAATATACATACTTTTTTTTGTGTAGTAGGCTAAGTAGTAGTAATAAAGGCTTTTGCTTAATAAGTATGTTTATTTTTATATTTTATATAATTATAAATACTACACCAAGACACAGAACAAACACCTATGTTCAACATAAATGTTTGTCATGCACCATAATCCCCATCTGGGGATCGCAGGTGAACGCAGGTGGACCTAGCTAGTATAGAACAAAAAAGTGGTGACGAATAGGGGTGCATATTTGCATAATATAAAAAAGGACAAAAGACCTCCGGTAAGTTGGAATCGATACTTGATATGAACTGGAGTAAGATAGAGAAAGATAACGCCTTTTAATATCGTACACCAAGACACACTTTCGTTAACTTCTCCAGTATTTTTTTTTTGAATGACTTATGCTGTTGGCCTCGGATCGCCTCTACAGCATCACCGGACTTTAGGCAAGCGCAAATGGCGCTCGGCCTAGTTTAGGAAAGGCGACTACCTCAAGGACACCTCAGACGGTACGAACCTCAGCGCCGTCGCCGGGAGTGGCGTCAGACTTGCCCTGGCACCCCAGAATTCTCCAGTAAAGTAGGTATTTGTATATTTATATTACGAGTGCATTCATTTATTGTGTACAGGTACGTAGCTAATAATGCCTCGTCTCCCAAGTTTCCCTTCCGTTTGTTACTCCCCACGCTTCGTGGATACGATTGAAAATTTCAGGGTTCGTTGGTTCCCTTCATGTGATTACAGTCTTCTTTCATATTCGTTTGATGTCGATGTCTTTGAGATATGGAAGAAACTCTACAATTTCCTCAGATTGTTAAATGGATACGCTCAACAGATCCAGGATCAAAGGTCGTTGATTACCGACGTTTATCAAATTAAGGTGTTTTCAATATTCAATAGGGCGGGAACAAATGGGTTGTTGATGAAATGGGTGAACGTCGAAATTTTTACTTTTATTTTGCCTTCAGACTGAACAACTGAAACAGCGATACAGAATGATTTGACCATCATCGTCATCATCATAAGTCTCCGGGAGAGGTCCACTGCTGAACGAAGGCCTCCCCCTTAGGGCGCCACACGGTACGATAACCAGCCATTTGCATACACAGGTTGCCCACGACTTTTACAATGCCTGCGTGCATTGTGGTTTGCAAGTTGAAGTGGCAATGGGCAGACCACATCGCTCGAAGAACTGACAACGGATGGGGAAGAAAGGTTCTTGAGTGGCGACCGCGAACCGGAAGACGCAGCGTAGAAAGGCCTCTCACTAGGTGGACCGACGATCAAATGTATTTTTGAATATATTTTTTCAGCGCATACTACTTGGAGGAGTCAGTTCTGAATTTTGTAGTAGTAAGTAGGACTCTACTGCAGAGTCCGCCTGTTGAAGTACCACACCTTTGCCAGTTATTCAACCGCCAAGCAGTAGTGTGCGAGCATTATTGTGTTCGGGTTGAAGGGCATGTTAACAGAGAAATTATCGGGTATGAAGAGATTTAACATCTAATATCTAACGGTGACGAGTGCAGTACAGTGCGGTGCAGGATTGTATTCTCGCAAGTTCACAATTCTGGCACTGCTACTATTATGGACAGGCGTGACGCTTACCACGAACGAACGTGAACCACGGGTGAATGTGTCGCTTGTCTCATAATTTTGATAAAAACATATACATGATATAATAATACGTTTTTTTAATACAACCGACTTTAACTTCGAATACCTGGATGCCATCTTCATATTTTCTAGTAATTTTGATTTAAAAAACTAACTACTGAACCGATTTCGATAAAATATATATGGGACCACCATTTTTTTGTTTGGTAATAACCTACCAAATAAAAAAAAACATCACAATCAGTTCACAATTGGCTGAGTAATCGCGTAACATATATACAAAAAAACTTACAGTCGAATTGAGAACCTCCTTATGTGAAGTCGGTTGAAAAATGGATACCTACATGCACTTAATCACATGCATATCACGATATTAATATTATGACGTATATTAGGTTTGCTACGATACAAGTTTTTATTCGGATATATTATTTAGCTTAACGGGCAATGTTACCAGAAGAACAGTTAACAATTGCATATAATTATGCACTGGTCAATCGGATAGAAGGATTAACGGTCAACCCAAAAAAGAAAACAAAAAAAAACTTGTTTCCAAATGTTTCATTGGAACACATATTGTACTGAATAGATTTTTGTATTCAATAATTAAGTTTCTAAAAGGCATGAAGGTGAACGAGAGAGCTGTCTACCAAACCCAAGCCTTAAGCTCGGCGATCGAGTTAGAAACTAACTGATGAACCCTTGCATGACTGGCTAGATTACCTTGCATCCAAGAGTTAAATTCAATTAGTGCGCAGGGTAGTGTAATATTAATCTGGGCCGCAAGTCATACATAACTCCTCTAATGGAGACGGATCAGCTATGTACCGCTCAAACTTGATACGGTTTACTCTAATATCAATTAGCTTACACTAACTGAGGTTTGGGGAAAGAGGTTTCACGTGTACCTACTTGGGTACTAGTACCTACTGGGTATCTATGGTTTCATCACTGTTGAGATTAGTAAGTTATATAGATAGGCTAAGATAGGTTATTAATTTCGTAACCTCTATCAAGTATGAGCATATAGGACCAAAGAAGATAGTTAAGTTTAAACACTACGTTATAAGAGTCTCCACCACCTAAATAGCCGAATACGCAAATACAGACGTACTATCGCGAACCAAATTATTACATTAAATTGCGTATGACAGATGTCACGGAAATGTAGTGCTTTTTATTTTGGTAAAACAGTATGTTTTTGTTTGAATGTTGGCACAAACTAAAGCCAAAAAAACTAAGGATTAGATAATTATGAACGTACTTCATAATTATTATTATATATTAATAATTATTATTATATTATTATATTGAATTGAAAATAATTTAATTTTTTTATTACTTTTCAAGCTAGAGGATTTTCAAGCTGGAGGAGAGAGGAGAGAAGAACGAGGATTAGATAATTATGAACGTACTTCATAATTATCTAATCCTCGTTCTTCAGAATGACGACCATCTACATACACCATTGGTAAAATACTAACTTAGACATAACATAGCTAAAAATAGCTTGAAAAGTAATAAAAAAATTAAATTATTTTCAATTCAATCGCTAAATTGATCTAATTATCCCCTTTGACTTACTACATGCTTTTTAGTGACTGAAATACTTTTTTTAAAGTATTTAGGCTTGCGTTAGACTACCATCTTGCCTGATAATTAAGCGAAGATGCAGTCTACGATGGTTCATATTTACAATAGTGGCGCCTCTTTCATGCCCTACTAAATTCTGATTTTTGACAAACTTTTTTATTAATATGTTTGAGTTTCACCGCTTGGCCATGTGTGTGAGGAAAATGTTTTAATTTTTTTTTTCATCGTCATGAAAGGAGCAACAAGATCCAAAAATTCCTTTTTTAAATACGGGGTGTTAGTTTGAACACCGTTATCCTTCTAGGATATCATTGTCCTCATCATTATGAACAACTTTTACTATGGGGCCAACCCTGAAATCACGAAAAAAAACAGCTGTACCATATACTTTGTCCAAGATCGATGAACCTTTTTGTATGGAACAGCTGTTTTTTTTTCGTGATTTCTGGGTTGACCCCATAGTAAAAGTTGTTCATAATTATGACAATGATATCCTAGGAGGATAACGGTGTTCAAACTAACACCCTGTATATTTAAATAGACAGATTAACTCTATATTGTTCACACCAAAAAAAAAAGCTTAAGAATATACCTATACCAACTTGGCTACTTATATCGCATACAAAGTCATAAGATGAACTGCGACATTCAAGTCGGCTGATCGGCACGCGAGCTAACTAGGGTCTCGAGGGATCTCATTAGCGGTTCTGATTCAGGAGTAACATGATTGATGAACCTTGATATAGGCTTATTTTTTCTTAAGGGCATCAGCATAGACTTAAAAAAAAAAAAATGAAATATATGAAAATGAAATAAATTTAAAAAGTTAGGTTAGATGGGGTCCCTCAAAACAACACTGTGCATCCCATAGCAATTGCTTACAATAGGCTAGATGACTGTTTTTATTTTATAAAATGTGGCCCATAAAATATAGCTGATTAATGAAAAGAAAATCTAAATCTGATCAAAAATAAGCAACTTATAAGCATTTTAATATCATGCTAGACAGAGAGGTGAATCAGCAAATCGTGATGTCACTTCTCTGTACGCCATATAAATTATATTCTGACAAGTAAGGCGTGTGACGTCATTTTTTGTTTTGTGGGAAAGGGACAGAGTTGTCTCTAACAAAAACTTTAAGCGCTCATATATCAGAACTTTATTAACCGATTTAAATATTTTTTTCAATAAACATACTATATTTACCTTAATTCTTCATCAAAGCTATTGGTTTCAACGATATAAACATCAGTCATCTACCCTATTGGATTGAATAGTACCTATTGCTTGAAAAATTGGCGACAATGCGTAGGAGTTAGTGGAGATTACTTTCCACTAACTCCTTCGCACAACAAATACGACGGCCGATTTTTGTTCTATTTATAAGGGAATATTCACTTTTAATTAAATCGGATACTCCGACGCCGTTAATTAAACGTGAGTATTCCGGTATAAATAAAACAAAAATGTGTCAAAACCACGTCAGTTTTCATAATACGAGTATTACGACGACCGATCGTTAATGAAGTCGGCATCTCTCGGTACAAGTCTCATAGGTACAAGCTTTTAAACAATTCTCAGTCGGAGCCATTGAGAATGTCACTTGCCATGTCCTTATGCTAAAGTATATAAGCCAATGGTTGCGACATTAGAGTTAGAACCTAATATATAGATTGACACGCGTGCAACCTAACGACCCTAGAGACTTAATTAGCTTTGCTGAATTAGTGGTAAAAACGATATTACTCATGAAACTTGAAAGATGTTTAAGTAGCATAATCATTTTACATTAGAGATTTATTAAGAGTCTATTTTATCCCCGACAACTAAGTAGTATTTTTATTCTGAATAGGTGGGTTATTAAATAAAACGGTTAACCGTTTAAATAGGTTTGCGTTTGACTACACCCTGCCTGGTGGTAAGCAACGGTGCAGTCTAGGATGGAGCAAGCTTACCTAGAAGGAACCTATTTACTCTAGATTGGAAGACACCCATAATGTACGTAACGGGAAATACAGACTCTGGCCGGCAAAGAATTCCACAATGTTTCGATCCCATAAATGTGGAATCGAAATGCTTTGTGCGTACGTCAGGAATGTCCACCATGTACGAATAGCGCATTGGTCGCGTTTGGCAGGCCGTCCGTACAAAAGGGCAGGTAGTAAATTGTGTAATTCCAAGTCACATTCACTGAAATGTATCCGATAGAACCGACAAGCAAGCAACCCTACGTCGATGTTCTAGCTAGGCTGTCCAGTCGAGACTTGACCAAAGCGTCGTTGCCTATCAGCCTCTTGGCTCGCCTCTCAATCGACTCCAGTGCCTCGAGTTGGTACTTGGCAGAGCCGTCCCCATAAGTGCGAACAGTAATCCATACACAACCTTATAGTTGCGCTTTGTATAAGCTATGCAGCTGTTTAGGTGTGATGTACTGTCTCACTTTAGAGAGGATGCCAATCTTCTCTGTCTAATTTATCCAATCTCATTTATTTACTTATACACATTAAATAATAATAAATAAATAAATATCGCAGGACATTTTTTCACACAGCGCCATCTAGCCCCAAACTAAGCAAAGCTTGTAATATGGAAACCAGATAGCTGATAGAATACTTATATACATATTTTTTTTGTAAATACATACTTATAATACATACTACACCCAGACACAGAACAAACATTTATGTTCGTCACATAAATGTTTGCCCTTGGTGGGGATCGAACGCCCTACAGCTCTGAAGGCAGACACGCTACCGCTGAGCTACGAGTATATGGCAGTCCGACATTATTTTGTACCTATTATGTTTGGGACCTGGGTATGTCCTTAAACTGCAACCAGACCCACCGGAGGACGGGCAGCAGCGTCCTCTTGGTTAACGGTGGTGACCATTCTGCGATCCCCAAGCCGCCTGTCAAGCGTGGGGATTATGGCAACACCCCTCTATTAAGGGGGATGCCTTCGTCCAGCAGTGGACGTTTTATGGCTAACGACAACGACACATTATTTTGTAAAATCACAGAAAACACAATACTACAACGTACAGAAGACGCACTCCCGTAGAAAACGCGTGTATATAAGCGTAGATACCTATAACTACAAGCATGTCATAATTCTAAAACACTATCACTAGAATCTTGTGTATGTGCATCGACTCAATATCGTAGTAGGAATCTACTGCAGAGTCCACCTGGGGAAGTGCCACACCTTTGCCAGCTATTCAACCGCCAAGCAGTAGTGTGCAAGCATTACTGTGTTACGATTTGAAGGGCAATGTTACCAGAGAAATTACTGGGTATGAAGAGGTTTAACATCTGATATCTCAAGGTGACGATCGAAGTGCAGTTCGACGCAGGATTGTATTCGCAAGTTTTCAATTTTAGCACTGTTTGTGGCAGTCGTGACGCTTACCACCAGGCGAACGTCTTGCTCGTCTCGTCATTTGATTGTATAAAATAATATATCGTTTAACAATCTCGGATAACTTGCCCAGGTCAGGTTTCTCGAGAATAGAGAATCACGTGACCCGACGTAGAAAGCCAATGAGGATACTCCAGATTGCGTGTCTGACGAACCGTTTGACATCCTCTCGTGCAATTGTCTCGACTGGTTAGCCAGCAATTATAGTAAACCGTCGCATGACCAGTCGAGAGATGTACACGGTAATGGACATAGGTTGCAATGTTGCTATAGATAGATTGGTTGTGCAACTGTTGTACGTAACAATCAAACGGATGTCAGCAATAACGAATGTGCTGTAGTTTGAAACAAAATATGCGACATATTTACTTTTTATTGTTTTTTTTAATGGAATGTACGGTCTAGGTGTTTTAATATCGCCTACTTTATAGAAAAAAAAACATTAAAAGTACTAAGTAAGTTAATTAGAATCATGTGACACCCATTTATGAAAAATTTGCTACAAACTGCGCGGAAAATGGTAGAGCCATCGGTGCCACTCTCTTAATTTCCCTTCATTAATAATAATAAATTTTTATTTCAGACCAATTACATGCATATACACACATTACACATTAAAAAAATACAAATTAGATTAGATTTAAAATTCGGTGGTGTCAATGTCAATCAATAAATAATCAATAGTCGAAAAAATTTAATTATAATTAAAACAATTATAAATCAAATAATTAAATGTCAAAATAAAAAAAATTAAATGTCAAATAATAATTGCATGTCAAATGAAAAATCAAATAAGTAATTATTAAAAGTCAGTGTACTATGTAATATTCAATTTTCAAATTTAAAATTTTTGTTCCTCTGGTTATTTATAAAAAAGCAGCAAAAAAGCAAACGACAAGTACATCGGCAAACCACACAAAATAAAAATAAAAACAGACTAAAAATATACGGCGGCATTAAAAACGACCAAACGTAATAATTGTAATAAGTAAGTATTATTACTTACTAGAGGACGCCCGCGACTTCGTCCGCGGACGGAAGAAATTCGGCCCGCTCCCAAATACTCATACCGCTGAGTTAAGAGTGCGACTAATGCCAGAAAAATATCAGATTTCACCCGCGCGTCTTGCATTAGTTTAGAGTCGAAAATCGCATGATACAAATGATGATGATGATGGCTTTGAGCAATTTAGGTGGGATTTTATTTAATTATTCAAAAACTAGGTATGAAATTAAAAAAAAATTACGGCTACTGTGCTAAAACATTAGTTTGGCTATGATATTCGTAAAAAATAATGTGGGGTTGTCGCTGATAATTTAGAGCATTTGAATTAAAACAGTTTTTTTTTGTTGGTAATGTGTATATATTTTTTAAATAAACCAGATATTTTTCTAAAATTCTATTCGGTTATTCGGCTTCTTTAGGTTTTTCCCCTAACTGTAGTATTTTTTTCTTCTGAATATTTACGTTCTTTATCATTAAACTATGTGTTTAAAAATACACCTTTTACTTACTTTTGGCATTAGTCGCCCCATTAATTACTAATTATTTTCCTCCCCATATTCAATGTTTTTTTTTTGTTTTTTTTTATAAGCACACAGTACAAATTACAATCATGAATAAATATGATAACAGCATAAAGAGTTATGACCTGGATCGCAATTCAAAATATGTGTACATAACAAAAACCCTGTTATAAAGTATCACGGTTGTTTACTAAAGTTCTATTATTATTACATATATATTGGTTCGTTTTGAATGCCCTTAATGTTTTTTCGAACTCTTTTGACAACCACCCGCATTCTTCAGTCTACTCGTGAACATGGTGCATGCAACTCCCGAAATATCGGGAGCACATTTCACAACATAATCACAGTAAATATCCCATTAATAATAATAGAACTATAACAAAAACCGTATTTAGCTTCTTATGTAAAAGGTTAGCCAAATTAAAGAGCTTTAAACTAAGTTAAAGTAAACAGAAATTAAATTAAATTACATAGATATTAATAATTATATTCGCATCTGATTTGACGGGTTTGGTAAATATTCACCACTTTAAATCCTTTAAAGCCTTGTCTGTCAGTCATTAAGTCAGGACAGATATTCTTATAGTATTAGATTACAATTTTAACATTTCATAGTACTTCATAAAATATCTACTGTATGTACATACTATAATAATAATAAGTTTAAAGGTCTATCATAACTTTGTCACAACAACTAACGATTGGAATATCTCCCCAAGCGGTTAGTTTAGTTTCAACCCACGCTTGTTTGATCTTGCTACGATAGGTTAGAAGCTAGACATCGTTGATTATATTAAAACTGTATCTATCAAATTGATAGGCCGATAGAAGTTTCCAGCTTTCCAGTTCATTTAATTTAGTGGTCAAACGGTCAGAGCTCTATCAGCCCACACATAGTAAAAGTCAATTCTTGATAGGATTTGATAGAAATACACGCTTCAGATTAGTTTTGATGATATTATTGTTATTTACTCTCTCCGTTATGTTAAGCGCTTTTTGACAGCTCATGCAAGCAAAGTATCGACGTAACATTGTAAAGAGGTATTGGCGAGTTTTGGCAGGAACACGGAAAAATCATGTCGCTGCATTCTATTATTTTCTTAAACTTGTGTTTTATCGCAAATGAATGATAAAAAATAGAGTTTTTTTTATTCATTGAGTGTTCATTTATAATATGCATGTTGGCAAATGATATAATGTGTATAAAATAAAAATGATATATAAAACGTGTCTTTGCGTGTTGTTTTCAAAACTCCGTAAAAGCTTACAGTAAAGTGTCCACAACTTAACTATGGCATGACTTGGACTCTACTGTGACTAATTTCCTGTGATTTCATGACATATTTGACTTAATACTTTATAAGCTTGAAAATTCATTGCAATGCACAAAGGGCGATGCTAATAATAAAGAAAAAAATTAGAGGTAATGCTATACAGATCAAACGTATTTATTTCTATGAGATATAATTTGTTAAACGCTTTACAATGTTATGTCGTCACCATTTCAAGAGCTGAGATTACAAACTAAATGCGCAAGCTCTGAGCTGTAAAGGTCGTCTTTCAAAGATAAATACTTACTGAATTCTAAAGTTCAGATCTAGAATACCGGGCGCAGCTATTTCGCTTACTTATTCAACATTAATATAAGATATAAAATCTCTGAATATTGTTATGCAAGTCGCTGTAACAATTCAAACTAAAATCCTTCCACACCCGCGTTTACTATATAGATATCCATACGATACAACCGACACTTTGAACCTACTATATTACGCTATGGTCAGTTGGATTCGGCAATTTTAACCTAATATACTCGTAGAACTACGACTATTTAACTCTCTGCAGTGGTATCATATGGCTAGTTGAAGCCGGAACAGCAGAAAGGTGCCGTATCACAGACGTTTAGCAGCAAATGAGCCGGTCGTTAGTGGAATGGCCGCTAGCTTAGCCGTATTACGTTTAAACAAGCTGCACGAGTTCTACCGATTGTAAAAATAACTTCTGTACTATAATGTAATGCTGTGGCCTGACAGAACATAAATAACGAGTGCATTTTTTTTATGGAATTGGTTGAGACAAGCGAGATGTTCGCCTGGTGGTAAGCGTCATGCCTGCCCATAATAGTGGTAGTGCCAGAATTGTGAACTTGTGAACAAAATACTGCGCCCCACTGCACTGCGCTCGTCACCCTGATAATATTAGTGTCAAATATTTACACAATAACGCTTGCATACTATTGCTTGGCGATAGAATAACTGGCACAGGTGCGGTACTTCCCCGCAGATGGACTCTAAAATTGCCTGTTGGTAAACAACGATACGGTAGAAGATGAAGCACACAGACTTAGAAGATACATATACACTCTGACCTTGAAATGATTTATGTGGAAAGAGGGAAGCCGGCAGGTTGTTTTATTCCTTGGCTGTACGAATACGAAAAGTAGAGTCAAAACAAAACGTTTGGTAAGTATTCAAGGCAAATCTACAATATAAGATAAGAGTACCAATAAAACAAGCTTTTTATATATATCATTTCTAAAAACATAGACCAAATTACATCTTATTCTATTCGACTATAAGTACATATAACAACTGTCTGGGATCGTATCCAGAACGAAGTAATTAATCAGAGAAACAAAGTCACTGTCACCGATATAGCTCTAATCTTATTAGCAAAGTTGAAGTGGCAATGGGCAGCCACATCTTTCTTGTACCCAATAACAGATCAATAAGACGTCTATTCTAGAGTGACTGATCTGAGTGTCGATGGAGAAACGATACACAAACGTAAGACAATGGACAGTGGCTGGAAGCGAATAGCCTAAGACTGGGTTGAGTGGCATGCGTTATACCCTGTTCGCTTTTCGGCAGCTAATGCATGTTGACAATATGACATTGTAAAGCGGCTAGCAAATTATATACCATATATATAAATACGCATTAAATAAGCATTACCAATGTACAATGCTATGTTGACAGTTGGCATAACCTTATAAAGAGGTAATGCTAGATCAAACGAATTTGACACCATGGGATTAAATTTGCTAAACGCTTTACAATGTTATGTCGTTAACTTTGCATGAGCCGTCAATAACCGATGAACATATGCACAACGTGCGATGCTAATAACAAAGAAAAACAAAAGAAAAAAATTGGACAGAGTATAGAAGAGGTATAGAGAGGAGGAAGAGATGTCTTGCAGTGGCTGATGATGGTGACATTAGTAATTGTTAACGAAACAAGTCCACAAAGCTAGCTCTACATATAATATGTCTGTTGGCTATTAGCTATTATAGTACTACCTATTATAAATTATCTTTGCTATTAGGAAGCCATTACCGTAACGACCACAAGCAATCAATCGTGTGTTATTAATATAAATTGCATAATAATTGTGTTCCGACACGATTGTCGATGTGGTTTTACTAACGATTGGTGATAGGTTGATAAATTAGATATATTTACTAGGTATGCATGGTAATATATTATGGTAAAAATATTTTTACTAAAACAATACTTAGCTTTTCCCTGAATTAGAGACGTGAAAAAAGAAAGAGAAGCGAAACACTGTTTTTAAATATCGCTATTGTTCAATGGATCTTTGAGTCTGTCTGTGAACACTCACTAGCATGCAACTGCACCGAAATATTTGGAGCTCGTTTTACAAAATAATCACAGTAAATATCTCGTAAACAATGATAGTAGAACTGTAAACACATGCTAGCAAGTGGCCTCGCCTATCCTCCATACCAAGCACAGAATATGTAATCAATCTCTTTAAAAGAAAACCTCTCACAAAACATTCAGCAAATACACTTATAGAGTCATACAAACATTATAAAGAGACGAAGCTTAACATTTTTATAATATTGATTAGTTCGTTATTTTTAAGTTTAATCAAGGAGTCATCAGAGAGGATCACTCTTTAAGTTTTGGAGTCCAATATACCTTCAATGGGTTACGTAAAGAAAACTAGTTACTTAGTGTAGTTTATAATTAAATTTCTTCTCATACCTCGTTATTTTTACACAATTCACGTAAGCAATCATAAACTTTATCCAAATAATGATCAAAATGTAAAGTGTACGCATGGTAACGAGGTAACAGTGCATGCGTGAGTGCGGCAGCCGTGCGTAAAATGCTTTCTTTTGCGTTACGCAACTTTATATGTACGAGTACGTACGCTAACCGCAACGCTCGATACTGATTGATCGTGTAGGACACGCCACAAGAAAATGCGACTAAATAGTATTTTTTTATTCATAGATTAATTCTCGTAATATTAACGGGACGTTTTTAGCTAATGAATTAATCATTAGAAATTCATTAAGAAATAAAAAGAATACATATACACAAAGGAAATAAAATAAAAATATATTAAAAATAATTATCTAATAGACCAAAACATAATTAACTAAGCAGTGAATAACATAAGGTTGGATGAGGAGACATACCAGAAAAATTGGTAATAACTATAATATTGAAGACTGCTTTGATCGCTGTGATAAACGTTTAAGAAAATAAAATGAAACTGAAAACGAAAAAATAACGAAATTAGTGAGGTAATCATGTCTATGCAAGTGATTAGTCCTACTAATATTATAAACGCAAAAGTTTGTTTGTGTGGATGTTAGTTACTCTTTCACACTGAAACGGCTGAACGGATTTAGATGAAATTTGGTATATAGGTAGCTTATACCTTGGAATAAAACATAGGCCACTTTTTATCCCAAGAATCGCGGGTGAAAATGCGGGGCGCAGCTAGTTAAAAATATTCAGTTAGAAGTAAGTTATTTGTTTGTCTCCTTTCTGAATTGCTCATCCCTATACTGTGGTAGTAACGCAAATTAAATCTTACACTAGGTAACTTACAGACCAAATCCAAAAAAAAAACACACCAGCTGAGGGAGAGGAAGTCAGGAGTCATCTACTTTTTTCATAGCCCACATGAACATGGCGTGAGAAGTAATAAACCACTTAAAAGGCATTTTTGTTTTATTTATACGGAAATACTCACTTTTAATTAAATCGGATACTCCGAAGCAGGACGCAGCTGCACGCGCGTCGGGCTCTGTTTTCATTCTTTGAAAAAGGTCACCGGATGTGATCGAAACTATAGTCGGAGTATCCGATTTAATTAAACGTGAGTATTCCCGTATAAATAAAAGAAAAATGTGTCAAAACCACGTCAATTTTCACTTAAAAGGCACTGAAAATTTTGCTTATTATATATATGGTATATAATAAGCAGGTACATCATTTGTGTCTTACATGTAGTTGTATTTACTGTGTTTGTTGTTCTATTTGACAATAGTCACTTAAATTTGTGTGGGCATTATTTGTACGCTTGTCTCTCGCTTCTTGCTCCACACGTCTAATTAGGTTCGAGTCCGAAGAAAGTATACCATTCGGGCGGTGTGTCGCGCGTGTGCAGACTCTATTGTCTGCCACGTGATATAACGAGGTGAACTTTATGACGTCATGTTATTGTACAGCATTGTAAGCCTACAGGCACGCTCAGTAAGAGGTCTTTCCGCAATGGAGTTTGTTTTCGTGTTGTAACCCACTGTTAGAAAAGGTATTCGCCAGATGCGTTTGAATATTTTGACTTGATTTTGACCTACACATATAGGGTGTTTTAAGGGTACTGGCTGACAGTTAAAGACGCACCATTTTTTGACAGGAGCGAATGTACTTTTTACCATCCATTTTATTTGTATTTATAGATTTTATTTTGTAAATTCTAGTTTTTACGATATGTATAGAATCTATACATATAAAAGGCTCTGTCTTGACTGATTGACTGACTGACTGACTCCCTGACTGACAGACAACGCACAGCCCAAACCGCTGGTCGTACAGACTTGAAATTTGGAGGGTGTATTCGTCTCGATGCGTAGGGATGTACTAAGAAAGGGATTTTACGAAATCCAACCCCCAAAGGGGGGGTGGGCCAAACGTTTGTATGAAAGTCCTTTGTTTTTGAACTTTTAGTCACGAAAATTTGGATTTAGTTAGTTATTTAGTAATTCAATAAATTCATTTAAAAAAATAATACAGGGACGATTTAAGGGGGGAAAGCGGGGGTAGAATTTTTGCATGGAAAGTTCTTTGTTTTTGAAGTTATAGTGATGAAAACTGATATTTGGGTAATTCATTCAAGTGGTGAATTTTGGGAGCGGGCCGAATTTCTTCCGTACGCGGACGAAGTCGCGGGCGACCTCTAGTAAATAATATAAAATAGATAAAACCTAAACTCAGATATCCGCCGAGAATGGGGCCGGTCCCCGGTAGCTTGATTTAGTTTATTATTGATGACTGTAATTAGTACTATTTATATTAATTTTATTTACTAACTATAACAATGCCTTTTGAAGCCCAGTGGCAACGTCCAACCCTAGATTGTGATGCCGTTTACCTCCACAAGGCGCGGTGCGTCGTAGTGGATTTACACGTTACGTTTTCCTCAGACATTTATGCAGGTTTCTTTACAAAGTTTTCCTTTAACAAAAATCTGTGATATTCTTTTAAAAATCTGAACCTAGATTTAAAATAAACCATAGGGACAGACCCTAAAATCATTCCCACGACCTCACAAATTAGAGAACTTCTCCCAGCTGACCTTCCACGATTGATTGTCAAGTGTTATTTAACTAAATAAACAAAAAAATATTGGGGGACATTATAGAATTTTATTTTAATACTAGAGGTCACCCGCGACTTCGTCCGCGTACGGAAGAAATTCGAGCCGCTCCCAAAATTCACCACTTTTTTTTTACCCCTGATACACGTGCTCATTATTTGTACTTGAATACAACATTTTGAAATGTACAACTTTAATTCAAAATTTCATCCCCCCTTTCACCTTCATAGGCTTGAAATAAAAAAAACAACGATAAAAGTTGCGTTAGTTTCCAACCTTAAGCCTAAATAATAAATATTGTGATTTTTACTTTGAAAATGAAGAACTTTCCATACACAACTGCATCCCTTTTTTCACCCCTTCGGGAGTGGAATTTTCAAAAACGCTGAGTTACTTATAAACTAATCTTAAGCCGTCGTTCTAAATACAAAATTTGAAGATCCTAACTTCGTAATTGACGGACTTTCATATAAACCATCATCCCCTATTTTACCCTCTTAGGGATGTAATTTCCGAAAATCCTTTCTTCGTGGATATCTACACTTCACAAATAACACACCCTCCAAATATCATGTCTCTAGGACCAGCGGTTTAGGCTGTGCGTTGATACAGATTATTTTTCGTATTCAATAGCAAGCTACCCTATCTAACCCGATCATTTCTTTTTCGTTTCCGGTTAGCCTCGCCTTATTTCTACGTACCCTACATCTGCTTACCGTATTCCATATTGTCTGTCAGTCATTATTATTTTACTCAAACCTTTCTAAGCAATCTTTTATACCCTCCCATACAAACGTCAAAGAACTTTGGTACAGTGTTGCTCGCCCACATTAAAAAGTTGCCCATTGTTAGCAGTTGGCTGACGATGCATATTCAAAGTTACAATGAAAAACTTTATAAGAAGGAAATTACTTTGGGCACTTCTTTGTTACGCACCTTGTGTCTGAAAATTGCTGTTTTGAACTTTGAAGTGAAGGATATGCCCTAATGAATATTCGCGTCCTAGAATATCTAATTCTCTACTTCAACTGAGAAAATGTGTACCATCTGTCAAAATTATATACTTACTGTCTTGCATCGTGCTCAGCTAGAGTACGATGCAAGACAGTAAAGACTGTTCTATTACTAGTGCCCAAAAAATATATTTGTAAGATTTTTAAATACCTAATATTTTTAAAATATTATTACTCAATTTACACAGTCATTTTAACTGGGTTAAAAATGTTAATTATAATTAAAAACAGATGTAACTAATGTTCTCAGTTTTATTTTAAAACGAATACATAAAAAGCAAATCATAATAGCTTACAATTTTGAACACGTTCGGAAAAATATATTTTACGTCATATATATTTGTGTCAAGAACAACGACTTTTCCGCAATGATAATACGCTTTAAAAAAAATACAACCGACTTCAACTTCGAATACCTGGATGATCTTCATATTTTCTAGTAATGTTAATATAAAAACCAAAGTACTGAATTGATTTCGATTAAATTTATATGCGACCACCTCTGAAGTATTACCTACCAAACAAAAAAGAATCATCAAAATCAGTTCATAATTGGCGGAGTAATCGCGTAGCATACATACAACAACAACAAAAAATATGTTCATACTGTACATAAAATATTAATACACACCACCGAGTGGTTGCAATTAGAAATGATCCATTTGTCTTATCCTTGGGAAGTAAATATAAGTCAATGTATTTGGCAAATGAGTCATCGCTACGGAAGGGGTCATACTGAAGTATTTATTATCAAACTTCTAAACTCTTTACTCTTTAGTTGGTGAGGGCTTTTGACAAAACTTTGTTGGAGCTCTATTTATATGCTTTATAATTTGAATTTAAGCTGTACAGTTTGACACAATTCATTAATGTATAGTTGGGGCATTTATAGCCTTATCTGTACATTATTACATGTCCCATATACAGAGTATATTTCTAAAGAAAGACGTGGAGTCTTTTGGTGTTTGCAGTCTTTTTCTCGATTTTTTTTAATCGTACATGAACATTTCAAACAATATCGTTCGAAAGACATACACGTATGAAATTCAACAATCCTTGAGTTAGATTTTAGTAATTTAATGGAACTAAAATTATCATCAGTTACGAATCATATAGTCACCAGAATACGAATATTTTTAAAACACACTGTTTGTCAACAAAATGTTTTTCACTATTTTAAACTGAAAACCAACTAAATAATTTAGTTTACGTTCAGAAAATCATACTAATTAAGTACATATAATAGTGTTTTTGCTAATGCAATGGACTGATGAGATGAGCGAGATGTTTGCCTGATAGTAAGCATCACGCCTGCCCTTAACAGTAGCAGTGTCAGAATTGTGAACTTGCGAACAAATTCCGCACTGCACTGCGTTCGTCACCCCATACTAGATGTCAAATATCTTCATGTCTAGTAATTTCTCTGGTAACATTGCACACTACTGCTTGGGATTTGCAAAGATGTAATATTTCCTCAGGCGGATTCTGCAGTAGAGTCCTACCACAGTTAAAATATGTATTTTACAACTTTACTACAAGGAGCGCACAAGGAGTGATGAAAGTTGCCAAATGTCACAACCAGCTCCAACCATTAAAATGTAATATTTATGGGAAACATGGTAGCTTAGTTGCAACGTAATAGACACTATCCGTCATATGCATAAGCCGCTAAAACGTATTTCAAACCTATATTTGTTAAAAAGTGTTTGTCAAATTTCTTTCGAATTACGATTTGAGTTTGAAAAAAGAAGACAAAACACTTTTTAACTAAAATAGGTTTGAAATACTTTTTAGCGTTTTATGCATATGACGGTATGTATATTAGGTAACAGTTGGATAATAAGCTTTATTTATTTACTATACCTACTAACCTATATATTATTACAAAATTATTTTTTGTAAATATTGCAAATCAATGCGAAATTATTGATTACCTTTTTAGGGTACTGAAAGTGCTGTATAGACTAGGACGTTCTAAAAGTTTTTGTTTAGAATTCGAACTTTTCTATTCAATAATTTTCTATATCGCCAGTCCACAGTAAATGCATAAGTAATACTTATTACATGTCAGTGCGCCAGACTCTTTTTTAGAGTAATCGCACTGGCCAGCACGAAGACTGCATGAAAAAATAACTCCAGCATTTTCCTCGCTGTAGTGAGGTGAAAAGTTGTAAGTTTCGCTCGGCAGTAAAGTTATTCTGCGTCTCGTACTTTCGAAAGCCTCGCTACGCTCAGAATTCTATATTAATCCTAGAATCCTTCGCTTGCTCAGGTTTCAATATTAAATAAATAAATATTGGCGGACATTTTACACACAGCACCATCTAGCTCTATACTAATCAAAGCTTGTATTATGGAAACCACATAGCTGATAGAAAACTTATATAGGTACAATTTTTGTTTTCGCAATATACATACTTATTCTACATACTACACCAAGACACAGAACAAACATCTTCGTCTCATACATTTTTGTCCTGGGCGGGGATCGAACCCACGTCCTACAGCTCACAAGGCAGACATGTTACCAACTAAGCTATCGGGCTGTCCAATACAAGTACTCGCGCCAAAAAACAACTTTGCAGCCTTGCATAACATGTAACTATTTTACCGTAACAGAGATGTTATTTTTCATCTAAGCCCACCATCGGAATGTCTGACTCCATCAATATGAGAAATAGAGTTGTTTGGCGCGCGGAGACAAATATCACCATAAAGTACTTAATTTATCGCACTCCCAATACTACATCATACTTTATTATATATTTACCTACCTAATGTAAGGACGGCATAATAAACTCTATTCTTTATAGTGTATATAATACAGTTTTTCTTTTTCTTTTTTCAGTTTGGGCAAAGTTTTTACTAACACGGTTTTATACGTGCTTGGTTTTAAAATTTTGAAAGTCGAATTTATATACTTTATACTACCTTCTAGCTCAGTTGATAGTATGTCTGCCATGAGAGCCGGAGAGTGTGGGTTCGATTCCCGCCCAGGACAAATATTTAAGAGACGAACAAAGATGTTTGTTCTGTGTCTGGGTGTTAAACGTATTACAAAGTATGTACTTAATTTCAAAAATATATATAATATAGGTAAGTATTGTATCAGCTATCATATTCCCATTATAGTACTTACAAGCTTTATATTTGTATTCAAATTCAAATGTCTTACTTTATGTTTTAAATTTTGATCTATTTATGTATGAAGCTATTAGTTACTATGTACAGTAAAACTCAATACAAAATGTAAGTAATGCATGCTTCATTATCTCTGACTTTAATAAGCAAAAATATGCAGCGTATTATTAAAAGATTAGCCTTTTTTAATTAAGGAAAATAATTAAAATAAAAGTAGAGAATAAATCGTGGTGATTATAATTAGACGGAGTTAATTAAAATGCAGATAAATAATTTTCTTTTTCATTTGCTTTACAAAATTGGAAATTACGGCTAGCCGACTCCGACGCTGCATAGACTTATATTTTAGCGATTAAGGCAGCGTCAATGATAAGATGAATGAACGGGAAATAAGCGCACGGATTTTGAAGATTATATGTTGAGCGCCGGCTCTCCACTCGCTTCAGTCATACTCTGCATTTGCGACATGCGAGCCGTACGATACGACAATACAAACTTCTAATACATGTACATGTGTTCTCTTTTTGTCATGCAGTAATTAGATTCGCTATCTCTATTTTCCGGCTTATCTAATATGCATACTTTTAGCTAAGTATGCTTGATTGCGTTGTCTTGTTAATTTTGATCGATTTGCAAGCGCTGGGCCCGTCCATTCCATTATCACCGTCGCTGGATTAAGGCATCATTATTTCTAATTGCCAACCCTGTTTTTCTAGAAGCGCTCTTTAGTTGGCACGAAGCATAGTTAGGTTCTTTAAGGTTCCGTATCCCTAAAGTGTCCAGACTTTATTATTTAGCCCAGACCGTCCGTCTGCTTGCAGTACCATTAATGGCTACTCTTCTAAACTCTAATAGATATCGGGTTGAAATTTTCTCAAGTTTGTGAGTTAGTATGGTGGATTACAAGAACAAACAATAACAGAAAAGTCGTGTACGCGTGCCTACCTGAATTTTCATTTTTGCTGTATTTGAAAAATTGTAACACTTAAAACTAATGAAGTTTGAACTTGGTGTGATTATAGTACAAGCTTTAAGCATCAGAGATATTTATTTTCAACCGACTTCAAATTAAGGAGGTTCTCAATTCGTCTGTATGGTTTTTTTTGTATGTATGTTACGCGATTGCTCCTCCAATTATGAACTGATTTTGATGTTTTGTTTGGTAGGTAATACTTTAGAGGTGTTCCTATATTTTTTAAAATCAAAATCGGTTCAGTAGTTTGGTTTTTAAATCAAAATTACTAGAAAATATGAATATGTCATCCAGGTATTAGAAGTTGAAGTCGTTTTTTTTTAAATCGTATTATTATCATAAATCGTTTTAAGAATAACAACAAATCTTAAAAATTAATAATTAAGCCATACGTGAGAAAATCTCGCACTAAGAACTACCTTCTAAGCTATCAAAAAATAAAAGTTCTATAAATACAGAATTAAAAAAATACAGTTGTGCCTTCTGCCTTTTCCATAGATAATTTATTAACATTTATTTAGATCAGTAAGTATTTGTAAAGAGCGGCCTTCATTGATGAAGACACCGATCGCCCCATATGATATCTTCTTCGTTAACTAATCAGCAGATCGGCCAGACCTTGGGCAAGTTGTGTCAACGACCAATTTACTCGTTAGCTCTTGCACAATTAATTGCGTTTCCTTTGAACTAATTTGTGTGACACATGGCGAAATATTTGACAAAAATTTGTAGACTGTACTAAGACATAAACTATACCACTAGTAAAAAAATATAAGAAAAATACGTCATTACAAACTTTATAAAACTAAAGTTACCGTTTACGTCAAACACGGTTTCATTTTCTATATATTTTTGTATACAATTACCTATTCTAAAGTATTTTTAGAAAAAAAATGTGCTAAAGATTCAATGCCCCTATTTATCGGTGTAATCAGAAACATAGCAGATCCCTAAAAACGAATCCGGCAATGCAATTAAATTTGGTAATGTTAATTCGTGAAATGAAAAACTTACTATTATACTCCAACCAGCCTCAGGTACAAGTGTTTGAATAGACAGAATTGATCTAAGTACTTACATACGCGCTGAAGATCCAAGAATGTTATAACAATGTTGTATTACCTGAAATGTTAAAAAAAACAAACATGAAACAGGTTAAACTAGTGTATAGTGACCATCGACTAATATAATTACCAAAATTAAGAATTTATTCAGTTTTTAAATATATGAAAACAGATATATTACTGGTCGTTCTAATCAAAGAAAAAAATCAATTTTATCGTAAGCCGACAAAGGATCCAGTGCTATATACTACGTAGTTGTAATACTATAATTTTTTCTGTGGTTATACTAAGAATTAAAATGAAAGTTCTTTGTTTATTATACTCGTATTCATAGATGATATCACAAGACACGTTTTACAAAGATGAAACCATGAATCAAAAACGCAACCTTAGCATAGGTCACCGTCGCTCGATACTGGTCGGACGACCCGTCAACAGTTGCGCAACAGTCGCCCGACTGGTTTACTAACATTGCTGGACAACGACCCGGCTTGACATTGCAAGGATAACTTTTTGTATAATTTTTTATGCAAAGGAGAGACGAACTAATGAGACGTTCACCTGGTCACACGGCTGCCTATTAAAGTAGCAGTGCCAGAAAATCCTGCGCCGCACTGCACTGCACCCTAAGATATTAGTCTTAGATATGTCAAATCTCTTCATGCCCGGTTTTCTCTCGTAACATTGCCCTACAAACCAAAACACAGTTATGCTTGCGCGCTGGTGCTTGGCAGTTGAATAACTGGCACAGGTGTGGTACTTCCCCGGGAGGATTCTTCAATAGAGTCCTATCACCACATAAGGCTTTAGACGGATCCTAATGATAAGGCGTTTCACCTCCAGATCTAACAAAACTGAACATGATTTGACAGGGCTAAAACTGTTGGTATCTTTTTGTTACATCATCATCAGCCGGGAGACGTCCACTGCTAAACGAAGGCCTCCCCCTTGGACCGCCACACTGTACGACAACCAGCCATTTGCATCCACCACTTGCCCGCGAATTTCACAATGTCGTCGGTCTACCTAGTGGGAGGCCTCTACCTACGCTGCGTCTTTCGGTACGTGGTCGCCACTCAAGAACCTTTGTTCTCCATCGGTTATCAGTTCTTCGAGCAATGTGGCCTGCCCATTGCCACTTCAACTTGCAAACCCTGAGAGCCATGTCGGTGACTTTGGTTCTTTTTCTTGCATATTGAATTGAAATAAGACGGGGAGAAAACTATAGTCCTGTCAAATTAGTTTAATTTAGAGAGGGTGCAACAGAATTGACACAAATGATAGGTATATTGCTGGACATTTTTCACACAGGGTCATCTTACCCCCAAACCAAGCAAAGCTATATTGATATGATTTGAAAAATTGAAGGTCTGTGTTTTTAAAGCCCGTGCGTCAATTCTATGTTGTAATTTGGTGTGCTTATAAAATTAAATTAAAATAAAATAAAACCAATTCTAAAGGAAATTTTTATAGATACATTTACCTCACGAAATTTTTATTGGGTTTTATTTTATACAAAATGTAAAACATTTTTTTTTCTAAAACATTTTTTTTGTACAAAACTTAAAATAAATATTTAAACTATATACTAAAAACTACTTATTTACAATAAAATATATATATAAATAAATAAATAAAAAAGGTTTCACAGGTTTTTTTTTTTTTTTTTTTATTTATATAGACAATTCAAAGAAAAATCGCAACATCAAATATGTAAGGAGCGTATTGTTCGCACTAAACTACATAACTAGGGCTCTATGGCAATAGAGTCTCATGAATTCGTACCTCGTGCGTTTAACAATACAATAAGCATTGAGGTTTGTTTACGTAATTTGAGAGAGAAGTATATTTTACTGCCTCGTTAAAATGTTATCGGCGTTGAGTCAAATTGTATCGAAAATCGTAATCCGGATTCCGGATACGTAAGTCAAATTGTTACCGTAGTTGACTTGAATCTAAATAAAAAATAACGCTTCACAATCACGTAGGCAGAACATTTGAAATTAGATTAAAATGCACAAGCTTAACTTTTTTTTAAGTATGTGATATTTTTTATAGCATTTGAGGCAAGTACTGCGATTTAAATCAATGAGCTAAACACAAACATAAACGGCATTACTTAAAAAAACTTTTCAACCGTTAGTCACTGCTTAAGATGCTCTGCCATCTTCTCTCTGACGTGAAGTGTAGCATGCAAGAACAAGACAGAGAAGTTTAAGCAGTGACTAAGAGAATCGAGATTATTTTAGGTAAGGCTGAAACAGTCTAAAAAATGTTAATATGGCATCTAAAGTTATTTGTTTTATTTTTAATAGGCTTCCATTTGACCACATTCTGCATGATGTCTTCAAATGCTTGCCACGATGTAGTCTAGGATGGAACACGCTTACCTAGAGGGAACCTGCTGACTCTGGATTAGAAGGCAACCATATTGTACATTACGGAAAACACAGATTCTGGCAGTAAACCAGCAGTGCTTACTGCTGGACAGGACTGTGAATAAACAGCATACAAACAATAGAATTTTAATTTTATTATGAAAACTGACGTGCTTTTGACACTTTTTTTTTGTATATTGTAATTTTTTTTTGTCTATAGTCGGAGTATCCGATTTAAGTAAACGTGAGTATTCCCGTATAAATTAAACAAAAAAGAATTTGAATTGTTTGGAGTGTAGTATAGGGCTGACCCCGCCCTTTCTTTTTTTTATTACATTTGACGTATAACCAAAAATAGGGCAAAAATATTATTGAATTTTATTTCTTCTCTTTAGTGATATGACTCATTATGATCAGTATGAATCTTTGTTTTTTTGTCTGTCTGTATCATCACAATAAACAAATTTATGTTTTGTTTTAGGCGTATTTACCTGTGAGAATGGGTGCACGTACAAAATTGAAGCGTTTGTATACGATAACCCTTCCTCTGCATATACAGAATTTGTTGAGAACACCTTTGGGACTCGTTTCCATTGTATCGATGAAAATCAGACTTTACAGATTGTGTGATTGAATGAAGAACTGACAACCGATGGGGAAGAAAGGTTCTTGAGTGGCGACCGCGAACCGGAAGACGCAGCGTAGGAAGGCCTCCCACTATATATATATATATATATTCTACGTGCGTGTATATAGATATATATAGGTGGATCGACGACATTGAAAAGTCGCGGGCAACCGGTGGATGCAAATGACAGGTCGTCGCACAGTGTCGCGGTCTAAGGGGGTGGTCTTCGTTCAGCAGTGGACTTCTCCGGGCTGATGATGATGATGATGACAGATTGTCAATTGTTTCTGTTTCTGACTGTCATAGTCCCGTTGCTCTGTGTTAAGGCCGTCACACACGACGAAGATGCTATAATATATGTTAAGATAAAATATCGCTCGCCATACATTTTTTAATACTAAGGGCCTCATATAAAACACTGCTTAATTATGTTAGCAAGGCACATTATATTTTGTGAAATGCTTAATGAAATTTGTCGTGTAACTTAGGTGTTATAAATAAACTATTGTATTGTATTGGCATTTAACTTCTACGACATACAAAAACGAATTGCGCAATAATAAAATATTAAATAACATCATTTAATTTTAAGCAGCGTTTTTAGGTCCTACTCCCAACCCAACCCAAATGTCTACCAAATCCGTTCAGCCATTACGCAGTGCAGTTAGAAATTACCACAGATACCACTTTATTCATATGAAACGAAGGTGACGCAAGCCGTCAATTCACCAATGCTAGCCAGCCAGCCAGCCAAACAGCCAGTCTACACTAACTATAGCTATGCCATAGCCTGAAGTAGATAGTGTACGCTATGCCAACCGAGCCTTTGAAGGGGGAAGTGTATATAAGCCAGGCAGTCAGCGAATTAATATTCGATATACAAATAAACGAAGCAATGGTCAATCTGAATGTTTTCTTTTTTGTACGGCATACTTACAACTAATTACTAACAGGATGATCAAATCTCGTATCTTACTTTACCGGGTGTTTATCATAAAATGATAACCGGATTCCGGCTATTTATTTTTATGATATTTTCCGTGTTACAATGGAAACGGGGTTCCTTGTAGACAATTTGTAGAAAGGTAAACGGCAACAGCAGCGCACCCGTGTTTACGAGCAGATAGAGATAAAACATGCTCCATGCCTTTTAAACTATTTGTTCAGCTATCTAGTGACGTTTGGGGGAAAGTGTGGTAGAGTAGATTACACTATGAAGTGAGAAACGGGTGTTAGCACTGTTAGGTTAGTTAACTTTGCGCTTAAATTAGTATGTTTTATTGATCGAACGGACGTAGCGAGAGAAATCATTGCAACAACTGGAAAAATTAGCTTAGTGTGCTGTAGTGGTAGGACTCTATTACAGTGTAGTGATAGGACTCTATTGCAGAGTCCACCTGGGGAAGTACCGCACCTTTGCTAGTTATTAAATCTCCAATCAGTAGTGTGCAAGCATTAATGTGTTTCGGTTTGAAGGACAATGTTACCAGAGAAATTCAGCCTGATAGCTCAGTTGATAGCATGTCTGCCTTCAGAGCTGTAGGGCGTGGGTTCGATCCCCACCCAGGACAAAAATGTTTGTGACGTAAATCGATGTTTGTTCTGTGTCTGGGTGTAGTATGTATTATAAGTATGTATTTACGAGAAAAAAAATTGTATATAAGTATTCTATCAGCTATCTGGTTTCCATAATACAAGCTTTGCTTAGTATGGGGCTAGATGGCGCTGTGTGTAATAAATGTCCCCCCAATATTTATTTATTATTTAAAATAATTAATAAAAAACTGGGCATAAAGAGATTTCACATTTTATATCTCAGGGTGACGAGAGCAAAGCACTGCCGAGCAGGATTTTGTTCGCAAGTCCTCGCACTGCTACTGAAAAGTGCAGACGTGAGGCGTGTCGTTTACACTAGCAGGCAAAGGACGACTCGCTTTTGTTTTTATTATTATTATTATTGCCACTCAATTCCAAAAAATATAAAACCTGGGTGGGAATCGAACCCACGCCTTAGAGCTCCCAAAACAGACATTCTACCATCTAAGCTATAAGCAGTCAAATATCCCATAATATATATTCTTTTAATCATAACAGAAACCATTTTTTTCTAGATGTCCAATATGCACAATGGCTGCAAGAAGCCATCCAGTTAAACTCAATTGAGGATGTGTTAATCTTGAGCCCAGACCCAACTCATAGGTACGTATACTTTATTTACGAGTAGGTGTTTGTATACTTAGGTATATATACATCTCGTATTTTAGCTAAACTTTGTAACAGATTTTTTATCGGAGATTTAGAATTTCACCAATTTTGCATGCCATAGAAAAGTGGTAGTGATTGAGTGAAAGTGGAATGTGTTCGAAACGTAAAACAGCACAGAGTGTCCAGTGCCAGTTTTTCCAAGAGCGTTTAGGTATTCGTTCACGTTAACGTAAACTACAATTTGTATGAAATAAGAGCAGCGCCACCTAGTGTCAAACATATCAAACAGAATATGTGAGTGTGAGTTTTTTTACGTCGACGCTATCGACCATCGAGCAAGAACTTCACTCGAAAGTGAAAACGTTGGCGCTCCTGATTGGTCGTTTCAAGCGTTTTGCGAGTGCGAACGTGCATTTTGACAGTTCGTCACGTAAATTCGAGTATACTTTACTACAATATCAATCGAAAATTTGTTCACGCGATGGTGAAGTTTTCGGAATAATTTTGTAACACTCGCACTAGGCACTCAGGTCAGCAAGCTGGGCGTTGACCACAGCGTGAATGGGCCATACACTGAAGAGAGAAGTGAATAGAACGGAAATGTGACGGGCCGTGCTAGCCGGCATGCGCTTAATGTCAATTTTACCAATAGTTGTTGTACCAACAGTTTTTAGACTGAGAATACTCAACAAGACAATTTTTATAGACGCCTAGGAAACATAACCACATTTCATCGTAATAATATAAATTTTATCTGTTGCAAAATTACATTTCGAGCGCTTTACTTCAAATTCGCGACCAATGATTGGAATTTTTTCGTCGTAGTTTCTATACAATTATGTGTGAAACTGGCAACAGCGGTTTTCTATACAATAGGGTAGATGACTGATGTTTATATCGTTGAAACTAATAGCTTTGATGAAGAATTTAAGTAAATATAGTATGTTTATTAAAAAAAAAATTTAAATCGGTTAATAATGTTCTGATATATGAGCGTTTAAAGTTTTTGTTAGAGACAACTCTGTCCCTTTCCCACAAAACAAAAAATGATGTCACACCTTACTTGTCAGAATATAATTTATATGGCGCACAGAGAAGTGACGTCACGATTTGCTGTTTCTTCTCTCTGTCTAGCATGATATTAAAACGCTTATAAGTCGCTTATTTTAAATCAGATTTTCATTTTGTATTCATTAATCAGCTATATTTATGGGCTACATTTTTATAGGACAATAAAAAAAAACAGTCATCTAGCCTATTGTAAAGCAACATTGTTTTGACAGCCGTTCTACCTAAGAAGTAAGGCTTTCGGTTTTCTGTGGGGCCATATCTACCATCCTGGCCCAGTAGCGGGTTGGTCGATTCACATACTCAACTGAATTTCTTTTCCGGACAAAAAAATCCTCACGATCTTTTCCTTCATCGAAAACTAGTGGTAAGAAAATCCGTACATAAACTCCAAAGAGCTCATTGCCCGGGATTTGAACCTACAATGGCACGATTTCCATTCGAGCGGCTTTAATAGCTAAGAACACATAATCATCAGTCAGAAGACGTCCACTGTTGGACGAAGGCTTCCCCCTTGAATGAGGATTGCCATATTACCTACGCTTGGGGATCGCAGAATGCTCGAGAACGCATAATAGCTATACAACGTGTAAAAAAGGTGCTAATAAAAATAAATTTTAATACTGTAGGGTATGTAGGTACTCATCATTAAGAACAACTTTCACTATGGTGCCACCCTTAAAAAGCGAAAGAAGTCAGCTGTTCCATACAAAAGTTCTTTGACCTTGGAGAATATGTATGGAACAGATGTTACTCTCGCGATGTCGAGGTTGGTCGTCGTAAAAGTTGTTCATGATGATGAGTACTTACCCTTCAGTATTGTTCAACCTTTTCGTTACACATTGTATAAGGAATAGCTAAGCAACATCATCATCATCATCGTCATCATCATCAACCCGGAGACGTCCACTGCTGAACGAAGGCCTCCCCCTTAGACCGCCACACTGTACGACTACCTGCCATTTGCATCCACCACGGTTGCCCGCGAATTTTACAAAGTCGTCGGTCCATCTTGTGGGAGGCCTTTCTACGCTGCGTCTTCCGGTTCGCGATCGCCACTCAAGAACCTTTCTCCATCGGTTGTCAGTTCTTCGAGCGATGTGGCCTGCCCATTGCCACTTCAACTTGCAAACCCTGCGAGCTATGTCGGTGACTTTGGTTCTTTGGCGAATATCCACGTTCCGGATTTTATCGCGTAAAGTAACTTCGAGCATAGTTCTCTCCATTGCCCGTTGCGTGGACTCTGAGTTTCTCCAAAAGGCCAGCAGTTAAAGACCACATTTCAGTTCCATATGTCATGTCAGCAACACACACAGGTTAAAGACCCTTGTTTTCGGACACTTCGGACGAGAAGATATTACGCAATTTCCCGAACGTTGCCCATCCGAGTTGGATTCTTCGGGTGACCTATCTGTCGAAGTTGGGCCTATCTAAGTGAACTACCTGGCCAAGCAACATCACTTAACTATAAAAGATATCCAATTTCCATTAAATACAGCCCAAACTATCACCCTTGTAACAAGACAGTGTCCAGCGGAAATAAAGTTAAGTCCGGCTACGGGAGCCAACCGCGATAAGCAATATAGGTGAGCGATGTAATCAATTGTGATTATACCTTACCCGGAAACGTACCCCGGGGCGGCTCGTTTACCCGGGGACGCGGGGGAGCGGGGGGAGGCCCTTTGTTCCTTCTGAACGTGTTACGGACCTTTGTAGTCCCGTTTGGTCGGACTTACAGCCGCGGAATGAAGTACAAGGCCTGCATAAACAAGAGTTTGCCGCTGTTATGTTTAGAGTTACGCGTAGCGGTTTTTTAAATTTTGTAGTGGTAGGACTCTACTGCAGAGTACGCCTGAGGATGTACCACATCTTTGCCAGTTATTCAAGCGCCAAGTAGTAATGCGCAATCAATACTGTGTTCCGGTATGACGGGTAATGTGAGCGATGTGGCCTGCCCTGCGCCACTTCATCTTGCAAACCTATACCCAAAGAAATTACTGGGTATGATAAGATTGAACATCTAAGTAATATTTGCATGAAAAATCTAGCGTGTCCAGATGACGAAATAATCCGTGAACCAATTTTGAGTTTCATCAACTAAACACACGTGAGTCCAGCCCCTCGCGTCAGTTGGTGAATAACCCAATATCTCAGGGTGACGAGCGCAGTGCAGTGCGGCGCAGGATTGTGTTCATAAGTTCACAAATCTGGCAAAGCTACTGTTAGGAGCAGGCGTGGAGCTTACCACCAGGTGAACGTCTTGCTCGTCTCATCACTTGAATGTATAAAAAAAAATGCGATGGAGTGACGAGACGAGCGAGACGTTCGCCTACTGATAAGTATCATGCCTGCCGATAACAGAAGCAGTGTCAGAATTTTAAATTAGCGAACAAAATCCTGCGCCGCACTGCACTACGCTCTTCATCCTGAGATATTAGAACATCATTGTGAACAGATTTTACTTTGGAGTCAATCTTGAAATCGCGAAAAAATTATAAGATAAAAAAAAGATAAAGATAAAAAGAACTTTATTGCCAAATAAAAAATATATATATACGAAAATGCTATATAAACAAGAGAACAATAATAATAACTGTTCCATACATTTCGCCGAGAACGTGTGTGTTCGACGCGCTTCACGCACCATTTCAAAACTTGAACCCATCGATCAAGTCCAATAGTTCAGTCGATTAAAACTAGATGGCGTTAGTAAACGAGAGCGATTCCTTAACTCGCGGTGACAACATTCTCCGGCTGACTAAGGGGCTTGAACGGTGTGGGTCAGTTTATTTGAGTTTTACGGTAAGGTGAATAAACCATTACAAGGTTTCGAAATATCGGCTTTTATATCCCCGGGGATCTTTTTGGGCTTCAAGGACCACCGCCGCAATCAGTGTGAAACTTGACTTAGTTCCATCCACCCCAGTGGACCCGGTGTCGGCGCTTAACAGGGTGGATGGGACACATTATGTATCATTTACCCCGGTATCGCTTTTATCGATCCTTTCACATCCAGTCAGTCCTTTCAACTTAGTGATACCGTTACGAGTGAACCCGTACAATCATAGAAAAGAAAATAATTCTAGTGTAACCTAACATTTCACTAGTAGCCTAAGTAGGTTAGGTTCTGACTGTACGAGCTCACCGCGCAATGAGTTCGCATCTCGCGATTTGCGGTAAGCAACTGTGTTGAGGCGAGTTTTGCATAGTTGGCTGGTTATAGTTATTAACGTATCTATAATGACGCTCTACGTTTAGTGGTAGACCAGTGCTCACTAGTACTTCTAGCATAAACTAACTAAAATGACATAGTACCATGGCCGTATAGAAACCTATAAGTCTACAAGCCCCTTAACACCCGAAGAAAAAAAAATTATGTTACTCACACACGGTGGGAACGCAGTGCCATTAGCTATTCGGAAATATTTATAATATATCATCGTGCATTGTATACATTTTTATTTGTAATTTTTAATAATTCGCTTCTGACACTGATCGAGAAAATATTGTCGCAAACTCGATACAAAGAAGAACAGTTGCAGCATTCCCAAAGGATAAGGCGTCTCGTACAGACAATCTGTAATATTTATTACCTACATCAAATGTTACGCAAACACAATATACTTTAACCCTTAAAACGGACCAGGAAAATCACTTAAATACCTTTTTAGAATTCCGTACCCAAAGGATTTCTGAGGGGACGCTATCACTAAGCCTAATCTCAGTCTAATGTCAGTCAGTTTGTCCGTTTTGACTATGACGTTATACGAGTAATTATATCTTACAAACTAGGTTGCCGGTAGATTTTTGTCACAAAATACGTGTTACGATACCCAACGGAATAAATAACAAATAATTATACAAAACATAATAAAAAAAATGTTTTTCTCACTCAGATCTGACAATGATCGTTTACTACATATGCGTAATATAGAAGCATCAAACTACAACTCTACAGCTCTCAAAGCAGACACTCTACCACGTAATGTAAGCTGTAAGACAGTCAAATAACCCATAAATAATCATAGGACTAATATAAAGTCTGGTATCACAATAAAATACCATGTTTTTTTCGTTTGACCAATACGCACAAGGATGGCTTCAAGTCAAACAAAAATTAATAAAAATAATAAAAAAATTACTTTTTTTGTAACTTAATTCCGACAATATACAATAGAAATATCAAACTGGTGTTATTACTTTAGCCCGAAATAAATAGCTAAAAATAATATTTTAATAATTTGTAACATATTATATTAACATTTTATAAGAAACAATCTAACTTTAAACTAAAACTAACATATTGTAATATACACTATAAAGTAAAAAGTAAGTAAAGTTCAATTATTATTAACGGGATATTTACCGTGGCTATGTTGTGAAATACCACCGTGATGGTTTAAAACAGTGTTTTAAAAAGTAAGTAAGTTCGTATAGGCTGAGTGGCCAGCCCTAGTGTCAGAGTTAATGTGCCACCCGAAGGCCTCTGACATGACTGATAAAATAATAAATTATAATAATAAATCTAACTTTTGAGTAATTATTTGCCCTTGCTCTCCTAAGAGCAAACTAACAAACAAGTAGTGTGTAAACATTACTGCGATCCAATTTTAGGGGTAAAGGTTAAATTACTTCAATCAACTTACCTACTTACTTACTTACTTACTATAAATACATTGTATAAAGTATATTGATACAGGGGCTTACAAGACTCACCATCATAACTTTCAAAGAAATGACCGACATTGCAGTGAAGATATTAATATGTCCTCAAAGTTTTGGGTACCGTTTCCGCTGCAGTACCTACCTACCTATAGTCAAGGACAAAAGTTGCCTCATACCATCACGGAGCGTTTTGTTCGTCACATTTGTTACAAAAAATAATATATTCTTACGTACAAAGTTTTAGATTTGCAGCCAGATTTCCCGATGCATTATCCTTAGAGCTGTGTATGCTGTATGGGCCATTAAGTCGCAGTAAAATAACAAATTGTTTATTTTATTGGCCGTAGAGCCATAAAACAAGCGAGTCCTGCCATTGTGTGCAATATTCCCCTGACCTGGGGAGTTCTAGACTTGTATTTGTTCAATATTATCTCAAGTTGCTAAATTGTTGTTTTAGTTCGAATACGTTGTACTAAGTCTGAAACTTAAATAGCTGAATTTTAACAAATGTAATGTATTTGTTTTATTGCATTAATTTTATGGCTTGACTATGGATTATTTTGTTTGCGACATACCTATTTAATGAAATTTCACTAGTAAACGAAAATTAAAGAACTGGCTTATCAAACAGGCATAAATTTGACGATATGATAAAACTAAAAGAGATTTAAACCCGTATGTAATTTTGGTAATTTTTGATTTTATTGGGTTCACAGATTTAGTTCAAAATTGTATTTTTTTTAATTCCCTTTTAAAATTAATTAATTATAATTTTAAATTTTATACAACTTGACATTTTAATTTATTTTATTTTAATATTATCGTAGGAAAATGTATTGTCAGTACCTATTATTACTATTAGATTTAGGTATAATTTTTATTGAATATTTTTTAATAATGTTAAATGTACCTATTTTTAGTAGTTTTAGTAGTCGTTTAGTAGTAATAAAAAACTATGAACTAACGTTGGTGTTATCAATAAATGATTTGTATTTGTACAAATTAATTATTTACCTACCATTTTCATGGTAGTACCACGTGATAAGAAGTATTTCTATATTCTTCCCATTTACGAATGTTATTGATAGTCATCAATAAAATCAGGATTCCTTCGCTCATGGGAAATCTTCCTAATTTGATTTCTTCCCGATAGCTCCCACAAGATATCCGCCATGCAATATCATGACATGATTGTATTGATTGTTTTATTCCACCTGCTCCCCTGTGATCGGTGGATCGTTGGAGATCTCAGTTTTATGAGACACTGTTCTGTTTGAAAGAATTTGATACGATTTATTGCATTTTTTTGTTTATAGGTTTATTATGCATATTGTAGTGGTACTCTATTGCAGTGTCCGCCCGGGGAAGTACTACACTTTTACTAGTTTTTCAATCGCCAAGCAGTAGTGTGCAAGTATTACTGTGTTTCGGTTTGAAGGTTACCAGAGAAATTACTAGGCTTACAGAGATTTGACATGTAATATATCAGGGACCTGGGTATGTCCTTAAACTGCAACCAGACCCACCGGAGGACGGGCAGCAGCGTCCTCTTGGTGAGCATTCTGCGATCCCCAAGCCGCCTGCCAAGCGTGGGGATTATGGCAACACCCCTCTATTAAGGGGGAGGCCTTCGTCCAGCAGTGGACGTTTTATGGCTGATGACGATATCAGCAGTGACGAGCGCAGTGCAGTGCGGCGAAGAATTTTGTTCGCAAGTTCACAATTCTGGCACTGCTACTGTTACGGGGAGGCGTAACGCTTACCACCAGGCAAAAGTCTCGCTCATCGCGTCAGCAATTGCATAAAAAAATATTTATTGCAGGGGCCGTGGAAGCCGTAGTAGCCTAATGGGAAGACCGCTAGACTAAATCGTGAAATCGTGAATTCAAAACCCGGGCCCGCACCAATGATCTCTTTGTTTATGAACAGATTTCAATACCACTTTTTTTCGGTGAAGGAAAACATACAAGAAATTAATTAGCGTATGTGAATCTGCTTATCCGCGACTGCGGGCAGCGTGGCGGATATGCCCCGATCGCCCTTCGAAGGTAGCGAATCTCATTGGCCTGGTAATTTCACTAGCTAGATTAACCTTCAATGTAACACACAGAAATGTTTACACACTTAGACAGCCTTATAGCTCAGTTGATAGCATGTCTGCCTTCAGAGCCGTAGGGCGTGGGTTCGATCCCCACCCAGGGCAAACATTTATGTGACGAACATAGATGTTTGTTCTGTGTCTGGGTGTAGTATGTATTATAAGTATGTATTTACGAGAAAAAAAATTATATAAGTATTCTATCAGCTATCTGGTTTCCATAAAACAAGCTTTGCTTAGTATGGGGCTAGATGGCGCTGTGTGTCCCCCAATATTTATTTATTTATTTACACTACTGCTCCAATCAACAGCCGGATCACGTCCACTATTTGACGAAGGCCTCTCCCTTAAAAAGGAGGGGTTGCCATAATGCCCACGCTTGGCAGGCGGCTTGGGTTAGCTAAGAGGACGCTGCTGCGCGTCCTCCGGTGGATCTGGTTGCAGTTTTAGGACATACCCAGGTCCAGCTCACCGGCAGAATAAGGTAATGGTAACAAACTAGACGACCTACCATGAAAACTACGTTCCAATACATACATTATTACTTATTCATTCTTAGTAACATAATTACCGTTTTTCTTAGTGACGATAATACAATCGTATCCAAAAAACAAATAAGTCTAATTAAAAATCTACACGGAAACCACCTTAAGTCCTTCACAGTAATAACATTACCGCCTTCCGTAATTAAAGAAGTACCAGCCATTTTATTACTACAATACATTTTCAAAACGCCCGCTAAGCCCGTCTTAAGAATTCTTGGAGAATCTTAAGTCTTTTTAATTACGTTAAAGAATTCCTAAGGGGTCGTAATGTCAGCTACTTAAGGGTGGCCCTGAGGGGTGCGGGACGCTATAAGTCATAAATCAACCCTGACTTACAGGAATTTTTATAACAGATTCCTATGTCAAATGACGATGAAACGCGACGGGGTGAAAATTAAAAATGGTGCTAGGAAAGTATGGGAAGTGTCAAACCTGACTACACTTACGATGCTTAGTCATCGTGATATAGGATATATCATGGAAGAATACAGAATAATTTATGTGAAAGATTTCCTCACTTGGGTATTTCTTTTTTTCAGAGTATTTATTTATCTCAATAAAATAGCCGACTGGTTTTTTTTATTGTGCTATTAAAATGTGGCCCATAAATATAGCTGATTAATAAAAAGAAAATGAAAATTTGATCAAAAATAAGCAACTTATAAGTATTTAACAGTCTTACTTTAAAAAAACTTTTCAACCTTAGTCACTGCTTAAACTTCTGTGCCCTTTTCTAGCACGTGCAACTTCACGTCAGTGAAAAGTTGACAAATCATCTTAAGCAGCGACTAAGTTTGAGCGGCGTTTTTAAGTAAGGCCCTTAATATCATGCTAGACAGAGAGGCGAAACAGCAAATCGTGACGTCACTTCTCTGTGCGCCATATAAAATCTATTCTGACAAGTACGGCGTGACGTCATTTTTTGTTTTGTGGGAAAGAGACAGAGTGTGTCTATAACAAAAACTTTAAACACTCATATATCAGAACATTATTAACCGATTAAAATATGTTTTTCAATTAACTTACTATATTTACCTAAATTCTTCATCAAAGAATGATATATGATATATATATGCTGAAATGAAACCAATAGTTTCAACGATATAAACATCGTTTATCTACCCTATTATGCACTAATTCACTTACTGAGGTTACACAATTAGTATAGCAAGTAAATCGATGTGCTACTGAGCACAGCTTTATTACATTATAAAACTAGTATAACATAAAAGCTTTGCTCTGATTATAACATATTTCTTATTACATGAATGTCAACATGTTCCAAAAAACACGTGAAACTCGTGAGCACGTTGAAAATGTTCAACAAGCTCTGCAAGTTTGTTACGAAATTTAGTTATTATTACAAAGTTTTAGTGAGTAATTATTTAAATCTAAGAAGACACCCGTACTTTGGGTAAAGTAATTTTAATAATAATTAAGAAAGAAAATTACGTACCTACTCAAACGTGTGTATTCTTTATTTTAGTTGTTTTTAATTATTATTTTTATTCTGATAACGTAGGTAACAGGTACACTTTTAAGCACAACTGATCCATTTGGAAGATGATATTTTATGCAACGAGTGCGTGCACCTTCTTTCCCTTCAAACATTTTGTCTTTTATTTTTTTAAGATTTTTAGATACAAAAAAGCAGTTAAATTGTTTAGAAGGGTCGGATAAATACCTACAGTTTTGTAATTATCGGTATGGCTACCTTTTTAGGCTATGGAGTGAAGTGACGTGCGCTTGGTGATAAATAAGTAAGCATCACGCCTGCCCATAACAGTAGCAGTACTAGAATTGAGAACTTGAAAACAAAAACCTGCGCCGCACTGCACTGCGCTCGTCACCCTGAGATATTAGATGTCAAAATAATATCTTCATGCCTAGTATTTTTTCCCTTCAAACCGAAACACAGTAAAATGCTTGCACACTACTGCTTGGATGTTGAATAACTGGCAAAGATGTGGTACTTCCCCAGGCTGACTCTGCAATATAATCCTACTACTAAAGTAAGAGTTTGCTAAAATACAAATATTTTTATAAATATCGGTGGACTTTCTAGGCTCGTGATGCTACGATGGATCTCCGTCTATCTATTTAAAGGCATGACGACAAAGTTGTTTCATGGTCAAAGTGGTTTAAGCTATTGCAGATGTGTTCTTCCGGAAAGTTTTTGTCCTTAGAGGAGCTAAAGCGCAATGCTTAATGTTCCCGCGGTGCGATCCACGGGAGACCTCGAAGCTCTTCAAAGTAAGCTTCTTACGCGGTTTTAGAGGTTCACATCACCAGAAGACGTCCACAGCTGGACGAAGGCCTCCCCCTTAATAGGGCGGGGTATCCATAATCCTCACGCTTAGCAGACAGTTTAAGGATAACAGAATGCTCTCTACCGTTAATTGAAAGGACGCTGCTGTCCGTCCTCTGCGAGTTCTTGATGTAGTTTTAGGACATACCCAGGTATTATTGATTATAATGTTTAAAACCCTCCGGTAACAGATAACTACACAACTTGGTTGCAACTTAACGTAGTCCAACTTCCAAACTGTTACCTGCAACAAAAAAGTTTAGGTTAGGATAAGTCAAAACTTGGTAAAAATTGCGCAATTGCCATAAGCCCCAAAAGTCAGATTCAATCACTTCATTATTAAAACCTATGATGCAGGTAAAGTCAAGGTAAGCAGACACCAACATCGGTTGTAAATACGACGGCAAAATAATCATGTGAATGCCGATGTTGCTACTGTTTATCCGACTATGCAAAAAAGAGGATTACGATTTTATCAGTCAGTGTAAGTACCTATGTAAGAAGGCTGATGAATGCTAATTATGTATTTTTAAATTGAATTATTTATAAACTAGCTGCATTCCGTAGTTTAACCTGCGATAATAATCCTAAAGAAAAACGTTTATTCCAGGATAAAAAGTAGCCAATTCCATACTCAGATCCAAGAATTACGTACCTATATTAATCCGTTGCTACGTTAAATTACAGACACACCATTATACACACTTCTGCATTTCTATTGAAGCTTGGTTTAAGAAGGTCATCGATCGCAGGATTCTTTATCCCACTACTAAAGTACAATTCCTCTCTCTTCGCTATTTGTCCCTCTCACACGACAATCGTTAAGTAAGTACCTAGCTAAGCTTACAAAAATATTTATCTTTTATTTTTTTAGACTTGGTGTATTTTGACCCTTCTTTCTCTCGTAAAGGCTTGTAACTTTTTAATTTTATTATTTGTGAACGTAACTGCAATGACTCAGAGGATGATTACCTACGTCGTTGATTAATTGGTGTAATACGCTGGTGGTGATTAATACAAATACAAATACAAATACAAGATTACGATTCATTTACTAATAGAAATGGCTTCATTCTCGTTTACTTCTTGTTGAAATCGCACAATGTCAAGCGACCAGTTGGTCGGCCTCTGACAGCGTTAAACGCGATTTTTCCACCTTCAATATTGAGATAGACGGCTTAGCAAGTTGCTGAGGACCGCGGTTGTTGGAGAAAAGTGACTGCAGACGGTACATCTGTCCACTATAACGACTGGATTAATGGATTTGCGCAAGTACGAGTAAAAAGACACATTCGGGCTTGAAACCAGCTGCGACTCTCGTCACAATACATCAGCAAAAAATGTGACCGCGGCTGTGGCTCCGGAATTAATTAGGCTTATGTAGTCACGAGTGCAGTTGTACCTTGGACGCTACATAGATCATCTCTTGTAAATGGAAACGGGCCAATTATGAACACATTGCCCTTCAAACCGAAACACAATGGTTGCACACTACCGCTTGGTGGTTGTTTATCTGGCTAAAGTATTTGATGTGCGCTGTGGGTCATCATCATCATCAGCCCGGAGACGTCCACTGCTGAACGAAGGCCTCCCCCTTAGACCGCCACACTGTACGACAACCTGCACTTTGCATCCACCGGTTGCCCGCGACTTTTACAATGTCGTCGGTCCACCTAGTGGGAGGCCGCGCCTACGCTGCGTCTTCCGAAACTTTCTTTCCCATCCGTTATCAGTTCGTCGAGCGACGTAGCCTGCGCCACTTCAACTTGCAAACCCTGCGCTGTGGATATGAGCGCCTATCCGTACTATGCGGATTTACCTGGGGCCGTACCATGAACCCTAATAACCATGATTACTAAGTTCAGCCTCCTACGACGCGATACTTTGCGACGGAAAAACGACGACGGCGACGGTGAATTTTATCGACCTGTAATAAGGATCTTGGTCGCGCAGCTAGGTCTGCCGCCGACGCTGCGAGTCGACGTGACGCGAGTTGCGCAGCAACCTAAAGGGATTGGGTTTAACATGTCATAGTACGGCCCCTGTAGAATTAGACTTTTAAAACACGCCAGTTCTGTCTAGTTCTAGGCAGACACAATACATGCTCACAAACTCAACTTTCCAGTACACGCCAGTCTGCGCCCTTATCTCTTGCTTTATCTGTGCCCAAGACGCGACTGAGACACAATGAGGCACTGTGAGACAACAATAGGGAATGTATTGGAGGACAAAGCGCGCGTGTAGCAATGGTCACATCCTGCGGGAGATGGCCAATCTATTGCTTTAGTGCCCACTTATCAGGAGCGCTGGGCAATGGAGCCACGATCGTATCTTTAAACATAATGTCTGATCGCATTTTCTATGTTTTACGTGATGGGATTGGTGCTTCAAATGCTTGCGCAACATTCGAATCCGTTGAATTTTATTAGGCACTAAATGGTATTAGTACAAAATATTGTTGTAGTAGGACTCTACTGCAGAGTCCGTCTGGGGAAGTACCACACACTTGCTAGTTATTCAATCGTCAAGCAATAGTGTTCTAGTGTGTGTGTGTGTGTGTGTGTGTGTGAGGGAGTGTGTGTAGTGTGTGTAGTGTGTGTGTTACTGTGTAGTGTGTGTGTTACTGTGTTTCGGTTTGTATGGCAATGTTACCAGATAAATTATTGGGCATGAAGAGATTATTTTGACATCTAATATCTCGAGACGAGCGCAGTGCAGTGCGGCGCAGGATTTTGTTCGCAAGTTCACAATTCTAGTACTGCTACTGTTATAATGCAGTAGCAGTGCCAGAATGATACTTACCACCAGGCGAACCTTTCGCTTGTCTCGTCAATCCAATGCATAAAAAAAAATTGCTTCAGGTCAGCAAATTTCTTTTCTTGTTGGTTGTGTAAAAAAATGGTGATTTAAGTATTGCTTAGGGCTCCCATCATGTAGCCTATAGGTTGTGATAATTTGGCATAGTTGTACATTTTTATTACACATTCTATACATGCATCTAGACCCAAATATCCTATGCCAAGCTATTAAACATTTAGATTTTTAATGTCAATCTAACGAAAACCATAATAAATATATAATTATGTTATACTAGAAGTGTTGGTTCTAAGTCGAACCTTAATATTATTTCAATGACACGGAGTTAAACTTTATTTAGATTTTAGGTTGATAGTTTTTTTTAAATATTTTAATCGCTTATTGTTCATAAGATTCGGATATAATAATTAATTTCATATTAACTATCCTATTGTCAGAGTCAATATGCCATTATTCCATAATAAACTACTTATTTGTAATTTACTTCTACTATGATTATATTTAGATTACATTTTTAAACATTTATCCTATAAGTAATTTGATCTAATCTATTAACTGAGTAGCCTCATTCCGTATTGAATACTCCTCAATTGGATAATAAAACCTCTTATCTCCAACCCGAAATAATATTTATTTCAAAGCCAATTCATAAAAGCCGAAGCCATTGAACATCCAGACAAATCCGATTTTGTGTTTCAGAAATAGCTTTGATTACCATTATACTCGACCGAGTACCGTCTGAAGCAGAATTAAAACGACATGACAAATTATTGGGAAAATAATTTGGACAATAATGTATGAACAGAAAGTCTTCCGGGTCCAGCGGGTGGGTTGGTTTAAGAAAAACAAGGAAAAATTACATGGTAGTAGATTAAAGATGAACAGAAACGATTGGCGAAAGTCTTGTCGGATGCTTATGTTCTGCATTGGGTTGGAAGAATGTTGGACCAGTGATGATGTTGATGAATGCGAGAGCATACGCGTGGCCTCGGCGCAAGGCGCAGTGGTGGAACACCATTGGGATTTTAGTCGGTAGGGGTGCCATTCTGGCATCGAGTCCGACATAACCCTCTTGCCGCCCCGGCGGGATGGTAGAGTAAATGCATTTCCCAACGTTAAATATACGATTTAAAAAAAAAAACTACCGACTTCAACTTCGAATACCTGGATGACATCTTCATATTTTCTAGTAATTTTGATTTAAAAACCAAACAACTGAACCGGTTCCGATAAAATGTATATGGGACCACCTCTGAAGTATTACCTACCAAACAAAAAAATAATCATCAAAATCAGTTCATAATTGAAGAAGTAATCGCGTAACATACATTCAAAAAAAACATACAGCCGAATTGAGGACCTACTTTTTTGAAGTAAGTTGAAAAAAAAAGAAAAAACAGTGATGCTCATAATTTTTAAGCTCTCATAAGATTCTTATTTGTATCTTTTATTTTATTTCAGGAGTGTACACAATGACGAGCAGCGAGCGTTAGTAAATGTGTGTGTTTGTATGTGTGTTGAGGTGGAGTTTGGGTTGGGTTGGGTTTTGTTGTTTCTATTTCCATTTAAAGTTTGATTCAAGTGAGATAAGGGCGATCTAATCTTACGTTTTTTTTGTCCTACTACGTTTAGAAGATGTACCTATATGTAATTTGCGCACGACAGGTAGCATAAGTACGTACTAGTTTCAGATCGTAGAGAGCTGACTTCCCTGCTTATGAGTGGAACATTTAGGGCTCGATATGCTTGTACTTTTGCCTTAGTTTGCGTCAGACAGGATGAAGAAGGTTGAACCTATTACTTTGATTGCTGGAGTCTTACGGCGTAATTGAGTTTCGTAAACATGGTATTGTTGATTTGACTGTCAGTACCGCTACTGAATATCGAATTAATATGCTCTTTTTTTATCCTGCCTACAGAAAAAACATGGTGTAGCTGGTAATGGAATAAACAAATCATCAAATGCGTCCCAGAATCTATTTATTTGATGTCGTCAAAAACTGCTTAAAGTGAGTTGTCATTCATTGACTGCTAGGTATTTTGGGTTATTATTATCGTTGGCTTTTACGAACCTGAAATAAATGAGTTTTAGAATTTGACCGCTTAGCGAAAGTCTCCCTTCATCCAGACTTCCCGATTTTAAGCTTTATCGTCTATCGCGAGAGTCAAATTCGTCACGTCACTTTCGTCTAGGTTCGGCCTGAGGTCATTTATGTTCTGGGACCAAAATCCCCAATGAGGATTACTTGAACAGTTAACACCACGTGTTAAATGTCCTCTAATTAGGTTAATGCATCATCATCAACAGCCAGAAGACGTTCACTGCAGGACGCCTGCAGTGGACGTTTTCTGTCCTCTCCCTTTATAGGGAGGGCTTGCCATAATCCCCACGCTTGGCAGGTGGCTTGGGGATCGCAAAATGAGCACCACCGTTAATTGAGAGGATGCTGCTGCCCTTCCTCCGGTGGTCCAGAACCACTCCACACACCGTAATATACCCAGGTAATGGTCCAGGTTTATCGCATCATTGTCTACTAACTACGAGCTGGTGCATACCATCCTTCGATCTCAAGAAATACTACCGTTCGACTTAGAAGAAGGCAAGAGACTGAGTCACATTGGAGAGGAATAATACGTACACGTACATATCACATCACTGACTGGCTACATAAAACAAGCTAAGCCATGCCTTACGAAACATGTAAATCTTTCACACTGAAAAACCAATACTACTCAAACTTATCATCATCATCATCATCATCAGCCCGGAGACGTCCACTGCTGAACGAAGGCCTCCCCCTTAGACCGCCACACTGTACGACAACCTGCCATTTGCATCCACCGGTTGCCCGCGACTTTAACAATGTCGTCGGTCCACCTAGTGGGAGGCCTTCCTACGCTGCGTCTTCCGGTTCGCGGTCGCCACTCAAGAACCTTTCGTCCCCATCGGTTGTCAGTTCTTCGAGCAATGTGGCCTGCCCTGCGCCACTTCAACTTGCAAAGCTTGCGAGCTATGTCGGTAACTTTGGTTCTTTGGCGAATATCCTCGTTCCGGATTCTATCGCGCAAAGTAACTCCGAGCATAGCTCTCTCCATTGCCCGTTGCGTGACTCTGAGTTTCTCCAAAAGGCCAGCAGTCCTACTAAAAGTAAACCTTGACTTGAGACTAAAACTTATACGTAGCAATTATTATCAAGTAAATAATACGCTTTCTTTTTTTTTTAATACAACCGACTTCAACTTCCAATACCTGGATACATCATCATATTTTCTAGTAATTTTGATTTTAAAAACAAACTATTAAACCGATTTCGATAAAATGTATATGGGACTACCTCTAAAGTATCACCTACCAAACAAAAAAAGAATCATCAAAATCAGTTCATAATTGGCGGAGTAATCGCGTAACATACATACAAAAACATACAGTCGAATTGAGAACCTGCTTTTTTGAAGCCGGTTGAAAATTGTCGAGTAAAACATTAGTGTGATAAATTGGGTTATTCACCAACTGGACACGCGTATGTCCAGTTGGTGAAACTCAAAGTAGATAAATAATAATAATTTATTGTCACAGAAACAAAAATAGTATACAGTAGCACAATAATTTACAAAAGAGATAGCCTAAGAATAATGTATGTTAAAGCTACATTTTACATTGTGAGCCCAGGATTTCCAAACTAAGCTACATGTAGCTTGTACATCAGAAATCCGTGCTCCCCCTAACAACAGATTACATCCACTATTTTTAGCTTTACTATACGTGTGCAAGTAAAGCATTGTGTTGTGTGATGATGTGTTGTGTGATGATGTGTTGGGTGCGTGTGTGTGTGTGTATGTGTATGTGTGTGTTTGTGGGAGTGTATGTGTTTGTGCGATGTATGTTTGCGCGGATTGAATGGAGTTTTGGTTCTGAATTAAGCATGGATATCACTTGTTATTTCGTCATCTGGACACGCTAGAATTTTCATGCGTGTCCACATTTTAGTCTGCATCTAATAAATCACTACTCATTCGTTCATAAATTGCAAATCATTATCGTTGCGTCTTGAACCATAACCAAAGCTACCTATTTGCCTACTTTAAACTGCCTAATTACGTAAAGTTATGCTAGAAGCAAATTTAAACACAAAAACCTTTCAAATTTCCAATGTTACACAATAAACCGTTTTGTCTACACTTCTATACTTACTCTAATATAATATATAAGTTGAAAACCAATTTATCTATAAACCTAAGCTAAAGAGACACTATCGCTTTTTAATAAGCATAACTGATGACATGCTTTAAAAATATTAAATATTATTTGGGCCACTTGTAGAGGTAAGTTGGACGCGCCGTACATAGAAAAATGGAGTAATGTTACGTTGTTACAGCAATAGCTAACAACTGTTCGAATGTAACCTAGTTGTACATAAAGACACGCGCCTTACTAGAAGATCGATACTTCTTTGTTCCAACCAACGACCTAGTTACTCATTAAATAAGTGTATTTATCCTGGCATTTTGTTTTGAAATCCTAAATGAGAAGACCTTTTAAACAGAAATTAGGCTTTAGGCATCTGTGCTATATAATAAACTACAAAGACTACTTAGCCTACTACACAACAAAAAACAAAAGGATTGTATCCAGACCGATGAAAGTCTAGAGATAATCCAAATGCTCAAACCCACTACCAGTCGGCAGCGTACCCAGCATGCTGGCGGCATTGCCACGCTGGATGGCAATGCTTATGCGTTGAGCCAAATAAACGCCAGCATTTTGATCACGCGTCGCGTCGACCAGGCGCTCGGATATGTTTTTGAAAAGATAATGAGCTCCCGGTCCCCACGGAACCAATGTCTCAACACCAAACGGCTCAAATATGTAACCTCTATAATTATGAAGAGTTTTGAGTAAATTTTGATTAGTGTGTTGTGTCTGTTGTTTTTATTCGTTGCTTCGTATTCAACCCATGATATCTCACCTGACGTTATTTTTTTAACTCATCCAATTTTTTATTCTCATCTCATCTAAAGGCATTGTTTTTAAGTCACATCTTATTTTATACAACCATAAGTAATTTTTTCTCATTTCGAAAATTACGCTATTGACCGACAAGACGATTAAATGTACACTCCAGCGACTCGTAACCAAGACGCGCTAGTTCACCTCTGTGATGGCTAAAATGGTTTGAATACAATTTGCGATATAGAAATTTGATTTTATACTTAAATGTTTTTTTTCCCTCTGGAATAATAAAAATAGTACCTACGTTTGAAGACAAGAACAAGAAGACAAGCAAGTTGTGCAAGACAGTGGATAAAAATACGACCCTTTTGTTATCCGTTGCTTAGCAGTACTGGGTCCTGGGTTCATGCATTTCAAACCAAAACACTAGCGAATTAACAAAAGAAAAAGAAGATAAGATCCCTATAGTGTTACAGGTGTCCATAAGCTGCGATTATCGCTTATCCTCAGACGAACCTTTTCTCCCTCCTTCATTTTTAAAAATAGAGAAGAAGAAACCACAATCAAGGTAAAACCAAGCGTACAAAAATCTTTAGACCTTTACCAATTATCGTAGACCGCATCATTTGTAAATTTACCAGAAAACGCACCTCATTGAGACATTCTCGTCTATTTCGTATCATTATAGGATTGATGAAAATTCCACCATCCATTTATTCCGCCACTATTTCGCAAGAAATTGAGCAATATCACGGCAACAGGCAATCGGTAATACATTCGTATTCGGAACGTACGAGTTCGTTATGACACTGACGACCCCTGGGGAGTGATAGGAATTGGTACGGCGAGATTGTGACGGTTTTGGAGGCTCTTCTCCTCTGATTATGTATAGATATAATCTATGGAGACGACCTGTAAGTATGAATAATTATCATCATCATCACCCTTACTCTGCTGGTCTGCTTTTTTTATACAATCAAGTGACGAGACGAGCAATACGTTCGCCTGGCGGTAAGCTTTACGTCTGCCACTAACAGTAGCAGTTGTAGAATTGTGAACTTGCGAATACAATCCTGCGCCGCTCTCCACTGCGCTCGTCACCCTGGGATATCAGATATTAAATCTCTTCATACCCAGTAATGAATCTGGTAACACTGCCCTTCAAACCGGAATACAGTCATGCTTGCATACTACTGCTTGGCGGTTGAATAGCTACTGGACATAAACCTCTACTAATGCACGCCTCTCAGCACTAGGTACCTTCTGTTTTTCACTTCAAGGCACTGCCTACTGTTTTACGTATGTCGTCACTTCATCGAGTCTCGGTACTGCACTACGTTTGCTGATTCGTGTTCTCTTCTCTAGAACTCGTCTACCCCAATGGCTATCGGTCGATTTTTAAGAATGAATAAAATTTAATTATACATCATACTTCATCATACAACAAACTACAAAGACTACTTAGCCTACTTGTGTGTAATAAATGTCCCCCTAATATTTATTTATTTATTATTTATTTATTTATTACTACACAAAAACCTGGACCTGGGTATGTCCTTAAATTGCAACCAGACCCACCGGAGGACGGGCAGCAGCGTCCTCTTAGTTAACGGTGGTGACCATTCTGCGATCCCCAAGCCGCCTGCCAAGCGTGGGGATTATGGCAACACCCCTCTATAAAGGGCCTTCGTCCAGCAGTGGACGTTTTATGGCTGACGACGACGACGACACAAAAAACAAAAGGATTGTATCCAGACCGATAAAAGTGTACACAGTCTGTACACAGGTCTGTACACAGGCCTATTCTCGAAGGGTGAATGGGCTAATATTCACGATGGCCCAGTTGCGGGTTGGTGAATTCACATACGCCGTTGCATTCTTCTCCGGACATCTGCAGGTTTCGTCAAGATACTTTCCTTCACCGAAAAGCCAGTGGTACGAGAATCTGTACATAATTTTTGATAATACTAACGAGAATATAACCCTCCTAAAATTACTATGAAGATATTCAAACGGTTATATTTTTTTATCAAAAAAGGAAATGACAGAGATAAGTCTGCAGTAGACAAAGACTATAAATCCTGTCGTCCGACTTCCCCTCGAAAATTAGTAGTTTAAAAACCACTGCACGCCAATGCAAGTACATCAGAATCTCAATGTAGTTCTTATCTTAGATTGCGTCATCCCAGTGATTGGCCAATCGCAAGCATATAGCGTTACCTCGCCCCCTGCCCGCAACGGTGAGTCGTGTTTTTAGGAGAAATTATGTTCACGAGCCATCAACGGGCTATATTATGATCTTTAACAGAAGACCTAGACTTTAAAAATATTGCTCAAGAGACATGACCCAGGAAGAAGATAGGGGAATACGTTTGTATCGAGAATCGCAGACCGGATTCCCTCATAGTTATATCAGGGGGGTGTCACTCCGCAGTTTAGGTATGTTCAGCCGGCGCTCCGTCCGGGAGGACAATGCAAGGCAGAAGTCAGTCGCCGCCCGCACGCTAGCCTCGTCGCACGTAACTAAGCATAAGTGATAGAAAGAGAGCGGTATCCAGCGCTGTTGGAGTTGAATTTCTACTTTATTGCCTAGTAGATAGAGTCCTTATTTATTTCAATTCCTTTGCGGAGTCAACTTTTTGAACGTAGTACTATTATTCAATCTGTGGATATACGGGCACTGGACAGCATAGGACAAATTCTCGCTTCCTTTCAGAAGATAATCTTTTCAACAGACTTCAAAAAAGCAGGATCTCAATTCAACTGTTTTTTTTTAAATGTTTGTTACGCGATTTCTTTGCCAATTATGAACTGATTTTGATGATTTTTGTTTGGTAGGTAATATAATACTTCAGAGGTAGTCCCATATAAATTTTATCGAAATCGGTTCAGTAGTTTGGTTTTTAAATCAAAATTACTAGAAAATATGAAGATGTCATCCATGTATTCGAAGTTGAAGTTGAGTTTACAAAACTCATGTGTAGATATAGTTTTGTTTATTATACCGTCGTAAATCCAATTTCATAAAAATAAGAACCTTAACCAAAAGTAATGTTCTTTTAAAGTTAATAACAGTAAATACAGATTTAAGTTATGAATTTATCCGGGACGCGAAACGGTTTTCTTGTCATTGTTGCTGGGAGTGGCACATTTTTCATTCCCTGCAGACATTCTAGTAAGTGCAGCGCTCTTTGGTGTATAGGAAGAGCTAAGAGATTTGATATATCAACCACGAGGTTTTACATTCCCTAGAAAATATTACCGGTCAAATTTTACAATCATTATCTCGTATTTTGGCCGTACGAATTGATTTCATCTTCTATTTTAACTTAATTAGAGATTGATTTAATCATCAAAGAATACGGTACGCGAGTGCTGAAAAACACTCGTTCTGGCTACAAGTTTTTTTTTATTAATAAGTGACATTATCGGCCGATACCTCTGTCCTACCTACTATGGTTTTGTGTGCAAGGATAATCTTAGCCTTTGTTCGCGCACTCATGCTGCAAATCTAACATTATATGGTTCAGTATTACGCTATCCCTGTTTCCCTTTCCTTCTTCATTGCCAGTTAGTAAGAGACGGGGATAACTAGTAAGGTGTGTGGAACGCAACTGTCAAAGTGGCACGTGCGTCGCTTCCTGTTTGGTGAAGAGCGTAAACTATTGCGATGCCCGCACGCTTCATTGAGAACTTTCTATTTTCTAATAGACCAAACCTGTGAAATTAGTACTGCATTTTGATCTCCAACTCCAAGCATCCATCTCATCCATCTGTAACGTACTTCATTATAACTTCAACGAGACCGCCATAGGCCGGCCGGCACGTGTACTCAAATAATAAGGGAAGGACAGCGACCACGCCTAGCAGGTGAGTCTCTGTAATTTCTACTGGCCTACCTGTGTTATCTTTCCTCATCTCCTCTTCTTATGGTGCCGTTGCCAGCCTTTTAATAGTCCGCTGCTGGACAGGCCTAAACTCTAAGGGTCATTCGGCTATTTCATACACCACGTTGGCCCAGTTTCAGACTGTCGGATTTACATAAGCGATTGAAGTTCTTCTTCGTACGTATGTACATTTCCTCTTCATGATTTCCTTCACCAAAAGCCAGAGATTTTGTCCATGTGAGGGTATTTCGATGATACTTATTTTACGCGGTGATAATCCCCAGGCGTAAACCCACATCAAAAACGCCGAACTGAGCAGCAAATCGTGGGAGTGATCGTTTCGACCATAATCATAAGAAATTATGCAAATGTACAGAATTTAAAAAGCATCGCTGTATCTCATGCCTCGAACCCCCTAACAAAAAACGATATTCAGTTTAATTTGTCCCGCGAGTTTGAGTCCTAGTCTTGATTTACGAGCAGGCTGTCTACACGACCACATACACTTTATTCTGAATCTCTTACATCTGGGATCTGGGACATCTACGGCTCAGGGAGATAATAAATCTAGGTTCTGAAAAGAATAAAAGGGGAATGATGGAAATGGGTACTGGGAATTAGAGATAGATCCTTCTATCTCTATACATAATACGCTTTTTATAAAAATACAATATAACTGACTTCAACTTCGAATATCTGGATGACATCTTCATATTTTCTAATAAATTTGATTTAAAAACCAAACTACTGACTGATTTGTCGTACAGTGTGGCGGTCTAAGGGGGAGGAGGCCTTCGTTCAGCAGTGGACGTCTCCGGGCTGATGATGATGATGAATAATTACAACGAAACTTCAAAAGAACACTATAAATTATTTGATATTTTTGATAAGAATTTAAGTAAGTTTAAATTTGATATTAGAATTTTTTTATACGTAACCTATACAAATAAAAATAATGTAACTTGATAGTCGTAAGTACTTGTTGGTTAGTTAAACTCTTTTGATAGCTTTGTATTCAAAATATCTACTCTAGATTATTTTTTAAATGTTGGTAACCATTGCTTCAAAATTATAAATGTTTCATTAATTAATCATGCTGTTTACACATGCTTAGGCGCATAGTCTGGCTCTAAATTGTACCTAGCTAATAATATATAATTATGTTTTGACTATGTTCTGTTTTGTGTATCAATAAATAAAATAAAATAATTTATCACCGCTTGGTGCCGTTTTTTAGTCTTGAATGTGACTGACATCTTATGTGATGTTAAACGAAGATGCAGTCTACGATGGAGCACGTTTGCCTAGAAGAAACCGATTCAATGTTATATTCGAAAGGGACCAACTCAAAAAGCGCGATAAAATCAGCTATTCCATACAAAAAAGGCATTTACACTCAACAAACCGTAGCGAACAGCAGATTTTTTATTCGCAATTTCAGAGTTGTTCCTGTAGTAAAAGTTTTTTACAAAAGTACTGAGCTCCTTTCGGGTCAGCTTAAAACTCCGTTATGCATAACCCCGTATACAAATCCATTGAGTCATTGATTGAAGTTTTGACGTTGATAGGTGTTTTCAAAATCAAGTTATGCAAGAGTCGTTGTCGTCGGTCGTTGCATCGCAACATGCTTCGCTGCGCACGCGCTTACGCTCGTGTTACGGTGCGTGAGTGTTACTACTATCTATTCTGTATACCAGGCTACCACGTGGTGGTACGTAGGTAGTACTTTCGAGCCGGAACACAAGCATCACTGCTCGGCTGGATCCGCATTGGCTACTTCCCGGGGTATAAATAGAACTGATTAACGCTCAGCTGATCTCGAAGTGTATTCTAAGTGGCTTCAAAAAGAATTAAATATTATATTTAGACCCGGTTAATGCCTTTTCAAAATCCGAGCCTAGTCGACATGACACGTGACCGAAAAGCGTTTATTTGGCTCAATACGGAAGCATTGCTATTCAACGTGGCAACGCCACCAGCATGGTACGCGTGGTACGCTGTTGACTGGTATGTAGTGGGCTTTAGCATTTTGGATTTTTGGATTTTCTCTGGCTTATGCTTTTGTTTTGTACCCATTGAGCTAATATCTATAGAGTCACAAACGTGCAAAAAAAATATTCGCGCTAAAACTCGGCGCACGCTATGCAGTGAACGACTTTTTGAACGACTTGAACTACGATAAGACACAAGCGCACAAACATTCATTGAACACGCGACATAACGTCTAAATTCGAACAATTGTGAACTATATAATGCACGTATAGGTATCGTACATACCATACGTGTCGTATAGGGGTCGTCATAGATACTCGAACGTTTTTTGACTGTTTTCACTTAGAAATTGTGACTCTTTAGATACTAGCGCAATGGTTGTACCTCATGGATGCGGTACTATTGCATATGTTTCATTTTCTCTGTCCTTCCAAATACCTTATGTAAGACCTTAATACCAAAGACCTTAAGTCAATGATTACTATTATTTATTTTCCTTAACTAAAAACTCTTAGTATAACGTCTAAACCACAACAATGAATCCAGCATCTATACTTTTTACACACACTAAAACGCGCTTGTTTAATGATATTTTAATCGTTTTGCATGTGGTTATCTTCTCAAAGAAGCAGGAGCTCATTTTTTTAGCCGTACGCATTGAGTTTACGCACTCGATATTTCCAAGAAAATATGTAGAAAGTTATGTGTATTCCACTGATATTTTAAATGTCAAAATAAGTGTCTGAATGTATGGATATTTGGGTTATTCGCCAACTCGACACGAGGGGCTGGTAACTCAAAAAGGGAACTTATCACGTGTTATTTAGTCACCTAGACACGCTAAGATTTTCACGAGTGTCCAGATTGTGAAATTTGCAATTTGGATGTTTGTTACTCAATCACGCAAAAACGGAGACAGATGAATGTCTAAAGTAGGTAGTTTTGTCCAGCACATTTTGTCCGAGGTCAAGGACTTTTTGTATGGAACAGCTTACTTTTTTCGCGGTTTCAGGGTTGGCCTTATTGTAAAAGTTGTTCATAATGATGAGTATATACATACCCTTTCGTATTGTTGAACCTTTTTGTTACACGTTGTATAATATGTGTTACTGTAAGCATGTACATTATGTTATTAACGTATTTTTTATAATTATTATTTCATTTTATTAAGTGATTATTTACTGTGACATACTTAATGAAATTTGACGTGTAACTTTGGTGATATCAATAAACTATTTGCATTTGTATTTGTAAGCGCCAGACGAGTTTTTATCGCTAAGATATTTTATCATCATTTACAGGGCTGGCTGGAAAGGAACACGTTAAAGCATCCCCGCCATTGCTCCGGTACGGCAAAAACCAAAGGCTGTCAATTGCTGTCAATCGATCACGAGATAATTTATGCGTGGCCGGCTCAAAGTTCTGGGGCGGCAGATAAGCGAGACTCTTTCCCGCCCGCCCATCGCCGGCGCCTGGGCGGGCGAGCTAATGAAGCTGATGTGGTTTTAGAAAATTGTATAAATCACATACCTAACGTTACATTGTTAGACATGTTTTTTTTTAATAAAAAGTAGGAGTTGGATTGCTCAATACATATCCATTTGAAGAATAAATAAAATATTATGATAACAGATATTTCCGGCTCTAAACCGGAAAGCTATTAATCTAATGTTACAACATAAGTTATTGAGATCTAAACATATACCAATACGCTTTTAAAAAAACGACACAACCTACTTCAACTTCGAATACCTAAAAATAAAAAAACACATACAATCGAATTGAGAACCTCCTTTTTTTTAAGTCTGTTGAAAAAAGAAGAGGACGAATAAAAAATTAGATAGTTATAGATTTTTTGGGAGTTTGGATTAGACATAGAGAACACTTTATTCAATACATTACTTTGGATTCAGGAGCAGTTTTATTGTTGGAACTTGGAACAATAATGATTTTCAAAAGTAATGTAATTGAATAATAATGTGACGGTCAGGAAATTTTCTTCCTAGCCGTCACACCAGTGCTTGTGATAGAGCGGTGCGTAGGTTGTAAAACGCATAAAACCCGTTTGTTGCCCGGGGTCCAACCGTGTGGTTCTTGGGTGTTTTTTTTCCAGTGGTCCTATTGGTAGGACCACGGGCAAGTCGTACGGAACCACGGAATCCAACCGCGCAACTAACATACACTAGAGTGACATGAATAGATTTCATATAATAAAACGATTTATGCCAAACTTCCAATGCTTTTTGTCAATAATGCAGAGTTGGTTGCATTTGGTTCCCTCATCTACTATTATAAAAAAGAAATAACTAAAGTATTATTATAAATATTTTGTACCAATTTTTATTTATTTATAATCTGTACAGTTCTCTCTCTGCAAGTTATCAAAAAGTGGGGATGCGTGTCTGGATGGACTTGTCATTAAACTTGCCAAATATACTGCACGGAAGTGTACACGACAGAAAAGCGAAGGCCCTACCTCTTCTCTCTTCAGCGTGTACACGACGTACCTGCGCAGGCTCACCCCTTCCATTCCGACAATTTAACAACTTGTTTGGCGGCTACTGTAAGTACCTGAATTTTATTCAAAATTCTTTAATAATAATAATATTTAAGAATTAATTAATAAACGTATAATCTTTGAAATTATCACGACTACGTGCTTACTGTCACGTAACATTATCATGCATTGTTCTATAACAAAGCGCTATTATAATAATGAGATAGGTAGTGGTTATGAAAAGGGTGACCTTATGATTCGGATCTTTCAATTATCTAGAAGTTTGTTTATAATACAAATCTTTGGGAGATGTAAACGTTGCTTTTTGCTCTTCCGTGCCATATCTTCTTAGCCAATTATAAAAAAAACTCACAAAAATTTAAACTAAATTGCTATTTCCTATAATTAGCAAAATAGTTCTCAGGTAGGCCTGTCCTAGATACTTCCATCTTGGTTACCATGTATACTTATTTCCATATACAGAGTTAGTTCTAATCAGTTAGCATCCTTTTAAGGGCTTATTCTGTACATCAAAACAAACAACTTTTACTAAGGGGCCAACATTGAAATCGCATATATTTCCATACATTTTGCCCAAGATCGATGAGCTTTTTATATGGATCAGCTGATATTTTTTTTGCAATTTCAATGTTGGCCCCATAGTAAAAGTTGTTTGTTTTGATGTATATAATATGCCCTTAAAAGGATGCTAACTGATTAGAACTAACCCTGTATATTGATCTTGTGTACTTCTCAAGACAAAATGCACAAATAGTAAAAAGCTCTCACGACAAAAAATAAACCTAAATACTACGTGTTGATTGCCTGGGAAGAAGCCTTTATTCAGCAGCGGAGTAGATAACTAATTGCTATCCTAATGTATGTTTAAGAATAGTCAAGACATCTATATTCATGTTCCACACTACAAAACCTTTGTTTAAATGGTTAATGGGCTTGCATTTGTCTGCCATCACGCCTCAGAAGAATGTAGTTAAGTACTTAATAATTAGCGATCACAACGCAAATCTTCAGACAAAATATTCAGTAAAAACACATCAAAATCCCCAACACGCGTAATTACAATAGAATATAACTCAAGCGCTAACTGCCACAGCATAATACCCTTTAATCCGTGGGCTTTAAGGAAATTAGCGAAATGCGTTCTAATCTAATACGGATCCTATCTATTCAACCTGTCACGGATTACAGAACCCTCTAAGGCTGTGAGCGAAAACAAGGCGATAGCGTTTTAAAATGTAACCACATAATACGCTTTTTTTTTAAATACAACCGACTTCAGTTTCGTCTACCTGGATGACATCTTCTATCTTCGGAGGGGTGACCGTGAGTGGCATTTATTTCTGAGCGCTATCGTGGGTCGGATGTCACATTAAATTGTTGGTCCCGGTTGTTTGTTCTAGTTTCTATAACAACAACCGTCAGCCATGTCAGAGGCCTCCGGGCGGCACATTAACTCTGACACTAGGGCTGGCCACTCAGCCTATACGAAGTTACTTATTTTTTTTTTCATATTTTCCAGACATTTTGATTTGTTCCAGTAATTTTGATTAACCAAACTATTGAAATGATTTCAATTAAATTTATAAATCAATTCATAATTGGCGGAGTAATCGCGTAACATATCGCTTCTTTTTTGAAGTCGGATTATTCTCGAGCCTTTATTCACCAGATCTAAGCTTATCTACTAAAAAAATACAGTATTTTATATTGCACTCTATATTATTACAGTAACTCTAACTAACTCTAGTAACTGTCACATTGACGTGTGTCACACTATTTGCACCGGTTATGCTTTGAATTTTAAGTCGCATAGAAAGTTACACGACTGATATCACGTTGATTAAATGGACCCCAGGCCCCCGGCACGCGCCGAGAACTAATTGGTGTTTTTGCCCGCGCGGGAAAGTGATAAAGCTAGAATATGGATACGTCTGTCTCGTTTTCGAGGGGGAAAAAGAGTGGATAGACGTTTATCACGGCTCGCGTGCTAGGCGGGCAGGCTTTACAAGGAAAAGACAAAATTAAGTAGGTAAAAAGACATAATTTACTTTTTACACATTATTTATCTGTTTTTTTATGATGATGATGATGATATAATTTATTTATTATTAATTATTATTTATTAAAAGATATAAGGTTTTCTTTTTGCACTTGTTAGCTTCCATCTGCCCATCTCTAACAGCCAATACGTAGGTACCTTATGACAATTGTTTTCCACATATTCATATCGTATATTGGGAGGCATGGGTAAGTCTCAATTGCGTGCTTACGTCCTCGATGTTACGAATTTCGTGTCAAATATGTGGAAGTCTTATGAAATCGAAGCAAAATTGAAAGTGACTAATATAAACGGAACATTATAAACCTGCAATATTTCAAATCGATACGATAATTAAAACTAAGTTAAAATCAAGTCTATGATTAAAATCAACTTTCGAGATTGCATGCACGTAGATTGTATAATCGCTTCGCTTATGAATAAAACCTAACCCGTCATTGTAACGTTGTCGGTAGCGTATTAACAAAAACGTCACCCGAAATAACGCCAAACTGAACGTCTTTACATAAATCGTGTCTGGAAATACGCGTCCGTACTTTATTTATTAAACTTGGCACGGCTGACGTCGTGCGGTTAAAAGTCAATTAATTTTAAGTGTTGACAAGATCGTTTAGGGGCGCTTAGGGAAAATGCGCCTACGTACGTAATGACGTTATGAATGTAGGAAATAAAGCTTAATGATCGAGCGTCACACTCATCTACATTAAGCAGGCTGCCAGAGATTTACCCGCAATTTACGATTTTGTCTTGATAAACTTCATAAAAATTACTGAAATACTTAGATATGACTTACTAGCTTTGATTAAGTACCCAGACGAGAGCTAGATCCTCCAAGCTTACTACTGTCACTGAATGATTTCTATACAAATTCTTATACAAAGTTTTCTCAAACCCAAACAACCTCTACAGAAATATTGAACCGCTTAGGAGCGATAACCCAAAAGCAAATTACATTTGGCCGACATCTTGCAGCCTCCCATTCATCCGTGACACAGGTTGTTCTATTGTATTTACTACATAAAGGTTGTTCCAACGGCTTGAGATTTTTCGGACGGTCGCCCCTCTTGGAAATGCAAAAGTTCGTGAGGATATTGTTCCTCACTTTTCTCAGATGTATAACTGTTTATATGTTTTGTATATAAAAAATGAGGCGATACTTCATAGATTTGATCATAGCCCAGTCTTACAGTTTACGGTTTTTTTTAATTATGGGAGAAATTCCGAGGTAATGTATTATAACTATAAATATTATATTATACCTATACTCAAAACGCACTTAAGTTAAATGACGTCGCAAACATTGCGCAGTAGTTAAATTAAATTTGATGATTTAACTATCTGCTTAAGGTAAGACCCACAGAGTATTTAATACTTTTTTAATACCGGCGCTGGAAAATTATCTAAAATTACGGGGAAAATCATAGATTGCAGCTGGAAATATTATACAAAAACAAGGATATTATATAATTTTTTTACTGCGGATATTGGGAAACATTACATTAGTTATTTTACATTAGGTACGTGACAACTTTTAAAGATATATACTACTGTCTCTATTGAAGGCTTTAGTTGACAGATCTAAACTTGCTAAAAATGGTTCAGTCCTTATCTAATAGACCGCAATGAAAAAGACAGCTATTTTTTTAAGGACAGGAAACTGCAAGCCCTTCTTTAAAAGAAGTAAAAACCAAATAGCAATCTAGCCATAGATACATAAAGGGTGCTCCCGGAAGGGTTGAGATTTTTCGGCCTGTCACCGCATGTAATTGATGGCAGGGGCTGGCATACAGGATGGTTACGAAACGCCACGAGGTAGGCTCCCATTACAGGCTGGTTACGAAACGCCGCGAGGTGACATCAAAAATGTATCAGTACTAACGACTTGGTGGAAATGGCAGTTTCTAGAGCGTCATGTTAAAAATTATGTGCAAGACATTTATTGCAAGACACGTTGGAAAAAAATATAAGTAAGACATTTATTTCTCTAGTTTACTCTTAATGGAATTACTCTAATTTAAAGGTGTAAGACGCAACACAGGAAAACCCAGTATAATAATATTGTACTTCTCACTCTCACTCACCCATGAGCCCGAAGACGTCCACTGCTAGACGAAGGCGTCCCCCTTAATTGGGAGGGGTTGCCATAATCGCCACGCTTCGCAGAGTGAGAGACGCAGAGTGTTACCAGCGTTAACCAAGCGGACGCTGCTGCCCGTCCTCCGGCGGTTCTGGATGCAGTTTTAGGACATTTCTCGTTAGGTCGAAGATATTGTATTGATCGGGGGCCGAACCTGGATAAGATCGGCACAGGACCGGGATGAGTGGCGTGTAGAAGAGGACTATGCTCAGCCGTGGGCGATTACGGGCTGAAAATGATGATTATAATCACGTGATTCTTTTAATAAATGATGCGCCTCATTTATTAAAAGAATCACGTCAGTCGTCGTAGTCAGTCAATGAGACCAGTGCGACGTTTAAGTATGAGCCTACTGGGCAAGTTCTAATCAGTTTTATATCAGGATATTTTTATGGCCATATTCTATACATCAAAACCAACATTAAAATCGCAATAAAAAATACCAGCTGCTCCATACATTTTGCCCAAGATCGATGAACTTTTTGTATGGAACAGCTGATATTTTTTTCGCGATTTCAATGTTGGCCCCATACATATTATGCCCTTAAAAGGACGCTAACTGATTAGAACTAACCCTGTATACATATGACTGCGCGTGAACAGCCTTTTCCGCGCTCGTATTTCCGCTCATGCACGAGCCAAGCGGCACAATGGAATAATGTATGCATATATAGAGTACAACTTAGAGATTGCACTGAATATGATAGACTACTACTACACAGATACTATACTACGTGTACTAAGTGTATTGCGGTCAAAGTACGTTTAAGGCATTTTATATGGGAGTAAGTCTTCTGTCATCATCAAAAAACGTTCATTGTTAGACGAAGGTTTCCCCCTTAATAGAGGAGATTTGCTTTAATTCCCACGCTAGGCAGGCGGCTTGGTTATCGCAGTATGCTCACCACCCTTCACCACCGTTAAGCTAGAGAACACTGCTGCCCGTCCTCCGGTGGTTCTGGATGCAGTTTTAGGACATACCCAGGTCTAAATTCTTCTGTATCTAGGTAGTACTAATATATTTTCTGAGGAGATACTTTGTTTTCTGAGAACGTAGTTAAAACTCCTTAGTATTCTAGCATTGTAAACATTCATTGGCGCCACGTTTTATTGTAGTACGTAGAGAATTCATATAGTTCTACAAATATATAGTAAGCGCCCTCCCTCCTAAGGCACCATCAAACGCTTTGTGCTCTATGAGTCTAAGTGCAGACACTCACGGAATTGGGTAGGTAACTACTAATTTACAACCGGCGACACGATACACACGCTCTCGTCAGCATAGTGTATGTCTTCGCCATCTTGAATGTAAAGGACGGAGATAGTAAGATTACTTTTTGAATCGTTTTTTTTCCGATTGGGCTCAGGGAATACGAGGCCAGGAGTAACTGGAACTAGTCGTCAAGTGAGGTTGCCGTAACGGACTCATGCAAGGCGACAAGGTGACTAGGTGGTACGATGTTGAGTCTTAAACACCCTGCTATAAAATGTGACACTTCTAGTGAAATGTGCACAAAATCTTTACTTAGAGTAACAACGCAACGCGCCGGCAAGGCTGTTTGTACAGGGCTACGCTACCTACTGACAGGCTGACACGTATCGTCGTATCAATATAACTAAGCCAAAAGAAGATACTGTTCGTACATAACATTGTAATCAACTTGTTTTATTTAACCAAACCAGAAATCGTAAAAAAAAACGTAAAACAAAAACCTCACTCTGCGGCCTGTGTAGTACACAGTATGTACCACCGAGGCTACATATACGCCAACCACTGCTATCGTTAATTGTGTTTCGTCCTTCTATCAAATTATACTATTAAGCCAGCTCCTTCAAGATCCTGTCGTGTATTGTAAATACGGGTGTGAGCGCCCGCCGGCTGCAGTCGTGCCATTACATCCCGGCTGACCTACAAGGCGTAATGTGCAGACGTCGCGACGTGGGCGACCATTAAGGAGCATTTCCTTTGTGCCACCAGCTAATAGGCCGCCGTGTTATGCCCGACCAAGGGCTCGATTTTAAATTTCTGTTTTTGCATGATTTTGGAAGTCCATCACATTTTTGGTGATTTCGAAAGACAATCATAAAGTGCGAATGCTTATATGATAAAAAAAATTGAAGCCCTGGTATTGTAGTTAACAGGCTAATGCGCCGTGGGATTAAATTTCTCCGACGCGAATGTACCCATAGATGCAATATGGGAATAGAGGATCCCGCGCTCGTCGCCCGGTACTTACGTTGTCGACGAAAATTGCCTATCCTTATTCTACTAGGGCCAACTCGTATTAGAATGAATGTGTATCTCTTTCTGATTGAATTGAAGAGTTTTAGCCTTCAACCTACGGCATCATCTCAATATGTACTACGTACAAACGCTGATTAGTAGCTGTAAGTGAACATTCAGCTGTTCTGAACGGGCCGAGTGGCGTGCCTTGGGACCACACCTTGGAAGAGGCCTATACCAGCAATGGGCTGTGATAGATTAATTATGATTACTATGAAACTTAGATTTATTTTTTATACTATCATTTGACAAGACAAGCAAGACGTTTGCCTGGTGGTAAGCGTCACGCCTGCCACTAACAGTAGCAGTGCCAGAATTGTGAACTTGCGAATATAATCCTCCGCCGCACTGCGCTCGTCACCCTGAGATATTAGATGTTAAATCTCTTCATACCCGGTCATTTCTCTGGTAACATTGCCCTTCAAACCGGAACACAGTAATGCTTGCACCCTACTGCTTGGCGGTTGAATAAGTAGCAAAGGTGTGGTACTTCCCCAGGCGGACTCTGCAGTAGAGTCCTACCACTACAAACTTCGGTAAAGTATTATTCCACATTCAGCTGTTCTGATCGGGCTGAGTGGCGTGCCTTGGGAGATGGAAGGGCCAAGCCCAATGGACTGTGATAGATTGATTATGATTACTATGGACCTTAGGTACTTCGGTAATACGCAGTATTATTCGATATTATGATTATTAAGTACAGTTCGGTATGCCTACTTAATACCACAGCAGTACCTACTTATTACATAAATTGTAATGATGCAAATCCAAATTATTATTGAACTCATGGCATAATAAATACGAAAAGATTATAAATGTAAGACTAGGTGGACGTACCCAGGTCTGGCCAGGGGGGCAGCTGCTGTATGGGTAGATTTTCGACCTGAGTGCTTCGGAACTACCTATATAATCGAATATCCATATTTTTAAAGCTTAAACAGGAAGAAAAATTATGACCTCCGGCAGGACTCGAACGCAGGTTCGAGTCCTGCCGGAGGTCATACGAGCAGTCTAAATGGGTTTCCGTCCCATCTGCTTTGCCAATTAAGCTACAGAATTCTCTGCCTTAGATGCCAAATTTCCCAACCTGTTAAGCTACCAACTAAAGCGTTGGTGGCGCCATCTGTAAATTTTTGTAACACAAATATTTAGCCAAGCCGTAACCATTACAGGTTCCAAGGCCTGACGAGAGAAGTCACATAGAATACCATAAGTGTAGAATCACTTCATTCAAAAATATTCAAATCGAATATCCTACCAAAAATCAATCGAAAAATGTATGGAAGTCGCACATTGAGCTAATCCACAAATTAACTTTCTGATATCATATCTGCAAAAAAACTACTTCTACATACAGTATTTCTGAGAAGCTATTTATTTAATTCTTTATTGCACACATAAATACATTAAAGTACAAAAGGAGGACTTAATGCTAAAGCATTTTCTACCAGTCATCCCCGCGGTTAAAGAGATGGGGATGTAGGCGCACAAAATAAATTATTTTTAAGAGCAAATACAGTAATTACATTTCAATTAACTAATCACTAAAAATATCTATACTTATACATTAAAAAAAAAAAAAAATTATTACTTTGGATTCATCTAAAGTTTTGTAAACAACCTTAAAAGGTTGTCAACATAATTAATGTCATTCTTTGTGGTGTTAAAGATAAGTATATTTAGAATATTTTTGTATGAAGTGATTCCACACTTATGGTATTTCTATGTTTTTAAAGCTTAAACAGGAAGAAAAAAAAAATAGTATAGCCAGTGCGACTTCTCTCGTCAGGCCTTGGAACCTGCAACGGTTTCGGCTTGGGTAAATATTTGTGTTACAAAAATTTACAGATGGCGCCACCAACGCTTTAGTTGGTAGCTTATAACAGGTTCGGAAATTTGGCATCTCAGGCAGAGACTTCTGTAGCTTAATTGGCAAAGCAGTTGGGACGGAAACCCATAGCGACTGCTCGTATGCAGGTTCGAGTCCTGCCGGAGGTCATAATTTTTCTTCCTGTTTAAGCTTTAAAAACATAAGTATATTTAGATCCATGCATGACATCGCTTAATGCTCAGGCTCACCATCTGCTTATTTGTTATACAATGTGTAACAAAAAGGTTCTACAATACTGAAGGGTATGTATATGTAGGTACTCATCATTATAAACAAATTTACTACGGGCCAACACCAAAATTGCGAAAAAAACAGCTGTGCCATTCATTTTGTCCAAGGTCAATGAACTTTTTGTATGGAACAGCTGTTTTATTTTGGCGATTTCAGGGTTGTCCTCGTAGTAAAAGTTGTTCATAATGATGAGTACATACATACCCTTCAGTATTGTTGAACCTTTATGTTACACATTGTATATAAACTATACCTAAAGCATAGAAATCATAAAGTTATAATATCTGCCAATGCTCCCCTTTCCCCCTGAAATAAACACTGACTACGCCCTTGTAATACGAGATGTCTAAAGTAATGGCAGAAGATGTAGGTAATATAGACATACGGTAATTATCCACACCGTCTGAATAATAGGCGCGGTAATAAAGCCCTCACTATCATAAACGGCCTAATTCCGGCAGCCGCGATATGATTTAAACCCACGTGAGCGTAATTCCGTCTCCGCCCGGAGCCTGCATTTGCATTTTATGGCCCTCTACATATTGGGTCCCGATACAGGCATGATGAATCCGAATTAGATACTCGTACCTAGTCGATCGGGAATAATCGAGCATCCGTGTTCCGTAACGAATAGGGAATTGATATAGGGTTCTAGGGTAGGTTTATAGGGTATACTTGTCATGTACTTGTCCTTATTGGCAACGATTTTGTTCAAGATGTTATTATACTTCGCAAGCTCTAGAGAATGCGAGTTTCTTTTTCTTCGTCGCTCTTATATCAATCTAAATACGTGAGACACCAGATGGGAGAGACTGGACGGGTATATAGTGTCCCAAGTTTTGAAATGATTAGTCCAGCAGGACGAAATTTTTTTGTTCGATGCAATTTTTAAAATTATTTTAAGACGGGTTCCACTAATCCGACCGAGCTGAGATTTGGCACGGATCAGTAACAGTAATTACGGTGATAATCGATGTTTATGGTAACTGTAGAGGTCATCTGATCATGAACCATGAAAAGTAAATAGAACTGACCTAATGATTGACCGATTGGTTTAAATATCAAGAGCACCTTTTATAATATGCGAAATATAAAATCTTTTTCTAAAATATTTTAATGTGTCAATATTAATAGAAGCTAGGCTTAATGTTTATTAGACATTTCGCGCTGTTGGACATTTTGCTACTTAAACCTTCTGATCAAGAGGGCAATAAACTAATATACCAAGTTATTTGAGGTTCCGTATCAAAATGGTATCCAAATAAAGCTTTCGTCATCAGCCATAAAAAGTCTACTGCTGGACTAAGACCTCCCCCTTGATAGAGGGGTGTTGCCGTAATCCCCACGCTTGGCAGGCGGCTTGGGGATCGCAGAATGGTCACCACCGTTAACCAAGAGGACGCTGCTGCCCGGCCTCCAGTGGGTCTGGTTACAAATAAAGCTTTATATAAAGAAATGTTTTTGCTAAAATAAACATGTTACTGTAAATAAATATTAAACATAGCTTTGTTATAATAATATTTTAAAATAATCAGTGGTCAGCGATAAATGTAAGGTCCTTTCACAATCTACTTATTTATAGTCCGAGTTAGTTCGCTATATTAAAGTGACCTTTCGTGTCAGTTTTAAGACATATAGCTAAACTATACTATATTATCTACTTGAAATATGGTACGGCGTGTGATCGTGCCAAAACATTGACATCTGTTAAGTAAAATTTATTTTTTAAGTAGTCAATATCCCTTTATATCAGTAGAATGGCACTACTGACATATTGGGATCTTGACTACTCAATCTACTGACATTTACGTCACAAAGCCCGTTAATATGATCTAAAAATGGTACTCACCTACTTGAAATATAATTAATTCTTTATGAAAACTGACGTGGTTTTGACACATTTTTGTTTTATTTATATGGGAATACTATACTTTATAGGTCACCGGATGTGATCGAAACTATAGTCGGAGTATCCGATTTAATTAAACGTGAGTATTCCCGTATAAATAAAACAAATATAATTAAATCGTCTTGTAAAATTGTATCAGTACGTTGTTCAACCCATTTTATTTGCTCATAATATTTCAAATCTCTACTCTTTCGAGTTTTAGCTAATAACACTTTCGATATAGTCAGAATAGTCACCATTCAAAAAAAAATTATATAATCATTTTATCTGTATGGAAGCTTCGATGCCATAGTCAGTTCCGGATACAGAAATTAAACTTACTCTTGACTACTTCAGGAATTATAAAACGACACACAGAAGAATCAAAGAATCAATGTAATTACGCTGGTATAGTCCATACTCAAAAACTAATATAAAACGATCAAATGCGTTTTGATTCTGAATGCAATCATTAAAAAAACCTTTGTTTTGGTACTTAAACATCCATATCAATTTATTTAGATACATTTGAAAGAGTTAATCCACCTTAGTTTTTATATCTTTCTTTCTTTGGATAAAGACATAAGACGGATTAACTATATCCTACTCCACCCAGTGGAGTACCCAATTTAGATCGTAATACTCTGTCAGTACGTTATTCTAAAATGGCTCTGATTTCTCCATATTTTTGGTTGTAGTATATGTATTATAAGTATATATTTACAAAAAAAAAGTATATTAAGTATTCTATCAGCTATCTAGTTTCCATAGCAGACCAGCATAGGAAGCAGCTCCTTGTAAAGTTCTGCTTAGTTCGGGCTAGATGACGCTGTGTGAAAAATGACCACCGATATTTATATATTTAATTTTATTTATACCTACCTAGTAGGTAGTTTTTTTTCCTAGTAGGTATACCTACTACATGTCAACTAATAGGGTAGATGACTGATGTTTAAATCGTTGAAATCAATAGCTTTGATGAAGAATTTAAGTAAATATAGTATCTTTATTGAATAAATAATTTAAATCGGTTATTAATGTTCTGATCTATAAGTATTTAAAGTTTTTGGTAGAGCCAACTCTGTCCCTTTCCCACAAAACAAAAAATGACGTCACGCCTTACTTGTCAGAATAGAATTTATATGTCGTACAGAGAAGTGTCGTCACGATTTGCTGTTTCGCCTCTCTGTCTAGCGTGATATTAAAATGCTTATAAGTTGCTTATTTTTATCAGATTTTCATTTTCTTTTCATTAATCAGCTATATTTATGGGCCACATTTTAATAGGACAATAAAAAAACCAGTCATCTAGCCTATTCTATTTGTTTCTCGAAACTCGATCAACACAAATCAATGTCTCTTAACAAGCGACCTATGCACGGAGCACTCTGAAGCGACCACCGACCAATCCCATCAGGAATTCTCCCGGTGTCCAAATACCTTGCAACCACAGCTACGGCTGGAATGCAAACAGACTGACATGCCTGCGTTTGATCAGTGGGTTCATCCACGTTAAGGACAACTAGGTGAAATGCAGATCGCTTTGGCTTGCCGTAACATGAAGGCTCTTTGACCTCTGCTGGACATGTCACTGGTCAGATACAAAAACCAATTTATTATTAACTAATGCATGATGACGAACTTTTATAACGTAGTTTATGTATTATTATTATATGACATAATAATAGGCATGATGACTACAATTTTAAATTACCTCATAAAAAAAGCTAATCATCAATAGAGCCTATCAACGAAAACAACATTTTAAATTATTCAAAAATAAATAAGTTCTAAGTATTTTAATTTCAAGCTAGACAGAGAGCGCTCTATACTGAGCTATGACGTCAAGCCTCAGGCGCGGCATACAAATGCTATACTAACACGTGCTTTGCGAGAAGGAATAGAGTACCCCCTCTCTATCCCCACCTAAAACTTTAAACGCTCATATCTCAGAGATTTATCAGCCAATGCAATTTATTTTTTCAGTATGTGTGATGTATTTAGTTATATTCATCACTAAGCCTGTTATTTGTCATAAATTAAACATTAGGCCACACGCCTATTATTGTGTTGTATTTTCCTAAATTTAAATAGAACGCTTTTTCTCATATCTTTTCTAACACTTCTGTCAAGCAAAATGTCAGCAGAAAAATGTCAACACTATTTTATAGACTTTGTCTGACATTCGGCTTATATATTGTAGTCTATAAGTTGTTTATGACAAACGCCGTAATGACATGTTCAGGTTAAATTTCGTTTGTTTTGTGCTCATTCAAAAATACCATTCATTTTGTAGTAGTAGGACTATACCCCAGCACTGGGGAAATACCACACCATTGCCAGTTATTCAAGCGCAAAGCAGTAGTGTGCAAGCTTTATTGTGTTTCGTTTTGAAGGGCAATGTTACTAGAGAAATTACTGGGTATGATGAGATTTAACATCTAATATCTATGGGTGACGCAGTACATTGTGGCGCAGGATTGTATCACAAGTTCACAATTCTAGCACTACTACTGTTAGAGGCAGGCGTGACGCTTACCACCAGGCCAACGTCTCACTCGTCTCGTCTCACGAAAGTAAAAAAACTTACTACACACTACACTACACTACTAATACAATACAAAAAAAGTTTAATGTCACGTAGTGTCTGATTCTGTCATAGCACTAACGTAGCCATGAATGTACCTTAAAATAACTACACTTAAAACTTCCAAACTACGTTCACTTCACACTCCAACAAATATAAAATGAAATCCACTGAAGAACGTGCCGAAACTGTAATGTACATAGAATAAAGTTAACAGAACCTTACATTATAACCAGCAATTAATTTAAGACGCCTCGGGCAAAGTGGGGCAGCCGCGGGCAAAGAAGGCAAAGGGGCAAAGGGGCAAAGAGGGCAAAGAGAAGGCATTTGGGTTAACGAGTTGCATTGGTCCATCCTTGTTAATCATTGTCAATGGATTTCCCCGTAGGTATTTGTGTTCATCAGAACTCAATTTTAACAAGGTCTTAATAAACGAAGGTTTTAATGTCCACGCGGGGAGAAATCGCCATTTTATTAATTTTTCTCCGACGACGTCTTGCGAATTATTCATGTGCCCTTCATGAATATTTGTGAGCTAGTGTAAATAAGAATTTTGATTTTCAATGTATGTAAAATCGGTCTAAACGTTGTGAAAATATATTATATTGACTGCCTTATAGCCAAGTTGGTAGTATGTATGCCTCCAGAGCTGTAGCGTGGGTTCGATTCCCACCAGGACAAGCATTTATGTGACGAACATAGATGTTAGTTCTGTGTCTGGTTGTTGTATGTATTTACAAAAATATATCTATAAGAATTCTATTAGCTATCTGGTTCCCATAGTACAAGCTTTGCTTATTTTGGGGCTAGATGGCGCTGCGTAAAATGTACAGCCAATATTAATTATTATTATTTATTACATATATATGCACCATGACGTCATAGCTCAAGTAAAAAAGTAGCTACAATAATTTAATAGCCAACGTCAAAATGTTAAGCCGCTGGTCACTTTATCCTCCTCCTGTCTCCGCGCCTGTGTCGATGAATTTTGCCTGCTGGAAATGATTCGTTATATATAGAAATAGGGTCATAGATGAATTAGATACAATAAAATACTATTTAGCTCTTTAGATCGCCTAGTTTTCAAGACTGGTTATCAATTTTAAGATAGGTCATGACTTTCGACCTACTTTGACCTGATAATGATTACCTACATAAATATTAGCTGTGAAAGCGTTAATATCCGTAAGGAATGTAACGTCTCTGAATGAGCATTTTTTTTTCTTAGTTATTGGCATCGCTTGTTGTGCATTCTGCCAGTGTCACGTTAATGAATTTTCAAGTTTTTTACTAAAACCAAGTCAAATATGTCATGAAATCACAGTCAGTCACACGAAGTTAGTCATAGTCGAGTCCAAGTCATGCCCTAGTAAAGTTGTGGCGACTTTACTATGAGCTTCTACGGAGATTTGGAAACAACACGAAAAGACATGCTCCACCACATTATATCACTTGCCCACACTCGTGCACGTAATTCAACACTCAATGAATAAAACACCACCATTTTTAATCATTAATTCGCGATAAAAGACAAGTTTAAGAAAATAATAGAATGCAACGACATGATTTTTCCGTGTTCCCGCCAAAACTCCTGGATGAGCATTGTAGATCGTACAAAGCTCATTATTATTTGCAGTACTGCTTGGTGCCCGGATGATTGCCAAATGTATAATTTATCACTTTAAGTGCTATGTCTAAGTAAGTGTTCCCTGATAAATACAATTGCAATAGATATAATTCTAAACAATCTCGACTAGTTCGATAGATAATATCTAAAAGTTGTATTTTTTCTTTTTTTTTCGTTTTAGCAAACAAACTCTACCATAGATTGTATCAACCGGCGAGGTGTCCCGAAAAGAAATCACTTTAATAAATCAAACTATTGTAGAACTAACAATACACCGAAGCTATTTAACTTCCTTTTCTTCGTGTTTACGTTTAAAATTTACGAAAATGTTACTTCCAGCTGATATGGTCTTATCTTAACAATTCCGACTAATTGCTCGTTTAACAACGTTTTACGTTAATAGCTATAGTTAAAATATAATTAAAACAAATGCGTAACAAACCTCTAAAAGTGTCGTCCTTCCCTTTTAGGATTCCGTTAACAAACCAAGGAACTCTTAAAAATGTAAATACAAAAAGTAGCCCATACCAAATATTAGAGATTAAACATCTAATATCTCAGGGTGACGAGCGCAGTGCAGTGCGGCGCAGGATTGTGTTCGCAAGTTCACAATTCTGGCACTGCTACTGTTAGTGGCAGGCGCGACGCTTACCACCAGGCGAAAGTATTGCTCGTCTCGTCACTTGACAGTATAATAAAAAAAAAAAAGTAGATAAAGTTTTTTTTCCAAATGTTAAATTGTGTGCGTAAATAATTATCACGAATTAATTATCCTCAATTGATCCCGAATAGAGATATAATCTGTAATTTTTATTGAAATCTTTTCACCAATTCAATGTGAGCAAGGTTTACTTGAGAAACTTTTTTGGCTAAAATAGAATACTAGACAGTTTTTTATTACTTATACAGCAGTAACAGGATTGAGTTAGCGCTAACACGAATTCAGAAAATCTACCGCACAACGTCTATATTGCTAAAAGCTATATTATACGGAACTCTACCATTAGCGCGTGGCGACACGCTCTTGACAATTTTTCAATGTCAAATTATAATAAGTGTATAGAAAATGACAAGCGTGAACCATTATAATAATTACGTACATTTTAGCTACATTGTTGGTTTATTCATTGAAAGAGAACCGTCGATAAACAAAATAAAAGATTTGAATGAATAACCTTGAATATTGAACTTGATTTTCTCCTGTTTGAAGAAAAAAGATATGCAAGGATTTCCACAAAATTTGCAAAATTGTAATCTATTTATTTATTTAGTAAACATACAAAACATATGTAATGTATGTAACGTTAGACAACGACTTATGTTTTTGATTATATACGAGAGCTAGTTCCTCCGAGTTTTATGTACATATTACAGATCTTTATCACATTCCAAAACTGCATTAAAATATTAAAATTAAATAAAAAATATTTAATCGCTAGAATAAATTACAATATGAATGATGCTTTCAATAATTATAATAAGCCGTAAGTATAGGAAAAAAACAATAAAATGTTATTTTTTTGTTCTTCTTCTTTTTTGGTGTCGCACTATGTGCATTCTGCCAGTAAAATGTTATTATTTTGTATTACTATTTTAACGTTGTAGGTATGATATAAAAAACTCATGGTAGCCAATTGGGGGTAGAAGCGCCTTAGAATCATAAGATCGTGGGCCCAGGGAGCCTTACCAACGAGTTCTGTAAATGTATGTACGGATTTTGAAAAAAAAACTGGCTACAAACTAAAGAAAACATCATGCGGAAACCTGAATAATATTTTTTATGTAATGGGATGACTAGACGAGGTTGATGTTCCCCTGGTGGTAAGCATAAAGCTTGCGCATAAAAAGTAGTTATGCCAGGATTGTGAACTTGTGAACAAAATCCCGCGCCGGACTGCACTGCGCCCAGTAATTACTCTGGTAACAACCAAAACAAAGTAATACTTGCGCACTACTGTTTGGTGGTTGAATAACGGGCAATGGTCACAAGTGGTCCCCAGGCGGACTCTGAAGCTCCCTTCGAGGGTAGGCCTATAACCAGGAGTAAGATGTCAACGGCTGACGCAGTACAACGTCGAATACCAGCGTCCGATCATGTCGTGTGTTTTTTAGTTTAAAAGTGTCGAAATCGACAAAATAGATCCATCGTCGACACTTTTTTGCTGGCTAAAAAACTGCTGCTACGAGTAAGGTCAACTTAGTTTTTGTTTTTACGCGCCAATACCGAGGAATATTCTAGAAACCTACATCGAAACATTTTTTTGGTTTTTATTACCTACCTACAATGAAATTGTTTGCAATCTTTTAACCTCTGTTTTAAGAAAATACGTCAGACTTAATTTACGAGTTTTTATTACTTACTTTTTTGCCATAAAATTTCATGTTCTTGAATACTTAATGAGTTCTTCTATATTTATATAACGCTTCAGAGGTTTTTAAACTTTAGGAGGGACTTTTCATAAATATATTCTTTCTTGCTCAGTAGTAGATTAATTATCTGACACCACTAAAGAGAGAGAGAGTCACACAGTTTGCCTCAAGAAGTGTCAGCTTTGACAGCTATTTAAACGACAAGTAGTAGTTGTTTAGGATTGAAGAACAATATTGCAAGTGAAATTACTATGATCTTATTGTGTTATATCTTAGGGTAAGTAGGTATGCAGTAAGTAGGTATCTCGGGGTGAACATAATCACGATAAATATCCTATAAATAATCATGGAACTGTGTTGTGACCATTGATTGTGTCGTGCTGTTTGTGACCAATGCAGTAAGGTATGTTGCTACGCAGGTTGATTGAAGTTTAACATGTGATACTGAAGTTTAGTATTGTCAATATATCCGAGCGCGTGGTCGATGCTACGCGTGTTCAAAATGCTGGCTTGGCCCGACACATAAGAATCGCCATTCAGCGTAGCAATGCCGCCAGCATGCTGGCTGGGTACGCTGCCGACTGGTAGTGGGTTTGAACATTTGGATTATCTCTAGACTTTCATCGGTCTGGATACAATCCTTTTGTGTTTTATGTAATAGGCTAAGTAAGGTAGCATAAGTAGTATTTGTAGTTTGTTGTAGTTAATAAAGGCTTAACTGAAACGTGGTCTTTAACTGCTGGCCTTTTGGAGAAACTTAGATTCACGCAACGGGCAATGGCGAGAGCTATGCTCGGAGTTACTTTGCACTATAGAATCCGGAACGAGGATATTCGCCAAAGAACCAAAGTTACCGACATAACTCGCAAGGTTTGCAAGTTGAAGTGGCAATGGGCAGGCCACATCGCTCGAAGAACTGACAACCGATGGGGATAGGTTCTTGAGTGGCGACCGCGAACCGGAAGACGCAGCGTAGGAAGGCCTCCCACTAGGTGGACCGACGACATTGTAAAAGTCGCGGGCAACCGGTGGATGCAAATGGTTGGTTGTCATACAGTGTGGCGGTCTAAGGGGGAGGCCTTCGTTCAGCAGTGGACGTCTCCGGGCTGATGATGATGATGATGATGAATAAAGGCTTATGCCATCAGGTACGTATTGTCACTAAATGTGACCATCATAGATTTCTGTGATGACAAAGCCTACTACGCAAGCGGCTTGCTTGCGTCACTCAAATGTTTATCTACAACATTTAGTGGTCAAGTATAGAAATGGAAGCATTAGAAACCAATTAGAAAGGTCACAGAAGTTCTTGTGGACAAAATCGAAATCACTTTGTAGTGATGTTAGTTAAGTGGTTAAATATAATAATCAATTGCCTACCCGGTAGCCCTCTAAATCGACAGTGACAATTGTATCCCAACTATCGAGCCTGTGCCTTCGACAACCGCAGCCTGCAGTAGCGGCTAAAATACCTCCAGCTAAAACTGCGCCTAGGACTACCCAAAGTTGTTTTTTATGCAATGAAGTGACGAGACAAGCGAGACGTTGGCCTGGAGGTAAGCATCACGCCTGCATCAACAGTAGCAGTGCCAGAATTGTGAAGTTGCGAACAAAAACCTGCGCCGCAACTGCACTGCGCTCGTCACCCTGAGATATTAGATGTCAAATCTCTTCATGTCCAGTAATTTCACTGGTAACATTGCCCTTCAAACCTAATCACAGTAATGTTGTAGTAGGTAAGTGCCGTGGGTCGTGGCGGCGGACGCAGTAGAATTCAGTAAAGCCTGTCCCACGCAAGCACTTCACGGCTGCCATAAGCTGCGTCAGTGTGAAGCATATTTCCATCATACTGTAATCCATCAATCACTATGGGGCGCTCAACAAGTCCAGTAGCAAACAGGCACAGACAGCGATATAAGTGCTAAAAGGAAACAATAATTCGTCATAAACCCTTTCAAAAATTATGAACAAATCAGTATCCTTCGTACGAATCGTCTTGTTTGTAAACTAAGGACTGAATTTAACTTGTTTGTTTGTCGAACAATGCCTTAGGTTTCCACGTCTTTTCACTATCTCACATCTTTCATAACTTTTATGGTTCGCTTACTGTCGCAGACTTGGAAAACAGACAACGCAAGGCCATCAAACTACGTGCCATCAGCGCAATCACAATATTTTACCAATCGATATAATATCTATTTGTAATTGATAAATGAATTACAGCTACGATGAATGTCTAAAATGATATCAGAATCGATTTTATCAATGACCCTGCTGGACAAGATTTGTACTTATGACACAGCGCAATTTAAAAAAAAATCTGTATTAATTTTATATTCAAATGTTTAACATTATAAAAGTTATTATTCTTATTATGTACACACATAATATACATAATTTGCTCTATTATTGTTACAAATATATTTGTTTATTTTGTGCAAGTACGTACTATAACTGCTACTTACGTTATTTTTTGGGAAGAGTTCACACTACGATATTTTCAAAGGCGTCGAGATAAGGGAAAATCTCTATGGGAAGACGTAAACATAGGAGATAGAGCTAATCATTCAGCTTGGTTACGCTGAGCCAAACGTAGATTACTATTTCATTTAAGTATATACTTATATAAGTAATATTAATTTATTATTCGAAAATATAGTCCCTACTAACTAAACCCAAAAATTGCAGACATTAGCTTTTAAAAGATTATAAGAATTTGCGTTATCTGTTGCATATTCATTTGTGCAACATGAATATGCAATCTTTTTTGCAAGATAATGACTTTCTTAGAATATTTATAGCTAGAAAATGCTGTCGAATTAGATCATTAGTTGATTTTGAATGACAGAAGAGCGATTTTCTTCTTAAAAACCTATCAATAGCAATTCTTTTGTTTTTTATTTATCTCTACCAAAGATTATTGTGATACTATTCTAGTCTACTCGTACAATCGACAGTCTCTATCTTAGTTGCAAAAGAAGCTCGAAGGACCAATATTGTAGCCGATCCCATAGGTTGAAAAGTCGTAAAACTATGATCTTATAATATGTAGTATATTTTAGTTATATATCTTTTATACATATTTATAAGTATTATAATATGTCATTGTTACTCACATGTTCTTTTCTCTATTCTTCACATAAGCACGTTTTCAATTATAGCTTTTTTTACATTTATTTCAGGCATCAGGTATTACGTAAAAAACGCCTACAATGATGGATACCTACCTCCTTGTTTAATCACTTACATGAGGTTAGGTAGCTCTACTTAAATATAATTTAATTTGTATGTAGTGTTTTAATGAGCTATAATTAAATTTTCAAACACGGAAATAAAATGATATTTTCATGTCGTAAAGACGCAGAGACTCGTGCATGAAAATTTATTAGGTAAGTAAATTCGCTGAAACACAATTTTCATTGTTCAATAATTATTAAATTAAATTATTCGTGCATTGATGTTAATTAATAGTAGCTCAATTAATTATGTGTGTTAATTTAACTAGTCAAAAATTGCATACAGTTTAATTTTAAGTGGCAGATGAGTTTTTTATTATGACGTCAGCTGTAATTGCAAGTAGGTAAGTGCCAACTGCATTGAAAACTTTTTGAATCTAATTGTCATTCATCCCATCATGAAAGACACTAGAAAAACCAGCAAAATTGCTAATTTTGTAAAGGTTACCAACGCAAAGAAAAAATATTAAACAAACCGCTTTATATGTAAACACAAGTAATCGCAATTTTTTGTCCTTACTTTTACTTGATCGGTAATTCATTATTATCCAAGAATCAACAAACGGTAGGAACAATACCAATCGCCTACTTTTACCTATTTACGTAACATAATTTAAAAAATGTCTACCGACCTTTTTGCCGCGTAAAATCCAGGCACAGTCCACAGAGGAAAAATAAAATGGAACAAAAACCACAGCAATGTTTTTCAAATTCGTATTTAGAACACTCGCGACGAGATAGCCGCTGGCTTAGGGCTGCCAACACGAGTGCGCGCCGCGGGCACGACGCGAGACGACTGAGCCTAGTATGCTCCGTTCAGACACAATTTTCCTATAACTTCGCGCGGGTTATTAAAACAATGAATCGTTTGTTTATATCTCATTAGCACGAAGGTTCAAGCTTACCTTTGCAACCTTTGCAGTTAATTCAATTTGGGTGATTTTAAAGCAAATTTAGAAGAAAGCTAGTTTGAACGCGGAGGTGTTTGCATTCGAGCGTGGCGAATACAACGCAGCCTCGCGGCAAGGTCAGCCGTTGGGATGATAGCTTTTTTATGCATTTAATTGGTTTTATCTAATGCTATCCATTCCGGTTTGTTTGCAATACAAAAAACAAATGTAGGTAGTAATTTTGATGGTATATACCGCATGTTCGTAGCATCGTAGCTTATTATTAGTGTACTAACTAGAATCAAGTACTATTATTTATTCAGTGCTAGAATTCAGAAATCCATTTGATCAGATCATAGTTAGCGTTTCATGTTTCTAGGCCGTATAATAATCCAGTTATCCTACGGGTAGTTTTGATGTTTCAGGAATGAAAATAGCCGAATTATGTGATATACTTAATATTAGATTTAACAATTGAAATTAAAGGCGTGACATTTTGGCCTAGTTCGTACAAAGATGTATAACAAATTTGTACCACTAAGTAGGTATTAGCTGCGTATTAGAAATGTTCTATAAGCCGATTACTACCTATTTTTCATTTTAATATGTTAATGACATATACATTTTTGCTTAATTATCTTAATTTATCTTAAGTATGCATATTACATTTGCCGGAAAATAGAGATAGCGAATCTAATTACTGCATGACAAAAAGAGAACACATGTACAATGTACATGCATTAGAAGTTTGTATTGTCGTACGTATCGTATATACGGCTCGAAAAGGCAGAGTATGACTGAAGCGAGTAGAGAGCCGGCGCCCAACATATAGTCTTCAAAATCCGTGCGGTTATTTCCTGTCCATTCATCTTATCATTGTCGCTGCTCTACATTATATAGATAGATTTTATTACATTCGAATGAATCCCATTCTAGGCTAGGTGCGTTTACTTTTCAAGCCTTGACCTTCCTACATCACAGCTAGAGTGCACCTGCAAGCTACTACAAAAGAAAATGTTACTCTATCTTAACATGTCAAATCTCTTCATGCCCTGTAATTTATTTGGTTTCTGTTTTATTTATGCGGAATTACGTACGTTTAATTAAGTCGGACAAAAATGTCTCAAAGCCACTAAGATTTCCATGGCAAAACTCTCTATTTATATTTAGCAGAGCTTTTCATCACTATTCATCTGCCATAGGGGTAGATTCATTCGAATCAAGATGTAAGATAAGTATATTTGTTGCTAGATTTATTCTCGTATCTCCATCTGGGGTGGTTTCCTTCGTTAAAAGGTCATGACCTGCCACTGGATCTTCCATTACCTAGCTGGGAATGAATCTTCCTTTATTTATAGTGGCAGTTCTTTTACCGAAACAGACAATTTATAAAATAATAAAGACTAAGTAGGTAATTGTCTTTGCATTTAACTTTTATACTACAACTATAAGTCCTTATTTTTCGAAAGATACAAGTCAAATTCAATGTTTCTTTGTTTGTTTTGTACATTTGAGTCTTACTGTACCTTAAGAACTGGTTCAATAGGTTTCCAATTAGTTCATAAAGAATTTAGTTAATCGAAGTTGTTCAAATTCACAGTAGGAGATTTAAAGTGAGTAGGTATAGGTCCTTAAAATCTTATTTGTTTTACTTTAATGGCGTTCAATAACGCTATTGATGATAATTATTATTATGAAGTTATAACATTTTATTTTGCAAAAACATTAGAATGTTTGACAAAAAATAAACAAAAGGTTAAATACACAAACATTATAATATTCCACTTTACATTTTTTAATACGGCTTTTTTTAAATATCTACTAGAGGTCGCCCACGACTTCGTTCGCGTACGGAAGAAATTCGCCCGCTCCGAAATACCGCTGGGAATATAATTATTACCGCTGAAAAATAATTAGTAATTAACTAATTATTTTTCTCCTCGTATTCACCACTTTTCCCCCATTTCACCCCCTTATATCACCCCTGTCAAAAAAAAATTGAAAACATTTTATTTATTTATTTAGGCTTCACATAGATAACTACATTCATTGTAATACCATAATCATGTAATCTAATTAAGCTAAATGTGCTATCTTTTGAAGGAAGCACCGCATGCATTTATTTTTACAATAAATCATTTTATTTTATTACACACTGGAAAGAAAGAAAGAAAGAAATATAATTTATTTTTCATCACACTTGCTCGTAAAGTGGATCTTATTGCATCGGTTTTAGGCTCATAATCCAAGCTATTACACACGAGTGCTTTTTACTTTACATTACGGCACTTGTACTATAATAGGTATAACCCGGTAAAGTCAAGTTTGTACGTGACTGCATAAAGACAAATACACCCTCCAAATTTCATGTCTGTACGACCAGCGGTTTAGGCTGTGCGTTGTCTGTCAGTCAATCAGTCAGTCTGGACAAATATTCTTAAAGTAGATGTAACAAATATAATAAGTTTGCACATTTTGGAGTATTATTTGCATTCCGTCAACGCTTATTGGTCATGACCTTTACCAGAGGGCGCGAAAGTGCTAAGTGAAGATTTTAGCACGTTTTCTTATTATAAGAGCCACAAGGTCGAGTTTACCGTACTTGCAATGATTCCATTCGTATAGATTTGTGGGCAACACAATGTAGACATTATTTATCTCTATTTTTCAACCGACTACAAAAAGAGGTTCTCAATTCGTCTGTATTTTTTTTTGCATGTTTGCTACGGAATCTCCGCCAAAATTATGAACAGATTTGATGACTTTTTGTATTTAGTACGTCATAGGTACTTCAGAGGTGATCCCATATAAATTTTAACGAAATATTTTCAGTAGTTTGGATTTAAATCAAAATAATCGGAAAAAATATGTCATTCAGGTAATACCTAATTGTTTTTTTAAAGTACTCGTTAATGCGCACGGTTACTGGCTGCATTGATTTATATAATCTATAATAATATCTAGACAAAGTCAAAGACATGAGAATGTTGGGGGGAGTCGGTAGAGTCGGTAGAGTTGGTAGAGTTTGGGGTAAAAAAATTGCTCGGGATGATTTAAAGTGGTGAATTTTGGGAGCGGCCGTATTTCTTCCGTACGCAGCGGACGAAGTCGTGGGCGACCTCTAGTAAAGATATAAGATTATACCAACACACTGCCCAACAATTACACACTGCCCAACAACGGAACTCACTGTGTCTTCCTTGTTTCCTGAGAAGTCTCTGTTTTCTTTGCTTTTTTATGGCTAGAGTCAGACTAGAGTGTATAGATTTTCTTTTAATAGACGTGGCCTCTTGGCAACGCAGGCATATTGGCATTCATCCTTGGTGGCCAAAAAAGTTACAAGTTAAGTTTTCTGGGTGAGTATGTAGACCATTCTTTTTTTTAGTGACAACCCTAGCCTTAAAAGAAAGGTAGCTATTTATATAATACCTTTTCAGTCAACGCTTGGTTTTTGTGTTATTCCAGCTACAATCGAAAATAGACATGGTTGCAGTTATGAATCGTTTTTTTTATCTATAAATATTGGATGTGATACAGAATATGCAAGAAAGATTCAAAACCGCGGTTAAACTGCACAGCTAGTACAAAAAAAATACTGTAATGGTGTAAAACCTCCTTGTTCCACTTGTCTTGGGATACAGGCTGTAAATATTAAAAGCAAGATTTCATATCGATTGCTCGAGAACCGTGACGAAAATCGATTTCACTCGCGGATTCATTGCCATGTCGGAAGGAAACTGGAGCGCACACGTAATAACTACCTACGATTCGAACAGTTGCCTTATTACGTACCAGTTGCGCCCTGTAGTTTTACCCGCGACATCCGCTTTCTTTCATAAGAATCTCACATACAACGCAGGTCTAAGTTTTTCCTTCATAATAGTTTTTTAATCAGGTGACTCATAAACTTTTTACCCGACTGTCCAAAAAAATTGTGTTACCTATATATTCAGGGTTCATGTTTGTATGTTATGTAAGTATGAGAGTTTCATTATTCCTCCATAACTTATAAATTCCAGAACAGATTTGGATGTATGGTGTAACGTTAGAATCCTTCTTACATCATCCCGAGTGACACTGGCTAAGTATATAGGTACTTACTTTTTTTTAAATAGATTTTTGGCAGAGCAGTCGTGTTTTTTATTTATTTTTAATTGTGTGGTTTAAGTGCTGTTCGATTGCAAGTGTATTATTCCTCTTCAATGAGAAATTAGTCGCACGTCATTTTTCGCAGTATTTCTTACTTACCTGACTGTTCAAAAACTCGTTTTTAATTCAATACAAATTAAATTATATTAAATAATTAAATAATAATAATCTTTGAGTGCACCTAGAACAAATACCTACTATAAAAAAAACGTAGGTAGTAATCCATAAAGAAGATCCATTATTTCTTTATGTAAAACGGACTGTAGCAATTTTCATACATTATTATATCAAATATCAGATAATAGTGTAGATGACTGATGTATAAATCGTTGAAACCAATAGCTTTGATGAAGAATTTATAGAGAGATAACTAAATATAGAGTTTATTGAAAAAAATTATTAAATCGGTTAATAATGTTCTGATATATGAGCGTTTAAAGTTTTCGTTAGAGCCAACTCTGTCCCTTTCCCACAAAACAAAAAATGACGTCACGCCTTACTTTCAGATGATAATTTATATGGCGTACAGAGAAGTGACGTCATGATTTGCTGTTTCGCCTCTCTGTCTAACCCTGTATATACAGTTTTAAAGATAGATCGTAAATTCCTGGCACACGTCTTTGTCCTACATAGTATCTAAGTAGATTTTTATCATATCTGTAGATCCCAAATAGGGCTTAGACAATGTTGTGACCGGGGCGGAATACTAACGAGGAAGGCTACTTTGTTCGATCGGGAGCCTTGACATGGGCTATAAGTAATACTGGAGGTATTTAAAGGCCTTAAGAGTAGACAAGTTGGTCACTTCTCCATAGAAACGCGGTAGTCTTACTACTCCACTATGTAATTTTGTAGGTCCAAGACTAAGTATTATATCGATTAATCTCTTCATTATCTAGGATTTTAAATTATTACGAAAGTAAAAAGTTAATAAACATGAAAGTTATGAGCCAGGAAACATCTTGTATTTTAGCTCAATTTTAACACCACATTGGACGTAAATAAATAATATAAGGAAAACGAAAACTCTAAAATTATTTATCAAGCGGCATAGTTTAGTCCATAAACATTTCAAATAACTTAAATTGGCATAAATTAACTCAGAGTTTATTCAACCACATTACTGCAGCCAAAGGTCGACAAAAAATATTTGCGCGCTCATTTATCTTTCTTTCTCCCTTTCCCACACTTTGTTTGATGAAGAGAGCATGCTTTTTAGCCGCGCCCACCGATGAGTTCGAGCCGTCAGCTTGTCGATCCTTAAGGCGGTCTTTTCCCAAGTTTAGCTATCAAAGTTCACCTTTTTATTTACAAGACTGTCCTAAAAAGTGTGTAACGTTTTCAAGGTTCATGACATGTATGTGAGTTTCTTTATTCCACCTTAATTTCTAAATGCCTGAACAGATTGGGATGTATGGTGTATCGTTAGAGTTCTTACATCAACCCAAATGACATAGCCTAAATTTTTTTTGGAAAAATCATTTTTTGCCAGTGCATTCGAGTTTTTTTTAAATTAATTATGGCTTGGAAACTATTTAAAAAAAATTACTTATTAAGTTTTGTTTACTTATTTATTAGTTTATTGTCAACGTTTTTAAAAATAAATACATAAGTACATAACATATTTAAGGGTAAGCTCCATAGTAAAGTTGTTCAGTATGAGTAATGTGTGTAGAGTGGTACCTTTAGTAGTAACTTTTGTAGTGGTAAGACTCTACTGCAGAGTCCGACTCGGAAAGTACCACATCCTTGCCAGTTATTCAAACGCCAAGCAGTAGTGTGCAAACATTACTGTGTTCCGGCTTGAAGGGTAATGTTAATGGGTATGAAGAGATTTAACATCTTATATCTCAGGGTGACGAGCGCAGTGCAGTGCGGCGCAGGATTGTGTTCGCAAGTTCACAATTCTAGCACTGCTATTGATGGCAGGCGTAACGCTTACCACCAGGCGAACGTCTTGCTCGTCTCGTCACTTGATTGTATAAAACAAAAGATAAGTACTATAACCTCCTATCGGCATACTAAAGCGTTCCACGTAACTCTATTTAGAATTCAGAAACAATTAGATCAAGCACCGAAGCAAGCAAATCGTATTGAAACTAAAAGTGACAACATTATGCGAACTGCGCGTGCGCTTGTGTAATGTTAACCTACATGCGATTGGCGTTAGACATTAACACGCATTCATACATACAACCACAGAATGCATAATAATTACTTTTCAAACGTCCTGCCACGGAATAAATAATAGTACTCCGTAGTCCTCCTCGACAATGTTCAGTCACATATTACACGTTATCAACACAAAGGAATGCATTATATCCCAAGGGATTATAACTTATGATAATAATAACATATTGTGATTTCATTGTAAATAGAGTTTTTCGAAAATCGAACTGACCATCATAAACAGAAAACAAAAAAAACAAAAGTGCGACTGGGTTCTTTTTAACGAAATGTTATCAAGCCAGAGGGTAAACCTTCCTACGATGGGTTTTTATTGCCTCGTACTACTACCTCTATTATAGAAAGTACGCTGGACGACAATATGAAATATTGTCGATAGCAAATTGAAAACATTTGATTTTTGCCATTTTAGCGCGGATAGCCAACGGATAGCAGTGTGAGCGTCCATGGAACTAATATTTCTGAATACTATCATATATATTAGTACCAGAGAAGCTCTAAGGGCGCTTCAAATCGGCACAAAAAACTGACATTTCCTAGACAATATATAGGCCAGCGTACTTGCATAACAGAGGTCAGTGTCTCGCACGCACTCTGAAGGTATCGATCCCCAAGCCACCTGCCAAGCCTGGGGATTATTACGACCACTGCCTTCGACCAAGGGCTGCCACCACTTTTTAGGAAAGCATCTAACACGCGTGTAAAACGACACGTTGTTAGTATCGGGTAGACGTGTGTAACTCAGCTCTGAACCGGTTCAAATATACAGATCACTAGAGAAGTTTGACTCGCCGAGTCACAGCTCAATCCAAAGCGCGGTTCACACGCAGCTCGCGGCTCAGCTGGTCGGATTCACGATATTATCACTTTTAGCGCATTACGGAACGCAGCAACAGAAGAGCGGTTGAACCGATTTTTGCCGAGCGACGAAGTGAGCGCGACGCGATGCCGAGTATGCACCGCCCGCGCCAATGTAACCCACTGGAGTCGGTTCGCCACAGATTGAATGAATCTTCTGAGGCATAACGAAGTATTTAGAGCGGAATGAGCTGATCTGTGAGTCGGTTCAAGAATTCAGCTCATTTGAATGAACCGTGATCTGAACCGCAGCTCACGAATATCTGTTGAGTTACCCATAGCTAGTATCGGGTCTTCATAGGGTGTTGAACGTGGCGGCGGTGGTCCTTGAAGCCTGAAGCCAAAAAGATTCCCGGGGAAATAAAAGCCGATATTTCGAAACCTTGTAATGGTTTATTCACTTTGCCGTAATGCTCAAACAATCTGACCACCCACACCGTTCATGTCGTCACCGCGAGTTAAGGAATCGCTCTCATTTACTAACGCCATCTAGTTTTAATCGGCTGAACTATTGGACTTGATCGATGGGTTCAAGTTTTGAAATAGTGCGTGAAGCGCGTCAAACATAGGGTGAAACTTTCTGTGCTAGGCACGGAAAGGCTTCTGGTAGACAATGTATCAACACCGCGGCCTTACGATAAATAAATTACAGAACAATGAATTATTTTCACTGCGCCTCCATTGATGACACTATTAGGTATTATGATTGGGTACAATAGGTGACGATATTTGACAACAGTTCATATAAATTACATGCTACTATTACTAAACTCAGTCTGTTGATACCTGTTGATGCTAGCAATGGGCTTGTTAACAATAACTTGTCGGTCTTCGCAGAACGAATATAACCGCATGGGGTAGACGTGTTCTTGAGTGGAGACCACGAATCGACAATCGTAGCATAGGTTGGCCTGAGACTAGATGGAGTGACGATTTACGTAGGATATCTGGCAGTGGTAGGAAGAGAAAATCCCAAAATCGGGCCGAGTGGTATCTTGATTATGATGAAGTCTACCTGGTCGATTTTTGGTCAATTTGTGGTCATGAGACAATACTTAAAAATTCTTTATGATGAAGTCTACCTGGTCGATTTATAGTGTATTAGTAGTCATAAGACTAAGCTGAAAAAACTTTATGATGAAATCTACCAGGGGCCGTACCGTGAACTGCTTAGAGCGGTACCGAATACGCTCAGCTGCTGACGCTGTGCGACTGTGAATTTTATCGCCTCGCATTAAGGTTCGCGGTCACGCAGTGTCGGCAGCTGAACCTATTCGGTCCCGCTATAAGCAGTTCACAGTACGGCCCCTGGTCGATTTGTAGTCTATTAGTGGTCATAAAAGTAAGCTGAAAAATTATTTACGATGAAGTCTACCTGGTCGATTTGTAGTCTATTAGTGGTCATAAGACTAAGCTGAAAAAATCTTTATGATGAAATCTATCTTCTTACTTTTACTTCTTACTTCTATCTTTAATCTATCTATCCGTTTATGGAATTCGCTACCGGTCACCATCAGACAATCTCAGTCTTTAAATGTGTTTAAGAACAGATTGAAAGTGCATTACCTGTCAAAGTGTACCTAGGGTTTGTCGGCTGTGCTAGAACAATTACTACTGATCATACCTGATTGTCCTATATGACCGTTTGTTGGATGCTGCTAGGTTCAAATCAGTTTTCATGGATTACGCGTATTAAATATATATTATATTTATTTATAGTATTTATTGTCATGTAAGTATATAAATTATTATTGTTCAGTTATGTATCTTGTATTTAATAGTATTATTTTATTGTATTTATTAATAAGTGTTATGCATCTCCCGTCTGTTTTAGATTTCATTTATTTCAAATCAATGGTTGCCTGGAAGAGATCGCTGTCAGCGATAAGGCCGCCACTTGTGGCACTAGTTCTTAAGGTTCTTTCTTTTATTGTTATTTTTGGTGTGCATAATAAAGTGTTTCTATCTATCTATCTATCTGGTTGATTTGTAGTCTATTAGTGGTCATAAGACTAAGCTGAAAAAATAGGGGGGGGGGGCAAAATCGCCACGCTTAGCAGGTGGCTTATTATCACAGTAAAAGTTACTGCCCGTGCCGCGTGTGGTGAGAAATTGTAATTCATCACGACACTCAAGTTTTTCCTCTCCAACACCGATTGATCAGCAAGGCTAGGTATCGATGGCACGAACTCGTACTAATGCCAGTAAAAAAGGTACTCGTACCGGTGGCGAAGCGAGGACACCCGGTTTTTGCCCGCGATGCCTCAGATATTCCGGCTAAGCTGAGAACTGGGACAATGGAAATATGTATTTAGTATTTACATTGATTTGAATATGAGGCTAGCCAGCAGCTGCTGTCCTATTAGATAAACTCAGAGTCACGCAACGGGCAATGGAGAGAGCTATGCTCGGAGTTACTTTGCGCGATAAAATCCGGAACGAGGATATTCGCCAAAGAACCAAGGTCACTGACATAGCTCGCAGGGTTTGCAAGTCTAAGTGGCAATGAACAGGCAACATCGCTCGACGAACTGATGGGGAGGAAAGGTTCTTGAGTGGCGACCGCGAACCGGGAGTCGCAGCGTAGGAAGGCATCCCACTAGGTGGACCGACGACATTGTAAAAGTCGCGCGCAACCGGTGGATGCAAATTAATGGCAGGTTGTCGTACAGTGTGGCGGTCTAAGGGGGAGGCCTTCGTTCAGCAGGGGACGTCTCCGGGCTGATGATAATGAATATGAGGCTAGGATGTAAATGATGGAGTCTAAATTAAAATACAAAACGCATTGATTTCGTGTTCATGAAAATATACAATACAATAAAACTTTATTGCACACCAGAAATATAGAACAACTTATACAACTAGTCAGGGTACATTATTTGGTAGTACAATGGGCAGCCTTATCACCTTAAGCGATTTCTTCCAGGCAACCTTTGCAACCCTATATATAATTTTTGCTGAACATTTCACAAATCGCCAGACGACTTCTAACCCCAACCTGTTCCCCGAACTAAGCTAGCTTATTCAAGGCGTATAACAACTTACCTTAAAAAAGGCAACTATAAGTCATTAAAGTAAGTACATAATTATATTTTTAATCTAGCTGCGGCCCGCGGTTTTACCCGCGTGATGATGAATAACGATGATGATGTTAGTAATTAAAAGTAGCCTATAAGTTATTTCGAGAAATAAACTATCCTTATTCCGAGTTTCAACCAAATCCGTTCAGCCTTTTTGGCGTGAAGTGACACACATACCGACGAACTTTCGCATATAACATATCAGTTGTGTGTACATAAAGACAGATTTATGATGTCATACAAGACATTATTTATATCAACCTACGCATTACATATTGTTTTATTGTGACGATAATGTCCGCTCATACAAAATTCAATCATACACAAACTACATTCAAAAAATCAGACGGTCGGTGACTCGGCCACCTGAAGTAATTCAAACACAACTCTACGTTTACAAAGATAAAGATTAATTTACAAAGACTATAGCGTCTTTTTCTAGGAAGTTAAGGTTATGAATCACATACAATAATTACGTGGTCGATATTTTCAAAGCGAACAAAAACTATAGATTGCTTGCATACTTGAAAGAAGTAATAACTAGTCATGTAACTTTTTTTATGATGTCATGATGATACGGATACCTGCTATCAAAGTTTGTATTTCTTGATCCTTGTTTTTTTTTATTTTTTTTTATTTTTAGGTTTGCCTTTGACTGCCATCTCGTCTGATGATAAACGAAGATGCAGTCTAGGATGGAGCACGCTTGCCTAGAAAAAAACCGATTCACTTGCGACTTGAAGACACCCAAATTATAATTAACGGGAATATATGTCTGCCCGAGTGAGTGTACTCGGGCAGACATGCTTGCACATAACGTTACTTACTCTATGCTTGCACACTTCTTTTGGTGGTTGAAAATCTGTCAAAGGTGTGGTTTTTTTTTCTTTGTTTTTGGCATCGCACGTTGTGCATTCTGCCAGTGTCAAGTTTATGAATTTTCAAGTACTTATATTAAAATCAAGTCATGTCATGATATTACAGTCAGTCACACGAAATTAGTCATAGTCGAGTCCAAATCATGCCCTAGTAAAATTGTGGCGACTTTACTATGAGCTTCTACGGAGTTTTGAATACAACACAAAAAGACATGTTTCACCACATTATATCACTTGCCCACACTCGTGCATGTAATTCAACACTCAATGAATAAAACACCACCATTTTTAATCATTAATTCGCGAAGAAACACAAGTTTAAGAAAATAATAGAATGCAACGACATGATTTTTCCGTGTTCCGTCCAAAAAAAACAAAAGGTGTGGTTGTTCCCCAGGTGGAATCTGCTATAGAGTCCTACCACTACAGCAAACCCTTGTCTACGGTCGTCACTAGATACGTAAAGGTATAATACCAAACTCTTTTTAAAACCTTTTTATGAATTTGTGGTCTAGCGTCTCTAGTCATTTGTCTCGACTCAGCGATTTCATAATCAAGATTTTCATGTTTTTCACAGTAAAATCGAGTGCTAAAAATGCGTAGTAAATTTTTTGTTGTCATGATATTTGTAAGAAATATTTTGCTAGCATTTTTATAGATTTTGATTGTATCTTTATGCTAAAAAGGAGACTCCAACCACTAGCAATAAGCAAAGTTTGTAAAAGAAAATAACATAGGTCTCGAGGGTAGAGAGGCAATTTGGCCATTATGTCCACCACGCTGCCACGATGCTGGTCCACTTTCGACGATTCAATACGTCATTGGTTTCCTTCTCCGGACAAAATTATGCAAATATACTCACGACGATATTTTCACCGAAAAGCTATTTTTAAACACGTTCAAAATGAGTTTTTTTTAATTATATTCATAGCATAATCACTAATGGACATAAGGCTACCCTTGAAGGGGGTTTGGGCCAAATCCACCTAGCAGGCCGAGTTGCGGGTTGGTGTATTCACATTAATAATTAATAATAATATAAATTTAGTGTAGCATCGATTTGGATGAACTGTTAAGGTGTGACAACTGTTTTAAATAAATAAATAAATAAAATTAAAATAAAACAATACGCCATTGAATTTCTGCTCTGGACGTATACAGATTTGATTCACCTTTTTAATACCTAAATCATCATCATCATCATTTCGATTCAAGGCTGACAATTGATATTTTTTATTTTTTTTGATAATGATGATGATGATACGTAAATTAAGAACTCAGTGGAGGTACGTACTAGTACTATTGGGGGGCTGTAGTGGGGGCTCGGAATCAAACCCAAGACCTCAGGATTGCGAGCCGCGTCTTCTCCCAGTAGGTTACCATGGATTCTCCAACGGCTTCCAGTGTTTGTTGTTCAGAGATACTTATTCACAGAAAACACAGGAAATCGGGTTACTTTGTTTTATAATATGTTGAGGATGGCCAAGTAGTATACAAAGGTCGGAAAGCATCTCATTTCCCACGAGTGTCTCGCCGCACCCACCTGCCAGACAATGCAGTGTTATAAACGGAAGCTGTTATCAAAACGAATTGAGATGAATCGAAATCATTGAGGAAAGTGTCCGATTCTTTCGGAAACATTTGCTAAAATAATGTTTAATGTTTAAGAAATACAGATGATAGTGTTGAATTTGATAAGATACCTTATGTTAATGTTTAATCGGTGGTCGGAGATTTTATGCTATTTATACAAACAAACTGCTTTACTTAAAAACGTCGCTCAAACTTAATAACTGCTTAAGATGCTCTGACAACTTCTCAATGATGTGAAGTGTCACGTGCAAGTACAAGACAGAGAAGTTTAAGCACTGATTAAGTTTAAGCAACGTTTTTAAGTAAAGCCGGTAGTGTGGTCGTCTATTGGGAGACCCCTTGACCTGAAATCATGAGGTCGCGGGTTCCAACCCGGGCCAGTACTATGGAGTTCTTTGGAATTTATGTACGGATTTTCGGACCACCGATTGTTAGGAAGAAAAAAGGAAATCTGCATACTTCCGGAGAATAAATTCAATGGCGTATATGCGTCCACCAACTGGTCCAGCGTGGTGGACTCTCCCAAAGACTAATTATGCTATACAAACTTTGGGCCGAAGATGAAAAAGAAACTATATAAATATACTGGAAACCTTATAAACATTCAAGCCGTTTTTTTATTTATTTGATAATAATTGCAAATATTCTTAATTCTACAAACAGGTATCTTCTATAATTCCAACTCTGACAAGACCTCAAACTTTACTTTTAAGCCTCTGAGTACATAATAGCTGTTGTCTGACAATGTGACCGACAGCGCAATTCATATTTTCTAAAATGATAATGGAGGTTTTTTCCCGCGCTGAAACTACTAATTACTAACGAGTACGTTAATAATCACTACCCGCAGCTAAATAATTATTGCTATCATAATACCTGATTACCTGCGACCAACCTAGAGCACAGAGTAAACAGCTGACAGAAAGAAACCTCAGAAGAGTGGGGACCTAAGTACCTGAAGGAACCAATTTTTTTAGTTGATTGTACACCAGCTATTAAAAGCCCCTTCGATGACTTGGCTGTGCCTCATAGAGGGCACTGGGATCTGCATTGGTAGGGTACGTATTGGTACCCCCTTAGTATACATTGCTTACGCAATACTCTTGGAAAATGTTAAGCATTTTTCTTAGCATTTCAACCACAAAATAGAGTTGTTTGATCATAAGATGCACTGCCGCCTTCTGCAGACACATGTAAAGAGGATCCGTATATGAATCCTTTCGGATTGATCCTCAAAAACAAGTCTCAGGAAGAGGATGCGCATGTAAGACGTTGCAGACGACGATTTTATTGATATACCACATCAAGGAGTGGACTGGACTATCCACTAGTTTCTAAAAAACAATATCTTTTGACTACTGAGTTTTGTCTCCAAACTTCATTTAAAAAGATGCCAACTAATGAAGATGTTTATTTCTTCTTCTTGACGATGTATTAACGATAGTCAATTTATTGACAACATCAATAACAGATTAGGTGTTGCTCGCGCTTTTGTGTTCCTTGATCTTTCTTCTTTCTTTGGTGCCTTCCTCCCATTCTAAAGTGAGAACGGGGCCACCTGCGAGCTTAAAAGTCTTCTAACCTGGTTTTAGAAGCCCAAAACCAACTCCAAAGTCCTGAGCATTAGGTCTTACAATAAGCTGGTAACACCAAACCGTATTCTAAAATATAACTGGAAATAAAATTTGTGACACCAGGTGCCATCACTACAGATGTAGTGCCATCGAATCACACATAATTATTTCTTTTAAGAACTGCTTATAAAGTTTTATGGCGAAGGTGCTCTATTAAATAATCTTTTAAGTACTGTATTGTACCAAGGGTCTTCAACCAGTGTGTGTTGCCTTGCCAGTGATGACATATGGAACTCAAACGTGGTCTTTAACTGCTGGCCTTTTGGAGAAACTCAGAGTCACACAACGGGCAAAGGAGAGAGCTATTCTCGGAGTTACTTTACGCGATAAAATCCGGAATTACGATATTAGCCAAAGAACCAAAGTTACTGACATAGCTCGCAGGGTTTGCAAGTTGAAGTGGCAATGGGCAGGCCATACCGCTCGAAGAACTGATTACCGATGGGGAAGAATGGTTCTCAAGTGGCGACCGCGAAATGGAAGACGCAGCGTAGGTAGGCCTCCCACTAGGTAAACCGTCGACATTGTAAAAGTCGCGGGCAATCGGTGGATGCATAATTTGCATATGGCAGGTTGTCGTACAGTGCGGCGGTATAAGGAGGAGGCCTTCATTCAGCAGTGGACGTCTTCCGGCTGATGCACAGTATTGTAGCCTATGAGCTGTGCCTCTGCAAGTGATTATATTCTGCGTATGCAGTGTTATATCTAAAACGAGGATGTTCGCTCGCAGTGGCACCACCAGGCACCAGCCGGCGCTCGTGACGTCACCGCTGTTTGTTTTTATCTGCCCATCGATTAAAACACTTGCACCACTAACACACTAAATGCATAACCGATACAGCCTGTCTCGACAGATCAATGAATCTTAGTTACATTCGATGGTTTTTGAATGGGTGACTGAACTTCGTGCTGACCTTGTCAGTTGTTTTTTCGTCCCTTTTTTTCAAATTTCTAAATTAATTTCTTGTTTCGGACCATATACCTAAATTACGTTAACTTACAGTTAACTTTAAAATATTATGAGGAAGTGACTATTTATTCGACTGGGTACCGTCTCCATCACCAGGTTAATAGAAGTACGTGTAGGTACTAAGTTTCAGCAGCCATAGCAGGTTTATAAAGTGACAGACAATAGTCTATAATAGCTCCGAAAGAAAGACATCTATGCTATTGATAAACCGTTGAATAATTAAGTAGTGTTTAAAAAAAAAAACATTCAAAATTCAAAAACTTCAAATTAATATGGGACCACCTCGGGAGTATATACCCTTCCAAATAAAAAAGATTTTTTAAAATCGGTCCACAATTGACGGAGAGATCGGTGAATATACATAAATAAAATTAATAAAAAAATAACATACATACCGTCGAACATAGAACCTGCTCCGTTTTCGAAGTAGTAAAGTTGTGGCGGCTTTGTTAAGGGCTTTTACGGAGTTTTGAAAACAACAAGAAAAATTATAAGTTTTCACCACATATTTTTTTGAAAATTCGCAGTTAGCGTATTGAATGAAAGTAGACATTATTTTAGGGTTCCGTACCCAAAAAGAATCCAACTGTACCCTATTATTAAGCCGCCTGCCGTGTCTGTATGGCTGTCCATCTGTCTTACCGGTCTTTACTGACCTATATTCTCGTAAATCGTAATAGATAGCCGGTTGAAATGTTCACTGAACATTTCTTACTATCGCGGATTACCCAGTACTTGTGGTGGTACGGGACCCTCGTTGTCCGAGTCGCAAGAACGAGTCAGACTTGACGGCTTTATTTTTCATTGAACCACGCTGGCAAAGCCGCGGGTAAAAGCTAGTACTCTATATTTATTTTGCAAATAAATATTTAATTTGCAAAATTATTATTTATTATTATTTATTGCAAATATTTATTTTTCATTTCAGTATCACGTTCAAGTGAACTATTTAACTATTCAAATCACCAGTCATATAATACGGATTTTAACCTCAACTTAATTGTTAACGACGACGATGTAAAATATCCATCTTAGCTTAGGGGAAATAGGTCATAAGACTGAGGCGATAGAGTTTAGAAACAAGCAAGTATAGAGCTGGGTGCAACGCTCGTCATCTTCCTAACATAAACGCGGGTTGTACTTGACTTCTAACTTGGTCGATGAGCGGGTACAGACGAGTGCAGAATCTGGATGCAACAGAAACTAAAAAAAAAATTGGTATGAAGCAATAAAAATATCAGGTCTATGGCACTGTACCCAGTGATTAAGTACCCAGAGGCGCTAAATCCTCCAAGCACTGTACCACACTAATAACACAATTATAGGTGTCATCTTTTCTTAAATAATTTCCAAAATGATCAACATTATGTTTTTCTACTAAGTTTTTCTTATTAACTATGCTGATTAGAGTCCTTATTTTACCGAAATATGTTTATTTATTCGAAGATCTATCCTGAAAACTCATTACTTAAAATCCATCTTTATATATAACAGGTATCAAACCAGACTCAGCGAATCTCCTTAAGAATGAATAGCTCTTTATACGCTTCTAACCCCTTCTCCGAAGAAACTATTGATGCCGGAGAAGAACGAATGAACAGCCTTAGTAAAACCCGTAGAGAAAATTGGACGCGAACAATAACTGAAGTCGATATGACGCATAACAGCAAGAAAGCTTGGTCCACCCTTCGGAAGCTCACTAAGCCCCCCGCTCAACAAGCTATACCCTCTAGCTGGTATCGCCCCACCACCAGTGCGACGAAATGTTGCCTGCGCCGCTGAAAAACTACGCCAATAAACTGATCACCGCCACTCCATGTACAATACACAGGTATCCTATAGCCGCCTCAAAAGCCGTAAAAGCTTCCTGAAACACACGACTGCTTTAGAGGGTCACCCAAGGGACGCTCGAATTGCTTTGTGGCAGGAGGCGCACGGCCCGCCTCCCAACTATATTGCCCAAACTGAGGAACCCAGGCCATGCTGAGCCATGGCCCACCTGGAAAACCCTGAACCGATTGCGGTCCCAGGTGGGCCGAAGTCGGGATAACTTGGCAAAGTGGGGCTATATCAAAGATACCGACACCCAATGCCTCTGTGGTGTGTTCCCGCAGACAATGTCACATCTTCTGGACTGTGCGGCGTGCCCTGCAATCTGCTCCCTTAACGACCTACATAAAGCCACGGATAGTGCTTTAGAGGTGGCCGAGTTTTGGTCGACACTTGATATAGCTACGAAAACGAAACATCGACTCGAAAAGAAGAAGAAGATTACTTAAAATGTTCTATACAGAAAAAACATATAGTAACCTCTAACTATTTAGATTTTGTCTTAAGGTGCATAGCTGCACTCTGCCAGAATCGAGGCGGAGTCGAGGCGGCGGCGTGGTAGAAGATCCAAGACTAAGGCGTCTGCGCCGCGGCGCTGCCTCGTCCTCTTCCCGTCGCCGCCCGCCCGCCTCTATTCCGCCTCGACTCTGACAGTGTGCACTAACTAATTCGATTGCTATAAGCCAGAAGAGGTGCGCCTCCACCTCGACACCGACTCGATTCTTCATTCTATGCGCAATGCGCCTAGTTTTGCGAAGGAGATAAAAAATATCATCTGATAGCTCATCATCATAACATCATCATCTTCGAACTAATTTATCACCGATTGTTAGAATTTCATATAATCTATATTTTCGTTACACATTTTTGCTTCAAGACTCCTATTTCATCTCTAGTCTGATTATGACAGCAAGTTTCCTGATATCTGAAGGAATTTAGTGCTGAAACTGAACCTCATATCAGTTGTTGTTTAACTTCGATGCTGTTAAGACGTATGTCTTAACTTGATAGAATGAGGTCGAATGTTCGAACTTCTGAGGTTAGTTATTAGCTGTCGGTTATAAGTACAAATAGCTTTAGTTTCCCTTGGCTTCCTATTTTATCTCTATCGAATGGCTACGCCATTCACAGCATTGTCTATTTATAATATTTTGGTTCCCGTTGATGAATGTCTTAATCCAAAACCCCACTTCTATTACCCAGACTCATGGCTTTAGAATAGGCAATGCAGGAACGCAACGGAAATGCAAAAAGAGAAGGAAACTTGCAGAAATCGACCGTTCACAAAAAAAATACCAGCACAGATATAAAAAGTACAGATGTTGCGCAGAAATTACATGAAGCCTTGTAATTTTGCATATCATTCGCGAACCACAGTAAGTAAGGCATCGACGTTTTACGTGCTTGTAGTTCATTGTGATTCGGAGATTTTGACACTTGGGAGGCTTCACCCATTTTCTACGCAATATTTACATATGTATTTTTTATATCTGTGTTACCCAATGGGATTGGGCGATTCTTTCTCCTCCGCTGATATTTGCCTCGTGGAAATGCATCCTTAAAACTTCTAGGCCCCGGCTCCCGGCCCAGTTGCGTGTTGCCGCCACATACGCCATTGATTTTCTTGTCCGGACGTATGTAGATTTCCTCATGATGTGTTCCTCTACACAAAGGCCAAATCCGTAAATAAACTCCAAAGATCTCATTAGTACGGTCCTGAGTTAGAATCCGCGACCTCACTATTTCAGGTCTAGCGGTCTCCCAATTAGGCTACCACGGCGTATTAGGTTACCACTACTTAAAAGGCTACTGCTGCTTCTGAGGGTACCACGACTAGGCTACCTCGGCTTATTAGGCTACCACGACTTATTAGGCTACCATGTCTTAAGCCTGACTCCTAGGAAATGTTATCTCGTGCGCACCTGTACAGAGTACAGGCGAGGCGTGAGTGTTTGAAGGTCAGCACCAACTATGCAGCGCAATCACGACTCCATCATACCCAGGCTCAAAAAGATCCATATCCCAACAAAACAATACGGCAAACTGAACTTTATTCACAAGTAATAAAAGCGCACTTTGTTAAGTTTTCTAACCCGTTTCATCTTAACCTGTACGCGGATAATAGGTATAATTGATATCATTAGTTAATAAAATAGTAATGTAAGATCTTACGCTATTAATTAGCGTTTGTTTTTGTTGTTACTATTTGTGACTTAATGAGCAGGTGTTTGTTTACGCACAGGAAGTAGCGATACCACGAGTAACAAGTTTTTAATCTAAGTTCAGTGTTATTTAGATAATTGTTGCTGCATGATGAATAACTTGAGAATGACCGAATCAATACAAGGTCATTAGTAAAGCTAATAGCAGACAAATTATCTTATGTTCGTGTCGTTCATTCCGCGCATTACACTCGAAGTGAAACGTGAATGCAAAATGAATCAAAAGTGACGAGTACATTAATTAGTTAATCAAATAAAGAGATGTTGCATTTCGACAATCGGCATCATTCACTCGCGCTCCGAATGAACAAAAAATTTAACGTCTGAACGCAGAGAGAACGTTCACTCAGGTTCGATCGTTTCATCTCGCGCCCTCACAGTAACTGGGAGCACCCAGACGAAAATAAAATCTAAGTCATAATTATGTCGATTATATTTAACTAAATTAAGACAAAATCAAGTCAAACTTGTCTTTTTTCATTTAGAAGTATACATTTTCCATAACATTTGATTGGATTTTGACTTACTTATTTGGCTTAGTTATGATGGATTTAAGACAAAAAAAGACAGTAGACAATGTTAGTAAGTATAGTTCGCTTTCTTTACTTTCCAAAAAGGCCCCAAATTCATGTGTGCCCAAGGACCCCTAAATCAAAGTTTAAGACTGCCTTGGTTAGATTGAAGTGTATAATGATGATGATGACGATGATGATGAAAAGCAGTCATGCCGTTGCGGAGATAAAGCTGCCTCATGCAATCCGGTACCGATTCTCATTAGTTCTGTGACTTTGCACTGCCACAGCACATGCTCTACGGTTTCATTGTCCTGCATGCAGCCACGGCATAACGGACTGTCTGTGGATCCCAGTTTGTATTAGTGGCTGTTCAAGTTACAATGACCGGTTATAAGGCCTACTAAAAGACGAAGGTCCTGTCTTTACAAATTCAAAAGATTGTTAGTAATCTGTGTTTTGGGAACTAATTAATGGAAGCCAACCGAACGGAATAATCATTCAAGTTTTGGCTGGAGAAATGACGATATATTAAAAATTTATCAATTTTCATTATTTTTCCCATAACCAGTGTTATGTGACCTTGCTTCTTGCCAAATTTCGTGATTTAACAGGAAGTACCCTATGAATTTTGATTTACGTGCGAGTCTAAAAAACACTAGAAAAATGGCTGTAATTATTGATTGCGTTGACTTAGAAGCTTGATGTTTTTACAGCTCTAAACTTACGCATTCGATATTAATTTCAACTTGATACCTCCACTCGTTTTAGAGAAAAAGGGCCTTGACGGACAGACAGACAGACAGACGACCAACGGAGTGATCCTATAAGGGTTCCTTTTTCCTTTTGGGGTACGGAACCCTAAAAACACCTAAAAACTAAAAACTAGTCATAGGTATATGTTTAGGTTTAATTTCTTTAATATGATGTGTTTAATTGTCTGATTTTCTTTTGTTTTTGCGTGTGTTATGTTTTTGTCACAAATAAAGTCTTTTCTATTCTATTCTATTCTAAAAAGGAAAAAAAAGTTATATGTTCAACTACGCTTCGCGTCTAATTTTCAATGTGAATGAATATAACGCTCTGTACGTAGTGCTATTACGTGTTCTGTGGCATTACCTAATAGCGTTATGTACAGAGCTAAGCGTCTAAAAATTATACGCTCCAGATAGAATATTGGTTTATATTGAGCGAAGTGGACCGGCGGCCCTCCGGTTGATTGATGTTGTTTTACTTGAACCTGTGTCAAGGTTTCAGGCCGGGGAAATCTTCGCCTGATATAAATATTTATTGTACGGTTAGCAGAATACATTTCAGGCCCTTACAAACATTACAAATTATCAGTACTTAAGGCTTGGGTGCTTGGGTCTCCTTTTTATCAAATGCAAAATATTAAATACACCATAACCATACACCAATTTTCATCACTATAACTTCAAAAATAAAAACACACAATTTCAGCCCCCATTTGACCCTCACACCATTTATTTATTTGGTTATTCATAAGTCCTACAAGTTGGTAGGTTGGTACAAGTTGCGCTCTAACTGCTAGAACTTGCCATTATAGGCGTATGAATATAAAATGTCACTAAGTAGGTAAACAATGCAAATTAACCATACATTCATAATAATAAACAAATAAAAAGTTAAATAAGAATGGCGGTATTGGCGAAAAATGGCGGCGATCTTGACGTCGAATAGTCGCTTGAGATAAATTTTATTTATTAAATTCGCAAATTTGTGTAACGTCCTCTAGTTCTGTGTCCCATAACTTTTAATATTTGAGATACTATAATAATTCACAGATGGCTCCGAGCCGTGGTGTATCTCAGCGCATGTATAAATATGTTTTGTGATTTTCGACATTTTCGATTGGACAATGTCAGCATTGACGTATAAATATTTACACTTTTTTGATAATATATTTCATTGCGTATATGTCCGCTGCAAAATCGGCGTTGTCTCCTACTGATGACCAATTTCATACCCCCGTCGAAGACGCCAGAGCTCTGTCGCCTCCGCCGCCTCTACAGGGTAGGCGTTGTAGGCGACAACTGCCCCTTCCTGAAGACCTTGATCCTGGATGCCTTAGAACATCACCAGAAGCCCCAGTTTTCTCTTTATTTTCACAAAGGGATACGGCTGTTCAGTCTGACAGTCAAAATTCAAAAAACAATGCCAATGTGTCGTCGGAAAATCTTGTAAAGTGCAACCAGTGCTCACAGTCTCGTTTTTTTAAAGGTATTCGTGGACTCAAAATTCATATAAGTAAATCCCACCGTTTGGCTCAAAATTGTCCAAATGAAGTACGTAACAATATTCAAAATAATAACTTTCAACATTTTGGGGAACTATTAGGCAATTTAAAAACCAATCTACCAATATTAAAAAGAATTCCGCGTGGTGCACGTATCAGCGTCGCCCAATGTTTGATAAATGATATTAAAAGAGTAATTTCTTGTAATTCTCTTCAAGACTGGAAGCACTTGATGACTTTTCCATATAGAATACTTCATGTTTCGAAAAACCTTTCTGATCAAAATTCTCTTACTTACAAAATTAAACAAAACTGTAAACAACATTCAAACTCTTGTCCTGATTTCTCTTTTCCTGCTCGCAATGAAGATCGGAATGCTTCTCCTTCCACATCCTACCATCTAGTAGAGAATAAGCTGAGTGAAGGGGATATCAGAGGTGCGGCTAGAATTTTATTTTCTAACGACACATTAGCACCAAACACACCAGGCACTTTGTTGGCACTGAAGGACAAGCATCCACCATCAGCAGCAGAACCTCTTCCTTTACCTGCTAGTGTCTCTGAGGAGGACGTACTTACCGCAACTATAGACGACGTATTGCTTGCGGTAGCATCCTTCCCTAGTGGCTCAGCTGGAGGACTCGACTCGCTTACGCCGCAACACTTAAAAGACCTAACTAGTGCAACTTGCGGCGAAGTCGGGGACTCTTTACTCAAAGAGATCACTTTACTAGTTAATTTGATGCTAGCAGGTAAAGTGAATGATGAAATAGTTGACATATTATACGGAGCAAATTTATGTGCCCTTTTAAAAAAAGACGGCGGAATACGGCCAATTGCTGTTGGCACAGTGTACCGTCGCCTTACAGCTAAAATTTGTACCAAATATATAAAAGAAACCCTCTGCGAGGAGTTTCAACCCTTGCAGTTAGGTTTTGGTTCACGTGGTGGCTGTGAGGCGGCGGTACATGCCCTAAGGACGTTTTTAAACCACCAAGGAGGTGAAGTGCTGCTGAAGGTGGACGTCCAAAATGCTTTCAACTCTGTCGATAGAAACACACTTTTGGCTCAAGTAAAAGATAAAATTCCCTTTATATTTAATTTTATTTGGCAATGTTATGGTAACCCTTCAAAATTATTATACAAAAATAACGTGTTATCCTCAGAAGTGGGATGCCAACAAGGTGATCCGCTTGGACCAGCTATTTTTAGTCTAGCGATTCACCCTATCATCAAAAAATTAGAATCAAAATTTAACGTATGGTACCTAGACGATGGGACCCTTGGAGGCGATGTAAACACTGTTTTTAAAGACCTTCAAAATTTAATCAAAGATTTTAGTGACATTGGCCTCGTTCTTAATTTTTCAAAATGCGAACTTTTTATTCCATATTATTCTACAACCCCGAATCAAGACATAATAACACTATTTGGAAAAATTGCTCCTAATATAAAAGTTTTAGAAAATCGGTCACTTCGCCTGTTAGGGTCTCCCATCCTAGATGAGTCAATTCAAGATTATGTTGACGATAAAATTCAAAATTTCGTTTCAGTTTCCGACCGCCTTCAAAAATTAAATTCTCACATGGCCTATTTTTTAATACGATATTGTCTTTTTGTTCCAAAATTTATGTATTCCCTTAGATGCTGTCAGCTTTGGAATCATCCTGCAGTTTTACAACAGCTTGACAGCATTCAGCGGGATACACTCACCACCATTCTCAACACACCCTTTGACGATCGAACTTGGCGGCAGGCCTCACTGCCAGTAAGGTTTGGAGGTCTCGGTATTCGCAAAATTTCTAGTGTATCATTGCCAGCTTTCCTATCATCGGTTTTCAGTTCAACACATTTGGTAAACACAATTTTATCGCCATCACTACAAAATTTTGAAATAAGTTTCTTGTCTGAAGCTATGGAAAGTTGGAAATTAGCTTGTCCAAAACAAACCCTGCCCAAGGCCCCTACTTCTCAGAGGCAGTGGGACGAGCCGCTCTGTGAGTTAGAATGTAAAAATTTGATAGATTCATCATCTTCTTCCACAGAGCGTGCTCGCCTACTTGCGGTCACTCGTTGGGAGTCGGGGCTTTGGTTGCATGCGTTACCGTCTAAAAATGTTGGCAATCTTTTGGATAATCAGACCTTTCGTATAGCTGTATCCCTTCGAATAGGTGCCCCGTGCCAGGTCCCTCACCGCTGCTCTTGCAGTGATATAGCGGATAGGTTCGGCCACCACGCACTTTCTTGTGTAAAAAGTGCAGGGCGCATTCCGCGGCACGCCAGCTTGAATGATATCATCCGTCGGGCCTTTGTCAGTGCTGGCATCCCCTCGATTTTAGAACCCAACGGTCTGATGCGGGATGACGGCAAGAGACCCGACGGAATGACCCTTATCCCATGGAAGATGGGACGGCCTTTGGTTTGGGACGCTACATGTGTCGACACACTAGCGCCGTCCCATCTTCCTAGGACAAATGATCACGCTGGCGCTGCCGCCTCTAATGCTGAAAACCTCAAACGGCACAAATATGGGTATTTAGACAGATTGTACATGTTTGTGCCGTTTGGGGTAGAGACTTTGGGACCTTGGGGGCCGGCCGCACATGTTTTATATAGGGACCTGGCGAAACGTTTAGTCGAGGTGTCAGGTGACCGGAATGCTGGCGTATATTTTGGTCAAAAACTTAGCATTGCCATCCAACGTGGCAATGCCGCCAGCATTCTGGCCACCTTTCCATCATCTACGGGGCTTTTAGTTTAAATTTTAAGTTTTGTATTTTTATTATGTAGGGTTTGTTTTTACTAGGTAGGTTTTATTTAGTTGTTAGTTAGTTATAATTTAATATTAGTGTATAATTGTATTTTATTTGTAAATAAACTTATCTAATAAAAAGTTAAATCAACAAATATTTAAATAAGACATATTTTATTTCAAATGAACTACCTAAATACCAATTTTTATCACATTCACTTCAAACCCAAATAACTTTTCACACAACATTTCATCCCCCATTTCACCCTCTTAAGTCGTCCCTGTTAAAAAAAATAAGAATATACCATATTTTTTCGATTTCAATGTTGTCTCCATAGTCAAAGTTTTTATTAACTATAACAAACTACAAAGACTACTTAGCCTACTACAGAACAAAAAACAAAAGGATTGTATCCAGACCGATGAAAGTATAGAGACAATCCAAAAAGGTTTGTTATTTGATGTACAGAATATGCCCTCAAAAGGATGCTAACTGAATAGAAATAACCCTGTATAATATAGGTTAAGATTCGATGAACAACGACCTTCACCCATCTGCTTAGTCGATCAAAATTGTTTGTTATCAAATTAAGTATGTTAGAAAATACATCGGGAGTGGCTAAAGAAATCCAGGCAAGGCAATGATTAATTAAAACTTCAACAATAAATTTTTATTTAAGATTCCACACTCATGAGTTTAACGAATTAATAGCAATCGAAAGAATGAAGCCCTTGGAGGATCTAGCTCTCTCTGGGTATACAATCAAAGATGAAGCCTAAAGAATAATGCCATCGTTGGGTTGTCTGTTTTTTTCCTGGCGCAACTACGGGGTTGGCAGGTAAACAGGTATGTTGATGCTAGCTATTTTCACTCATTTGTTTATTAAATAAATCTTAATTTAAAATTATACCTGCCAACAAACTAAAGTACGCAGACAGCGTTGATGACGATGACATTTTGATAGCCATGGAATTCAATCAGATGTAAAATAAAAACATTAAAATATTTCAAACGTGAACTTTGCAAAATTTCGAAAGGCCAAAATGTCGCGCTTACCAAAATTACAATCAATTGTTAATTAAAACTATTACGAACAATAAAAACCTGTTTCTACCGACTGTATCGAATAAGATCACGCGATATCGTGAAATACGTACTTATCACAGGCTGTATAATTCTCGTAAATAATTACTTGCGATGTGCATTTAAATGATTTGACCCCAAACCAAAGACAGGCTATATGATCTGTGCCCTAAACGTAGAGCATGAATATACTGGCACTAAGAAATTCATTTATAAGGCTAAAATAGCTAAACTAAAACTTCTAGTAGTAGTTACTCATTAACGATATTGCTATTCTTCTTTCTTAATTAACGGTGGTAACACACTGCGATCCCCAAGCCGCCTGCCAAGTGTGGGGATTATGGCAACCCTTCCCTATTAGGGGGAGGCCTTCGTCCAGCAGTGGACGTCTTCCGGCTGTTGATGTGATGTGCTATTGCTATTTGTTTGTTTCTGGCTAAAAATAAAACCCAGGTATTAGCAGCTCGCCAAAGTATCCGATAGAAAAGGCCGTGGTAGCTGGTAGCCTAACGGGAAGACGACCTTCGGAAATCCCAAACCCGTATATACCAACCAAAGTTCTTTGGAAGTATGAAAACAGCCTTTTTTGTTGCCAATAGAATGACGAGATGAGCTAGACGTTCGCCTGGTGGTAAGCATCACGCCGCACGCCTGCCCATAACAGTAGCAGTGCTAGAATGAACAATGAACTTGCGAACAAAATCCTGGCGCCACTCTGCACTGCGCTCGTCACCCTGAGATATTAGATGTCTTAGTCTTATCTCTTTATTTTCAGTAATTTCTCTGATTAAGATTACCCTTAAAACCGAAACACAGTGCACACTACTGCTTGGCGATTGAATAACTGACAAAGGTGTGGTACTTCCCCAGGTGGACTATAAAACTACTATAAAACTTTTAACAGATGGACTGTAAACATTTTGTAAATGCTATCATATTATTATAATTTAGTGTTGTAGTTTGAGGGGTACTTCGTGTATTTATTTTTTTATACTGTCAAGCGCCGAAACGAGCAAGACGTTCACCTGATTGTAAGCGTCACGAAAGCCACTAACAGTAGCAGTGGCAGAATTGTGAACTTGCGAACACAATCCTGCGCTGCTACACTGCGCTCGTCACCCTGAGATATTAGATGTTAAATCTCTTCATACCCAGTAATTTATCTGGTAACATTGCCCTTCAAAACGGAATACAGTAATGCTTGCACACTACTGCTTGGCGGTTGCATAACTGGCAAAGGTGTGGTACTGCCCCAGGTGGACTCTGCAGTAGAGTCCTACCACTACAAAAAATATAGGTAGCGAAGTTCCACGCCTAATTAGATTTACCATCGCATGTTCGCATGTCTCAAAGTAATAAGGTAATACAACGCTGCCCTGCTTTGTTTTGTTACTCACAGGTCTGCCGTGGTCATGGACAGGCGTTACCTCTTACCATCAGCAGAGCGCCTCGTTCATCTCAATGCCACCCACATAACACTGGACTCCTGTGGTAATTATAATAGCAATTGTAATAACAAAATATGCAGTAACATTAATTAGCTCAACCATATAGCTCAAGCGATATTATTAAATTGTTCTTATCTAACTGAGTTCCACTATTTTATTTGCGATTTACTCAGTTTCCCGATAATTTTCCGGAGAAAAAACTTATCATCTGGCCCAGCGACGGTGATAATGGAATGGAAAGGCCCAGCGCTTGCAAATCGATCAAAATTAACAACACAACACAATCAAGCATACCTAGCTAAAAGTATGAATATTACATTTGCCGGAAAATAGAAATAGCGAATCTAATTACTGCATGACAAAATGAGAACACATGTACATGTATTAGAAGTTTGTATTATCGTACAGCTCGCATGTAGCAAAGGCAGAGTATGACTGAAGCGAGTGGAGAGCCGGCGCTCAACATATAGTCTTCAAAATCCGTGCGCTTATTTCCCGTCCATTCATCTTATCATTGTCGCTGATCTGGCCTTTGTGTTACAATTCCTTCAGGAATAGTCCAGACTTTTGGTTGTGATTTATACATTTGTCATTTGTTTTATAATAGTGTTTCTTTTTATAAGATAGATGCACAATATTCTTGATGGCAAATAGTCAACGCTGCAGATGGACAGGACAGCACCAGCAGCAATGCGTCTTGCCTAAACTCTTCAGGGTATGATAGAGTATGTTAATATTTTTCTTAAAGCTATTCAAATTGATGATCAATTTGATGTCATAGTGATATTTTCATACACATACAACCGCAAGCTACCGTTTTCTATTATAGTTTTACACTTTTTTTTAATTTGTTTTCTAGAAAATTATTGGGTACTTACGTCCTACAGTCGCTACGTTCATAATGCATGCTTTTTAATAGTCAACTGCTGGACTACGCCTACCCTCAAAGGGCGATTGGGCCATGTCCACCACCTGGCCCAGGAATGTAAACATGCCATTGAACTTCTTCTTCGAACGTGTGCAAGTGTCCTCATGATGTTTTCCTTCACCGAAAAAGCCAGTGGTATGGAAATCCGTACATAAACAGATGGGCCCAGAATTTGAACCCGACCCCACGATTTTAAGTCGAGCGGTCTCCCAATTAGCCTAACCACAGCTTTGCTCGTATATACGCGATTCCGAGAAAAACAGCAGTTTACTGGTACATACGCATAAATGAGAAATTAAGGCTACAAAGTCAAAGCTAGGCCTTAACTTCGGAATTCAAAGGTTTTCCGACCACCAAATGCACGAGGAAAATCAATGCAGGGGGTGGCAAGGGGCGAAAAGGCGCAATTAACCCGTCGCTATAGCAACGGAGCCGTAAACAACGCCCAGCTATTTGCGGAGCGAAAAAGCTGTAATTGCATTCGGCAAGGTAGGATTTTTATTGAGAAACCGTAAAACGGTTTCGTTTATCAGACCACATAAAGTTGTAGCTCATTTGTTGCGGAAATAAGACGAATTTTTGTAGCCAATGTTTTCCATTAACTTACACAGATACTGTTAAAAGCTATGAAGCCAAAGTTCTTTTGATTAAAATATTTCATGTTTTTGTCCTTATTTCTGAGCGCTAAGCTGATTTCAGGATACATTTTAAAAACGTTTTTATGTTGGGTTGACAGACCGTGAACACATCAAAGCCTGGGAAAGTAGGCACAAAGCAATAAATGTATCAAGGAAGTTTTCTTTAGATTTATAAAACATAACACTTTTAACAGGTTTTGAACAGGGTTTGTATCCTTATCACGCCAGTTCTTTCTACGTATTCTACCACCATCTTTTGATGGTTTTAAATGTTTCATCGTCAGCCAGAAGACGTCCACTGCTGAACGAAAGCCTCTCCCTTAAGGGGGAATAGGGTGAGCGCTTCTCCATACAATCGTATTCCCCTGTTTCCTTCCTAGATAATGCCTCTAGAGCAATAATATATTTTTATAAAATCTAAGTCTACTGTAGACGTGTTTCTGTGTTTTCCTTTTTTTCAGAAATTAATACTTATTTTAAAGGAAACTTACTATAAAATGTGTCCCTTGGCTCCTTGGCAGCTCTGGTCATATAAGTTTGGTCAGGGCTCAGCACTGTCCAAACTGATGTAAAATTATCTCAGATACGCTAACAAAATAAAGTTCTGTAAACCATAAATTGCGTTGTCTAAACGCGGACAACTAGTAGGGTGACGAGGAAAGAATCTTAATGTGCAAAGGGCCTTTCTCACAAGCGGTTGGCTGTAATATTTGTATTGTAATGAAATCTGACCTGTAAGTTATGATTTCATTTTGATAGAGGAAAACGGCGCGTGGAAATTAATGCATGTAGCCACATATGTTGCAATAAATGATTGAGTATTGCTCTAGTAATCGGCCCAAGCACTCAAGTTGAAAATCCGTCGTCAAGCGCCTGATGATATATTTCGACAGCTTAATTTTAGTCTGTTGAGCAATAGAATTCCCATTCCATGCTAGGCGTGATCGCAATCTTCTACAAGTTAACAACAAATCCACTATAATATTCATTTTGACGTTCTTTGGTGTGTTTTTCCTTCTTTTACGCGGGAGTAGAGCAACGAACAGGATATATGTTTAGCATGAACATAGAAAGCCTGATGAGAATGTTATTTATTTCTGTAAGAATCCGATAGGTACCATTTTACTCGTAATTTTTAACAACGTTTACTACCTATTGGGCCGAAACTGATATCGGGAAATATAACAGCCGTTTCTGAGGAATGTAATTCGTTCGTCAAAATGTATAGAACAGATTATTTTTATTCGATTAATCAGAATTGACCCCATAGTAAAAGTTGTTCAAGATGTTGCACATATTGACCTCCTTTCGGCTTAATAATACCGTTCTGCCTAACCCTATTTAGACTTTTCAGAAATGAGACGTGATTTCAAAAAACAGTATATACAAGTAGATATATAATTATTTATAATTATGTACCTACTTTTGTTGCGAGGTGATGAGGTCTTTCTTGCGCCCCCCTCACAAGCACGGCGCGAGGTGGTGGTGCGTGCAGTGTGCGACTGTGCGTCGTTCTCGATCGGTGGGTGCAATGCCACATGCGAGCAAGGAGACACACACACGCGGAAACACACCACACAGCAAGCACTCGGCAGCACAGCACTGGCACACACACACACACCACCGATTGGATTGGACTGATTTTTTATACACTCACTTGTAACTACATAAACTATTGTTGAGATTCATACTATTGTTCCAATCACTTGCTGGAAAATTATCTATAATTTTACTTACTACTACAACTACTACTAAAATAATATCATAGGTTTAACACTACTACCAACGACCATATATACAAGTATATATTGTCGTTGCTACTACTAACACTGTAATTATGGATAATTTGTCCGATGTGTAGTATTTTTATTTTTATTAAGTAAGTAAGTAAGTTCGTATAGGCTGAGTGGCCAGCCCTAGTGTCAGAGTTAATGTGCCGCCCGAAGGCCTCTGACATGGCTGACGGTTGTTGTTATAGAAACTAGAACAAACAACCGGGACCAACAATTTAACGTGTCATCCGATCCACGGTAGCGATCAGAAATAAATGCCACTCACGGTCACCCATCTGAAGACTGACCGGACCGTCCGTTGCTTAACATCGGTGATCGTTTAGAATTACCTAAACAAGCTATGCCACGAGCGCTACTTGAGACTTGAGATTGAGCTTTTTTTTTTTTTTTTTGATTGGTTGTACCTACTTGAGACAGTTTTTCATATTTTCTTTTTACTGACACGTTACTAGATAGAGTAGGTATTAATCGGTAATAGTTAGTTTTATTTCGTTACCTGCAAAACGCTGTCTCTCACACCGTGTCCCACTCCCCTGCTCTAGGGTTGACATGACAGCAATTCGTCTTGTGTCACATCACAACCCCGAAGGGCGGCGCTATCGCGACCGCGCTGCCCTCTACCGATACTATTTGTAAGGGGGTTAAATTTGATGGGATGAGGGTAGTTGGACACGGGTGGAGTAAGTACTTCCACAGTAATCCACAGAAATAAAGAAGTAAAAACTTGGCCAGAATCACCTCGTATCAAAATTGCATCGTTTGATATTTTCGGGTATTTTTGCTCTGTTTGGACCTGGGTACGTCCTAAAACTGCATCCAGAACCACCGGAGGACGGGCAGTGGCGTCCTCTCGGTTAACGGTGGAATAATCCCTAATAAGGAAAGAAAAGAAAGAAAGAAAAATGAAAGGGAAAAAACGAAGAAAAAATAAGAAATGAAGGGGAAGGCGTTCGTCTAAGTTATATGGTCCAAGGAACCAGAATATTTATTTGAAAAATTGACTTGGCTGAAGGATATTCATTTATGTAATACTCGCTCCAAATCCCTGAATGCAAATCCTTCCCTAAGCACAAGACCACCCGATTTAAAGGAAGCTTCAAGTACAGTGCGTCAAAAATTTGGAATAACCTGCCTCCCCCGTTGAGAAAAACAATTTGTTCTAATAATTTTAAGCTAAAATACAAAAGTTTATTATATGACCTTCAAAAAAAGAACTTAAGCAACTAAACTAAAGAAGCAACTTTTAAAATTATATAAGACACCGGTGTAACACCACACTCATATTACACACACTCACTTGCTCACACACGCACATATACTCACTCACACTCACTTGCTCACACACACTAACACACACACTCTCTGGCACTTGCTCACTCGCACACGTTTACACGCACACACATTCATACTCACACACATTAGTTTATATAAATAGTAATTTTTATTTAATTTTTTGCAACCATTTGGTATTGTATGGAATACCCGCCACCGCTTATAATGCTCACCTTACACCTTTTATCTGAGCATAGGAGTACGCTGAACACCAGCCCTGCGTGAACCTCCGGGAGCACGCAGCACAGCGCTGAGCGTACCCCTATTGCCGAACAACGACTGTTATGTTTTATTTTTAGTGTTTTCCTCGTGTTTTTGGCAATAAATATATTCTTATTCTTATTCTTAGCAGTGGACGTCGTTTAACTGATAATGTTTTCTTTGTTTATGATTAAGACCTGTTTGACGGATATTGTTTCTTTTATTTGGGCAAATACACCTGAAATTTTATGGAGTGATGATGTACCTAGTAGGTAGGCAAATAGAAACTGAAAGCGAAAAGTTAAAGATGAGACTTAGCGCGGTATAGTACTAAGTAGTGAACTAATTTAGGTAGGCTTACATTAAAGGAACATTAGTATGATAACAATGATTATTATGTATAACGCTCTCGCTGATGTTATCATAGGAACGATGAAGAAAAGAGAGTGGAGAGAGCTATGCTCGGAGTTGCGCGATAAAATCCGGAACGAGAATAATCGCCAAAGAACCAAAGTCACCGACATAGCTCTCATGGGCAGGCCACGTCGCTCGAAGAACTGATAACCGATGGGAAAGAGTTCTTGAGTGGCGACCACGACCCATAAGACGCAGTGGATGCAAATGGCAGTTTGTCGTACAGTGTGGCAGTGTAAGGGAGAGGCCTTCAATCAGCAGTGGACATCTCCGGCTGATGATGATGATAAGGATAAGTAAAAAAAAAATTGATAGAGCTCACGCCTGGTTCGTATCCGTCTGGTAAAACTGAACTAGGTATTTGGAATATAAAACGCTACTACAAAATAAATTTTACTAGAAAAGAAGCTAACCCCTCTATTTACATAATGTAGAAAAACTTTACTTAAGCCAGCTTTTTCTAATAACGTCTCAGGCCCGTAGCCACAGAATATATTATAAGAGCTCCGGCGTCGGCTGCCAATCTGCCATATTGAATTCTTCAGCGAGCCTTTGACACGACACCCGATATTGGTTTTGCATCGTTCTTCAAGAACAGACTATTACAGGAATTGTCTTTTACCTAGACAATACAAGTATTATGAATATCTACCTAGAACTAGATAGATCAGTGGTAATGCCTGGAAATTTCGCAATCCCTTCGCACTACCTAACTCCTGCTTAATTCATACGCCTTCTAAGTAAGCTTAAAGGATTAGACTTTTACAGATACTAGTGGTTGGACTGGAAAAAAAAGGAATGTTCTCTTACTGTAAGTACATAAAATTATGAATTTTAGGTCTCTACAAAAAATTATGAACTTAATAAAGGTACTAAGTAGATATGATAATAAATAAATTAATAAATAAAAATAAATATTGGGCGACTATTTATATTATAAATTTTTTTTTAATATGTTTATAGGCTTGCGTTTGACTGCCATCTCGTCTGATGATAAGCGAAGTTGCAGTCTACGATGGAGCACGCTTGCTGAAGAAACCGATTCACTCGTGACTTGAAGACACCCAGATTATAATTATCGGGAAACACCCACTCGGGCAGCGCATTCCACTGTTTAGCAGTTCGAATAAACAAAAGTGGAATCAAACCGTCAAAGCCTGTATTAAGGAAACCTGTAGCGCGCAATACCTCTAACTCGCCTGAGCACTCGCCTGACGGTTTAAATTCCGCGGCAAATGACAACAGGACGGAGCCCGAGTTGCGACAAAACATCCCACAACGCGGTGCGCCATCTGGCGAGAGCGACAGAGGAACGGATAGCGTCGCTCATCGCCCGCGCCCGCGCGCAATACGTCTCCCCGCGCGCTACCGCGAATAGCCGGCGACCAATATTTATTGTTTATGTTAGTTTTGCGGCCTATAATTGTTGTTTTGTGCCATTTGCAATATAAATACCTCACGAACGTCTTTACAGTGTTTTTTTGAAACTCAAGAACCCAAATAGAGCCAGTCGGGCATTAAAACTGGCTGCCCAATGCGTGGGGCCTGCGTGAACAAACTTGTGGTGCGCGCAGTGAGAACTTAAAAAGTTAAACCCGCAATAAGACGTTGTGTAGTGAATATATACATAAACAAAATGCCGCGAATACGCCGGCAGTCGCGTCGACAATCCTCCTTCCTGGACGCAGAGGAGGAAACGGCCGCGGTAATCCCGCCGCCCTCACCGAGCTTCGCCGACATGGCGTCTATCGTGGCGTCGCTGCAGCAGACACAAACCGCAGCCATGGAGCGGCTGCTGGACCGCGTACTCGATCACGAGTCGCGTCGCGTGTCGCTTTCACCGCCGCTATCAGGATCCACCCCGGAGCCCACTCCCGCTCAAGGGAACTTCGTGCGCTGCACCGCACGGTTTAGTGGCGCACAGGACGAGAATCTGGACGCTTTCCTCGACGCGGTGGAGGCCTTCAAAGAATGCACCTGCATCTCGGACGTGAACGCCGTGAGAGGCCTCTCAATGTTACTCACGGGCCAAGCGGCAGTTTGGTGGCTCGGAGTGAAGGCCACCGTCAACGTGTGGAGCGACGCCGTGATTGCGCTGCGAGGAGCCTTCGGCGACCGTCGGCCTCCGCACCGGATTTACCTGGAGCTGTTCCAGAGACGCCAGGAACAGGGGGAGCGAACGGAGCGTTTCGTCGCCGGAGTGCGCGCCCTACTCGCGCGCCTGCCACCCAGGGACCTCAGTGTTAAAGTCCAGCTGGACATGATCTATGGTCTACTCAATCACCGCGTTAGGGAGAGACTCCGCCGGGACGAGATTGACTGTTTCGAAACATTATTACGCAAATCGCGAGATATCGAAGATTCCGTCGACGAGCTTAGCCATCAGCGAGCACCCCTACGGTCAGCGGATACTTCGGAGGATAAAGCACCCACCAAGTCACCGACAGCATCGGCTACGCCACTGCAGACGCACTGCTCCGGTAACGCCTCGACGACACCGCGCGAAACGCGCCGTTTCTTCGCGTCGAGCGCGGCCGGCGGCTGTGTGGGCGACGACGGCGCCGGCCCCGACCCTAGCCACGGGAGCAACGTCATGCGCCAAGCTGCCGGGACCCGAAGACCGATGGGTACCGACGGAAACGCATCTAGTGCCATATCGACACGAAGTCGTTTTTGTGTGTATTGTAAAATCTACGGACATACGCGCGAAAATTGTTTAAAGCTGTCCGCGCCAAAGGCGGACAGCAATAATAATAATAATTATAATAATTCACAGGCCGTGCCGTCTTGTTACGGGTGCGGTGAGAAAGGCGTGACACGGTCGCAATGCAAGAATTGTAATTCTTCGTTTTTCGCGGTGGGATGCGTCGACGCCGCTCAGGTTCATCCGCCGTCCTACCGACACCGACCCGTTCGCCGCCGTCGGCCCTGTACTTCTACGTCTACCGCCGGTAAGGTAGATACCGAGGTGAGTGCTCCATTTCATGGCGTTAAATTAGTAAATGCTGCGCCTGCAACCTCCCCTCTGAGCGTGGTAAAGTTGCCCGTTCCCGATAGGTCGTGCTTTGAGCCTAGATCTAACTTAGGTTCTGAAGCTAGGTCTTTCGTGTCCGAAACACCTGAAACGCGTTATTTGGATCGTGTGTATTTGCAAAGTAGCGCGGCATTACCAATAACACAAAGTAGGGTGACCACGAAAAGTAGGGTGTCCATGGAAAATCAGGACATGGACAAACAAAATTGTGAGCGGTTTTCTACGGTAAATCCTAATGACACAAATCGTTTTACGGGGCTCCGGCCCACTTTAAGCATAGAAATTCTAGGTCTTCGGGGTAATGCTCTGGTGGATTCCGGGGCTAAAAGCAGTGTTGCTGGTGCTTTGCTTTACGAACTGCTGCTGAAACACAACCACCCATGCAAGGAAGCTACGCATCGAGTGAGACTAGCAGACGGCACCACGCGCACACGCCAGGTACTGCTCTCCACCCTCGAAGTTAGGATCACTCCAGAAAGGTCAGTGACTTTAGAGTTCACCATATTTCCCGATGCCCATAATAATGAGACTCTTCTCGGAATGGACTTTCTGGTAGCTGCTGGTATCGTTTTAGATTTCGCCTCATCTAGTTGGCATTTCTCCGGGGACTTAGTTTCATACCCGATGGAGTACGAAAGCCCCAGGTATTATAAAATAGGGATTTCTGCAGCCAACTTTCTACGCGACGATGAAGGGGCAATGCTAGTTCCAGCGGACAGACAGCAATTATCAGACCTGCTGCAGCAGAACGAGGATGTCTTCGCAGAAGGGGGAGCTCCTACTCCTTTCGCTGAGCATTGCATCGACACTGGTGATCATTCCCCTATATCAGTACCGCCATATAGGCTCACTCCGGCCAAAAAGGAAATAATGAAAGTTGAGTTGGAGAAGATGCTCAGCGAGGGTATAATCGAAGAGTGCGAGTCCGCTTGGACTTCTCCTGCCGTACTCGTACCCAAGGCGAATGGCAAGGTAAGATTTTGTGTCGATTACCGCAAGCTTAATGCCATTACGAAAACGGATGTCTACCCTATGCCACTTATCGACGAGCTGGTGCAGTCGACCAAACGCCACTGCGTGATGAGTACGCTAGATTTGCGGAGTGGATACTGGCAAGTGGCTGTTAGGGAGTGCGACAAGGACAAAACAGCCTTCCCAGGCGCGGATCCAGGATTTCGTTGAGGGGGGGGCAATTTTTGTGTGATTTTATCTATCTTCCAGTAAATTCATTCTAAATTTAAAAAAAAAACTTTTTTTTTTGTTTATTTTGTCTAATGGAATTAATTACATAGCTCAATTTATAACTCTGCCAAACTGCATAGCAGTTTGTAGGCAGACATCGACTCTCATATTCATTACTATTTACTACGAGTATGTAGGAGTAGGTATTGACATTTTAGCGATAAATAAACTTATAACTCAATATATGTTAACTTATAGGTACACGGGTTCTTTACATAGAACGGGTTACGGGTTATTTTATTTTTTTATTATAGTACTTGTATTGTTCGTGCCTGCAGGGCTAAAGTAGCTACTTAAGCCCCGCTACGCGGAACGAAAGGAACCACTTCCTCCCTACAGCAGCACGTAAAATCGTATACACACGACGGGAGCGAGTAAGGAAGCCTCAGATCTCATGTTTGTCACCCGCGGCTTGGCCTCGGGAGACATATACATGTGGTCTCAGACATTCTTTACTTTTGCTCCCTAGGTGAGTAATATACTATTTTATTTCAATATTGGCTTGCAATGGCAATGACCGCTATCTCGTCTGATGTTAAGCGAAGATGCAGTCTACGGTTTTGCACGCTTGCTTAGAAGAAACCGACTCACTCGCGACTTTAAGAATGAATCGCATTCTACTGTTTAGCAATTCGCAAAATAAGGTGGAATCGAACCGTTTTGTGCGTGTTTTTGGAATATCAACCATGAAACGGGGGTCCATATACCAACACAGATAAACAAATGTCTTAATGACGATTAGCATAACAACTTTACGCAGAAAAATCATTACGCATAAAAAGCAAGCTGCATAAATCCTTGCGCATAAAGTTTATAATTTAAAATTTAGAAGTTTAGAAATTATCACCATAATCATCAAAAAGCATAAATATCAAAAAACTATAAAAAAAACTATTTCCATCAAAAAATACCAATCTAACCCACACGTATGGCTCGCTCCCCCCTCAGGACCTCCCTAGAGCTTCTGGCTCCCGCGCTTTTTATGAACACTCTATGGGTAGGGACCACAAGACTAGGTGGAGTCGGAGTGCATTTCAAACCTAACCAACTTAAATTTAGCTCCAGGTGAGCTTCCGCCACAAGCTCTTGCGGTCGCCCCTGAGAGTACTCGGCCTTCGTTTCGCTACGGAAGTCACCGGCTCGCTTCGCTCGCCACCTCCCCTTTCGCTACGCTCAGCCTCGTATGGATTGCTCCACTCAGGACCTCCCTTGAGCTTCTGGCTCCCGCGCCTTTTATGTACACTCTAGGGGTAGGGACCACAAGACTAGGTGTAGTCGGGGTGCTCTGATTCAGATCTGTCATTAATTTCAAACCTAACCAACACAAATTTGACTCCGGGTGGGCTCCCAAGCTTTTTATATACACTAGACTAGAGGTAGAGACCACAAGACTAGGTGGAGCCGGGGTGCTCTGATTCGGATCTGTCACCCATTACAAAACTAACCAACTCAAATCGGGGTGAAAAAACTAACCCAGTGCTTTTTATGACAAGACTAGCAATATTATGCCTAATAAATCAATGCCAAACTAATTTATAACATGCTAAATAATTTAAGGCCAAACAATAAGTACGCCTAAAACATATACTGCAAAGAAACATTTCTGCTACATAAGATACCATTATGCAAAACAAATTTATGCCGAACAATTTCCGCCAAACAATTTTAGGAATAAACAGTTTCAGCGTATCAAGGGGCACCCCGTTCCAATACTTGTTTTTTTTTTTGTATGGAGAAAAAACAAGCGCCCCTAGCGAATGTATGGCGAGCCTCAAATTTTTAATACGAAAAGCATAATTATAACAGAAAGTTTTCCGGTTTCCGTAAGTTTTCGAGTTTGCAAAAAGCAACTATTCAGCATGTCTGTTATTTTTTATTAAATAAATACACAAAATGCAAATCAAACTGTCAGAAAACCAAAGATATTGCATTACCGTGCCAAAAATGCCAAAGATAACCAGTGCTTATATGATGCCAAGCACTCGGTGAATTTCAGTCGTGCACGGATCGACAAGCGAACGCAATGCCGAAGTGCTCCTTGAAAATAACACACTAGCGATGTTTTTTTAACAGCAATTTCAATTAAAAACATTGATCGATCGATGTACTTAATCTACATAATATAAGTTAGCAATGAGTTAATAACGATTCTTGTAAACAAGTCTCTATGAGGAATTTTGACGATGACGTCAGGGGGGGGGCAATTGCACCCATTGCCCCCCCCCTGTATCCGCGCCTGAGCCTTCCAGACTCCATTTGGTACGTACCGTTTTACTCGCATGCCTTTTGGCCTCAAGAACGCGCCGTCAACTTTTCAGCGGTTGATCGACAAACTTCGATCTTTCGTCAACCGTTCACTGAGTCGGATAGAGGGAGATAGCATCACACTTCTGGCTTACCAAGATGACCTGCTGTTAGTAAGTCAGTCTTACTCGGGCCATGTTGCTGCTTTGCACGCAGTATTTGAAGGATTACGGGCCTTCAACTTAAGAGCGAACCGCGAGAAGTGCGTGTTCGGCCGACAACAGGTAAAGTATCTAGGGCATGTTATTACACAGGATGGCGTGTCCCCTGACCACGAGAAAGTGCAAGCAGTTGTCGAGATGAAGCCGCCATCAAATCTTAAACACCTGAGATCGTTTCTACAGACGTGTTCCTGGTTTAGAAAGTTTGTACCCAACTTTTCCGCTGTCGCCGAACCTCTCACCCGGTTAACGAGGAAAAACCAACCATGGAGCTGGAAGTCTGAACAAGAAGATGCGTTTAAGAAGCTAAAGGATTGCCTAACTTCCGCCCCGATTTTGGTGCAAGCTGACTACGACCAGCCGTTCATTCTCAGAACCGACGCAAGTAGTTATGCTCTGGGCGCAGTCCTTTTGCAAGGTGAAGGAGTTGATGAACGTCCGATAGAATACGCGAGCCGTTTGCTAACACCAGCTGAGCGGAACTACAGCACGACGGACCGTGAAGCACTAGCCGTAGTCTGGGCTGTTGAGCGTCTCAGAGGTTACATCGACGGACATCAGGTGATTGTGAGGAGTGACCACCAGCCATTGAAATGGTTGCTTACTGTCAAGTCTCCCTCAGGCAGGTTGGTCCGATGGGCGTTGAAGCTGCAGTCCTTCAATATCACTTATCAGTACACGCCAGGTAAGGCTAACGTGCTCGCCGATAATTTAAGCCGCCCACCTTGCACTGCGGAGGAAGCTGATCAGTGCGGTGTGTGTTCCGTCGTTATTAATTTACCGTCTAGGAGCCCAGCTGACCTACGCACGGCACAGCTAGGTGACCCAGACGTCGAGAAAATCATCTTAGACCTGGAGGACCCGGACGAGTTGACTAATGACCGATGGTTAGAGCGAGGGTATGTTTTATCTCACGGTGTTCTTTACCGATACGACCCCGATTCTGACCCGGAAGAAACCCAGCTAGTAGTGCCTACTTCTATGAGGGAGGAAGTTTTAAAGGAGTTACACGACTCTCCTACTGCTGGCCATCAAGGTATTGAGAGAACCCTACTTCGTATGAAGGATCGATACTTCTTCCCTGGCATGCGTAAGTACGTTACAGATTATCTGAAGAATTGCCCAGATTGTCTGAGATATAAGCCAAGCAACCAGAAACCTGTCGGATTGCTTAGGACCCCTGTTCTCCAACAACGCGGAGAAGTTCTCGCAATCGACTTGTTTGGGCCGCTACCAGAAGGAGATCAGGGAGAGCGGTGGGTGTTCTTAGTCGAGGACGTGGCCACAAGGTGGGTAGAAATGTTCCCGTTGATAGATGCTACCGCTGAGACTTGCTCTCGCGTCTTGATTGAAGAATACTTCCTACGTTATGGCTTACCACGCCGTATCATCTCTGACAATGGGACACAGTTCGTGTCTGCCGTGATGCAGCAATGCATGCACGTGATGGGCGTAAAGCAAGAACTTATACCCCTGTACCACCCTGAGGCTAACCCCGCGGAGCGGAAAAACCGCGATTTAAAGGTACAGCTATCTATACTTGTAAAGACATCTCACACTGATTGGCCTAAACACTTAGCGTATGTCAGGTTCGCAATGAACAGTGCTGTCTGCTCCACCACAGGTCAATCACCTGCGTTCTTAACTTTTGCTCGGGAACTGCGTACTCCGTTCGAAGTCCATAACGATTTACGCAGCATATTGGAGAAGGACAACTTCGTTCCACAGGTAACCCCATACTTGAGGTCCTTTATCGCCACCCTTTCTGATATTAGAGAACGGGTAGAAAAGTCACAGGATGTACGCAAAGATGTTGCGGATAGGAAGAGGAATAAGTTGGATCCGACGTATAAATTAGGGGACTTAGTACTAGTAAAGACACACGATCTAAGTAATGCGTCTAAGGGTTTAACTCGCAAATTCATGCCACGACGTGACGGTCCGTACCGTGTTCGACAGGTAGCCAGCCCAACTACTTATGTTATAGAGGACCTGTCGGACAACGTCTTAGGGAAGTATCACTCTGCAGACTTAACGCCGTTTTCTGCACCGTGTGACGCCACCACCGTCCCATTAATGCCCAGGAAGCGTAGAGGAAGAGTCCGCTTACGTGTAAGTCCTAAGTTGGACTCGGGACGCGTTACCAACTTAGAGGGGGAGTGTGTAGCGCGCAATACCTCTAACTCGCCTGAGCACTCGCCTGACGGTTTAAATTCCGCGGCAAATGACAACAGGACGGAGCCCGAGTTGCGACAAAACATCCCACAACGCGGTGCGCCATCTGGCGAGAGCGACAGAGGAACGGATAGCGTCGCTCATCGCCCGCGCCCGCGCGCAATACGTCTCCCCGCGCGCTACCGCGAATAGCCGGCGACCAATATTTATTGTTTATGTTAGTTTTGCGGCCTATAATTGTTGTTTTGTGCCATTTGCAATATAAATACCTCACGAACGTCTTTACAGTGTTTTTTTGAAACTCAAGAACCCAAATAGAGCCAGTCGGGCATTAAAAACCAGATAGCTGATAGAATACTTAAAAACATATTTTTTTCGTATATACATACTTATAATACATACTACACCCAGACACATAACATAGTACCTAAATTTTAGAAGAAAGATTATCAATATTTCTTATTTACATAAAGCAAGTGAACAAAGTTGTTTCCGTTCACTGTGTTCTTTCAACGCAACAAATTTAACTAAAAGATTGGTCGTAAGACAGAGCTACAATTTTATACGGAAGTGTTTTGAATTTACTCGGAAAATGCGGCAGTGGCTCTCCCATTTAACTCCAGAAAGGACTTTGTCGTTCTCTCTTTGGTCGTTCTATAAAATGCGCTACTTTGCCAATAAATTGCCTATTGTGCCCTGGGCATGGGCGGGCGCGCACTTCGGAAATGACCTATTTGAGGCGCGACTCTCCGGAAATTGTAGGCTTTTGCACTGCCGTGTCGTCTTCACGGCTCAATAATATCACTTGGATTATATTCTCGGTATGGTGGGTGGTGATGGATCGTTTGTGGATATTTCACACGGCGATATCTAGCCCCAAACTAAGCTGTCCGTCTATTCGATCTTTAATCTCTTGAATCGGTTTAGGAAGCCGGTATTTTTTACAGAATATTTGTTACTAAGTATCGCGGATTACCTAGCACCTGTGGTAGTACCGAACCCTTGTAGTCCGAATCTCAAGTCCGACTCGTACTTGACGGCTTTATTTTTGACTTCAGCTGACTTCAAACATTGGTCATTATGGGACCACTTCGAGAGAACTTACAAATTTATATCTTTTCAAATCTAATACTAATATAAGAATCTCTGCCCTGACTGACTGACTGACAGACAACGCACAGCCTAAAAAGCCTTGGTTCTCGGGATGATTTAAGGAAAATAATTATACGAAGTCGCGGGGGACCTCTAGTAAAATTATAATTTTCATAAGCCAGGCTGTCACACTTACACGTAATAGTCCATATTATGAAAACCACTGAACCTATTTTGATGAAACTTGCACTGTTCCCTAAGTTGAAGTAAATGCTTAAATTTTTTTTTTGTGAAAATTCAATAGTAATTATCCGATAAACATTTTCGTGGATATACATACAAATATAAATACACCTATAGGTAAAATTTTGTATATTTGTTTGGAAGCCCTAATAAATTATCATAAATGTGAACATATTATTCTAGTTCCTGCACCTAATACCTATTACATACATATGTATGGAATAGATAAACCTCCTTTTTTTTAAATCGTTTAAAAAATACCCTTGTGCAAAGCCGGGGCGGGGCAGCTCCTAATACATTTAAAAATAACAATGCCCTACCAAAAACCGTAAACAAATACAGTCTTGAAATCGTATTTTATTGTAACATTCCTAAAGCCGAGATCAACATTGATAAACATTCAAAACCCGAATTCTTCAGAAGTGTGGCGGAAATAATATAAGAATTCCAAAGTAAAAGCAAATCTTCTAATATAATTTTGCTTACAATAAGGTCTTGTCCGAGAGGGTTGTATAGCCGGCGGCTTGGCCAAATCCGGGATCAAACGTTGTTTGTATACCCAACTACCTATAATGAAAGCTAGCTGTCAGCTTGCGCTTGGGTGCAAGGTGCTGTGAGGCCCATCGCTGCCAGTGTCGTACTGCTGTCGATCAGCTTGGTCACCATGGTTTCTCTTGCTCACGAAGTGCTGGTCAAATTGGCCGTCACGCTAGCCTGAATGATATCATACGCCGGGCTTTTTCCACCGCCAATGTTGCAGCTGTGCTCGAGCCGAGCGGTTTTGCGCGTGACGATGGCAAAAGACCTGACGATATGACACTTGTGCCTTGGAAGTTAGGACGGCCCCTTGTATGGGACGCAACTTGCGTCGATACTTTGGCTCCGTCTCATCTTCCTGAGACACAGAGTCGGGCTGGTGCGGCGGAAAATTCGGCGGAGCAGCTCAAGCGACGAAAATATGCTAACCTCGGCAGAGGTTACATATTTTAGCCGTTTGGTGTTGAGACATTGGGTCCGTGGGGACCGGGAGCTCATCATCTTTTCAAAAATATATCCGAGCGCCTGATGGTCGACGCGACGCATGATCAAAATGCTGGCGTTTATTTGGCCCAACGCATAAGCATTGCCATTCAGCGTGGCAATGCCGCCAGCACTGAAGATAGAAGTAAATAGAACGGAAATGGTACGCTTCACGCTAGCCGATTACAAGCCTAGACAGGCATAAACTATTCATCGACTCGAATTCCGTTTGACAGTTGCTTATGTAATCTAGAAGGCGTATCAACTCTACCGATTTTTTGTACAAAATGCCGCGATGCGCTATCATTACATGCCGTCTGTCTAGTAGAAATTTTAGTTTAAAAAAAGGAGGAATTTCGTACCAGTTTTCGTTTGTAGTTGTGTGATTTATTGATTAAATATTCATTTAATAAAGATAGATTAGTAATAAAGATATTTTCATTTTCATTTCATTTTCATTTTCATTTCATTTATTTTTGATTATCCTGAAGAAAGAAAAATAGTGATTACCAAATTTTTCTCGACGCGGACGAAGTCGCCCGCGACTCCGTCGCTTTAAGGCTATGCGTTGTCTGTTCAGTCAGGACAGTGATTCTCATGGTATTAGATAGATTGGATAATATTGTTTGACCGAATATTCATTTCACAAAATTATTGGGAGATGGGTAGGGGGAGGGGAACCTGCCCCTAAAAGGATGGGAGTGGGGAAACCTATCGTTTTCGAGAAAACAATAAAAATGAATTTTGAGGTTAAGTAAGGATTTCTTTTAGGAATGTACTTTATCAACTTATTTCTTGGTGTAACTTTAATGTAACTGAAGTCAGGATGCTCCGAGTCGGATCTGTCACTTATTTCGAACCTAACCAACTCAAATTTGACTCCGGGTGGGCTCCCGCCAGAAGCTCTTGCGGTTGCCTCTTATTTGAGCTTCTGGCTCCCGCGCTTTTTATGTACACTCTCTCTCACTCTCTCTATCACAATACTAGGTGGAGTCCGGGCGCTCTGATTCGAATGTGTCACCACACATCTGTCAGCAAATTACCGGGACTAACAATCTATCTAGTCAGTTAGCATCCGTTTAAGGGCATAGTCTGCACCACAAAACAAACAACTTTTACTATGGGGCCAACATAGAAAACAAGAAAAAAAAACTGCTTTTTTAGCATAGCATATTCCCAAAATTTTGATTTTGAGTTTGATATTAAAAAACCGTGGAAAGAGTTTTTAAAATTTTCTAAAACTTTCCATTCATTAATTTTTTTATACCGCCAGTCCACTGAAAATGTATATTTAACACTCATAGTCGCACTGGCCGGCACGAAAACAGCATGAAAAAAAACTCTAGTAATTTCCTCGCTTTAGTGAGGTAAAAAGTTGTGTGTTGTGCTCTGCAGCAAAGATATTCTGCGTCTCGTACCTTTAAAACCCTCGCTACGCTCAGGATTCAATACAGATTCAGATTCAGATATTTATTGCCACTGGGTATATATTAATCTTGGAAGATCTAGCTCTCCCGCTCATATAATCAAAGATATTAATCAAAGCTGAAAATTCAGAAGTAATACTTATTGCATGTCAGTGCGCCAACATCATTTTTAGAATAATCGCACTGGCCAGCACGAAGACTGCATGAAAAAAAAACTCTAGAATTTTCCTCGCTGTAGTGAGGTGAAAACTTTTGTGTTTGGGTTTTGGCGGGAAAACGGAAAAATCATGTCGTTGCATTCTATTATTTTCTTAAACTTGTGTTTTTACGCGAATTATATGGCACAGTAATCGTAAAGAGAAAAGAACCTCGCAGCTACATAATAGCCACAGAAAAAGGAGGAGAATTGAGAAAGAACAGAAAAGCGATTATTGAAATGCCTGTACATACCAAACATGACAGCCTACTAATGGATGTTCCAGCTTCTGAGTCCAACACTCCTACTACAAGCGAAAATCTCCAGACATACACTCCCAACTATAATACTATAACGAGGATGAAACTCTACATGTGAGTCAACCACTAGATGTGACCTCTACAATGACACTGAGACGAATCCTCAGATATACACCCCTAATTATGACACTGAGGAGAGTATGCCCTCACCAAGTTCACCGACTGAGGAAACTCTAGTTAGTAACCCAACTGACCTAACTCCTTATGTCACCCCTGCGTCTTCTACCACAACAAGCGTTGAGTCCTCACCAGAAAAGATCATTACCACCATATCAGGAAGACAAGTTAAATTAAAGCAAAAATGTTCATGCAAAGACTGCCTTTAACTTGATTATTAAAAGAAAAACACTACTGTAATTGTGTTAAAATGGTGTTTAATATCTAAGTTGATTAAGTATACCTACAGTGATTGATTTAATAGTTTTAAGTTCTTGTAAATTTTGATAAGGACAAGTTAATATAGATTTTGTGTTCTCAATTTGAAAAGTGTTCTTAAGTACATGGGTAAAGTATATTTAGCTCATTCAATAATATGTTAAGGATAGCTTAGTAGTCTAAGTAAGATAGAAAATAAGTAGTACACAACTGGATATAACAATTTATTACTACTAGTGTTGATACAATCACCTTAAAATTAGCTATCAGTAATTGTTTATTCTTATATTAGCAAGAACTCTTCACTGCATGATAAAACTTCTGTCTTGCATAATTGTCTCAACGTCTTGATTCAAATTAGTACATTTAGAACATTTTAGAATAAGCACTGTTCATGTATCTTGTTTATTTTGCCATGTAGAAGCACTAAAACTGTAACTTAACCTAGGACATTTTTATAACCTTAAGTTTTGTTTGTTTACATCTCGCGTCAGACAAAATATGTCAATGTCAGTTTCAGTCGTAACGTTCAAATGCCAAGTAGTGATCAGAAAATTTTGTAATTTTTTTTTATTAAATGGGAAGATGTGTATCTATCTGATAAGCTTAGCTATTTGTGAGGTGGCAACACCCAGGTGATTAAGAAAATAAACTCGCTCTCTCTGCCGCACACAGTGTTCGCAAGTTCACAATTCTGGCACTGCTACTGTTACTGGCATGCGTAATGCTTACACCAGGCGAACGTCTTGCTCGTCTCGTCACTTGAATGTATAAAAAAAACTATTATTAGTTTGAAATTTTACTTGAGAGTGCGCTTGCCATGCTCTACCTTGTCCCCCACAAGGAGACAGAAAGTTACCATTTCAGGTTCCTGTAGCTTCGAGCATATTACGCTAACTAGTTGTGCAAAGATAAATGTGTAGTTATTATATTCTATATTCCTTAAATTTCCATTATTTGTACATAACGGCATTACATAGCAAGTATAAACACGTTATACATGGCCTAGTGGTGAAACTCATACTTGTATCTTCTGATCAGTTTGTATGAAAGTCCTTTGTTTTTGTACTTTTAGTCACGAAAATTTGGATTTGGGTAGTTCATTTGAAATAAAAAATGCTATTTTCATAAAAAATATACAGAGACGATTTAGGGGCGGGGAGGGGGGGTGTTGTATGGAAAGTTCTTTGTTTTTGAAGTTATAGTGATGAAAATGGATATTTGGGTAGTTCATTCAAAGGGGGGAAGTTGGGGGGGGAGTTGGTAGAGTCGGTAGAGTCGGTAGAGTCGGTAGAGTTCGAGGAGTTTGGGGGGCTAAAAAAATTGCTCGGGATGATTTAAAGTGGTGAATTTTGGGGGCGGGCCGAATTTCTTCCGTACGCGGACGAAGTTGCGGGCGACCTCTAGTTATAATATATATTCTTCGAGTTTGTGTTCTTCATGCGACGAACGCTGGCTTCCCTTATCTCCATGTCAAGATGACCATAGCCCAACAACTCGCGCGTGTCTTTCGACGTAAAGTTCATCTTGATGCGGCCCTTGGTGAAGGGAAAGTTTTCAGGGATGTTCTTCAATGGTACTGTTATATTTTCTATGTGGTAAATGCCCTGGAAAAAGTGATGTGATATTTAAAATATTCAGAACCTTAAGGGAGAAGCTTTTTATTTAATAGTGGGATTGCGTTTGACCTCTAAAGCGAAGATGTCTAGAAGACACCGACTCACTCGCTACTTCAATACACCCAATCTGTAACAATCGATAAGGGAAACCGACTCTGCGTTTTTTTCGAATAATTTTGTACAAGCCGAGTGGTCAGACTTAGTGTTAAAGTTAAGGCCTCTGGCATTTGTTGTTTTTATACAGCAAATTACCGGGACCAACAAATAAACGTGCTATCCGACCGTAGACTTTAGAATGTCTAAGCATCCGACAGCGCTCAGTTGTAAATGCCAATCGCGGTCACCCTTCATGCGGATCGGGTCGTACCTTACGACGCCTCGGCCGACTTTCACAAAATTTGGTATAGAGATAGCTCTAGAAAATAACCAAAGCTGCATATTTTTTCCAATGAACTAGGCATGAGTTTACGCACAGTCTTACCTGATGGAAAGCTATGATACGATCGAAGAGTGTACAATCTTACCAGGAAGAATCTATTCACGGTTTTTATTGAACAACCCAGAATCTGACTTGATAGGAAAACAGAGACTGGTACAAAACCTCGGCTGTTCTTGCTAGAATATGCTTAGGAAACGCTTAGTGTCACGACACGTCATCAGCCATAAAACGTCCACTGCTGGACGAAGGCCTCCCCTTTAAGATGAAGCCTTGGACCAAGAAACACGAAAACGAGTACTTTTGAATGCGTAGTAAGAGATCAACGAATGATATAATTCAAATTTAAAAAATATCGTAGGTAAGGGGAAAACCTGTATAATTTCTTAAACCGGACACCATTTTTGAAAATGGTCTAACTTATTTTAAAAAAAAAGTACAAGCTTCAAACCAAAAAAGTTCAAATGCATAGAATTATCAGCGACAACACCCTATTATTTTTTACGAATAAATTAGCAAAACCGCTATTATATTTCATAGACCGAAAAGTTATTTTATTCTATGTTTATATTATGAGTAATTAAATAAAAACCCAGTCAAAAATAATGCCTGGAGCTCACTGCTATCATCATCATCAGGCTGACCAGGCGATTATCAACTTTTAACAGAGCTGCTTGGATCTAAAATAAATGCGGCGCGGAGCTCAGTCGGCGAGCCGCGCTCGCAGTGAACACTTGTGATCCGGCTGTTCTGTGCGACGATAATCCGACCGATTTATTTTCAAATTATTTGTATTACCTTGTGAATAAGTTAGACTTTAGTGTATATTTTAGTTTTAGAACATTATATATTATAGTAGTTATATGTATTTTTATTTGGATACACGTCCAATTATATAATATATACATTCATATAGTACCTACTTTAGAGTGTAGTGAGAGAGAACTTACTTAACACATTATTCATAGAAAATGGGGAGAAAAGATAAGAGGAAAGAATTATTTTTACGGAAACGAAAAATAAAAACTAAAAAAAATGATGGAATGTTTGGGTAAGTTGTACATATAATGTTTTTATTTTTTTCATAATTTTATCGAAGTAAGTAGGTATTAGACAATAATTATAAAATAAACTTGCCACATAAATGCAATAAGAAAGTTGCACTCTAGATGCCTAAAAATAGAGTCTACATTTGGTAAGACTAAATGCAAGCCTTACCTGCTTCTTGCAATACGTAATGCACTACAATTAGAGTCTATATTACGATGACTCCGTGCCGTGCTTTCACGGCTACAGGTGCGACTTCGGGTAGCGCGCCGCACACCATAGTATCATAATATAGTATGGTGTACATAGTACACCATAGTACCTACACCAAATTTCATCAAATCCTTTCAGCCGTTAGAGCGCGAAGACTTGAAGAGTAAACAATCATAGTTTCGCAGTTTCGACTATAGACTAAGGATAGTCACATGTATTTACCTTCTCGAACAAAATAAAATTACTGTTCATTACTCTTCAGCGAGGCCAATTTTATTTTGTGCATTTATATTAATGAAATTTTAGGTCAAAAAAACGGAAACTAGAAACTGGCGATGGTCAACCCACATCAACAGAGGCAGTAGTAGATAAAGAGTGAGTATCTAGTCTACAATTCATTTATAGTAATGATCCGACTATTTTTATTATTTCATGTAAAGATTTGTCTACCTATACAAATTTACCTTATACTGTGTAGGAAACAGAAAAACATATCAGAACAAAAAGCAATGGAGTCGTCATTTCATATTTTAGAAATATCTATCTAAAATAAATATATTATGTGATCGAACTAAGCAGTAAGCAGTATTTAAAAAAACGGTTATTATTATGTTACCCGACTACAATACAATGTAATACAACACCTACACATTATTGACATAAAAAAAACAACAGAAACTATAATTATTTCCGGCTCTGTCAATAACATTCTGAATGCCAGGGACAGAAATAAAGTTTCCGAATTCAGAAGCAATCAGACAGTTTTTGAATAAGGGTACTGTAGCTTTTAATTTTAAATAATAATTTATATCATCTTATTTTGCAGCCAACCAGAAATATCAACGACTTACGCAGAGTTACAAAATGTGTTGCCCACGTAAGGTTTATTTTAATTTATTTAACATTTATTTATTGTAAAATACTTAGGTATCTTACTGATTATATCGTTTTCTTTGTATCTTACTGATAATATCTTTTTCAGGACAATTGAGAAGAACAAAACGCTTCCAAATGACCATGAATGCTCACCTAGATCTACAGTGACTTGCAAAAAGCATTTGCAAGTGGAAGCTCCTAATCCGTTTTTTGGGAGTTTGCTTTGGCAAAAAATAAAAACTCATGTCGCCCGATTGGCTGAAAAAGCTCATAGTCTGGTTGAAGATGTCGACAGTAATGTTGTCGAAAGATTTAATGGAGTCATTGCCAAACTTGTTGGAGGAAAAAGGGTAAATTACTCTCAAAGGAGAGCTTACCAAGCAAGATGCTCTGGTGCAGTAATATCATTCAATACCGGCAACTTGCTGTCGACTGTCCACCGTAATATTTTTGGAAATAGTCCAAAAAGATCCATAACAAAACACGAAAAAGCAGTAAATGAAAAAAGGAATAAAACCAAACAAAACTGCAAAAGGAAAAAAAATCGTTCCATGGTGCCACGTACATTAAATCTAGATTATGGGGAAATTGTGGATAAGCCAGACTTAAATGAAGACACATTTAAAAAGGCCAAAGACAGCTTCATCCAGAATTTAATGAAAACCGAGGAACAGCGGAAAGACGTTGAAAAACGAACTATACTACAAAGTGAATCTGGTGAATGGTTAGAATTAAGGCGAAGCATGTTAACTGCTTCAAACTTTGGTAAAATTGTAAAAAGAAAAGAGACAAATACATGCAAAAATATAGTTAAAAATCTATTATACAAACCAAATATTGATAATGTTTCATCTATAAGCCACGGAAGAAAGCATGAAAAAATTGCAATCGAACAATTATCGATAATGGAAAATGTTAAAATCGAAAAATGTGGTTTATTCATCGATGAAAAATATCCGTTTTTGGGGGCGACGCCTGATGGCATTACCAATGATGATAAAATAGTCGAAGTAAAATGTCCTATAGCACCATTTAAAATGGGTATAGATGAGGCAATCCAGCGCAACAAGATGCATTTTTATAAAAAAAATAAAAAAAAGGAAATTGTCGTAAACAAAAATTCTGACTGGTATTTTCAAGTCCAAGGTCAGTTACATATTTGTAAAAAACAGCAGGCCTTACTTGGAATATGGTACGGTGACAACAAAATAAAAACAGAAGTCATACAAAAGGACGATACATTTTGGTCAGATGTAATGGAGCCAACATTGCTGAAATTTTATTACGATTGTCTTCTTCCTGAGTTGGTCGACCCTAGACACATAAGGAATAGGCCAATTCGTGATCCAAAATACGTTATTGCAAAAGGCAAAGAAAATGATTTTAGTACTATTACAAAAGAAAAAAATAATAGTGAAGTTAATGATTGTTCTGTCGTAGATACTACCGATTATGTGATGCCTTTTTTAGAATATTGATAGCAATATTTTAACGATTCCTTTGTTTTATTTCTTTCCTTTCATATGTATATGCAAATATAAAATAAATGTAACTCAGACTATAGAATATCTAAATAAATTGTTGAGAGAGAAATTATTACTTTAATTATTTTTAACTTTTCTACATTTAAAAAATTGTTTGTTAAAAGCAAAATTGCTGTCACAAAAATGTTAACTATTTTTAACCACCTTAATCCATGTCTATGACGTTAATGCTAAAACAATATTCGTTCACACTTGTAATTAACTGAAATACAAAATTACATGCCTCTAATATCATAAACACAGGATCTTCATAGATAATTTCAACATATTTTGTAACCACTTTACATCTCCGTCTCGAAAATACCTTTACTTACTTACAAAAAGATTTCACATTCAAAATTAATTAATTTAAATAAATGAGTATGTTCCAAGTTTAAACTTAATCGATTCAGTAAATTTGGGCAAAACTAACTGTGATGGACGGACAAACATACTCATAAATATATACATAATATTATACAATTTAATTTCGTTACTCCCTAACTTGCATAATTTCTTTGTACCTCTTGATAAAAGTAATTATAATAAGAAATCAGTCTTTTTTTTATTTGTGACAATGAACATAGAAGAAACGTTAAGAAATACTATATACTAAAATACAAATAAGTAGGTACATTGTTACAGGACTGTGTGTTTGTATCATGTGTTTTGTTTATTATAATTAGAGGCTCTATTAATTTTGATATTCTGATTATGTGAATATACATAAACAATATGTATACCTATTATAATACCAAAAAACAATAAAACAAAATAATTCAATTGGATTTTTGTCTTTATTGTATGGATAAATAAAGACAAGGCGACTCCATGATAGCTATGCTCCAGGCAGCGAGAGTTCGGACAGCGTTCGAGGTCAAATCGAGTTGACGGGTATCGCCTTCGTGCCGTCCGTAGCGCCACGTACGCTAGACCAGCCGTGCCGTCCGCCGCTGGCACGGACCGGTCGAGTGCGACGCGTAAAATTTATCAGGGTGAGCCGAGTGTGGTACTTGATTTTTGAAACAATTGTTTATCAATGCGTCACCTTAATAGAGGAGTGTTGCCATAATCCCCACGCTTGGCAGGCGGCTTGGGGATCACAGAATGTTCACCACTGTTAACCAAAAGGACGCTGCTGCCCGTCCTCCGTTGGTTCTGGTTGCAGTTTAAGGACATACCCAGGTCCAACTGACGAGTGCAGTGCAGTGCGGCGCAGAATTGTATACGCACGTTCACGATTCTGGCACTGCTAATGTTAGTGGCAGGCGTGACGCTTCCCACCAGGCGAACGTCTTGCTTGTCTTGTCACATGATTAAAAAAATTGAGCGTCTGGTCGTATCGTAGTCATAATATCTAGTTCTGATTCTGCTGGTTTAGCTGGCTTTAATATAAACAATTCAAAAAGGCAGGATTCTGCATACATACCGATTCTACTGGACACGGGTGAGGAAAGAATTGTTGGAAGGAAATCCCAAAGAAAATGTTCTTAGAAATCAAATCGCACACTTCGAAGTGCAACTCTACAAAGGAACGCTTGTACTGGTTTGACAGGAACTCGTAGACGTAGTAATCTACCTGCAAAATATTTTTTTTATCACTTCTAACCGTTCTATACTGTAATTTCTAGTGTAACTCCGCTGTAAATATCGTATCGAGTACCACTACCAATAGAAATAAGTGCCGAAAAGGCCTAACGTGATAGCGTAATCTGTAATAAAACGTCTTAAACCTGAAATAAATAATCAATTTAATCTGATACTAATAAAAAAAACAATCTAATATAATAAAAAGCTCTGTCCTGACTGACTGACCGACCGACCGACCGACCGACCGACCGACCGACCGACCGACCGACCGACCGACCGACCGACCGACCGACCGACCGACCGACCGACCGACCGACCGACCGACCGACCGACCGACCGACCGACCGACCGACCGACCGACCGACCGACCGACCGACCGACCGACCGACCGACCGACCGACCGACCGACCGACCGACCGACCGACCGACCGACCGACCGACCGACCGACCGACCGACCGACCGACCGACCGACCGACCGACCGACCGACCGACCGACCGACCGACCGACCGACCGACCGACCGACCGACCGACCGACCGACCGACCGACCGACTGACTGACTGACAGACAACGCACAGCCCAAACCGCTGGTCGTACAGACTCGGAATTTGGAGGGTGTATTCGTCTCGATGCGGAGGGGTGTACTAAGAAAGGATTTTTCGAAATTGGACCCCCAATGTTGGGGGGGGGGAGTTTGTATGAAAGTACTTTGTTTTTGGACTTAGGTTTTTTTGACGGGGACGTTTTAAGGGGGGTGGAATGTTGTATGGAAAGTTCTTTATTTTTGAAGTTATAGTGATGAAAATTGATATTTGGGTAGTTCATTCAAAGGGGGGGAGTCGGTGGAGTCAGTAGAGTCTATGTAATTTCTATGTGCCTCGGAAAGTTAGGGAGGCCATAGAGGTAAACAAGCGTCCAAACTTCAATAAAGACGGAGGATGGAGCCTGCCACCGACTTGGAGACCCTGCCTACATGGGGCTCGCGAGAGTGAACGCGCATCTGAAGGCGACGTGGTGAGCTTCGCGTGCTAGAATATTCCTGACAACGCACGGGACGATTCCAGTGATGAAGAGCTCCAGAGTGCGCCGGCGCAGCACTACACTCTACCCACCCCTACCCCCTCACTCGCAGATCAACCGCTATCATTACGCGCGCGACGCGCAGTGGCCCGCAGTACAGAGCAGGACGCAACCGTACGCGCGTCGGGCTCTGTTTTCACTCTTTGAAAAAGGTCACCGGATATGATGGAAACTATAGTCGGAGTAAACCTCCTAAACTTTCTGGTCGCGTTGAATCCGGGGGTAGGCGTGGAGAGGTGGCAGGTGTTCACCCATGAGGTGCGCCCCGTGGGTGACGCCCGCAACCATCTCCTCGTGGTAGGGATATCGCCGGAAGACATTGACCTCCTCAGACGCGTAGACTTTCGATTGCACTATACTTGCGCGAGAGTCTACGTCAAGGTGAGGGGTTACAACACCACAGGGGGTGCCGGGTCGGCATCGGGGCCGGGAGCTGGGGACGCGGGGAGCGCTGCTATGAGCAGTGGAATCGCGCCGGTGGCACCCGAGGCTGATGCCGACACGTTACCTGCCGGAGGCATGGGGTGGACGAGGGAGGAGGAGGAACGGTTGTTGGATGTGGGCAACGAGGGCGAAGAGGATCTTGACCTAATGCGGCTCAATATCTTCTCGCCAGCGTCGTCCATGGACACGGACCGGACGGAATCTTCCCACGTCAACCCCAGCGCTTAATTTAAAGGGTAGGTGGGGAGAAGTACAAACCCGACAAACAATGGATTGCCAACAAAAAAACAACAATCACACAAACACACACACTCCAGCTGGCGCAGCAGCTGGTAGTACACATAGACTAGGCGTCAGTTCTGCTCTTGACATCATACAGGCCAATATACATCACAGCGTCTCAGGCTCTGCCGCCCTGCGAGAGGCTCTGGAGAAGCGACAAAACACAATAGCACTGGTCCAGGAACCACACGTTATCCGCAGCAAAGTAAGTGGTTTTAATGGCCTCAGAGGCAATATCTTTACTCCGCCCGTGCGAAACAAAACGCGTACTTTTATATATATACCGCAACCATATAAAGCGTCATTGGTAACACACTTGTGCACCGATGACCTGACGGTAGTCAAACTAGAGACTGGCCTTCAAGGCAACCTCAGTACAGTAATCTTGGCCTCGGCGTATCTGGACATTACAGAAGAAGCGCCACACCCAGCACTTGAAGAGTTAATGCAATTCTGCCTATCCAATAAAGTAGAATGTGTAATGAGCTGTGACTCCAACGCTCACTGCACCGTCTGGGGCTGCCCGGACACAAATGAAAGAGGGAGTGACGTGCTTGATTTTATTCTCAGACACGACCTCAACTTACTTAATAGTGGTTCCGAACCTACCTTCGTTACTTCCTGGGCTAGGACAATTATTGACATCACAATTGCCACTAACTCAATCTCGAGAACAATCAACGATTGGCGGGTGGCGACAAACGAGTACTCCGGCTCGGATCATAGATGGATAAGATTCAGCTTGACTGTGGGCGAGTGTGTACCACAGACCTACAGGAACCCAAAGAAAACTGACATGTCGGTCTTCAGTGAAACACTGGAGATGGCAATGTCAAAGATACCACAAGTGGATCCGGCAGTAGAACTGTCACCGCAAGAAATAGAGTCTATGACCGAAAACATAGTATGCGCTCTGAAAGAGAGCTACGAAAAAGCATGTCCGTTGAGAAAGGAAAGCTATAATACTATCCCTAAAAAAGATAGGTGGTGGAACAAACAACTAACTAAGCTTAGGAAAAAAGTCAGGCATCATTTCAACAGAGCCATGAACACCGACGCTATGGTGGACTGGCAAGAATACAAAATGATGCGACACCAGTTTAAAGTGGAAGTCAAAAAGAGCCAAAACAGCTCGTGGAGGAAATATAGCAGCTCCATCCAAACCGAGAGTGAAACCGCTAGACTTAGGAAAGTATTAACTAACGACAAGCAAGTAAAGCTCGGCACTCTTAAAAAGGCTGATGGCACCTACACGATCTCGGAGCAGGAACAGTTTGAATTACTTCTTCAAACACACTTTCCAGACTGCCGTTTAGATGATAATGAAGGATGGTTTCCACAATCCCCGCACCAACCTGACGACGAAGACTGGAAATTTGCAGATACAATCATCACGGAAGAGGCTCTCCTGTGGGCCATAAGTACCTTTCAACCACATAAGGCGCCCGGTATTGACGACATTTTTCCCGCTCTTCTACAGTGGGGTCTGAACAAAATAAAAACACACCTCATTGTCATATTTAGATCGTGCTTGGCGTGGAAATACATACCTAAAGCATGGAGGGAAGTAAAGGTAGTCTTCCTGCCTAAGCCAGGAAAGGCAGACTACACAAACCCAAAGTCTTTCAGGCCTATTAGCCTCAGCTCTTTCTTACTCAAAACACTAGAAAGGCTGTGTGACAAACACATAAGAGGTGGACCGCTGGTACATAACCCAGTCCATAAAAACCAACACGCTTACCAAGCTGGCAAATCAACAGAGACTGCCCTCCATCAGGTTGTTCATAAAATTGAATCAGCGTTGGAGAGCAAGCAGTCATGCTTAGTTACCTTCATTGATATTGAAGGAGCCTTCGACAAAACTACGTTCCCTAGCATCGAAAAAGGTCTAAGGAAACAAGGAGTAGACAATAGAGTGAACGACTGGGTCACAGCAATGCTTTCTAACAGAGCAGCTATTATCGAAACAGCGGGTAAGACGCGCTGCCGCGTCACGAAAGGATGCCCGCAAGGAGGAGTTTTGTCCCCACTACTGTGGGTGGTGGTTGTTAATGAACTAATTGAACTCCTAAATAAAGAAGGTCTTGTCACCGTGGGGTACGCTGACGACCTGGCAATCATGGTATCTGGACTCTTTGAAACAACCTTGTGCGAAAAAATGCAAAGAGCACTCAAGATTGTTGAGAAATGGTGTGAACGCCATAGTCTCTCGGTAAACCCACAAAAAACAGAGATGGTTCTGTTCACAAGAAAAACAAAAAATAATGAAACTCAACAATCCTACACTGTTTGGTTCCAAACTAACTCTCAGTAAGGAAGTAAAATACCTAGGAATTTGGCTAGACAGCAAACTTTTGTGGGGAAAACATCTGGATTATATCACCGCAAAGGCAACAAATATCTTATGGCAGTGCACTAGGGCAGTGGGAAAAGACTGGGGTCTCAAACCTAAGCTCTGCCGTTGGCTATACACAGTGATAGTGCGGCCTGTCCTCACCTACGGATGCGTAGTGTGGTGGACTCGTACTAACTTAGCGACTGTTATCACAAAACTGCAACAGACACAAAGACTTGCATGTTCTCTTATCAGCGGATGTATGAAAAAGACTCCCTCAGCTGCCCTTGAAATTATCCTAGGTCTGACTCCTCTTCACCTGCACATACAGCAGGAAGCAATGGCTTCAGCACTAAGGTTGAAGTCCACAAATCAGTGGAAAAGTACGGGTCCGATTACAAATCACAGCAGAATAATCGACCGGGCTACGAGAATAATTCCCGAAGCAAATCAAGGTACTGATAAAATAGCCAGCAAACATCTAGACGGCAAAAAATACGAGCTGATTACTGAAGAAAACGTCTTAGAAAACGTTAAGCCCGCGTGGAACGTTTATACCGACGGTGCCAAGAACAAGGGGGGAGCTGGCTGCGGCTACTACTCGCCGGAGCTTGGACTCAAGCAGTCTATAGCTCTAAACAAAACTACGACAGCACTACAAGCGGAGGCCATGGGCCTACTGCTGGCTACAAGGGCAGTAGTGCCATTTAATGAGTTTCTTGTTGTACCCGGCGATCGGGACGATAGAGATATACTCATGTTTACTATCGATAGTGCTGCGACCATCTATGCACTAAGAAGACCTGTAACTAGGTCTAGAGTCATTGCCGAGTGCCACACAATACTACAAACACTCTCGGACAGGTACAGAACCATAGTTAGATGGACAAAGAGCCACGGTACATGTACAGGTAACAACGTGGCGGATATGCTCGCTAAAGAGGGTGTTAGGAAACAGGTAAGCGACGACGTAGTGGCTCTCTGCAAACCATCGGCGATGGGAGTGCGAGAGCTACTGCGGCGTCACACCGAAAAAGAACAACAAAATCTGTGGGATAAGATAGACGACTGCAAACATGCTAAAAGCGCTTTCCCAATCCTAAACGGGAAGATCACTAACAATCTATTGAAGTTGCAACGACAGGACCTTCGACTTTTAGTAGGCCTCATAACCGGTCATTGCAACCTGAATAGTCACTTATACAAACTGGGAGCCACGGATAGTCCGCTTTGCCGTGGCTGCATGCAGGATAGTGAAACTGTGGCGCATGTACTGTGGCATTGTAAAGCTACAGAAGAAACGAGAATCGCTACCAGATTGCATGATGCACCTTCATCGCAAACCATGTCACCGCAACAGCTTGACTGCTTTTCATCATCATCATCATATGCTTATACACCTCCATCTAATCCACTGGAGCTACTATGCCAGCGGCCCAGAGCCTCGCTCCGTTACTTCAAGGAGCTGGGTTGGCTCGGGTAGACGCTGGCGGGGGAAATGCACAATACACCCCAAGCGGGACGTCAGTGCAGGACTTATCGCCCCCACATCGAATAAGAATAAGAATAAGAATATAGTCGGAGTATCCGATTTAATCAAACCTGAGTATTCCCGTATAAATAAAACAAGTTTTTTTTTGTTGTGCCCGGTTTCTACAGAAAAAATAAGTTTTTGGCACTACTATAAAATAAGTAAAAATATCCAAAAAAAATAAAAGAAAATGTCACGCTTATCGCATTCTAAGTGTTTTTAAATATTTTATTGCTTTTTAAATAATTTTCCCATATTTTTTATTTTTCATTTATTTTTTTACTCTTTTGTTGGCCCCGCTATCTAATCCCGGCGGGAATACGTCGAGTTACAAGTAGGTAACCCTATATATGCTGGATCCCTCTGCTTATAAAATTCACCTATCAGTTTGCGATCGGCTTTTTAACTGCTGGCACGTTTTCTTCAGTAACAGCCGTCAAAATGTGATCAAATGTTTCTTCATTGGCCAAAGTTACTGAAAACTGACTTAAACTGACTGAACTATCGATACACAGTTGACTTAGAAGAGCCTTCATCCACAAGTGCAATTTCAGTCTATCAAAAGTTTCTTCCAGTTTTAGGCCACATTTGATATAGTGAAATAGGTACATCGCGCGAAAATGTTTTCGAGACAGTTCCATTTTTCAGTTAGATGATAATTCCAATTCGTTTGTAATAATTACATTAGTGGAGGTGTTGGTGATGATGATGGGACGGTAATGGCTTTTATGGTGGAGGTGTGGTGATTTTACACTTACGTTGACGTTGTTTTTAATGGGCCATATGAGATCGAAATGGAGCCCTACGTAGTAAAGGGGGTCTGCCCGGCCGTACCGGCGCGCGGTGAGGTTCACGTGCCGAGCGTACTTCGGGTTGAACCACGTCACTTCCGGGTGCTCAGTGACCACGTACCGCATCTGAGAACAAGTAATCAATCAAATAGGGCTAGCTTTCGCAATAATAACATATCACAGAACCCTTTTTCAGATCGTCGGGTTTTCTACCTCTGAAACTCTTCCCGAGAACTAAATCTATTCGGCAAAATCCAAACAGCCATGCTTTTAAGGTTCCATGCCGAAAAACAGTCCATTAGGTGGTTATTACTAGGTTATTACCTTGGACCCTGGACCTGGGTATGTCCTAAAACTGCATCCAGAACCACCGGAGGACGGCCAGCAGCGTGCTCTCCGTTAACGGTGGTGTACATTCTGCGATCGCCAAACCACCTGCCAAGCGTGGGGATTATGGCAACACCTCCCTATTAAGCCCCTTAATAATAATAATAATAAGTACCTTATGCCTACGCTTTCCGGCCACCTTTTGTCCGAAATACAATGTGTAGGTAACAAAAAGGTTCAACAATACTGAACGGTACCTACCTATGTATGTAATTATCAAAATGAACAACTTTTATTAAGAAGCCAAATTTAAAATCGCGAAAAGAAAACTTTTTAAAAAACTTTTTTTAAAAGGTTTTCTAATAAGCTGTTTCATACTAAAAGTTCATTGGCCTTGGACAAAATGTATGGAACTGCTGATTTTTGTTTTTCATGATTTCATGCATGGTTGGCTCCATACTTAGTAAAAGTTGTTCCTAATTATGAGTAAATACAAATCCTTCAGTATTGTTGAAATTTGTTGCTGTTTATTGTAATTTCACATAGTTTATTGTAATTTCAGAGAATAAGTACAGCTTGACCATAAAAAGTAGAAAAAAAGGGGGCACTAAATCTATGCAAACTATTCAAAATCACTTATAACTTGGCAGCACTGAATATTATTTTGTAATGAAAGCTTTTAGTTCCATTTAATTTAATTTATACTCTTTCTGGTTGTACTGTAGGGTTAGGTACACGGCTTTGATTCTGACAGGTGTATAATCAAAGGTACACTCATTACTATGGTGGATGTTCAAATTAGAAACGCGTTTTCTTAATAACTTTCTTTGCCCTTTCTGTAGTTATCGTAAAAACAGTAATAATTACGTGGAAGTATTGGCAATTCAGAAGATAAGAGATAATTTTGATTAAAGTGTACCTACCTAAACGTTGTGAGATTAAAGTGCAAAATTTATGTAAGTATAGAAACAAGAAATAATGAAAACCAGTAAATTATAATTAAAAGCGTGAGTTGGGTTTACACTACGGTTTCCGCAAAAAATACCATTAAAAATACTTACAGGATTAAAATCCAACATTAATATTACCATGTTAAGTTCTATTAATATTGTAAAATGAACTACTTAGCTTCATTTGAAGGTTTTCTTTCCATTTTCGTTATTATTGTTTGCTAGTAGGTACGGAAACCTCGGTGCGCGAATTCAACGCGCTTTTGTCAAATTTCTGGTTTTGCAATTAAGCACAAGATTATTATAAATAAGATTATTATACTTACCCTATTTGCCCCAAAAACAGCTCTTAGACTAGATGTATATGTGAGAAGCGTGAAAATGAACATTCTGCAATTCCAATTTAATTAATTAAAAGCAATAGCTACTTTCCACATAAAACTTAAGGTGCCGAATATTACGCAAGTACCTCATTTTCGTCATAATATTCTTTCAGTTTATTCTTTCATAAAACCCATAAATTTACTTTCTAGATAAAAACAGATTCCTAACCATTTGCACCATTATCATACGCACTGTACAATTCAAAAAAACAAACTAGCATAGACTTTATATTACATTCAGAGCGATTACAAAAATTGCATCTAATTTTCGGCCATGTTGATAAATCTTCTATTCTATGATTCTATAAAAATAAATTGCCAATTATTTTATTTTGTATAGAAGTTATTTTATATAAATGATACATGATGATTAATTGGGCAACAATCAGATTTTCAGGCCATGCATTTATTTTTCTGTGTTATTAAATAAATTACAGGTCAACGAGTCAACTGTGCAAATAAAATGGCTTTGATGGAATAATTATAATACTCTCATAGAAATGAAATAAGCTATAATTTATCCTATTTTTATGACTGAGGCCAAAGTACAGACTACTATAACATGGTGAAAACATGATGGTATGTGTCACACCACTGCCGATTCGCAGAGCGTATGGGTTAATATCCTAATGAGCGTGACTTCTTAGTAAGTAAGTACAGTTTTTTTTTTTGCAAAGATATCATAAAATCATAACAATGAAACTATTTAAAAACTGTTTTGAAGTTTTCATCATTACCAGCTAGAAGACGTCTTCTACTGGACAGAGAGAGAGAGAGAGCGGTAGAGGTTGCCATAATCCCCACGCTTGGCAGGCGTCTTGGGGATCGCAGAATGTTACCACCTTTAACTAAGAAGATGCTGCTGCCCATCCTCCGGTGGTTCTGGGTGCGGTTTTAGGACAAACCTAGGTCCAGGTTTTGAACTTTTACTAAATACAAATTACTGACCAGGCGAAGCAACTAGATAGGCTTCGGGATAAATAGGCGTTTGAAGTACCTATAAATACTATGGACTTATTTATGTCGACACTAAACCGTGGTCACACCTTTATTTCTGTGGTCACACCTAATGGGAATACCGCTGGACTCGGATTCGTGAGTATTTAGGTTCAAATCTAGGATCATGTGCGGATCTTCATAGCACTGGCTTTACAGATAAGAAAAACATCGCTAGGTAACCTAGATACGTCCGGAGAAGAAATTCAAACCCGTAATTGCGGGCTAGCATACGGTGAATATATAGCCCATTCCCCACGGAGGGTATGCCTTATGTCTGTCTCTGTATACCTGTCTATTATGTTGCCTGCCTCAATTATGTTGCATGCCTGTGGGGCTGAGGTTAAAAAATAGTACTAACATGCGCTGAGGATTGGTGTTTTTCCGCGCTAATGTGATAATGCTAGAATAAGGATACGTCTGCTTCGTGACTTTTATCACGGCTCGTGTGCTAGGCGGGCTGATGTCTTTTTCTAGTAACAGGCCTAACTAATATAATAAAAGGCCCTTCTTCCACCCACTCCAATCTTTCCAATAACATGTCCTTCACTGTTCAAGCTGTCCTGCTGTGGAATAAAATAATATATTTAATATATTTTTTTTATAATCTTGTCTATAAACACTATCTTTCCATAAATTAATTGGTACGTCTGTATTTATACATGTATATATATTCTATTGGTATATATATGTTATGTATAGTAAGTATTATTTATGTAGGTATAACTATTTTATTGTAAGTATTTTAGCTTTTATATCTGCAATGTTAATTTATTATATTTTATATATTATGCACACCACCGACTAAATTGCATTTGCCTCCTTTAGTCCAGTCCATCCAAAGGTTGCCTGGAAGAAATGGCAGGTGATAGGTGATAAGGCCGCCCCTTGTACTGCAAAATAATGTACCTACCCTGATTATTTGTAAGTTGTTCTATATTTCTGGTGTGCAATAAAGATATATTGTATTGTATTGTATTGTAAAAGGTTCTGTCCTGACTGACTGACTGACTGACTGCCAGACAACGCACAGCCCAAACCGCTGGTCGTACAGACTTGAAATTTGGAGGGTGTATTCGTCTCGATGCGGAGGGGTGTACTAAGAATTCTAAGTTCTTTGATTTTGAAGTTATAGTGATGAAACCCCTTTCCCCCCTTGGGGGGTCGAATTTCGAAAAATCCTTTCTTAGTACACCCCTCCGCGTCGAGACGAATACTCCCTCCAAATTTCAAGTCTGTACGACCAGCGGTTTGGGATGTGCGTTGTCTGTCAGTCAGTCAGTCAGGGCAGAGCCTTTTATTATATTAGATAAAATATATATAGGTCCTATTCATTGGGCAACATTCAGATTTTTCAGGCCCTACAATGAATTTTCTGGGTTATTAAATAAATTACAGATCACTGAGTCAGAATGGCTTTGATGGGATAATTATTACACTCATGCTATGAAAACATGATGGGTGATGAAAGCATGATGGTATGTGGTAACGCACACCACTTCCGATTCACAGAGTGTGGATTCAAATCCTAATGAGCGTGACTTTTCGGTAAGTAAGTACAGGAAAATTTCGCGAAGATAACATAAGATCACAACTAAGAAAAAATGTTTTGAAGTTTTACTTAAGATAAATTACTGACCGAGCGAAGTAATTAGATACGCTACTGGAACAAATAGGTGTTTTAAGTATCTATATTATGGAATTCTTTATTTTGACACTAAACCTTGGTAGCCTAATGAACAGATTCTAGAAATCGTAGGTTACAGGTTCAAATCTCACCAATGAGCTCTTTCAGAGAAAGAAAACATGGATACATTCGGAGATGAAATTCTGAATCACCATGATAGGTACTGCGGGCAAGAATGGTGAATTGGTGAATATGGCCTATTCGCCCTTGGAGGGTTGATTGATTGATTGGTTGATTAATTGATCAACTCTTTATTGTTCACGCAAGATTTACAAAGAAAAAATTAAATAAACTTAACTGGTGTCACAAGTGATGGCCTTATTGCTAAAAGCAATCTCTTCCAGAGAACCTTAGGGTATGCCTTATGTCTGTATACCTGACTCTAGACTAATTATTACCTAGAACACTACTATTTTTCAAACCTCAGCCACAAAATTACCTAGTTGTTTTGTGCCTCAGCCCCTAGCACGCACTGCGGACTAATAACGTTTGGTATTTCCGATGCGGACTAATAACAATTGGTATTATACCGATTTTTTGCTGGAAAAAGTACCTACAAATCTACCGATTTTAGAGGGCAACTTTACCATTTTCTGTTTCGAGACCACTGGTCTCTGTTCTGTACTGGTCTGTTCACGCGTCTATCATTCATTCGTGCGTCCCCCGTCCCCATATATAACCTTGCCCCCTTCCCCCCTGGGCCATCGGCTGGCGCTTGGGTTATAGTGATGTTATTGGTATTTGGATTGACTTTTTAAAACAAATTAATAATATTTTCGATACCCAAGCCGCCTGCGCGTGGAGATTATGGAGGCCTTGTGAGCCAGTGGACGTGTTCCGGCTGTTGATGATGATGATGATGAATAATATTTTATTCTAGGTTGATCTAAAGTGGTGAGGGGGGATATGGGGAGCAAAAATATAAATCCTCGTCTAGTCCGTTCGTTTAGTCTTCGTCTTCTTATTTTATTTTTCTGTGTAAAGTATGTGACTTTGGGTTTCAATCCAGTTTCTTTTTCCATTTATTTAGTAAGAAATCGATTGTTATCTGTTTTGAGTATCATAAATAAATAACCAGCGGTTTGAAAGATATTTGGGAGCGGGGTGAACTTCTTCCGTACGGGGATAAAGTCTATAGTATTCTATATTCCTTAAATTACCACTATTTGTACAAAGCAGCTGATCTCTATACGGAACACCACACCAAATAATATGTACCATTCACAATACACTTTTTTATTACATAGCAAGTATAATCACGTTAGAGATGGCCTAGTGGTGAAACTCATACTTGTATCTTAGTTCTTCGCCATATTGTCCCATAGATGCTCTTTCGATTCACCATATATATTCTTTGGGTTTTTGCTCTTCATGCGACGAACGCTGGCTTCCCTTATCTCCATGTCAACATGACCATAGCCCAACAACTCGCGCGTGTCTTTCGCCGTAAAGTTCGCCTTGATGCGGCCCTTGGTGAAGGGGAAGTTTTCAGGGATGCTCTTCAATGGTACTGTTATGTTTTCTATGTGGTAAATGCCCTGGAAAACGCAATATGAACCTTAAAATATTCTGAACTACCTATATATTATATATATACATCACGCAAGAAGCTTTTTATTGAATAATGGGATTGTGTTTGACCTCTAAGGCCGGGCGCATACGACGAGAAAAACCGTAAGAAAAACCGTGCGGTTTTGCCCGAAGGCGCTTCGTGCATACATTTTGTACTAGGTCCCGCACACCGTAAGAAATTTCTCGAGACGCACGTCTCGCTCGCACCAGTTAATTCTGCGCAGTGTGTTTTGGTCGATCCGGCGCCTGTCGGATGCCGTGCCGAATCAATGTGCGATCACTCTATTAACTCGCCTGATGTTAGGCGAAGTGTCTATGCAGTTGTCTAGAAGACAATCGTGACTTGAATATTCCTAAATTGTAACTATCGGGAAGGGAAACTGATTCAGTGAAAATTGATTTCAAATAATGTTGTACAAGCTGAGTAGCCAGACTTAGTGATAGAGTAAATGCCTCTTAACGTGTTATCCGACCGTAGACTTTAGAATGTCTAAGCATTAAACTCTTTACGCTTGCCTAGAAGACTCGAAACATGCAAACAACGCACGCAAAAAACGTGTCGAAATTGTTAAGCCACAATGTATACTCGTATAACAATCATGTCCTAAGCAATGCTAGATAGTTTATACTCAATTTGTAAACAACAGTGTCGATATTCCACAGTATATAGAGATGCGGGGCGCGCAGCCGGCGGGAGCACAGCACTCTGCTTCATATTGCTGTTTCTGATGATCTAAATGGTTCTGATAAAACCCACGAGCAGCGCCCCGCGGTCTCACCGGCGACTCCTATGTGATAAAAGTACACTCATCATCCCGGAGACTTCCACTGCTGAACGAAGGCCTTCCCCTTAGACCGCCACATTGTACGATAACCTGCCATTTGTTTCCACCGGTAGCCCGCTACTTTCACAACGTCGTCGGTTCACCTAGTGAGAGGCCTACCTACGCTGCGTCTTCCGCCACGTGGTCGCCGCTCAAGAACCTTTATTTCCCATAGGTTATCAGTTTTTCGAGCGATGTCGCCTGCCCATTGCCAAACCCTGAGAGCTATGTCGGTGACTTTGGTTCTTTGGCGGATATCCTCGTTCCGGATTTTATCGCGCAAAGTAACTCCGAGCATACCTCTCTCCATTGCACGTTGTGTGCAATGTGACTTTGAATTTCTCCGAAAGGCCAGCAGTTAGAGACTACGTTTCAGTTCCATAATATGTCTTCACAGGCAACACACACTGGTTGCGAACTCTTGTCTTGAGGCACTGCGGAATTTTAGACGAGAAGATATTACGCAATTTCCCGAACGAGATATACAAGTACTTACCTAAGTTGCCTAAGTTAAAAAAACTCAAAACCCCGCCAAACCCGTTCACCCGTTTTTCGTGTTTGAGTAACAAACATCCAAACGTCCAAGCATACGAACTTTCACATCTTTAATATATTAGTAGGATGTAGTGTAGGATTAAAAAGGCAGATTTGTGCAAACATACCGATTCTAAAGGACATGGGTGAGGAAAAAATTGTCCGAACGAAATCCCGAAGAAGATATCTTTAGCAATTATATCGCACAGTTCGAAGTGCAACTCTACGAAAGAACGCTTGTACTGGTTTGACAGAAACTCGTAGAAGTAGAAATCGATCTGAAAAGAAAAATAGTTTTTAAGCAAAAGACATGAGGCAATAGACTAGGGCACATGTCTTTTGGTCACAGAAAAGCGAAGGCCCTACTCTCTCTTCAGTGCTTTTGGTGAGTGCAAACATGCCAGGCGGTCTACTTGGATCACGCTTGCTTAAAAGAAACTGATTTCCTTGCGATATTCACGGCCTTACCTAAAAAAACTTTTCAACCGTTAGTCACTGCTTAAGATGCTCTGCCATCTTCTCTCTGACGTGAAGTTGTACGTGCTAGAAAAGGACAGAGAAGTTTAAGCAGTGACTAAGAGAAACGAGATTATTTTAGGTAAGACCGTCAATTTTTTAGAGTCCGAAATAAAATAACAACCCTTATAGGATCACTTTAAACAACTAACACTGTCGAATGAAGGAATATAATGAATATCTGGGCATCACACTCGAAAAAAAAAGGAAAAAACTTGGGGTTTAACCCCCAAAATAACACAATGGTTGTACGATACTGTAGTCAGACCGTCGCTAACCTACGGAGCATTAGTCTGGTGGTCCAGGACCAAATTAAGCACAGCCAACGCCAAGTTAGAAAAACTGCAAAGAACAGCCTGCGTAGCGACGACTGGGTGTATGTAATCAGCACCCACAGTGGCATTGGAGGTCCTTATGGGACAAACGCCACTACACCTCTTTATACAGCTCCTGCTGTATAAAGAGGTGTAGTCGCTGCCTTCAGACTTTAAGCACTAAATCTCTGGACAAACGAAAAACTAGCGACGCACACTACCATAATTTATGAATTCGCGGATTGCAATCCTGGAATACATCAATCATCCAATCCATTTTGTCCAAGGTCAACGAACTTTTTGTATGGAACAACTGTTTTTTTTTCCACGATATGAGAGTTGGCCCCATATTAAAAGTTGTTCATAATGATGAGTATGAGTAGAAGGTATGTATGTCCTTTCAATATTGTTGAACCTTTTTATTACACATTGTTTATTGATGATTAACTTTATACAGAATTATTATTTCTGGAAGAACACGAAAGTCATCAGCTATTTCCATATTGTATTTTATACTTTTAGCAGAGGCTAGATGCAAGACCCGAAAGCTGGGCTGAGCGGCGTGCCTTAGAGCTTATGTCTAGCAGTCCAATCTTGGTGTCAATGAATGATGGAATACTGGGTGAATGGTGATGATGATGATGGCAATGATTTTTATGGTGGTGTTGGTTTAATGTGTTTATTGCTTTAATATAATAGGTACAATTGAATTGACATTTTTAAAGTTTGATTATCTTCATTTTAATTTCAATTTCAAGTTCAATTTCAATTGTTTATGTAATTTATTAACGTGTCTGCAACTGCTATAAGTTTGATTATGTATATGAGTTTATGATACTTGATGATTATTATTCACGTATTTATTTAAATTCTTAATTTTTAAAGTTTTTTTACAATAAATAAGAATACAATAATACAAATTATAAAAAACTTATAAACTAGGGTGCCGCCAGCAGCGGGGCAGAACTCAAACTGCCGGTGGTTAGGGCTGCAGAGTGAGGAATTATTATTATTAACACTTACGTTGACGTTATTTTTAATGGGCCATATGAGATCCACATGGAGCCCTACGTAGTACAAGGGGTCCGCCCGGCCGTACCGGCGCGCGGTGAGGTTCACCTGCCGAGTGTACTTCGGGTTAAACCACGTCACTTCCGGGTGCTCGGTGACCACGTATTGCATCTAAGAACACATAGCATCTCGCATCTCTGACACTAGGGTTGGCCACTCGGCCTATACGAACTTACTTACTTATCTAAGAACAAGTAATAAATCAAATAGGGCTAGCTTTCATAATATGAAAATATCACAGAACTTTCAGATTTATTCGGATCGTCAGATTGTCTACCTCTAAAACTCTTCCCGAGAACCACATCTTTTCGGCAAACTCCACTACAAGCATGTCTTTAGGGTTCCATGCCAAAAAAGGGTCCATTAGGTGACTATGACTAGGTAACTATGCCAACGCTTTCCATAGTCACCTATTTGTCCAATATATTGTAATAAGGAATATGCATGTGTTTTTTTAATTGACTCACAGAAAAGCCTACTGGCAACAAAACAACACATCGAAAGTAAAATTTTAATATGTGCGCAAATAACGATGTTATAAATATTATAGTTTCATGTTAGACAGAGAAGGCCCTAATACTAGGTTTTTGACGTCAAAGTTCTCGATTCCAAACAAATTCTATACTATTCACGTGTTTTGCTAGAAAGGGACAGATAACTCCCTCCCAACTACTTTGAACGCTTATATTTCAGAACTTTACCATCCGATTTCAATAGTTTTTTCGACGTAAGCATCAGATTCAGTTAAACTCTCCATTTATCCTATTATTTTTAATAATTGAAAGTCATGCATATTCCTTATCACAAAGAAAAAGTAGGATTACTCCGGTGGATTTTCATATTAGAAACGCGTTTTCTCAATAACTTTCTTTACCCTTTCTGTGGATATTGTAAAAACAGTAATAATTTCGTGGAAGTGTTGGCAAGTAAGTAGATATAATTTTGGTTATAGTATAAACTTGATAAGATTATAATGCAAAATGTATGTAGGTATAGAAACAAGAAATAATTAAAACCTGTAAATTATAATTAAAAAAGTGAGTTGGGTTTTCACTACAGTTCCGCTAAAAAAACATTGAAAATACATGATTTAAAACCAACCTTACCATGTGAAGTTCTATAATATTGTAAAATGAACTAGGTTCATAAGAAGATTTATTTTCGATTTTCTGTGTTATTGTGTGGTGTTACGGAACCCTCGGTACGCGAATTCAACGCGCTTTTGTCAGATTTCTGGTTTTGCAATTAAGCACAAGATTATTATAAATAAGAATATTATATTTTTGTTTCATTTATACGGGAATACTCATGTTTAATTAAATTGGATACTCCGACTATAGTTTCGATCACATCCGGTGACCTTTTTCAAAGAGTGAAAACAGAGCCCGACGAGGGGTAAAGGTCATCGGATGTGATCGAAACTATAGTCGGAGTATCCGGTTTAATTAAACGTGAGTATTCCCGTATAAAAAAAAACAAAAATGTGTCAAAACCACGTCAGTTTTCATAATAAGAATATTATACTTACCCTATTTGCCCCAAAAACAGCTCCTAAACTGGCTATGTGTGTAAGAAGCATGAAAACGAACATTCTGCAAATACAATTTAATTTATTAAAAACAATAGCTACTTTCCACATACAACTTAAGGAGTCGAACATTAAGCAGGACCCCATTTTTGTCATAATATAATATTCCAGTTTATCACTTCCATAAAACGCATAAAATAAATTTACTTTAGAGAAAAATTCTGATTCCTAACCACCATGGTTAATTTACGCACTGTCCAAAATAGATAGATATTGATGTAAAAAAAACTAGCTTATTTATAAACAAATTATTATAACTACTTATACTTTATATTAAATTGAAAGCGATTACAAAAATTGCACCCTACATCTATTATGTTCTATTTAAATAAATTGGACGTTATTTTATTTTGTACAGGAGTTATTTTATCTTATTTGATATAAATGATATTGGACTTGGGTGTGTCCTAAAGCTACATCCAGAACCACCGGAGGGCTGGTAGCTAGCAGCGTCCTATTGGTTAACGGTGGTAACACCCTGCGATCCCCAAACCACCTGCCAAGCGTGGGGATTATGGCAACCCCGGGGGAGGCCTTCGTCTTGTAGGGAACGTCTTATGGCTGGCGATGATATAGTTAAATGATATTCCTTATCCATATTATTTGATATAAATGATATTCCTTACCTATAGGCTATAGACCTGTGCAGTGTGCATTGGGCAACAATCAGATTTTTAGGCCCTACGTTACATTTTCTGGGTTATTAAATAAATTACAGCTCAATGAGTTAGTGCAAATAAAATATATCTTTGATAAAATAGCTTTGATGGGATAATTATTACACTCATAGAAATAAAATAAGCTTTAGTTATCCTGTTTCTGGAGCTAAATCCTCCAAATATTTCTATGGGTGAGACAAAGGATAAAAATATTACGGGTATTGTATGATGGTATGTGGTAATGCACACAACCGCCGATTCGCAGAGTGTGGATTCAAATCCTAATGAGCGTGACTTTTTGGTAAGTAAGTACAGGAAAATATTGCAAAGATATCATAAGTTAAATTGTTTTGAAGTTTTATTAAAGACAAAATACTGACCGAGCGAAGCAACTAGATAGGCTACTGGAACAAATAAGTGTTTTAAGTACCCAAATTATGGACTTATTTATTTTGACTCTAAACCTTGGTAGCCTAATAAGAAGGTCCTAGACTCGAAATCGTCAGGTTAAAGTTCAAATCACGGGTCCCAGAGCTCATTGGTGTCACCAATGAGCTCTTTGGTGTTCATGTACGGATCTCTAACACTGGCTATTCAGATAAGGAAAACATCGCTAGGAAACTTGGATACGTCCGGATAAGAAATTCAGACCTGCAACTGCAGGCAAGCATGGTGAATATGGCTCCATTCGCCCGCGGAGAGTATGCCTTATGTCTCTATACCTGTCTGAAGCTGTACGTACTGTCGCGCCGGAAGGCGCTCCGTGCATACATTTTGCTAGGCACACCGTAAGAAATTTCTCGTGACGCCCGTCTCGCTCGCACCAGTGGCGTGTGATGTGACGGGATGGCAGGCGCCGCCGGACCGAAATAATGTGCGGCCGACCTAAAACTAACACAGTAATACTAACACAAGTTTTAAGAATAAATCTAACAAATGTGGGTTCTATCTGTTTTTTTTTAATCCTCGTTTACATATCAATAAGACCCTTAAAGTGTGATGTAATGTTTTTATTCAATATTCTGTTTTTATGTGTGTATTTTACATCTGATAGTGTCACGGATTGAGAGAATCGCTATCTAGTGGTGAGACTCATACTTGTATCTACTTCTCCATATTGTCCCATATATGATTGATTGATTAACTCTTTATTGTTCACACCAAGAATTACACCGAATTTTTTTATTTTTTTTTAATTTATGCTCTTTAGATTCACCATATATTCTTCGGGTTGGTGTTCTTCATGCGACGAACGCTGGCTTCCCTTATCTCCATATCAAGATGACCATAGCCCAACGACTCGCGCGTGTCTTTTGACGTAAAGTTCATCTTGATGCGGCCCTTGGTGAACGGGACGTTTTCAGGAATGTTCTTCAATGGTACTGTTATATTTTCTATGTTATACATTCCCTGGAAAACGTAACTAACTTTAAAATATTCTGAACTCTTTTTCTTGAGGTTAAGGGAAATAATCAGGGACTCCCGCTCCGGCTCGTAGGTTAGCCATTGTAATCCAGCGCGGGAATGCAGCTAGCGCAATGGGCACCTTTGCGCTAGGTACAGTAAGAGGCGGGTTATTAAATTTTTTTTAAATACGTTTTTTTTATTATAACCACGATTTAATTTATAAAAAACATAATTATTGGTAAATTTACCGAAGTGAAAGATAAAAACGACTTTATTGAAATTCACCATTTCACACAAGAATGGAGAAGCCTTTTATTGAATAGTGGGATTGCTTTTGACCTCTAACTCGCCTGATGTTAAGCGAAGATGATTACGATTCACACCCACATAAAACACGTCTAAATAGTTGAACCAAAATGTATCTATTACAACAATCATGTCATATGGTATGCAGTGCAAGATAATTTGTACTCTATTTGTAAACAACAGTGTCGATACAGAACAGTGTCGGTCTGTGCACTCATTACTCCAATATGGCATCGAGCTCTGGGGACGCGCTGCGGATTGGGAGCGCGTCTTCAAAATGCAGAAAAGAGCCATACGAGCAATACCACGAGTGTCACAAGAAACGTCTACCGTATTTCCGGTCCATGGGAATACTGACGGTGCCAAGTCTCATGTGCTTCCAGGCGGCGATGTACGCCAGGGAGCACAAAAAAAAAAATTGAAATTAGCCGCGCCACGCGCACCGGGTACGCGCTGTGCCGCACCGGCTCACCAAGACCTCCAATTTGGTACATGTGATGGCGACGGTCGTTTACAATAGGCTACCGACCGCGATACGAGACGCTCCCTCTAGGGGATCTTTTAAGCATAAATTGAAGAATTGGCTAGTCGAACAGGCATTTTATAAGTTTGACGACATGACAAAACTGAAAGTCACTTAATAAATATGTTTCCATTGGTTGTTTTTTATAATAATTATATAACAATTTTTTTTTGTCAGGTACGATTTAAGGGGGGAAGGGGGGCGTAATGTTGTATGGAAAGTTCAAAATGTCAAATCAGAATGATGATAATTGATATTTGGGTATAGTTCATTCAAGGGGGGGTAATACAGTTTTTTTTTTTAAATAATACCATAAATAGTTTTTATGCGCCTAAAGAAAATGTCCCTGCGCGCGCATCGCTGGCTTGCGCGCCATTTTCCGCAAATATTTGTTGAGGTTTTCGCTGTGTGGTTGATTATGTTATGATCAACAAGAGTTTGTTTTTTCTCGCAAATGTGATAAAAATCGTCGTATGGAACGCATGTTCTATTATTACCAATAGAACATACTCTCTCGGCTCCCTTATCGCTTAATACCGCCTCGAATGTAACGACTAACAAGCACACTTGTATCATAATGTACTATTTGTACACATATGCTCAAAAGATGCATTTTAGAAGCCTGTGTAAGAATATATCGTTCGGAAGTTAAAAATTACGCACCATAATACTATGGAGCGTGCGGTAAAATAGGTGTACCTACTCTCAGCTAAGTACCTATTTCACCGCCTACTACGTTGTATAGCGCCGTGCGTATCTTTTAAGGTATTTTTTAAATATCCATAAAAATACAAAAGAATTCCTCCAAGGAGTTTCACATTACGAGAATAATTAAGCTGAATGGTCGAACCTCCTTAGAAGCGCTTTTGCTAATACGTTAGTCTCACTTTAATACTAAAGAGAAAATGAGACGAAAGATGTTGTTCTAATTTTCACCACGCGCACGTGGCGCCGTTTGCAAATTCGCGCATTTTCATATTTGATGTGAAATCTCTTTATGAGCAGTAATTTCTCTGGTAAGGTAACATTGCTCTTCAAACCGAAATACAGTAATGCCCCGACGTACCGTTTGCACCATTGCCTTGCACCATCAATTGACGATACAAAGCATTCATTTGACTATACAAAGCAGTTGCATCTGCACCACTGATGGTGCAAGGCAATGGTGCAAACGGTACGTCGGGAGTAATGCTCACACACTTCTGCTTGGCGGTTGAATAACTGACGAAGGTGTGGTACTTCCCCAGGTGAGCTCTGCAGTAGAGTCCTACCACTACACTTACATTAACATTGTTTTTAATGGGCCAAATGAGATCGACATGGAGCCCTACGTAGTACAAGGGGTCCGCCCGGCCGTACCGGCGCGCGGTGAGGTTCGCCTGCCGAATGTACTTCGGGTTGAACCACGTCACTTCAGGGTGCTCGGTGACCACGTATCGAATCTGAGAACAAGTAATAAATCAAATGGGTAACTATCATTGCCAATCACACTGTCACACTTCACTCTAATCAATGATATTATAATGGCCCCGTGAAAACGGCCCCAGGGACTGTCTCGCTTGTCTGCGCTCATTAAGCGAGACGTGCACTATCCCTTTTGCTCTCATAAAAGTGCTATCTTCTTTTGCACTCCGGCGCAACTCGTAAATATGACGGCACCGGAGTCATTTTCAAACGTTATTTTATTACGCTATAGCGCATCTTGCATAATCTTTGACTCTTCTAATGTTATAAATGCATAAGTTTGCCTATATTTGTGTGTGTTTGATAGCTCTTCACGCCAAAACGATTCGTCGTTTGTGGCGAAATACAACTTTGTACATATTGTATAAATGTATTATGCATTCTTTTGCTTGATTGTCTTGTGTACAAAATGTGTTTTTCCTATAAATATAATCTTGTCTATTGTCTATACGACGGATTTAGATTAATCTTGGAATGGGGATAGCTTATTTCCCGGAATAACTTATTATAAGCGACTTTTTATCACCATCATCTTCACTGTTTTTCATCATCACGCGGGTGAAACCGCAGGGCGCAGCTAGTAAGAGCATCATCATCATCATCATTACATCTAATATTTTTAAGATAGAATTTTCAGTTCAGATTTATCGTTTTGCAAGAGTTTTCAACCGACTTTAAAAAAAGAGGTTCGTGGTCTCAATTCGACTGTTTTTTTTGTATGTCATCATCATCATCAGCCCGGAGACGTCCGCTGCTTAACGAAGGCCTCCTCCTTAGACCGCCACACTGTACGACAACCTGCTTTTAGTAAGAGCATATCACACAACAATTTCTCGGAACGTCACTGTCCATCTCACTCTCTCGTCCCAAAAACCAAATCTTTTCGGCAAACCCCGCTAATGTCACGTAAATCCGCTAGATGTAGTTTTGCTCTGTTTGTAGGTATTATAAACACAGTAATACGAGTATATGCGTAGAAGTGTTGATAAATATATGATTATACCTACTACTTTAAAAAAACTTGATGAGATTAAGGTGTAAACTATGTATGAAAAAAAAACTACCAAGCGGGTGTTGGGTTTTAAGTTGCACTGTGGATTCCGCAAAAAAGAACAAAACGCATGGTTAAAAAATTACCTTAAATGTACATCAACAGTCGGAAGACGTCCACTGCTGAACGAAGGCCTCCCCCTTAATAGGGAGGGGATGCCATAATCCAAGCCGCCTGCCAAACGGCAGGCGGCTTGCGGATCACAGAATGCTCACCACCATTAACTAAAAGGACGCTGCTGCCCGGCCTCCGGCGGTTCTGGATGCAGTTTTAGGACAGTATACCCAGGACCTTACAATGTGAAGTTCTATCATTATTATAAAATGAACTAGCTTCATTTGAAGATTTTCTTTCGTAAACACTATTTTTATTGTATGGACGAACCAGGAAGATCGGAACCCTCGGTGCGCGAGTCCAACTCGCTGTTGACAGATTTCTGGTCTTGTTATTATGTACAACATTATTATACTTACCCTATTTGCCCCAAAAACTGCTCCTAAACTGGATATATATGTGAGAAGCGTGAAAATCAACATTATAATACAATTCAATTAAATTATTAAATCCTTACAACATCCACATACGAGGGGTTAACATTTTAAGGTGCCGAATATTAAGCAGGTACCTTATTTTACTCATAATATTTTAATTTATTACTTCCATAAAACGCATAAATTTACTTTCGAGAATAGTTTAGATTCCTAACCATTTGCGCCATTATTATACACGCTGTCCAAAATAAGCAGATATAAATGTAAAAAATCAAACTGGTTTTATATTAGATTCAAATCGATTAAAAAAATTGGACCCATTTTCAGCCATATAGATAAATCTATTATGTTTTATTTCAATGATGGCCTTTTCATTGGGTAACAATCAGACTTTCAGGTCCTACATTTCTAGGTTATTAAATAAATTACAGGTCAATGAATCAGTGCAAATAAAATGGCTTGATGGGATAATTATTATACATACATAGAAATAAAATAAGCTATAATTATCCTATTTCTATGAGTGAGGCCAAAGTACAGGCTATGAAAATATAATGCGTGGAGAAAGCATGATGGTACGAGGGGCGTTCGTTATAAAGTATGAATGAGGTACAAACTCTTTGGAACCGAAAAAAGTAAATACTGGCTGGTAAAGCCGGAATATACATAAGAGTAAAAAAAATTTGGAATATCTTTTGTTATAAAAAAATGAAAGTCTTTTGTATAACGTAGTGTTAAATTCTCTTTGGTCTTTTGTTTGCAGTCTGTCGTAGCGTGTTGTCGAAAAGAGAAAAAAAAATTACGCTCGGTCTAGGGTTAATTAGTATCTGTGCTTGAAAAATTTCACTACGGAACGAACATGGAACGAACTAATCAAGAGATCAACATAGAGTAAGTAATTGACCAATCAAGACTTGCAAGATACTTTAGGAGCAAATGCACCACATTTTTCAGAACATCCACCAAAGATGACCCTGAAACCGCGCCCTTTTGGCCGCCCTTTTGGGGCGGGCCGCCCCATAACGGTAATGACCGAAGAAATGATAAAAAATGTCAAGAACATTGTTTTAGCAGAACGTCGTGTCGAACAAATTAAAATAAAACGTAACGAAGAAACGCGAGAAAAATCGAGGCAAACTAGCAAAAATTGTTTTTTTCCATCAAGATAATGCCCCGGCTCACAGGTCCGCCGTTGCTATGGCTGCAATTCGTGATGCTGGCTTCGAAATACTTGAGCATCCTCCAAATTCACCCGACCTTGCCCCTTGTAATTTCTATCTATTTCCGAGGTTGAAGGAGTCTCTGAGAGGACAGAGGTTCGAAAACGATGAAGCAGTAGTCGCTGCAGTACAGGAGTTTTTAGGTGCTCAGGATAAAGTTTTTTTTAAGATAGGAATTTTAAGCTTAGAAAAAAGATATTCCAAGTGTATTACGCTAAAAGGCGACTATATCGAAAAATAAAATAACATTTAATAAAAGTTACTGGCAACATACTCAAGGGCGTCGCCAGCCGTTGGCCTGGCGTGGCGTGGCGGGGTGGCGGCCTTGTACCCATGGGTGTATATGGTGGGGGAGAGGAAGTCCGATTTTCATCACTATAACTTCAAAAACAAAGATTTTTCCATACAACATTCCACCCCCTTTAAATGATAATTTTTTTTTTAAAACCGTATTTTTTATTTTATATGAACTATCAAAATCCAAAAATTCGTGACTAAAAGTCCAAAAACATAGGACTTTCATACAACTACTTCCAACCCCCCCACTCCCAACTTTCATGCTACTTATTACGTAGAAAAAAGTCGCCTCAAAGTTCACCATCTCCTAGATAGCTTCAACAGTGTTCTGAAAATGATTGCATTTCGTTCGACTAGCCCATCTATAAATACTGAATAGATATTGTCAGGAACATAGAAATGAACCAAACATAACTTAGTAAAATAACTGTAATACTAACATAGGTTTATTTTTAATAATAAATTGTTGGGTACATATATCTGTACACATATATCTGTATTCTATCTGAAATGTTTTAAATCCTGGTTTATTAACGATCCCTAAGGTTTAATGTGATTAGTTTTTTTTTTATTGTTGTTTAATCAATAAACCAGATTTCCTCGTATTTAATTATAACTATATAATGCGAGAATTGGCCCCTATATTATTATGACAAAGAGCTAGCAGATACAAGAGGAGCAGATATCATAGCTAAAAAATAAATAGGTACCTGTAAAATTTGACGTGTACCTATCTATAATGTGCATTCAATTTAAGTCTTCGAAAAAAGTATATCTCTGGGGAACAGTTCTATTTTATGCACAACAGTACCGAAAAGTATAGGTACGTACGTCAGTGGCAAAACTGTTGAGAATTTTTGAAATAAAAGCGTTTTATTATTAAAAGTGTCTCTACAGGCAAACTGTACCTATACCGAAGAAGTTAATTTTAATTTCCACTTTTTTATGCCAAGTTATAATGTCTATACGTGTAGACACATATTAAAAAAAACAACTCAAATATGTACTTAAAAAAAACATGATTATTTTCTCAAATTATATTAGCAATAATCTTGGAAAGTAACTAAAAATATTCAAGTGCGATTCTTCGTGTTCCGAGACCTGACTTGTTTAATTTCCACGTCGATGTGGCCGAGGCCAAGGAGCTCATTGGTGTCTTTCGACGTGAAGTTAGCTTCTACGCGCCCCTTGGAGAAAGGAACGAATTCGGGAACATTCTTCAGTGGCACTGTCACATTCTCTACGTGATAGACGCCCTGAAAGACAAGACAATACAAACTTTATATTTTCAGTTTGTATAAAAATGTGAAGCTATAAGAAGCTTTGTATAGTAAAGTGCTGTATTTTTGTTAATATGTGCGAGATCCGTCCTAACGTGACTTCTTCGCTTCTTCTTCGTTTAAAATTAGGCGAGAGGTCAAGCCTGCCGAGAGTTAAGTAATTACCAATAGCACACGCGTTCTTTACAACGATTTTCATCACACTTGCGAAAACGTTAATAATTATTTGCAGGAAATGGCGTGCAAACTAGTGATGCGCGCGCAGTTGTCATTTTCTTTAGGCACACAAAAACTATTTGTTCGTATTATTAAAAAAAAACTGTATTACCCGGCTATTAATACTTGTTATAACTGCAACTCAGGTACAATCTTAACTTAACCGGGTTTTATAGTACCTATTATAGTACTCAGCGAATAGCACTAGTGCTGTTATGTAAAGTAAAAAGCACGCGTGTTTTGGGCTCAAGATATCCAATCCATATCCACGATGCAATATCTTGGATTATGAGCCTAAAACCGATGTAATAAGATCCACTTTACAAGCGAGTGTGATGAAAAAAGGATTACAGAATAGGTAGGTTCGAGAAAAGGCTGTTGCATAGATTATTTATGTAATGACTTGCCATAAAATTTTGAGAAATAATCTAAATAAAATTTTCATCTAGAGACAATGGACATTTCAATTGATACATGATATTTCATGTGATAGTTCATACGAGGAGGGGGAAATTTGTATCTACCGGTAGGCCACCTGCTATGAGAAATGTCCTAAGCCCTATGTTTTGAAAATACTAGAACATTATGTGGTGTGAATACATTCTGTGGTGTGAATACATTCTGTGGTGTGAATACATTCTTTGGTGTGAATACATACTGGTTGTAAAGGGCACCTATATGGGAAGAACATCCCTAAAGATATCCCGAAGAACAGCTCCTTGACAAGCGTCTCGCACAACTCGAAGTGAAGCTCTAGGGAAGAACGTCTGTATTGATTCGTCACGAGATCGTAGAAAAATAAATCTATCTGGAAATTACAAATAGCATATAGATTAATTGGATTAGAATTAAGTCCTAAAACTGCATCCAGGACCACCGGAGGACGGGCGGCAGCGTCCTCTCGGTTAACGGTGGTGAACATTCCCCAAGTCGCCTGCCGAGCGTGGGTATTATGGCAATCCTATTAAGGAGGAGGCTTCCGACCAGCAGTGGGCGTCTTCTGGCTGGATTAATTAACATTATAAATTAGTAAAATTTAAAAGAGAAATTTAAGTTCTTGAAGATGGGTCAGGGCTGACTGGACTACGAAACTAAATTCTACAAGGGCTACGAAAGTAAATTCTACAAGCGCTACGAAAGTAAATTCTACAAGCGCTACAAAAGTAAATTCTACAAGCGCTACGGAAGTAAAATCTACAAGCGCTGTGAATGTAAATTCTAGAAGCGCTACGAAAGTAAATTCTACAAGCGGTACGAAAGTAAATTCTACAAGCGCTGTGAAAGTAAATTCTAGAAGCACTACGAAAGTAAATTCTACAAGCGCTGTGAAAGTAAATTCTAAAAGCGCTACGAAAGTAAATTCTACAAGCGCTGTGAAAGTAAATTCTACAAGCACTACGAAAGTAAATTCTACCAATGCTGTGGAAAGTAAATTCTAGAAGCGCTACGAAAGTAAATTCTAGGAACACTACGAAAGTAAATTCTACAAGCGCTGTGAAATAAATTCTACATTTAAACTCTGGATGTTCATTTGTTTCATTTCACAATCAAACGGCTCGATTGATCGTAATGAAATTCGGTGTAGAAATAGCTTAAAGTCTATTAAAAGACATAGGCTACATTTGACCATCATCATTATCACCATTTTCATCACCTCGTGCACGTAGAGCGCTGCTTCTTTGTAGAAATTACTTACACTGACGTTATTCTGAATAGGCCAAATAATGTCGACGTGATATCCCAAATAGTAGAATGGGTCTGTCCGGCTGTAGCGCTGTGCGGTCATGTTCACATACCGGAAGTACTTCGGGTTGAACCACGTCACTTCCGGCCGTTCGGTACTTACGTACCTTGTCTGCCAATAAGAACAACAATATTTTTTCTTTCAACTACGTGCCTAATGCATTAATCACTACAAAACCGATCACAAAAGACTTATTTTTTGCGTAGAACCAAAACAGTGCTGAAATGTTATATAAAATCTCATGGTTGCAGTGAGTTTTTATTTATGGAGCCCTGAGTTTTTATTGTCTCGCAGAAGGTTTGAAAATTAGAGTATGCGCTCCTCTGGAGTAAAGCCTGTCTTCGTCTTGGACAGCTTGAACTCCTCGCTTTACTCAGGATTCTATATAATTCTAGAAAAAAAATATTACAAAAACAATTCAATCCAAATCCAATTCCAATTCTTTCTATTTTTTTCGTTACGCTCAGGATTCAATAGGCCGCCGGCGACGTAAGGACACTGCTTTATTCCCTTAGCGCATAATCTACTATTAAAAGCACGCTTGACCAATACTTAATTAAGAAGAAATGTGGATCATATCTAGTGGTACAAATTTCCCATACTTCCTTGTATGGAACTAGGCCAAAAGGCACATGCCTTTAATAAACAGTATTCTAACTTTTTGGTCTTGTAGTCGTTTAGTAGATACAATAAGAAGCGATATTGAAGAACGTTATGCCTGACAGATTGAATGAACTTGATATCCAATTAGATCCGTTAGATCCAGATCTCATTCTTTTAATAATGAAGCTGTTAGTCGAGTAGGTACTTATCTTTGTTTCTTTCTTTCAAATTCAAATTCCTTATTATTGGCATCGCACGTTGTGCATTCTGCCAGACTCGAGTTAATTAATTTGCAAGTTTATTTAGTATCAAGTCAAATATGACATGAAACCACAGTTAGTCACACGAAATTAGTCAAAGTCGAGTCCAAGTCATGCCCTTGTAAAGTTTTGGGGACAATACTATGAGCTTTTACGGAGTTTTGAAAACAACACAGAAAGACATGTTTCGCCACATTATATCACTTGCCCACACTCGTGCCTGCAATTCAACACTCAATGAATAAAACACCACCATGTTTAATGATTAATTCGCGAAAAAACACTAGTTTAAGAAAATTATAGAATGCAGCGACATGATTTTTCCGTGTTCCCGCCAAAATTCCCTCGAGTAGGTACTTATCTTGTAAAAGTTTTTGTTGTGAACTTGCCTTTCTTTCTTACTCATTTATTTTTTTGATGAGCCTGAACTTACCCTATTTGCCCCATAAATCTCTCTCAAAGAAGCAAAAAAATAAATAAGGTTTAATATCAACATCCTGCAATCGTTATTATAATTATAATTAAATCTAGTCTGCACATCTAATTTTACTAATCCAATTTAAAAGTTTAATTATGTATAGTAGTAGGTACTATTATTTCTACTGTGGTATAGTGTAAGTATATACTTTTAAATCCTACGCGAATCTATCGCAATATCGCTGATTTTTAACTACGCGGAAATCTAAAATTTGTATAATTCTGTAATATTTATTTTCAGAGTGATTATCAAAATCACCGCATTTTCCGGCATGCTGATAATAATAAGCCTTTTAGTAAATCAAATTGAACAATGGACGCTATTCATTTTGTGTTTAGGTTAGGTATTTTAAAATAATAACAGGCCAATTTGGCTCACAGCAGGTGGAACACCAAAATATAGGTACCTACCCTCGCACGTCCGTCCGCTTGTCTGTCAGTCTGTAATCCACGGTAGGTAGGTACCTAATTTGATTTAGGGTCTATCTATATGGCCTATTCTATACATCTATTACTGTTATTACGTAACGTCAACTTCACCTGCCGGTCGCAACAGAAAACACGAGAAAACTTGGCTAGTTGTTTGCAACCAGTCTAAGGCACAGGTTACACAAAAATGGTTTCGGGCGCGGACATGGTACGGGCGGCTTGCCATCCCATTTGAAATAAGTAAGGCACACATCTAATCATGTAGATCGGGCGCGCCCGCGCCCGATGCAAGCCCGATGAACGTCATTTGATGCAAATTGTCCCCTATTGTCTGTCTTTTTTCACGAATAAACGTTTTTGTACTGTACTGTACTGTATCTAAGGTTAATGTATAGATGCCTATTATTATACCTACAGTACAGTACGCTGTTTATATACAGTACGCTGGTTATATACACGATACTTTTGTCATAAATCTGTTAAGTAAGTACTTAATATAATATTTAATATTTTAGCCGGTCCCTAAGTTACTTTATCACAAACTCCCACAAAATGTGAAAATGGCAATGTACTTAAGTTATTCGATAAGTAAGTAAACCCTGAGGCTTCGCCTAGGATTTCCTTTGTCATGGGTGGCTTGCTCGCACCTAAATCTGGAAACATAATAAAAATTCAGTGCAATCCGCCCTCTTACATAAACTAGTAGGATTGATTCTGTAGGGCTACCATACTTTACTAACAGGCAGGAGTCAACAAACTTACCACAGACCTACTTAGTTACTTACCTTTAGTAAGTAGCTGCTAGTTATTCAACCGCCAAGTAGTAGTGAGCAAGCATTGCTTTGTTTCAGTTTGAAGGGTAATATTACCAGATGAATTACTAGGCATAAAGAAATTTGAAATGTAATATCTCAGGCTGACGAGCGCATTGCAGTGCGGCGTAGGATTTTGTTACTAGAACTGCCGTTCTGGGCAGGCGTGATGCTTACCTACCACCAGGTGAACGTCTCGCACGTCTACACTCCAATGCATAAAAAGTCACCTGCTACTAAACTCTATAGGTAATACAAGTAGGTGCCTAACGTTTGTGGACGTGGTCACCCTACTCTCAAGGGTAGGTAAACGTTTGCCTTAGGAAACCGCACATTATATTCTAGTAAGTGAGCAGATAGCAAAATTTTACGAGTCGGTTCAATTTGAAGTTACTTTGGGTCGGTCACAAAGCAGTCGTTACATAAATAGCTTTATTTGAGTAGGTCGGTTAGTTGTACCGCCTACATTATATACCTCTCTGCTTCTGCCTGAATATAATACAAGCATAATATAGTACAAGCATGTTATTATGGGGCTCGAGGTAGTTAAGTTGGCTTGGTACCTACTAAGTAAATAGTTTCCTATAGGTAGGGTAGGGTACTTACCTAGTTATTTTTCGCCCTGATGACGACATCGGTATCCCCTGCCTCCAGAAAAAGCCCATTGAAAGGGGATCTCTCGGCTCGGGATGGTTGGAGTAAGAGCGACCGACCTGACCTACTATCTAAAGAGCTCGGGCGGACGACGTTGTCGTAGGCAGATGCGCATTTCGGTACAATACGCCGCTGTAGTGGGAGAAGCAGGAGCACAGGCCGAGGATTCCTTCTGGTACGTTCTACTGGAAGTCCCGGGCCCTTCATCAAGCACCTCGGCAGGCCACCGGCGCGGAGGGGATTTTGTGCAATCAAACATAATCCGCCTACGCCCCAATGCAGTCAGGCATCTTTAGAACATTTTAGAAGAAGTACCTACCTACTTACCTTTTTTGTTGACGAGGGGGAGGATGTCAACAAAAAAAGATTCTAAGTACTTATTAGTTAGGTGTGAATCAGGACATCACCGAGGTACCTAACTAATAAATAAACCAATATGACGCTCGACGCGCTCTTACTATCGTAAGAGTAACCGAGGCGGTAACGGCGGCAGAATGCCTAAAATTGTAGTCAAACCTACTCTTACCAGACCCTAGGTGAACCCTTCCAAATGACGTCTACCTACCACTAAGTAACTCATAACTACCAATAACTTTTTAACAGTTTATAAACAAAATTTTATAACTACACGTCTGGAGGAACCTACATAAATTCAACCTGGCAGGTTTGTGAATTCACCAGCATTCAGCATTTGCTCTTTTGCATTTGTTTGTAGCTTGTCCTACCCTACGTTTGTAATTTTTTTTTATTCATACTGGTTTGGCTGATTAATTAAATCCAAGCCGAATTCGAAGCCAAAGGCAAAGCCACCAGGGTTAGATAATGGAAAAAAACAGTTTTGGCGGGAACACGGGAAAATTATGTCGTTGCATTCTATTATATTCTTAAACTTGTGTTTTTTCGAGAATTACTTACTTAAAACAACTTTTCAACCGTTAGTCACTGCTTAAGATGCTCTGCCATCTTCTCTGACGTGAAGTGTAACATGCAAGAACAAGACATAGAAGTTTAAGCAGTGACTAAGAGAATCGAGATTATTTTAGGTAAAAATGGTGGTGTTTTATTCATTGAGTGTTGAATTACATGCACGAGTGTGGGCAAGTGATATAATGTGGTAAAATGTCTTTTCGTGTTGTTTTCAAAACTCCGTAGAAGCTCATAGTAAAGTCGCCACAACTTTACTAGGGCAAGACTTGGACTCGAGTATGACTAATTTCGCGTGACCAACTGTGATTTCATGACATATTTGACTTGATTTTAATATAAAAACTTAATTTATAAACTTTACACTGGCAGAATGCACAACGTGCGATGCCAATAACTAAGATAAAAGAATGGAAAAAATATTGTGAATTGTCATGTCAGAAATTCTTGTAAGACAGTTACTATTATAGATGGTTACTCTAGTTAAATGCTCAATGATGGTTACTAGATCAAGTCTGCCAATGAAGCAGTGTCATGTGGTGATTTTTATTTTTATTTTATTTTATTTGTCAAACAAAATCCTGTGTTTGGGATGTGTTGCCTTTTCTAAATTATACGCATGATTTGGCTGCCCTTCCCAGAAAGTACCTTCAGGATTCCTGGAGTGCCTGCTGGGCGGACAGCAGCAAGTTAAAAGGGAACTACTACGCTAGCTTACAACCAATGATCCGAAGTAAGCCATGGTTTTCTGTTGTGAGACTCGGCAAGCTCCCGACAACAGTTTTAATCCGTATGCGCCTTGGACACACAACTTGTCCCGCCCACCTTGCTCGGTTTAACATTATAGATAGTCCACAATGTGAATATTGTGGTGATTACGGGGACCTGGATCATATATTTTTCTCCTGTCCTCTATATGACCATGCCTCCTTTTACGATGAATTAGTTTCCATCCGTGTCCCATTACCTACAAACATAAAATCTCTCCTTGTTACCGACTCTCCTTCTACCCCTTCTATCTACCTTTCTCTGTCAGACTTTATCATCTCTAATAATATAAAACTGTAAATATTGTAGATATGTAGATAAGTTTCATTCTTCAAGTACCTACGAATTTCTTATAGTACTTACTTAAACAATCCACTCTCTTGATCCATCCTTCCTAATATTTTTATCCTAGCTATCGCGTAAAAAGTTTCCCTACCTTTACTCCAAAACCGTCAAAACCTAAAATTACTTGAAAATGGCAAATGCGTTTATCGCGCGGAGCCAAAATCCCCTACTAGGGAAAGAAGAAAAAAAAAAAAGATCAAGTCTAGCTTAATCATGTCACACAAGTGTTGGATGCAGTCCGAAGTACTCAAATAGCGCTCTAGCGCTAATAGCACTAATAAAAACCATCGCAATACTAACGCCGCGTTCCGAATTGAGTCAAAATCACTGTTGGCGCTGTGAGCGCGATAAAAACCCATTCCGAATTGGCGTTAGCGCGTCTACGGTAGCAGTCTCGACGTCATGGATGACGTCATTACTGGCGCCATCTTGCGTTCACAGTGATATTGCTTCCCGGCGTTATCACTGTGAGCGCTGTCAAATCTGACGTTTAACTCGTACAATAATACAGCCGCACTCAGAAAGGTTCCTTAAATTAGTCCTAAATGATACTTAACTAAGTAACCTTAAGTGTATTAATTATCGTTTCATCCCAGAGACAGAATTTAAGTGTTCATTAGTTAATGACAGATTTAAGTATCCGTAAGGCGAGGCAACATCTGAATAACTCTATCGATAGAATATTGATATAGCGTTTGTGTTGCCGCACTACAAAATGTAAATTTCAATTAGTACAAATATACAATAAAACACATCACAATCCTCATTAAATGCATTATTAGGTAACAACTAGTTCTTTTACTATCAGATTTGATTATAAGACAAAGTTAAAGGACTTTTTTGCGTACAAATATAATATATCATTCCACATTTTTCTTTATGGCATTATTTTCAGCCAAAGTCAAATTATGTTTTTTTTTCCTTAGTTATTGGCATCGCACGTTGTGCATTCTGCCAGTGTCAAGTTTATGAATTTTCAAGTTTCTTTTATTAAAATCAAGTCAAATATGTCATTAAATCACAGTCAGTCACACGAAACCAGTCATAGTCGAGTCCAAGTCATGCCCTAGTAAAGTTGTGGCGACTTTACTATGAGCTTCTATACGGAGTTTTGAAAACAACACGAAAAGACATGTTTCACCACATTATATCACTTGCCCACACTCGTGCATGTAATTCAACACTCAATGAATAAAACGCCACCGTTATTAATCATTAATTCGCGAAAAAACACAAGTTTTAGAAAATAATAGAATGCAACGACATGATTTTTCCGTGTTCCCGCCAAAACTCCAAATTATGTATTGTCATTGTCATGTCAAACAAGTCTGGAGTAGCCACCCTTTTCTATTCCTGTACACTTCTGAAGTTATTCCTCCGGGGCTTCTTATTTTGATGTGGGTACAATTAATACAACCAATCACTCCAGGAAAATAAGACATTTCATAAAAAATTTGCCTGCAAAAAAAATTAATGATAAATATGTGTTAAAAAAAATATTGTTAAATAAAAAATCTAATCAAATTTAAATCAAATTGATCATTTGATTAATATCACACTTTTTACAGTTTCAGGTGTAAACCTATATCGTGCATAAAATTCTTGGACTGAATATTTTGTAAAGGGATCAGTATAATCTCGTAAATACCGCCTCGGTCCTACGTCCCTTCTTGCATAGTTTACAAACCCAATAAACTCTTCGAAATCAGTCATTTTTCTAAAAAACAACAACAATGCAACACAAATTCACCACGAAAACAGAAACATAACCTCAATCGTAAACGTCAAATCTTTCCTTAAATAGTTAAGTAAGGGTTGGGCGCTACTTAAAGTTAAGGGTTGATTAAACTCACTAATGAATCATTAACTGACTCTGAGAGACAACTTTTAGAAATCTTTACTTAGTGATAGTTTAAGTATCCCTTAAACGTCTCTGAGTGCGGCTGAAGTATGGAAAGTAAAAGGCGAGTTGTTTGTAAATACTTAAGAAGAAGAAAAACTGTTATAGAAGAGAAATAATGTTGTTCGTGAGTAATGATGAGACTGCTGATAACCAAATCCAGTTATATTTAAGTGCAGACTAGTTCGAAAGAGGTTAGTTTATTAGTTTCCCATGTTCAGCCATTCCGAAATGATATCGCGCTGATAGCGCTGTCAGCCCAATAATCAAAACGGAACAACATTTATCGCTCACAGCGCCAACTTCGATTTTGACTCAATTCGGAACGCGGCGTAAATATTTTTCTAATAGCAGTGTTGGTTCTTTAATGACGTTATTGTTATCGTTGGCACTTTTAGCCTAATTCAGATCAAGTTCCCTGATTTTTCACATTATTTAAAAACGAAAAGCTGACTGAAACTGAAATCCAACTGAAATCAAAACCGAAAAGGCATAAACAAATTGATTTTGATTCTGTGTAATTTCATAATGTTTTCCATGTTTTCGTAATCGGCTCTCAGGCAATGAAGTGGAGTGAATCAACAACGTTAGAGTTCGTGAAAATCTATCTCAAACAAGAATGTCTTTGGAATCCAACTCATGGGGCGTACAAACTGAAATACAAAAGAGAGAAGGCTTACGCGGCAATAATTGCCGAATTCAAAGAGTTTACGAATAAAATAATGTCTGTTCCCGAAGTCAAGAATAAGATAAAGAATCTAAGGACAACTTATTCGCAAGAAGTGCATAAAATACTTCACAAATCGAGACCAGACTCCATATACGAGCCGTCACTCGTGTGGTTTCAAGAAATGGATCAATGCTTGAAACATGTCTCTTACAAGCGACAGTCAATGGTTTACTATAATTACGTGAGTTTATTTAAGTTGAATAATTATGTTGACATGAGATCTTCGTAGCATAAGTATGGATTTTCATAATTATCACTGGCTTTTCGGGGGAAGGAAAACATCTTGAGGAAACTTGCATTGGTCCAGAAAAGAAATTCAACGGAATATGTGAATCCACCATCCCACAACTGAGCAAGCATTGTGGATATTATGGCCGAATCTTTGAGGATAGGCCTAGGTCCAGCAGTGGACTATTAAGAGCTTGGCTATGCTTAATCCAGTGGGTTAATCACATTAATCAATCAAATTAGATAATGTTAAGACAATATCTTGCAACAATTTAATGCTTTGTTACGTAAAACACAGTTTAATTGAAATTTGCTCTCACATACTATATATTTTAACCCCATTATAATATCTTAAAATTTCCAGGAGAATATGGATTTACCTGAAGTAGACTCCTCAAGCCATTCAATATGGGCAGATGACCAGGAGCAAGATATACACAACAGCAGCTTTGAGGATATAAGCCCTGACCCCCTCGTGGCCCAAACTCTCACAGATACAGAATATGACACAGGGCTCCCTGATGAATCGCTATCTATAGTGAAAATTGAACCACCTCTCCACAAAAGAATAAAGAAGAAAAAACTAAAACATAAACCCATTCAGACCTATAAGATTGACTCCCAGTTTGAATGCTTGGAGCAAGATGATGAGTTTGACATTTATGGCAAGTTTATAGCTACTCAATTGAGGCAGATGGATTTAAACAGAGCGCTGCGGATACAACTTGCTATACAGAACTTATTGAGTGAAGCAAGGCTATCAGGCCATGGTCATACTTGAAGTCTTCCACATGCATAATAAACAATGTCATTTATTTTCACCTTTATTATAAGGTAATTTACTGAGCTACAAAAGAAGATAAGTTACCAAGGTTTTACGAATGTTGACATCATCAGCCTACAGGCTTCTTTATCACACTGCTGGATGTATGCCTTTTTAAAAGTCGCACCCGCCTGGTCACAAGCAATAATTAAATTCTGAACGAGACATTTTGTTGTATAGTGTATTCTTCTAGTTGAATTAAATGTATTCAATCAAGTGGGATTTCTTCTGTGATTATGTTAACATTATTTATTTACTTACAAAGCTGTATGAATTATAGTATTGAAATTAAAAAATTGTATATGTATTTACCATTTTCGCCTAGGTTCCTATTCCACACAATTCTCCCTACAAGAGCGTGCGTGTCCACCTGGAATGTGCTAGTTAGCTAAACGCACGAGGAAAAAAAAACCAATAGGATTGCTTTATTTTTCCTCTCACAAGGCTTAGCTACCTCACCAGTCACTGGTGATAACGCACCTTTAAACTATAAAGCTATATCGTTTTATGCAGGGTACAGCCAGGCCAATCTTTTAACTACCTACACATTTCTCTAAGGAGCATCTGCTGTTCGGCACTGACCTTCTCATCTTGTGATGAGAAGGTCAGTGCCGAACTAAAAAACAACTAAAAATTACTTTGACTCAACTGTGACTAATTTCATATGCCTTGATTAATCAAGAACCCCAGTAGTTCTTGATTAGTCAGTTAACTGTGATAGTGATATTATGACTTGTATTATTTGATTTGATACTTGAAAATGTATAACACTGATTGACACTAGCAGAATGCACAAAGTGCGATGCCAAAAACAAATTTAAAAAAACGGCAATTAATTTTTTGACATTGACAAACACAGAAATGACAATAGCAGTGACATCCAATAAAAAAAAAGTCAAAATCAAAACATTGAAGCCATGAAATTCAGCAACCTTTATAAAATTTTCTTTCATCATAAAATTTATAAATTGCTGGCTATTTAGAGAAAATGAGATGGGGAGAGACAGAAACATGTATATTTTCAAAGATCTATATCAGTCATGCATGTCTCTGGAATCCAGAAAACACATATTACAAAATGCGAAATAAGAGACTACATGCATACAGAGAGATAATGGCACAATTTTACGATGCAACAGGCATTAAACTCAATGAAATTGAGGTGAAGCTGAAGATAAAGAATCTCAGATCCACGTACTTGCAAGAAATTCAAAAAATAAAGCAGCGTTCGAATGAGGAGTGGACTTATAGGCCAGCACTAAAATGGTTCTATGATTGGTATAAGTGTCTCAGTACAATAAAGAAAGGCGATAGTGATATGTCCCTAGATATCAGTCGTGATGGCACAGATGTAAGTACCTAATTCACGTCGCTCTCCATCTTAGACAATATTTAATCAAAGGTATTATACCTTGCGATTATGATAGTGCTTAGATAAACACTTCAATGGGCAGATTGAGTTAATTCAGCATAAGCATAATCAGCCTCTTTAGTAGTCCACTGCTGGACTTAGTCCTACCCTTTCCAAACCACCAAAAAGTTAAATTCTGTATCAAGTGTGAACTAGAAATGATGATCACCTATAGTATTATTTTTATACTTAGGTACTTGTTTTCCTATTGCATGTTACTAGACTTTATTAAATAAATAGAAAGTGCTTCGTTTTCAACACAGAACCCAAAATCACTTTGTTTGCACTGTGGTTTTCTAGCTCACAGATATTTTCCAACAAAGTAATATTCCATCTCTTATGATGCACACCAATTCCTCAGCGGCAGGGCTAGGATGCGCACGATGAGTTTTTTTTCTCGATTCTTAAAAACAGGACAAGGCTACGACTCTGTATAAGTCTGTCTCGTTTTCACACAACATAAAGACACAACAAAGTTATCTCGCGGTGCACATCATAGCCCTATGGATTACATGTAGAAAAATTCTATTATATTATAGACTTAACACCGGTACTTTTAAATAAATGAGATAGGTACTATACCAATAAATGAGATACTATACTGGTTTTATACCAACAATTTTTCTATTTCAGACCAATGATGTTGAAGATATCTGTGGCGATGTCTGGGCTTCACCTCCCCGCAATATGAATACCCACTCAGATCCTGTACCTGAATCTGATGACTTCAAATTACTTATTCTAAAGCCTGAACCAAATGACTCATCTTCAGAGAAAAGAGGTTCAAATAACTATAAGATAAAAAAGAAGAAAATGAAACGCCAAAGACATCCAAGCACTGATGACTCAGATAAAACATTTGGGGCATTCAGAGGTAGCTTGGATTCAAGCATAGAATTAACAAAGGAAGATGAATTTGATATTTATGGGAAGTACATAGCAACACAGCTAAGAAAAATGGACTTGCAAAAAGCTTTGAGGGTTCAGGTTGACATCCAAAGTCTAGTATCTGAGGCAAGAATTTCTGGGCTCAGTGAGAAATAGAACAATTATAAAATCTAAATATCAATTCTTAAATACCATTTTGTAATCAGATTGTGAGATACTTATAGTCTGTGCAGTTGATACTTTGAATAAAGAACAACTATAAAATGAGGAACAAGAATGAAAATGTCTTAACTTTATAGTATGTGAGGGTATGAATTGCACTCCATACAAATATCTCATGAGATCTTTATTTCCAGCCAGTCATTAAAGTTCAGGGTAGACATTGGACGCAAGGACTGTGATGGAACATTCCCATTGGCTCAGTTACTCCACCACTTCTAGCAATGAACAACAAATTTAGATTTGATTGTCTGAGAATCGATGTTATGATCATAATCAGTAGGGGTAATACACACTCTTTAATGTTTCAAGCTGTGTATTGTTACATTAAGTGACAAACAAATTGTGTTTTAATGGACAAATTACCTAAGTTGTCTTCTGTCAGTATTTTAGGATAGCTATGTGAATTCTTGATGTACCTATCGTCATAGATTAAGAATATACTTAATCTATGCTATCGTTTAATTAAGATGATTGTATAAAAGAAAACCAATATTCAAGTGATTTTTATTGCTTACAGCATCAGTTATGATACAAACATCGCTTATATTTCACTAGTGAAAATTCAGATTTCTTCCGATTGTACCATTTTGCTCTTACAATATTTCCTTGAAATCCAGGTTCTTTTGTGAAAAAATATATTTTGTCATCCGTTGAGAAAACAGTTTGAAAACAAATTCAGATTCCTACCGTAATATTACAGTCACTATAACTAAATTAAGTACTTTGTTCACAATATTTTTTAGGTTATAAAAATTTTCACCATGAAGACTGGAAGTTTGACTTCAAGAGCAGTTTACAGTCCATCGTTTAAAAAAGTATGATAAACTAAACTTACAAATAACTTAAAGAGTCAATCTTTACAAGTCAGAGGTGTAATCTCACTCTTTAGGCAGATTGAAGTCACAATTACTATACTTGAAATCTAAAGAATTCTACAATTTGTTGTTGGCCTCTTTCCCCACTGACTGTAAGACTGACCCGATTTAAGACTAGAGTATGTTCTATGTCACAATCTCAAAAATAATAAAGACAAGTCATATTTTTACAAACCATTGGTCTCTTGTGTGCATTACTTTACCAATTGTGATATGGTTTGCTTTTCATTGAAACAATGTTTGGAAACAGATTACAGAAGTCAAGATTATTTACTAGACACAAAAATTCGTCCTTATTGTGTATCCTGTCATATTCAATAATCCAAGTGCCGCAAACGTCAAAAACACCATACATTGCTCAGTAACCAATCACATTTCAAGAGAAACCTTACAGACAAATCCATTAATGTTCAAAAGAGATAATCACTGGAAATAAGACAACTTTTCCCATTGGGGAAGGGAAAACCTATTTTATTCCACAGAAATTACCAACTTTATAAACCAGCGACAAGTTCTTACAACCTAACATCATTCTCTTTAACCTACAATCTTACAATTCAATACTTACAATAGGCTAGATGACTGGTTTTTTTTAATTATCCTATTAAAATGTGGTCCATAAATATAGCACATTAATGAAAAGAAAGTGAAAATCTGAACAAAAATAAGCAACTTATAAGCATTTTAATATCATGCTAGACAGAGAGGCGAAACAGCAAATCGTGACGTCACTTCTCTGTACGCCATATAAATACTATTCTGACAAGTAAGGCGCGACTTATTTTTTTTTTGTGGGAAAGGGACAGAGTTGCCTCTACCAAAAACTATAAACGCTTATATATCAGAACATTACTAACCAATTCAAATAATTTTTTAGTAGACATACTATATTTACTTAAATTCTTCTTCAAAGCTATTGGTTTCAACGATTTAAACATCAGTCATCTACCCCATTCTCAACCCTTGGCAATTTCGTAATGGTAAAAACAAGTGGATGCAAAATACAGGAGGGACATACATTACGTATTACAATAGCTTTTGTGAAGACAATATTAGCACTTCTGCTGAGATGCCGGAACAAACGGAAGTATGATAATAAATATTGCTTAAAATATATGAATATTGCTATATTATTTTCAACTACCAGCATCTCTTGATGTCAGACAAACTTTTAAAGTAACTTTGCTGAAAGCGAAGCACAAATCGAAAGGCTTGATTACAAGTAACTAGTATAGTGGTAAGTAAAACAATGCTATACTAGAGACTAGACTATAAGAGGCTTTAGGTTCAGACACTTGTAAAAGGCCTATAACACTACATCATTATTAGAGAGCCTTAACCCTGAATCAGGGTGCTGTAAGAAGAGAAAGAGTGGGGAGATGGTTATTCCCACCCTAAATACCGGGCCCCGAATTAGTTAGATAATATTGTTAACTATAGACTTTTTGTATGAACAAATTTTCAAATTAACGGAGCTCTGCACAGGACACGTTATCCCACCGATTTGTGCTCAACTTCACAGTTTTTTTCCGAGACTTTCAGACAAGCACACATTTAACTAATTAAATTCATCGCAAACTGCTTTCAGGGAAGTCAGTCATAGTCACCAAGTCATGGCTACACAACCGCGCAGATATAGTCATAGTCAGTACATCAGATCTGCCAGCTTTTAAATTTCAACAAGAAAAATATTAGCACCCAACAAATATGACAGGCGAGAGGAAAAGTCTTGTTAAATAGAGAGATGTTGACATTCTTCAGATATTTGCGAGGTGATAGACTTTGGAACAATGTTGAGAAATTTACTGAGACTGCAACATTATTTATGTTTTATCAATTGTGCATGCAGACGGTTATCTATCGTAACACTGCTGACTGCGCGAGAAAGCTTCTTTTTAACAGACTTCAAAAAAGGAGGAGGTTCTATGTTCGGCGGTATGTATGTTTTTTTTAATGTATGTTCACCGATTTCTCCGTCAATTGTGGACCGATTTTGAAAATTGTTTTTTTATTTTTCATATTAATTTGATTTCGGTTTTTTTTTTCAAAGTTACTTGTGTTCTATTCGTTGCAGAATAGCTGTTCTTTTTTCATGGTCACAAATAAAGACGCGAACGAATCGTGCTCCGGGGGTAAAATACAACGCTTGGCCGTGATCAATGCTGCGGCATCCAGAATTTTGAGCAACCAAACCAGTCTACTACCACTTTCACATCACTTTCTTATTTGTCGGGTTAGATGTAAAAGCCACGCCGGAGTGGCTTGCATGTCTAAGGACTATACGTTTCGAATTTGCTGTAAAACAGGCCTGACTAATATGACGCAGTTTGGCCTCTTCACTTCCCACGATCGATAATGGTATCTCGTTTCAAATAAAGATCTTCCCTCGCCTTACATTTTTGCGGGTCCTTATACCAACGCCGCGAAAAAGCGCCGCCGGCGCCGGCATTTAAATTTGGACTAAAACGTCAATAAACTACTATACAAAGAAGAAGACTCGAATCAGATCTTAAGATTTGTACAATTTATCACATAAAAATTCAAAAGAACACTTATTTTTAGACTGCAACATCCTTACTCCGTCCAATTTTTTTGAGTTTACAATAGTATAAATTATGCACCAGAGGTCATTATGGACAGCTAAGTTCTTGAAGTTCACGTGCTTAGAGTTCACACACAGTGACACTGAAGTTCACGTGCTTAGAGTTCACACACAGTGACACTGTGAAGTTCACGTGCTTAGAGTTCACACACTGTGACAATGAAGTTCACGTGCTTAGAGTTCACACACAGTGACACTGAAGTTCACGTGCTTAGAGTTCACACACTGTGACAATGAAGTTCACGCGCTTTGAGTTCACACACAGTGACACTGTGAAGTTCACGTGCTTAGTGTTAGTTAGTGTTCACACACTGTGACAATGAATTTCACGTGCTTAGAGTTCACATGATACTGTGAAGTTCACAGGCTACTCACGCACTATCGCAACATTCGCAGATGATATGAGTACATTTAATACAAGAGGCATCACAAATGCGTTGCCGTTTTTTAAGACTATTATTGCTGTTTTATTTAATATATGTATTTAAGATACTCATACAAACATACATGCGTTTACAAAAATGCTCTCAAAAGAAATGTACATGGCATAAGACCATGGTTATATTAATGCTTAGATTTTTTAAGCAACTACATAACGAGGTGAACAGATCGCGTGCTTGAGCCACGTATTCTCATAATAATTCAGTGCCATCCAGAGTCTTTAATTTTTCAGATGTTGTAATGAGCCGATTCAAAACTGATTACGACAATAGTGTACAGCTTGTTGTTATACAGGTAATATATAATAGCCCATCAGTAAGTCAGTCAGTGCGTTAATAGGCCATGACCCATATGAAATCGTTCTTGGCCCATAAAGAAGAGATAGAGAAGTGTCACAATTCAAATTACTTATCAAGTTACATCATGAAATTGTTATACGCTTTTGGACGTTAAACATACTTGACTTGTCTGAAGATGCTTTCTTTATTATTTCTGACACTTATTTTGACTTTTTAACATCAGAAAACTGAAATGTATGACACGGCATCATAGTAAATGTTAATTATTACAACAGCGAAATTCAAAAAAACTTCATTTATGAAAAAATAAACGCTCTGTTTACATACACTGTTACAAAACTATTTTTTTATTTTATGTAGTATTTTTTCGGATTTTCTACCGATTTTTGTATGGACATTTGGAGGATTCTATTGAATATAACATTATGTCCAAATAAAGAGTATTGCGCATATTAAAGGCGTACAAAAATATTTTACCGGTTTTACAACTCGCAATATTCAATGTGATGTTATAACACTTCTCATGTATTTTTGAACTGTCAGTGTTTGATGATAGTGTACAATATTTATTGTCGAAAATAGCAAAATATTAGTATACTTAACCAATTAACACTAGCTCTGACAATGGACAACAATATTACTATTGATAAACTTAATAATATGCAAAACATCCAAAACGGATGAATGCATTCGTCACGCATTAACGGGAAAAAAGACAATTGAAGTGCACAATTAAAAAACTAATTTTGATTGACTGCCTTATAGTTGGTAGCATGTGTGCCTTTAGAGCTGTAGGGCGTGGGTTCGATCCCCACCCAGGACAAACATTTATTATATTTTGTTCTGTGTCTGGGTGCAGTACGTATTACCAAAAAAACCTCTCCATAACACTAATTTAAAAGAAATGAAACTTTAAAACTTTCGCGATTTGAACACATAATTATATTATGAAAACTGACGTGGTTTTGACACATTTTTGTTTTATTTATAAGGGAATACTTACGTTTAATTAAATCGGATACTCTTTATGTTTAATTAATGAATTATGTTTATCACCAGGACCTAATCGCGCACAATTTATTTTTATTTTTATTTACCTCGACGTTTCGGCTTTGTTTCAATAGCCGTGGTCACGAGCTGATTGTAGAATGCGGGTCTCTTGGACAAACAAATTAGGGTGTTGTGTTGTCCTACCCTCATTTATACTAATTTAAAAATATTAAACTCGATAAGAGCTAACAAAATATTGTACACCATCATAAAAGCCAATGTCAAAAGATATCCAAATGAACTTAAAAAAAAAACTTTAAATTTAACTAATTACAATAAATAAACTGTCAATGCAGCTTCGTACCGAATAGAAAACAAATTGAGATCAGAAGAAAACGCCCATACAAATACCAGTACGCAGGCACAGCCGCGGGCAATCGTTAGTCAAAACTCGGGGCTGATTGGACAAAATTAAATAACTAGCATCACGCGTTCGATTTAATCGATTCGCGTTTAGTCGAATCAAAAATAACATTGAACGATACCAATCTCGTTATTCGTAAAGTAGTGCCGCGCCAACACTGAGCTCTATAATACAAGTATGCTGGACTTCATATTGTCGATAGCAAATTGAAGCCATTTGATTTTCGCCATTTTGGCGCGGATAGCCAACGGATAGCAGTGTGAGCGTCCATGGAACTAAAATTTCGTAATACTATTATGTCAATTTTAGTACCGGAGATGCTCGAAAGGGTGCTTCAAATCGGCACAAAAAAAACTGTAATTTCCTAGACAATATTTAATCTAGCGTACTTGTATTATAGAGGTCAGTGCGCGCCAATAATAAGGTTGACAGATCGATTGACTACAATAAACTTTTGACATTTACTGGTGGATATCGATAAGTAGTACTGATCGATTAACATCGAACGCGTGAATGTAGTTACATCCCTAGAAAGGGAGTACTTGGATATTATTCATGAACTACATTTTCACGACTATTAAAATAAACCTAAATAGGTTATAGCAACCACATCCGGCCAGGGCCCTGTTTTATGAAGCTACAAGTACAAGCTTACAATAGGCTAGATGACTGATTTTTTATTATTATCCTATTAAAATGTGGCCCATAAATATAGCTGATTAATGAAAAGAAAACGAAAATCTGATCAAAAATAAGCAACTTATAAGCATTTTAAAATCATGCTAGACAGAGACGCGAAACAGCAAATCGTGACGTCACTTCTATGTACGCCATATAAATTCTATTCTGACAAGTAAGGCGTGACGTCATTTTTTGTTTCGTGGGAAAGGGACAGAGTTGTCTCTAACAAATACTTTAAACGCTCGTATATCATAACATTATTAAGCGATTAAAATATTTTTTTCTATAAACATACTATATTTACTCAAATTCTTTATCAAAGCTATTGGTTTCAACGATGTAAACATCAGTCATCTACCCTATTGTACTAGCTTCTTGTACCAGTAACTACAACCGTTACCAGTTACAGGTAGATGGTTTGTCTTTATCCTACATACAAGTGCTTGTACTTGTAGTTTGTACACTGGATGTCTTGTAGCTATATAACGCCGTACTCAATTATTTTTTGCGGTGTTGCCAGTTTCTCACTACAAGTACAAGACTTGTAGCTTTATAAAACAGGGCCCCGATGTTAACCAGTGATGCGGTCTATGATTTATTGAAGGAGCCTGGTTACTGTGGTTAAGTCACACATATATAGAAAATATTATACTTTTTGAAAAACACACTCCGGCAGAGTTCAACCTATGTGTGCAAATAAAAATGTAGATTGGAAGCACTTTGTGTATACATGGAGAATTTCTACCTTGTACAGTGTCTCATCACTATGAAAATAGCCTCCCTTTAGTTATCGGGATAGTGCCAGTTGACTTTTACACTGTTATCGATATATCTTTATCGATAACATAATACTGGTCATCTCAAAATTAAGAAAAATGATTTTCATATTGATTGCAGTCTAATTTTATATTAATTTGTATCCCATTTATAAGTTATTTTTACTTCAACACTATAAGTGTTTGTGTCTTAACTGGAAATCGTTACCTGTTTTCTTGTCGCCTTAGAACAGTTCACAATGTTTTATCTAGTGAAATTACTATAATTGAGAGATAATATAAAGACGTGGCTTTCAGAAAAATGTTTCTATTGCAAGCACAACGTAATGTACCTATGCTAATATTTAGGTTTATCTGTGACATGAACGGCAAAATAGATTGGACTACACCTATCAATACGATCATAATAATTGTACTCTATTTTTGGTGGAATAAATTCATTTCATTATAATTTGAATTGAAATGAACTAAATCCCATTAAAAAAAAAAAAAAGCCGATTAAATCCCATTTATCGATATGAAAAATGTAGTTCACAAATCCCAAAGGAAAATATAAAATGTAGGTATCATGGCAAAACTATTGTTATCACCAACATTTTATATTCCTCTAGTATCCATTTCCAAGCATGTCCCCTCTCCAGTACCTCCTCAAGCATCCAAGCATAGTTGTTTAGGCGTATACACAGTCGCGTTGGGGTCCAAAGGCGACCCGTCCGACATACGCAGGTTGGTTCCAGGGCCGTCCGACAAGCGCAGGTTGGGTACAGAGTGGGACCCGGACCCGTCGGAGAGCCGGAAGCTGGCCACGGAGTTGGATACAGGCCCGTCGGAGAGACGTAGCTTGGACATCGTAGAGGCTGGAGTGACGAAGTCTGTAGGCATTACTGCTAGCATTTGCGCTTTGAGCTCTTCTAGTTCTTTATCCTGTCGGTTGATTACACCTGAAAAAAAAAATTTTTTTTTATACATTAGGATTAGAATGTACCGGGATTCCAAGAAGTTGATAATATTGATCCATTTAGGGCTCATATTGCGTTAGTTTCTAAGAAGTCAGTTTTATTTGAACTTTTGTTAAAATACATGGCAGTCCCATCGTATATTCATAACTTAATGCTAAACTAATAGGTACAAGCACATCTATATAATAGGCGTGTGGCCTAATGTTTAATGTATGACAAATAACACGCTTAGTGATGAATATAACTACATACATTACACATACTGAAAAAATAAATTGTATTTGCTGATAAATCTCTGAGATATGAGCTAAAGTTTTAGGTGGGGATAGAGAGGGGATGCTCTATCCTTTTCTCGCAAAGCACGTGTTAGTATAGCATTTGTATGCCGCGCCTGAGGCTTGACGTCATAGCTCAGTATAGCGCGCTCTCTGTCCAACTTGAAATTAAAATACTTGGAACTTATTTATTTATGAATTATTTTAAATTTTGTTTTCGTTGATAGGATCTATTGATGATCAGCTTTTTTATGAGGTAATATAATATTAGTAGTCATCATGCCTATTCAAAGAACTCTGTTGATACGGTCAGTATAATAAACCTTACGTTTTCACAACACGAAATGAAAGTGAGAGGCCTCGAAAACCTCATATTTCGACAGACCAACATTTTCCAGAAAGGTCGTGACCTTTTTGACCGGCTTTTGCCACATGGCTGAAAAGTCGAGTTAGGAACATAAATTCACCAACTGACGTGATTATCCACATTATTACCAGGAGATAAAAAAAGTTTTCGTATCAAGACTTTTGCTACGCCAATCTATATCCAATAACAATTATTCTAACGTCATCTCTTGGCAACTCAGCGCTGGACCAGTCGCAGCCAAATGACGTCCATTGCTGGACGAAGGCCCTTAACGGGGGGTTGCCATAATCCCCATGCTTGACTTAGAGGGCGCTGCTGCCCGTCACCTGGTGGTCCTGGATGCAGTTTTAGGACAGCATACCCACACCTTCATTAAAGCATTCCCCTTACACAGGGTTGTTTCTAATCAGCTAGCATCCTTTTAAGGGCATATTCTGTACATTAAAACAAACAACTTTTACTATGGGGCCAACATAGAAATCGCAAAAAAAACTGCTGTTCCATACATTTTGCCCAAGGTCGATGAACTTTTTGTATGAAACAGCTGATATTTTTTGCGATTTTAATGTTGGCCCCATAGTATAAGTTGTTTGTTTTGATGTACAAATGTGATGATTGTTTGTGTTGTGTGACTGATTAGAACTAACCCTGTATTAGTGATATAGTAGTTGTAGGTACGTACTGTCCTGTATGTGCATCTTCCTGTTGGCCTCGCCGAGCGCGGAGAGCAGGTCGAGCTTGACGCGCGTCTCGGCCGAGAGTGCGCGCTCGAGGTGCAGCGCACGCGCCGCCAGCGCGGCCCACGCGCCGCCCGCGCCCTCCGCCCCCGCCGCACCCGCCCCCCCGCCCGCGCCCGCGCCTGCCTCCACGCGCGCCTCCAGCGCACGCACCTGTACAGGATAAACGAACAACGTAAGGCGCACACCGATTCGACCACTCCTAGCAACAGGAAGTATTCCGTTTGTGGTATAGGCGCCGTTTACCAGAGGCACACAAACACGCACCGACCTCGCCGGCGAGGTCGAGGTCTCCCCAGATCTGTCAGAAGATCGGTTAGATTATCTCCAAATAGTCAACCAGATCAACCTCCTAGGGCCGCAGGGCACTCCCCTTCTGGGGTGCCAGGGCAAGTCTGACCCCACTTCCGGCGACGGCCAAGCCGAGGTTCGTACCGTCTGAGGTGCCCTTGAGCTAGTCGCCTACAACCTAAACTAGGCCGAGCGCCATTTGCGCTTGCCTAAAGTCCGGTGACGCTGTAGAGGCCATCTGAGGCCAACAGTATAAGTAATTTAAAAAAAAAAGTATTGCGCACGGAATAGCATACTGATAAAGACGAAGCCGAGGCGGCGGCGTGGTGGAAGAGTTAAGGCGCCTGCGCTTGCGCCGCGCCGCCTCCTCGACCCCGCCCCGCCGCCGCTACGCCACGACAGTGGCAGTGTGCGCTGACCAAATCGATTGTAAAGAAAAGCTAGAAGAGCGCGCCTCAGCTCCGACGCGCCACTTCAACTCTTCGTTCTGACAATCACGTCACGCAATTTCTTTTATTTTCCGCCAGTTCTGTGTCCGGTTCGGCTGTTGTATGTAGTTACAAAAAAAGGTATATATAAATAAATATAAATATTGGGGGGACATTTATTACACACAGCGCCATCTAGCCCCATACTAGCTACTACAAAGCTTGTATTATGGAAACCAGATAGCTGATAGAATACTTATATAATTTTTTTTTCGTAAATACATACTTATAATACATACTACACCCAGACACAGAACAAACATCGATGTACGTCACAAACATTTTTATCCTGGATGGGGATCGAACCCACGCCCTACAGCTCTGAAGGCAGACATACTACCAACTGAGCTATCAGGCTGTCATACAACGTGTAACAAAAAGGTAGAACAATACTGAAGGGTAAGCATGTACTCATACATGATTATGAACTACTTTTATTATTGGCCCTGAATACGTGAAAAAAAACAGCTGTCCAATACAAAAATTTCAGTCACCTTGGACCAAATGTATGGAACAGGTGTTATTTTTTCACTATTTCAGGTTTGGCCCCATTGTAAAAGTTATTCATAATGGTGGGTAATAACATACCCTTCAGTATTGTTTAATCTTTTTCTTACACATTGTATGTGTGGTATCAGCTATTTGGTTCCTACAGAACAAGCTTTGCTTAGTTTGGAACTAGATGGCGCTGTGTGAAATGTCCACCAATATTTATATGAATTTTTATTTATGGATTGGCTTTGGCATATAACTGCCAACTCGCTTAGCGTTTCGTCGGGACACGTATTCCACTGTTTAGCAGCTCACGCAAAAATGTGTAATAGATTCGTTTTATTCGTGTTTTATCAACCATAAAACAATGTCGCTTTTACGAGCTTCTAGCCGTCTGATATAATTATACCGGCACCGAGAACGGAAACTGGGAAATCTCGGAAAAAAGCAACAGCAACAGCATGGAACAGAATATTCATTTTAGAATATTTATGTTTTATGGCGGAACATGGTTTTTTACCAGCTATAACTGAACCCACTAGAGATGCTACATGTCTTGATCACATCTACGCAAGAGGCATAAGCCATGGTTCGAGTACAGGAGCTGTGTGTAAAACTGGCATTACTGATCATGATGTTGTTATGTTCGGGACAAATATTAATAAATCAACATTTCAGAGACCTAGCCGGCTTACCTTTAGAAGAGATGTTGTGGCAATTCAAGAAGAACTGAAAACCATAGATTGGCCTAGTTATTTAGACAAATACGTCGAAATAAACGAACTAACTAATGAATTTACTAAACTATTGATGAATGTTCTAGATAAGCACTCGCATATGGTAAAAGTGCCTAGATCCAAGTATAATTTAAAGCCATGGATCACGCCAGGCATTATGCGTTGCATGCGTCACCGTGACAGGCTTCACATGCAAGCAAGGCTAGATCCAAAGAATGCAATTTCTCAGATCTCTTATAAACGCTACCGTAATTACTTCATAGAGTTGCTTCGAAAATTAAAGTTAAATTATCAAACTGCCGAATTATTAGCAAATAAAAATAATCCCAAAAAGCTATGGAAAACAATCAAAAACGTTTGTGACCTAAAACAAACAAAAGTGGATACGCCAGAACTTTTATCTCTCGAAGGTAGTAACAATCCAACAGAGTCTCTCAATATGTGCAACAACCATTTTTCTACTGTAGGTCAGCGATTGGCAAACAATATCTTGCAGAACGTGTCTAAATCTGAAAATGATATGGCAAGCTCTGTAAAAATTGTTAACTCTCCAGTGGATTCGTTTTTCATGGCTGCTACTGATTTCAGCGAAGTTGAAAATCTTATCCTAGGACTATCCAATAATAAAGCACCCGGTATTGACAACATAAGTAATTCTCTGCTTAAAGACCTTAAGGGATTTCTTGTCGAACCACTAACTGCGATATTTAATTTAAGTTTGGCCACTGGGATTTTTCCTGACGCTTGGAAATTAGCATTGGTTTGTCCGATTCACAAATGTGGTCCTAAAGACAAAATTGACAACTATCGGCCCATTTCACTCTTGTGTGCCTTTTCTAAAATATTAGAGAAACTTGTTAACAATAGACTCATAAAATTTCTGGAATCTCGTAGTCTTATCTCAAACAGACAATTTGGCTTTCGTAGAGGCAAGTCCACGGAAGACACTGTAACTTTATTAACATCTATAATTTCGTCACATTTAGATGAAAAGCAGTGTTGTGTTGGAGTTTTCCTTGACCTGGCTAAAGCCTTTGACACTGTCTCCACTCCAATTCTGTTAAGGAAGTTAGAGCGGTTGGGCATACGTGGCAATGCTTTAAATTGGTTTAGTAGCTATTTAATGGAGCGGAGACAGTGTGTTAAGGTTGGAAGTAAGGTGAGTATGCCTCAATGTATTAAATTTGGAGTTCCTCAAGGAAGCATTTTAGGGCCAACGTTGTTTATATTGTACATAAATGACATACACGAAATTTCATTGAAAAATGCGAATGTACTCTGTTACGCAGACGATACTGCAGTATTATTCAATGGGGCTACTTGGAAGGATGCTGTTTCGGCAGCAGAGTTTGGTATGACTGAAATACAAAAGTGGTTACAAAATAACCTTCTGACTTTAAATACAAGGAAAACAATGTTCACATGCTTCCATAAAACCTCTTCTTCTGCTCCTCCCTCGTCATTGTCTGCTATTAAAATACATACTTGTGGAAGACAGTCTAGTGCAGCATCTTGCAACTGTGAAGAACTCATTAGAGTGGAAGTAATAAAATATCTTGGTGTCTTGGTGGATGAGAACCTTTCATTCAAAAAGCACATTCATGCCTTGTCGGGGCGTATCAGAAAAGTAGCTAATGTTATGAGGCAGCTACGTGACGTGGCTAGCTTTGACACTCTTAAGTCAGTGTATTATGCGTTGTGTCAGTCATTAATCATGTACTGCATCAGCTGTTGGGGTTCCGCTGCAAAAACTACGTTAATACAAGCGGAAAGGGCACAACGTTCTGTTCTTAAAACTATGTTAAGAAAACCGCGTAGATACCCCACAACCGATGTATACAGAGATAGTGATGTGCTTAATGTCCGGCAGTTGTTTATTCAAAAAGTGTTTCTATCGGTGCATAAGTCTGTCTTTCAAGCTGAAGGCTACCAGGATCTTGTTAAGCGTAGAATTTATAGGCTCCCTAATCCTGCAGTTTTTACTAAATTCGCACAAAGATTCGGTGAATTCATAAAAATCCACATTTACAACACGGTGATTAGGCAATGTGATACGTTACTCAAACACCTACCTGTCTATAGAGCAAAACCGGCTGTTCGGAAATGGCTAAAAACTCTTACATATGAAGACGCAGAGCATTTAATAATAATACAAAAATAATAACGTAACCAATCTTCTTAAGTAATCTGCAATATGGAATTATGGAACAGAATACCTATATAATTGCTACACGAACTGTAATACTTACCTACATTCCCAACACACACAACATATAGTGTATACTTTTATAAAGACCTATTATATAATAATAAGTAATTATAAACTTAACTTTAATAATAAATACATATATATATAAATACTTATATGTTTATAACTTTTCAAAATTAATTAAACTAACGTTATCATTTAAGTTACCTAAATTACTATTATCTTATACCTTGTCAGCTGAGGCTTATTACGAACATTCTGTTTAAATCGTATCCAGATCCTCACGATACAGGCTTAGCCTAGTGTGAGGATCATTAGAAATACCATTATGATTAATAGAAAGAAACTCTGCATAAACTTGTACCTATAACTATAATCTAGAAATGACACGCAGCAATACTGTTGTTGCTGTTATTTTAATAAGTCTATGCTGTAATAAAGATATTTTTCATTTTTTTCATTTTTTCATTTTCAACAGCTGACTTATTTTCGCGATTTCACGTTTGGCCCCATAGTAAAAGTTGTTCATAATGAGGAGTACAATGATATCTAAGCTACAACAAACTAACAGCCGATATGGATATCTTTGTAAGATTTCTCCGTCGTGAACACAGTAATGATCTGAGTGGGTGGGAAGGCGGTAGTAGGTACCTGTTGGTTGGCGACGTTGCAGTCCCGCTGCAGCTGCAGCGCGGCGTCGCGCGCGCGCTGCACGTCGCGCCGCAGCGCCGCCGCCTCCGCCTCGGCCGCCGCGCGCCGCGCTGCGCACGCGCCGCTACTGCACTCGCCCCTACACCACCATTATCACATAGAGATACATTACTTTAGACATCATTATACATAAGCATATTTAAGTTGACTTTAAAATAGTTTTTTTTTTTTTTGAACCGAACGTCCGCTTCCACAAATTTAGGCATTGACTCATATATAAAATTTTCTTTTAAGCTAGCGTGCTCCATCGTTGACTTCATCTTCGCTTAACATCAGGGGAGACAGTCAACCGCAAGCCCATTGTCCATAAAAAAAACATCTCTTGTTGACAGCTCTCGCCCAAACATGAACGTGCCTCGTTTCGCTTAAGTTTGAATATTACTCTTATAAGATGAATTAATAAAGGCTAGAATATTTCCCATGCGTATACGTACAAATTTCCCATATCACTTTCATGTCACACGCCTTTAAAAACACTTGACTCTGGCAAATGCACACAGTGCGAAGCGACAAGCCAGTATAAAAAAAGGTATAGCGCAGTACGCACGTGTGGTTCCTGCCGTGCTTGAGCAGCGCGTGCTCGGCCTGCTGGCGCGCGCGCCGCTCCTCGCCCAGCTTGCGCTCCAGCGCCGCGCCCGCGCCCGCGCGCCACGCCGACACCCTGCCGACATCGACACACAGACGTGACAGAAGGGGAGGGCGAACATTTACTAATCGCCCTTTTTAAAAACGTCTGAACATAGCCATAGCTTTATTCTTACTTACAATACATAATTTATTTTTTATCAAATCAACCACAGAATGAAATAATAGACGTACAAAAGTTCACTCCGCAAAGGAATTGAAATAAATAAGGACTCTATCTACTAGGCAATAAAGTAGCAATTCAACTCGCACAGCGCTGTATACCGCTCGCTATATTCACCTAGATATACCGCTCTCTTTCTATCACGTATCCTTAGTTACGTGATAGAGGCTAGCGTGCGGGCGGCCACTGACCTAAGCCTTGCAATGTCCTCCCGGACGGAGCGCCGGCCGAACATACCTAAACTGCGGAGTTACACCCGCATCTACTCAAAAAGAGCTACTTTGTTCCTCGCAAACAGGGCAAAAAAAGCTCTTTTTTTGCAGGACGAATAGTGATTTGAATTTGGAATGTCGACATTGTTAGTAAAAGTTCTAATCACCAAAGAGAGTAACCACGGACATTGTATGAATAAGTAACAGGCTGTACGATAAAGAAAGACTCGCGAAATAATAAAAATCAAAAACGCGCGAAATGCATTCTGCCCTCCATGATTCTGCCCACGTTCGTAACTGTTTACTCAAATTCGGATTTTAATTAGTTTTATTTTAACTCAGTGTATCTTCCTCAATAAAAAGTGAGAAGTGAGTGTGAATAGTGAGAATGAAATAAACGTAAGTACTATTGTTATTCATAAGCTGCACTTACTTATTTTCTCATAGAGGGTGATAAAAGGTAGAGTGTCCACCTCGGGATCAACACTATTTTAAGCTCGAGTACTTTGAATCCCTCACTGCGCTCAGGATTCAAAGAAACACTCTCGCCATAAAAACCGTTGTTTGCTCCCTTGGTACACAATTTACTATATTTGTTTATATTAGCAAACCGAACATTAACTGCTAATGTAATCTGCTAGTGCCTGCAAACTATTAGGTATTCTATATTTTTTTATACTGTCAATTGACGAGACGAGCAAGACCTGATGGTAAGCGTCACACCTGCCACTAGCAGTAGCAGTGCTAGCATTGTGAACTTGCGAACACAATCCTGCGCCGCACTGCACTGCGCTCGTCACCCTGATATATTAGATGTTAAATCTCTTCATACCCAGTAATTTCTCTGGTAACATTGCCCTTCAAACCGGAACACAGTAATGCTTGCACACTACTGCTTGGCGGTTGAATAACTGGCAAAGGTACCACTACAATATTCTATGTCGCAGGGCGCTATCAGAGTGCATGTTTTTTATTGCTACATTAAAACTAGAACGTTAGACGACTCACTTATGCTGCAGCGCTGCGTGTGCTTGTTTGAGTTGGTTGTAGTCCGCCTTCCGCAGTTTGTCAGCAGCTGCAGCGGCTGCGAGCGCTTTCTTCGCTTCAGCTTCGCTGCTTCGCGCCGCTGCCAGCTCGGCGCGTATTCGCTTTAACTCGTCTAAGCTTTCGCGGGCTTCACGCTAAAAACAATCAAAATGTTTAAAATTTAAATCAAATCAGCGTTGAGTATGTGCAGAGAGATACATATCATGCTTAAAAAGTGAACAAACGTTAAGATTGTAAACAGTAACCCACTCGTTTATTTTGATTTAAATTTGTTCATAGGCATGGATACTAGTCCGAATACATTATTTCTAGGGTACTAGCCCGAAGACATTATTTCTTCATCGATCCTTCTTTCTCCAGTTATATGAGTCGTAGTCACAGTCCAAGTCAGACACAGTAAGTAACGCTCAAGTCTCACGGAAGAGAGAAGTAAATAGAACGGAAATGTGACGGGCCGCGCTAGCCGGCATTAGGTGCAAATACGCTTAATGACAATTCTGCCAATATACATGTTTTTAGACTGAGAATACTCAAAAAGACAATTTAAATAGACGCGTAGGAAACCAAACCACATTGCATCGTAATTAGATCAATTTTAATCTGTTGCAAAATACCATTTCGAGCGTTTTACTTCAAATGCGCGACCAATTATTGGCATTTTTTCGTCGTAGTTTCTATACAAATAAGTGTAAAACTGGCGACAGCGGTTTTCTATACAATTGCTTTAGAAGATTGTTTTGACAGCCGTTGTAACCTAAGAAGTAGGGCTTTCGCTTTTCTCTTAGTCCAATCATGCCCTAGTAAAGTCGTGGCAACTTTACTACAAGCTTCTTCGGAGTTTTGGAAACAACACAAAAATACATGTTTCACCACATTATATCACTTGCCCACACTCGTGCACGTCAGTCCGCACTTAATTAATAAAACGACGCTAATTTTATGAATTAACACCCGAAAAAACACAAATTTTGAAAAATAATAAAATGCGGCGACATAGTTTTTCGCGTTCCCGCCAAACAAAACCTGTCGACATTTGGGTTGCTATGGTGTTGCTACATTTTTATTAAAAACTATTCAATAGGCATAGCTAAAATATACCTGTCTACTTTCGCACATTACAATTCTCGTCAGCGAGAAGGTGACAAAATACTGTAGATCCATAATTATATTGGAAATAAGTATCAGCGGAACATAATTATGTACAGTACATGCTATAGCAGACTCAAAGAGTTTATTACCAATATACAATACAATAACACTTGGTTGACACCATAGAAAGGAGATTACAAACATAATACACTACAGATAGGCACAAAAGGCGGGCTTATCGATAAAAGCCATCTCTTCCAGACAACCCTCGGATGAATTATCGGGTCTCCCAATCAATGTAGAAAAGTTCATATTGTTAAAACTAAGGGGTCTGTTTTGCACAATCAAATATGTACAGACATATTGCCTATAGTAAGATAAAAAGTAAGCTATATAAGCATTGGGTTTCTTATTATATTTTTTTTACTGTTTAATCATTTCATTTTATGTCATTCGAATACGTATGAAACAATAGCAGTGCTAATCGCGTTTTACCCGCGAATGTTGGGATAAAAGTAGCCTATCTTTTATTCCAAGGTATAAGCTACCTCTATACCCAATTTCATCCAAACCCGTTCAGCCGTTTCAGCGTGAAGGAGTAACAAAGACACACACACGCCGACAAGTGGTCGCATTTGTAATATTAAATAAAGTGTGATAACCTTTAGCTTCATGTACATAAGACTCAAAGTACTCACCAATTCTTTTTCTTTTTCACGTTCCCTGTCCCGCTCACGCTCCTTTTCCCGTTCTTTAGTCTCTCTCTCTTTCTCTTGTCCCTTTTCTTTGTCCTTCTCTTTATCTTTATCTTTACTACCACTATTTTCTTTATTTCTAACACAATCTTTTGTACTTTCTACTTCCTTATCTTTAAATGTTTGTTCTTTTGCTGCAAGAAAACAATACCAACTTCAAATCTAAGAGTATCTCCATTATTAAGTCCCGTTTGGACATTGATTACTGCGAGTGCGAGTGTTGAGTGATTAGTATGAAACATTGAAATTAATTAAAATTCATTGACATAATATTTAAAGTAGAAATTGTTTATAATTTAAAAAAAAATATGTGTACATTATAATTTGTTCTAAATATATTGAATGCCCGATATGGGTAAACTGATGTCACTATTTTGCATGTAGACCTAGCATAACAATTTGTAAGCAGTTATTCAATAAATAATTCTGATTCTGATTCTGATTGACACTTGCATTAATCACTAACAGTCTTACTTAAAAAAACTTCTCAACCGTTAATCACTGCTTAAGATGCTCTGCCATCTTCTCTCTGACGTGAAGTATAACATGCAAGAACAAGACAGAGAAGTTTAAGCAGTGACTGAGAGAATCGAGATTATTTTAGGTAAGACTGTTGTTGCCTAAACGTAATCATTAAACCAAAAATTTTTTTTGTGTATAAATCCTGTTGACTGATGGTCCGACTTCCCCTCATACGAAAATTAGTAGTTTAAAAACCACTGCTAGCCACTGCGAGTACGTCAGAGTCTCATTGTATTTCATAACTCATTTCTTAATTTTATATGTGCGAATTTAATTTAATTTAATATAATATTTATTTAATAAAATAATAATAAATAAATATCGGGGGGACATTTATTACACACAGCGCCATCTAGCCCCATACTAAGCAAAGCTTGTATTATGGAAACCAGATAGCTGATAGAATACTTATATACAATTTTTTTTCGTAAATACATACTACACCCATTTATTTTAATAATTTGAATTTTAAACTACTAACTAATTTTAATAATGTATTTTACTCAAAGATTACGAAGGATGCGCCATCGCGTAATAAAACAACGTTTGAAAATGACCCCTGCGCCGTCATGCTTACGAGTTGCGTTGGAGTGCGAAAGAAGATAGCACTTTAATGAGAGCAAAAGGGATAGCGCGCGTCTCGCTTAGTGAGCGCTGACAGGCGAGACAGTCCTAAGAGCCGTTTTCACGGGGCCATTTTAGGGCTCGATATGACATATCTCCCTCCTTATATATATAATATCATTGATTTTACTGGCTTGTCACACGCCTTGGCGTCGCTGTAAGTGTGGCAAGCACTTATTAATAAATGAAATGAAACTCAGATTGCGTCATCCCAGTGTTTGGCCAATCGCAAGCATAGAACGTTACCTCGCCCCCTGCCCGCAACGGTGAGTCGTGTTTGTAGGAGAAACTATGTTCACGAGCCATCAACAGGCTATATGATCTGTGCATTCAACACTCGCAGTGGAACCTAAATTCTAATCAATGTGCAAACGGGCCTTTGGCCTAAATAAATTACGACCATAGTGGTTCATTTTGATGGACAATAATAGTACATTATGATACAAGTGTGCTATGTTGGTCATTACACTAGAGGCGGTATTATGCGCACGAGCCGCAGGCGAGCGCGATAAGGAAGCCGAGAGTGTATTGAAACATAGCACAGAGTTTCATACGACTGTTTTCGTCACACTTGAGAGGAAAAAACTATTTTTTTTTGATAATAATCAACCACACAGCGAAAACGTCAACAAACATTTGCGGAAAATGGCGCCCAAATCAGTAATGCGCGCGCAGGTTGACATTTACTTCAGCGGCATAAGAACTCTTTGTTGGTATTACAAAAAAACTGTAAGTATTACCCGGCTATATTAAGAGTGCTTCGTATACGTACGTCTAATTGCAGTCACGTACAAACTTGACTTTACTGGGTTATACCTATTATAGCACCATGTGCCGTAATGTAAAGTAAAAAGCACGCGTGCGTAATAGCTTGGATTATGAGCCTAAAACCGATGCAATAAGATTCACTTTACGAGCAAGTGTAATGAAAAACACTATTACAGCACAAAACCGTCAAGACTGGATTAGTCAGGTAGGCCTTTGCTCAGCCGTGGGACTTAGATATAGAGCAGTGGTTAAAGAGTAAAGAGAGAGGAGTTTCGATGATTATTTTTTGATTGTTAATGTAATATAAAATACTTACTATGTTCTGTACTCTTATGACTATCACTATTTTCCTTATCTTTATCTTTTTTATTTCTTCTTCTTTCTTCTTTTTTCTCTTCTTTTAATGTGTTAGCCTCTTTTTTGTCGTATTTCGAAGACTTCCCACCTGGTATAAAAGTAAAAAGGAAACGGTTCTATGATTATTTAAGGGAAATTTGCCGTGATTATGTTGTGAATCGAACAACCGTGATCGTTTAAAACAGTGTTTAAAAAAAACATTCGTTCATTACAGCTTTAGATTATTACCAATCGATTTCGGGGGTAAAAGAGAAGAAACTGGTAAAAGGGCAGACGGACGGCGAGTGTTTCCCCAATACGACGCAACAACGAAAACTGCTGTGGTTCGGTCGACTGCTCACGTGATTTGAGCCAGTTGTTCGTGTAGTGGTAACGTGTCCGCGTAGAGTGGCTACGTAGTTCGGAGTGGTTACATGGTTCGTGTAGTGTGGAGTGCTTACGTAGTTCGTACAAGGTGGTCATGTGGTTGATGTGGCGGCTACGTGGTTTGCGTAGTGGCTATGTGGTTCGCGTAGTGTGTCTACGTGGTTCGTGTAGAGTGGCTACGTGGTTCGTGTAGAGTGGTTACATGGTTCGTGTAGTGTGGAGTGGTTACGTAGTTCGTACAGAGTGGTCATGTGGTTGATGTGGCGGCTACGTGGTTTGCGTAGTGGCTACTTGGTTCGCGTAGTGTGTCTACGTGGTTCGTGTAGAGTGGCTACGTGGTTCGTGTAGAGTGGTTACATGGTTCGTGTAGTGTGGAGTGGTTACGTAGTTCGTACAGAGTGGTCATGTGGTTGATGTAGCGGCTACGTGGTTTGCGTAGTGGCTACGTGGTTCGCGTAGTGTGTCTACGTGGTTCCTGTAGAGTGGCTACGTGGTTCGTGTAGAGTGGTTACATGGTTCGTGTATTATTGGTTACCTTTACAATGGTTGGGTTTGTCGTCGTCCTCGTGGCAGCCAGGCCCGCTGGCCGCGCCGTTGCTGAGCGAGTGCTCGCTCGAGTGAGCCGCGTGAGCCACAGGGTGAGGGATGCTGTGGTTCTGCGTCGATTTATCGCGCTCACGCGTCGCCTTTTTGTTGTCTGTGGGCGCTTCTATATGTTCTGGCTGTAAATTTATTAGAAAAATATGGTTTTAAGCCATTGTATCCCAGTTGGACTACGCGCTTTACAAGCGCGAGGTTGTGGGTTCGACCCCGGGCCAGTAATCTCGAGGAACTTATTGGTATGTACAGTGAGTACTTCGGAATTGACGTACCTACGATTCAATTCAATTCAATTCTTTATTTTTCGATCCTTTGGTATACATAATATACGCTTGGCGACGTCATACATTTACAATTTTTTCATAATATAAATTTACACTTTCACACAACAAAATAAAATAATAATTACAAATTCATACAATCAGCTGTAAAGGGGCTTCGTCAGAAAAATCAGAATTAAGTCAGATTTTTTATAAAATTTTCACAGATATATTATAGTGTTATTGATCACTGTTATTAATTCAAATTATTAGCTAAAATTGGTTCCGATACAGATTTTTTCCATCGTACCCCATCTATAATATACATGTCTACACAGTAGTATGCATTGGTTAACAAATATCTCTTAATAGTATTTTTAAATTTTATGATGAAGGAAAACATAACAGGCAGATATCTCCAGAGAAAAAATCAATGGTGTATGACATACACTGTATGTGATACTGGGTACAAATTTGCACTGAATAATGATTTATGATTGTACGCGTTTTTTTAATGAAAGTAAGTCTTCATTACGTACTAAGTAGTACTAATTATTTTTATGCGGTACCTTGTCAGTGACGCAGTGTCCGTTGGCCTCTTGCTTGGCGCGCTTCTTGCCGCCCGCGGTGCCGTTCATATGCCGCGTCGGACACGACACCGGACACTCGCACACCGCCTCGCTCTGGGAACACACATAATTACATTGATAGATCTACACACATCACACCAAAACTGCCTAGACCGATTCGACTTATATTCGAACTTGAACATTATATTAACTCAAACTACTTGCCTACAAAATTTCATAAAGACCGCATCAACTATTTGCAAGTTATTGTTAGTCATTCAAATATTATATAACTGAAAGCCGAAAAGGTAGTAAATTCGGAGACATTGTCGGTCAAACACTGACACTTGGCAGCATTGCCATAAGCAATGGAGATCCACACTTCGATTCTTTTCCGCTAAGTGCCGCATAAAGAAAATATATATGTAATATATATATATATATGTATGTAGAAAATATAATGAATACTTGCTTTAATTTGTAATTTGTGTTTTATTTTGCAGTGGTAGGACTCCACTGCAGAGTCCGACTTGGGAAGTACCACACCTTTGTCAGTTATTCAACCGCCAAGCAGTAGTGTGCAAGCATTACTGTGTTCCGGTTTGAAGGGCAATGTTACCAGAGAAATTACTGGATATGATGAGATTTAACATCTAACATCTCAGGGTGACGAGCGCAGTGCAGTGCGTCGCATGATTGTGTTCGCAAGTTCATAATACTGGCACTGCTACTGTTAGTGGCAGGCGTGACGCTTACCACCAGGTCAACGTCTTGCTCGGCTCGTCACTTGAATGTATAAAAAATAATAAAAAAACATATTTTTTAGTAATAACCAAGAACGCGACGAAGGGCCATGCCGTGCAGTACTCACCGGAGGAACGGCTTCGCGCATGAGTTCGAAGTAGAACTCGTTCTGCGCCCTGACCAGCCGCTGCGTCCTGGCCCTCAGCCTCCGCACCACGTACTTCTTGACCCCCACCCCGAGCGTGACCGCGGGGAACCCCACGCAGTGCGCCGCCAGCGGCCGCGCGCCCCACGCGCTCCCCCCGCCTCCCCCCGCGAGACCCCCGCGCACGCCCTCCACGTACACGATGAAGCAGCATATCGCTACTGTGGGCAGGCATAAGCCTTTGTCTGCGACTGGAAATTAAACAAATAAAAGGGTATACATATTTATTGGACCTGGGTATGTCCGTAAACTGCAACCAGACCCACCGGAGGACGGGCAGCAGCGTCCTCTTGGTGCTGGGGTAGACGTTTTATAGAGTGGAGACGACGAATCGGAAACGTAGGGCGTAGGACGCCCTGAGACTCGATGGAGTGATGATATACGTAGAACAGCTGGTAGTGGTTGGAAGCGGATGGCTGCAAATCGGGCTGAGTGGCGTGCCATAGGAGAGGCCTATGTTCAGCAATGGACTATGATAGGCTGATTATAATGATGATGACTTCGCTTTTATATTGCCAATATAAAGTTAGTTCAACTATAAATGTACAGAAAACATTTTAGCTTTTACAGTATTTTAATTCATTCATTTTTACGCTGTTTGCATTTACTTTGTAGCTTTTATTACAGTTATGTTGATAAGGTATTCTGTTCATACTTTTAAATATTCTCAGAGCAAGTAATATTTACATGTTTTAACTTGCGCTAGGAAGATATCTCAAAATGTAGGAAATATCAAATCATATTTAGCTATAGCGTAGATTTATTTTTTAAAAAAATACGACAGGAAGCGTTATCTGTAAGTTTTTTCTATTGAATATTGAATAGCTACTAATGAAATTGTTCATGTGGAATGCAACATGGTTTATTTTCCGTACTAAGTATATCATTCCGTAATTCCGTATAAGTATGCATATATTAATATTATAGTCTTGTCCTGATACTTTTGTCCCAATAAAGCAGTATAACAATAAAGTGTTGCTATCTATCTATTTATAACAGACAAACTAAATGTTTTGACAGCGGTTTTGGTAAAACAATCATATCCTGATTTATTTACCGGAACACGTGTTTAGTAGGTATTTATATTCAATCATTGTGGAATATTCCTTATTAGGTATTCCTTTACATGCTTAAGTGCAGGAAAATGACGTAATGTAGCGTAAAATAGCTTTTTGCTAAGTTTCCAAAGTCTTTTGAAATCTCATTTGAAGTCTTCATTAGTTTATTGGGGCATGACTTGAACTTGACTTGTCTTGTTGTGTTCGACTGTGACTTGTCTGACAATATTTACATTATAATTTTATGTACAATGTGCTTAAATATGCCAATCGGCAATTCAAAATACCTTCATATATCAATAACTAACCATTATTAATAGTTTTTTGGTTTAATGCCAAAATTCTTGCCTAGAATTTGCATCATTGGTGTACGAAACCCGCTATCGCTTGTCCAGTATAGACCACTGTTGCGGTCATCAGGTTAAAAACCTAATGGTTAAATTAGAGCCTCAGGTAAAAAAAACCAGTGGTTAAAGGCAAACACTTACATGTATACCAGACAAACTGTACCCACACATAGGTACTAGCGGCGAAGAATATGTACTGTATCGGTATAAAGAAGAAACATATCATGTCTGATGTCAACGCGATACAGATGAAAAACACCGAGAACGCCTGGAAAGAAAAAAAAAATACATATAAATCATTTACTACTCCAGTTTTTATTGCTTTGTTGAGTTTCATTGGAAAGTTGTAGTTTATTAATTAATTCAATATATAATGTCTAACAAAACGGCAGGTTATGTTTGTAGTCATCATTATGAACAACTTTCACTATGGGGCCAACCCTGAAATCGTGAAAAAAAAACAGCTGTTCCATACATTTTGTCCAAGGTCAGTGAACTTTGTGTATGGAACAGCTGTTTTTTTTTCCTCGCGATTTCAGGGTTGACCCCATAGTTAAAGTTGTTCATAATGATGAGTACATACAAACCCTTCCGTATTGTTGAACCTTTCTGTTACACATTGTATAATGGTAGACATTTCACACAGCGCCATCTAGCCCCAAACTAAACAAAGCTTGCACTGTGGGAACCAGCTAAAATTAGGCCGCCTCTTGTACCCTGATTAGTTCCAAGTTGTTCTATATTTCTGGTGTGCAATAAAGACGTATAGTATTTTAAATTATTGTTATTTGTAAATACAAACTTATTACATCCAGACACAGAAAAAACATCTATGTACATCACTTAAATGTTTGTCCTGCACGGGAATCAAATCTAAAGCTACACAACCCTACAGCTTACAAAGTAGAGATACTACCAACTGTGCTATAAGGTTGTCTAAACCAAAGAAATGCCTCTTTGCCTCTGTTTATTTATTATTTCATAATATGCTTGCGTTTGACTGGCTTCTCACCCGATGTTAAGCCATGCGGTCTACGATAGAGAATCCTAGATAGAACCAATTAACTGATTATGTGAAAACTATTGTGCCATGTATGTTTGTTACCATTCCTTTACTTTATGGCTGAAATGATAGTGATAAAGTTTGGAATGATGGCACTCATATCACATACAAATTAATAAAAAAAGTAAACTGTTCATGTAGAATAGGAGGCGAAACCGTAAGGTACTAATAATAAATTTAAGCAATCAGCGAATCATGCTTTTAGTTAACACTCACCAGTCCTTGATATTTATACGTATCATAGACAGATCTCAGCAGGATCCAGAAAGGCCACAGGAATTCGAACCTGAATTCCAGCATGTAGTCTGCGAGGACCACAGAGGCCCACACTATAATAAACTTTAGGTACAACATTGAGCTGAAAAACAAACGAAACAATTAAGTTTTTTTTTTAAATATAATCAAGTGACGTGACGAGCAAGACGTTCGCCTGGTGGTAAGCGTCACGCCTGCCACTAACAGTAGCAGTGCCAGAATTGCGATCTTGCGAACACAATCCTGCGCCGCACTGCACTGCGCTCGTCACCCTGAGATATTAGATGTTAATTCTCTTCATACCCAGTAATTTCTCTGGTAACATTGCCCTTCAAACCGGAACACAGTAATGCTTGCACACTACTGCTTGGCGGTAGAATAACTGGCAAAGGTGTGGTACTTCCCCAGGCGGACTCTACACTGCAGTAGAGTCCTACCACTACAAAAATACATACATACTGCAGAACTAAGATGTCATCATGTCGTCCTTTCACCACCTTTTTATTTGGCATTGCGAGAGCTAAGTCTTGGCAATTGCTCCTATTGCCAAAGCCAGGCAGGAGAAGCCACAACCCCTGGGAAAATTACATCATAGCAAGGGGTTTTTGCATCTACAACCAGTTGAAGTAATAAATAAAGCCGTCAAGGTACGAGTCATCTTGCGACAACGAGGGTTCCGTACCAACACATGTACTAGGTAATCCGCGATAGTAACGAATATTTTGTGAACATTTCAACTAGCTATCTAAGTAAGTAGGTAAAAGTTTATTTGCTGAAACACAATTAACTTTGGATACAAAAGATGTGTACCTAATAACAAAAAACTTAAAATGATTTATTGATCCAATGATTTTTTGTTTTTTTTTATCTATTACGATACACGAGATTAGAAGGGTCAGTAAAGATCGGAAAGACAGATGGACAGACAAACAGACACGGTAGGCGGCTTGATAATAGGATACAGTTGGATTCTCTTTGGGTAAGAAACCCTAAAATAATTTCCAGTTTCGTTCAATACGCCAAACGGTAAATTTAAAAAAAAATGTGTGGTGATAACTCACATATCTTTTCTTGTTGTTTTCAAAACTCCGTAAAAGCTATTAACAAAGCCGCCACAACTTCACTAAGGCTTGACTTGGACTATGACTGTTTTTGTGTGAACGGCTTTGATTTTTGGACTTATCTTGGTTATTACTTCCTGATACTATCAAAAACTTTTTAAATGCCAATGGCAGAATGTATAAAGTGTGATGCCAGTGGAAACGCTTTTACCCATATTAAAGAGTAAAAATTTAGCTGTACGCAGAAGAGGCCACCAAATTGGCTTAAAAAGGGGTATTTTTAAGTTAAGTATCGTACAAAACTTCTTTCTCCATAGGAATTTTTGAATTGCATAGTATATAGTAATTGTAAATTTGTACAATTATTGGTCAAAATGTTAGAAAAGAAAAACTCACAGGACATATCAAAACTACTTAAAAGCTCATAGAAAAATCGCCACAACCGAACGCTAGGGGCTGTGACTATGCAGTGGGGCATGACTTGTACTTGACCGTGACTGTTTTTAATAATTTATTTTTGATATGCTATCAAGAACTTGAAGTTATAAACTAGCTTGCTTAGACTGGCAGAATGCACTAAGTGCGATGCCAAAAATGAAGAAAGCAAAAGAATGACACTGATACCTACTTGGGTAAATGTTTATGCAATGTGAAACTCTTTTCCCTATAAGAGTAACATTGGAGTAACAAAAGATTAAAAACTAAAGTGAAACTCCTTTCTTCTAAAGAATTATTTTACCTTAATTTTGAATTGTACTATTGGAAAATGGATGATGGAGGACCTGTTAGATTTGTTCAAAAATACGTACACTTAGTATTTAATATTAATTTCAACTTGATATCTCCACCAGTTCCAGAGAAAAAAGGCATTGACAGACAGACAGACAGACAGACAGACAGACAGACAGACAGACAGACAGACAGACAGACAGACAGACAGATGGATGGACAACGGAGTGATCCTATAAGGGTTCCTTTTTTCCTTTTAAGGTATGGAACCCTAAAAAATAAGGCATTTTATTAAGTGTCATGTTTGTGGTGACTAGGGTTTATTTTACGTTGTGAGGTTCGTGCTCAGCTGCATTCAGACTGATTCACTACTTCCGATTTTAGTTCAGTGTGATTGGATGGATTTGTATTTGGATATTTAGATGGTAATTCACATCATACTTTGGTAGTTCACTTCTTCAACATCCGAAACAGAGAGGAAGTTGAGGATGGTGACAAGTGCTATTCAAAAAGTGAGGACAATCAGAGAGGATTAGCAGAAAAAGATTGTCGAATAAAAATGATTACAGTTTATAGAAAAGTAGTGTGATAATTACAAGACCACTGGATGTTACAATCGTATACCAGCATCCATTCGGGATGCTCCTTCCACCGATTGCTTCAAAACCAAGCTGAGAGCGTGGTTAAAAGAGAATTTGTTTTATGACATACGATATTATTAACATATTTTTATAATTATTATTTCCCAAAATTTGTTTTAATTTCTAGTGTTTTTCCGCTGTAATATCGTTTCGAGTACTTATAGGATGAAGGGACACACTAAAATCTACTGTAACTATCAACCTTAATTGAAATTGAACCTAACCTGAAACAAAAAAATTATTAAACCTGAAACAAAATGTCAATTAAACCTGAAAGCAATATGTTAATAATTATTATCAATTTACAGGTTGATCATCATTATTTTGTTTCAGGAAAATATTACATTGAAACAGCTTAAAATCATTATTTGTTTTCAGAATTTATTAATAAATTGCTTTCAGGTTTAATTGACATTTTGTTTCAGGTTAGGTTCAATTTTAATTAAGGTTGATAGTTACAGTAGGTTTTAGTGTGTCCCTTCATCCTATAAGTACTCGAAACGATATTACAGCGGAAAAACACTAGAAATTAAAACAAATTTTGGTAACAATGGACTTCCGCAAAGTAACGCCTGAATCAATCACGTAAATTATTATTTCATTTTATTAAGTGATTATTTTTTTGTTATAGAAATTTGACGTGTAACTTTGGTGTTATCAGTAAACTATTGTATTGTGTTATATTGATATATGTTTGCCTGATTTAGAGCCATTGATTATCGCAGCAGGCACACATGTACAATAAAATACAATAACTTTCCGGCATATAGCCAGGCCTCTCTACTTCTAAGCCCTGAATTATTATATTGTATTATTAATACCTGCAGTTACTATCCATTGGTCAGCAGGAAACAAAGAAAAACAATTATACAGCATGCAACACTTACATAGTTATTATAACACCCTTTAAAAAAAAACATCCTACTTCAACTTCGAATACCAGCAGGGCTAACATGCGCACCGCGAGAAAATTTTGTCATGTCTTTATGTCGTGCGAAAACGAGACAAACTTATACAGATTCGTAGCCTTGTCCTGTTTTGTAGAATCGAGAAAAAAAATTCGCGGTGCGCATGTTAGGCCTGCAGGATGACACCTTTTTTTTTTTAGGATGACACCTTCAGATTTTTTTGTAATTTTGATTTAAAAACCCAACTACTGAACCGATTTCGATAAAATTTACCTCTGACCTACCAAGTTGTTTGGCAATAGGGGTACGCTCAGCGGTGTGCTGCATGGTCCCGGAGGGTTACGCAGGGCTAGTTTTCAGCATACATCTTTGCTCAGATCAAAAGATGCAAAAAGGTGCAAGGTGAGCATTATAGTATGCGGTGGCGGGTATTTCCTACAATATCAAATAATTGCAAAAAAATAAATAAAATTACTATTCATATAAACTAATATGTGTGTGTGGGTGTGTGTGTATGTGTGTGTATTTTATAGTTATATTTAGCTACTGACAATATTAGAGTTTATAACGATGAAACTGATTAAGCTTTAATGCTGACTAGTAAAACTAAGCTTACTACAGTCGATCCATAATTGTCCACTAATAAAAGAGACATGATTAATGAGTGTTTATTTATACCTGATGAAAATACCTGATTACAATCTAACAAATATATGAATAAAGTAATAAGTAAGAGCACTTTATATAATTTATTCCTTGACAATTCAGATCAATTTATAGACCTACTAGAGAAATACGTATATAGTTCAATTCACTAAGTGCTACTGTAATTTACTTAAGATTATTAAAACAGGCCACACATGAGTTACATGCTCGAATATGACTAAAATAGAAATTTGTAATAATAGATCATGAAGATATTATGGTGTTTCTCAAAATAACTGAATGTTTATTTTATCTTTGCTCCATCACATACTACAAGTACAATGTTTGGGAACTGTAACACATATAGAAGCGAATTTATACCATGTTGGAGACCTACTTTATCTTGTTTCTTTTACTATTCACACACAACAAAACAGATGAGCGTGTTATTGGGATGCTAGCCAAATGGTACTTTCTACCCACATACACACGAACCTTTCACAACATTTTCCCACACCTTTTCACACGCTCGAATGCAGTTATACGTTTAGTTAGATACACTAAGGTTTTCTAAATATAAAAAGCGTTTTTCACTTACTTTCCGTACATTCCTTCGGTGATTTTTGTGCGCTTTATGGGGCGCCGCAACTTCCCAGTTTCGGCATTTCGCCGCTTCATATTTTTACATCCGGGGCGTAAATCGCGAATACAGGCGCTCGGGTCACAACACTAATTTACAAGGAAGCATTTAAAATAATAATGATCCTCAAATTTATGCCTTTTGTTGTCAATCAGCCTATGTCCAAAATTTACGAGGGAGACGGAAGAAATATCGGCAAGCTTTTTTGCGTTTCCTTCTTGTAAAATGTTACTATACCAGTGAAAAAAAATACTACCATAGACCATACTCCATTGTAGTATTGACAATACTAATGCTTCGATTGATAACAATATATAAATTAATGAATAAATAACTCAATAAGTAATGATATGATAAGAAAGCTTTATAAGATATATATATATAGCTTTATATAGCTAGTTAGCTAGTATAGTTATATAGCTTTATATTTATATAGTTTTATGATAAGATAGCTTGCTCAAAGCTGTGTACCTATTGTGTTATATTTTTATATATACAACCTGTAACAAAAAGGTTCAACAATACGAAAGGGCATGAATCTAATTATCATTATAAACAACTTTTACTATGGTGCCAACCCTAAAATTGCGAAAATAAAATCAGCTGTTCCATACAAAAAGTTCTTTGACCTTGAATAAAATGTATGAAACAGCTGATATTTTTTTCGCGATTTCTGTGCCCCATAGTAAAATTTGTTCATAACGATGAGTACATACATGCCCTTCCGTATTTTTGAACCTTTTTGTTAAACGTTGTATATATATATGTATATATTAAATTTGTTACTGTTTCTTTACTGCTTGCTCTAATTTCGTTTTATGAAACGAATTTGAATATTTTGGGTTTCTATGCGGTAATTGATTTCTAATACGTTTCCAAACTTTTCATAGCGATGACCGATGACGTCATAAATTAGGCTCAATGTGTTTGCCTTTGCCACGTAAAACAAAAAGTATACATTGCTATTAGTAGCCTACTGTGTGACGTTATTAGAGTTCAAATTGAAGTCAAGTTTATTTTATGAAAATAATTGTATAGTTTTAAACGTAAAAGTAATGTACTTACAAGAAAAAAAACATTTATGATGAATATTAAAAATAACACAATTATTATTTACGTATTTATTACAATTCTTAATTTTTTAGTTTTTTACAATATAAATACAAAAATTATAAATATTATAAAAAACTTAAAAACTAGGGTGCCGCCAGCAACGGGGCAGGGCTTAAGCGGCCGGTGGTTATGGCTGCAGAGTGAGGAACCTCCTGAAGTCCTGACAATGCGCGCCGTGTCAAGTACCACTGCCTTTTGTATCTGACCCTTGACCCAACCATCTAGCGAGAGCCTCTTGAGGTATATAAGACCGTTTGCCGAAACGACTATCGGGACAATGATCGTCGAGTCAACATCCCACATGGCGGTTATCTCGAAGGCCAAGTCAAGATACTTGCCGAGTTTGTCCTTCTTGGCCTTTACGAGATTCTCGTCAATACAATTATAATTATTATTATGTGTCAAACAAAAAATAAAAATAATGTCCTACTTACTACAAAAATAACCAGCCCCTAACTGTACCCGGTGCAAAGGTTCCCATAACGCTGGCTCCATTGCTACGTTAGCAATGGCTAGCCTTTGCACGAGGTACGAGCCGGATCGGGAGTAATGAATATAAATATTGGATGAACATTTTACACAGCGCCGTCAAGCCCCAAACTAAGCTACGTTTGTACTAATAATGCTTGTGCTTGTACATACTAATCATTATTAGTTTGAGTTTTATCCGTCGTTTACTTCTACATTAGTAGTGCTTGCTAAATACTAGATACTCTGTTACTGAGGAACTGAGGTTGCGTTCATAGCAACTGTAGCTATTTATATTTCTCTGTTGTTTCATTTTGCTGTGCTTCGGTGTATTTCTCTGTCTTACAAACAAACACAATAAACAAATATACACACAAATCTAAGTTTTCCGAAAAGCTAATCGTTTATTTTGGTACGTAGTTATCAAGCAAAATTACTTCGTTAAAGCGTATTTAGAATTATAATCTTTAATTAAAACATAACATTTAACAAACTGGAATTAAAATAAATAAATAACGTTTTTGAACCAACCTTAGACAAAGGAGGTGATCGATCAACTGATTATCATATATGTCAATGTCAAATTACTGACGTAATGTATTGACGTTTGATGTTTTGACGTTGACGGCTTTTATTTGTAAATAAACCAGCAGCGAGAGCAAGGGAAAATAGGGAAATTATTATTAAAATAATTCTAAGAATGATAGTTTTTCAGTGGACAATGGTAAAATTAAAAGAGAAGTAAATGCAAATGAAAAATCATTAAAATGCTGCACAACACGGTTCGTCAGTACTTAGCTTCTCATCATATGTATGTTGACGATGAATGGTTATCTGGGTAAGTTTTAAAATATTTATATGATCAGTACCAATAAACACCTATACTATTCTCACAGATATTTATCTTATCTACTATTTCTAGATGTGTAGAGTACCTCACCGAAGACAGCAGTTATAATCACTCTGAAAACGACATTAAAAACTTAGCAAAAGAGCAGTGGTTACTCAACGATCTAAAGGATATTTGCCCAGGTTCTTTGCCAGCAAATTTGAAGAATATACCGAAAACTGTACTCAATGGAAGATTTGTGTTACAGATTAATGCTGCTGTAGATATAGGCAAGTTAAGAAAGAAGCTTACTACCGATACAAACACTATTTTTTTCATTTATTCCTTCATTTATTTATATTCTTAACTCAGTAATGTGCACAATCTTGGTCTTATGTTAATTTGTGACACAAGATAATTGCTGTTGATTTATTCCAGGCACCCCTGCCTATCAGCAATACCTGAAGCTGCAAAAAATTAATATGGAGAATGTTGAGGCTACAACCAAATTTGAAGATAAAATCTCTAGCCACAGGTAAAATGTAACAATTATCAAATTATTCTTTCTAAGAGTAAGTTAAGTCAAGCTAAAGTTGTCCTGAAGGTACACATAGCATCATCTTGTATTTGTGCTTGCTTCAACGGGTTTTACAAATTTTATATTCAACTAATTCTCCAGTCTGGCATTATCAGAATATAAAAGAATTCAATGTCCCATGATATATTAGTACACAGTTCCATTTCTAAGCCAAACCAGTGCCCTAACTAGGGTGATGCCAGCGATCCCAGGGCCAGGGACGCAGCAGACTCTGGAAGGGCACAGAAATGACCAGACCAGGCCCAAGTTTTTCGTTTTCCAAAATAACTCATTGGTCACAAAGAATAATTATTACAATCAGATAGATGAGAGTCCCTGACCTTTATATGGACCTGGGTATGTCCTAAAACTGCATCCAGAACCACCGGAGGACAGGCAACAGCGTGCTCTCAGTTAACGGTGGTAACCATTCTGCAATCCCCAAGCCGCCTGCCAAGCGTGGGGATTATGGCAACACCTCCCTTTAAGGGAGAGGCCTTCATCCAGCTGTGGACGTCTTCCGGCTGTTGATGTGTGTGATGTGATATTTATAAGTACTAGACTAGGTATCGGGCGGCACATTAACTCTGACACTAGGGCTGGCCACTCAGCCTATACAAACTTTCTTACTTACTTACTAGGTAAGAGTCAGTTCCGTCCCAATAATAATGAAAAAAAAGAAAGTTATTACTCCTTGTTACGCCTCAGTACAGCTTTATTATATGTATAGACTACTGTGTGTGTGTTTCCCCTTTCCTCCTTCTTTTGAGTGTAATTAATTTCTTCATCCTTTTGAAGTCTGTAAGAAACATGATTCTATTTATAAATAAAATCTTGACTTGATAGGATAGACGTATCCTTATTCATCACTGAAAAGTTGTGGATTAAAATCATACTTAATTTGATTGCAGAATGATAAAACTGTACTTAACAGACGGAGTACAGGAAGTGACTGCAATAGAATACAGGACAATGAGGAACCTCAGTTGTGGCATCACACCTGGCTGCAAGGTGCTAGTGAAAGGTGAGAATACAATAGAATAATAATATATTTATTGCCATAAACAAGAGGAACAACACTAAATAAAACACAACATTGGTTGTTTGGCAAGGGGTATGCCACAGAGTAATAGAAGCAGAGATGTGATCAAAGGATTTCCTTAGAAAGACGCGTGACTGTGCGGGGAGGTGTAGGTTCGCGGGAGGAGTGGCAAATTGTACTGCCATCTAGCGGTTTTCAGGAAAAGTTTTAGAGAATCGAACTAGTGAACTAACACTTAGCTGAATTAACACTTAATTTCTTAATATCACGCTAGATGTCGCGTTTTTAAATTTTATAGAACAGATCACTAAATATAGAAATAAAATTACTTACGCATGAAATTAGATGCCAATTATGTCATCTGAATTTTTCCCTCGGTAATTTTTACATAAAGTAACAGCTATTTATTTAATTTTTACTGTTACTGGGTAAAAATATTAAAAATCGTACGTCTAATATGTAAGTTTGAATGACCGTTACGCGTGGCGGACGTTAGCAGTCTGAGAAAATAAGTATGACGTCACAAAGTCCGTCCGCAAAAATAGGATCTGCGGCTGCAAGTCGCTCATCGCAACTCCTTATCCTCCATGGGGTATGCTCAGCGCTGTGCTTTAAGGTGAAGCGTTTTCTGTTATGAAAGGTGAGAATACAATAGGTGAAGCGATAAGCGTAGAGTTAATCTATTTAATACAATAAGGTGAAGCGTTTTCTGTTGTGAAAGGTGAGAATACAATAGGTGAAGCGTTTCCTGTTGTGAAAGGTGAGAATACAATAGGTGAAGCGTTTTCTGTTATGAAAGGTGAGAATACAATAGGTGAAACGTTTTCTGTTGTGAAAGGTGAGAATACAATAGGTGAAGCGTTTTCTGTTTTGTATCAGTACTCTGTGATTAGAGGCAGCAGCGTCTTCAGGTGAGCATTCTGTGATCCAAATCCGCCTTCCAAGTGTAGGGATTATGGCAACCCCACTCTATTAAGTCTCATATTAGTAATTTGAACAGACCTGTAGTAAATGTGTACTGTTCCTGTTGTGAAAGGTGAGTATACAATAGGTGAAGCGATAAGCGTAGAGTTAATCTATCTAATACAATAATGTGAAGCGTTTTCTGTTGTGAAAGGTGAGAATACAATAGGTGAAGCGTTTTCTGTAATGAAAGGTGATAATACAATAGGTGAAGCATTAAGCGTAGAGTTAATCTATCTATCTAATACAATAGGTGAAACGTTTTCTGTTTTGAAAGGTGAGAATACAATAGGTGAAACGTTTTCTGTTGTGAAAGGTGAGAATACAATAGGTGAAGCGTTTTCTGTTTTGTATCAGTACTCTGTGATTAGAGGCAGCAGCGTCTTCAGGTGAGCATTCTGTGATCCAAATCCGCCTTCCAAGTGTAGGGATTATGGAAACCCCACTCTATTAAGTCTCATATTAGTAATTTGAACAGACCTGTAGTAAATGTGTACTTGGGTATGTCCTAAAACTGCAGCCAGAACCACCGGAAATCGGGAAGCCGGTTTTGAGCATTCTGCAGTCCCAAGCCACCTGCCAAGCGTGGGTATTGTGGCAATTCCTCCCTATTAAGGGGGAGGCCGTTTACGTTTAGATGTGATTTATATGGGACTATGGGAGTGAATATTTTGTAGTTGAACTAATTATATTTTCGACTAAACGATTTTGATACATATGTTCGAATTCGATTTGGAAACATTAACATTCCAGGTCCAGTGGAATGCCGTCGCGGCGTGTTGTTGCTGACAGAGGGCGTGGTGGAGCTGCTCGGCGGAGAGGTGCAAGAGATAGCCCTCTCCAACTCGCTGGCCGGCCTGCTCTCCAATAAGTTGGGGCTGCCTGTCACACAAGGTTTGTACTGTACGGTCGTATATACAAGGTGTAACAAAAAGGTGTGATAATACTGAAGGGTATGTATGTAATCATCATTATGAACAACTTTTAAATCATAAAATAAAAAAATAAAAAGAAGTTAATTGACCTTGGACAAAAATATATAGAACAGCAGCTCTTTCCTTTCTGCGTAACTGCGTATATCTAATTATTATTTTATTACGAACAGTGCCATGCAGTTTCGTCCACTACCGTCCAGTATCGAACTCAGAACCTCAAGATTTTAATAATATGCATCTTATCTCCGCTGGGCTTCCACGACAACATCACACACATCAACAGCCGGAAGACGTCCACTGCTGGACGAAGGCCTCTCCCTTAAAGGGAGGTGTTGCCATAATCCCCACGCTTGGCAGGCGGCTTGGGGATCGCAGAATGGTTACCACCGTTAACTGAGAGGACGCTGCTGCCCGTCCTCCGGTGGTTCTGGATGCAGTTTTAGGACATACCCAGGTCGACAACAGCGACAACAGTCGGACATACGACAACAGCGCGATATAAATGTTTTTTTTTAAATATATACAATCAAGTGACGAGACGTGCAAGACGTTCGCCTGGTGGTAAGCGTCACGCCTGCCACTAACAGTAGCAGTGCTAGAATTGTGAACTTGCGAACACAATCCTGCGCCACACTGCATTGCGCTCGTCACCCTGTGAGATATTAGATTCTTACCCAGTAATTTCTTTGGCAACATTGCCCTTCAAACCGGAACACAGTAATGCTTGGACACTACTGCTTGGCGCACTTATCCACTTGAATAACTGGCAAAGGTGTGGTACTTCCCCAGGCGGACTCTGCAATAGAGTCCTACCACTACCACTGTTATTCAATGGGGATCCAAACAGCGTTTTTTCCGGTAGGTGGCGCATCGTCGATGCGGCCATAGTCTTCTGTCAATCTCATACATTTTGTTGTTTTCTACAATTTAATGGTTTACTTTTATTATACACGGAGTACTAGGGAGAATCTGCAGATACTGCTTTTTACAGCAATCCTTTGCCTTGATAAGTAAAGCTCTTTCCAACATAAAAAGTAAACAAATATCCAAATATATAACCTACAAATCTATTTTCAGGCCGTCAACAGCTGCATAGATTCTTAAAACAAGGCACATTACCCAGTATTTTTCCTTGGACTAGATTATCGACAACTTCCTCATCAAGAGCAGATAGATATAGGCAACGATTAATCTGCGAAAAGTTTTGACTGTAGAACCTCAATTCCCGCATCCGTGGGGAGTAGATTTACTGTTGGCCCCGCACTAGCGTGATCTCCGCGTGTGGGACATCACTAGGGACGCTGTGAAGGTGGCGGATTCAAGTGAACTTGTGCTAAGCGAATAATATTGTAGATAATGGTGTCGATTCTGTTGCACCGCTCACTAAACTAAACTTAATTTGACAGGACGAAACCTGTTGACATCCTTTTCTAACATGTTGAAATGAAATGAGTCGCGTAAAATTTTAGTCCTGTCTGAATTGTTTGTAGTGGTAGGACTCTACTGCAAAGTCCGCCTGGGGAAGTACCACAGCTTTGCCAGTTATTCAACCGCCAAGCAGTAGTGTGCAAGCATTACTGTGTTCCGGTTTGAAGGGCAATGTTACCAGAGAAATTACTGGGTATGAAGAGATTTAACATCTAATATCTCAGGGTGACGAGCGCAGTGCAGTGCGGCGTAGGATTGTGTTCGCAAGTTCACAATTCTGGCACTGCTACTGTTAGTACCGTGGCAGGCGTGACGCTTACCATTAGGTGAAAGTCTTGCTCGTATCGTCACTTGACAGTATAAAAAAAAAAAAGTTTAGTTTAGTGAGCGGTGCAACAGAATCGACAGCAATATCAGTTTATATTACAGTGGATTTAAACAAATGGAGTCTCTCACTATTAGTCTCGGAATCCGCGGGTTGACAATCACATAACAATGTGAATAAACATTTATTATGGCGCCGTACTGCTGCCTCTATAGCGCGGTTCGCGATGTATGTGACAAGAAGCAAGAAGCATGTTTAATATGTTTAACACAGCCTTAATTTCAGCTCCAGATCTAAACGCAACGCAAAGCCATCCACGGAACCCTAATCTCCCAACACCACACACGCAAATGCCTCCATCCATACCTGAACATACATTTGAGCCAACATTGGACCACCGACCCGTTGCCATAGTAACCAGCCTCCAAGTAGCATCTTTCAACGATGACGATGACGCCATAGACGTAGATCAACTCGCTGCGTTAGAGGCACAAATAACCGAAAACCCTGTAAAAAGATCCCTAAATGAGGGTAGTTCGAACCCGGAAAAGAAACAAAAACTAGAAAGAACAAATTCGAAACCGGAAACAAGCAAAATAGCACCTTTGCCCCCTACAAATAGAGTCGACGATTATCCGGACGCCAACGACATATTTTTCGACGAAGATGAAGACTATTTGAGAGAATTCGAAGCCAAAATCGATGCTAAAGAAAATCAACTTTGTGTAAATAAAAATAAGGTTACAAGCGTATCACCAGAGCCGTTCGTGTATATAAAACAGATAAATGAAATGGCTGATAGCGATAAGGCTGGTAGAGTTTTTAAAGTCAAAGCCCAGATTATGAAGTTGTTATCGAAACTGTCGGTTGGCAAAGATGGTTGGAGTCTCAAATGCACTCTTGTAGACGGGACGGGAAGCTTGGACGTGGAGTTTACAAGTGACGTTCTATCAAAGCTTGTGGGGCTCACTCCGCAAGAAATGAATCAACTGAAGAAACAAATGGCGACAAAGCCAGAAATAAAGGCCAAAGCAGTCGCGGTACGTATCATATAAAGATTAGCTTTGCCCACAAAAAATGTACACGAAAAGTAGCCTAGCGTTTGAGCAGAAAGATAACTATTCAGTCGTGGAATGCGAGGGCGCTGCTGTGCTACCATACTTTTTTCTTCTTTCCTCCTAGGATGATTATGGCGTCGCACTTTGTGCATTTGCCAGTGTCAAGTCAAGTATTTATATACTACAGAAATTGCAATTCCTTTTGTGTAGCAACAATAAAACAACGTAATCTTGACAACGTCTTTAAAATTTTTTAAAGGAAAATAAAGGTCGGCCAAGTATAGATATCCAAGGGCAACGGTGATTGCCTACTATCACGCAATCCATCCGATGGTTTGCCACCTATGGCATAAATAAAGAAAGGAGTCGGTTGCGTGCGTTGTACAAATCTTAACATTAGTTCAATTTGTAGCCACAATAGTTCTTTTCCTGCACAAACTCTTACATAACGCTCATATTGTATTTTTCTTAAACTATGGCTGAACAGTGCAATTGTTTTCTGAAACTCATGTATTTTTGTCGCTAATAAAGTAATGTCTATTGTATTTTGAATAATGGTAGTCTATAGCTTATTTATAAGAATTTCGAGTATGCATGAAACTCGTCTATTTGTGGTTTTCAAAACCCCATAAAAAATACTAAAGGCTTAGGACATTTACCGTACTTAGGTGGCCTAGTGGTACAAACTTTTCATACTTCTTTTTTTCTTGCCCTTGTTGTTCTTGTTCCTTGTTACTAGGCCAAAATGTCACAAGCCTTTAGAGTCCCTACATTGAGTTACTGGGCCTTGACTTGGACTTGACCGTGATGAGCTTCGCTTAACTTTGAACTTTACCGTTTTTTCACAACACTAACATAATTACTTGATGATTATAATTCTGTGTACTTATTTTCAGGCGTTACAAAAAGCAAAAGAGACGCTCCAAGTGCTATATTGTATCATAGAGCTAACAATGTTAGAAGCGCCTAAAATAACGTGCCTTACGCCTTTCGACGGCCACCATGTAGACTTATTGAAGAAAAGAATGGAACACAATATTTTATAGCATTATAAAGTCCTACAATGATGAATTTAGCGTTTATGGTCCAACAAATTAAGTCGAGTGATGTCACGAAAGAGAAGGATAACTAAAGTACTTTGCCCCAGTATTTTATTGGCCATATGTAAATATAATAATATCCACTGATTATTTTATAACAAAAGTTGATTATTGATAAGTGTAAAATATAATTTAGGTTTGAATATAATTTTTATATTTTCTGAATTCTTTCGTTTTTATTGAAAACTAGAAGTGCGCTTTCCTTATAATTAAGAGATTGCACTTGCCTGTGCACGACGACATTGTAAAAGTCGCGGGCAACCGGTAGATGCAAATGACAGGTTGTCGGAACCAAAGTTACCGACAGAGCTCGCAGGGTTTGCAAGTTGAAGTGGCTGTGGGCAGGACACATCGCTCGATGAACTGACAACCGATGGGGAAGAAAGGTTCTTGAGTGGCGACCGCGAACCGGAAGACGCAGCGTAGGAAGGCCTCCCACTATATATATATATATATAGGTGGACCGACGACATTGTAAGGGTCGCGGGAGCCGGTGGATGCAAATGACAGGTTATCGTACAGTGTGGCGGTCTAAGGGGGAGGCCTACGTTCAGCAGTGGACGTCTCCGGGCTGATGATGAGTTGCCTGTGCATGAGCGTATATAAATGATGGGGGGGTCGGGGCTCCCTACTACCCATAGGTATATTGTAGTTTAACTATAAATCTCTTTCAATTAGTAATATTATTATCTGTGGATAGGATATAACTTTTTTTTTACGTAAACGAGTGAAGATATATGATATCGCGAGACGTTCGCCTGGTGGTAAGCATCACGCCTGCCCATAATGGTGGCTCTTCACTTCGCCTATGTCTGCGGAGTAAAAAGGGACGCACATATGCAGGATAACAGTAGGAGTGCAAGGTAGTGTGCCTAAATAGAACAAAACTGTTTACTCTGGTGTGGACTAAGAGAAATGGCCTAGATGGACTTTCCAACAAAAGTGAAGAAGACATTTACATTCGTTTAGAGGGTTCTAGACCTTCACTGACAAATAAATATTTACAGATATTTTTTTTTTTTTTTTTTTTTTTCTATGACAGATACTTATCGTATGACTAATGACTTACCTTGCTTAGTTTTTTTTTAATTTATTTCAGTAAAGCAAAAAATGCGAAAAAGAGAAAATTAAATGATTTGCAAAGTGAGATAGATGATTGTTTGAAGAAGTTAAAGAAAACTGAAGATACTATTTCTGCTGAATCGGTGAGCCCCATTAGGAAACCAACCAACCAGTTTTGGTTCAATGTAATGCACAGCATCTGTTTAATTTCATCCACACTAGCAAACTGACATGGTAAAATGTTTGTTTCTCATGCAAAACAAAAGCTCTATTAAAATTAATAATTTCAATAATAATGACATCTGGTTAGCAAGAAAAGATATTCCTTGTACCTGGAGAATCACCATAACTGGTAGTAACTGTATTTGAAATGTTACACTATTAATTAAACTGTGAACTTGCTGGTCGCCCTGAGATATGAGATGTCAAATCTCTTTATGTCCAGGAATTTATCTAATAACATTGCCCTCAAGCCGAAACAGTAATTCTTACACACTACTACTTGGTGGTTGAATAACTGGGAAAGGTGTAGTCCTGCGGACTATGCATTGACGCTTATTTATAGAACAAGTGAAAATAAAATACCAAAATCAGTTTTAAAACTATATTTTTAATTCAATACACCTGGTTCATAACGCAATAATATTGTGGAGTTCCATATTATACAAACTTCATCAAAATAATATAAAAATAATTAACACAGGATAACTGTTAACTAACACACTAGTTTTCACAAAATGCAAACGTTTAACACCCACCTCGTATAACACTTGGAGATGACGGATCTTACATTTCACCATTTTTTAATGCATAAAATCACTGTTAGTTATAAAAATTCGCAGTCAGTGAAATTACTGAGAACAACACTACGGATGTTTAAAAATAAATATCCAAGCAAGTTTTTATTCATAAAACTGGGCATAACCTACAATCTCATTTTTAGGTACGAACACTTTAGATCATAATACGCTTTTTTTTGGATGACATCTTCATATTTTTCAGTTATATTGATTTAAAACCAAACTACTGAACCGATTTCAATAAAATTGATATGAGACCACCTCTTACGTAACCCCTACCAAACAAAAAAATAATTAAAAAAACAAAATCGGTCCACTGTTGACGTAGAAATCGGTGAACCTCCTCCTTTTATGAAGTCGGTTATATTATCTTATAGGTTATAAATGACTTTTTCCTGAACCGTTGTTTATTCTCAGCAATTTCACCGATTGGCATTTTCAATATTTATAATAGGCCTTTTTTACTATATAAAGTCTTAATAAGTTCCCAAATGTCATATGTTCCACGCAATATAAAAATGAAGTGCTATATTAAAAACATTAAAAATAATATTATAATCCATTTGCTTTGAGATAATTTTTGACAACCGCATAAAGCTAAAACTATTCTTGGTTACGAACACAAAGTTTGACTTTTACGTTTATAATTCGTATTTCTGCGCGCTTTATCCTCGACCATATAGTAGGATACCAACTGCGTGCAATCTTTGGATAAGGAAGGATTTTTCCTACTTTTTAAAGTTATCTCCAAGTGTCAAACATACATCCTCAGATTTAGTAGCATGCAGGTATAGCATTAACTAACATTGAGCACACACAATTATATAAACTTAATGTAACGTTAAACAAAAGCTATATAGATACATTAAATTATGTATATTTGAGACCTATATACTCTGTAGACTTCTAAGACAGCATGGCACACCACTCCGTTCTTTAAAAATACCGAAAAAATTATCCATTATCGCTAAGACTGAAGCTTTATTTTTGTTCGCTATGAAGAAATCCGGATGTTACCATGTTATACTTAGTAGATCTACCTAGGTAATGTACAAAAAGTGTATGTACAAACTATTACATAGCGTGCTTAGGTGTTTAAAACTTTCCATAATAGCGTCTAGAGGGTTCTAGAAGTGTTGGGAAAATTATGGAAAATTTCACCATCTAGAGATCAATACGAGATCTGTTATGGCTACTATTGAAATATGGTTCGCTTATAACCATAATTATTTTTGATCTACCAATAAATAAACATGCGAGTGTTGATTTTAGGGCAAAAAGCTTTGAATGTTATATATTTAGACGCGTCATTGCCAATTTAGACGGGGTTCAACCACTGAAGAGAGAAGTGAATAGAACGGAAATGTGACGGGCCAGCCGGCATTGTCTATTTAGATTTAATGACGATTCTTCCAATATACATGTTTTTAAACTGAGAATACTCAAAAAAGACAATTTAAATAGACGCGTAGGAAACCAAACCACATTGCATCGTAATTAGATTAATTTTAATCTGTTGCAAAATGGCATTTCGAGCGTTTTACTGCAAATGCGCGACCAATGATTGGCATTTTTTCGTAGTAGTTTCTATGCAATTATGTGTGAAACTGGCGACAGCGGTTTTCCATACAATTGCTTTACAACATTGTTTTGACAGCCGTTCTACCAAAGAAGTAGGGCTTTCGCTTTTCTGTGGGTTCAACGCATCTACATATAAAACACGAGGTAAAAAGTTCACAACATAATACCTAGTCGTTAGTAGACATTTACGTACAAAGAAATGAAACGGACGTCAATTTTGCTCTACCATTCTGATACTACAAACATTTAGATAGCTAGGCAAAAAAAAAGTTGAAATTTAGAGGGACGCCACTATCGGAAATAGTACTAAATATAACAATCCTATAGTAGGTACGATTTTACGATTACACGATTCGATGTTTTTTTTAGAGCTAAAAACAAACGAAACATTTAAGTTTTTTTTTTACTACATTTTTTTTTTAATGCTATCATGTGACGAGATGAGCAAGACGTTCGCCTGGTGGTAAGCGTCACGCCTGCCACTACCAGTAGCAGTGCCAGAATTGTGAACTAGTGAACACAATCCTGCACTCGTCACCCTGAGATAGTAGATCTCTTCATACCCAGTAATTTCTCTAGGGATGACTTGGCTTGGGCATCTTCCTAACTTGTCAATTTCCTAATTCGTTCACTCCTACAACGTTCTTATTCTAAATCAGTGGTTCTTAAACTTTTAGTGATGAGGGACCAATTGTAATTTTTTTTGTCTTGCCATGGACCATTTACTGCTTGGATATAGTAAATGATTGTTGTAAGGACTTTACTATCTATAAATAAAACATACAAAGTTCAAAACGGTGACGGCTCTGTCCGCTACTTCACGTGTAGCGCAACTCGCACCACGCGTCGTTGTGTCGCGACTCATTGTTACTTATTAACGGCCTCACTTAAAAAAACTTTTCAACCGTTAGTCACTGCCATCTTCTCTCTGACGTGAAGTTGCACGTGCTAGAAAAGGACAGAGAACTTTAAGCAGTGACTAAGAGAATCGAGATTATTTTAGGTAAGGCCGTAAAAGTTTTACCGATGGCTTCTACGATGGCCTCTACGGGTGCTTCGACGGACCGCCGGTTAATAACCACTGTTCTAAATTGTCATCGTTCAATTCCTAAAGTGTCCATCCACTGACGTGATTATCTACAGTATTGTCACAAGGAAAAAAAACAATAAGACTTTTTTGCCATGCTAAATGTCTCTTTTCATTATAATATGTAAGAAAGCGACGGAAATCAATTTGTCTCGTCCATATTTCCCATCTTTTATTTTTTTTTTTGTTTTTTCAGAACGGTACAATAGAATTGACGTCAAAAATATGAATGATAGAATGAAGATGTGTTTAGAATTGACCTAATAACGCGATGATCACGATAATAAATAATTAAGCTAATCTGTAAAAGTAATCCGCTTCAGAAATCCATTTATCCATAATTGTAATGTATTTCACACAATGGAAGACTTTACTAAAGAAAATTATAATGTTCTAACAAAGGTCTGTTCAAATAGAAGGGATATTTCCGAGTGGATATGACTTTTTCAGTTTCCACATTATTAAAATCGACATAATATTATAGGCACCGATTGAAAATTAATTAAAAGTATCAAGTATTGCTATCCACAGCGGCAGTTAAACCATAAACATTTAAATAGACCATTATGAAAAAGTTACGACTTGCATTATCGCATTTGAATAATATAATAATGGGTACTCAACAATTACAAACATAAATACAGTATAAATACAAAATTTAAATAAACTACTCCGTTCAAATATGGATTCTTTAAAATGAGTCAATACAAAATTATCTTGCGTTTCTTCGGTAAGATGACGAGTAGAATTATTAACACGAAAATTAATGACAACGCGAATGCGTCTCTATCAATTCCTTCGTATATAAAATAACATAGCATTCGCGAAGTCATGTATTATTGTATATTACCCGACTATAAGCACATATACGTAGATAATATTTATGATTCACACGATTCTTAAACATATTGTCGACTAAGACCGGTGTATTCGAAATATTTGACTCAAATTGCGTCTCTTTTCCTCATAATAAAGTGAAACGAGGCTCGAATTTATAATAAGAGTAAAAACGATATAGGCCGTTCGTCTAAAGATCTAACTGTTAGGCTGAAGCCAGACGAGCGTTAATTTAGTTGCGTCTCATTGTGTATTGTATAACTAGCACGTGGACAGCAAAACAGCATAACTACAAAACATGAACAATGCAACTGAAATCACGCTCGTTTGACGCGACCTTTATATCGCTTGTAATTACTGGTTGTTTGCATTCCTCTATAGCAATTTATGTTTGCTACTTTCAAGAAGCTAAAATCATTGTAGATGCAAACATATTAAACAGCTTTAAAACTACCAACGTTGGGTCCCGCGCTGAATTAAAACAACCAGTAACATTGCAGGAAATATAATACAGAAAGAAATACGAGTAACATACAACGGACAAGCGGTATAAAGCTATGTACAGCGCTGAAACTAACTCCGCTCCCAGACCTTCAGTCTTCCACTTAAATGCCAATCTGTCAGAGCGGGACGGTTTATACGATTCGTTCGTAAAATAACAAATACGCCTGCGCTCTCAGCACCTTTTCTTCAGTGACTTCAGATACCATACTATCAGATACGTAGTACCATTTGCCCGATGGAGTTTCTGCTGTAGATGTCGGCCCTTCTCCCGACTCGTAACCAGATAATTCAGACTCGGAGTCTATTTCGCCGTCGCCGCTGCCCGAGTTAGGTGGCACGATGTTCCCACTCTTCGGTAGGAACCACCATTTGGGGTCTCCAGCTTTAATCGGCTGTCTCACTTTAACGTAAGCTACGTAATGCCCTCCGTGCATGCCGCCCGAATGTTCCACTACACCGTATAAAGAATAAAGCAGCTCACTCTGTCCTCGCACCACGTTGGGTAGCTTTGTAACTTTATCCATTGCGCAGAACGGTGCAAGGTCGAGAATCGTCTGAAAATCAACGTGCTTGGACATCTTTCTGAACATGCAACGTGGCCCGATCTGGAACCTCTTCAGGTGAAGGATTAGTATGGCCGGTGGACTCGATACGAGGAACCGTTTAGTCGCATTAGTGTAGACAGTCTTACCGTCTTTTCCGTTGATTCTTTCCGTGCAAGTCTCGCAGCCCACTTTGTTGTTCCCGGTGAGGAGTTCTAAAGCCGTGAACTGGCTGAGACAGGATTGGATGCTGCATTCGTCTTCTTCGCAAACGTAGCGAGGGGACAGCGGGCTTTGCCGCGAGTACGGCATGTAATCTCTTGACTTTTCAGCCTCTATGTTATTAACTTTGGGCCTAGGCGCGGGCGGCGGCGCTGGGATATCCACCGGGCTGTCATTGGACACCGGCGATGGTAATATAGGCTTATCTGTGGTCTTATTATCGCCGATATACATCGATAATTGCAGCTTATCGAGATGGTTATTCAAATCGCTCATAACCTTGTTTTCTGTAAGCGATTCATAGCTACTTTCGCCACTATGCTCCAATAAGTTCTTGCAGCCCTGAACGCTTATCCCTCTCGACACAACTTCATTAGTATACTCGGATCGAACGAACGATATCCTCGACACCGGTCTTTCGTACTCATTTTTAACCGGTGACATCTTACTGTGCTGCGGACTGGACAAATCTAGATTGATCTCGCTGGACAGTGAGCTATGACTGCCCATTTCTTTCCCATTAGTCGGCGAATCAACATTATCAACTGTCTCAGTCGAATTATGTTTAGTAGCTTCTGGACTGGCAACACCCGAATCCGGATTAGACAAGTTCTCCAAAGATATCAAAGGTTTATATTCCATCGGCATCGTGGTGGTCGAAGTTGAGGTATCGGCGAATTCCTTGTCTTTATCGGCGTTTTCAGGGGTGTTGTCCATTTTCTCTTGGTCTACGGGGCTGGTCCGGATGGAATCTGAGCTGATGACCTTTTCAGAGTTGTATCCCGACTCCATGTGGTAGACTGCGAAGTTAGCAGCGGTGTGTGCGACGGCCTGAGTGCCCGTGGAAGTGGTGTCGGTTTGTCTCGGGGCGTCTTGGTCGAGGTTGTCTTCAACGTCGGCGTCAGATTGTTCGGAAGACGACTTACCGTCCTCTTTTGTGCCGTTGGCGTCGCCGGCTGGTGAGTCGTCTTTGGATGTAGAGTTACCTGGACCAAACGAGACGGTAGTTAGAAAAAATTTGAAAGTTAAAGAAAAACGAGCATTTAATCTTTAAATGTTTAACGCATTTTACGTACCTACCTAATATTATAAAAAGAAAAAACCAAAATACTGCCTATGGGTTTAAGGGATGAATACGATTCTTAAAATACCCCGTACATCAGAATCGGTTGAGCCGTTCGGACAGGAGGAACAGACAAATACTTGCAAACTGAGATAGATCAAAAAATGTTACCGCCATTATTGGGCAGTTGGGTAAAAACGAACTTTCCTGGTTGATAAGATGTGTTTTCTTAATCACTAAGCTAAATGAAAGCTTTTTAACAAAAGCCTTCATATTATCATATCACAATCTGCGATTAACTACCTAACTGCTTATAAAGACAGATAGCACGATTTAAAGAAATACTTTATTTTTCATATAGTGCTCCAAAAAGAAATGGAGTTTCTTGTTTCGAGTAATCATAATTTTCCCTAAAAGCCCCAATCGCTGTTGATCATATTTGATCATTCACAGTTCATCATCATCACAGTTGATCTTTCTTGTACGCAGCGGTGGACCGGGATAAGTGCATCCCGGTCCTGTTCCAATCTTATAAGGCAGTGTTTCCCAAACATTGGTCATCCATGGTCCGGTCATTTTCACACTGCCCCTTCGTGACCCACTTAATACTTTTAAAGCCAAGCTGGTTCCATTAGGTAAAATTGTTACATTGTTACCTTGCAGTGCCATGTTTAGATTATTTAAAAAAACAAAAATATTAGATATTAAGCCACTTTTGCCAACCAGTCTCTTTAAGACATTGCCTATTGAGAGCCATCGCACCTCACAGTGTAAAAGAAGATGTTCGTGATCACTTCCCATTTCTTTGCACAAAACAGAGAATCATTTTGAGTTCAGTGGACGAGATTTTATAAAGTTTATGAACTTGACACACTTGCATCGTTGCAAGGGTAAATGCATTTTCTTGACAGCCAATGCCTCTCTGTGAATGCTAGAGTGCGTCCATACACATTCCGGCGCTTACGAATATTTACGATGCGTCCCGGTATTTTATTTTGATGGCCCGGTACTGGGTCGCGACCCGGCTATTGGGAAACGCTGTTTTAAGGTAAGTAGCCTGAGCGAACAGAGTACTCTATTGAATATCTACAGGACCCTATAGCTACAGCTTTTAAGCCTGTTTCTAAAATAAATGTAAGCTTAAAAGCTACAAGTGGCACCTTTGTTCTTCCTAGCTGCCTTTCTCGCTGCAACACGTTCTTTCTTCACTTGGTGCTTCGAAGGCTTGTCTTCATGAGAATTGTGCATATTCTCTTCTGAAAATATGTGGTTACGTCAATTCATGCTTTATTCACTTAGGCACAAGGCTGGGAAATGGTTAGATAAGAGAGAGATAAGCATATACACTAGAAATGACTCGAAGCCGAGTGGTGTGCCTCATAGATTCAAAATCTTGAGGTTGTGGGTGGACTCCAGGGCCCGTGGCACATAAGGGGCCATCCATAAATTAGCTCACAGGCGAGGAGGGGTCAACGAAGTGTGACACTGTGTAACAGGGAGCAGTCATAAGCTTCGTGACGTCACGTGTCAACATTTTTAGTATCAAAACACGAAGCTTGAACTGTAAGCAAAAAAAATTAAATACTGAACCTCTATCTGTACAACTATAAGGTTTAAGTCGTTCTGCTCACGTGTTCACGTTCACTTTCTAGTTCTAGATATAAAATTAGAACATTTTCTAACTCCCCAGTTTGAGAGACGTCTCTCAAATGTGATGCATCAGTGGGATGTGGTACCGGTGTTTATACTCAACGAAAACTCATTGCGAAGCCAACTTGCAACACTTAGCATAAAGCTTGGTCTGCAGGTTACACAAAAAAAAGCACCAACTAAAGGTTTGCACAGGACTGTGCAACTGTAACTGTCCAAATCGAGTTGGCTGGTCATAAAAGAATAGAGAATATGCATGGTTTTTTTAAATTGACTATCAAAAGAGTTGACGCGCAACTAAACAGCACAACGAAAATAAAAATTTTATAAGTGCAGAAATAACGAAGTTATAAACATTTTAGTTTCATGTTAGACAGGGAAGACACTATACTAAGTTTATGACGTCCAAGTTAACGATTCCAAACAAATTTTATACTATGCTCGTGTTTTGCTAGAAAGGGACAGATGACTCCCTCCCAAATACTTTGAACACTTATATTTCAGAACTTTACCAGCCGATTTCAATTATTTTTTCGATGTATGCATCAGATTCGGTTAACTTATCCTGTTATTTTAGATAATCAAAACACATGCATATTCCCTATTACCGATAAACATCTTTTCAATTCAGTTTAGATTCCTGCACAGTTTAATAGATTTCTTGTCCCGGCCAACTCGAGTTACGCATAAGTCGTTTTAACACAATGGCCCGAGTGTGCCATCTCTAGCACAGTACTCACCGTTAGGCGTTTTCCTGCGCACGAGAGCGGGAGGCTGCGGTCGACTCGCCGCCACCGGCAGCGAGAGGTCCAGGAAGTACTCCGCTCGGTCCGAGGTGTGCAGACACTCTTGGCACTCCAGGGTGGACACCAGGAACCCGCGGAACACCTGGGGAATGGTGATCGCTGATGTTTCATGACAGCCCACCTTCAGACAGACACCCTCTTTATGTTTGAGATGCTAGCAGTTTGAACAACACGCCCTTCGAGCATATACCATTGATTCACCACCACCACTCCGGCAAGGCTAAGCAAGAAGCCTGGTGTCAGCAAGTGTACCAGTCCCGCAAATTTATTTCATTATCAACGTCAGCCATAAGACGTCCACTACTGGACGAAGGCCTCCCCCTTACTAAGGAAGGGTTGCCATAATCCCCACGTTTGGCAGGCGGCTTGGGGATCGCAGAAGGTTACCACCGTTAACCAAAAAGACGCTGCTGCCCATCCTCCGGTGGTTCTGGATGCAGGTTTAGGACATACCCAGGTGCAATAAATCCGCTAATTCGCTGGTCCGCAAATTTCTTTATTTATTGGAAAATCAACAGCTATTTATAACTTATAAATAGACTAATTAAAGACAGAAAGCTAATTATAGGTTTTCACGTAGCGACATCGAAGAACATAGAGGTCTCATGGTCAACCTGCCTTCCTAGCACGCGAGCCGTGATAAGTCTATGAATCGTCTATCCCCCTCGAAAACGAAGCCAACTTATATTTTTTTTTGGGGCTTTAGTCGCTATGCGACTATGCCAGCCCCGTTTTACAATGCATGTTACACATCAACAGGGACTGTCGTCCTTACGCTGAGCCAGTATGTCCGAGACACTGGCATACAAGTCCTTATCCATATTCTAGCTTTATCACGTTCCCGCGCAGGGAAAGAGCAATTAGTCTTCGACAATTACATGTATATTGGTAGAATTGTCATTAAGCGCATTTACATAAACTTAATGCCGGCTAGTGCGGCATGTCACATTTCCATTCTATTCTCTCACCACACCACGTACCCCACAAAAAGTGGCAGATAATTATTTAGGCAGATTATTGCCATTCATTGGCATTTCCAATGGTATATGCTCGAACCGACACACCGACTTTTACGCGATGGTGCAGTATTGATAGCACCTAGATGTAATATTAACTGGCTATCAAGTGACTCTGGCGGAAAACACCGTAAAGCTGACCGCACACTAGCTACTATCGCTTAAGCAACTGTTAGCTTGCGCGATTAAACAGTGGTAACAGCGACAAGCAGCCGTGTCTCAATAGTTGCTCCGCGTCTACACAAATAGATAGATAGATAGAAACACTTTATTGTGCACACCAAAAATAAAACAACAATATAAACAAGAACCTTAAAAACCAGTGCCACAAGTGGCAAAGTCGCGTAGAAAGGGCGGCCAAGCGGCAGGTAAGGCCCGTTACCGTTTGGTAGTTCACGCGACAATGCGGTAGCTTGAACAACTATAGCTCTAGCGATAGTAGCCAGTATGTGGTTAGCCTTAGGTTAGACTTGTAGCTAGCCAGCCTTATAATAGAAAGTGTTTCCAGCGTGTTAAGGTTTCTACACCGGCACGTTTTCTTTCACCGGCATTTCAACGTCATGATTGGGATTTGAACCCATGCACAGCGACGTGTAAAACTACCGCGCTAAACTTTTCTGTCATGTAGTGGAAGGACTACTACTCTACTGCAGAGTTTGCCTGGGGAAGTATCACACCTTTGCCAGTTATTCAAGCGCCAAGCAGTTGTGTGCAAGCATTACTGTGTTCCACTTTGAAGGGCAATGTTACCAGATAAATTACTGGGTATGAAGAGATTTAACATCTAATATCTCAGGGTGACGAGCGCAGTGCAGTGCGGCGCAGGATTGTGTTCGCAAGTTCACAATTCTGGCACTGCTACTGTTAGTAGCAGGCGTGGCGCTTACCACCAGGCGAACGTCTTGGTCGTCTCGTCACATCATAGCATAAAAACACTACAAATCGATTCAATGTTTCAGTTTCGTACAGTCAAGGAATAGAACAAGCTGACTACCTTGTTCCTTGAGATTTTCAGGGTTACGAGTAACGCTATGTCTCCTACCCGCTTTGTTGGAAACACACCTTTTGCAACAATTGACCATAAACTAACCTGTTCAGGCCTGAGCATGGTATCCGATGCCTGCTGACCGTAGAACTTGACCTTCTGCTTGACTTCCCCGTCTACCTTGGAGGGGTCCACCTTGGAGCTCATACCCAGGCTGCTGAGGATCACCGATTGGTAGCGCCGCAGGTCTTCCGACCTGTAAAATGAAGAACTAATAAGTAACCTCCTAATTTACTATAATACGCTTTAAAAAAAAACATACAACCGATTTCAACTTCGATATACCTGGATGACATCTTCATATTTTCTAGTAATTTTGATTTAAAAACCAAACTACTAAACCGATTTAGATAAAAAAAAGTATGGGACCACCTCAACCCGCGAGCTGTTATAAACGTATATCCACTCTTTTTTCCCCTTGAAAACGAGACAGACGTATCCATATTCTAGCTTTATCACGTTCCCGCGCGGGGAAATACCAATTAGTCCCCGGCTCGTGCTAGGGGGTCTGAAGTATTACCTACCAAACAAAATCCAGTTCAGAATTGGCGGAGTAATCGAGTAACATACACACAAAAAAAACACAGTTGAATAGGCTAGATGACTGATGTTTAAATCTTTGAAACCAATAGCTTTGATGAAGAATTTAAGTAAATATAGTCTGGTAATTGAAAACATTTTTTAAATCGGTTAATAATGTTCTGATATATGAGCGTTTAAAGTTTTTGTTAGAGACAACTCTGTCCCTTTCCCACAAAACAAAAAATGACGTCACGCCTTACTTGTCAGAATATAATTTATATGGCGTCCTGACAAGTGACGTCACGATTTGCTGTTTCTTCTCTCTGTCTAGCATGATATTAAAATGCTTATAAGTTGCTTATTTTTGATCAGATTTTAATTTTCTTTTCATTAATCAGCTATATTTATGGGCCACATTTGAATAGGACAATAAAAAAAAACCAGTCATCTAGCCTATTGAGAACCTCCTTTCGTGAAGTCGGTTGAAAATATAATCAATAGGCATGGTGACTACAATTTTTTTATTACCTCATAAATAACCTGATCATAAATAGAGCCTATCAACGAAAACAAAATTCAAATTAATTCCAAAATAAATAAGTTCTAAGTATTTTAATTTCAAGCTAGACAGAGAGCGCGCTATACTGAGCTATGACGTCAAGCCTCAGGCGCGGCATACAAATGCTATACTAACACGTGCTTTGCGAGAAAGGGATAGAGCATCCCCTCTCTATCCCCACCTAAAACTTTAAACGCTCATATCTCAGAAATTTATCAGCTAATACAAGTTATTTTTTCAGTATGTGTAATGTATTTAGTTATATTCATCACTAAGCGTATTATTTATCATAAATTAAACATCAGACCACACGCCTATTATCTAGCTTGATTATCACCATTCCTATTAAGAACCTTTCCAAATATTACCTTGCCTATTAAGTCCCTTTCCAATTTTCACCTTTTCTATTCATCATCAGCCAGAAGACGTCCACTGCTGGACGAAGGCCTCCCCCTTAATAGGGGGGAGTGTCCAAATCCCTACGCTCGGCAGGCGGCTTGGGGATCGCAGAATGTTCACCAAATTTTACTGAGCAGACGCTTCCGCCCGTCCACTGGTGATTCTGGATGTAGCTTTAGTACATACCCACTTTAGATTTAGACTACGCAATAAAAGCCCATAGAGGCTAAGACCCGCTAAGTAGGACATACTCAGGTCCATTGGCCCCAGGTACCTTGTCTGTTATATGTTTTTAATTACTCTATCCGTGAACCGTCCTACGTAGCGTAGGCGCGGCCTCCCACTAGGTGGACCGACGACATTGTAAAAGTCGCGGGCAATCGGTGGATGCAAATGGCAGGTTGTCGTACAGTGTGGCGGTCTAAGGGGGAGGCCTTCGTTCAGCAGTGGACGTCTCCAGACTGATAATAATGATGAATTACTCTAAATAAGTTACAACAGCTGTTGGTTTTCCAATAAATCAATAAACCCTAAATAAAAAATTGCCTACCTGACAGCTTCGAGCAGATGCCTGAGCAGCTCATGAGCGTCATGCTGGTCCCCTCCCCCGAACTGCGGCAGCTTCGTCACCAGCGCCGACAGCAGCTTGCGAGGGTTGTGGGTGCCACCTTCCACTAGAATTCAAAATAATGAGTTGTAGTCGAGAAGTGATTTTACAAATGGAAGCTGGTGTGATTTTGACACATTTAAAGGTAATTAAGCGGTTACTTCTCCATAGAAACGGGGAAGTAATATTACTCCACTATGTAATGTTGTATTATGTCGAACTAAGTATTATATCAAGGGGGAGGCCTTCGTTCAGCAGTGGACGTTTTCTGGCTGATGGGTGAAGTATTATATCGATTTGTCTTCATTATCTAGGATTGTAAATTTAAAAGAAGGTAAAAAGTTAATAAAGATGAAAGTTATGAGCCAGGAAACATCTTGTATTTTAGCTCAATTTTAACACCACTTAGGACGTAAATAAATAACATAAGGAGTACGAAATCTCTAAAATAATGTATCAAGCGGCATAATTAAGTCCATAGTTAAAATTTCAAATAACTTTAGTTGGAATAAATTAGTTCAGTAGTTTATTCATCACAATCCTGCAGCCAAAGATAGTCAAGAAAAATTGTTCATGCTCATTTCTCTTTTTTTCTCCCTTTCCCACAATTTGTTTGATGAAGAGAGCATTATTTTTAGCCACGCACGATGAGTTCGAGCCGTCGGGCGGTGCATCCTTAAGGCTGACTTCCCAAATTTTATACTGGCTTTTCGATGAAAGAAAATATAGGGAAAATACCTGCATATGACCGGAGATGTAAATCCACGGCGCATGTGAATCTACCGGCTCTGTGGCCGTGGTCCGGATCATTTATCCGGTCGACCGAACTATGGTAACAAAATATTTTCCATAGTACAGTAACCAGACTATGCAAGAGTTTTTTTTCTTCATCGTGTCAAGTAACTTATTGTCAGCTGGTTTTCCTGGTACAATCTTACTAATGTTATAAACATGAAAGTATGGTTCGTCGTCAGCCAAAAAACGTCCACTGCTGGACGAAGGCCTCCCCCTTTATAGAGGGGAGTTGCCATAATCCCCACGCTTGGCAGGCGGCTTGGGGATTGCAGAATGGTCACCACCGTTAACCAAGAGGACGCGGCTGCCCGTCCTCGGTGGGTCTGGTTGCAGTTTAAGGACATATCCAGGTCCAAGAAAAAAGTATGGTTGTATTGTATTAATTACTACGGGAACATACTATGTGATGCACTCAACAGTCTATTACGCAATAAATGATGATTTATCCTGAAGTAGACAGTTGTGGGCCAGTGTGGTAGATTTGACGAATTCGCCCTTTTAGGGTAGGGCTATGTCTATGTATAAGGGTAGGTGAGGGTAGGGGTCGGACTATTAACAAGCTGATTATGCTTGGAGCAGAGAGTTGTCGAGAGCCTCGAGGTTGCTGCTGTGCTGTTTTTATTTATTAGGTAGCGACACCATAGCAAAGAAATCACAGTTTAAAATGCCGCGCCGTTCTTCTGAATACGGGACTTAAGCCATTGAGCTAATATCTCGAGTTACAATCTCTAAGTGATCAAAAAACGTCTGAGTGCATTGTACATTAAGAGTATTATATAGTTCACTGCGGTGTTATGTTGCTTGTATAGTGTTCAATGTATGCTTGGATGTGTTATCTTAGTTCAAGTTGTTCAAAAAGTTTTGGCGCGTACATATTTTTTTTGCATGTTTTGCATCTATAGATATAATGGTTGATATTTTTATTATTATTATTACGTTATATACTCTATACGTTTGTTCATGCTCAATGGTTCGGTCACATTAACAGCCATGTTCCTTGTACATTTGATTGCATAAAACACCTTGCTTGGCAAAAAGTAACTAAATATTAGCGAGAGTCAAAATGACATTCGGGTAATTGTGGTAGATTTGTTCATGTTTATCAACCTTTTGATAAAATTACACGACTTCACCACAAAAACTATATAATGTACTTGACTTTGTTTTTTACAATGTCACAGTTGGTGAAAAACTTACAAATTTCTGTTTTAATTAGTTTATGCATATGCTACTATAGCTGTTGGTTTCCCAATAAATAAACAAGCAATACAATAGTATGTCTTTACAAATTTAGTACAATATATAGTAAAAATTTGTTAGTGGCATTATCAGTTGATAAGTTAAAATTAGAGTTCAAGGCCATGAGTTTGATAATAAATTTAAGTATTTATAAGGTTGTGTAATACTCAATAGGAATGGCAAATATATCGCTTTTAGGCTCATAATCCAAGCTATTATACACGCGTGCTTTTTACTTTACATTACGGCACTTGTACTATAATAGGTATAACCCGGTAAAGTCAAGTTGTACGAAGCACTCTTAATATAGCCGGGTAATACTTACAGTTTTTTTATAATACCAACAAAGAGCCTTATTATGCCGCTGAAGTAAATGTCAACCTGCGCACGCATTACTGATTTGGGCGCCATTTTCCGCAAATGTTTGTTGACGTTTTCGCTGTGATTGATTATTATCAAAAAAAAATTGTTTTTTCCTCGCAAGTGTGACGAAAACAGTCGTATGGAACTCTTGTGCTATTAGTCATTACGCTCTCGGCTTTCTTATCGCGCTCGCCTGCGGCTCGCGCGCATAATACCGCCTCTAGTGTAATGACCAACATAGCACACTCGTATCATAATGTACTATAGTATTTTAATTACAAAGATTACAGTGTAATGAACTGTCTTGGGAAGAATCATAATTATTCTACTCATGTTCTAGTTATATTATAAATATATACAATAAAATAATTTTACTTATCAAAAGTCCTTGATTTCATATTTTTTTGTAAACAATACAAACAGTTTCAAGAACAGTACAACAAAATCAAAGTCTTTAAAGGCTCACGCAAGCTATAATCTCGACGGGCCGCAGCGTGTCGTATTGAGAAAAAAACGCGGTGGGCTGTTGTGAAAATTGGTACAAAAATTGTGTAGAATGATTTTTGCAATATGTGTTGCAGTGCAGTCCATCCTAATATGAGCCCTAACAAATATCTAGAAGGTTAGCCCCCTAAGCGAGAGTGGTTAATTGGTAGTTTGTTGAATCGGCCAACATGTTTTTGATTATGCATCAAAATTGATAATATAGCACATGAGTGCTCTTATGTTAACAATTAAATCATATTTTCAGTTCAGTAATAATAAGAAACACATGAGTTGTGCTAAATAGAGACAGGATCCAGTGTATGGATGTCTCCAGTGACTAACAAGCCGCAAATAGGTCAGTGCTATATTTAGACTATTGGAGTATCATACATTAAAATAACTACAACACAAAACATAGCCATGATGTTTTTGATTAGCATATAATCGAAATATTCCACTCAGCCAAGGTTTCCTATCGGGGTTAAGTTCTCATGTAAAAAGGGACCAAGTATTAGGTTTTGCCATATTTTTGGCAGTTGGCTATTTCGTTAAAAGCGGCTATAGCATGTGTTCATAATTTCAGTTTTTTTTGTTTTCAGTATGCCTTAAACATTTTGCAATCAAATAATATATATAGTAAGTCATTATGTCTAAAGTCTTTGTGTAAAAATATATATTTTAATAGCTTTATAAGTATACCATTGTAAGTAATGAAAAATTTAAAATTATTAAAAAAATGACTTTTGTATGGAGCATATCACTAGCTTCTCTTCTTTTTATAAAAAAAAAAGGTTGATGGATGGAGCTAAGGTTTGAGAAAAGTGTGTGTGTGTGGTTCCAAAGATTTATTTATTATTTATTTAATGATAATCGAGCAGCATTATGCTGATGTGCCTATATCAAACAGTGTTGAAATTCAGTATTTGTCTGTTAAGGCTATCTTTTCCTTTTTTATCCATCTATCCAGACTGTTCTTAAGATATTCAATGAATAAGAAAAAATATAAGTCAGCCTCGTTGTACCAATTACAACTAGCTGAACCTACAGTGTTGAATCTCAGTAAGAAAACCAATGTACCTACATAACAAGGAGACAGAAGGATACTTTTTATCCTGGAAAGATATGGGTAAAATACTAAGATATATCTAGTATTATCATAATGCACCAGTGTGGGAATAATGGGCCTTATGAATCATTCTCATTGTTCAGAGTTTGCTTGATATAAATACCTATCTATAAGAAATCGTAAGCAATGAATAGTTGTAATTATACCTACATGTTTTCCTTTGTTTATATTTGTATTACGACATGAGGAAATCCTTTGTGAGTTGGTGGAGTTATCTGCAGTTGTAAGGTCTTTATTTATAAGGTTAAGACCCGAGGGTCTACTACTCTATGTCAAGATACCTTTTCTTTTATACTGTCAAGTGATGAGACAAGCAAGACTTTCACCTGGTGGTAAGCGTCACATCTGCCACTAAAGGTAGCAGTGCCAGAATTGTGAACATACAAACACAATCCTACGCCGCTCTGCACTGCACTCGTCACCCTGAGATATCAGATGTTAAATCTCTTCACTATCAGCCAAAAGACATCCACTACTAGACGAAGGCCTCTCCCTTAATAGGGAGGAGTTGCCATAATCCCCACGCTTGGCAGGCAGCTTGGGGTTAAATCTCTTCATACCCAGTAATTTCTCTGGTAACATTGCCCTTCAAACCAGAACACACTAATGTTTGCACACTACTGCTTGGCGGTTGAATAACTAGCAACGGTGTGGTGCTTCCCCAGGCGGACTCTGCAGTAGTCCTACCACTACAAAAAAAAGTACTCAATTCTTTGACAATAATATTATCAATTTTGAAAATTGTGTTTCTTTTTGTCCCCAGTCTACTGAATGACTCAACTAATAGCTGAATTTGGATGCAGTTTCGTATGGAGCTAAAATATACCTAGGATTGAAACCCTTTTAATTTGATTTTGAAATTGAATTTGAAAATTATACGATTCCAGGAGGATAGTGGGCGAAACCATAGTTGATATCAGAAGTCTATATTTTTACCTTCACTATAAAGGACTTGAATTGAACGAGAGGACGTACATATAGAGTATGGTTTATGTATGGTTAAGTTACTGTCTTTCAAGGCCTTAGTTAAAATGCTACTTAAATCATAAGTATCAATATCCATTATCACACTCTCCACTTTCGTGTAAAGCAGAAATTATGACATGTGTTAAATTAAGCAGCATTTTTAAGCAAGACCCTTATAATTTAGATAAATTAACTGCTGAAGCAATCTCGAAATCTTGTGTTTGTCTTGTCTTGTATAAAATAATTGAAATCGGCTGGTAAAGTTCTGAAATATAAGCATTCAAAGTATTAGGGAGCGAGTCATCTGTCCCTTTCTAGCAAAACACGTGCATAGTATAGAATTTGTTTGGTATCATGGACTCATAAACCTAGTATAGTGCCCTCCCTGTCTAACATGAAACTAAAATGTTTATAACTTCATTATTTGTGCACATATTAAAATTTTACTTTCGATGATTGGTTTTGTTGCGAGTCAGCTTTTAAGTGATAAAATAAATTTAAAAAAAGTATATAAATATTCCTTATTGCATCTTGGCTAGTTTTTGGCATATCTGTCAACACATACCTGCTTGCAATTCGGCCAAGGTTTCAGCCAGTGTCTTAGTCAAAGGTCCCCACTCAGACAGCTGCCCTGTGATTGGCGGAAGATCTACTTCTTTTCCCTCATCCTCACTGTCAACTTTCATTTTCAGCTTCCCACCTGGCAATGTGAACCGTTCCCCTGGGTTCGCCATATCTTGCAGTACTTGCAACAAGTATGGTGTCTGTACCAGACATTGCATAACTGAGTTGAAGAAGCATGTATTGCCTAAGTTCGAAAGCCCTCGTACTCTATTGAAATATAGGGACCTGTCTTTATTTTTTAGTGGCAATGTGTCAGTTTTGATCACAGTTTCTATGGTGGGAATATCCATTTTAGGTGTTTCATAGGGTAATTCAATGGGTGGTAGAGATTTTGGATTGCCACCAGCTGCGCTTGCAGCTTGTTTCTTAAGGTATTCAATACACTCATGGAGCTTTTTAGCGCTTGCTGTAGTGATTTCATTGTTGCAGTTGTAGCAATAGATTTCCCAGGTGGTTGTGTTAGCGGTAAGGGCATGGCAGTCCGAGTGTGGCGTGTTGAAGTGGTCGAGGGCGTGTTTGTTGCGCGCTCGGCCACATAACTGAGAACCGCACCGAAGGCACATCCACAAGGTGAGATCTTCCTCAAAATCTGGGTCAGAAACTTCATTGTTGGCGGCCTTTTTGCACTCAGAGCATTCTTTCTCGAAACCTCCAGTCTTCAGCACTTTCTTGAGGCGAGTAAGGTCGACTGCCTTAGTGACGTGAGGGCATGCGGACTTCACGCCCTCGTCACAAGATTCTGTCGACTCGTCGTTCTCCCCCGGGTCACTTTGTCTTTTTTTCTTGACCATCTTCACACTCGATCAGCACAACCGCCTGTAATATGTAACAGGATACATGTGTAAGAATAACTTCGCGAGCACAAAAAGAAAAAATGACAAATCTGTGTCGATAGCCATTGCACGCGTGACAACGCACATTCATCGCTTAAACCTCATTGGAACAGTGTAATATTACGAAAAATCTATAAATAAAACTATTTCCTACTTACAGTTGCATACAAAGTGTAACTAATATGTTTGGAAAGGCCCGTTTATCGAAAAATCTATTTTTTACAATTTTGTCACTGAAGTAAAACAACCACGGCCGTCAGACATCTTTACAATGTTGCCAACTTTCTACAAATATAATTTTATTAGAAAAAAGAATAAGTTTTTTATGTCCCTATTCTGATAAAAACTTTCACCACTATTAAGATACTACGAGTAAAGTGGCCACGATTTAACTTGCCTGCAAAACTTGGGCATCCAGTCATGCCCAAGTCTTGAATGTGACTTACTAACTCTGATTTTGACTGTGACTAACAAAGAGCATTTAACTAGAGACTAACTTGACTCGAAATTCATCCAAAAACTTGATTTAAATAAATACTTGATACTGGCAAATACACAAAGTGTGACGCCATAATCTTCCTAGGAGGAAAGAAGAAGAAAAAAACATATACTACGAAACAATCGAAATAAAAAGTCGATTTTCCGAGTCATTCGCAGTATCGCAGTTCTATTCTAGTCTGGCCCCATGGTGGCGAGTAGCGGAACTAAAATTCTGAAACGTCAACATTAACATGATCGTGATGGAATCCGCAACTGCTATTCATACTCAGTCTAGAGTCAAAAATGACAGTGACAGCTGACAGTGACATTGACATATCTGTAATTTTTGACAGTAAATTGCTAATAATTGTTCTCTCTGTGCTTACATTAAAAATAAAATATGTTTTGACCATGAATAGCTAGCTTTGTATGTCAACTTTAAAAGTTACGAAATATGTACCTTGCGGTTTTTGTTTTTACTGGCAATTCTAAGGATTTCGGATGTAAGTGTGCTGTCAGGTCTTTGTGCATGTGTGCAAGTAAATTTTGAATGTGTTGTTGTTTTTGTCTTTGTGTTAGTAGTGCGTGGACGTCATCGGGGTTTGTTTTGGCTATTTCCACTCAGTACCATCTTACGTCGTGCTGTGAATGCATCCATATTACACTAATAATAAAGCTTACTGTGCCGTGCACAAGTGAATAAAGGTGTGGTTTTGTCTTAATGTTTCCATGTGTTCTATGATTACAAGGCAATGTACACAGATATTATTACGTTCCCAACTACGAAGGAAAACAGATAACCGGATATTTTTTTATGAAAATTAATGTTAAAATCTTTCACGTACCTATGTACCTACGTTAATAAATTGCAGTATTTTTTAGTACATTATATGATTTATTTTGATGTATTTTTTTCTTTTTATAAATTCCATACATATTATTGCCAAGACGCCAAGTGCGTGTCATAGTATGACGTTTAGGATTCCGTAGCAAACACATTAGGGAGCACAGAAAAATAACAACAAGATAGGGATAAGGAGGCAGAAAAAAAAGCCATATTAATATTAGAGGTACTTACGGGTTCCCTGACCATCCTATCACAGCTGTGACTTGAAGGGGTAATCCAGGGAACGGAAATCTTTCCGATGGTGATGTGAATACCCCTGTTGAATATTGTGAACCGTATTGTAACAGGCAGATTGAAGCTTACGAATTAATATTTAAATAATAAAGTTTTATGTAGGTATGATATATTTTTTAATAATGTAGGCAATTGGGCATTTAACATAGGATTTGGTACCTCCATGGATTGTAGGCATCGTTTTTTAGGGTCCCCCGCACCGTAACTAAGTCTACGTGGGTCATCTATATAAATATATATATATCTAAATTATGATAAAATGTAATATTAATTTTTTTGTAAAATTATTTAAGTGTAAGTGTATAATTAATTATACAAGGATTAAAAATATTTATACTTATAAGTAATAACTATATTGTTAATAAAAAAATAAAAAAACATTTTATCATAGTTTAGATCATTTTATTTTGATAAGCGGGTCACGTATCCATTATCATGGCTGATACCTAAAAAAATATAAATATAAGGGTAGCTGTATATTTAAGTCCATTGCACGTGTCAAGACTTAATTCTAGAGGGGTAGGGGGGTGGCATATCCACGATGGACCTAGACAATAATTACATGAATAATGAAAGATATTTTATCTATTGTTGGTTGCTCCGAGGTCCGTGCTTTACAAAAGGAATGTACAATATACCTACTGAGGATTTTTATTCTACTTATATCTAGCTCTTCGTCTATACTCTGAGCAGACCAAGTTAAGGATGATTTTATGATAGGTACCTACTTCTGCTGTTTTTTACACGGCGCTTGATAAGAATGCATCAATATTGCGCGACCGAAGTGAGTCAAAAGACGAATTAGAGCGGATTTCACGTCGTTTGTAAATAATAGGTAAACCATAAGTCAACACACACGTGAGCGTAGCGAGCGCGAAGCTGTTATGATTTTTTGTCATGAACAAATTACTCCTTTCAAGTTCAATGATGAAAATTGATATTTAGATACATAGTTCATTCATAATAAAAAATTATGTTTCAATTATTTTTATAGAAATGATTTTTGGGGTGAAACAGGGGATGGATATGACACTAATATTATAAATACCTACGAAAGTTTATCTGTGTGTAGGTATGTTTGTTTCTTCTTCATGCCAGATGTCTGTACGGATTTTAATGAAACTTGGATTGGAGATAAGTAACTCATATGCCGGGACATAACGGGGATAACGTTATAACAACATTATAGCATTTTTTTAATACCTACTCATCTTCGCCATTTTTCATCATTACGCTGTGGAACCGCGTGGCACAGCTATTACACAGCGAGAATGATAAGATGAATGGACGGGAAATAAGCGCACGGATTTTGAAGACTATAATTATGTTGAGCGCCGGCTCTCCACTCGCTTCAGTCATACTCTGACTTTGCGACTTGCGAGCTGTACGATACGACAATACAAACTTCTAATACATGTACATGTCCTCTTTTCGTCATGCAGTAATTAGATTCGACATCTCTATTTTCCGACAAATGTTTTACCTATGCATACTTTTAGCTAGGTACCTATGCTTGATTGTGTTGTCTTGGTAATTATGATCGATTTGCAAGCGCTGGGCCCGTCCATTCCATTATCCCGTCGCTGATATTAGGTACATACAAACGTGTCGGTTTATTTACCGCCGTGTGAAACCGGGGCGGATCAGCTAGTAAGATAGGTATAGTAGGTAGTAGGTAGCTTAGTAGACACTTCGGGTGCGAAACCCTAAAAAAGCGTAATTTTATTTTATTATGTACTTTTCTCTATGAGGTTAGGTACTTTACCTACATAATAAATTTAAATAACATACCTACTATAGAGGTAGGAACTCTACCTATGATACCTACCTACCTACCTTTACAGAAGTCTAGTCAATACTTACTACATATCCCTATTCCAATATATACCTAATCAAAGCCTATTCCTTAACTTTTGAAATAAGTACCTATTCGAATAAGTATTTCAAAATTCTACCTACTCATATCTCCCTCCTATAATATCATTGGGTGAAGGGCTGTACGAATTACATTTCAAAGTGCAGTAAACAAAAGGTGGTGTTTCTTATGACCCATAAGTCAACATTTAAACATAGCAAAACAAAACGGCATCAAAATCACAAGGCACGAAAAAGACCAGTCGAAATCAACTTGCTGAAGTCCCTTTTACAGCATACAGCAGCTCTGCGCCGCATTAGAGCGACCAGAGCGAAGAAGTTGTGGCAGCAGCACGCAAAGGGTGTATAATAGCAAATCATACTTACGAATGAGAAAATCTTAACTGTAGAAAAGAAGTTCAAAGAAGCTTCTGAGAAGGTGCCATCATCAGGGAAAGAGGCCATCATCCGGCCACAGTCATAGTTGTATGGTGGGGTGTTGTTAGACAAGGTGGTCACAAAGCACCACGATGATCATATGGAGACTGTTGCTACCGAGCCAAACTTTATTTTACCAAAAGCTTTGAATATTCCAACTGGACCATTCCACACAAAGCGAGAACCATGGAATGTTGGTTAAAGGACAATTGACCCAATTTTATGGCCTTACATTAACATTAGCCCTCCGATAGTGTCAACCTCCACCTATTGAACTACAGACTATGGGAAGATTTAGATGTGAAAGCCTGCTTTGAAGATTTAGATATTGTGGCAGCAGTGGCTTCAATACCTGTGAAAATAAAGCATGCGGCAATAGACCAGTGGCCAGATCAATCGAAGAAGTGTGTCAAAGCACTAGCACTAATAATTTGTGTTGTATCTAATTATATCAATATGGAATGTATTTTCGTTCTTTCTCTTTCTTCCAAATTTTTATAAGCGGTTCCATTGGCAGGACATTGAAGAACGGTCACACCTTAGAGTACCTACCCCATTTGTAATTATAGCTTTGCACAACCACCTCTAAGAAGAATATGGTGCGTTTGGGAACCAAACAAATCAGCCTTTATTATCTTGTTTTGGGGCCCGGAGCAAAACTGCTTGAACTGAATCGGTCCCTGCCCGTGGTCCACCTACACTGTTCACCTGGCTGTACCAGGGGCATTTTTTCTTTCCGTGGTCCACCTCAAGATAACTAGGTGTACCAGGGTCTTTTATTTCTTCTCATGGTCCACCTTAGTTCACCTGGCAGTACCAGGGGTAATATTTTCTTCCCATGGATCACTTGTATTATGGATATACAGGCTGTGCCTAAATACTAAATTTTACATTTAGCTTCGGTCACTTTTAATTACTTTCTTTAGGTCAAAGATAATATAATAATATACTATGTACTTTAGGTAGAATTTAGTTACTATGTAGTAGACTAGTACAGGAAGATCACAGAACAAAAGATATGTTATATAATTTATGTCTTATTTTACATCAAATAACAAACAATGTTGAATGATCGAGTTGGATGGGTCCATGCCATACACCACAACTAGTGCCGTAAATAGGGCGTGACAGCAGTGCCCAGGCACAGGGCACTGGTCCTGAGGGGGCGCAAAAATTACCAGAGTAGGAACAAGTTTTGAATATTTTTCTTTTCAAGGATGCAATTATAGGCTGCTCGCACCGGGCACATGAAACGCTATTTACAGCACTGACCACAACACAGTTTGTTCTTAAAAGTAACCTAGCTGAACATGTCTTGCACTTGGCAATTTCTTATTCAATAATTGGTAATAACAATTGGTAATTGGTTGTATCAGTAAGCCAGTTCGTAGTAGGTAATTTATATAAATAAAAACAAGTTTTATTAATAATATGATTTTATTATTATTCATGTAAGAGACATAACTAAAACTATGAGTAACTGTCAGTCCAGGTAGGTAACAGAAGTTTTTAATATAAAAACGTTTTAAATGCTTATGTAAGTCATTACATTATTCAGTGAGATACATCAGCTTTGTCGGCAGTTGTGAACCTCCCTAGATATCAGAATTGTTGTTTGTTTTCTCCTTTACCTGGGCTGAGCACCGGCATCATAAATAAAACAATAAAGAAGCATTTATGCGGTGGAGGTACACAAATAAGCAAATATTTTACTCCTGATCTCCTTGATCTCCTTTAATCATGATGATGGAGGACTCCATAGGTTATAATTTCTCCGGAACATTTCTATGATAGCCTGCGATTTTCCGATCCACTCATAAGCCACATATTGAATCAGCAACACCATCATCCTAAAATTCAACTCAATAAATCTACAAAATTATAGAAAATCAAACAAAAGCAAAACAAATTAAGGCAAGGACGAGACAAATGCTGCGTTCCGTAATGCGCTAAAAGTGATAATATCGCGAATCCGACCAAAGTCAGAAGTATTACTGAACCAAATCAAAGCCCTTATATTTTGTGACTATTAAATTTGGTCGGAATCGCGATATTATCACTTTTAGCGCATTACGGAACGCAGCAAAAGGATCGACACAGTGTTGCCTTCTCGGCTACTATAAAATATGCTAAGCTGGTAGTCATTAAAAAAAACACAATTGCTTAGGCTAAGCTGAATTACTATAAAATATGCTAAGCTGCTTAGGATATTTTGATTAGCTGATAGGCGCCAGGCCGAGCAGTGTAGACAAGGGCGTGCACTCACCATCATCATCATCTTCATCATATATCGTAATGAATCGGTTTTTTTTAATGTCACACCCAAGTGGGTATATACAATTTAAAACAGAGTTTGATATTGATATTATTTTAGTAGGGTTAGTATGAGATATCTATTAAAAATTTGTTAGTATTTTATTAGTTAGTATATTATAGTAGTTAGTAGTATAGTAGTTAGTAGTTATAGTTGTTTTTATTTTATTTGTTATTATAATGTATCTGTATAAAAACCGCCTATAGCGCTAAAATCCTCCTCCAGCTGTTTACATTCTTGCCTGTTTCTGGCAGTTCTAGTCCAAAGTTTTCCCGCGATTTGTATGATGTCTTTATTCCATCTATGGATTGGTCTGCCTCTCTTGCGTTTTTTATCTCTAGGGGTTAGTTGATATCTGTGCCCATCTATTTCCGTCTAGCCTGTGTATGTGGCCAGCCCACTTCCATTTTAGTTTTAAAATTTCTTTCATGACATCTTTGCCTTTTGTTTTCTTTCTAATGTGTGCGATTTAAACTCGGTATTTTAGTTTCACGTTTATGTAACTCCTCTCTATTCCTCTCTGAAATATTCTCAGCTTTTCTATTTGTTTTTTGGTCAAAGTTCAAGTTATCTTATACGACTTTATAATGTTTTTCGACTATATCTTAATCGTGGTAATGGCAATTTGGGTGGATATAGCTTATTTCTCGGAACTACAAATTTTACAAGTTATTTTGTATCGTCATCATCATCATTATCATCACGCGGGTGAAACTACGGAGAGCAGCTAGTATTGTAACAATTATATATTGAACGCAGACATTTTATAAATATGTAATTAACTTACATAAGTCAAATTCAATGCAATTTACAATTTTAATATTAAAATAAGGTACCAGACTTGAACATTGTAAAAACTTCTTAAAATTAAATTAAATCAAATCTATTTAGATGTATAATTTAACGGAGATTGTTTGTAGTATCTTATAACAGTCTATCTTATCTCGTATCAGTATCTTATCCAGATTCGTCCATACAAATAAAGATAGCTAATTTTAGCAAATAAAATTCTGAACTGGCAATCCTGTTGGTTAAGTCCAGTCGACTCAGACTTCCGATTTTGACTTTGACTACTGACAGTGACATTGACATCTATGTTTTTTTCACATTTTTCCTCCTAGGAGAATTAAGGCGTTGCACTTTGTGCATTTACCAGTGTCAAGTATTTTTAAATAACAAGTTTTTGATGATTTTCAAGCAAGTCAAGTTAGTCACAGCCAAGTCCAGGCATGCCCTAGTAAAGTCGTAGAAACTTTACTACAAGCTTCTTCGGAGGTTTGGAAACAACACGAAAAGACAGGTTTCACTACATTATATCACTTGCCTACACTCTTGCGCGTAAATCACAGCATAATTAATAAAACACCACCATGAATATGCTAAAACACAAGGTTAGGAAAATAATACAACGTAGCGACATGGTTTTTTCGCGTTCCTGAAAAAACTCTCATCTATCTTATTAAAGGAACCTATTCACGCTCATCATATCATCAGAATTTTCAGTCCTCACAATGGCAATACTGAACCTTAGAGAATGAATGATTTTATTATCTGTGGTGCTGAATGAACAAAGAATGAACGATTGAACGAATGATTGAACGAACGTTACTGCCTGAAAATAGGATCGGCCGATGGAATCCTCTAATCAAATTGTGAATTTCCATTGATTTTCATAAAAATTTGCCACTAAATCTGTGTTTATTTGTTAGGAAATTGTAACGGTGAAGTGCACGCACAATTCAGTGTCGTTCCATTATGTAGCTTCTAGTAAATGTCTCATAAAAACTAGTGTTATTCGAGAGGTTGTTGATGTTATTCAGTTTTAGCTAAATAAATTATAAAAATGTCGCTTCCTGGGAATGGAATCTTCGTGGTGCAGGGCGAGATGGCCATGCTCGTTACTGCGATGCGGCGGAGTACCCGGTGGGGCTCGCATTCATTCCCGAACGAGGAATATGATGTACTGATGCGAACCTTCCAAGATCTGAAGAGTATCCTGACCCAGGTGGATGATTTACGGCTTCTTGATCCGGCCACGTACTTGAGTCCCTTTCTGGAAGTCATCAGAAGCAAGGAGACAACTGGTCCAGTTACCAGTCTAGCCTTATCAGCCATACATAAGTTTCTCTCCTATGGCCTTATAGGTTGGTACTAAATGAATAATTCAATACATGTTAGCCCTCCAAAAGTGCATATAGATAAATAACAAGGTTGTACAATGTGAGCTACAGTGTTATCTGTATAAGTTTTGATAAGAATCTGTAAGGAGTTTTGCTGATGGCAATATATTTGTATTATTGCACCATAGTCACCTTATTCGACACTAACACAACCTGTCACACTGCGATAGACAGTGAAATTGATGAAATTGTGTTTGATGTCCTAGGCTTTTACTTTGTATATATTACACCCAAATTTAGAACCCACATAGCGCTCGTGGCGTAGCTTGTCTAGGTGAATCCAAAACGATCACCGATGTTAAGCAACGGACGGTCCGGTCAGTCTTCGGATGGGTGACCGTGAGTGGCATTTATTTCTGAGCATTACTGTGGGTCGGATGACATGTAAAATTGTTGGTCCCGGTTGTTTGTTCTAGTTTCTATAACAACAACCGTCAGCCATGTCAGAGATCTTCGGGCGGCACATTAACTCTGACACTAGGGCTGGCCACTCAGCATATACGAACTTACTTACTTTACACCCAAATTTACCAATTTCGGTATACAAAAATCCCCGATCATTTAACTTCAGATCCTACACATCCAAGTGTACCTGCGACGGTGGAGGACATTGCAGAAGCAGTGACTCATGCACGTTTTGTTGGCACTGACCACTCCTCTGATGGAGTGGTGCTCATGAAGATATTACAGGTAAGCTATCATAGACCACGTCTTCACTTAACATCAGGCATGATGGCGGTCAAATGCAAACCCACCACAGTCCACTTTGTAACCAATTACACATATGGAAATGTCCTCTGGCGAAATGCGCCAGAGTCAGAGAGACCACTGATGCTCCAAAAGCGCACTATCCGGGCCATAGCTAAGATAAAATGGGACATCTCTGCAAAACCGTATTTTACAGACTTTGGCATACTAACGGTACTGTCTATCTTACTGACCTCTATAATACAAGTATGCTGGACTTCATATTGTCGATAGCAAATTGAACCCATTTGATTTTCGCCATTTTGGCGCGGATAGCAGTGTGAGCGTCCACTAATAACTAATATTTCGTAATACTATTATGTCAATTTTCATGATATTTTTTACTTAGTAGTCGCCGTAGCCGAAACCGGCATGGATGATGTTATTATTATGTCAATTTTAGTACTGGAGATGCTTGAAAGGGCGCAACTAACCGGCAAATTAAAACTGTAATTTCCTAGACAATATTTAGTCCAGCATACTTGTATTATAGAGGTCAGAGGTCTATCTCTATTTACCAGGTATGTTCTTCCATCAGGCTAAACCTAGACAAATACTCATAGCCATGAGCTACATGTAGTCATAGTTGTAGGCACAAGAAAGAGATGTAGAATAATAGATTAAAAACACCTGCTCATGCACTTGCAAAATCGTTGTATGTATGTGGTACATCCATTTACCCGAGAGCATCAGGAATGCAGCGTCTGACAACATTTTGAAACGCAAATTAAAAATGCTACTAGTAAGTAAATCTTACTACTCAGTGAAAGAATTTACTGAGGACACATGTAAATAGTATACTATAGTGTACCTAATATGTATTTATTACATAGTATAAGATTGACTTATAAATTTGTGTATTTATTGTTAAATGATCTGAATCTGTATTATTAATTATTAAATATTAATATAGACAGCCTGATAGCTCAGTTGGTAACATGTCTGCCTTCAGAGCTGTAGGGCGTGGGTTCGATCCCCACCCAGGACAAAAATGTTTTGTGATGTACATTGATGTTTGTTCTGTGTCTGGGTGTAGTATGTATTAAAGGTATGTATTTACGAAAAAAATATGTATATAAGTATTCTATCAGCTATCTGGTTTCCATAATACAAGCTTTGCTTAGTATGGGGCTAGATGGCACTGTGTGTAATAAATGTCCCCCAATATTTCCCCCCACCCCAATTAGATGATACTAATAATGTCAGCATTAAGACACTTGAATGAATCTGACATGGCTTAACGGTTGTTGTTATATGACAGTCTAGATCAATAGTAGTCTCACCCAAGCCACGGTAGCATTCATCAACAGACGGAAGACAACCACTGCTGGACGAACCCTCCCCCTTAATAGGGAGGGGTTGCCATAATTCCCACGCTTGGCAGGCGGCTTGGGGATCGCAGAATGCTCACCACTGTTAACTAAGAGGACCCTGCCTGTCCTCTGGTGGTTCTGGATGCAGTTTTAGGACATACCCAGGTCCACAGTAGAATTACATAGGGTGTTAATGTTTCTCATGGACATCTGCAGATCCTTCTGTAATTTCACATAAGGCACCAGAAGGTATAGAAAGAATAGGGCATAGCACCATGAATATAAACATATTCCCTTTATTCTTTCTTATCTCACTCACTCACTCACTCACTCACTCACTCATCAGCCAGAATACGTCCACTGCTGGACGAAGGCCTCCCCCTTAATAGGGAGGGGTTGCCATAATCCCCACGCTTGGCAGGCGGCTTGGGGATCGCAGAGTGTTACCACCGTTAACTAAGAGGATGCTGCTGCCCGTCCTCCGGTGGTTCTGGATGCAGTTTTAGGACATACCCAGGTCCATATTCTTTCTTATATTCCATGTAAAATATGTAGATATGTGTGTATGTTTCAGGTTCTACGTACATTGATGCTGAGTCCTGAGGGAGTGATGTTGACAGATGAGAGTGTCTGCGAAATTATGCTCAGCTGTTTCAGGATATGCTTCGAAACTAGACTCACAGGTAATTAATATAAAAGCTAGTATTACGAGACAATATGCCTTAATGTGTTAGTTTTGCATAAATATCGCTATTGTAAAATATGCTATTCATATTCACATGTGCTTAAAATATAATCAAAATTGGTAGTCATTTTTACCTAAACAAAACAATAATTAAAGGCATATGCAAGCAGAAAGACGGCCCACTATCATCCTTATATTGTGGATTTTCCTTGGATACGTACCAAACGTTTTGACTCCACGTTTCTAATTCGTACAGCCAAGGAGTGGAACAAGCTGCCGGCTTCCTTGTTTCCTGAGAGATATAATCTAGACCTCTTCAAGGTCAGAGTGAATAGGTATGTTCTAAGTCTGCGTGCTTCATCCTCGACCACATCGTCGCTTACCAACAGGCGAGTTGGTGGTCAAACGCAAAAAAAAAAAAAAAAAAAAGACATTTTGGCTAGGCCACGGGCCTTTTTAGACACTAAAAAACATTCGACAAGCTGATGTATGTTATTTCTGGTGTAAATTACATAAGTATTAATAAAATTATTAATAAATATAGTAAACTTATTGATTCACTCTCCTGTCCGTGCCTCCTGTATGCCGATGATCTTAAGATTTTTAGTGTTGTCGAGGACGCCACAGACGCTGCCAATCTGCAAAAAGATCTTACTGCCCTCTCTGCTTGGTGTGTTCGCAACAAAATGCAGCTTAACATCAGTAAATGCCAAGTTATTAGCTTTACTAGGAAGATACATAAGCTCATTGTCGACTACTCGCTTACGGGAACTGTTCTGACCAGGACAACCGCACTGAAAGATCTTGGCGTCTTCTTCGATGAGAAACTCACCTTTCATAACCACTACGATTATATTGTAGAACGCAGTTCACGTTTGCTTGGTTTTATCTCGAGGACCACAAAAAAATTTCGTAGGCCATGGAGCTTCTTATATCTCTACTATACTCTTATTCGAAGTGTATTGGAATATAACTGTACTATTTGGTCCCCGTTCTACAACGTTCACGGCGAGAGGATTGAACGTATTCAAAAAAAGTGTCTAAGGGTTATGAGCTATAGGAGTGGCATGGGCCGTAAACTTTCATCGTACAGCGAACGTTTAAAATATTTTCATGTAACGCCCCTTGACGTTAGGCGGAAATACATAGATCTTACCTTGCTTCATAAAATCATTAATTCTAACATTGACTCCCCAACTCTTCTTTCTCTCTTAAACTTCAACACTCGTTTCAGGTCTCGTAATCGCAACTACAATATCTTTAGTTTACAAGTTTTCTCCAATAATACGTCTTATTATAACCCTATTGTCAGAATGAGCCGCCAATACAATGAGATTCTCGTCTCCAACAAACACATCGATATATTCCATCTAAAGTTATATTCTTTTCAAAGGCAATTAAAAAATATTTTAGGTTTCAACTTAAAACCTTAGTCTGGCCTTTACAATTTGACTTGAATAATATTAAAATTGGTTCCCTCAGACCCAACTCAACACAAATGTATAGCTGTGTATAGCAAAATATTACTATTATTACATTAATTAGCACTAAGTTTATAATTCACCGGTTCAATTTTCAATGCAATTTCAATTTTATTTCCCAATTTGACTGTGTACGTCACTTTTAATTTTAATTTAAATTTAATTTTAATCACAAATTGTAATTTCCTCTAGTGACTATTTAATTCCGATATTTTAATGCACCTAGACATACATAGTTTTGGAATGTGATACAGATCTGCAATATGTATATACAATTTTAATCTAATGTTATTACATTCTGTTTTGTATGTTTACTAAATAAATAAATAAACTGGTTTTGTCAACTTAACCTGGTGAGAAGTACCACAAGAAAAACGAGACAACCACAACTTAGTATAACAGTCCTGTAATGATATTTTTAAGTACTTCAACGTTTTAATTCCAGAATTACTCCGGCGCAACGCCGAGCAATGCCTGCGGGATATGACACAGCTCATCTTCATGCGGCTACCACAGTTCACGGAGGATTCTACTCTCAACGTCAACACGGCAGAGATGTCACTAAAAAAACGGGAGAAGGTCACCAAACGGAAGAGTTTAAGCACTGTTAATAGTGAGTACTTTACTTGTGCATTGTTCATTGTTAGAATGTATCTAAAAAGTGGTTTTTTTTTAACGTTACGTATGAGAAATGTGTGTATAGCGAAATGCATTTATTGCAAAGCAATCTTACCTTGTTAGGAAAGGACAAATTAGAGCTTAATAAAGCTAATAAGCTAAGCTTTATAATTAGCTTTAATATGTCAAAACTGTCACGTCATCGTAAAGGCTAAAAGCATTGAATTGTGATACTGCAAAGAAACTATCGGACGCGTCTTTAAGCCGCGATTACCGGACGCATCCGCATAGTGTACACAGAGACAGTGCCAGGTCGCCTTCGGACGTCCGAGCAATCACGGCCAGCTCTGTACTCTTCTAAATTTTATGCTTTTATCTATTGATCAAAATTTATCAAATCCATCAACACAACTCATGCGCTTGAGAGTCCAAACAACATTATTTCCATATTAAAAAAAAACCATCAAACCAAATCAAATAGATTATTTACCAAATAGAATTATTATTATTTACTTATTATAATATTATTTACCATATCCCATACTATCTTTTAAGGGGGACAAGTTTGAAAAGGGTCCAGCTTTATGCAGTAAAAACAGTTCCAAAACCCTCCAGATTGGTGCTAGCGTAGCTATAGGCCCTATATAGATCTACGCTATAGTATAGGGTAGGGTAGCTTGATTTGAAGTGTGCCGAGTACTTTTCTTGGTGAAACTTTAATTAATTAATTTTAGGGTTTTGTTTGGTAAACTTATTAAAATACAAGAACAACATTTTTGAAAAGTTGAATATATAAGTAAATAGTAATGAAAATAAAACCAATAAAACCATATCTATTGTAACCCTGCTGGGACACTAGCGCCAGGTATCACTACGCCACGCCGCCACCCTAATTTAACGCATTCGTCATCAGTAGGAACTGACAAGTTTTCTTCCATGTTAGAGACAGGCAGCACTTCTCCCTTCTACCCTCTATAGATATTAGCAGGCGCCGGTACATGAGGTAGCCAACTGCCTGACGTTTAAAAAAATTACGTGTTGGGTATGTCTTGATAGCCATACCCCGCGGATCGACGCCGAAGCGCCAACCCGCGTGCCATCGAAGCGGCAAACACCCTTTTAATGTTTTTGGAAATCCACGTGTAGTAGTGCCTCCGCTGGTTGAGATAAAAGCTTATGCGCGTTTTAAGATACTACTAACGCCATCTATTTTAAAATTGAGGAAGTTTTAAACTATATGTATGTCACTTCAAACTGCCAAATGGGATAAAAATTATATCCCTCGTGTGGTAAAAGGGTGGCGGGGAGAGTTAAATTTTAATGCGTACTGGTTTAGAAACGTCAAATTATTTAAAAGTGATAAAATCCTTGCTAGGACATAACGAAATATTTAAACGTTTATAGGTACTAAGCGTGAGGGGATTGCGGATATGTTCATTTATAATATATACCTATACCTCGGTCAAACAGTCTCTATCCATGCGAGACAAGATAAAGAAGTTGCGAGACGCACTAATAACGCCTGGAAGAGTTATTGGGCTTAGAGGGATTTTATGAAAGTCAATCTCCCGCTATGCCTGAAACGCAAGCTCATGGACTCTTCATGGCTCATGCATTCTTCCCACCCTCACTTATGGTGCACAGACTTGGTCTTTGACAAAATATCAGAAGGCAGCACTCGTGGTTTGCCAACGAGCGATTGAGCGCAGAAGAGGAGGTCTAGGAGTCAAGACTAACAGACCGAATAAGGAACACGATACTGCGCTCCAAAACAAAAAAAGGGGTTGGGCGGAACACGTTTCTTGAATGCCGAACGAACGCTCGGCAAAGGTCACCACAGATTGGGTCCCAAAATCTAAACGAAATCGGGGTCGAACCAGGCGAAGGTGGCGTGACTAACTAGGGGCCTTATTTTTGAATCTTACGCAAGAGTTGCGCATGCGAGCGGAGCTGACCTTTGAACGAGATTTTTTGGAATAAGGTCCAATATCGTTTGAAAGTCAGCTCCGCTCGCATGCACTTTACGTACTATTAAAAAATATGGCCCCTGGAATCGCACGACAAATACCAGGCCACCAAAGCCGAAGATCAAGCAGTCTGGAAGGAGGGAAGGGAGGCCTTTGCCCAGCAGTGGGACACATCAGGCTGATAATAATAATGATTACTTTATTGAAAACATCTCTAATCTTTAACACCTCAAACTCCCACCCCTACCACTCTCTTTGTTTATTCAACGTCTATCACAAAAAGTACGGTAAAATATTGTACGGTTTTTTTCAGGTACAAATTCCTTGGAAAGGAAATCTTCAATGACGGATCACTCGACCGTTACCGCGACGGAGAACGAACCAGAAACTGACACGAGCAAAGTGGAAACTCTACGGTCAGTACCAGTGCGGGGTCGTGATCCAACTACTCTGTCCAGCTAGTTGAACTATGGGCCTTCACTAGGGGTAGTGGTTCAACTACTCTGTCCAGCTAGTTGAACTATGGGCCTTCACTAGGGGTAGTGGTCCAACTACTCTGTCCAGCTAGTTGAACTATGGGCCTTCACTAGGGGTAGTGGTTCAACTACTCTGTCCAGCTAGTTGAACTATGGGCCTTCACTAGGGGTAGTGGTCCAACTACTCTGTCCAGCTAGTTGAACTATGGGCCTTCACTAGGGGTAGTGGTCCAACTACTCTGTCCAGCGAGTTGAACTATGGGCCTTCACTAGGGGTAGTGGTCCAACTACTCTGTCCAGCGAGTTGAACTATGGGCCTTCACTAGGGGTAGTGGTCCAACTACTCTGTCCAGCTAGTTGAAATATGGGCCTTCACTAGGGGTAGTGGTCCAACTACTCTGTCCAGCGAGTTGAACTATGGGCCTTCACTAGGGGTAGTGGTCCAACTACTCTGTCCAGCTAGTTGAACTATGGGCCTTCACTAGGGGTAGTGGTCCAACTACTCTGTCCAACTAGTTGAACTATGGGCCTTCACTAGGGGTAGTGGTCCAACTACTCTGTCCAGCTAGTTGAAATATGGGCCTTCACTAGGGGTAGTGGTCCAACTATTACATCCCTAGGCTACCAAGACTTAGACTATCAGTAGATTTTGCCGAAACCACCAAGCAGCAGTGTGCAAGCATTACAGTTTCAGCTTGAAGGGCAATGTTACCAGATAAATTACTGGATATGAAGAGATTTGACATCTAATATCTCAGGGTGACGAGCGCAGCGCAGTGCCGCGAAGGATTCATTCGGGCGTCTCGCTCGTATAAAAAAAGTACAGATACTCACGGTCATCATCATAATTAGCCTATAATAATGCATTCTTAGCTGAGTTATGGTCAGTCACCTAGCCTATCAACCTTGGACAAGATATAGGTTGGAGATCTAAAGCCCGCCTACGTACTTACGCCACGCCTTTTTTTTTTCGTATTTCGGTAAGTAATTAAATAAATAGGAGTTTTGGTTTGGTATTTTTTTGGGATACTAGTAGTAGTATAGTACAATATTTAAGTCCAACGAGAATGGAGAGCGAATAAATGGATTGAACTCAAATCCTGTCTTTTACACGACTGCCCAAAAAAAGGAGTGTTATGTTTTCAGGGTTCATGTATGTATCTATGTATGTATGTGAGTTTCTTTATTGATGTTGGGCAGTAAAAAGGTATATCTAGGGAATCTTTTTTTTTGATTCTTCTTTTTTTATTCATACATAGGCGTAGCAAGTTCTAGCAGTAAGACTCAACTTGTACCAACCGACCAACTTGTAAACCTAAATAAATAAACCTGTGCTTACAGTACTATTAATAACTTACAGACAAGACGCGCATTTGATAAACGAGCAGGAGATTACCATCGAGCCGGTGGACGCTCCGCGCGCGGGCCGGCATGCGCGCCACTCCTCCATGGACCTCGCGCAGGGTAACTCCATATCGCAGCTGCTCGAGAAGTGCGTCAACCCTGACGCTGCGGAGCCCACCACGCCCACCGACGAGGTTCAACACGACGAAGGTTGGTGATCATTTATAGCCCAGGAAAATTAAGGTTTGACCGGGACATAAAATAGTCACGCATTCTGATTTCTGAATGTTATAATAGAACCTACCTCTCGAATAAAAAGAAAAAAATTAAGGAATATGTCTTTCTGAAATCCCCTCTTTAAAATTTTGCGTTTAATGGAATTATTTTCAGCCCAAAAATATTAACGGTAAACAATGAAAGTGCTGCAATTCCTTCGACTACACGACACTTAATTTAAGGGTCAATTATTTCTTAGAAATGAATAAAAAACACATACAATTGTTTTTTTTTATAATTCCTATACCAATGCTTAAGGCCTAAAAGGCACTGTATATGACAAATTAAAATCGACCCTGCAGCTTTGAATGATGAAACTCTGTTTTTTTTTTCAATAGGTGAAGGTCATATTTCCTTAATAATCTTTTTTACAGTTTCTCCGTCAAAAAATTCAACCAACCTCAATTAATATTTGATGACAAATTTATGCGAGTAACGCTGTACTAAGTCTCGTAGATTGATTGGGCTATTATCCTAAATTATCAGCCAGGAGATATCCACTGCTGGACGAAGGCCCCATATTGGGGAGGTGTTGCCATAATCCCCACGCTCGACAGGCGGCTTGCTGATCGCTGAATGCTCACTACCGCTAACCTAAAACGCTGCTGCCCGTACTCGGGTGGTGCTGGATGCAGTTTTGGGACATACCCAGCTCCGTAGTGCTTTTATAAAATAACTATTACAAAAAAATAGATTTCTTTGGCATAAAACCTCTTCTTTTTCTTTCGTTGTTCTAGCATTAGCTCCCGAAGCCCCCACTGAGACCGACGGGCCCGCCCCGAGCGCACTCCCCCCTCCGTCGCCCCCGCTGACGCCCCCCGAACCGGAAGAGGGCAAGCTAGAAGAGTACGTGAACCACCGCGGCATCCGGTTCACGCAGCAGGAGCCCGAGCCCAACCTGCAGCCCTACGGACTCGTCTGTGTTAGAGAGCTGTTCAGGTGAGTGGCGCCCTCGCCGAACTCCCTGGACGAAACCCGAAACGACGTGACTATGGGAGAAAAACACAATGGGCGATTTTCTAACAGCCAACAAAAAAAAAATTGTTCATAAAAGTCCGTTCGAAGGCAATGAAGAGACATGGCCCTGAACAGTTTCATTATCTTGTCTGTGGTTCTGAATTATTGTTTGTATAACAAAGTACTTGCCCATGGTATTTCTTAAGCTTTCATTATTCCACGCAAATTAGTAAGTGCGCCTTGCCCATTAATTAATTACTTTCAATAAAAATAACAGTTACTATCAACAAAAAATAATTAATATAACGTAACGTAACAATAACAATATATTAGAATTTCAATAAAATGATACATGAAAACTTGGAAAAACACTTCACCAACGATCGCGAACTGTAAAGTGAAGCAGTGAACATGAGTGAACTACTTCTTCACAAGAAAAATGCGAAAAAAGTGGGCCATATCTCGCCAGCGCCGTCTATCCTTTGGCTGTAGAACTACGTTTTAACAGCTGTCAGAAAACTTCCCATTTACTTTGACTGGATCTCTGAGGCTATGGTCGCAAAGCCGTCCTTAAAAGGGTATAAAGACGAAATTATAATAATATATACATAATACATTCATTATACTTCAATACATAATAATTTATACATTCACTGACCTCTATTATATAAATACGTTGGACTAAATATTCTTTATGAAATGACAGCATTTTTTTTGAGCTAATTGGAAGCGCCCTTTCGAGCATCTCCGGTACTAAAACTGACAATTGTGTCAACGAAATTTTAGTTTTATGTATGCTCACACTGATATTCGTTGGCTATCCGCGCCAAAATGGCGAAAATAAAATGACTTTAATTTGCTGTCGACAAGAAGTCCAGCGTACTTGTATAACAGAGGTCAGTGTATACATTATTTAGGTTCAAAGATCTTTATTTAAATATCACAAGAAACATTACGTCTCACTTAGGCGATATCTTAAAATTATACATTATCAGTAGAATTTTGTGGCCAGTGGGCACTAAATAGAATTTTGGAAATATTTGCATGACTGTAAATAAATGTGTATAAAAATAAATGTAAATTTATGCTTTAGTAGGCAAGTAAACTTCTTATTTGAGAAATTATTGTAGTCGTATTCAAACAAAATATCAAGTAAAACAATAATAACCTAGGATAGTTTCTAGTATAAAATATTACACGCATCATATCGTCGTCGTCGTCGTCGTCGTCAGCCATAAGACTGCAGGACAAAGGCCTCCCAATAGAGGGGTGCATCATACATATCATACCTACATAATGTGGTCGATTCTGACGGTCTTAGTTGACAGTTCCAAACTAACCAAAATATTGCTGTCATTTTGTAATTATGATCTCCGGGCTGATGATGATGATGGACTTAACATATCAATCTATATTCCACAGGTTTCTAATCTCCCTGTGCAACCCCCTGGAGCAGCAGAACAGTTCAGGCATGGTCCACCTGGGCCTCTCGCTGGTGGGGTGCGCGCTAGAAGTGGGCGGCGACACGCTGCCCAACTACCCTTCCCTGCTGTATCTCATCAAGGACCAGCTCTGTAGGAACTTGCTTACTGTGAGTATTGTACAGTGTTGGAAACGAAACTCGTACACAAAGAGAGGTCATAGGGATGTTGATAAATGATACGCCAATTTAAAAAACGCGTATTGTTTATGTATTTAACTAGCCGTCACTGCGAAGTTCGTACTGCTTTTTTTTTTTGTGAATTTTCGTTATTTTGCTATTCTGGGCGGAGTTAAATCCAAAAAATCGGTCCGGTTGTTCTCGACTTTGTTTTATATATTTTTTTTAATTATGAAAACTGACAATTGTTTGACGTGGTTTTGACACATTAAACGTGAGTATAAATAAAACAATTATTATTTTGTTTTTTTTTTAAATTTATTTACCCTATGTTGTCCCACTGCTGGGCAAAGGTCTTCCCCAATTTCTTTCAGCTATCTTGATCTTCTGCCAGCACCGTCCAATCTTTTTTAAACTTCCCGAGTTCATCGTGCCGGAGGGCGACCTCGGGGCGACTGTGCAGGGCACCCAATCCGTAGAGACCTTTGCCCGCCTGTCCGGGTCCATTCAGCTACAGTGGCCCGCCCACTCCCAATTGAACCCGGCAGCTTTGTTTCATACGTCTGTGAAGCCTGTCATGGAACGTAGCCTTGTTTTATATACAAAAAAAAACAAAATGCTTTATTGTCTATAAAATGGTACAATACAAAATAAGTGAAATCTCTGGCTGCTACTTTAGCGTTAAGCTGTACTGCAGCAGCCAGTGTTTCCCCTAAATCTAACAGCAACAACAACAATAACAATATATACATATAACAACAACAATATATACATATATATTATCGTAACATATACATGTTTATGATATTTATAAGCAATGGTGACGAGAAACAATTATTTAAAATTGAAACGCCAAGCTATGTGGGGGTGTGTATCTGTGGGGTATATATTAAGATAATAGGGTAGATGACTGATGTTCAAATCGTTGAAACCAATAACTTTGATGAAATATTTAAGTAAATATAGTATGTTAATTGAAAAAATAATTTAAATCGGTTATTAATGTTCTGATATATAAGCGTTTAAAGTTTTTGTTAGAGACAACTCTGTCCCTTTCCCACAAAACAAAAAATGACGTCACGCCTTACTTGTCAGAATAGAATTTATATGGCGTACAGAGAAGTGACGTCACGATTTGCTGTTTCGCCTCTCTGTCTAGCATGATATTAAAATGCTTATAAGTTGCTTATTCTTGATCAGATTTTCATTTGTCTTTTCATTAATCAGCTATATTTATGGGCCATATTTTATTAGGACAATAAAAAAAACCAGTCATCTAGCTATTTAAGATTTGTCAAAAAATAAAGGGTTTCATGTGATGTCCCATAAGCAGGTGTGTTAGTGGTACAATCTTCCCATACCACCTTGTATGAACTAGGCCAAAATGTCACATGCCTTTATGGGTAGTATTATGGCTCATTTTTGTTTTATTTATACGGGAATACTCACGTTTAATTAAATCGGATACCCCGACTATAGTTTCGATCACATCCGGTGACCTTTTTCAAAGAGTGAAAACAGAGCCCGACGCGCGTGCAGCTGCGTCCTGCTTATCCGATTTAATTAAACGTGAGTATTCCCGTATAAATAAAACAAAAATGTGTCAATACCACGTCAGTTTTCATAATAAAGTTTTATGGCTCTTAAGTAATTTATTATTTTAGTTTTTATTCACCTTTGTTTTCCAGTTACTAAGCACAGAGAGGATATCAATCTTCGCCCTCGATCTCCAAGTGTCCTTCCTCCTCTTCGAGTCCATGCGGTTCCACCTGAAGTACCAGTTGGAAGCGTACTTCAAGAAGATCATTGAAATCATATCATCTGACACCACCAAAGCGATATACGAGCTCAAGGAGATACACCACCTGGCGCTGGAGAGCTTGATACAGCTCTTTAGGATACCAGGTATGACCTATGAAATTTTGTAAATACAAAGTTTAGGTAAACGGTTGAAGGGTAATATACTATAATTATGAATAACTTTTACTATAGGACCGACCTTGAAATTGCGGAAAAAAACAGCTGTTCTATATAAAAGGTTAATTAACGTTAGATAAAATGTATGGAACAGCAGATTTCTTTTCGCGATTTCATGGTTGGTCCCATAGTTAAAGTTGTTTATAATGATGAGTACATACATACCCTTCAGTATTATTCAACCTTTTGGATACACGTTGTAGATTCGTTGACAGCCCTCTACTGGGTTACTTAGAACGACGCTTTGCGTGATGAAATCCGGAACGAGGATATTCATCAAAGAGCCAAAGTCACCGACATAGCTCGCAGGGTTTGCAAGTTGAAGTGGCTGTGGGCAGGACACATCGCTCGAAGAACTGACAACCGATGGGGAAGAAAGGTTCTCGAGTGGCGACCGCGAACCGGAAGACGCAGCGTAGGAAGGCCTCCCACTATATATATATATATATATATAGGTGGACCGACAACATTGTAAAGGTCGCGGGAGCCGGTGGATGTAAATGGCAGGTTGTCGTACAGTGTGGCGGTCTAAGGGGGAGGCCTTCGTTCAGCAGTGGACGTCTCCGGGCTGATGATGATGAGACATCAGTACTCACATGACACCGTTCTGCGAACCGCTCTATGACCAGGGACATGAGGGGCACCTCCCCCCCCCCCTCCATAGCGCGACGCGTCGAAGAATATGGTCATATATTCAAATATATAATTATAATAATAAACTTATGTAACTTTAGGTCTATAAAACACGTGAGCCTGAACTAGGTATTCCTGTGTTTCAGGCGAAAAGAGCATAATAATAAAAGATAATTTATAAGATGAATATTTATATTATAATTATTTATAATATATTTTCAAAAAAGGAGATTCTCAATTCGACTATATATATATATTTTTTTATGTATGTTACGCGATTACTCCGCCAATAATGAAATGATTTTGATAAATCTTTTTTTTGTTTGGTAGGTGATACTTCAGAGGTGGCCCCATATAAATTTTATCGATATCGGTTCAGTAGTTTGGTTTTAAAAACAAAATAACTGGAAATATAAAGACGTCATACAGGTAGTCGAATTTAAAGTTGGTTGTTTTAAATTTTTAAGTATTTTATTCTCGTTTATTTTCAGGGCTATGCACCGAGTTGTACCTAAACTACGATTGCGACGTGTACTGTATGAACGTATTCGAAGAACTAACAAAGCTACTATCAAAGAACGTGGTGTCTTCCACGGCGTACAACATACACCAGCTGTCGCTAGAGGCGTTGCTGACGGTTCTAGAAGAAATCGAAATGGCTGGTCAGATGGTTAAGGAGAAGTGTGAAGAGGGCACTTTGGAAGATGACAAGGAGACGAAATATGGGAGGGCAGGACATGTTACGCTGGAGTTGGGTAAGTTTATGGTTAGTTTTTGTTTTAAATTGACCTAGCGAAGCGAAAGTCTCCGAGTTTACTTGGGCAGTTCGGCGTTTGGCAGGTTTGTATGTACATTCGCTTGACGATAACTTGCGAACCATTGATTCGATTATGAAATATATTTAAATTTAATGGATGTGTCTTCATAATTATACTTTTTATTCACGTCGATTATAATTCATTACATAGGTCAAAATTAATAAGTAATTACCGAAGCACCAGTCAAAAACTTAAAACTAAACAAGAAGTCCACCACGGCCGGGCCCGCTGCTAAAAGTGCCCATCAAACCAGCGGCATTTCCCCGCTGGATCGCCAACGAGATGCGCTGGGCTACATACTGTCCTGACCGCGGGTCCCAACCCTTCTCTTTCAGCCGACGCCCTAACTCAGTCACAAATTTCTTGGCATCTGACCCCCACGAGCCCGCAGTTTCAACGGCAAACGGGACAAACTCGTACGCCGACTCCAAGCACGCGTATTTTTGACGTTTTGCCTTTTTTAAATTTAATTTGTTTTGACATTAATAAATGTGAAAACAACATTCAGTCAGTCTATGAGTGTATCTATGGACCTGGGTATGTCCTTAAACTGCAACCAGACTTACCGGAAGACGGGCAGCAGCGTCCTCTCGGTTAACGGTGGTGACCATTCTGCGATCCCCAAGCCGCCTGCCAAGCGTGGGGATTATGGCAACATCCCTCTATTGGGAGGCCTTCGTCCAGCAGTGGACGTCTTATAGCTGACGACGATGAGTGGTATCTACATTATAATGTTCGACCCGGCATTGGCACCGCGACATGCCTTCGCAGCCATGCCGGATGTACGAACAATCCAGCCTGGACGCGATCATCGCCAATGAGAAGACCTCGTAGACTCGGAATCTTATGGTCATGGGTTCAAATCCTGGGCCCTTACCAATGAGATATTTCGAGTTTATGTACAGATATTTATGCCACTGGCTTTTCGGTGAATCAAAACATCGCGAGGAAGCTTGCATGCGTCCGGGAAAAAATCATTGGCGTACATGGATACACCAAACTAGGCCAGCGTGGTGGATATGGTCCAATCGCTTAAATTGGACCAGTATCAGACGGACTCTCAGGTGATTTTTGGAAAAAGATACATCTCTTGATGACTGTACTTCACATTTTGGACGTTCGAGTGGCAAAACGACTTACTAGTAAGTAGTTTTGCCACTCAAGACGTTGTATCCGCGTAGACGTTTTAACATGCAGAATTGCTGCAAACAACATTAACATCAACATCAAGAACATCAACATGCAACATCGTCATTTACCCTGATAGTCTTTCTGATACGGAGCCCCTAAATTAAGTATATCAAGGATTTTACAAATTTCGTCAAACAAGTCACCATCAAAAGCAATTCACGTTCAAGTCCAAGTAAAGCCTCAGTTTTTTTTTAATTTAACAATATTTTCCACACTTGTTGCCAATTTTACAAATTGTACTGTATAAAATCTATTTAAGTAGTTAGTGATTTCTTCTATTTAAGCGTGATCAATCGTAGACCACACCATTGCTCAACATTATACAGGATGACGCAAATCTATCCTATTATTATTATAAATGTGAAAGTTTATATGCCGAAATGCCACATCGTTGGATTTGTTTCATTAATGAATGCACTCGTCACTTTTGATTCAATTTGGTATTCCGATGTTTCCTCTATGAACGTTTCACTTCGAGTGAAAGGTGCCGAATGAACGACGGAAATGTACAAAATGAATCGTATGATATGAGTTTTAGACACAGAAAATTTTTCTAGCCTGTTGATGGCTCGTGAACATAATTTCTCCTACAAACACGACTCACCCTTGCGGACAGGGGGCGAGGTAACGTTCTATGCTTGCGATGGTCAATCACTGGGATGACGCAATCTGTGTTACGAAATACATCGAGATTCTGACGTACTCGCAGTGGATAGCAGTGGTTTTTAAACTACTAATTTTCGTATGAGAGAAAGTCGGACGATCAGTCAACAGGGTTTATAGTCTTTGGTTTTAGACATGGTGCCATTCGTTTCGCTTGGTTCAAAAGTGGTGGAGGTGTATGTCTGTATGTATGTAGTGTGCAACACATAACGTGATGTGTTGTTTGTACGACAGGCGGGTTGGAGGAGGCGGCCGCGTGTTGCGAGCCCGCGACGCAGGACAGCCACTACTACGGGTCGCGGCGCGCCGCGCGGCTGCAGCTCGCCGCGCCGCTGCCCTCCGAGGCGGAACTCGACAACATACGGAACATTAAGAAGGTAAACATTCCTTATTATTTATTAACTATAGTCACCGCGTTACCAACCGAGTCGTGCGGCCATAAACGTCAATAGGGATAGTGCGAGTGAGATAGACATAGTGCTTGCGTGCCCACAAGTGCGAGCGAGATAGACATAGTGAAATGATTTATGGCCGCACGACTCAGTTGGTAACGCGGTGACTATAGTGGGTATTTTGGTGTGCTTAGCTTAAATTGAGACCTATACTCAATGATTTATTATTATTGAAGCTGGGTTGGTTTTTAGTTTAATTTATATAGACTTTCTTCTTTCTTTTGTTGTGTTTAGTTTTGTAATATCTTCGTACTGTTTCGATCGGTAACTCGAGCCCCAAGATACGAGCTCCGTGCTTAGTTTGGGGCTCATTGTCAAATCTGTTAGTTATAGCCATTGAGCTAATATCTAAAGAGTCACGATCTCTAAGTGAAAACAGTCAAAAAACGTCCGAGTGCCGCTGTACATACCTAAACGTGCATTATATAGTTCACAATTGTTCGAGTTTAGGCGTTATGTCGCTTGTATAGTGTTCAATGTATGCTTGAGCGCTTGTGTCTTATCGTAGTTCAAGTCGTTTAAAAAAACGGCGTACTGTATGGCGTGCGCCGAGTTTTGACGCGTACATTTTTTTTTGCACGTTTGTGACTCTATTGTTATTAACTCAATGGTTATAGCACAGAATACATAATAATGCATTTAGTTACATTTATATTTAGTTGCCTACATCAAGGATATAGTGTTATCCAATTTAGTTATATATTTTTTGCCCTTAAGGCTATGTAACTTGTAGGTATGTACTTCTGGTAATAAACAGTTTATTATTATTATTATAAACTCACTACTGTATATTTTACTATAAACATTTAAGTCTTTTTAACACAACAACAACAGCCAGAGAACGTCCACTGCTGGACGAAGGCCTCGCCCTTAATAGGGAGGGGTTGCCATAATCCCCACGCTTGGCAGGCGGCTTGGGGATCGCATGTTGCTCACCACCGTTAACTGAGAGGACGTTTTGCCCTTCCTGCTGTCGCGGAGTAATCGAATAACATAAAAAAAAACATAGTCGAATCGAGAACCTCCCTTTTTGAACTCGGTTGATAAACGTATTCGTTTTCTAAAATATCCCTACACTAATGATATAATTATTTCCGTGATAGTGGGTAACCCAAGGCACGGAGCTCTTCAACCAGAAGCCAGAACAAGGGATCCAGTTCCTGGAAACCCACGGGGTGTTAAAGACGCCGCTGGACCCCCACGAGGTCGCCATGTTTCTACGGGAAAACCCTGATCTGGATAAGAAGATGATTGGTAAGTGCCAAAAGAAAAGTCGAGGAATGGATTTTTTTTCCTTCTTTCCTCCTTAGAGGATTATGGCGTCGCACTCTGTGCATTTGCCAGTGTCAAGTATATAAATTTTTATATCAAGTTTTTCATAAATTTCAAGTCGAATGAGTCTTAGTCAAAGTAACACACAAGTCACAGTCAAGTCAAGTCATGCCAACTATACTACAAGCTGCTTCGGAGGTTTGGAAACAACACGAAAAGACATGTTTCACTATATTATATCAATTGCCCACACTCATGCACGTAAATCAGCAAGCACTTAATGAATAAAACGCCACTATTTTTATGCATTAACACTCGAAAAAACACAAGTTTTGGTCAATAATATGCAACGACAAGATTTTTCCGCGTTCCTGCCAAAACTCAAATGGAAACATTATATTGTTATTATGTGTTGGCATGGATGGTTAGTGTGGACCTGGGTATGTCATAAAACTTGCATCCAGTACCACCGGAGGACGGCCAGCAGAGTCCTCTCGGTTAACGGTGGTGAACATTCTGCTATCCCCAAATTGGATTTGGTTCGCTAGTTCACGATTCTGGCACTGCTACTGTTATGGACAGACGTGAAGCTTACCAGCAGGTGAACGGCTCGCTCGTCTCGTCACTCCATTATATTAAAAAAAAACCTTTGATCACATCTCTGTTATTTATCCCACTGTAACACAGGTGAATACATCTGCAAGCGCAGTTCCCGCGGCGAGGAGGACGACGGCCCCAGCGTGCTGGGTGCGTTCGCTGACAGCTTCGACTACGCGGGCCTGCGCATCGAGCAGTCGCTGCGGCTCTACCTCGAGACCTTCCGCCTGCCGGGGGAGGCGCCCCTCATCTTCCTGGTCATGGAGCGGTTCGCGGAACGGTGGCATGTGAGTCATGGGCGTCGCAGAGGAGTGCAGGGAGGGCAGCTGCCCTCCCCCCCCCCCCCCCCCCTAGAGATAAATTTTTTTTAATGTAACCAGTCCTAAGTCCACTGACTTCGAAACTCAAATTCACTCAAATTCACTAATTCCGTTCTAAGTTTAGTATTTCGCACTGCTGTTAGTCTATTGGTTCTTTCGACAATGCTGACTTTTCCCATCCTCCATAAATCAATCTCTTCAAAGATTAATATCCACAGATCATAATTATAGCCTGTTGATGGCTCGTGAACATAATTTCTCCTACAAACACGACTCACCGTTGCGGGCAGGGGGCGAGGAAACGTTCTATGCTTGCGATTGGCCAATCACTGGGATGACGCAATCTGAGTTATGAAATACAATGAGATTCTGACGTACTCGCAGTGGATAGCAGTGGTTTTTAAACTACTAATTTTCGTATGAGGGGAAGTTGGAAGATCAGCCAACAGGGTTAATAGTCTTTATTAATATCTCTCCTATCTCCCCTATTCACTCATATATCTCCTCGCAGTCTACCAACGGCGAGCCATTCGCAAACACTGACGCAGCCTTCCGGCTCGCCTATGCCGTGATCATGCTGAACATGGACCAACACAACCACAACGCCAAGAAGCTGAACGTGCCGATGACCGTCGAGGACTTCGTCAAGAACCTGCGCGGCTGCAACGGCTCGGGGGACTTCGATCAGAAAATGTTGGAAGAGGTGTTCTTTTCTATCAAGTGAGTACTGCTTTATCTACCTGGCGTATTCTATTCTAACGAGTGAGTGCTGCTTTATCTACCTGGCGTATTCTATTCTAACGAGTGAGTGCTGCTTTATCTACCTTGCGTAATCTATTCTAACGAGTGAGTGCTGCTTTATCTACCTTGCGTGTTCTATTCTATCAAGTGAGTGCTGCTTTATCTACCTTGCGTAATCTGTTCTATCGAGTGAATGCTGCTTTATCTACTTTGCGCGTTCTATTCTATCAAGTGAGTGCTGCTTTATCTAACTTGCGTGTTCTATTCTATCAAGTGAGTGCTGCTTTATCTACCTTGCGTGTTCTATTCTATCAAGTGAGTGCTGCTTTATCTACCTTGCGTGTTCTATTCTATCAAGTGAGTGCTGCTTTATCTACCTTGCGTAATCTATTCTAACGAGTGAGTGCTGCTTTATCTACCTTGCGTGTTCTATTCTATCAAGTGAGTGCTGCTTTATCTACCTTGCGTAATCTATTATATCGAGTGAGTGCTGCTTTATCTACTTTGCGAATTCTATTCTAACGAGTGAGTGCTGCTTTATCTACCTGGCGTATTCTATTCTAACGAGTGAGTGCTGCTTTATCTACTTTGCGCGTTCTATTCTATCAAGTGAGTGCTGCTTTATCTACCTTGCGTAATCTATTCTAACGAGTGAGTGCTGCTTTATCTACCTTGCGTGTTCTATTCTATCAAGTGAGTGCTGCTTTATCTACCTTGCGTAATCTATTATATCGAGTGAATGCTGCTTTATCTACTTTGCGCGTTCTATTCTATCAAGTGAGTGCTGCTTTATCTACCTTGCGTGTTCTATTCTATCAAGTGCTGCTTTATCTACTTTGCGTGTTCTATTCTATCAAGTGAGTGCTGCTTTATCTACCTTGCGTGTTCTATTCTATCAAGTGAGTGCTGCTTTATCTACCTTGCGTGTTCTATTCTATCAAGTGAGTGCTGCTTTATCTACCTTGCGTAATCTATTCTAACGAGTGAGTGCTGCTTTATCTACCTTGCGTGTTCTATTCTATCAAGTGAGTGCTGCTTTATCTACCTTGCGTAATCTATTCTAACGAGTGAGTGCTGCTTTATCTACCTTGCGTGTTCTATTCTATCAAGTGAGTGCTGCTTTATCTACCTTGCGTAATCTATTATATCGAGTGAGTGCTGCTTTATCTACTTTACGCGTTCTATTCTATCAAGTGAGTGCTGCTTTATCTACCTTGCGTGTTCTATTCTATCAAGTGAGTGCTGCTTTATCTACTTTGCGCGTTCTATTCTATCAAGTGAGTGGTGCTTTATCTAACTGGCGTATTCTATTCTAACGAGTGAGTGCTGCTTTATCTACCTTGCGTGTTCTATTCTAACGAGTGAGTGCTGCTTTATCTACCTTGCGTGGTCTATTCTATCAAGTGAGTGCTGCTTTATCTACCTTGCGTAATCTATTCTATCGAGTGAGTGCTGCTTTATCTACCTTGCGCGTTCTATTCTATCAAGTAAGTGCTGCTTTATCTACCTTGCGTGTTTTATTATATCAAATGAGTGCTGTTTTATCTAACTTGCTCACCATCATCAAGACACGTTTCCTTCATGATCTAGGCACGCTGTAACGCTTGCTGTTTATAAGCAGCTCTCAAAGCAGTCTTTTTTTATTCAATCGAGTGACGAGGCGAATGGGAAATTCGCCTGGTAGTAAGCATCACTCATAAAGGTAACAGTGCCAGAATTATGAAGTTACGAACAAAATCCTGCGCCGCAAGGTCACTCTGACATATTAGACGTCAAATCTCTTCATGCCCAGCAATTGCTCACATTATCTACACTGTATTTGACGTTTTTCGTGTTGTCAGGAACGAGGAGATGGTGATGCCAGCGGAGCGCGTGGGTCCGGTGCGCGACGCGTACCTGTGGCGCGTGCTGCAGCGGCGCGGGGCCGGCAGCGGCGCGCGGTACCGCGCCGCCGCCGCCTCGCACTCGCACCGCGCGCGCCTCTTCACCGTCGCCTGCCCGCCTACCGTGAGTCGCTCTACTCTCCCTACAGTCGCACTACAGTTTCAAGACTCTTTTTCCAAGCTATAGAAGATAGTACAAAATAAATTCTAGATCATTATCTATAAACCTTTGCGCATAATTAATGTGATTTCTCGTCTGCCAGGTAACCGCACTATCAGCGGCGTTCGAGCGCGCGGCGCCGCCCACCCCGGAAGAGATAGAGCAGAACAACACGCGCGACAGCCCCGCGTTGCTGGCCCTGCAGGGGCTGGAGAGGGCCGCGGCCTTGGTGGCTCGACTGCCGGCCGACTCCATCACTGTGGACACGTTGCTACTGACACTGTGCAAGTTCACTGGCCTGTTGGCGCCACAGCACCCCGCGTATATCGGCATAGGTAAGATATAGCTAAGATTATTAAAACCATATTTAATGCCAGTTTGTCAGAAATGCTTCTGGCAACGGGGACGTCTGCCGGAGAGGGCTTAGAGAAAAGCTCAAAGCTAAATTCGGGTAACATAACATTTTCACGGATGTCCCACTTTAGGACAATGTTAACTTTTGTTCATTTTCCCAGGTGTGACGTTAGGCCAGTCCTCTAAGTCTCAGCTGGCCTTGAGGCGCGCGTGCTCGGTGGGCGCTCGCCACGCGGACTGCGTGCGCTCCTCGTGGCGCCACCTGCTGGAGATAGTCAACACTCTGTACCGGGGCCGGCTGTTGCCCAAGGTAATTCCACTTACGAAAAAAGTTAATTATTATTTATTAATTTATTTATTTATTCATTTTACAACTATTCTTACAGGTTTTACCCAATTTAATAGTGTAAGCCACCAGTACAGTCGATAGTAAGCGGTAAAATCTGGTAAAATTGACCTGAGTTTGTCCTAAAACTGCACCCCGAACCACCAGAGGACGGACAGCAGCGTCCTCTCGGCTAACGGTGGTGAGCATTTTGCAAACACCAAGCCGCCTGCCAAGCGTTGGGATTATGCAAACCAACCTATTAAGGGAGATGCCTTGGTCCAGCACCGGACGTCTTCTGACTGTTAATGTGGTTACCGATATATGTAATAATGACAGTGCTCCGGTCTTGCGGCAAATGTGTCCGACTCGATGAGGCTCCACGGGCAGAACTTTTCGCAGCTGGCGCCAGCGGCGGTCCGGATGTGGCAAAATCAAGTTTTCTTGTTATGCGTTGCTTAACATGAAAACTCCGATATACTCTTGATGAGGATGATGTCGACAATAATAATGGTCCAAAGAATAATACTGGGTACTGTACTGTACTGTGGACAGTTTTAGGTATTTTTCCCTTGTTTTAAGAATCTATACAGTTGTTGACGGCCTGTAAATAGATTTGTAGCTTAGATAGTCGTTAACATATTATTATTTTTCAGCTTTAGTTAGCAAGCTCAGACTTGCTAATTAAAGCTCTGTACTTGCCTCTGTGGTTGCTGTACAAACCAGTACATGCATATTATCCCTGGTAATCCGAGTAAAATGTAAAATGTAATGTAAATTGTCTTTAAAATGGTCTCTGTAGAAACAAAACTAAAAACAACAAGTAACTATTTAAAAAAAAAACAACCGACTTCAAATTAATATGGGACCACCTCGGAAGTATACCCTATCAAATAAAAATAATAATTTTCAAAATCGGTCCACGACGGAGAAATCGGTGAACATACATTTAAAAAATACATACATACCGTCGAATACAGAACCTCCTGCCATGTCAGAGGCCTTCGGGCGGCACATTAACTCTGACACTAGGGCTGGCCACTCAGCCTATACGAACTTGCTTACTTACAGAACCTTCTTTTTGGAAGTCGGTAATAAAATGTATGAGATTGACAGTTGACTATGGCCGCACCGACGCGACGATGCGCCACCTAGCTAGAACAAAATCGGCTCCGTATCGAAAGGACTATCAGGGTAAATAATAATAATAAATAAATAAATATTGGGGGGACATTTATTACACACAGCGCCATCTAGCCCCATACTAAGCAAAGCTTGTATTATGGAAACCAGATAGCTGATAGAATACTTATATAAATTTTTTTTTCGTAAATACATACTACACCCAGACACAGAACAAACATCGATGTACGTCACAAACATTTTTGTCCTGGGTGGGGATCGAACCCACGCCCTACAGCTTAGAAGGCAGACATGCTACCAACTGAGCTATCAGGCTGCAAATGTCGATGTTTGCAGAACGTTGGCACGTGAAAACGTCTACATGGTGACAATGTCTTGAGTGGCAAGACGACTTACTAGTAAAACGTCCAAAATGTGAAGTACAGTTATCAAGAGATGTATATTTTCCATAAATCTGATTATTATGCTAATATCGTCATTTACACTGATATTCCACTTCATTCGAGCCAAAATACCCTTTTTACCCACAGTGCCTGGTAGAAGCAGAAGACTACTTAAGCCCCACCGGCACAGTGTCGCTGATCAGAGAAGCGGCGCGCGGGAACGAGGCGGGGCTGCTGTCTAGTATCTACTCCTACATCGCTTTGGGAGAATCCGGTGAGTTTTACCTCTATAGAACGGAAATGTGACGGGCCGCGCTAGCCGGCATTAAGTGCAAATGCGCTTTATGACAATTCTACCAATATAAATGTTTTTAAACTGAGAATACTGAAAAAGACAATTTAAATAGACGCGTAGGAAACCAAACCATATTGCATCTTAATTAGATAAATTTTAATCTGTTGCAAAATGGTATTTCGAGCGTTTTACTTCAAATGCGCGACCAATAATTGGCCTTTTTTCGATATTCTTATTTTCTATACAAATAAGTGTAAAACTGGCGACAGCGGTTTTCCATACAATTGCTTTACAACATTGTTGTGACAGCCGTTCTACCTAAGAAGTAGGGCTTTCGCTTTTCTGCGGTTTTACCCATTGCGTATAATGGACGGTTCGTCCATTATACGCAATCGGTTATAAATGTAGGTAATTTATGTATTTGTATTAGGTACTTATCTTCAAATTTTAAGTTTTATGTTCTATGTATTTTTTCTTGAAGTTATTTAATATTGCACACCCCGTCTATTAATGTTTTTTCGAATCCTTTCCATCCCAAAGTTGCCTGAAAGATATCGCTTTTAGCGATAAGGCCGCCAATTGATACACTAGTGCCAAGTTCATTTTTCTGTTTTGATCATCATGACTGTTATATTTTTTTTTTTAGTGTGTACAATAAAGAGTTTATCTATCTATCTATTCTGTTTTGTGTAGGTATGTACCGTAATAAATAAATAAAATAAAATAAATCAAATGTTTCCAGGTATGCGAGTGCCAACCCCTCACGAGAAGACCCTTATAGACGCAGCGGCGGAGTGCGTCGCCAAATGCAACCTGCCCAGCCTGCTCGTCACCGAGACCAAGTTCCTGCACGTGGAGAGCTTACAGGTACCGAGCTTTCCTTTTCAACCCTATCGTGTATTTTTTTTCTAGATCTACAGACTATCGCATACCATTATTTTCAACCGACTTTAAAAAAGGAGATTCTCAATCAGTGCCAGTATTGCTAATTTGCGAACAAAATCCTTCGCCGCACTGCACTGCGCTCCTCACCTTGGTTTATAACATGTCAAATCCCTTCATGCCCAGTAATTTCCAAAAAAAGCTTCCCCTCAGTATTTTATAGAATAAAGATAAAAAAGAAATAGTCCTGACTGACATTATAGATGACTGCACATGTGCAAATATCTTGCCTCTTTGTATTCTAAGGGCCTTATTGATAAACGTGGAGTAGCTTCGACATAGTTAATCCGCCATTATTTATCATTTGTTTCTGTATTTTTCTTTAACCTCCTAAAAAACAAAGAATAAACGCCTATAAATCCAAAAAATCCGTTTAATCCTATAGCTATAAATTTATAAAAAGAAAAAGAAAAACGCGGATTTACTGCCCCGGGGCTAACTAACGTCAAAACTAACACTACTAAGAGTATTCTTCAGTCAGCTCGTGACCACGGCCATTGAAACATGGCCGAAACCAGGGGGGTGTCACTCCGCAGTTTAGGTATGTTCGGCCGGCGCTCCGTCCGAGGGGGACAATGCAACGCAGAAGTCAGTCGCCGCCCGCACGCTAGCCTCGTCGCACGTAACTAAGCATACGTGATAGAAAGAGAGCGGTATATCTAGGTGAATATAGCGAGCGGTATCCAGCGCTGTGCGAGTTGAATTGCTACTTTATTGCCTAGTAGATAGAGTCCTTATTTATTTAAATTCCGTTGCGGAGTCAACTTTCTGTACGTAGTACTATTATTTATTCTGTGTCGAAACGTCGAGGTAAATAAAAGTAAATTTGTTTTGTGCGCGATTAAGTCCTGGTGATAAACATAATTACTACAAAGAGTTTCTACTCATTCCTACTATTTATTATTTATTTATAGGAGCTGGTCCACGCTATGATAGAGGTGGGCACGCCGCCTGACTCGGACAGCTTGCAACTCAACCCGCAGTTAGAAGACATCACCATATTCTTCATGGAGCTACTGGGGCAGACGCTCATACAAAACAGGTAAGGGAGGAACGCTAGGATTAACCTGTCTATACTTACAAGCTATATCGGTCCCTGTATGATATACTTGCTATGATATATTGATTTTCTAAAAAACAAACATGGTTAACTATAAATACCTATTATTTTAGAATCTTTGTTCTTTTTACATTTTTTTATGTTTTCAGGGTTCATGTTATATATAATAACTGGGCGCCAATTACAATAAAACCTATCGATTCATGGTATAGTTTGCGTGCGACTTGAATACCGAGCGTAGAAATGTGCTAGTGCTGTGACGTAATCGGTAACATCCATATCGATAAATAGGGTATTTGACTACTATTGGGAAATTGTTTTAAATAATTTCTTACTATATTTAATCCACACCACATCAATATTTCCTTGAGATCTGTCGTATTTTCGGTAAAAATCGATGTGAAAGTTTGAATGAGAAAAATATCCGCCATAACGCGATTTGGATCACGTGACATATCTGACGTCACACCAAAGTAAACAGTTTTATTTATTTATTTATTTATTACACACGCTTAACAAAAAATAAAAACACGTCTTAAATATTTCACTTATTACTAGCATGGTAATCTATAATCATACACTCTACTAAAACGGGACAATTAGTAAACAACAAGCGAAAGAAAGCGATCAAGGCATAGATCTAGTAAAAGAAGGGGTTTATGTAAGAATATATGTGGTAACTCACTTGAAAATAGCTTTATTTCACTTTAATCGTGATGAAAACACGTTAGATCTCGTTGTTTACTTCGGGGTGACGTTACAAAAGTTGCCACCAATCACAGTGTTTCGAATCACGCGACCAACATTCAAAATAAATAAAAATCATTTTAGTTTTTTTTTTGCAGAAAATAAACTTATTTTAGTCTAAAAATAAATAGATATGCTTTTTTACGCTGCAATTTATTAGGATTATATCAATTTGTAGCATATTTTCAATAGAGTCAAATAGCCTATTACACAAAAACAAACAGTGATGGCTTATTATTCAAAAATTAAATCTTGATTAACACAATTTTATCTGGTTAATGTATTAGTATATATATTATCCATACGTCGCAACTTGGAAACTTCTTTTTGTAAATTGCTTTATAGGCTTGTGTTTGACTGCCATCTCGTCTGATGTTAAACGAAGATGCAGTCTACGATGGAGCATGCCTGCCTAGAAGAAACCGATAGCATAGTAAAAAAATAACTAGTTAACATCATTTGATTTGATTCCTGACCCGACCTGGGTGTGTCCTTAAACGGCGTCCAGAACCACTGGAGGACGGGCAGCAGCGTCCTCTCGGTTAACGAGTAACGGTGAGTCTGCGTCCCCCAAGCCGCTTGCCAAGCGTGGGGATTATGGCAAATTCTCCCTATTGAGGGCAGGCATTCGTCCAGCATTTGACGTCTTCTGGATGATCATGAGTTGATTACATCTACCTTCCATTCCCCAGGGACCGTCTCCAGTCGGTATGGGAGAAGGCAGGGCCGCACTTGCGGCGGGTCGTGCTGTGGGCGGCGGGGCGGGGGCAGTACGCCCTGACGCGCGCGCTGACCGCACTCCTGCGCACGGCGGCGCGGCTGATGCGCTGCGACCAGTGCGCGCCGCTCGTCCTGCATCATCTCACGCTGCTGTTCTCTCTGCCTTACAAACTGTTCTACCACCAGTCTGCAGTGGTTAGTACATAAATTAATAAGCATCTGTTTTCTTTTGTTTCTATGTTATTGATAGATGCGTTTTTGTTTTGTTTCTGATTTTAGTTAGAATATATATGTTCACTATTTTGTTTTGTTACTGGTTGTCCCTGACGTTTTGTATAAAATACGTTTTCACAGTTTGGACGTTATTACGATACGTTTTACTAGTAGGTAGTTCGAGAAATTGCGTAATATCTTCTCGTCCAAAATCCCGCAGTGGCTGAAGACAAAGGTCTTCAACCAGTGTGTGTTGCCAGTGATGACACATGGAACCGAAACGTGATCTTTGACTGCTGGCCTTTTGGAGAAACTCAGAGTCACACAACGGGCAATGGAGAGAGTTACTTTGCGCGATAAAATCCGGAATGAGGATATTCGCCAAAGAACCAAAGTCACCGACATAGCTCGCAGGGTTTGCAAGTTGAAGTGGCGCAGGGCAGGACACATCGCTCGAAGAACTGATAACCGATGGGGAGGAAAGGTTCTCTCGTGGCGACCGCGAACCGTCCTATGCAGCGTAGGCGCGGCCTCCCACTATATATTTATATAGGTGGACCGACGACATTGTAAAAGTCGCGGGCAACCGGTGAATGCTAATGGCAGGTTGTCGTACAGTGTGGCGGTCTAAGGGGGAGACCTTCGTTCAGCAGTGGACGTCTCCGGGCTCTTGATGATGACTAGTAAGTCGTTGTCACCATGTAGATGTTTTAATATGCCGACGTTCTGCAAACATCGTCATTTGCCCAGAAGGACTATCAGTCCTTCTGATACGGAGCCATACTTAATGTATTAAAAAAGGTTTTAAGGAGCGAGGAGAAGACTCGCCTGGTAAGCACCACGCCTACCCATAACGGTAGCAGTGCCAGAATTGTGAACTTGTCACCAAAATCCTGCGCTCGTCAGCCTGAGATATTAGGTGTCAAATCTCTTCATGCCTACTACAGACTGATTCAAACTTAATGGCGGCTGTGAAGTGCGCTGCAAGCGAGACTTTGCGATTGTACGCACACCGCACGCCTAATTTTTGCTACTGCGCGGCTTCTCGCGCCTATACTCGGATTCTTAATTAAACGGACTAAACTGACATTTCGAGTGTTGCTACTTTTTAGTATAATTTAAATAGTGCTGGGATACAAATATTAAGTTTATTAACATATGTTAAGAAACTTAATCTTTTTATTAACTTATGAAGTTATGTTAACAAACTTAATGATTTCACACCAATGAACTACTTAGATATATTTATATTAGTCTTTGTAAAAGGTTTAGTTCCTAATAATGTATGATTTCAATCTTTCCAAGGGTATAAATCATGAAAATAATGTTACATTACCGTGTAGCCGTACCGACTGCTAGCGTTTGAATAACTGCCAAAGATGTGTTACTTCCCCATGCGGGCTCTGTAATATAATCTTGCAACTAAAAATACGGTTTAAAAAAAAACGAACGATTTCAACTTCTAATACCTGGATGATATCTTCACATTTTCTAGTAATTTTGATTTAAAAATCCCTAAACAAATTTCCCATATACATTTTATGGGACCACCTCTGAAGTATTACCTACCAATCAAAAAAAAGAATCATCAAAATCAGTTCATAATTGGCGGAGTAAACGCGTAACATACATACAAAAAAAACATACAGTCGAATAGAGGACCTCCTTTTTGTACAACACGTGTATGAATGAATGTTTTCCCCTTTTGCCGTAGATATCGTGCGGGCTGTACGAGCTCGTGAAGACGTCCGCTCAGAATGTGCACAGCGCGCAGGAGTGGGACGTGGTGTTCGCGCTGCTGTGCGCGGCCGGCGCAGGCGCATGGCCCAATGACCGGCCCTCCGCTGCCGTCTCCACCAGTACGTTTTATTATACATCTGTATTTATTTTGATTCTTAGGTCAACATTTTTACAATCAAAATGCATAAAAATATATATGTTTATATGTTGTATATGTTATAAAAAAAACCTGAATCTAGAATGCTGCCGGCTGGTTAGGTCTGCAGAGTGATGAATTTCCAAGTAAATAACATCAGTATCAGATAAAGTTTCATATTGTGTCCACAAATTGAAGTCAGGATACCGCAAAAATCCGCCATTGTCATATATACTTTAAAAATTAATAAATAAAAAAAAACGTTAAACATGATTACTTGTATTTTGCAGCGTCGAGTAGATCTGATGGATCGGAAGACGAGAGCGAACGGCGGCCGCAGAGCGTGTCCTCCGAAAGTGAGCTCTCACATTCACCGCAAACACAGGGATGGATACTGGTAAGTTCATATATTGACGTTCAGTATTCAAGTCTTTGACACGGCATGTCGTTAAACTGCAATCCAGAACCACCGGAGGACGGGCAGCAGCGTCCTCTTAGTTAACGGTAGTAACCAGCCGAGCGTGGGGATTAATGGCAAATCCCCCCTTAAGGGGGAGGCCTTCGTTCAGCAATGGACGTCTCCGGGCTGATGATGATGATTCAAGTCTTGTGTTTTATGTTGATATATCGTGGCGGTTAAAATGAGGTAACTGACAAAACACGTAAAATTTGTTAAGTATACCGATTTTCTTTTTATTTTTTCTGCTCTTTCGAATGGTATATAAAAAAAACTAGTATTAAAATAACGTCGGTTACACCACACATTTTAACTATGAACTTTCAGATTGCCTTCGAATTATTGTTGTAATTGGTTGTGTTATCCATATTCATTCATATTCATATTCATTTTATTGCGTAATTATTATTTACATGTCAAATTAAATTAAAATAATTATAATTATTAAAAAATTACACATTTAGGTATATAATGTCAATTAATTTACTTAAAATACAACAGTACAATCGTACGTTCACTCGTATGCAAGGAATTCCTTGACGCTGTAAAAGGTGTGATCGACAAGCCAGCGCTTTAGGCGAGACTTGAAAGAAGTCAGGGTCGGTGCGGCAGTGACGTCACGCGGTAGTTTATTGTACACTGTCGGTCCCATGACATGGGTGAGCTTGTCAGACTTGGCTAGGCTCCTCGGAACCTGCTTAAGCTGCCCTGCACGCCGTGTGGGGACCGTACTATGGTCACCGTACGCCGTGTATTTGTGTAAGTTGTTCCTTACATATAGCGACACTTGGAGTATTACGATGCAGGGCAGCGTAAGGATTCCTAACTTTTTAAAGTAGGGTTCAGCCGATTGGTCACTGCTAATGCCTACTATGGCTCTTACGGCCCTTTTTTGCATCCGGAATGCGCGCTCCCACTCCGCCGCCAGCCCGTACAGCTCGGCGCCGTACTGCAGCAGCGAGTGCACCGTGGCGAAGTAGCACGTCCGCGCCACCTGCTCCGGCACTACTCGCGCCACACGTCGGAGCGCATAGCAAGCACTAGCAATTTTACCACATATTTTGTGTATGTGATTTTCCCAAGTCAATGCGGTGTCGATTTCAAACCCTAGAAAATTAGTGACTTCGGTCTGCTTTATTAAAACACCATTTAACATGACTTTCAGGCGTCTGTATTTTCTACCCGAAAGGTTGAAGTGAGCGAAGTGAGTTTTCCTCAAATTTAATGCTAGCCCGTTAACTCGAAACCAGCTATCGAATTGGGCGCTAACATCGTTCAATTTGACCTCCAGCTCTTCCGCCGTGGGGGCAGTGACTAACGCGGCCACATCATCGGCATACATTAAAATTTCAGCAGATGTCATTGCGTCAGGTAAATCATTCAGCAGTAGCGAGAATAGGATATTCGATACTGAGGATCCCTGTGCGACACCCATTGAGGATCGCAGAGGGTCCGATATCACTTTGCCCCCGTTCCCGACTACAATCTGAGATCTATCCCGCAGTATGCTCGTGGCCAGCGCCAGCGCTGGGCCTCTTAGCCCGTAGTGGTGCAACTTCCCGGCGAGTACGTCGTGGTCAGCGACGTCGAAAGCCTTTGATAGGTCGCAGCAAATCACAGCAACTTGTAGCTTCCTCTCGCGGGCATCTACGATGCGCCGAACCAATTCCCGAGTCAAGGTAATCGTGGATCGTCCTGCTCGATACGCGTGCTGCCGGTCTGACAGTTGCTCAGTCTCAAATAAAAAGGTTGTGAGTCGCGAGCTAAGACCATTTTCAAAAACCTTAGCTACTGCAGGGATTATCGAAACTGGCCTGTAGCCATCCATATCCTCCCTCTTACCTTTCCCCTTGAATATGGGTGAGACTTTTGCAGCCTTCATGACTTCAGGATAAGTCCCTTCCCGTATGCAGACGTTGAACAATTCAGCCAATACTGGGGCTAGTGGGATTGCTGCTATCCTGAACAATTTCATGTTCAAGCCGTACACGTCTTTGGATTTTTTTCCATTTGCACAAGTCAAATTGGTGTATCTCTAGCCCCGAAAAATGTAAAGTTAGTGTGTCTTGGCACAGACCTGAAATATTATAAGAAATCTTGAGCTGTTGTGGTCAGGCTAGTGTAACTGTCATAAGTTTGTAAACAAAATGGTGTAACTGAAATTTATTTCCGAAAATGAAGAGTATTTAAAAAAATTACATATTTAGGTTGGTGTTTGGTGAATTTTATGTAATACACACAGAAAAAGTTATGGTATAATTATCACAAAAAATAAACTTTAAATGCTCCTACTGGAGGCCTGGTTTGGTCAGTTACCCCAATTGAACCCGCAACTGACGAATATCTTAAAGTATTGTAAGATAATTTCCTTCTCCAGATTTCAGGATTCACTAACAGTCTGCGCGAGAGTTCTTTTTTGTCCTAACAAGCGTGCAGAGCTGCGATCTTTCTTTATTTTCAAATTCGGCTCGAAGGACCAAAAATGGTTGCGTCATACAGTCTTACTTAAAAAAACTTTTCAACCTTAGTCACTGCTTAAACTTCTCTGTTCTTTTCTAGCACGTGCAATTTCACGTCAGTGAGAAGTTGACAAAGCAGCGACTAAGTTTGTTTTGCGTTTTTAAGTAAGGCCCTTAGTTAAACGCTATTCTGTGTCATATCTAAGGGTGACGAGCGCAGTGCAGTGCGGTGCAGGAATTTGATTGCAAGTTCTTAGGTCTGTCATTGGTATTGTTAAAGGCAGGCAATTTACTTACCACCAGGCGAACTACTCGCTAGTCGTCACTCCATTGAGTTAAAAAACTGTAGTTTTAAAAGTACAAGTAAACGTTTTAAGTTTGAAGAATATATAATAGTTACTAAGATTCCCATGTGCGCGTCCATCGCGGCGTGTCAAAGCGCACTCATTAATTTTTATCCTACTCTCTTTCTCTCTCTCTTTCACGACTAAACGATACACTGCTGGCCGATAAATATATGACGAAATGTAGTTTTGTTTAGGTGTGTAGGTCGATATAGATGGTTTTATGAAGGTTATCGTTTTATGGTTGATATACCAAAAATTCGTACGATTGATTCCACTTTCTTTATTCGAACTGCTAAACAGTGGAATGCCCTGCCCGAGTGGGTGTTTCCCGATAATTATTATCTAGGTGTCTTCAAGTCCCGAGTGAATCGGTTTCTTCTAGGCAAGCGTGCTCCATCCTAGACTGCATCTTCGTTTATCATCAGATCAGATCAGTCAAACGCAAGCCTATAATCGGAGTTTTGGCGGGAACACGGAAAAATCATGTCGTTGCATTCTATTATTTTCTTAAACTTGTGTTTTTTCGCGAATTAATGATTAAAAATGGTGGTGTTTTATTCATTGAGTGTTGAATTACATGCACGAGTGTGGGCAAGTGATATAATGTGGTGAAACATGTCTTTTCGTGTTATTTTCTAAACTCCGTAGAAGCTTATAGTAAAGTCGCCACAACTTTATTAGGGCATGACTTGGACTCGACTATGACTGGTTTCGTGTGACTGACTGTGATTTAATGACTTATTTGACTTGATTTTAATAAAAGATACCTGAAAATTCATAAACTTGACACTGGCAGAATGCACAACGTGCGATGCCAATAATTAAGAAAAAAAAAGCCTATAATTATTGTTATTGTTAACTAACAATAACAATAATATATGCTGCTATTATTGTTGTTGTTTGTTTTTGTTATTTAAAAAAATGATGTGGCGTCGTGTCGGCAGGTGAAGAGCGAGTCGTCGCCGGGCAGCGCGTGGGCGGGCGGGGCGGAGGGCGTGTCGCTGCGCGCGCACAGCGGCGCCGCGCTGGCGCGCTGCTGCGAGGCGCTGGCGCTCGTGGTGCGCGACGTGGCGCACGTCACGCCGCACAACTGCCGCGCCGCCGTGCGCGCCGTGCGCCTCTTCGCGGGGGCCACCCTGCACGCCGGTACGCACGTCCCTACTGACACATTGTGACGTCTCCTTGGATACGCACTTAAAAAAGAAGTGGTCGTAGTGGTGGAAGTGGTTTATTTATGTATTTATAGAGCATCCTACTATCCTACCCTACTCCTACTATAATAATAATAATATTATAAATTCGAAAGTTTGTCGGTGTGTTGCTCATCACCATTAACTGAGAGGACGCTGTTGCCCGTCCTCCGGTGGTTTTGGATGCAGTTTTAGGACATACCCAAGACCAGGGGGGCTAAAATGGTCGCGTTTAGCAATTCTGCATATGATGATGATTCATATCGTAAAGCGCCAATTCATCCTAAAATGATGCAAATTATTCTATTACGGAATTCATTAGTTTAGTTTAGTAGCAGTTTTCTATAGAAAGTGGTAAAATGGTCGATGAAAGATGAATTGCATAAAGTCAACTAGCAGATTCGTTAGATGTTACTCGAGAGCAATGTTTTACAATTCATTCTGCTAAGAATTCATAAGATGAACTGCTTTTAAGGGAATTGCTTAATGCGGCCATTTTAGACCCCCAGGTCGCAAGTTCACAATTCTGGCACTGCTACTGTTATGGGTATGCGTGATGCTCATCATTCCATTGAACAACAAAATATTGAAATAGTTAATTTGTCATCAGGCAAAAAGTCAAGTAAACCGGCGGAGGGCCGCAAGTCGCGGCCGAGCTCGGCGCGCCGGCGCGGGCACTCGGACTCCAGCGACGAGGAGCTCGACACGCTCGACCAGTACCACATGGTTAGCATACAGGTTCGTGGGCAAGGTGTTAGCTTCCCTAGCCGCTGGTGTTGATCATCGATATACGGACGGTAACGGTAACGATTGTAAAGAAAAAGCAACCGGCATTTATTTTTATTATATAAACAGGAACAAGTTCAGGTTTTTAATCAATCAACTGGTTTTTCTCATGTTTATTCAAATTCAATTTCAAATAATTTAATAATAATTTAAATAAATAGTCCATAATAAGATTTATACTAAAACATTATATCAATAAATTCAAGAAAATAAAATACAATAATAATCAATAAAATAATAATAATATCGGTACAAATGTCAGACAAAATAAAATGTCAGAATAAAAATAAAATAAAATGTCAGTGAGTCAAAATAATAATAATCATTAGCAGAGCATGTCCGGAATAAATTTCGTCAAATAATACTTATCTCTAAATCAAAATAGTTTATAAATTATACATTAAATAAAATTATTATTATTGAGACTCACTTTAAAGAAAGAAAAAGAAAGAAAGAAATGTAATTTATTTTGTAACATCATTGTAAATAGTATAACTTTAACATAATTACAGTCAAAGGGATGATGTCACAAAAATGGCTTCAACTCAGCATAGTGCTGTTTATCAAACAGCGCTGATCTTCCGTTGATGCCAATTCAAGTGATTTCACGAAAGGCTTATAACAGTGAAAAGTTTCACTACCTACCAAAGTCTTCATTTTGAAAGGGTCATAGTACATATGCAGTTACGCGGCATGTGTGATGATAGGGCAGTCGAGTCAGGCAGCCACAACATGTTTATGTTTTTTTGTTATATTGGAAGTTCACAAACAGTTTTCAGCACAATTCATGCTTAAACAATTACAAAAAAATAATATTTAGGGTACATAATTCCTAAATCGTGAACCAGATTTGGATACTCATTGAGTTATATCTACCCCATGTTACATTACGGCCAAATTTTGTCTACTTCCGATTCCTGATCATAAACTTAATTTAATAATATTGCTGTACATTCATCATGTATATTATATTTTAAATTCTTCACATATTTCAGCTGCTAGACTTAATGCACACCCTACACAGTCGGACGGCGCAGATATTCAAATGGTGGAGAGACGAGGCCGAACAAGAAGGTAACCTTTAAGAACTTTTAAAAAACTTGAGCTAATATCTAGAGAGTCACAATCTCTAAGTGAAAACAGTCAAAAAACGTCCGAGTGCCGTTGTACATACCTATTAGTGCATTATATAGTTCGCAATTGTTTTAATTTAGACGTTATGTCGCTTGTATAGTGTTCAATGTATCTTGAGCGCTTGTGTTTTATCGTAGTTCAAGTCTTATCGGTCAAAAACTTTGGCGCATTGTGACTCTATTGTTATATTAGTTCAATGGCTCAAACTCACGATCTCTTGAACATTTAGTTACATTTATGTACAACGCATCATCAACCAGCATTCGACCAACCTAGCCCGGTGCGGGTCAGTAAGTAAAATATCTATTGCAAATCTGATGATATATTCGAATATATGCAAGATGCTGGTTTCTAAGATTAGTATAGAATAAAATTTGAATTTCGAGTGCTTTCATTATTCGCGAATACTTTTCAGGGGGTTTCTTTACTTATCACTTATTTGTCGTAATTTTACAGGTGCTGAAGATTATGATCTATGGGAAGTGGCGTGGAAACCGCTGTTACAAGGGATCGCACAATTCTGCACGGACAGGCGGAAACAGGTTAGAATTTATTTTAGTTCCTCTCAATGCCTATCCTGGTCCTATTATTGTGTCCTCGGTAAACTCAAAAACTCTCACACTCACTCTTGGTAAACTCACTCACTCTTGGTATTCTCATTCAGTCACTCTTGGTTATCTCATTCAATCGCTCTTGGTAAAATCATTCACGCACTCTCTTACTCACTCTTCTTAAACTGAAAAGTTTCACCATCGTTACCTTCTTTTATTACATTCCTCCTTCGTTCCCATATAACATTCCACCATCTTCACCTTTCCTTATTACGTTTCACTATCGTTACCATCCACCACTACCTCCAAATTTCCTTACACATACCGCTGTAAGAAAGAAGGAAGGATATGTATGAGAAATATGATGGTGGCATGATTCCGCCATCGGTTACCTGTGTACCTAATAACTTGTTCTGTCGCAGGTGGCAAATAGCGCCATAGCATACCTGCAGCGCGCGCTGCTCGTGCCGGGGCTGTCGGCGATGGGCGGCGGCGGCTGGGAGGCCTGCTTCCAGTGCGTGCTGTTCCCGCTGCTGGAGCAGCTGCCGCGCCGCGCCGCCGCCGCCGCCAGGGCCAACACCATCATGTGCAAGGTAGGGGCGACAGTCGCGTGCTGCTCCCGCTGCTGGAGCAGCTGCCGCGCCGCGCCGCCGCCGCCGCCAGGGCCAACACCATCATGTGCAAGGTAGGGGCGACAGTCGCGTGCTGCTCCCGCTACTGGAGCAGCTGCCGCGCCGCGCCGCCGCCGCCGCCGCCAGGGCCAACACCATCATGTGCAAGGTAGGGGCGACAGTCGCGTGCTGCTCCCGCTGCTGGAGCAGCTGCCGCGCCGCGCCGCCGCCGCCGCCAGGGCCAACACCATCATGTGCAAGGTAGGGGCGACAGTCGCGTGCTGCTCCCGCTGCTGGAGCAGCTGCCGCGCCGCGCCGCCGCCGCCGCCAGGGCCAACACCATCATGTGCAAGGTAGGGGCGACAGTCGCGTGCTGCTCCCGCTACTGGAGCAGCTGCCGCGCCGCGCCGCCGCCGCCGCCGCCAGGGCCAACACCATCATGTGCAAGGTAGGGGCGACAGTCGCGTGCTGCTCCCGCTACTGGAGCAGCTGCCGCGCCGCGCCGCCGCCGCCGCCGCCAGGGCCAACACCATCATGTGCAAGGTAGGGGCGACAGTCGCGTGCTGCTCCCGCTGCTGGAGCAGCTGCCGCGCCGCGCCGCCGCCGCCGCCAGGGCCAACACCATCATGTGCAAGGTAGGGGCGACAGTCGCGTGCTGCTCCCGCTGCTGGAGCAGCTGCCGCGCCGCGCCGCCGCCGCCGCCAGGGCCAACACCATCATGTGCAAGGTAGGGGCGACAGTCGCGTGCTGCTCCCGCTGCTGGAGCAGCTGCCGCGCCGCGCCGCCGCCGCCGCCAGGGCCAACACCATCATGTGCAAGGTAGGGGCGACAGTCGCGTGCTGCTCCCGCTGCTGGAGCAGCTGCCGCGCCGCGCCGCCGCCGCCGCCAGGGCCAACACCATCATGTGCAAGGTAGGGGCGACAGTCGCGTGCTGCTCCCGCTGCTGGAGCAGCTGCCGCGCCGCGCCGCCGCCGCCGCCAGGGCCAACACCATCATGTGCAAGGTAGGGGCGACAGTCGCGTGCTGCTCCTGCTGCTGGAGCAGCTGCCGCGCCGCGCCGCCGCCGCCGCCAGGGCCAACACCATCATGTGCAAGGTAGGGGCGACAGTCGCGTGCTGCTCCCGCTGCTGGAGCAGCTGCCGCGCCGCGCCGCCGCCGCCGCCGCCAGGGCCAACACCATCATGTGCAAGGTAGGGGCGACAGTCGCGTGCTGCTCCCGCTGCTGGAGCAGCTGCCGCGCCGCGCCGCCGCCGCCGCCAGGGCCAACACCATCATGTGCAAGGTAGGGGCGACAGTCGCGTGCTGCTCCCGCTGCTGGAGCAGCTGCCGCGCCGCGCCGCCGCCGCCAGGGCCAACACCATCATGTGCAAGGTAGGGGCGACAGTCGCGTGCTGCTCCCGCTGCTGGAGCAGCTGCCGCGCCGCGCCGCCGCCGCCGCCAGGGCCAACACCATCATGTGCAAGGTAGGGGAGACAGTCGCGTGCTGCTCCCGCTGCTGGAGCAGCTGCCGCGCCGCGCCGCCGCCGCCGCCAGGGCCAACACCATCATGTGCAAGGTAGGGGCGACAGTCGCGTGCTGCTCCCGCTACTGGAGCAGCTGCCGCGCCGCGCCGCCGCCGCCGCCAGGGCCAACACCATCATGTGCAAGGTAGGGGCGACAGTCGCGTGCTGCTCCCGCTGCTGGAGCAGCTGCCGCGCCGCGCCGCCGCCGCCGCCAGGGCCAACACCATCATGTGCAAGGTAGGGGCGACAGTCGCGTGCTGCTCCCGCTGCTGGAGCAGCTGCCGCGCCGCGCCGCCGCCGCCGCCAGGGCCAACACCATCATGTGCAAGGTAGGGGCGACAGTCGCGTGCTGCTCCCGCTGCTGGAGCAGCTGCCGCGCCGCGCCGCCGCCGCCGCCAGGGCCAACACCATCATGTGCAAGGTAGGGGCGACAGTCGCGTGCTGCTCCCGCTGCTGGAGCAGCTGCCGCGCCGCGCCGCCGCCGCCGCCAGGGCCAACACCATCATGTGCAAGGTAGGGGCGACAGTCGCGTGCTGCTCCCGCTGCTGGAGCAGCTGCCGCGCCGCGCCGCCGCCGCCGCCAGGGCCAACACCATCATGTGCAAGGTAGGGGCGACAGTCGCGTGCTGCTCCCGCTGCTGGAGCAGCTGCCGCGCCGCGCCGCCGCCGCCGCCAGGGCCAACACCATCATGTGCAAGGTAGGGGCGACAGTCGCGTGCTGCTCCCGCTGCTGGAGCAGCTGCCGCGCCGCGCCGCCGCCGCCGCCGCCAGGGCCAACACCATCATGTGCAAGGTAGGGGCGACAGTCGCGTGCTGCTCCCGCTGCTGGAGCAGCTGCCGCGCCGCACCGCCGCCGCCGCCGCCAGGGCCAACACCATCATGTGCAAGGTAGGGGCGACAGTCGCGTGCTGCTCCCGCTGCTGGAGCAGCTGCCGCGCCGCGCCGCCGCCGCCGCCAGGGCCAACACCATCATGTGCAAGGTAGGGGCGACAGTCGCGTGCTGCTCCCGCTGCTGGAGCAGCTGCCGCGCCGCGCCGCCGCCGCCGCCGCCAGGGCCAACACCATCATGTGCAAGGTAGGGGCGACAGTCGCGTGCTGCTCCCGCTGCTGGAGCAGCTGCCGCGCCGCGCCGCCGCCGCCGCCAGGGCCAACACCATCATGTGCAAGGTAGGGGCGACAGTCGCGTGCTGCTCCCGCTGCTGGAGCAGCTGCCGCGCCGCGCCGCCGCCGCCGCCAGGGCCAACACCATCATGTGCAAGGTAGGGGCGACAGTCGCGTGCTGCTCCCGCTGCTGGAGCAGCTGCCGCGCCGCGCCGCCGCCGCCGCCAGGGCCAACACCATCATGTGCAAGGTAGGGGCGACAGTCGCGTGCTGCTCCCGCTGCTGGAGCAGCTGCCGCGCCGCGCCGCCGCCGCCGCCAGGGCCAACACCATCATGTGCAAGGTAGGGGCGACAGTCGCGTGCTGCTCCCGCTGCTGGAGCAGCTGCCGCGCCGCGCCGCCGCCGCCGCCAGGGCCAACACCATCATGTGCAAGGTAGGGGCGACAGTCGCGTGCTGCTCCCGCTGCTGGAGCAGCTGCCGCGCCGCGCCGCCGCCGCCGCCAGGGCCAACACCATCATGTGCAAGGTAGGGGCGACAGTCGCGTGCTGCTCCCGCTACTGGAGCAGCTGCCGCGCCGCGCCGCCGCCGCCGCCAGGGCCAACACCATCATGTGCAAGGTAGGGGCGACAGTCGCGTGCTGCTCCCGCTACTGGAGCAGCTGCCGCGCCGCGCCGCCGCCGCCGCCAGGGCCAACACCATCATGTGCAAGGTAGGGGCGACAGTCGCGTGCTGCTCCCGCTGCTGGAGCAGCTGCCGCGCCGCGCCGCCGCCGCCGCCAGGGCCAACACCATCATGTGCAAGGTAGGGGCGACAGTCGCGTGCTGCTCCCGCTGCTGGAGCAGCTGCCGCGCCGCGCCGCCGCCGCCGCCAGGGCCAACACCATCATGTGCAAGGTAGGGGCGACAGTCGCGTGCTGCTCCCGCTGCTGGAGCAGCTGCCGCGCCGCGCCGCCGCCGCCGCCAGGGCCAACACCATCATGTGCAAGGTAGGGGCGACAGTCGCGTGCTGCTCCCGCTGCTGGAGCAGCTGCCGCGCCGCGCCGCCGCCGCCGCCAGGGCCAACACCATCATGTGCAAGGTAGGGGCGACAGTCGCGTGCTGCTCCCGCTGCTGGAGCAGCTGCCGCGCCGCGCCGCCGCCGCCGCCAGGGCCAACACCATCATGTGCAAGGTAGGGGCGACAGTCGCGTGCTGCTCCCGCTGCTGGAGCAGCTGCCGCGCCGCGCCGCCGCCGCCGCCAGGGCCAACACCATCATGTGCAAGGTAGGGGCGACAGTCGCGTGCTGCTCCCGCTGCTGGAGCAGCTGCCGCGCCGCGCCGCCGCCGCCGCCAGGGCCAACACCATCATGTGCAAGGTAGGGGCGACAGTCGCGTGCTGCTCCCGCTGCTGGAGCAGCTGCCGCGCCGCGCCGCCGCCGCCGCCAGGGCCAACACCATCATGTGCAAGGTAGGGGCGACAGTCGCGTGCTGCTCCCGCTGCTGGAGCAGCTGCCGCGCCGCGCCGCCGCCGCCGCCGCCAGGGCCAACACCATCATGTGCAAGGTAGGGGCGACAGTCGCGTGCTGCTCCCGCTGCTGGAGCAGCTGCCGCGCCGCACCGCCGCCGCCGCCGCCAGGGCCAACACCATCATGTGCAAGGTAGGGGCGACAGTCGCGTGCTGCTCCCGCTGCTGGAGCAGCTGCCGCGCCGCGCCGCCGCCGCCGCCAGGGCCAACACCATCATGTGCAAGGTAGGGGCGACAGTCGCGTGCTGCTCCCGCTGCTGGAGCAGCTGCCGCGCCGCGCCGCCGCCGCCGCCGCCAGGGCCAACACCATCATGTGCAAGGTAGGGGCGACAGTCGCGTGCTGCTCCCGCTGCTGGAGCAGCTGCCGCGCCGCGCCGCCGCCGCCGCCAGGGCCAACACCATCATGTGCAAGGTAGGGGCGACAGTCGCGTGCTGCTCCCGCTGCTGGAGCAGCTGCCGCGCCGCGCCGCCGCCGCCGCCAGGGCCAACACCATCATGTGCAAGGTAGGGGCGACAGTCGCGTGCTGCTCCCGCTGCTGGAGCAGCTGCCGCGCCGCGCCGCCGCCGCCGCCGCCAGGGCCAACACCATCATGTGCAAGGTAGGGGCGACAGTCGCGTGCTGCTCCCGCTGCTGGAGCAGCTGCCGCGCCGCGCCGCCGCCGCCGCCAGGGCCAACACCATCATGTGCAAGGTAGGGGCGACAGTCGCGTGCTGCTCCCGCTGCTGGAGCAGCTGCCGCGCCGCGCCGCCGCCGCCGCCAGGGCCAACACCATCATGTGCAAGGTAGGGGCGACAGTCGCGTGCTGCTCCCGCTGCTGGAGCAGCTGCCGCGCCGCGCCGCCGCCGCCGCCAGGGCCAACACCATCATGTGCAAGGTAGGGGCGACAGTCGCGTGCTGCTCCCGCTGCTGGAGCAGCTGCCGCGCCGCGCCGCCGCCGCCGCCAGGGCCAACACCATCATGTGCAAGGTAGGGGCGACAGTCGCGTGCTGCTCCCGCTGCTGGAGCAGCTGCCGCGCCGCGCCGCCGCCGGCGCCAGGGCCAACACCATCATGTGCAAGGTAGGGGCGACAGTCGCGTGCTGCTCCTGCTGCTGGAGCAGCTGCCGCGCCGCGCCGCCGCCGCCGCCAGGGCCAACACCATCATGTGCAAGGTAAGGTGCTATTTTGGGGTGGGCCCCATAGTAAAATTTGTTACTTGACATACCCTTCAGTATTGTCGAACCTTTTTGTTACACATTGTATAAGCAACGATTAACAAGAAAACTTGATTTTGTCACATCCGAGCCGCCGCTGGCGCCATCTGCGAATAGTTTTGCCTGTGGAACCTCATTCGGGGAACAAAGTCTGTACATGGATTATCGGGTGTACATTATTGGGTCCCTTCCAGGTGTTCCTGCAGCACCTGTCGGCGCTGTCGCCGCGGGCCACGTTCGGCGCGCTGTGGGCGCGCGTGGTGGACGTGCAACGCGCGCTCATCTCGGCCGCGCAGGACGACCCGCTCACCGAGGCGGCGCTCGAGTCGCTCAAGAACATGATCCTCGTCATGGACTCCGTCAGGGTGAGTTGCTATCGGCTCTTACAAGCTGTATATGTGTCGTAGCCGAATTGTAGAATTCGCCGTATTACATAATGGCTTGCCATTTTACAAAACTGAGCCGTTTGTCACCACTGGATTATTTTTTGTGGGGCTATGTTAAGGACAGAGATTGAGCCAATCGAATCGATTGCAGCCTTAAAACTCATAATCCGTGATGTGATTAACGAAATAGACCGGCCACTTTGCCAAAAAGTGATTAAAAACTTAGATGAAAGAATCGACATCTGTCAGCGTGGTCGTGGTGGAAATTTGCCAGATATTATTTTCCTTTCATAATTGCCAAACTTTTCTCTTCGTAATACAATAAGGCATGTGACATTTTGGCCTAGTTTTTTTTTTTTTTTTTTTTCTACTTTCTATCTATATTATTTGTTTTGTTTTGTTTTAGAAAACAAAGTTCTTATTGATAAACCCTTTATATCAAAAATGTATGTGATGAAAATAGATGTTTGTTCTGTGTCTGGGTGTAGTATGTGTATTATAAGTATGTATTTACGAAAAAAAAGTATATTAGTATTCTATCAGCTATTTGGTTCTATAATACCTGGTTATCTGGTATATCTGGTTTCTATAATACGAGCTAAGCTAAGCTACTAAGCTTTGCTTAGTATGGTCCTAGATGGCGCTTGAAAAAAAACACTTGACAAGATCGCTTTCAAAGCCTCTTAGAAAAATCATGAAAAGATAATAATATAACCTTTTTTTTTTTGAAAAGTTTTTGATATGTGTCAATAATTGCAGATATTCAGCAACGCGGAGGGATCATACAACGATCTGTGGTACATCACGTGGAACAAAATCGGAGAGTTTCTGCCTAATCTCAAAGAAGAACTGTTTCCGCAAGGTATGTGCTTTTTGCAAATTAGTAGCCAAAGTCAAAGTCAAAGACAAAATTGTTTATTGCACATTATGCTGCTTATGTAACTAAAATTACTAAGTTAATGACCCAAATGAGGGTATGGCAATTTAGTGTGGAGCGGTCCGATCTGTTTTTTGCGTGATTGCAAATTGATATTATATTATTATTGATAATAGCATTTTTTTATTAGCAAGGTTTTTAATTTATTTGCAAAACTATGTTCGTTTTCATCACTTTTTAAGTTGTCAGGTAATTTATTAAATATTTTAATAGCTTGCATGAGGACCACTACTCTGCATTTCTAATCTTGATTTTTGTATAGTTAGCGCCCTGTGGTTGTACCCGCTAACTTATGGGAATCTATACAAACCCCTCTTTCGGCTCAGTAAGTAAGTAAGAGATAAGTTTAGACCCTAGTCTTTTATAAGATTAATGTGTTGGCCTCACTGCGGCACAGACAAAGTAATGCTAGAGCTTCACCTGCGCCATGCCATTATTTAGTGCTGTATTTGATTCATTACGCAGATATGGCCGCGTGTTAGCGTGCTAATATGCTAGTGGCATAATAAACGTTGTTAGACGTTAAGAGTAGACAAGTTGGTCACTTCTCCATAGAAACGCGGTAGTATTACTACTCCACTATGTAATTTAGTAGGTCCAAGACTAAGTATTATATCGATTAACCTCTTCATTATCTAGGATTGTAAATTATTACGAAAGTAAAAAGTTAATAAACATTAAAGTTATAAGCCAGGAAACATCTTGTATTTTAGCTCAAATTTAACGCCACATTGGACGTAAATAAATAACATAAGGAATACGAAAACTCTATAATAATTTATCAAGCGGCATAGTTTAGTCCATAAACATTTCAAATAACTTAAGTTGGAATAAATTAACTCAGAGTTTATTCAACCACATTACTGCAGCCAAAGGTCGAAAAAAAAATGGGCGCTCATTTATCTTTCTTTCTCCCTTTCCCACAGTTTGATTGATGAAGAGAGCATGCTTTTTAGCCGCGCCCACCGATGAGTTCGAGCCGTCAACTTGTCGATCCTTAAGCGATCATCATCATCAACCCGGAGACGTCCACTGCTGAACGAAGGCCTCCCTCTTAGACCGCCACACTGTACGACAACCTACCATTTGCATCCACCGGTTGCCCGCGACTTGTACTATGTTGTCGGTCCACCTAGTGGGAGGCCGCGCCTACGCTGCGTCTTCCGGTTCGCGGTCGCCACTCAAGAACCTTTCTACCCAATCAGTTATCAGTTCTTCGAGCGATGTGACCTGCCCATTGCCACTTCAACTTCCAAACCTTGCGAGCTATGTCGGTGACTTTGGTTTGGTTAAGAGATAGTCAAAGTCAAATGATAGTGTGGCCACCCATGTAACGCATTGTTTAATGCATCATTTATTGCACGTTAATTATTCCGATACTTGGACGTAAAGCGTCACGCAGGTGAAGCCCTAGCATAACGTGCACGCTTGCCCAGAAGATCCATTTGTCTCTTTCTCTTCCAGTGAAGGACAACAGCAAGCCCGGGGCCGCGCTGCCGAGTCACATGCAGCCCCCGCTGCCTGCCTCCCTGCCTACGATCCTGCCCGCCTCGCCCAACAGTAACGCCCTTCCTAAGCCCACCCCCACGCTGGCACAAACACCGACATACGCACCAACACTACCCGCTCACTCGATATACCAAACATCACCAATATTGGTGCCAAATTCGAATAGTTTTGCTCAAAATTCTATGCAAGGTCCGTCATCGCCAATGTTTGTGCCAACGTTAGCCCATTCTCCGGTGAACATCACCCAAACCCCGCCGCAGTCGTCGCCGGCGCTGGTTGCGCCAACGCCTATAAGTGGGATGGTGCCGATTCGAAACCCGCTGTACGACCAACCGCCGCTGACGTCTTCTGTGCTCTTACAGCCGTTGAACGAGGTATGTTAAATCTTATTCTAAACTTCTATACTATTTGATCAAGCGAAGCGAGGGCTTCCGAGTCTAAGGGGACGAGTCGGTGTTTGTAGGTATATTTGTCCGACGATAACTTGCGAACCGTTGATCCGCTCTTTATGAAATTTGTAAGCAAGTAGGTGGTGTATAATTATCACGAGTCGCGAGGTCTCAGTTCGCTGCGAGCTACTAGTATTATAAAGACATAAAGTTTGTATTTGTTCGAGATAATCTTCAGTACCATTGAACTGACTTAGATAAAACCTTGCGCCAATAGAAAGGCCATATCTCCATTAAGTTCGAAGTACCAAACCTAATATAGATTATTCTCATTTCCAGATGAAATCGACACCAATCGGCATATCGTTCCAGCCGCAACCGATGCCGATACTATACCCACAAACTGACTTAAATTCAACCAAACCTGAGCCTTCTTCCCCCGCAATAGAGTCCAACACTGTACTAGACATCAACTACGATGAAAACATCATATCACCCGACAACTTAGAACAAGGAGAGCTATACGCCGAATATTTAACGAATCCGTACAACGAATCTAAAGAAATCAATCGAGAAGCGACCTTATATGAACCGCAGCAAGAGCTACATAATCCTTTACTAGCAGTTTTAGATAAACAGAAATCTTATAGTGCAAACGCGACTCCAATGCATAAGAATAAGGCTCAGTTTGGCTCAACTGATAACCTAAGGCAGGAGTCTAGTATTTTCAACTTTTCTAGCTATTTCGGGTCTGTTAATGAGAGAGGCGGTTCGGAAGTTTTCGATTCACTAATGTCTCAGGATGGATAGCCGACTGAGTGCGATATTGGAACGTGGTTGTAAAATTATAAGTGTTATTTTCCATTGCGTAGGTAATTTTTGTTTCTTGACGAATTGAAGGTCTTTTTGTTGGAAAAATTTAAGTCCGCTGCATTATATGAGTGCTTCGCGTTCTACAACACGGCTAGCCATAATGTAATTGAGCGGGTCATGATCCGCCGCTTTGGCAATATTTAGTTCAAATTTTGGGCACTCGCGGCGCTTTGGCGCTTAAATAACCTTTTTACACTTACAAATACACTTTTTGTTTGCCTGTACTGACTTACCAAGTGCCCTTTTTGAACATCTAATTGTATTTTTGACTGAATACCATATTAGTTTGTTAATATGGTAAGCATTTTGCATTGTTTGCAATTTATTACAATTCGGCTAAATATAGGCCGCAGTATTGTAGAACGTATCGCAATGACCATCCGCCTAAACGTTCATCCGCAGTATTACAGAACGGCTCGGTTTTGTAAAATGGCTAGCCGTACGGCGAATTCTACAATTCGGTTGCGACATTATATACAGCGTGGTGCTACTGTGCCGACATTAAATTAAGACATGTGTAGGGTTAATGATCAGTAACCATAAAAAAAACAGATGTTCCATACATTTTGTCCAACGTCGACGAACTTTTTGTATGGAACATTACATATTTTTTTCGCGTCTTTTTTTCAGTATTTTTATCGTTACTTATCATTAACCCTACACGTCATCATCATCATCATCATCATCAGCCCGGGGACGTCCACTGCGGAACGAAGGCCTCCCCCTTAGACCGCCACACTGTACGACAACCTGCCATTTGCATCCACCGGTTGCCCGCGACTTTTACAATGTCGTCGGTCTACCTATATATATAGTGGGAGGCCGCGCCTACGCTGCGTAGGACGGTTCGCGGAACCCTACACGTGTGTTAATTTAATGTCGCCAAAGTAGCACCACGCTGTACAACCACTGACCAATAAAAGAATACTTATTTGCTTGTAAAAAATCTGACATTATCAGTTTTGTCTAGAAACCTATGGTAGCTCAAGTGTTAAGCTATGTCGAAAAGTCTATTCGTGGTATTTTAATTTGTTGACTACATGAGACTTACATTATTATTATTGTTTCAATCGAATTACCTGCACTATTATTACTCAATTTGCTAGACAAAATTCAGTCTTATATTGTCGGCATATGTGATGTTATCGAGCAAACCTTTAATTGTTGACTATATGCAATGGTATTGATGAAGTTTGTTCAGTTTCATAGTCTAATTCTAAGTTTGTCTATGTTTTTAGTCAGATGTAACTGACCAATGAAACACAGGTAACTTGTAACTTACTTCTTGGTAGTTTTTAAAGCAAGTGAAGGATAGTTATGATAATTACTATGGGATAGAATGGATGGATGGAGAGGATTTTTTAGGTATAGCCCAGGAAAATTAGGGGTTGACCTAGAATAAAATAAAATAGCTTTTTGTTTACTACGTATTATATATGCCTAACCAATATTACGCATAAAAAGTGGGAATTTTAAATTTTGCCTTTTTTAAGTAAATAAGAATGTTCACACATTAAGATTTTCAGCTTTTAATATTCTCTTTTAAAAGCATAAAATTCGTGTTAAAATATTATTTCGATACGCCAATTAGTTTCCGAGATAGTATGAATCTTTGAAACTAATTGGCGTTTTCAAAATAAGCTCCAGACACTAATTTGCGCAGGCTGGCCCTCGCCGCGTGTGACGTCATCATACAATTCGCACAATTTGTCGCACACTGGCCTTGTATGGTTCACTACGAACCGTTACCTTCGACCGTGATTCACTACTACTTCGTTTCAATATTCCAAGGTCATATTTGCTTAATTTTTTTTTACTGATTGTTCGTCAGCAAATAAAAACAAAGCCAACTGAATAATTTAATATTTTTATTCGCAAGAACCGCCATACTAAGTCTCGTAGATTGACTGGGCTAGTAATCAAACCAGAGACGGAAACTTTTTCCTTACTGTATTATATCAAGTTAATGATTGAATTGAATCGTCTTATTTTGTCGTACTAGAGGTGTTGCTAGTATTTAAAACTAATTGCGATAGTCGCACAACGAATGGCCCAATCGCCCTTCTAGGGCAGTGTCAATCATTGACTGATTACGCTATGCTTGTACAATAGTCGCGACCCTATTCATTTTATCTCCTGTTCTCCAAACTGTAACTTAATTGTTTAAGAGTTCTTACCGATTCTCTATACAAAAAAAAAACTAACGTATTCCACTATTTTCTTACTGGATAATGCCTCTAAAACAATATTTTTTTATACATCTAGGTCTACTGGAGACGTGTCTCTGACATTTCCAATTTTTCAGCAACTAATTGCTAAAGAAAATATAACGCTCTAAAGATTACTATGAAAATATTTAAAGGGTTATTATTTATTTTAGCAATTAGTTGCTGAAAAAAATTATATGACAAGAGACATGTCTACAGTGTCTACTGTAGACATGTCTCTTGTCATATAATTTTTTTCAGCAGACTTTATAAAAAAATATGTTCTAGAGGCATTATACAGGAAGGAAATAGGGGGATAGGTACGTTTGCATAGAAAATCGCTCACCAGATTCTCTCTAGTTTTTCTATTCTTTGCTCAGGGGGTCTAAAATGGCCGCATTAAGCAATTCCCGAAAAGCAGACCATCTTATGAATTCTTAGCAGAATGAATTGTAAAAAGTTGCTCGCGAGTAACTTCTAACGAATCTGTTATTTGACTTTACGCAATTCATCTTTCATCGACCATTTTACGACTTTCTATAGAAAACTGTCAAACGAATGAATTCCGTAATAGAATCAATTGCAAAATCATAGTATGAATTGGCGCTTAAGTAACCGTTTTACGATTTGCTAAATGAATCATCAAAGGCATATGAATGCATAATTGCTAAACGCGACCATTTTAGCGCCCCTGGACGTCCATTGAGTAATTATGGCGCCAGTATCGGTATTTTTGGTAAGTTACAAGTTTTCCTGTGTTTTAAAGTTTTCGATTCTTAACGGCCTATTTTATCTATTTATTTTTGATGTTTTTATTGTTTTCTTTGTACATACATTCCAGGCCTGATGTATTTCATAAAAATATTTATATTTCGTTGCTTGGCTAGTTCGTCTCTTTTAGTGTATTTTTAAGTATTGAAATATCAGGGTTCACTATCTATCCTCGGCTGTCGAAGGAGCATACAATCCAGATAATTTAGAAAGGCGTGCGTTTTCTGTAACGTATGTAAGTGCCTTTTTAAATTGTCAGAATTATACGTTTTCAGTCGGGGTAACTAAAGAAGTTATCGTATTATAGACACGTAGGAGAGAACATGTAATATATTATGTAATTAAATATGAGTTTTGTATAGAGAGTTATATATAAAATAAAATATCCTAATCCATGTATTATATCGTTATTGAACTAATAAACGTATGTAACAGACGGAAGTGTTTTAGTAAAACAACATTGTTTCAAAAACAACGGTTTATTATACAATATTTACATTTTGTACATCGATACCTTCACAGAAGGCAAATCATTTCGAACCCGATTTTTATTATATATTCACTTTACAAAGTTGTCAAATATTTACATTGTCATTATTATGTATCCATCCGTCATTCTGCGGTCAATAAAATACACTTATAAAAATCGGGTTTCACACTCAACACCCACACAGTCTTCAAGACCCACACATTCCGGTTTCCGACACGTAAACTCAATTCATTGTTGTTTTGTTATGTACATGTCACCGGATTTTTGCATCATAGCACCCACATTCGGTTACAGAGTTCACTTTCTTCAACAGGCGTAGACACATGCACTTCGTATTTAATATCTACAACACAGAGCACAGATGGTATCCGATAAGCCTTATATCACACTCGCGAAACGTGTAACGGTCTCTTGTAGTACGGGTGTTGGGGACGGAGTAAGGGCGGGGCACAGCACGGAGTTTTCTTTGGGGGGCACAGCGCTCTTCGCCACACGAGCGCGGATTTGCGCGACCAGGCCCACGCGCCTGCCGCGATACCGCACGACAAACACAAGCAGAGGGACACTCGCGTCCCGGCTCCGGCTTTGGCTTCTAGCACTCGTGCTGCAGCGCTCGCCGCCGCCAGCGTGAGGTACAGCGCGCCCGCGGCCGCGGCGCGCGCGGCCAGCCGGCCCACCCGGCGCGCGCCGCTCGTGCCCAGCGCGCGCCGCACGCGGGCCACGCCGGGGGTGGCCGCCGCCGCCAGCGCCGCCGCGGCGCACAGCAGCGCCCCGCGCGGCACGCCCACCAGCGCGCCCGCCGCGCCGTCCGCCACGCCGCACGCGCCCGTCACCTCGTCCTCCGCCACGTGCCTCAGCGCCAGCGCGGCGGCGGTCCACGCCCCCGCCCAGCCCCACGCCACGGCGTGCAGGTACGCCGCCGCCCGCTCCAGCGCCTCCGTCGACCACTCGCTGGCCGCCGTCAGGTACCACGAGACGCAAGCGTTCGCGAGCCACGCGTCCGCCGCCAGCGTGAAGTAGTACGTCAGCGAGAAGAAGGCCACGCACGTGGGAGGCGCTTCGCCGGTGCAGACGTCGGTCCCGCGCGCGCCCAGCCAGCCTCGGCCCACGTGGGCCAGCGCGACCGCCGCGTGGCACGCCGCCATCCAGACGGCCGGGCGCTCCGGGTACCGGTACCGCGCCGGTTCCGCGCAGAACGTCAGCAGCGCGAACGACGTGGACGCGAGGGAGAGCCACGCGAGCGCGGTGATCCACGCTTCGGCGGCGTGCTTTTCCTCCGCGCTGTGTGTCGCGTGCTCCGGGCAGCCGGGGCGGCAGTCCCCGGCGGGCGGGCAGGGCGGCGCGCGGTCGGGCCAGCGCGCGGGGGCGGCGGGCGCGGGCGGCGGCTCGGGCTCCGAGTCGGTGGCGTTGGGCGGGCGCATGCAGAGCCGGCGGTCGGGGCGCAGCGGGAAGGCGGCGCAGTCGAGCGCGCCGGGCGGCAGGCGCGCGCGGCACTCCTCCGCCACGGCGTCGCACACGGCGCGGCACGCCGACACGGCGCCGGAAACCTCCTCCGAGCACAGCGGCGCGAACGCGGAGCACACCACGAACCGCAGGTGCACCGAGCACCCGCTCGACACCACCTCTGCCAGCGACGCCATCTGGAATGAAAGAGAGATCCGCTTAGAACACAGATAAGTACTTGGATACATTTTTACGTTGGTCAGATTCAATCTAGCGTTACACATATTTGATAGTAGTTTTCCCAACGGTTCGACAAATAGAAATTAACTCCAATTACGCCGGAGCGCAGTTTAATTCCTTGGCGACATTCTGGCCCACCGAAACAAACACGACGACGTTTCTCAGCAGAACAAAAAGCCAGTCGCGAGACAATGGCAAGGTCGCGCTCGGAGACGCGTTTTTGTCGAGACGGATGTCACGCAACCCGGCGACGCGACGTTTACCGGTCGAGGGTTGTTTTGTTTCTTAATTAGACCCCAATTTTACAAAGCATAAAAAAACTAAACTAAATTCAGCCCAGCTAAACTTTCAGATTCAGTAGATACAACATAAATAATTCGCAAAAAATAATTGGTCTTTCCTGCATAAGTACTTGTTTTAATCACTTTAAACAGTATCAAAACGATAGATATTTAATCAAACAATGCCATCACGAGAAATAATACTTTACATAATTTTAAGGAAACGCAAAACCATTATCTCAAATTGTTCTAAAAACTGTGCTAAATACCAAACATTGCGAGGATCGGCAAATAATTCATAATAACAGATGTTATCTATAAGTAGGTACGATCTTGCCTGATACTATATCGACGTTTGTTTATTGTTAAATCTTTTACATCTACGAATCCAAACGTATCTCTCTAAGACCTGTTCTTGAATGAACATGATCGGTTTTTCGACAAATGTGTTCTAAGAAAAAATCAAAGTATGAGTAGCCTTCTTCACTCGAATTCGGGTTAATCGACAAACCTAGGCTTGATAAGAACCATGTTTAGATAATGTGATACAATTCTGATAACAATCATTGTGATAATATAGCTGTTATCTTACACGCAGATCAGAGAAGTCGGGTATCACAAGCATCATATAATCAGATGAAATATTGGCCTTGAGAATTTGCAATTGACGCAAATATATCGAAATATAAACTTTGGGTACACTAGAAATTATAGTTTCTGTGGACGAAATAAATCTAGAGATTTTCTATTATATTTCAATTCGCATCAATGCAATAGGAAATGCAATATTTTAGTGACAGACAGACATCAGCCAGATTACGTCTACTGCTGGACGAAGACCTCCCCCTTAATACGGGAGGTGGGTGCCATAATAGCTTGAGGATCGCAGAATGCTCACCACCGTTAACCGATAGGACGCTGCTGCCCGTCCTCCGGTGGTTCTGGATGCATATTTTAGTGTGTCATAAACTAATTGAAAAGCATTCGTCTGAACTATAGAAATATGTATTTTCGATTTGACATGAACATAACACAACGTTTGATTGAAATTCATAAAATTAGAGGGGAGAGAAAGGATTGATGACGAACGGCTAAGGCAAACTGGACTGACCTATAGCAACATTGACATAATATGATTTGAAAAAAACAAAAAACAAAAAAAAATAAAAAAAAAAACTAATTTGAATAAAACAAAAATGTAAATAAAACAAAAATGTAAATAATATGATTTGCTTGGCAACTTTATCAAAAGATACTTGGCATGGCAACAAATAAATTTTCACAATGTCACATGCCTTTAGTACCACTAGGCCACCTGCATATGAGAAAATTCCTAAGCCTCTTCTTCAGGTTACTAATCAGAACTATTTACGATAGTGGCGCCCTTAATTCAAATTCAAAATTCAAAATTATTTATTTCAGACAACAAGGGTCCAGGTTGTTAGTAAAAGAAACTTAGTATCTAATATATTAGTAAAAATTTAGTTATAGTGTTATCTAGTTCTTACAATCTACTAATACACCATATATTTGCGAGGCATTCCTTGCGGGATCATTGTCCGCACGAAATGCCGGCGCAATGGTGCATAAAAGTCCTCCGCTATGGCTTTCAGGATTCTGTTGTTACTTCCTCGCACTCTCGCCATCAATGACGCCACTTTTTTTCTAACAATGGCATAAAAACCATCGGTATGCGACTGTGCGAACACAGTGGAGGCACTACAAAATGAAATGAAATGAAATGAAATGAAAAATGAAATGAAATTTATTAGACATCAACAAACGTTACAAAAGCGAGGAAGTCTCAACATCATCCTGAAGACATTGTTGTATTGGACGCGCAGGGCGTCCATCGATTTTTGGGAACAGCAGAACCACAAACTACCCGTGTACAGAACCTGGCAGTACGCCTTAAACAACGTAATTTTCACCTGATCCGTACATCGGGCGAATCTACGGGCCAGCATATTCCCGCGAACCGCCAACGCCCTACGCTCCCGTTCAACATCGGCATCATCTTTAAGGTCATCAGTAAGTATGTGCCCGAGGTATTTGAACCGGAATACGCGGTTTAAGCTCACGCCATTTAGGGTAATTGAAGGTATTACATCTGGACCTTTACCGATGGCCCTAAAGACCATGTACTCGTTTTTTTTTACATTATATAGAAGTCCATGTGATGCGGCATAGGTCTCACAAACTCGTAACATCTCTCCGATAGCTCTTGCAGTCGGCCCCAGCAGCACCATATCATCCGCGTAGCTGATGTTGTTTACACAAACCCCCCCCACGCGGCACCCGACACGCATGCTGCTGAGCTCGACCACAAGATCATTAACATACAGGTTAAAGAGCTTTGGAGACGACAAACCCCCCTGTCTCACACCACACTCCAACCTTAGTAATCTCTACTCTTTTTTTGTCAAGCTGTGTCAAAGGTGTTAACTAATTAATCCATTCCACATCCAGGTGACTACTACACTAAGTACCACTGACACAGCTAAATTACCGCTGCTAAATAGATGACATAAAAAAAAGTTAATAGGGAATTGATTGTGACATAAATAAATAATTTGTAATAATATTACCCAATAATTATATGACCAGAAATGTAAAATCGATGTAGTAGTAGTAGTTTTTATTTATTTGATTAATTAATCCTTTTATCATGAGTGTGTATTTCTAAAATTATGAAGTTAGTTTAAGCAATAAATTGAACAAAGAAGTAACCGCGAAACTCGGCTACTGAGCGTCTTGCTTGCAGTTGCAGCGGTAAGCGAGTGCTCATTACTGGATCTTGTCTTGTAACTCGAGTGTCAGAACAAAATACTGTCGGCGTTTAACCTTCGCCATACAATGTTGGCCTGGCACATTTATGTGCACATACACCTACTTACTACCTATACATCATGGTAGTTATAATCGTTTTGTATGGGGTCTACAGTCCGTGGGTCTACTTACGTACAGCACTCATATATTTTAGTAGGAATGATGGTAAGATGGTACGTATCAAGGATTTAATTAGAGAGGGGCCCGATATTTATTTTTTTTGATCAAATTTTTCATACATATGTATGGCTAATACTAATTTCGAATGTTACTTATAAGGTTTGTTACATTGAAATTGTGCGACCCTATACAGAAACATGGAATACATAGTCAATTTATGAAGCTCGTTGGATATATTGTTTTATAAGGTTGCCAGGCTTTTTTTTTTTAATTTAATTGACGGCGTGGCTGTAGAGACATTAATATTATACGCCTAGCCTAAAATGGGACCTGGCTCTCAAGTAAGGCTTCCGGAACACATCGGGGGCTTGACGACAGATTATAGCATTTAGAAAGTCCCAACTAACAAATTTGTCGTATAATCAAGTGCTAAAACGATTATGGAGTGGTACTTGTGATCACCAGAACCACGTAGGGCTTTCGCTTTTCTGTGACCAGAACCGCTCTAACGAGGAAATGTACGATTAATTTGTCTCGCTTCGACACTTTCACTCCACAGCCAGAAGACGTCCACTACTGGACGAAGGCCTATCTCCCTTACTAGGGAGGGGTTGCCATAATCCCCACGCTTGGCAGGCGGCTTGAGGATCGCAGAGTGTTACCTTAACTAAGAGATAGCTGCTGCCCATCCTCCGGTGGTTCTGGATGCAGTTTTAGGACATACCCAGGTCCGACAATTCGACACTTTGATATCGAGAAATTATAAGATTAGCAACAACTTCATTCAAACACTAACTTAATTAATACAATTTAATTAAAACTGTTTGAGAAATTTGGCATCTAAGGGAGAGCCTTATGTAGCTTAATTGGCAAAGCACTTGGGACATAGAAACTGCTCGTATGCAGTTTCGAGTCCAGCTGGAGGTCATAATTTTTCTTCCTGTTTAGGCTTTAAAACATACAACTTAATTATTTTTTTAATCATTCATCATCATCTTTATCAACCAGGTATTCCAAATGTTGACAGAGATATTGTGCAGTTTTGTTACCTACTACAGAGATAATCATCATAATCATCAACAACAAATTATATATCGTTACTAAGTCTTTTCTTTAGCACACCATCCTCCTCGATCCTGTACTAGTCTCGTCCAGTGCTTGTAAGAATATTCCTCGTCATCATCCTCACAGAGACGACCACTACTGAACAAACGCGTCCTCCTTAGACAGCCACACTGTACGACATAGCCTGCCACTTGCATGCACCGGTTGTTCGCGACTTTCACAATGTCGTCGGTTCACCTAATGGTAAATTTAGGAAGCCTACCTACGCTGCGCCTTTCGGTTCGTGGTCGTCACTCAAGAACCTTTCTTCCCGGCCAGCGGCTCTGTATGAATATTAGTTGGGGTTAAATGACAGCCTCAATTTGTCCCTGTACACGGCTCTGTTTTTAGAGGAGCCGCAGAGAAAGGTATACGTTTAATGTTCTCGGCCATTGTAGTGGGATAATTGAGGCTCGCAGCAAAAAACTCATTTCATGGAACGACCTTGCAGGCTGCCGTGAGCCACCGACCGGCCAATTTGTAAGCTACCGACAATGAGTATAAAATTAAAAACGTATTTTGTGCAAGAAAAAGACTGAATGGAACTTTTGTAATATACCTAGTTTTTATTAAGCTTTTGTCATTATTTAATAGATTTAGATTATAATAATACTTCACGAAATCTAATTGTACAATAAAAATGTTAAAAATAACTATCTAATGGCAGGTTGGTATGGGGCTATAAAGTATACAGGGTCGTCTTTAATTGACCGACCACTACTAAAACGCATTAAAAATACGCATACTTATTTAAAAATCTTTGGTTTAGGTATTTTCGTTTTTGATTGATTGATTAATTCTTTATTGTTCACACCAAGAATTACACAAAAATAATTTAATAAACTTAAATATTGGAACAAGTGGCGGCCTTATTGCTAAAAGCAATCTCTTCCAGGCAACCTTTGGATGGAGAGGATTTCTAGAATGCATAGAAGACGTTTTTGGTAAGGAATAAAGACAGAAATGTCGAAATATGAAAATAAGCTGGTAGGTACCTATTATTTAAATTGTCGAGAAGCGGCCTGGAAACGAAGAATTAAAAATGACCCTGTATTGTAATTATCAAGAACTTACAAATGCGAATAATAAAAGTGCAAGTACTAAATATATCTAAAATTCTGACTGTGTAGTAATAACTTTAAAAGAAATTGATGTTGACTATTTATGAATAAAACATTATGAAATAGCGATACGAAAATATAAATTTAATAATCTGATACGTAAAATTCAAAATGAAAGAGATCAATTTGCTCTAATAGCTCGACGTGTTTACAACTTCTATACATCTCTTTCATATTCTAATGTTGGACTATTCGGTCAGTCCAGTAGGTATGGCAATACATTATAATCAGAGATATTCTTTGATCGCAGTTCAAAGAGGCATTTCTTTGATGTGAAGCCGGTAATAAACTGACACGGAGAAGCATCTAATAGAAGAATTAAACGCTATTTGAAGATACCATTAGTATTTGCGAGGTATGGAATTGTTAATAGTTTTCTTTTTAATAACGTTTCTATATTATTTCACTCACGAGCTCTATGGCTCGGTTGCAGTAGTTGGTTTGCTTTAGGATGCAAGAGGTTCAAGGCTCAATTCCCTTGCTGGAGAGATATTTTAATACTAATCGGAATTTGGTCTTGAAGTCAATTGACTTCAATTTGTGTCTTTTTGTGTGTTATGAAGCTCCCGGGTACCAGGGGCCGTACCGTGAACTGCCTATAGCGGGACCGAATACGCTCAGCTGCCGACGCTGCGCGACTGTGAATTTTATCGCCTCGCAATAAGGTTCGCGGTCGCGCAGTGTCGGCAGCTAAACCTATTCGGTCCCGCTATAAGCAGTTCACGGTACGGCCCCTGAAATCTTAATTCTGAGCTATATATGTGAACGTGAAATGTTTTACAAATCTATCAGTTATATTCACATCACATCAACAGCCGGAAGACTTCCACTGCTGGACGAAAGCCTCCCCCTAATAGGGAGAGGTTGCCATAATCCCCACGCTTGGCAGGCGGCTTGGGGATCGCAGCGTGTTACCACCGGTAACTAAGAGGACGCTGCTGCCCGTCCTCCGGCGGTTCTGGATGCAGTTTTAGGACATACCCAGATCCACCAGTTCTACTATTGTAGGTAAATTAGTTTTCGTTGTCGTTAAACACATTTTTATTGATACCAAGAAATTACGAGCATTTAAATCCATAAATTCAAACTAAACATAAAATCCAACTTGCATCATAACTAAGACACTTTTTCTTGCATTCGAAAAGAAACGCAAACTACGTTTATTTAGAATTAAGTTATCAAATACAGTTTAGCAAAAAAAGTAACAACAACATCAATGCAACCATCCTTATTTAACGTTCCGGATTAACTAAACGCAACAAACAATTTTACCTGCGTCTATCCTATTAGACAGCTATTAGAGGACGGTAGATCGCACTCTAACTGAAGTATTTTAGAGTATTTTATTTTTTTGTCGAGCAAACGTTTCGTTTTATCCTACAGTTTACAATGGTGAGCAAATACGGCTGTTTGCGCCCGGAAAGGTTTAAGCCGGCACCACTTAAGATGTTTTAAGGCTGAACTGTTATTTGATATAGCTAGTTTGTTGTGTCACGTCCGTTGAAGTTTTTTATACGCATGTACTTCATTATTTTGCTGTTATCTATAGCTATAAAAATGTATAGTCAGTTGTAAAGTTATCAAGTGAGTGAGTTAGTTGTGTTGTTAAGTTGTGTTGTGTTCTATCTTTCATATGACTCAACATTCGATACATATTGAAATTCGATAGGTACATAAACGTTTAAAATAAACTAGAAATTACTTTCCTTGGACAGAAGTACTGAAACTAAACTTATCATTGCTGTGAATAGGTAGGTGCGTAGTACATAATATCTTATTGGTACATAGGAATATTTTATAAAGGTGATAAGACCACAACCCATCACACAAGCAAGGTGTGAGATGGCAAATTCACAAACTTACGACCTAAAGCGAAAGAGAAAAGCTATGCAATTCATTTCTTTACCAGACTTAAGCAAACCTTAGGGTGTTTTCTTTGATCGATACGCCAGTAGTAAAGGATTTATATTCCTTAAGCCTAAGCAAATTCTAAAACTCGAACAAAATATCGTAGCTTTGGTGGTGAAGAGAAGTACGTGCAAAACAATGATTAAAACGAACACCAGTTAAATTACATTATTTTTTATTTTAACTAATAAACAAGACGCATATTTTGCTAATTTAATGCGACACCAATCTTATTAAAATGAAATTTACTGTTTGGAAGTTATTGACAATTTTTTTTTTGTATTGGTAGGACCCTACTGCAGAGTCTGTCTGGGGAAGTACCACACCTTTGCCAATTATCCAACCACCAAACAGTAATGTGCAAGAATTACTGTTCCGGTATGTTACCAGAGAAATTACTGGGTATGAAGAGATTTATTAACATTTAATATCTCAGGGTGACGAGCGCAGTGCAGTGCGGCGCAGGATTCTGGCACTGCTGCTGTTAGTGGCAGGTGTGACGCGTACCACCAGGCGAACGCCTTGCTCGTCTCGTCACTTGATTGTATAAAAAAAATATATTTAACTGCTCTACTTAATTGCTCTATATTTATCTCGAAACTTAATAATGTGCGAGTTGACTCTCTTGACCACCAAAGCGACGATATGTAAAGCACGCCTTCTATCATGCCAAGTGCAATATTCTAATGCTACGTTTTAATGTAATAGGGAGAATTATGTTGTTATATGTGAACTTAAAATTTTGTGAATCCTCAGTTCCTAATGCGCCCAAGCAGGTTTTCTCTAGAATTAATATATTAATACCATTGCATTGCAGCAAACATTTGCCCACATAAAGTGGTATCGGATGTTTTTGGATCACATACAAGGGTTTCTATTGATACAGAACACAACATTTCTATCTGCTGTTGACTTTTCAAGAATCGACCTTATGATTCAAACTTTATGGTTCGTAAACTCCGTGAAATATGAGCTAAGTATGTTAGATGGTATTTACTTGAGAATTCTGTTTACTTTAGCCGTTCCATTGAGTTCTTAGGAGTGGTATTATTTATTTGCTTCGGTAAACATTCGCTTCAAAAGGCGCCGATTGATAGATGACATCATGAAAGGAATATTTTTGGGCAAGTACTTCGGCGTTCGACATAAAAAAGCTTTTGGGAGTAAGTCGACTAAAAATTTGTAGTAGGACTGTCGTACAAGAAACAGCTAATTACGAAAATTTCAAAAGTATAGAAATAGAACGGCATCATCGTTTTGACGTTTTCGTTTTTTCCAAATTCTTACAATTTGGTACCTACTTAAGTATATACTTAGATGAATTAACGAGCTCCCCATGCGACATAAAAAGGGACCCGTAAATAGTGGAACTGCATGGGTATGTCCTAAAACTGCACCCAGATCCACCGAACGACGTGCAGCAGCGTGCGTTAACGGTGGTGAGCATTCTGTGATCCCCAAGCCGCCTGCTAAGCGTGGGGATTATATCAACCTCTAAATTTCGCCCTTTAAATTAAAGGCCCTTTGTCCAGCGGTGGATGTCTTTTCGCTGATGATGTGATGTGAGGTATAATTAGCTCATGTATTATGATACAAGAACAGTAAGTTGGTTTTTTAAAACTTGTTAGTCTCGTAACGATGGTCCACCGTCGTCTAGAAAACTTGTAGAGTTTTATCGATGAAGTCTATGAAATTAAAGTTCACTGCATCGTCTACTGCTTAGTATATGCGTGCTAGATGGGTTGGGTATATTGTCTCGGGAATGCAAATAAGTAGTTATCACAATACTTATTAGTATTTTTTGGGATAGTTATAACGTCTCTTTTCTAAAATAAGATAAATCGATTCACATAAGTTTATTTCCAACAACTTAAAAGATCCCACACGGTGAAGAGATAAAATGCTTTCCTTCCAAAAAGATCACAAGTTCTCATTTTAAACATTTTCTACAACAAAGGGATTCGAGTCGGGTGACAAAAAATTAATTGCCGAGTTTATCCGAAAATAACCGAAGCGCGGGCGCATCTTTGATGTCGGCGGAGATCGGGACGGTGCAGTTGTGATGGGCCATGTACTGCGTCACGGGACGATGGGAGGAATAATTACTACGGGCGAGAATCTACCGGGGCTGTTTTTTTATGCAATAGATTGACGAGAGGAGAGAGACGTTCGGCTATAAGCATCACGCCTGCCCATAACAGTAGCATTGCTATAATGTATTGTGAACTTGCGAACAAAATGCTGCGCCGCACTGCACTGCGCTCGTCACCCTGAGATATTGATAAGTTCGTTATGACAACACAGGACTTTTCCTAACAATATTTTGTAGGTAATTAAGAGTATTAAAGTGTCTTTCGCTTGTCTCTCTCTTATGACCCGACCAGTTCTCAAAATACCTAGAGCTCTAGAATTTTACACATTTGCAATAGAATTTTTATGGTTGGCCACCGCGCAAACAAACGTTTTTTCTGTGAACGAATCGCGATTTAAAACTCTAGAACCTTCGCAGAAAGGCCATTCCTCGTAAAGCGGGTTGTAAATGTCTAACTTTTGCAAGGTTTAAATTTAAAAAGAAACAAAACACTAATGAAAGCCATTAAACTTTTGTAAACTTCATTCTTGGAGGATCTAGCTCTCTCTCTCTCCGATAAATGACTCAGCTCTATTTTGATCGTTGGTGCATTCGCGGATTCCGGAAAATTGAGTTCTTTCTCATGAAATTTTTAATGTTTTTAGTCCTTAGATATAAATATGTATATACTAAAGATATGTCAGCTAGAAAACTACTCAATAATTTTATTTAGAGTCATGAAAATATGTAATATTTTTTTCGATTAAAAATTGACAAAGGAAGTCTTCTGTTGTCTGTACACCACTTGTACGTAAGATAGCGCCATCACCAAATCTAATGCATCAACCACAAGTTATTTCAAGCGACCAAACACCCCAATAAACATAGCTAGTAACTGTTATTGAATCTGCGCTATAAGGCGACATCTAACGCACCGATATAGCCCCTTTATGACTGCATCAAAGCACGGCTTTGTATGGCTTAAACGGTTTATTCAACAACAAACTTATCCACGAGTGTGACGGTAGCGTAGTGAGGAACTGTCGCAAGATTCTTTAAGGATTTACTGTTATCTTAGACTAATAGGTTTTTGATGCGGATTTTTTTTCCCCAATCCTTGTGCAGAAATTATTGACTGGGTCTGGAAAAGTTCCCAATAATATTTTTTTTCCATACTATCAAGTGACGTTCGCCTGGTTGTAAGTCACGCCTGCCACTAACAGTAGCAGTGCCAAAATTGTTAACTTGCGAACACAATCCTGCGCCGTACTGTCCTGCGCTCGTCGGCCTGAGATATTAGATGTAAAATCTCTTCAACTCAGTAATTTCTCTGGTAACATTGCCTTTCAAACTGGAACACAGTAATGCTTGCACACTACTGCTTGACGGTTGAATAACTGGCAAAGGTGTGGTACTTCCCCAGGCGGACTCTGCAGTAGAGTCCTACCACTACAATGCACTACAACCCTATTCGCAACTAGGCCGATTGGTATGCCTGTTTGTCTTTATGGTGCTAAATTGCCAATAAAGTGTACTTTTACGTATCCTATGTTTTTCATTATTATAATTGAGTCGTTGAAGCAACAGGGGTAGTAAACCGAGTATCTAGAGCATCAGCACGTCATCTTTACTGGTTCTCTGCCAGTCTCAGCGATGGCACCCGTCGTCGTGCCGTGCCGTGACGTTTAAGATAATCAGCAAAGTCTGCCCGGTAGTCGCAGAGCCGCTTTACGTTTCGCGGACACTACTATGTAAACTACTGCAGTGTAGTATCTGAATAAATCTACAGATTTTTTCCTAAAACTCGAATGTTGAATGTACAATGTCGTCTTACAATATTTACGGAGCGGTTCTGGGCTTCACTCGCACTGAAGTTATTTATCACTTCATTAGGCTCAGCCCTTTGATGTACCTACTCTGTTATACCTACCTACTCTACCGATATCAGAGCTAGGGGTGTCACACAGCTGCCAACGACTATAAATTATCCTAGATTAAGATTAGATAGATTAAGAGGACCTTGGGTCCATCAACCCTCGTAGGGGACCTGGGTATGTTATTAAACTGCAACCAGACACACCGGAGGACGGGCAGCAGCGTCCTCTCGGTTAACGGTGGTGACCATTGTGCGATCCCCAAGCCGCCTGCCAAGCGTGAGGATTATGGCAACACCCCTCTATTAAGAGGGAGGCCTTCGTTCAGCAGTGGGCGTTTTATGGCTGATGACAAGATTTAGTAAGTGTACTTATATCATAGGTTCTGTCAGAAACTGTTAACTGCATTTTCGTTTAACATCAAGCGAGATGGCAATGGACGTGGAGTGGTGGGTGGGTGTATGAATGCAAGACTACAATCCACAAAAATATATTTTTGGAAGCAAAAAGTTTTTATCATATCAAGGAATGAATAATATTAGACTTCTGGTTATATCTTTGAATTCTTTCTAACCAGTTTACTATTGTGCACATAACAGCCCGTTAAAAGGGCGCGTGGAGTTTTTTCAAAAGATTGGTTAAAATAAGTAAATAGCAAATACGCAACCAAAAAAACAAAAAAATTACAAAATAAATACAAAATAAACACATTACATTCCAATTACATTAATACAAAATATATTATATATATATATATATATAAATAATAATAAATAAATAATAAAAATATAATAAAAAATAAAATAATATAATAATAATATATTTTTAATATATTTTATTATATTATATTTTATTATTGTTAATTACATTTCTTTCTTTCTTTCTTTCTTTCTTTCAACAGCTTAAAAGCACTTACTAAACCCTATTAGTATAAGTACATAATATACTGACTGACTTTTTATACCGAAAAATTTACATATCAGTAGAGGCTCATAGAGGCACTACTCAGTATATCTACTACTTGGATCCAGTAAAAATATAACTGCAAATAATAGTATAGTAATCGATACTAAGAGAGGGCATTTTTTCGTGGAGGTCTGAAATTTTAAAGTTCTAGCTACACGATTCACGTGTCGTATTCCGCTTAGAGGCACCCCTAACATCTCTAGTGACTACAACGTAATCGGCAGCGCACATGAAAGCCGCCGCTGTGTAAACATGCGCCGGCGCACTGGAGGCAACTCTCGCGTTACGCTGGTTTATTTGGATTATCGGCAGAATGCTCGCGTCGCGGCGCCCTGATTTCAATAACAGTTTCTACTGTTTAGTTTGTAGGTAGTCGTGGATCGAATTATGTTGGTTTGTGGGAACTTTTCGATTGCGCTGTAAAGGTGAAATTGCATATCGTAGGTATAATGATTATTTCACATATGATGTGCAATTTAACAGCCTGGCAATACCTAATGTGTTCCGGAAGTGTCACTTGAGAGGTATTCTCATTCCAAGTTTCATGTCATATGATTGCTATTTTCGACCAACCGCACGTCTCTGAACCGAGCTCGTTAACTATAAGAACAAGATCATTTTGATATAATATACGAGTACTCACTCATCAGACAGAATACGACCACTGCTGGACGAAGGCCTCCCCTTTAATAGAAAGGGGTTGCCATAATCCCCACGCTTGGCAGGCGGCTTGGGGATCACATAATGCTCACCACTGTTAGCTAAGAGGACGCTGCTGCACGTCCTCCGGTGGTTCTGGATGCATTTTTGGGACATACCCAGGTCCCAATTTATTCTGCCTCTATAGAGCGTTTAGAGATATAGGTTTTATTTTATTTATTATTTATTTACACTGCAATTCTATTTTAAATCAATTTGTAAACCCTGACGAGTACATCGCACGAAGTCGTTTATATACCTAGCTATTATAATAGATTACGGTTATGACAATAAAGAATATCCATCTATTTATCTAATATAAGAGTAGGTACTTACGATTTAGGCATGTTTACAATGCCTTAAAAATAACGATAATTATACATTGCAAAGTTGCAACAAGCGCTAGAAAGCGCTTGCATCTTCCAACAGGCGCTGACGTCAAAGTAGTGCGCTTTTCTTTTGTAAAAACCGTGTGCAACTCGTTCTATCGTAAACATGTAGATATAAATATGTGTAGTTTGCTACAATTTCTCTATACATTGTAGAGTCCGCGGCCCAGTTTCCACAGTTGGCTCACTTCACTGCACTTCCTGATTTATCTTCAACGTCATGGTGCAGGGCTGCTACCATTCCCACTGTCTTTGTTTACTTTATTGGATAGTTTTTTATTTATTTGATTAGAGTGAAAGTAATCATGCATGACACCTGCCGATATTACAAAAGCAGTGCCAGAATTTACAAAATCCTGCGCCGCACTGCTATAACTGCGCTCGTCACCCTGAGATACTAGATATCAAATTTAAACACGCACAGTAACTTCATAAGCAAATAGGCAATTTCATAAGTAGTATTTCATAAGTAATATTCATATTTGTATCAAGTATATAAAAAAAGCTTTCAGATTTAGGTTATCTATTTTATGATATAAAAAGAGAAATTACATTTACTGATTCACGTTTATTGATTTAACACTTCGTTCAGGGTGGGAGGCCTTCGTTCAGCAGTGGACGTCTCCGGGCTGATGATGATGATGATGATGATTTAACATTTTCTTTTACGTAATTATATATACTTATAAAGCATATAATTTCAAACAACTACTAAGTAGTCTACAAGTTTTGTGCCTACGCGTTATTATCAAGTTGCAGGGAACAGCATTATGGGGGATAATAGTGTGGGTGTATGATGTTAGAGGCAGTCTATAAATAGCTATTAAATAGCCTAATATATGATTGTATAGGTACCTACCTAATATATCTTTGATAATACTAACTGTAAGTATTGTATTTCCATTCTAATTGCGCGCAACCCTGTTCAGTTTTATTATTCCATGAAGAATGTTTAAGTTATTTCAATTTATGTAAGTAGTTGTTATTGTAAGTTCTTAATTACCTTACGCTGCACAGCCCTATCGAATAACGCCACCAGCAACTATTATTCAATCTGCGGTACGACATTAATTAAATCGCGTGCAAGCGCCCTCTACCGGCTTTCAGCGCTGTCGGAAGCTGCGCGCGCGACGCGGGTTTCGTTTTGATATATGAAAATTACATTTCGCAATACATTTCCAACGCATTCTTGTTAAACAATAGAAGTTCGTTAACTCCTATTACGAAATATTTTTTTTATTGTTCAGAAAATAAATGTCATTTTTTCCATTTCCCATCAACTTACCTTTTAAGTATATAGTCTTTATTAGGTAAGTTGAAGCGAAATGGAAAAAACGCGATTTCATTTCAATTGTAAAAGTCGCGGGCAACCGGTGGATGCAAATGGCAGGTTGTCGTACAGTGTGGCGGTCTAAGCGGGAGGCCTTCGTTCAGCAGTGGACGTCTCCGGGCTGATGATGATGATTAATGAAATTTGGAATTGAACATATGGTTATAATAATTATGAAGCTCAACATAGGTATTTCACGTAAACACACTCTTTTTATTCCGGAAAAGTATGCTGTACCCATAATAACATTATGTATAACGGGTGAAACCGCTAGCCGCTAGTGACTCTATAACAATAAGGCTAGGTATATTTCATTACTACCTTTGTAATACAGTACCGAGATTATATTACAAAGTAACTGCTACGTAATCTACGGGCCCGAACCGGTCGTCGCAGCCGAGCGTGCCTAATTCATAATCATCCACGGAATCGTGACCATCTCCCACACAGAGCCATTAACAAATCCCTACAATGCACTTTCGTAAACCTTAGTTTAATGTACTAAAGGTGGTTTTAGCTCAACGCAGGCTGTAGCTGGTGATTTCGGATTCGATCCAGCGGCGTTTTACACAGAAGACAATTCGCCGAGATTCTCAGGGCTGATGAACGTTCTTTAGCTCAAGAGGAGGAAACCGCTTTTCGTTCACGCTAGCACATTCAACTTTCAATGATAGAAAATTACAAAGGTCGATGTTTATATATTACTAGGTAATTTATTTAAATTTGTAAGAAGTATTAACACGTATTAACGTAGACCGTTTTTGAAAATATGGGTTCGGTTCCTAGCTGTATGTAACTAAAACCTAAGTGAAATTAAGGTTTTCCTACACTCAGGGACTAATACTCAACTATTAATACAGGGTAACAACCTTAAAAAAGATGACATAAAATAATTAATACAATTTAAATGTTTTAAATCAAATGTGTCCTGAGCTGAGTCCTGGGGCGCATCACTCGAGTTTATTTCATTTTATTGAATAAGGTACAGTTACGGACTAAAGGCTATCTTATATTAAGAAAATAATATGGTAAATAGAGCAGTTGATTCGACTCAAGTGCTCTTATTTGGTCCTTCGAACCAAGATCTGTTTACGATGACGTAATAAATTTGTTAAAACTTTTGTTATGCTAATAAAATGTAGCAGCAACCAACAACATCTTTCAATATCACCTTATAAATAAATACATTTCACATCATTGAAAATGTTAATGTGCTCGTGAGGAGCACGTAATGCGGGAAATCGTTCTTAAAGCTTTGCGTTAAATCATCATTTGGAACATATTTCAAGTGATCATCCTGTTTTCGGATGAGAACATTTTTTATTGCTTCTGATTGCCTACTGCGTAATCAATTGATTTTAATACCTATGTAAGTCATAAAATTTTAATGAATCTTTGCTGTACTTCCGCTTCTATATCGCTTTAATGGATCCATATACCATTAGATACGACTTTCTTTCTTCATCTTGGGCTCGTATTCTCCCACCCAGGACAAATATTTATGTGACGAACATATATATGTTTTTCCTGTGTCTGAGTAAACACTAAAGTATTTTAAACCTATTTTAGTTAAAAGTGTTTTGTCGTCTTTTTTCATACTCAATTTGTAATTCGAAAGAAATTGACGAAACACTTTTTAACTAGAATAGGTTTATAAGAGGTTTTAGGGATATATGCATAAGACGGTACCTATATGTATGTATTAACAAAAAAGGACATCTTTAAGGTAGGTGGAGCGATAACCCGCGAAAGAGTGTTTGGTGGTGGTATATATAAAATTATATGGAAGCAGAAGTTGGCGTTTGATACGTGATGTTCTTGGGAGAGCTGAGGTAAGTACGTTTCTTCAATGAGACATAAAAACATTTAAACTCAGCCTACATCCAGCCTTAGATTGCTTTTTAATATTTAGTAGAAGGATATGGAAGGCTGTGGGTAACGAAGATGACGATAAACATTCTCATTTAAAATTTTGAAAATTACATTATTTCTACTCGTATGCCAATTCTTTTTATTAGCTGCGCCCGTAGGATTACACTGCTACGGGCTGTATTTTTTTAATAATCTAAAGTACGCTAAATGTTAATCAATGTCAGAAGTCTCAGAAGCTGTCCATTTAAATTTTTTTAGAGTCATTATAGCCTGAATAAATAACAAACTTACACACTCACAAACTTTTAGATAAATAAGTTTATTTTTCATGTAGAATGAAAAAATAGTATTATTACATAGTATTATTATTTATTACATACTTTCTCATTCTACATGAAAAATAAACTTAATTCTTTATTTTTTGTTTAGTATTATTATAAATTTTAGACGATTCGGACACTCACCTTGTTCAGTTTTAACACAATAATTTAGTTCACTGTCACGTTTGTACATGTCATTAAAAAATATATGTAGGTAACGAAAACTGTCGTAAAAATATAGTTTGAGAGCAGTGCCAGTGCTAGTTATATGTCACACAATAAACGTGTGTCTGTCGGTCCGTCACGCTGTTAACACTTCATAAAGCGAGTGTTAAGCGGACAGTCAACATGCAGGTATGTGTGTCTGTCACGAGTGTAGGTGGAGGAAGGTGATTAAATAGGTGTTATGTATTTGAAATTGCTCAATTAGTTTTAATAGAACAGTTGTCCTCATTTCAACAGATAGAGGTGAGAAGTGAAAAAAATAATCTATGTTCTTCACATACATTTTTCTCCTGGGTGGGGATCGAATCCACGCCCTATAGCTCTAAAAGCAGACATGCTACCAACTGAGCTATAAAGCTGTCAGTCATTACGTATGTGTCATCGCCAATTTAGGATTATAGCATTTAAAGTGGCTACAGCTAACTATAGTTAACGATAGGACCCGCGACTAATTATAATTAATTCATCATCAGCCCGGAGACGTCCACTGCTGAACGAAGGCCTCCCCTTTAGACCGCCGCCACACCGTACGACAACCTGCCATTTGCATCCACCGGTTGCCCGCGACTTTTACAATGTCGTCGGTCCACCTAGTGGGAGGCCTTCCTACGCTGCGTCTTCCGGTTCGCGGTCGCCACTCAAGAACCTTTCTTCACCATCGGTTGTCAGTTCTTCGAGCGATGTGGCCTGCCCATTGCCACTTCAACTTGCAAACCTTGCGAGCTATGTCGGTAACTTTGGTTCTTTGGCGAATATCCTCGTTCCGGATTCTATCGCGCAAAGTAACTCCGAGCATAGCTCTCTCCATTGCCCGTTGCGTGACTCTGAGTTTCTCCAAAAGGCCAGCAGTTAAAGACCACGTTTCAGTTCCATATGTCATCACTGGCAACACACACTGGTCGTAGACCCTTGTCTTCAGACACTGAGGGATTTTGGACGAGAAGATATTACGCAATTTCCCGAACGCTGCCCATCCGAGTTCGATTTTCGGGCGACCTCTTTGTCGAAGTTGGACCTATAATTAATTATTACTATCCAATGTATAAACTGCTTTTAGGATCCTCTTATTAGTAAGGTACTTTGATTATATAGAGAGAACTAGATCCTCCAAGGTAAGGTATGATCCTAAACCATATCATGTCAGTGCCACAAGAACAACATTCCAATATTAATAATTACAGAGCTAACTATTTTCATACCCCTACGTTAACCTTCGCGTATTCAATAAAAAAAGTCGTCTTAATCCACAAACTGACAAACTAATAGGATATTACAGGAAATATACGCGACAAACACGTCAAAATAACGAGAAATTAAAGTTTAAAAGATCATCCAGCGATATTTATATGCGACGTCAGTAAAAACTAAAGAATTTTAGGTCAATTATATTGTTTTCTTGGTAAACATTCTGTTATTCAAGATGCTATATCGGTAGAGTCTAACATTATGGCGAATGATTATTGGCCGATCAAACAGAGAATTGAGTCTTATTGCCATAGCATAAAGTTTGAGATGATAGTTGAAGATATAGCAATAAAATAGTTTTTTAGTTCCAACAAAAATTTACTAAAGTAATTTTATGAATTTGACAATTGGCAAGTTGTTTTACTAATTGTCGCCGGACGTACTATAATTTAACTAATATTATGCAATTTCCTGTTTGAACCTAGTCCAAAGTGTTTCGCTGGAAATCTGAAATTAGTCGCCTACTACTGTTTATTGAGAAAGCGACAAAGCGTGGACAATAAATATTACTTGTGTAAATGAAATAAAAAAAGTTGACTAAGGGCCAGTTTTTTGATCCGTAGTTAAGCCAACTAATAGTTAAAAACGTTAACAAATTGTTAAAATCCCAATAATTGAGTTTTTTGATTCATAGTTAGCATGACCAGTGGTCAAAAATGTAACTAATGGTTAGCTAGTTAATATAGTCAGTTTAACAAATGGTTATGTCGATTTTGACCACGGATCAAAAAACCGGCCCTAAGGCAGCGAAAAAGAACTCAAATCGGTTCCATGACGATATTTACTGGGCCAATGAGAATCCCTATCGAACGTCTCAAAGTAATAATTAGGTACAAATATGCAATAATAATTATGATGTCTTAGTTACTTAACATTTCTGGGGACCACTGGAATGGTCATGGCCTTCCCATGACCATTATTGCCCATAGCAGTGGTACCTCTAACGTCTCTAGAGTCTTGTTCGCTTCAATTCTTATTGCCGTATAAAGTTGTATATCAATGTATACCCTGGGGACGATGAGATTTAACATCTAATTATCTAAGAGTGACGAGCGCAGTGCAGTGCGGCGCAGGATTTTGTTTGCTATTTCCCAATTCTGGCACTGCTACTGTTATGGGCAGGGGTGATGCTCACCACCAGGCGAACGTCTCGCCGACTCTTCACTCGATTGCATAAAAAAAAACACCAAGTTGTATGAGTCTAACGGCCTAAATATTTTTATTAACAAAGTAATTTGTCCTGCAACCACTCGGTGAAAAGGCTTGAAGATGGCGCCAGCTGTTATCAGTTAACAGCTGATAGCGCCCTAATTGGGTCGCAAGCGCATCTCCTGTTGCTTGTTCTTGAGCATTCCTATGTATAATGCAACATTATAGCAGAACAGCTCTAAGCGCATTAGGTACATACTTATTTTGGTTTTCAAAACTAAGAAGTATCGTTGGCAAATATATCTACCTGAAATGTCCGTTGTTGTTTATTGTTAATTTTATTCTTTATTGCACACTTACATTACGTTAAAGTACGATAAGGAGTACATAATTCGCTTTTAAAAATAAATACAACGGACTTCAACTTCGAATACCTGGATGACCTTTTCGTATTTTCTAGTAATTTTGATTTAAAATCCAAACTACTGAACCGATTTCGATAAAATGTATATGGTATACCTCTGAAGTATTACCTACCAAACAAAAAAACACATCAAAATCAGTTTATAATTGGAGGAGTAATCACGTAACATACATACAAAAAAAAACACAGATTAATTGAGAACCTCCTTTTTTGAAGTCGGTTGAAAAGGAGGACTTAATGCTAAAGCATTTTCTACCAGTCATCCGTTGCCTTATTTATTAAGTATTTATCAATTCCTCAGAAAAATAAAATTGTTTGATCATGGATTTTTAACAATACATTGGAATAATTTGGAATAACTATCAAAAAAATACTTTTTTGGTTATTTAAACTTTATTATCATCATCATAATAAGCCTATCACAGTCCAGTGTTGGACATACGCCTCTCCCAAAGGACGCCACGCAGCCCAGTTCTGCTTTTCGCCCACAAATTATAATTCAATACATTCTACCGCGCCTTTTGAATGTTTTTATTACATGAACAATTAATCAATACAGTAACATAAAATTAAGTGTACTTACTTACAGTACATGCTTTTGACTTTATCTTATTATTTGCTTTTGTATGTAAAAAACGTAAAACATCCTTAGCTAAGTAATTAATTAATCCTTTCATCAACTTGTATTTTAATCCCTACCGACCCATTAATAAATGAAAACTTAAACCCATTAGCCGGTATTGTAAGTGATCAGAGTGGAATGCCATTAATTGAGATTTTTATCACACCTCGATCCGGACGGAAGAGCTTATCCGACAAACCACACGGACCGGGCTCGCTGGGGAAAGAGTAATGAGAACAACTAATGAGCCGTAGTAATTATCGTATGATTATTTATGCGTGCTATTTAAATGGGTTGTTCCTCACTCGTCCTATAACGTCTCATCCTTCGTATTATTTTTCTTAACTCAACCGTTCTCTACTCTCAACTCATCCTACATCTATTTTATTTCAATATCGTGGTGCAGGTTTTTTTAATGGTATTGAGTGACGAGACGAGCGTGACTTTCGCCTGGTGGCATCACGCCTGCCCGTAACAGTAATAGCAGTGCCATAATTGTGAACTTGCGAATACAATCCTGCGCCGCACAGCACTGTCGTCACCCTGACACATGTGATGTTAAATCTCTCTTCATGCTCATTAATTTTCCAGTAATTATCTTCCCTAACACAGGAAATTACAGAACTAGCTACGACCCGCGGTTTCACTCGCGTTATTATGAAAATCGGTGATGACGGTGATGTTATACAGTATATTATGTTATTCCAGGGAATAAATGCCCGAATTCCGAATTTCATTCAAATCCGTTCAGACGTTTTGGCGTGGAGAAGTAACAACAAACACACTCATACCGACGAACGCGTTTTATAATATTAGTGTGAATTTGATCTCGGCCCGTATCACGATGTTTTATTTCAACGAAAAGTCAGTTGTATAAAAATCCGTATATAAACTCCAAAGTCATTGGTACGGGCCTGGGATTTGAGCCCACGCCCTCACGCTTTCAAGCCGAGTCTCCCAACTACGCTACCTAGGCTTCACAAACTATAAAGTTGGGTTAAAATTTGCTAAGTGAAGCTTTATCGGCTCTTATCAGGAAAAAAACTGAGAGCAACAGGAAATTAGTCATTTAACAACATGTTCTACAGTTATTCTTAGTAATAATAGCAGCGGCCAAAAAGGCGTTTACGTTTTTGTAACCGGGCAATTAAAGTTTATGTTAGCCTTTAATGTGTTAAATTTAATTAACCTTTTCATTATTTTAGCGGTTTTTAATAGACCTACAGCAAAAAGCTGTTAATGCCACAACATAGTGCTAATTTAGTCAATTATGTGATCTAGCTACAAAGATTTCGAAAGTAAGGATATACCATCCGAACTATTTGAATCCTAGTATTTTTTGTCTAAAAGGATGTGGTAACTATTAACTAGAGGAAACAATTAAAATATAAATTAAAAAATATGTTTTTTAAATTTATATTTATATATTTTTATTTTTTTTGGAACTATTTTTTACTTATATTAACTATTAACTTAACAGGCTGAAAAAGCTATGACTTTATTTATTGATTATTTAAAAAACACTGCTGTTTATTGTTTTTAAGTTGTTTGCCAGCTAAAATAGGGTATAAGGTATTATACGATCTAAATGAATATTTTGACTGTACAAGTCCCTTTAATCACTTGTTTAGGTAATGCGTAACTTAGCTTTTACTTATTGTACGTTCGTTACGATGTTGATACTCAAATTAACTTTAATACCTTTGTAAGCATAGTAATGAACAATATAATTTTATTCTATAGTTTTATTTAAATATTTGAATCAAAACACAGAGCAGACAGCTTCATGTTGGATACAATCTTGTGTCTTCAACTCGCGAGTGAATCGGTTTCTTCTCGGCAAGTGTGGTGTGGTATCGTAGATGGTGGTCAAATGCGAGCCCGTTATATCATAAAAAAAAAAAAAAATTGCATTGAATAGCTTACGTACGCCGAAATAACACTGGTGAGAAATCCTCGACCATGTCCTTATGTAATATAAGTTAATGACAGGTTCTCAGTAACTTCCATTTGCTATTGAACTTTAAGTACATAGCTGATTGTTGCTTGACGTTGCTTCAGTACTCGTTAATTTAATAGCAAAACAAAGAGCCTTAATGTTTGTTTTAGTAAAAAATATGACAAATTAAATGTGACTTTTACACCATTGTGTATACTCTTCCAGTTTCTACAAATGAAGTATTTTACGGAAAAAACAGAGAGCTCCAACTCTAATATATTATTATAGAGGAAAAACGCCCTCAAACCTTTTTGAATTCAAATAACTACAGTGTCTCCTCTACTATGGTAAGTTAATGGCTATTCATGTTCCACGAACAAATTTCTAAAATGATAAAAAAAATATGCTGGCAAACGAAAATAAAATAAGAATTATTTAACTTAAAATAAAAAAGCCTAAAAATTCCTATTAGGAATTTAAAAAAAAACAAACTAACCAAACAGGTACACAGGTATGACATTACGTTCCCATACTTTATACAACTAAATATACGGCAACAAGTGAAACCTTCAGTGTAAAAACACACCAGTTTTCAGTCGCTAATAAAAACGTGAAAATCATTTACTCGTGCAGCTGTACAGGCTACTTTTATTTTCCCAACGTTTGCCTAAACATTTTTCGATATCTCTAGAAACGATATCAAACTGACCTACTCAATATACGTATTAAATTTCTAGTCTACGAAGTTTTTTTTTATCAAAGGGTTATTTTCTTAGTTTTTGACATCGTACTTTGTGTATTAAGCTAACGTCAAGTATTTGAATATTTCTTTGATTACCTATATGAGAGAGCGAGCTAGATCCTCCAAGGAATATTTTCAAAGTAATACAGTAAAATAAGTCTTAATCACAAAGTCATGGTCAAGTCCATAAGTTAAGTAATTCATTGTATACCTATAAGTAGAATGTGAAAAATACTATGTTAAATTGGATTTACTAAACGCTAGATCAAAACAAGAAGGGAAATATATGAGAGATTATAATTCTGAACTTAAATATCCGAGTTCCTACTTATGGTGCAGTACCAATGGTACAGTGGCCACATCAGTTGGCAGGCTGGCAACTAACGTATGCGCGCCGAAGAAACTTAATTGACAACAGAACGAAGCGGCGTTGTCGTCTCGAGATAAACAGTTTTTAATGGTTATTTATGCAGGCCGCCATGCAGTCCTGATAAAGAAATGACAGAGGGATAACCAACCACCACGAAATTGTATCGGTTATCAGTTAGCGCACAGCCATATTCTAAAATAATATATTATCATTGAACTCGTCATTATGAACAACGTTTACTTAGTAATAAAACACGAAATCGCAAAAGGAAAATCAGGTGCTCTGTACATTTTATCAAAAATGAATGATTTTTCTATGGAATACAATACAGTTTATTAGCTCCATGATCCAATAAAACAAGGTCTGCTACTCCGGGAGTGACAGTTGCTTACGTCACTCCAGTTGCCACTTTATGGCAACAAAATTGGAAAATTGGCAATTAAATCTGTTAATAATTTATTAATTATAATATACACAAATACACAATTCAGGTCAATTGTCATTTCGTGTCCGCTCAGGCGAAATGATTAAAGTGAACACGAATTAATTAAGTTTCAACCAAAATCACATAGTTTTATGGGATTTGGGGAGTTACGATTTCACACTACTGGTAATTTCACGTCGATGACGTAGACTTGTGTCACCCACGTGACCTTAGTCATTCGGGAGTGTCATACCTGGCGGAGTATATTATTATATCATGGATAACTCAAAGTTACACGTCATTTAATTAGCTTACTTTGTTTGTAGACTTTAGGGTTTATATTTTGCTCATCATTACTACAGAAGTACGGTATTTTTGTCTAATTTAAACACGCATTAGACTAATTATATTTATTCACCTATTTGTGTATGCAAGCAAAATCTATCTTAATAATCAAGTACTTACTATAAATGTTAGTGTACTAAAACTTACTTTCATAGTTGGTTTCGAAAACGGACGTTCCTGTTCTTTTACTTATTGATAATTATGTAACTTTATTTGCATACAAATGTGAATCTTTTTCTAAACCATTGGTTTCTACGTTTCTAAGCCTCAAAGTTGGCGTGCTAGTACATTCTTTCATAGATCTGCCAGCAGTAAAAAACAAGCTTGTAAAACATTTTCAGCTTCTGAACTTCTAGGTCATACTACTATGCAATTTTCTATCGTAAAGTTCTATATAAGCGAGGTTGTAAAATTTAAAAAAAATCCTTCTGTATTTCTCTATTCTTGGGTCTGCAGCCTGCACGACCGATGCATTAAACGACGCGCTTGAATTAAATACTCGCTGTTTTTCACTTGTCGGCGCTTTACATGTGATTTCGCTATTTTCATCTTTATACAAGGTTTTAAACGTCCTTTTGCAAAAATGAATTCCAGTTTTCCAGAATTTATGTATACCTCTGAGAGGTAATGTAAATTCGTTTCTGTAATAATAAAAATATACTTTTTTTCTGTTGTTAAATAATTTAGTTATACTTATATTATAAAGTATAAATTATTTATTTACTTTATATGCCACAGTGGTTTTTTAAAATTATTGTATGTTGCATCTTCAGGGTCAATACTATCATAACTATTTCCAGGCGAAAATCAAAGTCTTATGCAGTAAGGGTTAAATAAAAAAAAATAAGAGTACTTATACCTTCATAAGTCGTTGTTAAAACGTGTCGACGTATTGACGACTTCTATAGGTTCATATCACATTCCGTTCTATCTGAACGTCATTAAATGTTTCCGATGGGACCTTCATCTGCTCCGAGATGAGGCCCCTAATAAAATAATAATGGCGGCTCAAATCTTAAACAGGGTTGTCGAGTTACAATTTATTTCTACACTTTTGTCATTGAATGCAAAACTTGATAATAATAACAAAAGCTAGCAAAGACATTAGAAATACGAAACCTAAAAGCCGGTGTTATCGCTACAAGGTAGTGTCTTGCAAAGCTTTTCTCGTATAAGATCGTGTTTAGCCGCCAACACGCCAATTATATTCGGATGAGTAGAGTTCATTGTTAAACATATGAAAGTTGGTGTTTATCGAGTGCTTAAATGACCACTTAAAATAATAATGGTCTATAAAAGCGAACGATTAAAAAATCATTAACCAATTAAGGTTAATACGTAATATCGAGGTAACGGAAAATTTGTCCATCCGGCGGTAAGTTTGATATCTGAATTATAGTCGTCAATCTTTTTTTTTTGTGTAGGTAATTAATTTTGTGTAGAAAGAGCAGCATACAAGTAGACTGTTTGCTTAATGGTAAGCTCACCGCCGCCTGCGGACACCTGCAACAATAGCAACGTTGTCTATGCGTCGCAAATACCGAGATATGTTTTTTTAAAAATTCTTCATGTTATAAACTCGAGGAACTCCCAACTTCCCAACATATCGCGCAAAAGGAATGAGCGTCAGAATTGAACGGTGTGTGATTTCCAGATTTTCAAAATGTGGGGGTGAGCCTTATTCTGATTCTTGCAATATCTTTAACAATAACTCAGGATAATTCATATTTATTCCTCGGCGTGGCAACCCTACGGCGTGTCGGATCGGGAATCGAATCCGGGATCTATCTAATTGGGCAGCATTCCTCCACCTCCCACCGCGCTCTACAATCATTCTCCGTCCCTTTCTAATGACCGCCGTTTTGGGTAGTATTTCATTCTTTGCAAACATCCAATCATTCAAACTAATATTAGATAATAGATATATTTGAAAGTATCTATTGAGTCTGTTCTTCACATACTTAATCGGATTACAACCAAATATTTTGACATTTTAAAGCTTTAATTCGCAATATAGCTGAGAGTGGAGAACTGGAGTATCTATCCAGTTGACCAAAGAGGTCAACTGGATAGATACTCTTTATGGAGCCAAAAAAACAACAATAGAAACAAAAATCTTAGGAACTAGTGCCACAAGTGGCGGCCTTATCGCAAACAGCGATACGTTAGTATTGTACCAAGTGTCACTTCTACATTTTTTTGATACACCATTGGCGTATGGGTTTGTTTATATAAATTAACGACACTTACGACTTACCTATGCAAAATGAATAAATGTCTCATTATTTTTTATCCCAGGAAAAGCTGGTACACTGAAAATTACGAAAATATCGCTGGAACACTTACTCTCTATACAAATAAGGTAACGTTAATAGTTTTAAAGATTCTTGTTTTATTATTTGATGGTTTTATTTCTCCGTCAATCATAATTACATAGGTATTGACCGATTTACAATTATGATTATGTATATGAGATATATAGACAAATGTTTTGTTTTTATCTCTATCTTACTGCAAACGATAATCGCATTTTCTCGATTATTTCTTGCTTATTAATCGATTATACATGCCGAGCATATGATAATTAGAACCGTAAGGCAGAATCGATCGAGTAGAGCAAATCGAGTCGTATCAGACGTCCGATCGGATCGAGTGGTCGCTCGATCGCTTCGCAGGTCGACGCACTGCCCGATATAATAAAACGAATGGAACTGCGCGCGCGCATCGCTGCGGTAATCGCAAGTGTTTGATCTCACCGATCGTGTGGTGTGGTCTGAGGCACTAGCGACGAACGAATAGTATAGTTAGGTTATGGCAACGCCCCTCTATTAGGGGGAGGCCTTCGTCCAGCAGTGGACGTTTTATGGCTGATGACGATGACGACTAGAATACTAATACTACAATACTATAGTATTAGTACTAATATCACAGAAAATAGATTAGTACTATGTCCAGTGCACTCCCATAGAAAACGCGTCTAAACATAGTTGAGTAACAATATAACTACAATCATGTCATATTCAGTGCAAGCAAATTTTTACTCTATTTGTAGAAAATAGTACTGATAATCTATTGTAATGCAGCGGCGCGCGTACAGCCGGCAGCGCGGCGGCGGCGAGAGCCGCGTGACGTCAACGAGCCAAGCGCTACAGTGGAAACACTATACAAATAAAGTAAAAAATAGCTTGCACTGAATATGACATTGTTGTAGTTATAGATATATCAAGGTTTAACTCTAATCCTATTATGTACCTACCAATCTTTCTTACAAGGTGTTGATGCAACCGCACTGTACTGCGCTTGTCACCCTGTGATATTAGATGTTAAATCTCTTCATACCCAATAATTTATCTGGTAACATTGCCCTTCAAACTGAAACACTAATGCACACTACTGCTTGTCGGTTGAATCACTGGCAAAGGTGTGATTTGTGGTACTTCCCCAGGTGGACTCTGTAGTAGAGTCCTACCACTACAATGCTTACAGCAGAATCTACAATGTAAGGATCAGACAACTAAATCTACTGTGAATAATTTATCGCTACCAGCCTAAGCCCGAGCCACTCCACACCAGGCCCTCGTCGAGTGTACTCAACTACGGCTTTATTACCAGCCATTTGTGATTGTTAGCGGCCTAATTAAACCGCTATTAAAATCGCTCCACAACCGCCAGCCTGCGACCGAGCACTTGAAATGCTCGGACGATTGGACTCCTCCCGCTTTTTATAATAATTTTAACAATTCTCATCCATTAACTGACTTAGTCCTACGCGCAGCTACGTCTCGAATTCTTTTCAGTTTTTTTTTAATTAGGGATGTACTGTATACTCTGGCCTTTCTGCTTACAAACTGAGTCAGTCAAAATATAATACGACTGGTTCAGCTGTTTCAGTCCAAAAAGTATTTGTTGACGAAAAGTTATTGTTTTTCATTTTATTACAAGCAACATTTTCAAAAAAAAAATCAATCGCCTTCAAATTAATATGGGACCACCTCGGGAGTATATTCAAATAAAAACGGAAATTTTTAAAATCGGTCCAAAATTTACGGAGAATATGAATATAAAAAAAACATACGTACCGTCGAATATAGAACCTCCTCCTTTTTTGAAGTCGGTTAAAAAGAGTGGATAACGAGCTAACGGATCGCCTGATGGTGAGCGAACCGCAACTGTAATATTTGTGGCGTTGTCGATGCCTTCCTATTTTTTATCGTTTCATGTTTATAAAATCATAGCAAAAACTTTTTGATAAAAAATAACATTCATCGTTACGATCTCATGTTCCACACGTAATCTAATAGACACCTACAAACAGAGGAGTCCAGACATTCATCATAGCTTCGTAGAAATGGACAAAACACCGGCCGCCTGCCCGGCCACGGGCGCGCCGGTAAAAAGACCGAACCCACACAGAAGAAGAAGGTACAGAAGGCAATGTTGATGTTGAAAGTGGACTGTTTTTAATTTGTTTTATGATTACTCCTTATTAATCAGTTTTTATTTAGGTTGGTTCTTCACGCATGTACCACTGGAAATTGCAAAGGTAGGTCGGTGATAGATTATTTTTGGCAGAGGGGGGGGTACCTTTGGCTTGCCACCTCTAATGGTAAATGCTCGAAGAACCAACCTGAATAAAAACTGATTAATAAGGAGTCATAATCATAAAACTTATATGATCATTAATTTATAATTTTTAGGTTTACGATGGTAGGAACAAAGTAGTGCCAAAACTTGCTTGGGCTTTTTAGTGCCTACCTAGGATAGTTGGTCTACGTTTAGTTTGATGAACTTGCTCCTTTGTTCTTACATGGTGATAGATAACGTTTTGTGAAAGCAATAGTCTTTCAATTCATGATTAAATGCCTATCAAAAAGCTTAGTATAGGTTAAAAGAACCCATTGCTGTGCCTTTTGTTTATCTGTTGTAGTAAAGTGGCGTTTCTTATTAGATAAAGTTGTTCTTCTGTCTTTCAATACTTTGCCAGCGTACACCGGCTCACAAATTGCCCCTTAATTACCATCAGGTAGGCGGCCGCAAAGAACACAGCTTTTTACTACAAAAAGTGCTAAGTTATTCAGAAACAGGCCCGATGTAGCCATAAATATGATGGAGATCTTATGCTCGAATGGTACAATGTTTTTTATAACGTTAGGTAACGTTTCTCTTCATTTAATGATCAGTCACTATGATTCTGAGACTGCATAAGTAAAGTTATGGTGTTAGCTATAGTGTTGCTAGTGTTGGTGTGGTGTTGGAACTGGAAAACGACATTTGAGAGCTACAGATAGAACAATCAGATAGGTACTTACAGTATGCTTTTAATCGTTATACGTACTATAAGTTGATATAGTTGATGGCAAAACATAGATGTTATCAAATAAAAAAACCGTGATACAAGTACAAAAAGTTTCGTTGCTAATAAAAATAACGAGATTTTAGCGTTTCCAAAGAAAAATGTAGAGCTAAAACTCTTTCCCAAATCTCGAAATTGTAACTATATACGCACTTAAACATTCCTAGTTATGGCCGTACAAACGTTCGATAACATATTCAAATCTATGTAAAACAGGTATTCTAACACAATACGTCTCCAAAATCACCGTGAAAATGCACAGTATCCACACAAAAGACGGCAGACAAACCCCGGTAGAATGCAAGATGACTTAACACCATTAAAAACTTTCTTTCATCCGTGAAACGCCGGCCCTTTTATGTTTATACCTGCGATAATGATAGGGCGCCGGAATACATCTCAAGTTCTCAATAACACATTATCAGCTGTACCTGGTAACCGAAAACCCTAAAAACGGCCAATATTACCGTGTTTCAACAGAAACGCCGACGGAAATAGGGTAATGGGTTATCTTTTGTCTGCGCAACGCGTTATCGAAATATTTAAAAACTCTTTTATTGTTTTACTGCACTTCATAACTTGTAGATAACAGTTTTACTGTTCATTGTTTGGGCAATCGATTCGGATATGTTTATCTCGTATAGTTACTGTTTTATATCACTAAATTGCTCATTTTATGATCCTCGGTACGCGGTTTTATTCTAGGAATACATCAATCTTCTTTATAGAGCTTCTTTGGTTCATCGTTCCCTCTTTTCGACGCCAGTTTCGTAATGCGCAAAACTCGCGTATGTGTACCATAAAGTTCATTATTAACGCGCATTTCTTCGTGTCAGGCAGTTTGTTGGTTTAGACGGTGCTAATAGTCGGAGCGAAGGTGTGGGTGCCTCGAATTGGCTCATTACCACCTTCGAGAGAGCTAAAAGCCGCTTTTGTTGCAGACGCAAACAGCGCCGGGTTTACAATTTATAACAATATTTGAAGGGGAAACGTGTCGGTTTTTAAATCGTCACACGACTTTAAAATAAGTTTTATGGTCGGAAATGATTTACAACTCGGAACGAGTGACTAGAATCATGCTGCCAAGAAGACAGTATGAATACGACAAATCATCGCTTGAGAAATGACTTTAATTGCCCGATGTAAGGTGAATGGACGAGCGATCGAAATGTGACCGAATCCGACGAACTACTCGTGAACGGACCGTCCCCCCAGACCGACTACAACTGAGATCACAGAGATATAGATCATGGTAGGCCTCAGAGTCTGGAATGAGGCAGTGAGGCACCGCTACAGATACAATAAAAGTGACTTGCGCGGCCTTTTAGAGAAGCGGAATATTTGAACATTTTAAACTCGCAATGCCTTGTGAGTCGTGTGGGAGATCGCAGCGATTTCTCTAACTGTTGTAATGTCGTGTCTTTTTGGGGAAATAGGATGAGAGCTTATCAAAACGTGACTGTCTAACTTGCGCGTCTTACGGTACTATAAAACGGTAGGTAGTGCTTTTCTCCTTCCGCAGTGGATAGGTACTTATTCTTGAATAAAACTCAAGTATATTTTTACAAAGGCGTTGAGGTTGGTGATAATCTTCGTCTCTCTAAATATACAAAACGATATTAATTAAATCAAACAAACACTACACATGGTGTATATTAGGTAGGTAAGGTACCTACCAAAACAACTTACTTAGTAATTTACTTATACTCATGCTGTATGTAGTTGTAGCTATATTTAGGACAACTACTTTTAACTAGAGTAGCTTGTAGTTTTGATCTTGACGTGAGGTTTTCTTTGATTGCGACCATGACTAATGATAATGATATACATTTTAAAAAGAATTAACAGTTTGACAAAATACACAAAAAAGTACAAATGAATAGGGATATCACTATCGCAAGCACTAGCAATACAGTAGTATTTCTAAAGAAGATGACTGTATAAAATTCACCCATTGTCGTAATATCTATAGGAGATTTAAAAAAAAAATTACTAATATTTTTTTATACAATCAAGTGAAGAGACGAGCGAGGCTTTCGCCTGGTGGTAAGCGTCACGCCTGCCACTAACAGTGGCAGTGCCAGAATTGTAAACTTACACAATCCTACGCCGCACTGCACTGCGCTCGTCACCCTGAGATATTAGATGTTAAATCTCTTCATACCCAGTAATTTCCCTGGTAATATTGCCCTTCAGACCGAAACACAGTAATGCTTGCACACTACTGCTTGGCGGTTGAATAACTGGCAAAGGTGTCCACTAACAGTGGCAGTGCCAGAATTGTAAACTTACACAATCCTACGCCGCACTGCACTGCGCTCGTCACCCTGAGATATTAGATGTTAAATCTCTTCATACCCAGTAATTTCCCTGGTAATATTGCCCTTCAGACCGAAACACAGTAATGCTTGCACACTACTGCTTGGCGGTTGAATAACTGGCAAAGGTGTGGTACTTCCCCAGGCGGACTTTGCAGTAAAGTCCTACCACTACAAAAAAATTAATATCTGTATCAAGACCTTTTTGCCAAGCAAACTTGGCTTGAAATTGACAAATGCAAAAGACATGCGTGTGCGACGTTAAAATCCTCTCAGAAATAAATAATAAAGAAAAATATAATGCTCGATCTCATTACAGCGTTATGTCGGTGATAACGACTTTGATCATCGCTTTGATTATTCATGAGCCGGCGAATATAGCTCTCAAATAATATATTCAAATCGCTCATTAACGGACCGAGAACGAGATACGAGTCCACAGATACAGATACCTGTGACAAATACCAGGTTAGATTGAGTACGAAAATACCTGTGACAAGTAACCGATAATATAGAGTGCAGAAGGTTTGTTAGTTTATCCCTTTCTGTTCTTAAAGTCCGTAAAATATAACTAGCAAAATTGTCTTTCACGTAGAGATTGTTAAAGGGCTAGAAGAGACTTAAATAGGGTTTTATGAGATTGACCAGAAGTTGATATAAACATTATTCGATTCAATATCTTTTAAAACAAAGTAATGAGACAAACCCTTGTCTCCCCTGATGGTAAGAGAAACAGCCATAAATAAGAATATTGAGTAACGAAAACAGAATCCAGTTAATGCATTGGCATACCTATTTTGAGTTTCAGGCTTTAGATAATAAGTCTCATAGTTAGAATCTATGAGGAACCAGGCACAACCAGGGTCCCGAAAGTTAACTCGAAGTATACGACCACTAGCCACAATACATAATAAAATTTGGCTCCTAATATACAAGCTTTAAAATATGCTATTCGTGCCAGTAAAGTTAGCGATCTAAAGTTGTGAATACAACAAAACAATTTGTATAAGATTGTTTTCTGTAAATGTTTTTGTCATGATAATTTATTGATTTAATTAATCGAATTAGTCTAACAGAACATGTTAATGAATTTTATCTATAAAATGGCTAAGACTAGACTACCTATGACTCACAATTAATTTGTAACAGGAACGTTTATCGCGAGTAAAACTGCGAGTCAACGTGAGTGTTAAGCAGGCGAGTTCGTTTATCATCGAGCGAAATTGGTATAAGTACAGATATATCAGATGTGTCGAGTAAAAGCGATGCCGCTGATAGCCGGGCATTAAGGCCGATACACATCGCCACTCAAGGCATCGATAGCGGCCTGATAACGGATATAAATAAAAATAAATGGTAGTTGGTACCGCTGTAAAGATAGCCGTATCGTTTGCCCGTAGTGCTGGATTAATTTGGCTTATTTAGCTTTAGCATTAGCACTTGCATATTAGTCAGAGTTAGAAGAGAATGCCCCACTGCTGAGACAAGTGGCGAAAACTAAGCGATGCCTGTTCTTGATACAAGACATTAATGTTATGGAAACACCATTACTTGATAGAGCAACACAACTACTTGATAGAACAACGCAACTACTTGATATAATTATTTGTACTTATATTTATGGATATTTAAAAGCTTCTAATTTTTTAATTATTTACTTAGAAACTACCTCTATTGTATTTTAACTTGTGATAATTATTATAGAATCTATAGTATTTAGAAAACATTAATATTTTGCAATAGCTGTGAGTAACATGCTAATATTTTGTTGAAATATAACAAGAACTGCCATCACTAGCAGCCGGTAGTGTGTTTATTGGTTAATCCCGTGTAATATCCAATATCGGCGGTTATTTAGGGGTTCAGGATTACTGCTATCTGGTTTTGGTGCGATTGAGCGCCATGACTCGTGATAGCGCTCGCTTTTGTTTTTACGCGTTCTTGGGAACTGCCAATGATATTATATATATGTAAGGTTGGGAACTGCACTAATATTTCGCTCATTGACTGCCATATAGCTCAGCGGTAGTGTGTCTGCCTTCAGAGCTGTAGGGCGTGGGTTCGATCCCCACCAAGGGCAAACATTTATGTGACGAACATAAATGTTTGTTCTGTGTCTGGGTGTAGTATGTATTATAAGTATGTATTTACAAAAAAAAAATGTATATAAGTATTCTATCAGCTATCTAGTTCCCATATTACAAGCTTTGCTTAGTTTGGGGCTAGATGGCGCTGTGTGAAAAAATGTCCTGCGATGTCCTGTCCTGCGATTTATTTTTATGAGATAACAGTAATTTATATAAATTAGTGATATACTTTTTTTATCGCGCTGTTGGGCTAAATTTGGCCAACGTCAGAAGGTGCACAATACACATGCAATTGACATAAATCATATCTAAGTTATTGTCCTAGCAAATGCAAAAGACCCTACCTTTTCTTAGCAGTGACATAAGAACTCTGTTCTTCTTAACTTATATGGATAACATCCCAAGACAAATATTTTTCGCATCTAGTATAATAGCAGACTAGAGTCGGAGACTAATGGTAATTTCCCCACTCAAACATAGAATATGGACTCGTAAAAGTCTCCTTTTCGCGACATAAACAGTAGGTTATGTAACATTTTATCACTATCCACGAGCTAGGTTGGCTGAAGATAGGCTTGCTTTTGACCGCCATGCCATCGCGTCTGATTTACCCGGAAATGATACCTAGGTATACTTGAGGCACAGGTAAAGCGGCATGTCGGCAGGTGAAACCGGTCCGCTAACGTGGCCGTAGATGGAGATCGACGCTCCTTTGATGCGCCGGTGATAACTGATAAGCCGCTTGTTTGTCGGCTGTTATCGCAAGTCGGTCGTTTGTTGCCCACCGCCAGCGAAAACAACTAGTTTTATGGGTTCGTGAAAATAGTACATTTAGGGCAACTTGCGATATTTTGTACGGTATATAACTATGAATATTTTTGTTAACTGGAATCGTAAATTCGGAGATGCTTCAAGCATCAAATTTTTGCTCGGCAATTTGTATCATGGAGATAGAGTCATTCAGACTTTCAGTTCTTTCCTGAATTCAGAGTGAATAATTATATTTTAAAAAAAAGTACTTAGTATTGGAGTAGGTATCCAATTCAAATTCAGTCAGACGTCTTTTCACCTGCCTACAGATTTGACAGATTTTTGACGATTGTTATTGTCTCTCGATAACCTTATTGAGAATCAATCATGCACGTCATTGTATCAACGGTTTCGGTGATAAACAAGGTCTGCCTTAAAATTCTAGACACAAAATACCTATGATATCGATCGTCTCTTGTTTACTTACTCGATTTTGTTTGATCATAAGTGTTGTATTGTCGATCTTCAGTGATCGAACATTTCTGCAGGCACGTTTTCCATATATTCAGTCTACCAGGGTATTAATAAAATAGCTATCAAAATTATCAAAGATTGTGATCTTGATGATTAACACAATAACTATTTGCCATTTAGACCATCATAAACTCTATTGTCAAAAGCCAGTCTTTAAATGAATGACTCAATAGAGTCGTAAATTAGATTGGGCCTTTATAAATATAAACATGTCTAATCGCAATAGATGTGTAGATGAATTACGATCATCTACAATACGCATTTACTTGATATTATAATAGCTAGTAAATACGTAAGTATTTAAAATTAGAAAAACTTAAATTAGAACGGCAGAGTCAGTAGAGCTTATTTAATTAAAATACCAGGCGACAAGCAGACAGCTATTCAGCTGAAGTTAAATTAACTGTCATAATGTAGAGCCAGCAGTTGTACCGATTCTGTACAACTGAACTAATTTGGCTAAATGTGGTCCAACGAAAAGGTTCTGACGGTGTGAACACAAGATATACCTATAATACACATACCTAAGTGGACCTTAATAAAAAACGTTGCTATATATTATTGTCTATACATATTATTACTTAAGTTAACAAACGTTTATTAAGTTTCCCGCAATTCACAAACTAAGTGCGGAATACTAATCTTATACTAGTCATTTAACTTCAAATACCCTCTCCTTTCCCGATTCTGAAAAAAATATTTGCTAGGCAAGGTAGAGACTGAAACGTAGATTTTCTTTCTTGAAAAACAAGAAGAATTGAATTGCAAGCAAAGCTGCAAGAAAAAAGAAGATACGAAAAACGAGAAACAAGAGTACGTAGGTATTTAGTAGAAATCAATAAATTATTGTTCCATTTGATTATGTGTTCAAGTTATGTTAAACTTTTCATACATTTTTAAGTGTCGCATGCTGACGTGAACGCCTGAAAGACGACTAAAGATTTTGGACACCTCCTGATAATTTTTGATCCTTTATTAGTGGGTACATTACATGCATTTAAGTCATTGTTGGTAAATGCCATGCCGTGTGAATTTATCAAACTGCTGCATATAAATGAATTGATAATAATCTGCCAAACAACGGTAGCAAAATCAACCCTAACCCTCTCACTACCAAATTCCGTATCAGTTTCACATACCATAAAACCTATTGTAAAACTTCCCTCACGTAGGGTAGAAAGTTGACTCTACCAGAATATTAAATTATTGATTTTGATGTTGTTAGGGGTAGCTTTGTTTGCATTATGTTAAAAGTATTTAAACACAACATGCACTGGCTCCGACTACTATATTGGATTAAAGTTTGACTGAAGTTTAAAAGTATCGCCTTTGCAAATAAGATCTGAGACATAGGTTATAATTATCCCTTTTGATGTACCTGCAAGGCTTTAATTATCTAACATAAAACACTGCTGTTAAAGGTCTGCTCTTTTATAGTATTGTTTTGGTGCCATCCTGGGGACCGGTAATTTACAGATTCACTAAGCCACTATAGGTATTTATATCTGGAATCTAATCCAATGGTTTAATGCTGCTGTGCCTAGTATAGAATATTCAGAAATTTAAAGAACAACTCTATATAAGCATAATATGAAGTTTCTTACCGCTTCTTCAGCTTCTTTTTGGTCCTTGTGCCCCATGAGGTTAGGCATCGCAGTCCAGTTGTAGCCAAGATCCTGGCACAGCGGGAGTCTGATCCTCTCGCATTTCCCTCCTTCTTCCTCAGCTGCCCCTACCATAGCACCCAACAGTACCAACCAAATCCAAGCCATCGTGGTCAAAACACTGAATAATCCACACTCAATTCTCATATAAACATCATGTTTTAGTCACGAAATTTCATATATTTATCGTATTAAATCACGAAAAGTTATATATTTGTCATATTTGGTTACTAAATGTTATATCACCAATATATTCAGTCACAATATCACTGTATTTCAAATTTAAAACGTAAATAAAGTCTCGGCATGTTTTTATTCACTTTTGTTTCACAATACGTCCTCTCTCTGGACGAGTTCGGAGCGGACTGATTTGAAATTCGAACGCGGTGCGGCGAGTCAAAGGCAAAGGCGAAACCGGTCCGACGCCGCCGGTGCGTTCTGTGATTCAGCCTTCAGCGGCTATTCATGTGTGTCTGAGGACTTCGGAATGAGGGGGAGCTTCCTACATCCCCGAAACTGACTGCTTCAGAACTTCAGCTTCAGACTGCTGCTTCAGGCCTGACTTCGAATGACATTCAACTTTTGTAAAGTGTGACTGAATCGAATTTTGCGATCGCATTTGAGGGCCATTTACAAGTTTCCCACTTGCGAATTATTGTGAATTTATATAACAGTCAACTTAACCTCTTGAATAGCTGCGTTTGAATACATCCGCTGATGTATTCAAACGCAACTATTCGCTATTCGCCTTAATTAATAAAAAAATACAACGAACTTTTAAAGCTTTCTCATAAGTTTTTCCGAATTTCCGTCTTTTTAGGTAAATATGGTCCAAAACAGAACCGTGCATAGTACCGCTAAAGGGTCTCAACCCATGAACAGGGCATAAAGTGAAAAAGAAAAAAAGGGCCTAATTCGATGGCTCAGTGCAATCAGTGGGAGCCATTATCTTTTATCTTTCTCTTTTAGGCAACGTCCAAGAGAGATAGAGAGAGTGAAGAACGTATAAAATTAAGTGTAGCTGCCCATGGCTGGATTTTATTTTACGAAATTGCTGCAATAAAAGTGTTGGGTAATTGAGAGGTTCAGAAATGTTTATTAGTGTGATATTACAAGAGATAGTGGAGTTATTGATAGACCAGTAGAGTTTGATCAAAATTATCGGTTGATTATCTATAATATTAGCTTTATTATTCTCGATATTTTGTTTTCTGAAAATTGCTATTGATTTTTTACTCACTGAGGATCGACGAAAACAAAGTCAACTAAATCTTCTTTTAGCAAGCTTGTTCTACTGTTTGATGTCCATATAAGACTTAGATCTCTATCTTTTTCCAGAGTAACGGTAGAGTTTAGTTGGTAGAGCACATCACCACAAAATGTGGACTTTGTGAAACTGCGGATTGCAAATTTGACTTACTTTAAAGTTTTCAGGATTAAAATGTTTTGTTCGGTGTTACAAACTTGGGGAGATGACCCCGAAGTGGGTCTTGGCCTCTGACAATAAAAGACGTCAATTATAACAAATCTGTAATTTGAAAAATCTCCCCTGAAAATTGTTTTAGCTATTAGTTTTGAAATGCCAACTATCTATACTTCTATACATAATAAATACGCAAAGAGTGTCAGAGCTACTTAATGTATTTACAGAATGTTACTGAATTCACGAGAGCTACGTATTGCTCATGAATTCAGTAACATTCTGTATAATGTTTTGTAACGTCGCCATTGCGGATAGAAGTTTCAGTTACTCTTGTTTCCAATTCACCAAGACACATTTATCGCCATTGCTGTAGAGATATGAAAGAGATACGCTCGTTTCCCGTTCGTGCTTTTATCTTCACCCGTACCATTGAATACACAATTAGGTCCCTTCATTACATCACTCAAATAACACCTTTGATACTGCCCATCTCTCTCAAAACCTTTACAACCCTATCTCTACTGCAATACAGTTAAAATTCGATCAAAATTTTAAATATATTTTAAAGTTATACTGCCCAGTGTAAGCTGAGCCCTCACCCTTAGTAGTTCTATTTGATATTGAAAGGGTCGTGCGGTTCAAGTAAACCAGGTCGCGTGGTATGAATAGCTGCATTGTGCGAGCGGGACGGAGCGAGGCGCCGCCAAAGAGGCCGCCTGCGTATGCGCCGGACGCCGCAGGAATGCCTAATTAAGGACGCATGCGTGGACTGCGGGGTGAGGGAGGCGGCTATAGTCACAGCGGATAGCGATAACGAAATTTTTTACTTAATCATTTATGCACGTATTGCCGATTCTTTATGCACCCTAACAACGTCAGTTTTAGTCCTGGCGAGTTTGCTCTTGATATTTTTTTATTGGAAATAGATCTACGTTTGAGAATTTACCTGAGGAAGAGCCAGACTGAAGCCACGATGTGACTGAAGATAGAATATGTCGATCTAGAAGAAATCCATTCACCGTTGAGAATGCCCAGAATGTAGTTCTCACGAAACAGGAAAGATTGACTTCTATTTTTTATTATTATTAACAATCATTTATTTCAGACCATATAATCGATCGATATTAAACAAAATTAAAAACAATACAATTAAAATTACAATACTTTAAAAACTAAAAATATATCAGACACATATATCAATTCACTTACTAATTACAGTTTTATCTAATACCATGTAGTCAGGCTACGTGGGTAATTATAGGGCAGTCACACCTGCCCGCCACTACGTGCATATTACGCGTGAGTTTTCGCAATATTATTGAATTTCGAACACTATTCGCTCGAAAATGGATCTTATTGTATGCAAAAACTGTACGCAGGAATAAAACATTGAGCTTCTACCCCGCTGCCGGCGTGACGGTACCCTATTTGTTTTTGTTTTTGATAATATTTGTGGTTTCTGTGTATAACTATACCACCAGCAAGATGTCAGGGCTAGTGCTAGTCAGTGGACTTGGACATCTTATTTAAATCAGTTTTTTTTTTAAACTTTTTTTAACTGCTTATGTTTAATTGACTTATAGATGTAGGTACCTACTGCTTCTGTGTTGTTAATGTTATGTACACATTTATTTAAGGAATGCAATCTAGAACAAATTATTTGTAACCTATACAATGCAAATGTTAAGACTGTATTCTGTTTTGTGTATCAATAACAAATAAATAAATCTTGTACTGTAATACTCTAGGCGCTTTTGGCATCTTTAAATTAAATTCTCGACTACCACTCTGATGAACTTTTACAAACGGTAAAAATAGAACCCACGCGCGCGACCACGTTCCATAAATGCACTAGTCCCTTATAATGAAACGGAAACGTGTCAAAACCACGTCAGTTTTCTAGTAAAGTACTGTAATGGAGTTCAGTGATGAAGTTTTTAAGTGGTGGTTCATTGTTGATTCTAGTCTCGTGACCCGTTACCGCTAGCACAGGGACCACACCCTTACCACGTACACCCGGGAATCGTAATTAAAACGTCAGATATGGCGCATCGGCTAGCGGAGAGCGTACCAAGAGTACTGACTATAATGATTCTGTGACCGGTATGTCTGATGAACGTAAGTGAATGCTGCGATGCGCTCTATCGTGCGCGAAAGCTTTGCTAGAGAGCTGACGTATTAAGCTGGCTTTTCACTATGAGATATAATATTATATTTATTTTTCTCGAGGTATAGCTCGAGATATTAATTAATATCGCTCACCGTACTTTTAAATAAACCGTTCACACTGATATGTAATATATTACCTCTCTGAAGGCCAGTCGCGGGATAAAATAACATATAATAGTGAAAAGCCAGCTTTTATCTTCCCTATTATCACTAAAATTATGGTAGAAGTAAGGCGTAAACCAATGCATGCAGGCAGTAGAATAACTTAGCCACTGAAAAGCCCACTCTGTCCGGTTTATCGTAGGTTCAAAATTGTCTTATCATGGTTTCCGCCGCAGCTCGGCTGCTGCAGCTATTATAAATTGTAGATTCATTTTAAGTTTACGGTAATTAATACTTCTTCATTCTGCTTTTAAATTTTTGAACGCTGGATTCTATCCATCTAACGAAACAAGTGAAGCCTGCAGCACATAAATGAGAGAAAATACGGGTTATTCGCCAACTGGACGCGACGGGCTGGACACAATAAAATTATAGAGATACTTTTTTCTCTTCTTTGTTATTATGTTATGTTATTTCTCGCTCTCTTTCGTTGGTTCTTTAGACGGCAGATATGCATTGAGAATCATTTGATTTTCGTAGCTTTTTGTAAGCTTTATAAAACTATGAACAAACATTTAGGTACTATAATATAGTATTAACGGAGTCAAATAGAAAGAACGAGAAAAAACATATTTTCGTTCTTGACTTTTTTGTCCACTCTGATTTGGTCCTTCTCTGAATGCTATTATTTGTAGCTAACACTGCACTCTTTCGCGCGTGATAGAGCGTGCGTCCAGAGTCCAGGCACATCACAGGAACGTCCGCGCACGACGCATGCCTACATCTAGAATACTGATGGGTCATCAGTGATGACACACGATACCAGCATAGCGCGGCTATCAGTTCAAAGCTAGCCGCTTGCACTTGCCGCCAAACGAGCCAAGTGTCAATTGTATGGTGATAGGAACGACGGCGACATGCAAATTGCTTTATTCGCGAAATATAACCACTTGCAATATAATTTGAATATCTTGTCTTCCGCTCACGTATAAATATTATATTCGCGGTAATGTTAGTTACTTTGGTTTAACCTGAGACGTAGTTAAGTAATAGTCGGTTTAAAAAAATAATTATATGCTTTTGCTATTTGTATGTTAACAACGTTAAGTACAAAGTTTTCCTAGTTTAAGTTATAATGAAAATTCTGAAAAAACAACATTATAAACAACATCATACAATTGATTGAAAAAAGAATGTACCTATCAACTCTTTCATAGAAAAGACATCAACGCGCGCAAAACGTCGTACAACCAAACTGATCTTAAACTAAACGAAGATTACGCCTGAATAAATTATGTAATTTTTTGAAGATGGTTAAATGAAGACCAAAATTTAAGCTTTTCACATTTATGGATCAATGTCGGCTGAGTGGTAGTTAAAGTTAAAATGATAAAAGTAGGTATGTTCCTACCTAAGCAAGAAAAAGTTAGTAGGAAAGTTGGTTGGTTATGTTCATTCATACTAAGTTAACCTGCTCACGCAACAAAAGAGCAACTAAGCGACGTGATTTTTGGCATGGATATAGATTCAATCGTGGTAGCCCGTTCAGAGAACCGGGAAGTCGTGGGTTCAATCTCGCGCCCGTCCGATCAGTTCTTTGGAATTTACGTACTAATAAAAAAAACGTAACAATGGCTTTTCAGGGAAAGAATGTCCTGTGGAAACCTGCATATATTTGGAAAAAAAAAGTCAGTGGTGTATGTGAAGCTTAGCAAGGGTTAGAGTGGTGGGCGCATCGTACTTATCACCTTTTGAGACCTTTATGCCCAGCGGAGATTGTTATAGTGTTGGCGATAGTTGGAAACAGTGCCGTAAATTAGCCTTTCATGCGCCCGGTGCGAGCTTCTATAACTGCGCTTTTGGAAAGAAAAATATTCAAAACTTGTTCCTGGTCTGGTCATGTTTGAGCCCCTCCAGGACCAGCGCCAGGTGCCTGGGCATCGCTGACACCGCCGTATTTACGGTACTGGTGGGAAAAACCTCACAGTGCTTGTGAAACATTCAAACTTTCGCGATTTGATCAAAAAAATTATAATGTTTATCACTGCGGAAAACATCGTGAGGAAACCTACTTACGTCCGGAGAAGAAATTCAATGGCGTGTGTGATTTCACCAACCCGTAACTGGGCCAGCGTGATGTTTTTTTTTATTTTACTTAAGTGAAGAGACAAGCGAGTCGTTCGCCTGGTGGTAAACGTCACGCTTGCTACTAATAGTAGCAGTGCTAGAATTGAGAAATTGCGAACAACATCCTGCGCCGCACTGCACTGCGTCTTTCACCCTGACATATTAGATGTTAAATCTCTTCATACCCAAGTAATTTCTCTGCTGAAAATGGATATGTATGATATTCGCCCTTCGAGGGTAGGCCTAAGGCCAGCAGTGGATAATAAAAAAGGCTAATTATGCTTATTCATTATTATTGCCTTCGATTTATTCACGTACAAAATAAATTTATTTTAATTCAAGGTGTTGAGCTAAGCTTTCGATTTAAAGTTCCAAAACCCCAAATATAAGTTTGATTGTCATTATATCCCTAGCAGTTGTCTAATTTCCCAGTTATTTGCCGCCATTAACACGCGCCCAAAACAATGAGTTATTATCTCATCGGTCAAAAAGCGCATTTGCGTGGATCGAGCGCAATTACCGCGCGATTCGCGAGACGCGGGGTCGCAGACACAATTAAACGAATTCACCGTCCCGGGACAAAAACAGGATGGGTTTGGGATGTATAGGGTGGCCATAGACTTTATAGATAATATAATTAAAACGAAATAAAAGTATGGACAAAGATTAAAAAATACAAATTATGGTACTACTATAAAATGGATTTAAATACCTTGATGAACCAGATCAGTTTCAGTGTGGCTTAACGAAAAAAATATCTGGATAAGGACCTGGATATGTCCTAAAACTGCATCCGGAACCACCGGAGGACGGGCAGCAGCGTCCTCTCAGTTAACGGTGGTAACTATTCTGCGATCCCCAAGCCGCCTGCCAAGCGTGGGGATTATGGCAACACCTCCCTTTAAGGGAGAGGCCTTCGTCCAGCAGTGGACGTCTTCCGGCTGTTGATGATGATGAACGAAAAAAATATGAACGGGTGCTACTGGTACGTAAGTGTATTGATTTTACTCTGGGAATTTGGTGGAAATTGAGAAATAACCAACGATTATATACCTATACGAGCTATTCTAGGGGTTAAGCCATAGGATAGCCTTCTAAGTACTACTTTTTTATGAGAATAATTAACGAACGAATGCTTTTTTAATGGTAAGAGATAACGCCTGTATGACTATAAATTAAAATTAAATTAAATAATCATTTATTTCAAGTATCATAGACTCATATTATAAATCATCAATTTAGCAGTCACATTAATAAGTACCATACACACAATTGAAATTGAAATTAAATTTGCAATTAATTTAGAAATTGAATTGATTGATTGATTGTTTTGTTTTTTTTTTTTTTTTGATTGATTGTTTTTTGATTGATTGATTGATTGATTGATTATGGCTGTGGCGCTCTGAAATTTTAGTAACACAAGTACTTTAAAAAAAGCCATCACGCCTGCCCATAACAGTAGCAGTGCCAGAATTGTAAGCTTCCGAATGCAATCCTGCGCCGCACTGTACGTACTGCGCTCGTCTCTCTAAGATACAAGATGTTAAATTTTTTCATGCTTTTTGAATTATCTGGTAACATTGCCCTTCAAACCGAAGCACAGTAATGCTAGCGTACTATTGCTTGGCGGTTTAATAACTGCCAAAAGTGTGGTCCGTCCCCAGGCGGACTCTGCAAGACATTCATATCATATCACTACAATATTCCATTTCGACTAACTTGATGTGATGACATGTTTCCAGTTATTTTGATTTAAACACCTAACTACTGAACCGATTTTTTATTAATAACAAAGGTGTATACAATTTGTAACAAAAAGGTTCAACAATACTGAACGGTATGTAAGTAATCATCACAAAGAACAACTTTCACTAAGGGTCCAACATTGAAATCGCGAAAAAAAAATTCAATAAAAAATTCATACATAAAGTTCATCGACCTTGGGCAAAATGTACAGCTGTTTGTTTTGTGGTAAATGGGTACTTGCAATATACTCCACTGTCCTTAAAGTCAATGTAGTGTGGGCACACTGTGGTCGGTATAATTTGGGCGGAATGCCGGCTGACAAAGCGTCGGTACCGCAAAAACTATGACGTTCGCGGCCCTGCAAAAACAATACTCGACGAAAATTTGACCAAAATGCCGACACAACTATAGCATAGTCCCTATGAAACGGTCGGCTTGATGTGTGGAAATTACAGACAGTTGTTAATTAGCAGTTAAAAATAGAGGGGAGTTCAAAAATTACGAGCAATTTTAAAATACGAAAAAAAAACATGTTTTCTTACTTGTATTACGCGACTCTTGTAGTTACATAATGTATTTCAAATTCTGATTTATTCGTCCAAAAAATATGGTTCTTGTTGTTTCACGTGTTTGTTTGATGAGTTATTGGAGCAACACCACATAAATGGGCTTTAAGTCTTAAGAGATAAAGATCTTATCACCGTAGCCTCAATGGGGCCCATAAAGGGTTACGCGAAACCTAAGCCGAAATTGGACTCGCTAGACTCATTATTGTGAAAACTTTTACAACAATGAAGAGAAAAAAACATTGTTTTTCTGAAGTGAGATAGGAAGCATCTATTTGTTTTCGAGTCCCATAGTAAAAAATATTCATAACGATGAGTTGTTCTTTCGAACTTCCCGAACTTCTTTCGGGTCAGTACTTCCTACAGTTCGGCGCAAAATTAAGCGAAAGCTATGTACAAGGTTTCGCGCAACCCCTAATAAGTAGCTTAATTAACAATCTACAAAAATCCGATGACCAAAAAAAAAAGGGAAGAAAAAGTTCTTAGCTCCATTATGCGTAAATCTTTTTTCGAGATTTCTGACCAAGTCCCAAAGTCTACTAATCCCAAGTTTTGTACAAGATGCAACCGAATATATTTTTTGTAGCTTTCTGCCGAAGCAAGGGTATTGTCTAGTCGGCGCTTAGATCCTTGATGTATGGAGCGCAGTAGGTGTCACACAGCCTCCCACTGCGTGGTGAGACCAAGCTATGCTGATGAGACACGGAAGAAGTGAAGTGCGTGTTAGGCCTAACAGATTTTGGGATTTTTTCTTTTGTAACTAAATTGACATCGTACAAATAAAACAGATTAGTCAGTCTCATTATTAATCATATCAAATACTTTATAGAATAGAAAATTGACTTAGAAACTAGTGTAGCAACCATTATCGCTAAATGTGATTTCTTCCAGGCAACTTTAGGGCGGTGAGGATTCAGAGTAGTAGAAGACAGGGTGTGCACAATTACAAGATAGAGATATTATAATGTTGTTATTTTGTGGGTTTTGATTAACTTGGAAGTTTTTGGATAGTTTTTTGGTCCTCAGACGACAATGTAGTTAGAGTGAAATATACAAAATAAGTTAAGCTATGATTTTTATCATAAGAGCATTAGTGCCATAAGATTAAGAGGAGACTGTGAAGATTTTTGTAGAGTTATATTTTCTTAAGCAATTAGTTACTGAAAAATAGGAGATGACAGAGACATGTCTACTACGCAGGCCTAGATTTTATAAAAAAATATATGATTCCTCTAGAAAGCCTCTAAATCTATCCAGAAAGAAAATAGGGGAGGGAATACGTTTTTACGGAGAATTGCGGACCATGTTCCCTCTTAAGCTATTACCTTACATAACATCTACCTACATAGTCATTAATCAATGTCATTTGCAGTAATACCGTATCATTTATTTGTAGGTCTTCATCATATCACTCTTTAATTTTATTTACACTAGTTGATCTCGAGAATTTAGAAGAACATTAAGCTTAATAATGAAAGAAATTATAGTAACCGGATGGCTCTACGTGCTATTTTTACACCCTATATAAATTTACTCCCAGTGGGTGAAGTCATTTTGCGATCTAGCCGTTCTAATACTAACCCGATATAAATTGAGCTCAGCGACTCCATGCCATCTCTGTCCAAGCCTTTAGCTTCCGAACGTGTTCTATTTTGTGATTCAAGTGTTGTCTTGTCACTCGGCGCCCGCGAGCGTGTCGCCGGGTGACGTCATGGCGTGTCATCGAGTCACGCCCTGCATTATTCATGGCCTCTTGTTTACAAATATCTGGTACTGGCGACCCTGCTACCCTCTTGTATATTTGAGTGACCAGAAGTAGGTATTAGGAGGGACGTTGTGTCTTCCTAAACAGTATATAAATTCTTCTTGACAGGAACAAGTCTGTGCTGGGCGAGCGGCGCGGCGGAGCGCGGCGGCCCCACGCGAGGTGGCGCGCGCGCTGCCGCCACGCCTCTTCTACGCCACTCTCGGTCCGCCTGGATACTATACCTTCGAGGAGATAGGTTCGATCTGCCAGTCGGAGCAGGTGCCACAGATGGCGGCCGTGTTGGACGCGCACGACGCCGTGTTTGTGTGGATCGGCTAGCACGCGACGCTTCGCGCGCGATGTTGCCAAGAGCATCGTCGACACGGAACACGTACTAGTGGTGAGCGTTGTCCAACGTAGATAGTTGTACAACTTCTATCGCGCTACACAACGATCACTCGTTGTCCAACCATAGCAAAACTAGTTATTTCAATAACGAGTTGTTTCACAAACATAACTGACGAATTTTTAAAAGATACGAACTAATGATTATGTTTTTTACGAAGCGTTTTTAATTTATTATTACTAGTATTATTGACACAATTTATTATTAATTTATGACGAACCTCCTAAAATACCTCTATTTAATAGGCATCATATTGTTAAATGAAGTCGTCCTCCTCTCTTCTACTATTGCTGCGCCCGACAGGGTCCATATGAAACTTCTTTTTGACAATATCTATGTACACTATGGAAGCAATAAATATCTGAATCTGAATCTGAATCTGAAACATCGCTTGTTATGTATGAAACGAAACCAACGTTATTTTCACAACGCTCTAAATTCGCGCAAACTATAGCGTATATTAAGTTATCGACATAGCGGGTTGGAGCGAATAAGCCAGATGGAGCGTTACCATGCGTGCGAGTAGGATAGCTATACACGTTGGGCTGAGTTGAATTTAGAGATTGCGAAAATGTGACTTATTCCCAATGTGTTTAGGATGATCATCGTTTGGTAAACGCATTTACGTTAAACCGTAACGTATCGCATTTAAAAATTTGGAAATAGATAGTTGCTAGAAACAGATAGTTATTTAAACGTTGTTGGCCAACGAACAACAGTTTCGTTGCGTTATTCGAAAAAACCGCAACGACACATTACTAACACGTACTCGTCGCCGGTAGCAGTGGTCAATTTGTACACGAGGGAACAAGCAATAGATTTCGTCAGTGGTAGTACTCGTTTATTGGGTACCGAACAGCTGATCTCTACGAGATACTGGACTCTACCACCACGCTGTCCAGCATTTGGAGCAGGCACTTATGCTCAACCAATCAATCATCAACGATACCAGTTTTGTTCTTATTTTTTGTAATTCTATGATTGTCAAAACTTCATCAAAATAGGTTTTTTGTAATAAGCCGCATGAGACGCTCTTCTGGTGGAATATGATACCAGTCGAGTCCAATGCTACACGACAATACACCACGCAGTAATGTAGGTATCCCATATTACTCCGTCGCGGTAGAATATAATTATAAGCAGTAATGTAATGTTTTGAGTATGCTGGGGCTCTGCTCCCATTCCATTTCACTTAGAAGGCCTAAACTTCTATATGTACCTATTGTTAACTGTAATTACAGGCAAAATTCATATATAATACGAACTTGTAGAAGTTTTAATACTTTAACAATAAATGTGGAAATTGATCTGTTTAATACCACATCACTTCGCCTTAAGCGTTTGCTAGCCGATACATTCTTTAATACTGCTGTACCGACTTGACGCAGTAATGATACCTACCTACATTTTTTATTACTGCTTTGAATAGTTTTAAAATAAAATATAGGTATTTATTTATTGGAACAACATTTACCTACTTTTTAGTTTGTAAAATGATAATATTATGTCGTCAAGTGTTTGTTTATTAGTTCATTTCTACTTTATTAGTTCGCCGATCCAAATTTTCTTGTTGTTATTCCATGCTAATCTTATGCCTATTTGTGGTAACTTATAATTAGCCTTTAAGTTAAATATAATTGTGTTATTTAAGTGCTAGCTGTTAGTTATCCTAAATGAATAAAATAAAATAAAAATAAAATAAAATGTGGTATAGGTACATTACTGTGTTCCGGCTTGTCTCCGACCCGTCCAAGCTCGCAAGGAGATCTGCCGCCTAATTCAACTGTTTATTCAAGTAACTTTTTTCTGTGGTATTACAAGTCTACTGTAGCGCTCGTGGCGTAGCTTGTCTAGGTGATTCTAAACGATCATGTTAAGCAACGGACAGTCCGGTCAGTCTTCGGATGGGTGACCGTGAGTGGCAATTTATTTCTGAGCGCTACCGTGGGTCGGATGACACGTTAAATTGTTGGTCCCGGTTGTTTGTTCTAGTTTCTATGACAACAACCGTCAGCCATGTCAGAGGCCTTCGGGCGGCACATTAACTCTGACAGTAGGGCTGGCCACTCAGCCTATACGAACTTACTTACTTACTTACAAGTCTAACAAGTAATACATTTTACTACAGAATCCACAGTGCCGAAGAACATTATTCTTGTGTGTACGCAAACTTAAAACCTAGACTAACTGACGCACTATAATTTATTCTGTGGGACCGAAGGTCGCGCAGTCACTGTGTTTCAATCTGTACAGTGTTATTGTGATGGTAAAGAAGCGACTCTTCGGCACAAAAGCCTTTGAGAAGCTGTCACTGTAGAGTGCGAGATTCGTCGCGGTGGTAAAACTGTTTTCAAACGCTTTCCGTCGTAAAACGATTCACATGTTCTGTGGCACAGTCACGGGCAAACTTTATGACCGAAAATAAAATAAATATGAAAAAAAAAACAAAAATGGATTTATGTGTGTCAGACAGACTTTACTCTGCGAAAGTTTTTAATTTTAACCCATTTCTTTTTTGTTCAATTGTTTTATACTATGCATATATCCCTAGTGTATTTATTGGAGCAGAAAAACACTAGATCTACATGGTACAATAGCAATAGGTATGAGTTAAAGATTAATATTGTTTGTTTGTTTGCACATCACCACACTGCTGGCGGCGCCCACAAAGTACTTATAACTTGCTTAGAAATATTAAAAGTAAAGATTGTCTACATGAGATCTGAAGCTTCTTTACTTGCTCCTGTGGTGTGTATACGATTTTACGTGCCGCTGCGGGGAGTAAGTGGCTACTTTAGCCCCGCAGGCATGTAAAAAATATTTTGTAATTAAACAGTAGTATATGCTTGCTTATGCAAGTAAATAAGGTAGGTAGGTACTACCTACCTACATTATTTACTACCTACTTACCTACCTACTAGGTAGGTAGGTAATATTATTATTAAAATTTATTTAATTAATAATTGTTAATATATAAGTGACGCAATTACATAATGATATACTTGTTTGGTATAAAATATTTTAAATTAATAGAATGTTATCTTAAAGTTAATACCTGACTACATGTCAGGTATGAATAATGGATTTACCAATAAATAACTATGATTATGACTATGACTATTATAGGTATGTCCTACCCCTTAGGTCGTAAGTCATAGTCTCCTCTAAAGATTTCCTTTGACTCTATTTTTGCTGATTGTATACATTATGTGGTCCCACTATTTTTAATGTCTTTTTCCAACGTGCACATTATCAGCTTGTGCGCCTATCTTTCCTGGAGAACCATTGCAATGCAAGTGAGATTCTATTGCATATAAGTGAATGGCTAACGACTAAAATTTCCTACTGCGTTGCATCTCTGCACTTTCTCTTACTATACATAGGAAGCGATCGTAAAGATTGGCATAAATTGTAAAACGTCGCGCGGACGTGTCCAGAAATATCCGTGTGTTAATGAAGAATGAGATTTCAGTTTTATTATCTTGTGAGAATAAAACTTATCACACTTAGATGAGATACGCATTTTTTAAATAATTGATGCCAATTTCATTAATTTATTTCTTGGTTGACTGGTGGTGTACTTAAGTACTTGCCTATTCCTTTTTCGAAGGATTTAAATTTGACTCACTCTTTCTCTGGCTCTTGTTCAAAATCACCAAAATCTACTTCTCGATAATAAAAGAAATTACAGAATTTAGTAGACAATTGGTTTTCGGTAAAGAAGAAAAACCATTGCGAACAAACCTCGTCATTATAATCAGTTAGTACCTACCTATATTATTATTACAATCCACTGCTAGACACAGGCCACTGCCAAGGCATTCCACTGAGCCCGAACTTCGGTTTTCCGCTTGCAGTCACTGCCAATTGTCTTATGTATATCGTCACTACATCGAATCTCGGGGCATCCTACCGTCTCCGCTCTAGAGTGAGGAAAATTGCAAAGACAATATAATTAAGTACCAACTCGTGTATTATTAAATTAACAACCACTCGAGTAAAAAACAACAAAAACATATTTTTTTCAAGTTTTTTCTCTTTTTTGTGCATGCCTTAACACTAACAACGAAAAGTGTATTATTAGCATACTCAGTTTACAGTAAAGCTTCAGTGGCGACACCCCAAGAATAGTTAGGTAGGTAATAAAAAAGACATCCTTTATGCCTAAAGTAAAGATTCAATCTTAATTTGGAACCCTTTTAACACTCTTCCGCTATTAAACTGTAAACCAAAACAAAAAATCTCCATATTAAATGTAATTTAGCCTCTATTCCACACAATTAGAGTTCCCTTTCTTAAGCTAAAACATCAAAGTTTCAGGTTTATTGCCAGCATAATTGATATTTCGCTTATTATAAAGGATTAAGGTTGAAATTAGAGTAAATTGTGAGACGATAATAAACTTTTAACATGACAACGTGGAATTAAGAGTATAAAACAACACGTGGGAGACAATGGGCGGCGAGTACAAAGGCGGCGGCGGCTTTGAAGTCGGTGCAGGCGGTTAATTTTACACCGGTCCGGTGCCCACACCCAGGGTGGGTTGTGCAACTCATGCTACTGACCTGGTTGCAACTGTTTCTTATTTATTTCTGCTATAATCACTTTTTTTAAGGCGTACTGTCAATCATTTTACACAAGCAGCTCATGGACTCATCACAATATTCACACTCGTCGGGCTGCCAATGTTCTGCGTGTCTAGTATAACTGTCACAGTGTGTTTTGTAGTGTAAAGTAAAGTAGTAGGGGAAAGTACCACATCTTTGCCAGTTATTCTACCGCCAAGCAGTAGTGTGCAAGCATTACTGTGTTCCGGTTTGAAGGGCAATGTTACCAGAGAAATTACTGGGTATGAATTTAACATCTAATATCTCAGGGTGACGAGCGCAGTGCAGTGCGGCGTAGGATTGTGTTCGCAAGTTCACAATTCTGGCACTGCTACTGTTAGTGGCAGACAAGACGCTTACCGCCAGGCAAACGTCTTGCTCGTCTCGTCAATTGAGTTTATTTTAAAAAAAACTTAATTTTCAAGGTGTTTCATGTGACATTCATTTGAATTTTTGAACTACTATGGATTTATAATATTTCCGAAATAAATGATATAATAACTACTACTGGCTGCGCCCCGCAATTTCGCCCGCGTGATGTTCAACAAGGCTGACTACGATGATGATGAAAAGTTTTCTACACAAGCTGTTGTTTTGCATTCCCGCCACATTTACAGAGTTAGATATACTCATCGTTATGAACAACTTTTACTCTGGGGCCAACCAAGAAACCGCGAAAATATATATCAGCTGTGCCATACAAAATTTTCTTCTTGTTTCTTGGACAAAATGTATGGATCAGGGGACCAGCTGATATTTTTTCACGATTTCAGTGTTGGCCCCATAGTACATAAAGTACCAGTTCTTAATTGTATAAAAAATAACCTTGTTGAACAAGTCTGTGTTGTGTTGTGCTTCTTCCATAAAAAGATTCATGAAAAGCCCGCACCCTCTGTACTCGCATGAACTGTACCCAGGATTGCGTGGCGTAGCGTGGTGTAGTTTTGGCTCTGCTATTACCCCCCCTCCTGCCCTCCCATTCCCAGCCCGCAGCGATGCATGTAAAATGCAATAATAATTGACTATTCAAACCTCTCGGAAACTTTCAGAGTATAAAGCTGTATTCTTGGAGATGATGTAAGGCTTCTAACGATACCCTATATATTCAAATCTGTTCAGACATTTAGATGTAATGGTGAAGTAAAGAAACTGACATTCATTCATTGATACAATACATACATGAACCCTGAAAATATTACACACTTTTTTTTGGGCAGTCGTGTAAAAAAAAATATAGGTATTACGGTGAGACTACGGTACCTCTCTGTCATAAGGTCATAACCAGCCTCTTGGGTCTTAACAGACACATCTTACGTCATAATATATTTTTATTACACGTACTCGTAAAGGGGATCTTATTACATTGTTTATATGCTCATAAGCCAGAATATTACACACGCGTGCTATTTACTTTACATTACAGAACTAGTGCTGAACTAGTGCTATAACTACAAATAGGTATAACCCAGTTAAGTTTGTACATGACTGCAAGTTATAATGTATGTTTAGGAAGCATGGGTAATACAGTTTTTTTTTTATAATATCAACAAAGAGTTTGTATGCGGATAAAAAAAATGTCACCTGCGCGCGCATCACTGGTTTACCAGACATTTTCCGCAATTACTTTTTGACGTTTTCGCTGTGTGGTCGATTATTATCAAAAAGTTAATAACTAACATATTGGTACCATATTTTATATTTACAACAGATAATTATGTCGGCGTTCTACGCTTTGTTCACTCTGCCCTGCCCATGTTAGCCAAATGACGGTTTGATGCCAAACCGTACTCGGAAAACAGAGAAAACTTCAATACAGCCACAAAATCTATAACTATAAAAGGCTTTGTCCTGACTGACTGACTGACTGACTGACTGACTGACATATAGACAACGTACAGCCCAAACCGCTAAACGTAGAGACTTGAAATTTGGAGGGTATGTTTTTGGAGAGGTGTAAACGCCCACTAAGAAAGGATTTTTCGAAAATCAACCCCGAAGGGGGTTAAATGGGGTGTTAAAGTTTGCATGAAACTTTTTATTCTCTGGTTCGATTGATACAAAACTTGGTATACATATTCTACTATAAAAATAAGAAGATACGGGTGTCACAGTTTTTTCAAAATCAGCTCCCGTTAGTATAAAAAAAAAAAACTAAGTTTTAGTGATAGTACGTTTGTTTCTCCTTAACTTTGTAACGGCTGTACATATTAAAATGAAATTTGGTATAGGGATGGGGATAGATGTGGGGATGGGGGTGGGGGTGGGGATGATACTGGGAACGGAGACGGGACGGAGATCGGCATGTTAATATTAAGATTACAATTGGTATCGGGATGGGGATGGGGATGGGGTGGGGATGGGGATGGGATGGGGATGGGGTGGGGAAGGGGTGGGGATGGGTGGGGATTTGGTGGGGACAGGTGGGGATGGGATGCGGATGTGGATGAGGCTGGGAACGGGGATAGCCGTGTCCATATTAAGATGAAAGTTGAAATCGGGATGGGGGTGGGGATGGGATGGGGTTCGGGATGGGGAAGAGAGAGGGAAACGGGATGTGGACGGGGATGGGCGTGTTCATATTAAAATGACATTTGGTATCGGGATGGGGATGGGGAAGGGGGCGCTTATAGGGATGAGGCTGGGAATGGGGACGGGGATGGGCGTATTTATTGGTCGGCTGAACAGATGGAGCTGCATTTTTGGATAGGTAGTTATAGCATAAGGTTCGGAAACGGACATAGGCTATTTTTTTGTAGGTCCACGCAGACGACTGTTTGACGGACATAATTATTATAGATACTGTACAGCCTAAGCTGCTAAATTAATTTTTAATATTAAATTAACTTACTTTTAAATGCCTAAACTAAATTTTGAGTGGTGTAAACTTACACTCAGCTCAAGCTGTGGTAGCTTCAGTGAGATCAAGCTCGACTCACATTCTTGGGGTCGCGGGTTCGAACCCGGGCGAGCCCGTTCCAATTAGTTCTTTGAAACTTACGCATGGATAATACCACTGGCTTTTCGGTGAAGGAAAACATCATGAGGAAACCTTCATATTTCAGGAGAAGAAATACGATAGTGTATGTGAATCCGCCAACCTGCACTGGGCCAGCGTAGTGAATATGGCCCAATCAGGGTAGGCCGATATACCATTAGTGTTAAGGGCTGATGCAGAGAAACGCACACTCAGCAACGATTTTGAAAAATTCGCAAGGGGTTCAATGTATCATTAAAATACCATTTTGCCGAAACCATTCATTTAAGGCTGTTAAGTTTTTTGACTTAATAGATAAGATATAATAAACATAAACATGTTTCAGAATTTTCAAACAATTTCAAAACTGGAAGGCCACGGGTCAGTTTTTCATTTGAAAAAAAATGTTATATTTATAGATTAGCTAATCGAGTGTTTATGCGTAAGAAGATAAAGATATTTTAAACACATGTACTTGATCCGGTGCACGCACCAAGTACAGCGCTTTCGAAACGTCCATCCCGCGTCGGCTCAGATACGTTAAAACCCGAGTATGACGCGCTGTACCTCGAGCGCGCCCCTTTTTGTTTTTTTTTTATCGTTGGGAAATGCATTTACGCATACCCTCCCGCCGGGACGGCAGGAGAGTTATGTCGGGCTCGGCACCAGAGTGGCACCACTACCGACTAAAAACCCAACGGTGTTCCATCACTGCGCCTTGCGCCGAAGCCACGGGTACGCTCTCGCATTCGTCCGCGACCTCGACAGCGCTGCCCTTTCGGGCCCACCACGGGGAGCCAAAGCTCCTCCCGCACCGATGACGATGTGTCGGAACACCCAGACACATCGTGCATCCACCTCGGAGACCATGCCAGCGAGATGGGCGCCGGACGGCCCCACGTCCAACGCCCTGGCCTCCATGCGGCGGGTCAGGTGAGTGATCCCGCCGCCTACCACTTCGGCTGTTGGGGATGGGGAGCTCTGGCCCCTCTGGCCTGTCCCCATCCCGCAGCCCCACCACAACACACCCGGTGGGTGCCCCCTCAAGGAAAGCCCTTGATGAGGCCACCACCCAGTTGTCCCTCCTCACTCTCCACTGTGACCTCTGCTAATCAGAGGGACACGCGGAGAGCCGGGTACCTGCCTCCTTCCGTCACGACACGCCATAAATGACATGTCGCGACCCACCTCGAGAACAAAACCAGTATTGGCGTCAGACGACCCTATATCTGACGCCAGAAGTCCCCATGCGCCGGGTCAGGCAAGTGGCCCCGTCGCCCGCCATTTCGGTCGCAGAGGACAGGAAGAGCGGCGCACCGTGATACCGGCACTCCTCTTCCCCTGCGACCCCGCCGCGTCCACCATCTCACGGTGGCAGCCCCGTCGAGGCCGCGGAAGGCAGGGAAAGCGGCGAACCTCACCACCGACAGTCCTCTCCCGCCGCGGCCTCCAGCCTTCAGCTGCGGTATCTCCCATACGACACCGCAGCCCGCCTCAGTTGCGGTACCGCCCATACAGTACCGCAACCTACTATGGCCGCTTCAACCAGACTTCCCCGGGTACAATCCCCCCGGATGGCCCGGAGAAGCGGCCCCACCTCGGGTACTTCTTAGCTTCACCATGGCGACCAACCCACGGCTAACCTCGAGCGCATATGCGTAAGAAGATAAATATTTTAAACACATGTACTTGATCCGGTGCACGCACCAAGCACAGCGCTTTCGAAACGTCCATCCCGCGTCGGCTCAGATACGTTAAAACCTGAGTATGACGCGCTGTACCTCGAGCGCGCCCCACTCGAACCCACACCGAGTCTACCTAAGCGATCAGTGCAGCACTGTATTTTATCGAAGTTTCGTAATTCTTGCGATATTTTGGTAATCTTTTTACGTTCTTTGTTATCATACTTTTTCTGCTTAAGCTTATTTCATTTCATTGACTCTGTTGATACGGTATGCAATAATGATGATGCTGTAAACTATCCAGTTGAGTTTTTAAATTCATTAAGACCAGCGGGGCTACCATATCAGAGGCTTATCCTGAAGAAAGGTACACCCGTCATGCTCCTTCGTAATTTAAGACCACCCAAATTGTGTAATGGAACCAGGTTACAAGTAAAAATGCTGCATCGTAATCTGGTTGAGGCCATCATTTGGACTGGGTGTGCCCATGGCGAAACAGTGTTTGTGCCGCGTATTCCCATGATTTCCAGTGACTTACCTTATGACTCCAAAAGGCTTCAATTTCCTCTAAAAGTTTGTTTTGCCATGACCATCAATAAGGCTCAGGGTCAAACTTTAAAATACGCTGGTATTGATTTAAGGCAGGACTGTTTTTCGCATGGTCAGTTCTATGTGGCTTGCTCGCGAGTTAGCTCCCCTGAAAGCCTGGCTATTTTAGCACCTTCCAACAAAAAAAGTCAAAAACGTTGTCCACAAAAAAATATTGTAATCTTTCGGGTCAAAGGCAACTGTAGTGTCATTAGCAGACATTTTTAGGGTTCCGTAGTACTACGAGGAATTCTTATAAGTTTGTCATGTCCATCTGTCTGTCTGTTTAAAATTCAACAAGACGGCTTTGTTTTGAAGTAAGTATTGCAAACGCGACATGCCAAATTTGGTCATCCTCAAGAAAACTTAAAGACTGCAAGCGGCTTGGAAAAAATGCAATAATATACGTATTTTAGTGATTCAATTGAGTTGGGCCCCGATTTAACCGAATTCCAGTATTCAACATTACTACGCGGGCAAAGCCGCGGGCAAAAGCTAGTAATACTATATTAGACGTAGCGTAGTCTGAAAGCCCCTAACTAGGTACTCGCTTTAAAGTAATGGTTTGTAGCGAACAAAGAAAAGTCTTGTGGGCGAAAATATTAGTGATAGCAATGTTCGTGTTGCACTAACATTTGTGCATATTTTTCTTTTAGACATAGTTTCATTACGTACATTTAATTAGTTCAAAAAGCTTCGCCTAGATCAGGATCTAATCTAGTGTGATATAGTCTAGTCTCTATCAGATCGGCAGAGCTAGGATGCGCACCGCTAGAAAAATATATCGATTCTTAAAACCAGGACAAGGCTACGAATCTGTAAAGTTTGTCTCGTTTTCGCACGACATAAAGACACGACAAAATTTTCTCGCGGTGCGCATCCTAGCCCTGCTAGTGTGAATATATTGGAAAAGTCTTCATTTATTAGAATGTACCAGACTAGGTCGATAAATTCTAGAAAGATCACCATATAAATATAACAATACTATGGTTATCTTATAATATATCATTTTAACAGCCTACTGACGCCTAAATTATTATCATTTATTAATAAATAATTCAACAGCAATGATAATAATATAACAAACAAATGATTACGAATATCGGGGTATTCCTGATTGAGCATTGAGTACATTGAGCGAATGATTGAGCACCAATTTCTTGAGCACCCATGAAAAGAGCATCTTTAGCATATTCCTAAAATAGCACCAATCAACATTTTGGCTTGTTATATTGATAATAAATAACACTGAAAAATTACATAATAATAATAATGAATATACTTATGGCAAATCTGTAACCACTCGCCCAAACATACCCATCAGTTGGACCCATCAGAAATATGTTGGGCGAAATATTGACCCGAACGCCTCAATGACCCCTCTGCTTCGGATTGCTTTAGAGCATCACGGACCCGCTGTCTCTACGGCAAAGGGGACGAAGTCATACCCCGATTCTAGAGCAACATATTTATTGTGCTGGCCTAAAGCCCCCGACTCCGCACCCGCGCCGGCCGTCCTTTGTGTGGCAGAAAGGTGACAGGATGAAAATGTACTGACGCATGTAGCATCCCATATCAGACACCGACCCTTCTGCCATGGGACTAAGGTAAGTCCGTCTGGGCGCTTGTTGTCCAAACGATACAGCCCGGGGGGGTTCCAATACGCAAGGGATGTCGGCAGAAACAAGCGCCCTTCTTAATAGATTCATATCTATCTATATCTATCTATACATATAAAAGGCTCTGTCTTGACTGATTGGTGACTGACTGAGTGACTGACAGACAACGCACAGCACAGATATAAAATCCTTTATTAACTACAAACTAGAACAAACTACAAAGATTACTTATCCTACTACACAAAAAAAACAAAAGATTGTATCCAGATTCCAGATCGATAAAAGTCTAGAGACAATACAAATGCTCAAAACCACTACCAGTCGGCAGCAAAGAGTTTTTTTTTTTATATACAATATATATTGATAATAAATTTAAGTATAATTACAAATCCTATTACAAGAATATGTGTAAAAATACAATATAGTGTTTATGTAAAGAAAAGACATCAACGCGCCGCTACTCAAAACAGGTTAGAACCAGCAAAACTATATTTTCAATAAAACATTACTATTTTCATTATTAATGATTATTCTCAAGAAGGCATTGATTTAAGATGACTATACACGCTATTTCATTGAAAAAAAACTGATAAGATCATAGGACATTTCGTCCCAGCAGGTACAACTTACTTCTAAGTAATGTTTTCAGCTTATCTTTATTTTTACTTATGCAAGTGTATAAAAATACCAGGTAAAAAATATAAAACTATTGAAATGCTAATAATAAAATAACAAAGGTTTTGTTACAAGCCCAAAACACAATGAGTAACTTTTTCCCCTCAATTCGTTTACAATTACCCTTAAACCTTTCTTAACATCCCTTTGTATGCATTTTACAACCGTACACACCTACGAAAGGGTGCACTTATCAAAAAACGGTAAATTTAGCTTTGTTCGAGTTTCGAAATCTGTATTACTGTTCCTATGTATTTTATAATAAATGCACAGATAAATGCCAGTAGGTGAGTTTTTTTTTTGTTAATTGGACTCATTCGAAATGCTTCTCTTTAATTCAAATCGAATTTCCAAGTTTGGAACACGGATAATACCTACAAAGGTATGTTTTTTTTTGACGAAGGGAAAATAGAAAAGTTTGCCGACTGCGTTACGATGTAGTCGGGTAATTTGAATCACGATTATTTTTTGGGCAAGCCCTAGAAAAAACGTCACTTCAGTTCAAATAAATTTTCGATTAAATCCTGTGACCTGACTTGGTGCTTCAAATAGGGTTTCCAGGATCTTCAATAGACTGGAACCCTCAACACTGTATTTCAGCTTATCCCATAAAAAAAAATTTAAAAAGAATCAGATCCGCCTACGCCAAAATGAGCCTCTCAACTTTGTCGTCTTTTCCGGTATGCTTGGAGCCCCTGGTGGGAACCGTCCCGAACCCTTTAACCTAAACTAAGCCGAGCGCCATTTGCGCTTGCCTAAAGTCCGGTGACGCTGTAGAGGCCATCTGAGGCCAACAGCATCAAGTCATTCATAAAAAAAAGTCCTGTACCTTTAGATTTAGGTCTCTTTTTAGCAGGCTCTTACAGCTGGTGCTCCCGATGCGTTATTTTGTAGCCCGCCATCAAGGCAAACTAAACAGACACCTAGCATACCGTTCCACAGCTCTCCTAATTAATAATTATAGAGATTTAATTCCCACGCGATATGATAGAAACTTCAAAATCAATTTCTACCGACTATAAACTGAATATAACATAGAGGCATATTAGTGGCAGTACGCGAATCACATGTAATCTTCATAAAACGTTACCCACGGCGGCGGCGCCGGTTTATAGCTACCTGCGGGCGGCGCATCAAAGCGGTTTAATGGACGCGATCCGGGCTCTTCTCAACTGATGACGAATACACACTTACAGAGAAATAAGTCGATTACTAAATATATTTTTATGAAGCTCACCATCAATAACGTTTCAAAGTTTCAAGTTGACGAGCGCCAATGTATGCCATAGACTTTATTATGTTGCTCAAAGTTCTGAGTACTGCAGCAATGGCATTGTTGTGTAAGTCTGCGTGCTTCATCGTCGACCACATCGTCGCTTACCAACAAGCGAGTTGATGGTCAAACCCAAACTTATAAGCCGTAAAAAAAAAATATACTCCATACATTTTTAAATGAAAAAAAGGGTGTTTTTGACGATGGACGGAGAATGAGCGAATGGAAATTCCATTAATTTCTCACGATCTTGTTCTATTCTATCATGTGCCCCAAACTTATGGACCACTACTTTTTTGTACGAATTTAACTATAGTACGTAGACGGTCAGTATTCTAAGTATTGTAGTCTTATTTTGACTTATATGCCGCTTGCACTGTCTCATCTCTACAGCGCCTATCTAAGCGCGTGACACTTTGATTATACCCAGCCGAGCTAGATCTTCCAAGACGTGACATGATTGTGCGTTATTTTACGCTTTTAGATGTAGCTCTGTATATTATCTAATCAGTATGTCAATTAAATCTCCCCTCCGCGCGCCCACAGCCGCGCTGCGAGACATGCGTGACAAATTGTCGACTCCGGCAGACCGCTCTTAACGATAGCTTAATTACATGTAATTGTACTATGTGCTTGTGCCTTCAAAACCAATCTGACTATGTCTCTACGAGCTTCTCAAATACAGAATACAACTTCATACTAGTGTTTATGTACCGCAGCTGCCGTCATCTGCCGAATTACTATGTTGTATGATACGTTGGCAACGTATCATACCTTATTAACTACATTACTATTCTTGACAATATGCGTAACGTAATGTTGCATATTGTCGAGAATAGGAGATGGAGAACTTCACCAATGACAAATATTTATAAAATAACCCTTGCATTTCATCCACGTAGGATGTGTGGTCATGACGGACGTGAGAAGAACGAATTAATCCCGTCAAAATAGACTTTCAAGGTTACGATGACTCCCATAGAGCTGAAAATTTGTACGAATGTTGGGAACACCATTATAAATTAAATGTGAAAAGTCCTCATAAATCCAAGACCTGCAAAAAAAATATGTCAAGGTCAACATTCACCTTGTATGGTGGCCATGTATATGTTACCGACCAAACCCGATTTCAGGATAAACTAGTTTTGCCTAGGCTAAACTAATTCTTCCTACATGCAATAGGATAAACTGGTATCGTATTTGAGTATTTGTGACGCTCTTTTTAATTTGTTTTATGATTACCTTATTCGTCGTCAACCATAAAACGTCCACTGCTGGACGAAGGCCTCCCCCTTTATAGAGGGGTGTTGCCATAATCCCCACGCTTGGCAGGCGGCTTGGGGATCGCAGAATGGTCACCACCGTTAACCAAGAGGACGCTGCTGCCCGTCCTCCGGTGGGTCTGGTTGCAGTTTAAGGACATACCCAGGTTTATCCTATCGGGCTTAGGATGAACTAGTTTAGCCTAGGATGTACCAGTTTATCCTATTGCATGTAGAAAGAATTAGTTTAGCCAAGGCAAAACTAGTTTATCCTGCAATCGGGTTTGGCCGGTAACATATGTAAATTGTTTTTAATTAAATTACAGCTCTACTATAGGATGCGGCCGGACGATCGGCTCTTACAGATTTTCTCGTAATAAATTGCTATTGTAGCAACGTCGAACAAAGTTTGTAGTGCTAAATTTGCTTGTTTGTGTCTTTGTTGTTTGTAAGAACTTAAGCGTGCTTAAGTATTTCCAAAGCCTATAAACTATTGCATATTTGTAGGTAAGGATTATATTATATTCATTTATTTCAGACAAAAGTCCATAAGTAGAGTTACATCATAGGTAAAAAAAATTATTAAAACTATCAAACCAACTCATCATACTACTATCAATTAATTAATTAAATAAATCATAAATTTCAAATAGATAATTGTTCCAATTGTTGTGTTGTTGGTGTGTTGTGTTGTTGTATTGTTTCCAAAAAATCTTTAAAACCTTCTTGCTTGGAGGATTTAACTCCTCGGTTGGGGACTTAATTACTGCCTTCTTGTTTTTTAAATAGGTAATGCTAATCAACTTTTGCTTTGGGAACTACCTCCTTTGAACTTCCTTAAAGAGAGAAAATTATCAGAGAGGTATTTATTTTCTATCATTTTCTTTTAACTCAAATATATTTAAAAGGAGGCTTATTCGCTGGTGGGTTTTATTCGCTTGCACAGTGCAGCCATGATAAGTGGTATAAAATGATCGACAGCTGATGTCCTGAAGTCGCTCTCACTAAATATTCATCTTCTAATATAATATTGCAGCATTAAATAAAGCTGGCTTTCCACAATTAGATATAATATAATATATAATTATAGCTCTAGATATTAGTATACATACTTATTTCTATCCTCTTGCCTGAAATATGCTAATATATTATGTGCTAGCTATACGTCTAGTTTATGTTCTATGTATTTTTCTTGAAGTTATATTGCACACCCCGTCTTTTAATGTTTTTTCGAATCCTTTTCATCCTAAGGTTGCCTGGAAGAGATCGCTTTTAGCGATAAGGCCGCCAATTGTTACACTTGTTCTAAGTTCATTTTTCCTGTTGTGTTATTACAAAAAAAAAATATGTGAAATGTGTTGTTATATTAATCGAAATAAAAGGATTTGAATTGAATTAATAATTTTGGTGTGTACAATAAAGAGTTTATCTATCTAAATATGCAACTGATCTGAAAAAGTCTAAGGCCTGCAGTAAATTTTCTTATTTTGAGATTCTAAATCCTTCAAGCTTTTTAGTAAGGTCATTCCAGTTTTCAATCTCTTGCTTGCAGTGGTTTTCACTGCACGTATAGCTAGCAGTTGGATCGCCGTGGGACGCTAATGGACTCGAGATAAAACCGGTAATTAACGAATCAATTCGATTACGTTGAGAGCTTTGTATCGGCCGAGTAGGCTAGGAGGCGGGCAAGCTTACAACATTTATAATTTAGATTTCATATATTTAATACAGTTCTGACAAAGGGGTATACAGTTGTAGATTGGGTATATCCTAAAACTGCACCGGAGGACGGGCAGCGGCGTCGGCGGTGAGCATTCTGCGATCCCCAAGCCACCTGCCAAGCGTGGGAATTATGGCAACCCCTCCCTATTAAGGGGGAGGCCTTTGTCCAGCGTCGGGGGACGTCATCTGTCTGATATTAATAACAATATATAGTATAATTTAGTAGTTAATAATTTAGTGTAGCATCGATTTGGGTGAACTGTTAAGGTGGTACAACTGTTTTCAGTAAATAAATAAATAATGATGATAATGATCTCCATAATACAAAATAGTTACATTTAACTGTCACCCACTCATATAATAATTAGTCTAATCAATCAACTACAATTACCGACAAACACACATTCAAAGCAAAATAAAATAAATTCATCTGCAATTACAAAAGCATGCCTTCATCGGAACCCTTAAGTTGTAATTGCGACAATTAAGTGTTGTAAAGGCATTGTCGTGGTGATAAAAGAAACAAAACGAAAGAAGAGTTAACTACCTGATGCCACAGCCTGATGTTCTACGTAAACAATTAAGGTGCGTATTACGGGTTTTTGTTAGCAAATTGTCGAGTTTTCTTTCTGTAGCGCATGAACGGTATTTCTTGCCATGGTGTATGCACTGTTAGCAGGTGTGAGAATTATTTTAGCTTTGGTGTTCTTGGTGTAGTTCATATATTGCTGCGTTAAAAAGCAAATTTAATGGGTCTAGAATATGTATAACTTTGTTTTTATGGGACTTAGGTAGAATCATCACTGACTGTTTTTAAATAACTATGAAACTGGTTCTCAGCCTTTACTTTGACTAAAATAAACCTTTACAAAACTTGGCATTATAATAATCTACATCATATTTATTAAATGTTTTTTAGGAGCTTTAGTCGTTTTTCATCATCGCACAGAGACAGTAAAAATATAAAAATTTGCGTAGACTATTTTCTCACAGCTATTATATATACTAGCGTATTTTTTATCAATAAGATATGTTTTTTATTTCTTAATTCTAGTGTAAAATATTACAAACATCAATTATGTCTATAAAAAACCCTTAAAAATAGCCTAATAACTAATCAACCGCCCCTGACCGTTCCCGCTGCAAAGGTGCCCACCACACTCAACAGATATTTTTAATTTTCCTTGTCTCTTTGAAACTTCGATAACATGTGAATTAGGTTACGTGTTCATGAAAGTCAGCTTTTACGGATTTATTTGTAAAGTAAATTAACTTTAATACGGGGTTACGCAGAATATTAGTAACATGTCATTACTCATCGTACTCAATTCGCTCATAATTTTTAACAACTTTTACTATGGGGCAAAACCTGAAATCGTATAAAAAATAGCTGTAAGTACAATATCAAAAATGTAATTTATTTGGACAAAATGTTAAGAACAGCTGTTTTTTCGCAATTTTAGTTTGGTGTCATAATAAAAAATACGCCGAATGCTTTTCGGCTTGCCCATATAGGCACTGCACGGCTCTACCGTTACGCGTAGCACTTAAAAATATCAAAACAAAATCTTTATTAACCATCGTCATCATTATTCACAGCCTTCCTAGTCACACTGCTGGGTATAGTATTAACATTTCTTTTGTTATAAAAAAAATAATATTCACTGTCAATTTTTGATACTTATTGGAACTTCTGTTTTGATTACACTGTTATACATTTCTATAAAGGTTTAAGCCATTTTGTACTCCATCTCTCCTTCTATAGAGAATCGTCGAACTCGCACAAACCTTTTTACTGCCAGAGCAATAAAACTTTAATTCCGAGCTTCGAGATATCTTTAACTTAATGCTTATTGACATTTTGCCCGTTTTTGGGACAAACCTTCTAGCTCGTCTTTTATGTTCCGCCAGATAAACTCGATGAAATTGCAATTTATTATTGTAATAAATTTACTTCGGATAAAAAGTGCGTTTGTTTTAGATTTTTGGGTCCAAAATGGTATAATATGAACTAAGCTTTACATGATAAATGCATTTATGCATTTGGGTTTGCATACATGAATACAAATTAGTTCGTTGTGGAGATTTTGTGGGTAGGTATGTCTTAATTAGAATCAAATACTTTTGATCTGACTTTAAAGATATAATGATGAACCTCATTTATATGCTGAAAATATCACTTGATAACCTAAATAACTTAGAGACTACCGACTACACTACACGCGTATTCTCCACCCAAAGGTGAAGACTGAAGCGACAGCTCAGTGGCGTGCAGTGGGAATTGGGAGAGGGCTATGTCTAGGACTGGACTAATGTGGGCTGACGATTATGTTTACTATTCGATTTTCATAAATTGAAATGGTATGTTTCTCACTTAAAGTGCAAATGATATGGAAAATAACGCGTATCGTAATCTAAAACTATTACGGTTCGTTTAAGATATCGTAATCTATCCGAATTTACAGATATTTTTGTTTATTATTTATTTATTGGTACTAAAACGAACATGTCCACTAACATTAGCTCAAACATACTACGAAATAAAACATTTCCTAATACAAATAGGTAGAAGAAAAAATTATACATTAATTAATTATAACTTTAAAAAATATCAATGCAACAAATAATTGCAATAAATCACAAATAAAATTGTAAAAATGGCAATGATAATATAAAAAATAATATGTCAAAATATAAAAATATAATAATCATTGATGACTGTGACAAGTTAACCTTGAATGTATGGAATTTAAAAAAGTGTGTCGAATTTCCTTTGTAGCGAAGAACCCCGAATTAACAATGACCCATCCTATCCTACTAATATTACTAATACGAATGTGGTTTGTTGATTTGTTGGTTGGACGGATCGACGGCGTTATTTTTGGCATGAATATAGGTTACAAGGGTTGGAGACAGACAACGTTTAAGAGGGCGACCAATGCTTTGTTGATTTGTTGGTTCAACGGATCGACGGCGTTATTTTTGGCATGAATATAGGGAGGGCGACCAATCCCAAAAGTAAGTAAAAGGTATATTTTTAAACACATCGTTTAATGATTAAGAACGTAAATATTCAGATTAAAAAAAATATTACAGGTAGGAGAAAACCCTATAGAAGCCGAGTAACCGAATATAATTTTGGAAAATAATCTGGATTTTTTTTATTACAATTACTAACAAAAAAATAACTGTTTTAATTCAAATGCTCTAAATTATCAGCTACAACACCACATTATTTTTTACGAATTAAACTACCAGACTAATGTTTTAGCAGAGTAACCGATTTTTTATTATTTAATGTCTATACTTTGAATAATTAAATAAAATCGCGCCTAAATTGCTCAAAGCCATTCCATCATCAATTATATCATGCGATTTTCGACTCTAAACTAATGCAAGACGCCCGGGTGACATCTGATATTTTTCTGGCATTAGGCGCACGAAAACTGCAAGGCGCAGTAAGTAACAAATAATTTGTAACAGTTTAAGACGGACTCGCCTTCGCTCGTGAAATTCAGCTAGTCATTGTGCTGTGAAAAGAATAAACAGACCAATAGAGTTAATTTCGCATTGAGAATATATTAAAGGCCTTCACGCGAAGAAGATGCTATAATATTTCATGTTAAAATAAAATATCGCTCACCACTCGCCATACAACTTTAAAATACATATTTTCTTCGTCATTTGTTTTGAAGGCTTGTATGAGTAGCGATATTGACATCAATGTTCTAAGTACTAGTATAGTACTCGTATAATATTATCTTTGGTTCTAAGATAACATGAAATGTCATAGCATCTTCATCGTGTGTGACGGCTTTGACCGTATATACCTACTATTCATTTCAATGTTTTCAATGGCTACTGCGCAAATCAAAAAGTCACGTTGAAAGAAAGAAAGAAATAAGTAAATTTTGAGAGCGGGCCGTATCTATAAATAATCAGCAATTCTGGAATTTCTGGAGTGATGTCACAAAAATGGCCTCAAATTTGCATAATGCAGTTTATCAAATAGCGCTGGTCTTCCGTTGAGGCCGACCCAGCGAGGTCACGAAAGGCTTACACAGCGAAACATTGGATATATCCATGATATCTAATGTTTCACTGATACGTATACGCATATATTATCAGAATAAGTCTCGAGATTGTCCCTACAAAACTCTCCATTATTTAAAGCACAGATTATACAATACTGCTTGAAGCAATTAAAGCGATATCAAGAAAGATGTGCATCAAAGTATCCGATAGATAGCTTGGTAGCCGGCTGCAGTCGTGACGCGGACATGAGGCCCAGGCGGCCTCGGGACATGGACTAGAGATGGGACAAAACAAGCAGATTATTTGAAAGACGATATATTAATTACCTTAATATACTAATAATAATACTATATTTATATTACACCTTCTACAAAAGTTTACTTTATTGCACATAGGTAACCTTACCAACGAACCTACTTCTAGTCTAGAGCAATAGATAAAATGTTGTCCCGATTTAACATTTTAATTGTAAGGTATGATAAAAGATGAAAATAACTTTATTGCCAAAAACATTTATTCAAAAGTGTATAAGTTCTAGTAAGACGGTGATAAGTACACAATAAAATAGAACAATATTATGTAAACGAGACAACATTTTGGCAAAAGGGGCAAAATCAGCTCATGTTGCAAGACAAAATTAATATTCTAACATCGCTGGTTATCATTTTGTCCCTATACTTTGCTATACTCGAGTCCCTATATTTTAGCGAAAGTACTTACACCAATAGGAATAATGTGACAAGTAAAAAAAAAACATACCTAACCTAACAAGCCTAACCTCTAGTTAAGCTCTTGTTACTAGTGTAAAATGCTGCAGATGAAAATCAATTGATTTCAATAAAAAAGAAGGTTACTCATTTTTTAAAGATTATTATAATACTTAAAGAATATCTATCGATTTTTCATTCAATAATGATCATTGTTTGATAGATTTTTTCAGTAATCGCCCATGTTTTTTGTCAACGTCGATAGATTTTCATCGATACTTACAGATTCATCCACAGCCGTCACTATAGTGCCGTGCAACCTATACTCGGAATAATAGGCACCCTTGGCTCCAAGGTCCGGACCCCATCATCACGGCGTGCATTAACGCCGCGCCCCGCCCCGCTGCCTGCGCCGGCGCCTCCGCGTTCTAAACACAATCGCTTTTTGTTCTTTTCAGAAATACTATTATTCGATGGATAAATATTCAAAACAGAAAAACAAAGTAGAAACTGTATATGTATATTTTGTAGAATATATTTGCATAATTATGTGATGTAAAATAGGTGACATGTGAAATGTAAAACATCTTTTTCGAATTTTGCAAACAAATTATAAAAAGATGTACACAGTATGCTACACCCATCAGTATAAGCACCTAGATGTTGTATAAGCGTACCTACTCGGAGGATCTAGCTCTCTCTCCACTTAATCAAAGTTAGCTTATGACACTTTATGTTACTTAGATACCATTATTCTCTTGACAACAGGGCTGGAAAATATAGTACGGTTTGTAATTGATATTATACCGGCATTAGCTATCGACGAAATTATTATTATATATAAACAGTATTACTGATTCAAATCTGTGTATGATATACATATATTTAAAAAAAAAGCTCTATTTAAAAACCCTTAATTTTTTTTCTTTTTAGAATGCGTTTCCCGAGCTTTTCCTGAGTGATAGAATCTGGTCTAGTCTTCAAGTTACTCGTGTAACTCGTCGGTTTCTTCTAAGCAAGCCTGCTCCATCGTAAGACACAAATACAAATATCTTTGTTACATAAAAATAATACAAAGAAATATAACAGTATGATTTCAATAAGAATCGCTCAAAATAAAGTTCAAATATAGACTTCAGGTGAAATATAAAACCAAAAAAAAAAACATTCTGGGCCTCCCATCGTAAGGTCCGAAACACACACAACACAACACCAATTAACGCATCATCTGCAACTGCAACATCATCACTCGACTCATAAGTCCAGCCGTAAGTCTCTTGAGGCGGCTTTCGTTTCTATTAAAATAACCAGACATTACGAGAGCAGTGCGATGCAATAATCGTAAATAATAATAAACAACAATCAGACAACGATAAACAACCACGAGTGTCGAAATCATTTACTTTCACTCCAGTGATTATTGCTTCGTTGAGTTCGATTGGAATTATTTTATAAATTAATATTACGTACCTGGGTGATTTTCCCAAGCATATTTTTTAAGCGGCGTGGCTGAAAATCGTAATTTTTTGTATAGATGAGACTGAGTTTTTTTTTCTCAAGAAAATAGACACAGATGGTTGTATTGTGTGGTGTTGACACGATATTTGTAGAAAAAACTACATTAGAACTTAGAAAAAAAACCACTTAATTTCTCTAAGCTTGGTGGCTCGTCCACAACCCAATTGTTTATATATTATATATTTTGTATCGTTTAGGCGAAACTCCAAGAGTTTTTTGATTTTTGATTTATTTTTTAATATTTTGCATTAGTTTTCCTATCTAGTACTTTTATTTACTTATTTATTTCAATAACTAAACTTACAGCATGTTACGAAGGGCCGTCCGCGATAAACTTATAATTTTGGTGGTATTTATAAAAAGTTGAACATGATTGCATAATACGATCCAAAAAAGACAACACCATAGATTAATTATACTATCATACTTAATCTATGGACAACACTATGTTCATTTCCATCGTTCAGCCGGCATCTCAATGGCAGTGGTGAAAAATCCGGGTGACTTATTCTTGGTTTCCCACCAAAAACGTAAATATGTTGATTTACATCAACTTTTTAAATGTCATCTTGTTCTCGTTGACGTCTCGGTGGACAAGCGCTCAAAGACAGTAAAACAAAAGAAGAAGAAAAGTACAAAAAGAGGTCCGTAGCAATGGGTTATTCACTAAATGGACGCGAGGGGCTGGACACAAGTGTGTTCAGTTGTTAAAAGTCTAATTTGGTATCACTCATGTATTATTTTAAGGCTTGTCCAGACAGTGAATCTTAAAATAAATTACTTACAAGTTTTCGCCAGTTGGATTCGAGTTGAGATTTTTCCCAAATTCATTACAAAATACAGTCACGCAGATAGCGTAGTCGCCGTGAAAGGTATATTTAAATACCCAAGTAGGTAATCTTGTACTAACAAAAACAGTTGAATTAAGAACTGTCGTAATTTTTGGTCTGGAATCTTTGATGAGCAAGATTTTCCAAGTCTGGAATGAAAAAAATCCCCAAAAACTCTTCCATACTACAAAGCCACTACAAACTCACTTCTATTCACTACAAAACCGCAAAAACCAGCTGTCCAATATTCCGCATCTGTGCGTGTCCAAAACCAAAACTACATCCCCATAAAAGCTAAACACAAATATTATAACCATGGTAGAGCTTCTATGGTATCGTAGAGCCTCTATCGTATTTTCTGAATAAACTGCCAGTATTCTATCAAAAGGAAACCAATCCAAAGTCAAATAAGCCTTTTCTTTAAACTCGGAGAGCCTTTTGCCTCTGCCTACATACAGCAGTGGGCTACGGTAAGCTGATGATGATGATGAATCAAGGCCCAGTATTCAGATTGGGCGTGGAATAGCGTATCACCTTTCTTTAATTCACTTATTACTGTGATATTAAGGCAAAAAATACCGAGTAGTGTAATAAACCTTTTAATTGCACACATTTAATATGCGCTTTACTTCATCTCTACCTACGCTTCGAGCTCATAAACGGAGTCTTTACATAAAGTTTATCGCTTGAGAGCTAATTAAAAAGAAATTCCGCCGTCCGTCGTCGCGGTGTCCATGTGAAATCCCTTATCATAACGTTATTTCGATGCCGACGTTTTTAATTAACCATATTGCTGACCCAGAAAGCTGTTTCATTGCATTTCATTGCTCATTTAAACGAATTTAAAGCTGGCATGTTACAGCGGTTTATCTTTTTGACTCGACCGTGACAAATCGCGGGAGAATTGATTTAAAATCGATGTGACGTCACTGGGTGATTAATAACTTTGTTTAATTGTTCGGACCGAATATCGAATCAAATCAGGGAATCCAAAACTCTCTCGATGTATATAAGTACTTATTACTTATGTTTCTACCTATTACATTGGTAAAACAAAATATTACCAAATAAATACAAGTACGAGTAAGGTACGAGAAAGGAGTAAGGAAGGCCTAGGTGGACCGACGACATTGTAAAAGTCGCGGGCAACCGGTGGATGCAAATGGCAGGTTGTCGTACAGTGTGGCGGTCTAAGGGGGAGGCCTTCGTTCATCAGTGGACGTCTCCGGGCTGATGATGATGACGAGTAAGGTAAGTTTGTATATCACTCGAATAATAAATCAAAATACCAATAAAATACCCTAATTACTCCACTAGACAAGTAGTTAGTAGCGAAATTAATGGAAATAACAAGTTCAAGCGCCTATAAACAACGAATTAAATGATAGCTTATAATATTTTTTGTTCATAACGCACGCAACGCAAGGCATAAACCTTTATGAAATAGGCACAACAAACTATAACCTACTTATACTATAACTACACAAAAACAAAAGTATTGTGTCCAGACCATGGAGGATAGGGAGTTGTGATGAGGAACTTGCGGCCGTACCTGTGGATTTTGTAGACGGATTGTGTGACGTCACACTTATTTGGTCAGTCTGCTAGCGTTCGCCTCGCGTAACAGTCATTCGGGCTTACAAAACACACGTACGACTTTTAGTGTTTTTACTTAGTAAAAGTGAATATAAAATGAGTTGTTGTGTTTCTTCATGTAAAAACTATCGCGGCAAACATTCTGATGACATGAATGGCGTCTCATTTCATTCGTAAGTAATTTTATTTGTATTTTCTAAGGTTCGTTTTAGAAAATATGTAATGTTTCTTGGTGTTTTTAACTAGTTCTAGAGATGGCGCCACTTTATTTAACGTTAACCATAAAAAAATACGTTTCAGAGCACTTTTTAAATTACATGAACTATTCTTGCTTAAATTTATTATTTTTATATAATGTGTTTTTGGTTTATTCCGGCTTTTAAACTAGTGGTTCTAGTTAAAACCTTTGTCTTTAGAATTTACGAAAGCGACATCTGACGAGAGAGTAAGAAACCTGGTGTTTATAAGAGTTCTCCACTTTTTTCGATAAAGCACTTCTCAAAAACTTATTCTGAATTCCGCTAGATGGTAGCTCCATGTGCGGACTCTAGCGCCCCTCCCGCGAGCCCTACACCTCTCCGCACGATCACGCGTCCTTCTATAGAAAAATCCTCTGATCGCGTCTCTGCTTCTATTACTCTGTGGTCCAGACCGATGAAAATCTATTATAGAGTCAGTCTTTTAACTAATGATAAATTAACAAAAGTTGATCTAGCGCTCGTGGCGTAGCTTGTCTAGTGATTCTAAGCGATCAGCAACGGACGGTCCGGTTAGTCTTCGGATGGGTGACCGTGAGTGGCATTTATTTCTGAGCGCTAACGTGGGTCGGATGACACGTTAAATTGTTGGTCCCTGTTGTTTGTTCTAGTTTCTATAACACCAACCGTCAGCCATGTCAGAGGCCTTCGGGCGGCACATTAACTCTGACTCTAGGGCTGGCCACTCAGCCTATACGAACTTACTTACTTTTTTAGTTGATCTATTTTCGGTCGAGGTAATAGCCACGCAACGGGCAATGGAGAGAGCTATGCTCCGAGTTACTTTTGCGCGATAGAATCCGGAACGAGGATATTCGCCAAAGAACCAAAGTCACCGACATAGCTCGCAAGGTTTGCAAGTTGAAGTGGCTTTGGGCAGGCCACATCGCTCGACGAACTGACAACCGATGGGGAAGAAAGGTTCTTGAGTGGTGACCGCGAACCGGAAGACGCAGCGTAGGAAGGCCTCCCACTAGGTGGACCGACGACATTGTAAAAGTCGCGGGCAACCGGTGGATGCACATGCCAGGTTGTCGTACAGTGTGGCGGTCTAAGGGGGAGGCCTTCGTTCAGCAGTGGACATCTCCGGGCTGGTGATGATGATGAATAGCCATACTGCGTGACCTAAAATAAAATAATAATAATATTAAATATACTAAAAAAGTAGCACTAAAAGTAGTTGACTCATATTACAAGCAAGCATATAATACGAACTTATTACGTTTTTTAAATTAAGTACTTATATAAACTTTTTACTATCGATACTCTTGATTGAAAGACGCAATTAATCTTTTAGTGACGATAAAGTCGATTTCCATTTGTCGATTAGTTTCGAGTCTGTCGACTAAATTGAAAGTTTAACATGGTAAAGAACATCAATTTAATAATTTTATTTTACTGTGTTGAAAATCGAGAGATATGAACACCAATTTAAGAGTGCGCCTAATGTCAGAAAAATATCAGATTTCACCCGCGCGTCTTGCATTGGTTTAGAGTCGAAAATAGCATGATATAATTGATGATGATAATGGCTTTGAGCAATTTAGGTGAGATTTTATTTAATTATTCAAAATATAGGCATGAAATAAATAAAATAAACGGTTAATCTACTAAAACATTAGTCTGGCTGTGTAATTCGTAAAAAATAATGTGGTGTTGTCGCTGATAATTTAGAGCATTTGAATTAAAACAGTTTTTTTTTGTTAGTAAATTGTTTTTATTTTTTTTACTAAACCAGATTATTTTCCAAAATTCTATTCGGTTACTCGGCTTCTATAGGATTTTACCCTCCCGTAGTATTTTTTTAATCTAAATATTCCGTTCTTATTAAAACATGTGTTTAAAAATACACCTTTTACTTACTTTTGGCATTGGTCGCCCCCTTAACAACCATTTTGTTCTAGCACACTTGATTAATAGACGTCATAGTGCAATAACCACATATTTAAAATAAAATTACTATTTAGTAGTTTAGTAGTTTAATTTTAAATAGTCTCAATTTTTCAATCTATGAAAACTATTAACAAGATTAATATAAAATAAATAAAATAATCTTCGGTTTACCAGGGAAGATCTGCATTATACTGGTTTGTTTAGCAATCTTTTGCCTTGCTAATTAAAGCTCTGTCCAACATAAAATGTAAACATAACCACGTATATTTCCCTGGGCGGGAACGTGATAAAGCTAGAATATGGATACGTATGTCTCGTTTTCGCGGGGAAAAAACAGTGGTTAGACTTTTATCACGGCTCGCGTGCTAGGCGGGCAGGAAGAAAATAGGGGAATACGTTTACATGGATAATCGCAGACCGGATTCCCTCTTAAAAACTCGTATGTTACCGACCTCGTAAGACTCTGTAAAGACCCAGAATATAGCGCGCCCAGAGTTCTCAGCAATTTCGCCGATTGCGATTTTCCATAACAACAATATTCAGTGATTTTACATCTTCAAAAAGTTTAAATGCGCGAGCGCGATAGCGTGCCGGTAATCTGTATCTTAATGTTGAAAATATCGCCGGTGCAGCCCAATCCACTGTATGATGGGCTCTATATAGTTTTTTTTTATACGGTCAAGTGACGAGACGAGCAAGACTTCCACCCGGTGGTAAGCGTCACGCCTGCCACTATCAGTAGCAGTGCTAGAATTGAGAACTTGCGAATACAATCCTGCGCCGCACTGCACTGCACTCGTCACTCTGAGATATTAGATGTTAAATCTCTTCATACCCAGTAATTTTACTGGTAAAATTGCCCTTCAAAACCGGAACACAGTAATGCTTGCACACTACTGCTTGGCGGTTGAATAACTGGCAAAGGTACTTCCCCAGGCGACTCTGCAGTAGAGTCCTACACTACAAAAAAGTGGGTCGAAAACCTTTATGTAATTACAAGTCTTTTACAAAAATTAAAGAAACATAATTTGTAGGTATTTAATTGTTTTTATGTAGTTGTTTTTATGTTTTAATGTATGTACATAAAAACAATTAAATACCTACAAACTATGCACGAATATCAGATTCGTTAACTGTTACAAGAAAAAATGTTACGGTATAATAGAGCAGGGCATTCAATAAGTACTTTTGAACCCTATTACAGAAACAAAAACTATCGGCTATTGTCTAACTTTGTGTAAAGCTCAAGTATACGTGTAGGTACATACTCGTATTAATAATCTCAATTAAGTGCGTTCCAAAGCTTCAACATTGAATAGACTTCGATACAAAGGCACGAATAATTAGTTGATTTTTAAAACAAAACTGAATAAAAAACAGATGTACGAAACAACCAATTTACTTTTAAAGCTAAACGAAGGAGCTGCTAGCGTAGTTACTGGGTAGAGTAGGATAACGTCTTATAGAATTACTAGTTCTATGTTTTAGTCAACTGCAGAGTTAAGTTTGTTGGAGAGTAATGAAAAAGGCGGGCATTAAAGTCGTCCGGCGAACGTGAGCTTTCAATGACGCCTAATGAATGTCCGGCTTTTTTCTATTTTGGATTAAAGCGTAGAGTTAAGAGGTACTGGATGAGAACTTGAAAATTCGTTTACTTAAATTTCGTTTTATAAAGGTAAATGGTCAAATGAGTTGTTTACTACTATCGTATCAATAAAAAAACCCATTGTTCTGTATTTTTTCTTCGATGGTAAAAGAGAATCACCATTGCAGCCACTAGTAGGTATAGTATTGTATTATTTTTATCTGTGGCAGTTCCAAGAACGAGTCTTTGGTCAACTGGACCCGCTCGCCAGTGGACCCGCAGGTCCACTTGACCACATAATTTTGCCCCCTGTATTTTTATTGGTTAACTGGACCCACGTTCAATACTGTTATAAAAATCGATTGTTTAAAACTACCAGTGGGTACAGTCGAGCGCAATATTGGTTAATCAAAATATAATAAAACGCAATTCAATTAGGTTTAAACGTTTCTTTTCAATCAAAATCATTTTTTTTTTAAATTTAGGTACATGTGTCTGGACCTGGGTATGTCCTTAAACTGCAACCAGACCCACCGGAGGACGGGCAGCAGCGTCCTTTTGGTTAACGGTGGTGAACATTCTGCGATCCACAAGCCGCCTGCCAAGCGTGGGGATTATGGCAACAATATGGCAACGAAGGCTTTAGCCCCTTAATAGAGGGCTATTAAGAGGCTAAAGCCTTCGTCCAGCAGTGGACGTTTTATGGCTGATGACGTGACATGTAAGTAAAATCTAAAAGATACGGCTTTTCTCCCTGACTATACTAATAATAAAATTGGACAGTGGATCCAGTCGACCTATTCAAAATGTGACTAGGTTGAGTGGACCCGCTGGTCCACTGGCGAGCGGGTCCAGTCGACTAAAGATTCGAACTGTGAGAGACAAAAAAAAGTTCAGGGAATATTGCTTAGATGTATTGGCGTTTATTATTTATTTTTGTATCAGGATATTTTTTGCAAATTTTTCATTTAGAAAATTTCTTTTTCTCTTTTCTTTTCAATAAATTTTTATAGAACTCTTAAAAGTAATCGCACCGCGTGGAAAAAAAAAGCTCAGTTTACTATAAATAAATGAACAGAAATTAATATCTACACGATTTAATGTAGATAAGTACATTTCTGATGTTAAAGCTAGAGGTAATCTTGACCTATCCAGTGCTTCTATTTCCATATAAAATTCGTGGTCAAGGCAGTGACGTCGACACATTTTTTGTAATCGATAAAAATCATCTCTCGGCGTGTCTAATATCGATATCAGCCTAAACAATTTGAAAGAGTTTTTGCTTGTACTTAGCTACAAGCTTAATAATACTTACTTTTAATACAATGAATGGAATTTAGGTTTATTATTAGCTTTCAAGTAAAACAGTGTTTTTGATGTTCTCGTTTCCTACTTATTGTGGATAATAATAGTTGACTAATGAAAGTATAAGATAAGGGAAAAGTTCCAGTTTGAAGGGAAATGCAACTTGCGAAATTAAAGGGCTAAAGTCCACCCCATAGTAAATGTTGTTTAATGTAACCCTGTAGAGTAGAAGATAAATATAAAAATAACTTTATTGTTAAACACAAATGTTATTGCTTAGAACAATGTTTAGTACGAATATGATATTATAAGCACCTTCGTGCTACACATTATCATATTTGTCGAATGGCTTGTGGCACTGACACCTAATTTCAACCGACTTAAAGAGGATGCTCTCAATTCGACTGTATGAGTTTTTTTCTTAAATATATATATGTTACGCGATTACTCCGCCAATTATGAATTGATTTTAATGATTCTTTTTTTGTTTGGTAGGTGATACTTCAGAGGTGCCCGATAAATCATTTCAGTAGTTTGGTTTTTAAATTAAAATTACTAGAAAATATGAAGAGGTCATCCAGGTAATCGAAGTTGAAGTCAGTTGTATTTAAAAAAAAAGTGTTTATTACTATTTTCGTCGGATGCTAAGGAGCTAAGGGGGATCCAGACCCCCTAAACCCCTTACAAGGGCGAATCCAGGATTTATTTCAGGGAGGGGCCACATATGGGCCATAAGCCAAGTTATATTATTTTAATCGTGGACTCTACTACAAAATTGTTGTATTTTAATGGTACTCACCAGCCTGTGCGAGTGGTGTTGTCGGATCAATGTTTTTGTGCCTTTGATTATAGGCCGACGTTGATTACTTCCACAGATGGTATGGTAGTTTGTAAGGCGTCAGTCGCCCGCGGGAAATACGGAATTAGACGGATTCTTTCTGCCCACGGCAGAGTTGCCAGTCACGCACATAGTGTTTAATATTGGTTTGGGGTTTGAGAAATTCATGCGATAATTTAATACAATTTTTAAATAATTAAGTTCTGTAAGCTATAAAGCACTACACTAAAACACTACTACTAAAATACTACTACTATAATACTTCTGTGCCGGGACCATCAGTTTAAGAGCCGCCGCACACTGAACACAATTAACAGGTGCGAGCGAGACGATCGTCACAAGAAATTTCTTACGGTGTGCGGAAGCGGGACCTATACTCGTATTCATAATCAAACGGACTAAACTAACAGATTGAAATGCCACTTTTCAAAATAATGCTGCCTGCTAAAAAACCGTAGTGATGGATATTGTCAAGCTCATATCGTTCAATAAAATTATTGAATAATTATTAAGTGCCGTTTAACATTTAAAGTGCTGCCAGTGGAAGTGCTGGTAGAAAAGGGAATACATATTGTTTTAAAAAGTTGTTCTGTAAATTGCTACACGGAAATGTAACATTATTTTCATGATTTAAAACCTTGGAAAGATTGAAATCGTACAAAAATCAGGAACTACACCTTTTACTAAGACTAATATAAATATATCGAAGTAGTTCATTGGTGTGAAATCATTAAGTTTGTTAACATGACTTCATAAGTTAATAAAAAGATGAAGTTTCTTAACATATGTTAATAAACTTAATATTTTTACCCAGCACTATTAAAATTTTGCCAAAAAGTTGCAATACTCGAAATGTCAGTTTAGTCCATTTAATTAAGAATCCGAGTATAGTACAAAATGTATCCTGAAATGAGCGCCTTTGGGCGCGACCGTCCGGTTTTTCTATCGGGTTTTCTTATAGTTTGCGGGCGGCCTAAGTCGCACTATGCTACAGGCTCAAAAGATTTAAAAAAATCGTGCGATCAGACTAGCCTTAATGAGGTTCCACAAGCAACACTTTTCGCAGATGGTACCACAGTGATTAGATAGATAGAGAGGCACTAAATCCTCCAGTGGTGTCAGCGACGCGGGGCGGCGCCGGCGTGGCGGTCCGGATGTAGCATAATCAAGTTTTCTTGTAATCTTGTAAATCTTTGATATCTATCTGCTCTTGATGATGGCGTTGTCGATAATGTATTCCAAGGAAAAATACTGGGTACTGTGCCTGTATCTATGCAGCTGTTGATGGCCTGAAATTAGATTATTGTAGGTTAGATAGTTGTTTACATTTTATTTTGGACAGAGCTTTCATTAGCAAGGCAAAGGATTGCTGTACAACCCAGTACCTATATGCAGATGTTCTGTGGTAATCCGAGTTTTTAAAATGTTCTCTTCAAAAACAAAGTAAAGACAACAAAATGTATGAGATTGACAGTTGACTATGGCTGCATCGACGATGCGCCACCTAGCTGAAAAAAATCGCAGAGTGGATGCCCATTGACCAACAATAGCAGTTAGCTATAGCTTAGGATAGTGCTCTTGAATGGCCATTTAAAAGCACTGCTTTTTGCTTAGCTATATATCTATGATTGTATTGATTGATACACAGATTACATACAGAGATACAGAGCTTTTTAGCCATAGTTAATGTTTAAAGTTTCACTTCTAGATATACCAGCTGTAATACCTCTTTTTTTTAATAAATTGCTACTTTGTAATAGCGTTTTTTTCGGTTTCTTTCCGTCCAGAAAACATTAGAAATCTAACCAATGCAAATGCATTCAAAGCTTAACACATTTCCCGCTTCACGCATGCGCGCCCACATCCACAGATAAAAAAACAAGATGGAGTCGCTTTGTGGCGAACCGCTGCGCCATTACCTGCTCGTAATTACGGGTCATTAGAGCGGCGGAGTATAGACTTTTAATGCCATCGGTTGTGGACGCAGATAGAGGTATTCATGGGTACTACTATAGCGTGAATATAATATTACCTATACCTTAGATTTATCAGTTTTTTATCATTTTCCCTGTGATGAAATATAGGGTAGATCCCCGATCGCCACTCGAAAGCGGCACCTTCAAAACAAGGCTTATAAAGCGTAATATGCCTTGATTTGCTCTCCCGATCCGACCACTCCTAGCAACAGGAAGTATTCCGTTTTTGGTATAGGCGCACCGGTTACCAGAGGCACACAAACACGCACCGACCTCACCGGCAAAGTCGAGGTTTCCCCAGATCTGTCAGAAGATCGGTTAGATTCTCTCCAAATAGTCAACCAGATCAACCTACTAGGGCCCCAGGGCACACCCCTTCTGGGGTGCCAGGGCAAGTCTGACCCCACTCCCGCCGACGGCCAAGCCGAGGTATAGGTATATAAGCAGAGCTATAACCTAAACTAGGGAGTTTTGGCGGGAACACGGAAAAATATATGTCGCAGCATTCTATTATTTACTTAAACTTGTGTTTTTTCGCGAATTAATTATTAAAAGTAGTGGTGTTTTATTCATTGAGTGTTGAATTACATGCACAAGTGTAGGCAAGTGGTATAATGTGGTGAAACATGTCTTTTCGTGTTGTTTTCAAAACTCCGTAAACGCCAATAGTAAAGTCGCCACAACTTTACTATGGCATGACTTAGACTCGACTGTGACTGACTAATTTCATGTGACTGACTGTGATTTGATGACACTTATATATAACTTGATACTGTATATTATATACTTGAAAATGCGTAATACTTGACACTGACTGAATGCACAACGTGCGAAGCCAAAAACCAAAGAAGAAGAACCTAAACTAGGCCTAGCGCCATTTGCGCTTGCCTAAAGTCCGGTGACGCTGTAGAGGCCATCTGAGGCCAAGAGCATCACTCAAAGAAAAAAAAAAATATTAAAAAATTTTTAATAAAAAAAAAAGAAGTTATCCGCTTGCGGATATTTTATATTAGCTGGAGAGGTATGATATCTGTATACCTACGTAAAACTGACCATATTGCGCAGTGGTTAAATGTCAGCTTGTGTTTCTTAATTTAAGAAGTGCGTAGTACCTACATTTATATAACTATTTAAGTAATCTATAGTTCGAAAACATTTTCTACGTATCCCTACTTAAGCAATTTTATCTCCTTGCTTATAACATGAATCGTGGTCTATCTGTCAATTGCTGGTAATTAAAGCAATTAAACGAACTAATGGCAGAGCCACAGTTCCCAGAGTCGCGTCCGTAGTTAGGGAACGCTTCGAATATTTCGGCGGACGAAATGATTCGGAAATCTCGAGATAGCAGGATACGGTTTATAGTTATTATGTGTCATCAAAGCGAGCCAAACGTTTGGGACTGGTAAAAAAATAATTAGCTTCGCGTTCTGTGGCTCGTCGATCAGACTTTTATAGCTTACGACGAGCACGACGTTTCTGTAACCGTAAAACAGATAACTAGCTATGAAAAATAAGTAGCACGTAATTATATTGGTGTCTAATATTTAAAAGAAATATTGAATTGACAATTCCGTTTTTAGATAATTGCTAGCACGGATTCACGGTAGAAAGCGCGAGCTAACTTCTTCAGGGGCCGTACCATGAGCGCTTATTCCGGTACCGAATACGCTCAGCTGCCGACGCTGCGCGACTGTAAATTTTATCGCCTCGCAATAAGGTTCGCGGTCGCGCAGTGTCGGCAGCTGAACCTATTCGGTCCCGCTATAAGCAGTTCACGGTACGGCCCCAGGTCGTTCCCGGGTACGGAAAGTAGGCGCTTAATCATAATTTTCCTATCAAATACGTAGGTACTTTCTGATAGCGGAACTTACAAACTTTCGCAATTTGATCGCACCTACCTACCTACGTTTATCACCGGGACTTAATCGCGCACAATACAAACGTCGAGGTACCTACCTAAATGTTAACGCAGATAAATTAGTGGGCATAAAGAGATTTGACATGGCCGGCGTAATGCTTACCACCAGACGAAGGCCCGCTCGTCTCGTCACTCATAAAAAAATTGTGCACGATTAAAATCCGGTGATGATAAATGTAGTTTTTTATAGTTAGTCTGCTAGGGTTTCAATGGCTGCCTATACCTACTTTGGGTGTCGTGTCGTGTAAAGGAGTCCCGCTATAATGGTGTAATTTGGGTTGGTGGATGGTCCTACACAGCCAATGTTTTTATCGGAGTCGTTGGAAAACAAGAGAGGTTTTACGGATAGGCGACATTTCTGACCCACTGTTTTTTATTTTATTTTTTTTTCTTAGTTCTTGGCAACGCACGTTGTGCATTCTGCCAGTGTCAAGTTTATGATTTTTACAAGTATTTATATGAAAATCAAGTCAAATATGTAATGATATCACAGTCAATCACACGAAATTTGTCATAGTCGAGTCCAAATCATGCCCTAGTAAAGTTGTGGCGACTTTACTATGAGCTTCTACGGAGTTTTGAAAACAACACAAAAAGACATGTTTCACCACATTATATCACTTGCCCTTGGTGGTGTTTTAACACCACCATTTTTAATCATTAATTCGCGAAAATACACAAGTTCAAGAAAATAATAGAATGCAACGACATGATTTTTCCGTGTTCCCGCCAAAACTCCCCCACTGTTATTAGTCACTATTGTTCGTTTTGTTTTGGATTATTACAGCATGATGTTTTTATGATACCATAAAGTTAAAGAGTAGTAAGATGAACGAAATGTAAGAAATAACGCACGCCCATGATCATTGCAGCACCAGCGCGGCGAGAAAGAATGGAGAGAACTAGAACTGCGAGAAACAAAGTCTATCGCTGCATTTTGATGTAATTTTGCCACCCACGTAAAGTACCTACTCCTCACACAGGAACAGTAATGTTTACACGCTACTGTTGGATGGCACAATATCCGATACTGACCAGCGACAATGATAAGGTGAATGGACGGGAAATAAGCGCACGGATTTTGAAGACTATATGTTGAGCGCCGGCTCTTCACTCGCTTTAGTCATACTCTGTCTTTGCGACATGCGAGCCGTACGATACGACAATACAAACTTCTAATACATGTACATGTGTTTATTTTTTGTCATGCATTAATTAGATTCGCTATCTCTATTTTCCGGCAAATGTAATATGCATACTTTTATTTATCAAAGACTTTTAGCTAGGTATGCTTGATTGTGTTGTCTTGTTAATTTTGTTTGATTTGCAAGCGCTGGGCCCGTCCATTCCATTATCACCGTCGCTGATACTGACAGCAAAAACAGCCTTTTCAAAATCCAGTGCTAGACGTACACCTACCCTTAAAGGGCGATTGCGCCATAATTAATATGGTCCAGTGGCGGGCTGGTGGATTTACATACGCCATTGAATCTCTTCTTCGGGGGTCCCTAATAATTCCCTTAAAAATTGGCATCCTAATTATGTGTTTCATACCATTTTAAGCCCTAATAATCAATCATCCTAATGGTAAATCTACATAACATTACTACACATACCATCACTGCTACTAATATTCATTGTATATAATATTTAAAAGCCATAAAATTAAAAATCCTAACAATATCTAATCCTACAGTAAATGAAAATAGCAGCTACTCATCCTAATATAAAAATCAAATCAAATCAAATATCACTTATTTCAGAAAAAAAATATGTATATATATATATATATATTAATATATTTATATAAAATCATCCAAAAAAAAATAAGTCGCATAATTTTTCTCCTCACCTAACCAATCCGAGTCGGATCTGTCAGCGAGCTTTAATATACATAGTGTAGCATGAGTAGTGAGGATATCTGGGTTGAAATAACAAAAAGGCTAAGGCGGGAAAAGGGCTTTCCAATACGTGTAATTAGAGAGAGAGAGAGATAGAGACGGGAAACTCTCCCTGAAAAGGGGGGGAGTGCGAAAAACTATAGCTTTCGAGAAAATACTAAAAATGAATTTTCTTAATGATTAATGTACTTTATCGACTGATTTCTTGATGTAACTTTCACGATGCTCCGAGTTGGATCTGTCACTCATTTTGAACCTAACCAACTCAAATCCGACTCCGGGTGGGCTCCCGCCAGAAGCTCTTGCGCTTTTTATATACACTCTAGGGGTAGGGACCACAAGGGTAGGTAGAGTCGGGGCGCTCTGATTCGGATCTGTCACCCATTTCGAACCTAACCAACTCAAGTTGGGGTGCACCATGGAGATGAAATTACGCTTAGATTTAATATACATACAGTGTTGCACGAGTAATGAGAATTTTTGGGAATAAAAAAACCTAACAAGAAGTCCGCAGACAAGAATCCGAGTCGGATCTGTCACCGGGCTTTAATATACATACAGTATGTTCTATTTTGCATTTCACCACTGAGTTAATTAACAAAAAAAAAACAAACCAAAAAAGCTAATAGCATTAATCATTCTTAGGACCAATAAGTCTATGAAAAAATAAATTAGTAACATTACTATTTGTGACAACTAATCTTAGGCTGTATTACCATTATGTCACACAAATATTAGGTCTTTACCTATGAAATTGCCGTTTTGTATGGAATAAGTGAAAGTACATATTTTTTTAAACTTTTTTATTTCTGTTATTCAAAGTAATCACCCATGTAATCGACGCATCTTTGTCAACGAATTGGCATTTTATTGATGCCCTTCTTGTAAAAATCAGCTGGACGGGAGGCAACAAACTCTTCAAAGGCATTTTGTACTCCCTCTCGGGAAATGAATTTTTTACCCACTAAAAAGTTGTCAAAATTTTTGAAAAAGTAATAGTCGGTAGGTGTAAGGTCTGGTGAGTATGGCGGATGAGGGAGAGCTTCCAAGACTGTATGTCTGTCTGTCGAGACTGTCTGTTGTACAGTACGCGTTGTCGTGAAGGAGCAGTGGGGACGACCGATTGACCAAAGAAAGAAAGAAAAAGAAAGAAAAATGATTTATTTTGTAACATCATCAAAGCTGGTTGCGGATGTGCAAGCTTCCCCAGCATTGTTTCCAGTTCTTCACAGTACACATCTGCAGTAATGCTCATGCCGTTTTGTAAAAAGCTGTGGTGAATCACACCCGCACTAGACCACCAAACAGTGACCATTACCTTTATAGGGGTAATTTTTGGTTTAGGGCATTGCTTTAGTGCTGAACCAGGATCTAACCAACTTGCTGAGCGCTTTCGATTGTCGAACAGAATCCATTTTTCATCGCACGTAACAATTCGGTTCAAAATTCCTTCATTTATTTGCCTATTGAGCAGCGCCAGGCAGGTCTCGACGCGTACGTTGCGCTGGCGATCGTTAGTTCGTGGGGCACCCATCTATCAAGATTTTTTACCTTGCCTATTTGTCACAAATGGATCAAAATTGTTTTGATGCTAACATCAAAAGCTGCTGCTAGCTCAGCTGTAGATTGAGTTTCGTCAGCATCCACAATCGCCTTTAATTCATCATTGTTGACCAAAGTCTCCGGACGACCACGAGCTTCATTTTTCAAGTCAAAATGTCCAGAACGGAACCGGGAAAACCAATAACGGGTTGTGCGTTCGTTTGTACAGTTCTCTCCGTAAACGTTTTTGATGTTACGTGCCGTTTGTGTCGCGTTGGTGCCACAACGGAACTCATATTCCATAATTACACGAACTTTTAAAGTATCCATTATGACGAAAAATTTTCAAATGTAATAAAAATACAACGCTAATCAATAAACAAAAGACAGAGTTTGTAAAAAGAATGTCCTGTTTTTAAGACAAAATTAATTTGAATTCAGAATATAAAGCCATTACAATATTTTTTTTTTGAAATGGTCAGTATTGAAGAACGGCAATTTCATAGGTAAAGACCTATTATTAGGATCGATAAACACAAGGATAAAAAATAATTATGCAGGTAAAAAATGATGTGTACAGTTGTTTATGACTGGATACGTATGACTAATGGCAATAGGGCAAAAATCAGTATGTAAATTCTTAGTACCCCCTTCTTCGGTTTCGGGTTTCCTCACTAGAGCGTCCTCCCCACAAAAAAGCGAAAGCCCTACTTCTTAGGTGTTCTCCCAATATAATGCCTCGAACCACCACGCTATCATTACTGTCTGATGTTAATTACTTAACTAATTGAAATTTTGAACTCAGATAGCTTTTATCCTGACCTAGAGGACGCCCGCGACTTCGTCCGCGTACGGAAAAAATTCGCCCGCTCCCAAATTTGAGTCAAATTTATCTTCCATAGCGCAGGGTTATACATTTTTTAACACATTATTTCACCCCTCTAAAGGTTGAATTACGAAAAATTTGGAAATATCACTTTTTTGTTTTTAAATGTTTAGTGTATAAACTGATGTTTATTATTCTAGCTTTAAGAATTACGAAATTTCGTCACTTTAGCTTTTAGCAAAAACTTAACTTGAACACTCTTTTCGCCTCCTTACGAGGCAAGGTGAATTTCCAAAAACCGTGAAAATAGCATTCATGGTTTCTTTACCTTAGCATGTTTACCAAGTTTTATAATCGTAGGTGAAAAATAAAATTCAACCCCCTATTAAGGGATGATTTTCAAAAAAACATAAAATATGCATTATTTAATTATACTTACTTAGTACACTCAAAAAGTTTCAGGCCCGTGGCACTGAAAAAAAACTGACCATTTTGACCTTTCATCCCCAACAAAGCAACCTTAGAGGATGAATTTCGAAAAATCTTCAGACATGCCTTTCTTTATTTTTGATGTTAAATATACAAACCGAGTCTGAACGACGTAACTCGAATTTTATTTTTATTTCTATACAAAGTTCATATATATCAATTTCCCCCTTTAGAGGTCGCATTTTGAAAAATCCTTATTTCTTATTGTACACCTAGGTCATTTGAGGAATATTGGGGCCAAATTCCACATCAGTACAATAAGCGGTGTAGCCTGGGCGATGATTGCTAAGAAAAAAGGACTTGCTTTTATATATTAAGATTAAATACATAAGGGACTTTTAGGCTACTATTTGTGTGTTGGGCAGAGAGAGAGACTTTATTTTCTTAATCACCTGGGTGTTGCCACCTCACAAATAGCTAAGCTTATCAGATCACACATCTTCCCTTTTTATAAAAATAATTACAAAATTTTCACATCACTACTTGGCATTACGTCTGAAAGTGACATTGACATATTTTGTCTGACGCGAGATGTAAACAAACAAAACTTAAGGTTACAAAAATGTCCTAGGTTAAGTTACAGTTTTAGTGCTTCTACATGGCAAAATAAACAAGATACATGAACAGTGCTTATTCTAAAATGTTCTAAATTTACTAATTTGAATCAAGGCGTTGAGACAATTATGCAAGACAGAAGTTTAACATTGAATATCATGCAGTGAAGAGTTCTTGCTAATATAAGAATAAACAATTACTGATAGCTAATTTTAAGGTGATTGTATCAATACTAGTAGTAATAAATTGTTATACCCAGTTGTGTGCTACTTATTTTCTATCTTAAATAGACTACTAAGCTATCCTTAACATATTATTGAGTGAGCTAAATATACTTTACTCATGTACTTAAGAACACTTTTCAAATTGAGAACACAAAATCTATATTAACTTGTCCTTATCAAAACTTACAAGAACTTAAAACTATTAAATCAGTCACTGTAGGTATACTTAATCAACTTAGAGATTAAACACCATTTTAACACAATTACAGTAGTGTTAATCAAGTTAAAAGCAGTCTTTGCATGAACACTTTTGCTTTAATTTAACTTGTCTTCCCGATCTGGTGGTAATGATCTTTTCTGGTGAGGACTCAACGCTTGTTGTGGTAGAAGACGCAGGGGTGACATAAGGAGTTAGGTCAGTTGGGGTACTAACTAGAGTTTCCTCAGTCGGTGAACTTGGTGAGGGCATACTCTCCTCAGTGTCATAATTAGGGGTGTATATCTGAAGATTCGTCTCAGTGTCATTAGTAGAGGTCACATCTAGTGGTTGACTCACATGTAGAGTTTCATCCTCGGTATTATAGTTGGGAGTGTATGTCTGGAGATTTTCGCTTGTAGTAGGAGTGTTGGACTCAGAAGCTGGAACATCCATTAGTAGGCTGTCTTGTTTGGTATGTACAGGCATTTCAATAATCGCTTTTCTGTTCTTTCTCAATTCTCCTCCTTTTTCTGTGGCTATTATGTAGCTGCGAGGTTCTTTTCTCTTTACGATTACAGTGCCATATAACTTTTCATCTGGTAGAAAAACTTTCCTTCCAATGTCAAGTCCTGGTAATTCCTTGGAGTTGTGTCTTTTGTCATAAGATTCTTTTGCTTTTTCTCTTCTTAACATGAGTTTTTCTCTATACAAATCCAAATCTTGTGTTTGTGGTTTCAATGCTGTGGCTGTTATAGGTATAGTTGAGTTTAGGAGTCTTGACATAGCAATTTGTGCTGGAGCTGGTCCTAATTGTGTAGGGGTTGTTCTGTAGTGTAATAGACCAAGTAGTGGGTCTTCTGGGTTTCTTTCGAAGATCTTCTTGATTATTTTTACACCTATTTCTGCGGCTCCATTGCTTTGTGGAAAATGGGGACTCGAAGTAATGTGTGTAAAGTCCCATTTCCTCGTGAATTCTTCGAATTGTTTTGATGAAAACTGTGGACCATTGTCAGTTCGTAGAACTCTGGGGATACCGTGTCTCGCCATTATACTTTTTAAGTGGTTAATAATTGCTATGGATGTAGTAGATGTCAGTGAGATTACTTCGGGGTAGTTGGACAGTACATCTCTTACTACAAGATATTCTTTGCCTTTATATGTGCATAAGTCAGCGGCTATTATCTCAAAAGGGTATTTTGGTACTTCTCCACTGATTAGCGGTTCAGGTCTTTGTATAGCAAGTTTGGCGCAGACTTCACATTTTTTTGTCCATTGGTTAATATCATCTTCTAAGTTTGGCCACCACACTGCTAGTCTGGCTCGCAGTTGGGCTTTGAAGCTAGTGACATGTCCGGTATGAAGCTTTGTGAATATCTCTTGTCTCATGATTGCAGGAATGTATAGTCTTTTTTCACAGGCTATAATGTCATTCAGTAGAATCAGGTTATCTTTTTGTTTCAGGAAGGGTTTCAGGTCTTCATCACAGTTCTTGTGCTTGGGCCATCCGTTCATGATACAGTTGTGTATTTTTCTGCAGAGGCTGTCATCTTTTTGGGCTTCCTTGATTTTATGTAAGCGCTCATCTGAAAAGGGCATTTCTTTGATAATAGTTAGAAATGTTGTCTCCTCCAGTTTCTCTTCCTTATCAAGGATATCTCTGTCTTTGTCTTGGGTTGACAGTGGGGCCCTAGATAGCATGTCGGCTGTGTACATGTATTTTCCAGGCACATGTTCTATTTTATAGTTGAATGGGGTCATTCTCATTCTGAATCTCTGAAGTCTTGTGGGGAGGTCTGCAATTGGCTTTGATCCAAGTATAGATATGAGAGGCTTATGGTCAGTGCGTATAGTGAATGTTTGAAGCCCTACGAGGTACAATTTAAATCGCTCACAAGCCATTGTTGTTGCGCATGCCTCTTTTTCGATCATTGCATATCTCTGTTGAGTTGGTGTGAATGCAGATGACCAAAAGTGAACAGGTTTAAATAAATCTCCATGTTTCTGTTCGAGCACTGCTCCCATTCCATACTGTGAAGCATCAGCGGAGACTCTTGTTTCTAGGTTCGGGTCATAATGTGCTAATTGAGGGGCTGAAGTTAGCAACTTTTTAATTTGTTGAAATGCTTTGGTGTGTTCTTCATTCCATTCCCTAGAAGAATCCTTTTTCAGTAGGTCACGAAGAGGTTTTGTCACATCAGATGTGTTCTGTAGAAATCTCAGATGTTGGTTTACAGCGCCCATGAAGCTTCTAAGTGCTGTCAAGTCTTTAGGTATGGGAAGTTCTATTATGGCTTTAATTTTATCTTGCAGAGGTTCTATGCCATCGCTACTAACTTTGTAACCAAGAAATGTGCACTCGCTGGTTCTAAAGATACATTTCTTTTGGTTTAAAGTTACTCCTCACTCAAGTTGCTACGTGGAGGGCTACACCAACACCAGTAGACTACAAACATACCTACAACAATGTCCCACTACTTATAAAGGAAAAAATTCTCGAAAAAAGACGATTAAGGCGATTGTGGCAAACGCATAGAAATGGTTCAGATAAGGTCAAGTATGAGAAAGCAGCAAGAGAACTAAAAACATTCCTACTAGAAATAGAAAACGAAACTTTACTACAAAAATTAGAACAAATGTCACCGACAAAAAAAGGCGAGCACTCACTATGGAGAGCAGTCCGGTCTTCAAGAAAACCACAACAAATTCAATTTCCAATCAAACTTAGCGACGCTCGCTGGGCCATAACAGACCAAGATAAAGCACAGGCTTTTGGAGTATTCCTGAAAGAAGTGTTCACCCCCCACCATTATGAAGACCCAGAATGGGAAAAAGAAGTTGATGACTACCTGCAGAGTGACCTACAGCTCAGCCCACCAATCAGAAACTGCACCCCTAGAGAAGTATGGAAAACTATAAAAAATCTAGACCGGAACAAGGCTCCTGGATTTGACTTAATTACAGCTGAGATCCTAAGAAACCTACCCAGAAGGGCTATAGTGCTCATGACTTCTCTTTTTAATGCAATATTAAGACTCGGACATTACCCGAGTATCTGGAAATACTCAGATGTAGTAATGATATTAAAACCTGACAAACCATTACAGATGATATCATCATACAGGCCAATTAGCTTGCTGCCAGTAATTTCTAAGGTGTTCGAGAAGATACTCCTTCATCGACTCAATACAGTAATTGCAGAAGAAAAACTAATCCCAGACCATCAGTTTGGTTTTAGACATTGTCATTCCACTATTGAGCAAGTACACAGAGTAGTTCACAAAATACGTGAAACTTTAGAGGGCAGGGATCACTGCTCAGCTGCTTTCTTAGATGTCCAGCAAGCATTTGACAAAGTATGGCACAAAGGCCTCTTATATAAGCTAAAAAAATATATCCCACACAACATGTATCTCGTACTGAAATCTTATCTAACAGACAGAAAATTTCGAGTAAAAGTGAATGACGAAACCTCTGAAACATACCAGATCATAGCTGGAGTTCCCCAAGGATCCGTATTGGGACCTGTACTCTACACACTCTACACAGCTGATCTACCAGAAACCGAAAATGTACTAACAGCAACGTTTGCAGATGATACAGCAGCGCTATGTAGCGATAAAAATCCAAAGGAAGCATCAACACAACTTCAACTACATCTAAATAAAATAACGAAATGGATGAAAAAATGGAAAATCAAAGCTAGTGCTGCAAAATCAACCCACATCACATTCACACTCCGAAGAGGTGATTGCCCAAAGGTGAAATTGGGAAATAATGAATTACCACACAAGAATGAGGTTAGGTATCTGGGGATGTGGCTAGATAGAAGGCAGACATGGAAAACCCACATACAGAAAAAAAGAGATGAGTCAAACCACAGATACCGTTCCTTAACATGGCTTTTGGGAAGGCATTCCAGGCTAGCACTTCACAATAAATTACTTATTTATAAGAGTATTCTAAAACCAGTATGGACGTATGGAATAGAGCTATGGGGCACCGCTAGCCATTCCAATGTAGAAATACTGCAAAGATTCCAAAATAATGTATTCCGTAATATCACAGCTGCACCCTGGTATGCTAAAACAACAGAGATACATGAATATCTAGAAATGCAAACGGTTAAAGAGGAAATACAGTACTACAGTAAAAAATACAATGCAAGATTAGAATCACATGTCAACAAGCTAGCCTCACAGCTCGCAGACACAGGAAAACAGAAAAAAAGATTAAAAAGGCTTAGAATAACAGACCTGCAGTAGTACAAAGATGATTATCAGGGATATGAGGTCACTGGACCTTAACCCTTACCTGACCAACACACCCAGTAATTTCTGCTCATGGCACAGCCGATCGCAGAAAGAAAAAGAAATAGCAAAAAAAAAAAAAAAAAAAAAAAAAAGTTACTCCTCCATCGCTTAGTGCTTTGAGTACCTTTCTTAGATTTGCATCATGTTCTTCCACGGTTCTACCATGAACCAAAGTGTCATCAATATGGTTTACACAACCTTTAATACCTGCAAGCAGTATTGCCATTTTCCTCTGAAATACTTCACTGGATGAGTTCATCCCCATAGGCATTCTATTAAATTGAAATCTTCCAAAGGGTGTAATGAATGTAGTAAGATCTTTGCAGTCCTCGGTTAATTTTACTTGAAAGTAGCTTTTAACGGCGTCGATTTTGGAGAATATCTTGGATCCAGAGAGTTGTGCCAAGCATTCCTCAACAGTAGGCAGTGGATGATATTCCCTCATTACTGCTTTATTAAGTTCAGTATAATCCACTGTTATGCGTACTTTATCTGTGTCATTCTTGTCTGGTACAGGCACCATTGGAGCACACCACTCAGTTGCACGAGAGACTGGTTCTATAACTCCCATATCTTGTAGAGTTTGCAGAGTTTTTTCAACCTTTGGTCGGATTGGGATGGATATATGTCTGGGTGTTGTTACCGAATAGGGTGTGGCACCTTCTTTTAGTTTTATTTGGTACTCCCCTGCCATTGTGCCTAGACCTTTAAATATTTGTTTAAATTCATCTTCCGGCCTGGTGTTGGTTGAAGTTTGTAGCTGCATGATTTGAGCTTCTTTGTGCCATTTGACGACTCCAAATGCTTCGCACTCTGCCAATCCAAGCAGTGGCGTGTGCTGGCCTTCCAGTATGTAGACATCAGTTAGTATGGTTTTGCCTTGCCAAGTCAGTCTGACATTTTTACATACTCCTTGTCCTGGTAGTATTATTCCGCATGGACCTATCAGTTTTTCACTGCCATCTATAGGTTTGGACAGTTTTAACATTGTACGCAGCTGTGGGCTTAAAACTGTTTGGGAGGCACCTGTATCAATTTTGAATTTGATTTTTTGGCCATTAACTGAAATGGTAGCGCATTTTGATCTACATGGAGATATTTTAGGTGTATTGATTGAGTGTATAGTGTTACTCCTTGATTCAATGCTTCCGAAGAATATCTCATTTTCGATTTCATTGACTCTCTTGTCTTTCGAGTCTTCCTTCTTTTTGCATACCGCTTTCCAGTGTCCTTTTATGCCGCAGGAGTTGCATGTGGATTTTGCTGCCTCGCACTCTGAAAACTTATGCTTTGGTGTACGACCACACTTTCTGCAGCTTCCATCTGTCGCATATTGTTTGATGGGTTTTTTTGCTGTCTTTTTATGTACGAAGTGTACTTCTGGTGCTGGGGAATCGCGTTTTAATGTGGCTATGTTGGCGTCGACTGTTTCTGCGTGACGAACTCTGTTTATTACATTTTCCAACTTAGGCTCTTCTTCCAAATTTTGGATCGCTTTGGACAACTCGACGTTTTTCATTCCAGCGACTATTCGGTCTCTGATAAGTTCGTCTTCCAAATGGCCGAACTCACATTTTTTTGCTAGAGTGTGCAGTTCTGTGATGAACTCGTCAACACTTTCGTCGTCTTTTTGCACCCGTTGGTTAAATCGTGCTCTTGAGTACATTTTGGTTTTTCTGGCAGTATAGTACGCATCGAACTTGTCCCTTACGATCTCGTATGATTTCATCTGTTCTGGACTGAGTTTCATAGAGGTTAGGATGTTGTTAGCTTGACCACCCATCGTGTACAGGAGCGAATTGACTTGGGTTTCGCTTGGTAGGAGCTTGAGTTTCGTAGTCTCCCTGTACTGCTCGAATCTTGTGATCCAATTTGGCCAGTCACAGGATTTGAAATTGAATTGCTGTGGCGGCGGCGTCGCCATGCCGGGCAGGAAGTTGGCGTTAGCAGATTGACTTTGGGTTAGAAGTTGTCCCTGCAATTGCTCTATTAGGGCCAATTGTGCGTCTAGTTGTTTTCTTAGGTCCTCCATTGTAGATTCACTGTTATATTATTACTTTAATACTATTGGAAACTATTTCGGAAGAAAAAACATTTTTTACACGCTGTCACCATGTGTGTTGGGCAGAGAGAGAGACTTTATTTTCTTAATCACCTGGGTGTTGCCACCTCACAAATAGCTAAGCTTATCAGATCACACACTATTGTAGGATACCGGGTGAAACCGTGGGGCACTGCTAGTTCGGAATAATATTAGTGCTGAGTGCAGTAAGAAAAAGAGTTACATCCGCACCTACCTATATACCTAACTCTATCCATGGTTGCCTGGAAGAGATTGCTGTAAGCGATGTTGCTGTTGCTGCGATAAGGCCGCCACTTGTGGCACTAGTTCCTATGGTTCTTGTTTCTATTTGTTGTTTTATTTTTGGTGTGCACTATAAAGACTTTCTATCTATCTGTCTATCTATTATGTATAATGTACACTTGCACAACAATTTATATTTCTGCTAATTCTAAGATATTGTTGCGAGCATCGTAGAGCATTGTAATCGAAGAGATATAAACGGCGCGGCGCGGAGACGCGCGGCGGCGCGCGGCTCTGCGCTGCGCAGGCGGCGGCTTTGTGGTCCTATAGGGACGGCGAAAGGTGAATTCCACTCAAAGGTCAACTGAAAGTACGTAAATACTTACTTACATATTGACTCTACTGCATCATTGTCATGCATGTACCTAAGAGCACGAATGAGCTCTATTACTGCAAATTAATTCCCGCCAGATTCTGTAGAAAAAAAAGCGTTTAGGTGATAGGTGTACCAGGCCTAAATTTGACGGTATATGTGTTTTTTATGTTTTTTACTTCTTCACGCCATAGGGGCTTAACAGATTTGAATGAAACTCAGAATAGAGAAATCTTATTTCCCGGAATAACTAATAGGTTACTTTTTATCATCACCGTTTTTCACCATCGCGCGGGTGAAACCTCGGGGCGCAGCTAGTTATCAAGTATATTATTAAACACGCAGTTTGATTCTTGATTCATAATAAATCAAAGTAAAGACGTAAAAGCTGGAGAGTGTCATTTTATCCTGCAAGATTTTATTGGTCACGAAATTTCGCATGCAAAATCATGGGGCTCAGCTCAGATAGAACTAACAGTATAACTAGGTAGGTAGTCTATATCTTCATGACCATCATGCATTACTCAGCAGGTGCATCGAGAACCGATAGGCGATCAAAGATAAACATCGACAGCAACACAAAACAACTACCGGTTTTTCGCATTTCATGCCTACACTCCGGCCAAATTGCCTACACCGGTGGACAAATTAGGAAACAAAAATATACCTAGTCTTGTTCAGAAAATACGACGATGGCTCCCTCATCCAACATCAAAGATTAAGCCACTTGAGGATATCAAGGATCGAAGCGAGTTTATAATTAAATATCGATAAACGTCAACCGGACAATCGTTGCGAATTTATCGATGATTCTCTCAAAACAATTTGTTAGAACCTTTTCATTGCAAAAAAGTTACTTCAACACGCTTAAATTTTGCTTAACAACTTGAGCTTATTATTGTGGTAAAGTAGCATATTGGTGGTGAGTGGGATTGCAATACTACGTTGCCCTTAGCAAGCGACGTCCGCCGGCATGTTGCCTTTGAGTTCAGTCGTACTTGATAGAGCTATAAATTAACTAATGAAGACGATGTAGAATTGTTTGGTTAATATTTAATTGCCTAAAGTGGGAAGAGCTCTGCGAGGACAGCAGCGGTTCCGCGGTTCCTGACATAAAAAGGAGCTTGTGTTATTCGTAAGTTAGTAGATTCCTCTATATCAAATTTCAAAGCCATAACAAATAGACAAATATCCAAATAAAAATAAAAATAACATTTCTTTTTTAAGTTATTTGGTACAATTAAGTTCGATAAACCTAGAGATCCTCCATATATTTTTTCGAGTTCTTGAGATGAGATTTCGTGTGTTTTGCCAACTGGACGCTACCGTGGGTAGGGTGACACGCTTTTCTAGTTTGAATCCTAAAAATGAGTCCACCACAGTTAACCACAGTTGAATACGTACTACCAACATTGTAAAGAAATGCTAACACTAACTAGCTAGCTGAAACCTCTTAGAAAATACAAGTGTGAAAACAAATAGGAAGTCTTTAAATAGTGCGGGTCCTTCTGTACTTCTGTGAGCTATATAATCTCCTTTATAAGACTGCCGCATTCACTTACTTTATAGGTATAACCATTGCATTGCAATCAAATGTAAAAAATGTTAGTATGTCGGTTATGAATGTGCATAAAATGTTTAAATTACATTTCCAAAGATATTTTTCTGGAATCGAGCCATAAGAAGATTTAAGGAATATTATGATATTGTGATAAGATCGAGGACAATCAATGAAGGTAAAAATATGAAGTAATTAATAACAAATTTTATGTATTTTTAAGCAAGTTTGGCAGTAATTGGGATCGCTTAAGGCTCTGGAGATATTATAGGTTGGTCTCTTCGTTTAGCAGTGGACGTCTCCGGGCTGATGATGATGAGATAGTCTTAGCGTACATTAGTTTTAAACAAATTCTTGGGAAAAAACAATTAAAAAACGCCAAGTCCTCTTCGGAAGCTTAAGAAAAAAACAATATAAAAAACGCCATATCCTCTTCGGAGGAATAAGAAAAAAACAAAAAAATATGGATTTACCACGTAGGGATGACGTGAGGGGATTCTAACGATACCACAGAATAAATAATAGTACTATGTAACGATACCCTATTATACATCAAAATCTGTTCAGACATTTAGAAGTAATGGTGAAATAATAGTAGATTTTTTACCAAGGGAGGAAACAACATTTTTTAAGTCGATAGTGTTTCTTTGAATCCAGAGCGTAGTGAAGGATTCTAAAGTAGAATCCTGAGCGCAGCGAGGGATTCAAAGTACTCGAGCTTAAAAATAGTATTGATCCCGAGGTGGACTCACTCACTCTCATTGCACTGCATTGCATTGCTCTCAGTGCACTCTGCATTTTATCACCGTCTATTAGAAAAAAAAAGTAAGTGCAGCTTATGAATAAGAATGGTACTACGTTACGTTACCTACGTTTATTTCATTCTCACTAATCACACTCACTTCTTACTTTTTATTGATTAAACTACACTGAGTTAAAATAAAACAAAGTAAAATACGAATTTGAGTAAACAATTACGAACGAAGGCGGCATGCATTTCGTGCGCCTTCCTTTTTCAAACAGCCTGTTACTTGTTCATACAATGTCCGTGGTTGACCTCTTTGGTGATTGGAACTTTTACTAACAATATCCACATTCCAAATTCAAAACAGCTCATTTCTGCCCTGTTTGCGAGGAACAAAGAAGGTATTTTTGAATAGATGTGATAAAAATAAACTTACATTAGATCTATTACTAAATACATGAAATATTTTAAGCATTTAGTAACGTATTATTTACAGAGAACATTTTCTTTGATTATTTATGTATCGGTTTGATAAAAGCATCCATTATATTAATTTCACAAAATCTTGAATATATTTATTATTAAAAAATACTCGTTGCACAAAAACATTACGCGCGGCATCAGATCGTGCGATCGCACCTCCGCGCATCTAAGGTTTACCTCCTTGCACCCTTTTTTTCTGTGGTCTTACGGTTCCAGGAGAGACCTAATGTTAAATTCTCTTTGGGAGAGACATCAACACATCATGGCAGAATGCACAAAGAGTAAAGGAAAAAAATTAAGAACACAGCATCAAACAGATGCTGTTCATATGTCTGGTTGCATAACTTCTCAATTGATTCGTATCTGCATTAGGATCTACCCGACAAATTAGGCAGCTATCTATCGGGAACATCACTAGTAGGCAATAACGTATGATTACATAATAACAGACCGGCGGCAGACAGTCAATTAAAGAGACCTAGCATAATAAAGCCACAAACTTAACTGTACAACGGCTGATTGACGGAACTAAAAATCCAGACTGAAAGCTTCCAGTTGTGCTCAGAAAATGTGTTTGTGGCTCCCCTATTATTTTCTGTGGATACGCGTGTCGCTCGTATGAGACTATAGACCCACGATCATTAAGTACAAAAAAGTGTCTGGATGTGGCTGAAATTGAAGGTAATTAAGGATTGTTTCGTGGAGACCGCACGTCAGGTCAGGTTAGAATTTAATAACAAAATAATATATTTGAGAATAATCTAAGCACGTATATAGGTTCAGTCATTCAATATAGGACTGGAATGTCTAAGAAGAAGCGAGTGAGTGAAACCCTTCAGTGAGGCAGGTAGAACCACGGATAAATCTATATTTCCTCCATTTTTAGGGTTCCGTACCTCAAAAGGAAAAAAGGAACCCTTATAAGATCATTCCGTTGTCTGTCTGTATGTATGTCTGTCTGTCTGTCAAGACTCTTTTTCTCTGGAACGCGTGGAGGTATCAAGTTGAAATTAATATCAAATATGTAAGTCAATGGAGCTTGGAGCTGTAAAAAAATCAAGCTTCTAAGTCAACGCAATTTTTTAATTTTATTTATTTGTGACAAATGCTTTCTGTGCTTCACCAAAGCGCACAGAGAGCCTACATTATTTAAATAATTAAAAACATAATTTACACCAACCTTACGTGATATACTTATTACTAGTACTAGTTACAGCGGAGTTAAAAAAAGTAATGCTTGCACACTACTGCTGGCGGTTGAATAACTGGCAAAGGTGTGGTACTTCCCCAGGCGGCCTCTGCAGTAGAGTCCTACCACTTGGGACCAAAATTGGCCAAGGCCTTTAAAGTGAAAGGTCGAAGACTGGACGTCATATAAATATTTCTGTCTTCCAGGCAGAATGACTTTTGAACTTGAAGACGGCTTTCGTCGCTGTCACAAAAAATAGGTAACCACAACAGGTAATTTTTTTTTTTAATTCATCAAAATTTGATCATAGCGTGACCATTCTTGGGCAGATTGGACTCATTTTCCCAAAATCCGTCATTTGATAGACCTCCGATGGCGGCAAGCGGCAAACTATTGTGTTTTTTCTGGGAACGGGAAAAAGCTTGCCTAATTTGTGCGGTCATCCGACAAGCACGCCCGATGTCTCGCTTCCTGTAGACGTGGTTAACTTTATCTGTGTTTTTGTGGAGCTATTATGATGCCATCCTTTTCTGAGGTTCTGTGAAATTAGGGTACAGGAATAAGAACCGTTGAAAAGTATTGGGCGTAGATATTATGATTGATTACTTTGAAATAGAGACACAATTAGTTCTATTATTATTTACAGGATTTCTACCGTGAAAATTATATATTGCGAAACGAACTCCCGAAATAACAACAACAAATACATAATCACGGTAAATATCACGTAAATAATCAAAAACAGTTTTTTTATAAAGGTGCAATATTGTATGTACATTGCAAACTTGAAAAAAGGATGCTAATTACGTGGCCAGTGTAAATTTCAGAATATGCCGCCCGAAAGACTTAAGAGGGAACCCGGTCTGCGATTCTCCATACATATTCTCCTATTTTCTTAAGTATTCTCCTATTTTCTACCCGGATAATGCCTCTAGAGCAATCTTCTTTTGTAAATAAAATGTAGGTGTACTGTACTGTAAACATGCTTCAACTCTTTCATTTCCTATTTTTCAGCAACTAATTGCTAAAGGAAAACTTTTCAAAAATTTTCATAGTGATTTTTTGAGGGTTCATTCTTAATATGTTGTAGGATAAATATTTTTTGTGAGGATAATATCTTGTAGGGGTAACTAGCCTTATGGGCACGTATGGGCGAGGGGCAAATTTGACGTAATCTGTTTAGATTTAATAATATTTTGACCATTTATTTAATTTGACATGATTTATATTATTGTATTGTTAAAATTAATTATATTTATATATATATACATATTACTTATATATATATATATAAGTATATATATATACAAATTATATTATTTACAAGTGAGTAAATTTTCGTATTTTTATTTTTTATACGTTCTATTGACGAGACGAGCAAGACTTTCACCTGGTGGTGAGCGTCACGCCTGCCACTAACAGTAGCAGTGCAGAATTGTGAACTTGCGAATACAATCCTGCGCCGCACTGTACTGCACTCGTCACCCTGAGATATTAGATGTTAAATCTCTTCATACCCAGTAATTTCTCTGGTAACATTGCCCTTCAAACCGGAACACAATAATGCTTGCTGGCGGTTGAATAACTGGCAAAGGTGTGGTACTTCCCCAGACGGACTTTGCAGTAGAGTCCTACCACTACAAAAATTTGCAAAATTTGTACAAATTGAATGATTAAAACCTAATAACTATACGTTCTATACTTTGGATTATAAAATCCTCATCTTACCTACCTATATTATAAGATCTTATACCTACAAGATCGAACTCATCGAAATCTTTCAGTTACAATCAGCAGCTAAAGTATAAGCAGTTTTAAACTAAAAAACCGGAGACAATCGCAATTTGTAAGGCATCAAAGACTTTGTAGCCACGAAAGTTTATTTCATGCGGCGTAAGTTTTCGAGGAACAATAATAATCGAGCCGGTACTCTGAATGGGAAATAAATTACCCACGCAGCTTTAGGGAGGCTTTTCTTTTATCGATATTTATGCCTCCATGCCAGAGATCTTTCTTTCTTCTTTGATGGAATCATTTTATAAATTTAGGGTCCTAGACCTACATGATTCTTAGACATCTTATCGTAGCGTTTTATTATAGCACAGTAAAACCGGTATATCACTTATAAGGGGTGGAAACAATTCAATACGGTCAATTTAATCGAATCTAATTCTTAAGTTGTATCTACTCTACGAGTTCTTGACTATAACGATGGTATTTTTTTTTGTGAAATATTTTAGTTCGTTATACGCTATAGTTACAGTTTTTTTTTTGTAATAAAAAGAACTAGATACATTCCAGAAACATTGTGTGAAACCAATGCTTTAAAAAAAACATTTGAGTATTTATTGCTTTTTATTATCCTCATCATGAAAATACCAACCTATAGATGTATTTTCTAGGATTTTAGGTCATGAAACTAAAATACCTGAGGAACTGTGAAATTCTTTCAGAAGATTGTAGGTACATTCGGGACTGGTACTTTGCGAGGAACATAAGCTTTGACGAAGATTTCTGAAACCTCATAAATAGGTAGGTACTTTTTTCTAGTCATACTTCCACATTTTTTAGTTAATATAATATAATACGACATGCGAGCCGTATGATGCGACGATATAAACTTCTAATACATGTACATGTGTTCTCTTTTTGTCGTGCAGTAATTAGATTCGCTATCTCAATTTTCTGGAAAATATAATATGCATACTTTTAGCTAGGTATGCTTGATTATGTTGACTTGTTAATTTTGAACGATTTGCAAGCGCTGGGCCTGTCCATTCCAATATCAACGTCGCTGATCTTCGTCACTTGTTCGTTATTTGGTTTGTATGAGAAGTGATATTGAAATATGATCTAAGATAACATGAAATATTATAGCATCTTCATCGCGTGTGACGGCTTTTAATGACAACAACATATATTTAAAAAAAAACATCATTTTACGACAATGCAGCCAGTATCATCGACATGTCCCACCCCTACCGCCGCGGGAGCCGCGCGCGCAATTTTGCCTGAGCGCGGCGTGCGCGCCGCTCGGTTATTAAATCCCCGCCCCGCCCTAATGGCCGCCATTACCGGTAATATAATAAAACGTATGCTCACAGGTACACCAGCCCGTGAGCCAGTGGTCCATCATGCCAAATTTAATCGTAGGAGGAATATACAAAAATTCAGAAACTAGAGTTACTTATATTACGACGGCGTTATAGCTTAGTTGGTAGCATGTCTCTGCCTTCAGAGCTGTAGGGCGTGGGTTCGATCCCCACCCAGGGCAAACATTTATGTGACGAACATAGATGTTTGTTCTGTGTTTGGGTGTAGTATGTACCTATTATTATAAGTATGTATTTACGAGAAAAAAATATGTAGGTATATAAGTATTCTATCAGCTATCTGGTTTCCATAATACAAGCTTTGCTTAGTATGGGGCTAGATGGCGCTGTGTGTAAAATGTCCCCCAATATTTTTATTTATTTATTTATATTGATTTCAAAAGATTGATTTCTATAGAGCCTGCTTGCTCTGCTCATCTTCCATCAAATCTTCACTTTTTATGAGGCGAGGTGGTGGTCAAATGCGGACTTGTACGTGACAAAATCTTCAAGTTATAATTATGCCTATAACTATGATATTTTTAGCTATTTCGTTTTTCTGCATTTTTGTCGTGCTGCTCTCGTAGTCTTTTTGCTTAGTAGGCAGTCTGATCATAAAGCATTTTTTTTACTTTTAATGGTGATTGGTGTAAATTTTGTTCATTTTGCACCTATTTAACTTGTTATTTTTTAGGTACTTACTTAAATAGTTACAGCACATTGGATGTACTACATGTGAGGCTCTACCTATAGTATCAATGAATATACCTACCTATGTAACTCTAGTTAGCGCAGAGACTATAGAAATACGATAGTTATGTTTTGTTGTTAGAAAAAATTATGATAACTGGAAACACCGGACTTAAGTGGGTAGTATATTAGTAAGTAGTAGTACTTTTTCATATTTTTTTCTATCAAATACGCACAATGTATTTTTCGACAGTTTTTGATTTTGTGCTACTAAAGAGTCTTTGATTCCCGGACCTGGACCCGCTCGCCAGTGGAGCCGCGGGTCCACTCAACCTAATCACATTTTGAATAGGTCGACTGGACCCACTGTCCAATTTTATTATTAATACAGTCAGGGAGAAACCCCGTATCTTTTAGTTTTATTTTTATGGTGGTAGCTGAAGACAAGTCACTGTTAATGCAATGTACGGTGACAAGATCGATGCGTTGCGCATTGTCATTAGGCCGAAGTTAATGTCTCGTATTTATTTTATGACGGCGACAAAGTTCAATGTAAGCTGAATTATTCAAAAGTAGCGTGACGTCATGTGATGTTCAACTTGCGAACAGTGAGCATTCGCAAAGTGGTACACAAAACAACGTTTTGCTAAACACTTCAGAGTCAGGTAAATTGCATACAAATTTATTTACTGCTGATCGAGTTATACCGCTGAGAACATTTTTTGTACCTAATTTCAATCCGTATTGGTATTGGTCGTCAGCTAGACCTGAATTTAAGGTAGGGCAGCTGTTGTTACAGGTAGGGCGCTTCATAGCACTTTACTTATTTTAAGGTAGGGCATTGCCTCTCAATACCTTCTCGCCCCCTGGCTACGGCCCTGGGTACAAGTAGTTTTCAAAAAATGCCTAGGTGTGTAGAATCAGACGTAGAAAGTGGACCTGAGTGCGACATTCCTAACCCTGAAAATATAAATGTTGGAGATTTCCTTCTCATTAAATTTGAAATATTAAGATCGGTGCTCCACCATGTTGCCAAAGTCATAACTAAATACAACTTGACTGAGTACGAGGTGTTACGCTTGAGAAAAAAAAGTGCCAGGTCTTACATTTTTGTCTTTCCAGATGTCGAGGACAAAGCAAGTGTTGATTTTAGAGATGTTGTTTTACACCTGCCTACACCAAATTTTACGAAAGGCACTCGAACCTCATCTATGTATATTTTTTCTATTAATTTGAGTGCATATAATGAAAGAAGAAGAAGAAAGAAGAAAAAGAAAAAAAGATAAAGAAGATAAAGATTTATATTGCTTTTTCAAATAATATTAAGTTTGATTTATTGATTGTTTGAGACTGACTGTAATTAAGATTTGTTATAATAATTACATAAGTATAACTTATATTATAAGGCTGATTATGATCTCATCACAATAAACAAGTAGAATCAATGTAAAAGTGTTTTAATTTGACCATTTGTATAGATTTTCCACCCTGTATGAAAGTGCCCCACGTGGTGTATCAAAGTACCCCACTAGTGGGGCAGATTGATACTAAAGCCATTTTTTACTAAACGTCAATTATTTCTTTTCTTTGATATTTTAAACAATTTTAAACTATGTCATTATAATATTTAATTATTTAGCTAAACGTATAATGCAAAATTTATGAAAAATATTATGTTTATACACATTTCATGGAACTTAAAAATTTTGTGTATCAATCTGCCCCACTTTCCCCTTCGTAATAAGTGTAGAGTTATATGGGTTATATGGGGCGACAAGTTAAAAAGGCTTAATGCAAGGAGATAACAATTCCAAAACTCTCCATAATAATGGCGCTAGCGTAGCTATTAGGGTATGGTAGTGCCGAGTACGTGCCGAGCAGGTACCTTTCTTGTGAAAATTTTAGAAAACTTTTTAAATAGTACAATAGGTGTGTTTGTTACCTCTTCAAGCGAAAACGGCGAAACTGATTTGGATGAAACTTAGAATTGAGATAGCACAGGCTACTTTTAATCTTCATCATCGTCACGGTTTTTCGTCATCACGCGGGACAACTTTTACTAGATACTATTAAAATCTACTCTAGGTCACAGAATAATAACTAGTAACTAGGTTAACTATAACTATATCGTGAAAATTATTCTAACTCCGGAACCGATACTGTGGTTAAGTAGGTATGTACTAAATGCTATCAAATACCTCTGTCGCCTAACTTACATAAAATTATTCTATTTATATTATTATTAATATCACTACCTAATTATTTTTATAGCTATGTAGTTTGCAAGTCACCTAACGTAACGCGTAGGTAGAGAACGCGTTGAAATTTTTTCTATTAAAAGTAAGTCGTAACAGAGCGGTAGAAATACTTATTGTTAAATGAAGTAGTCCTCCTCTCTTCTATCTCCTATTGCTGCGCCCGACAGGGTCCATATGAAACTTCTTTTTGACAATAAATTAATATAATCAATTTATTTTCTTGCTGAGTTGGGGCCGGTTTGTGGCAAAAGGTAAACAATTATTTATTTATTTATGTTTTACTTTTCCGTGTTCTGTGTAACTGATTTTTTGTTTATACTTTTGCCACGAATAAACTATTGTCTATTGTCTATTATTGTCAATATCTGTGTATACTATGGAAGCAATAAATATCTGAATCTGAATACACGCGTTTTGATAACACACACGCTATATAGCTAAGTACCTACACCTATAACTATACATGCATTATATATAATGTAACAACAGGACATCACACTTTCATAGGTGCCCAAAATGCTAGCGGAAACGGAAATCCGTTACTGAAGCCTTTTAAGTAAAGTGACAACAGGTGTTAGCAGGTGGTCATTCGGTCAGACAGACAGACGGAAATATATTGTGACTAACGAGCATATGGCCTCATTATTTGTATGCTAGTTGTTCCATAACAGCGATAGCATATTTACCACTAAGTCAATAAATTGCTTGATGAAAAAGTAAAAGATGCATGAATTATGCCAAGAATAACATCGATTCGTTGTTCCCTTGTTACGTAAAATAATAACTAATAAAGAAACTCACTCTCGCATTTATGTAGTACGAATTGTATACAACCTACCTACCTACTGATCTAAATACCCACCTAAACCTAAAACTGTCTATAGTAACCTATAGGCTTTTCCGCGACTTCGCGGCCGCCAACGGGGATCCGCACTGCGATGTTTTTCCGCTAGGTCGCGCATCGTTGAAGCGGCCATAGACAACTGTGAATCTCATAAATTTTGTTGTTTTTTGTTTTGTTTTTGTAAATAACATTTTAAAGACTCAGATTACCAGGGAGAACCTCATGGATGTTCGTGATTCCGATTGCGATAGCATGCCATCCTGCTCGTACCAAACCACTCGCGCCATGCGCCCTCCTGCTCGCGCACGCTCGCAATCAGAATCACGAACATCCATGATAAGGGCACTGCATTACTGGTTTGTATTGTACGGCAATACTTTGCATTGCTAATTAAAGCTCTGCCCTAAATAAAATGTAAACAATTAGATATTACGTTAGATGTAACCTACAAATCTATTTTCAGGCCGTCTACATCTGCATAGATTCTTAAAACATACTTTCTTACTCAGTATTTTTCCTTGTACTAGATTATCGACAACGCCCTCATCAAGAGGAGATGGATAGAAACTTAGAGTAACGAACTATAAGGATAGAAGCAAGAAAATATGATTTTGCCACATCCGGACCGCAGCTGGCGCCATCTGCGAAAACTTTTGCCTGTGGAACCTCATTGACGGTTTGTTCTGACTGCCTCACTTTAGAAAACAGTTCGCATTCTAGGCTAGATGAGATTTCATCTTCGGCAACGTCACTTAACATCAGGTGAGCTGTGGGCTGTGGTCAAACACCCAGCCAGTAAATCATAAAAAACTTTACCCATACCTGAACAAGGTCGTACGTTTTAACTTATAACATAAAGCATGTTTATCTCTCTAACGCACTTAAAGACTAATTAAAACATTGACTATTGCAAATGTGCAATAGTAATATAAAGCAAATGTGCAATAGGCAATAGCCTATCTCCAACCATTAGGCGTTTTATGGGCAACAAAGGGCTTCACTAAAATGTGAACAGCCATCTAAAAGCGGCAATAGATAGTGGTGTAGCTCGAATGTCTAATGTTTACGGGCGTATGAAGACACAACGCGAGTTATGGCTCTATGAAAGTAGTTTACGAGCTCCGACGCCGCCGGCGCAGCTTTGTGATTGAGGAGAGGAGTTAGTGAAGAGAAACTAAACATGTTTCATTAAAAAAAATTGGTGTAGACGTTTGAGGATCGACACGTACAATAGGAAGCTTTTAAAAAACATACGATTTTGGACTCTTCCCTAAAATATTTAAATAAACGTAATTTAACTTCTGTGAATTACAAAAATGAAAGACGCCATAGTAAATTAATGACAATTAATTTTTGCGGCTTTTAGTAAAACCCATTACCTGGCTACAATTAACGTGATGTCAGAATCCAATAATGCTAAGAACAATGGCAAAATTGAGGGTTAACAGCTTCCAACAGGATTAACCTATTTCGATTTAGTTTTTGTTTGAAAGATCGCAAGACTGTTCGCTAAAACTTTACTTTAGCTAAAAGTCAAGACAGTCGGGTTATTCTTAAAAATATAATGCATCATTCTTAATTGTTGTATGTTGGTTGTAATCAGTTAGCAAACTTAATATTAGCATATTAGCATATTCTTTCCGTCAAAAAAAAAAACAGCTGTTCCATACATTTTGCCCAAGGTCGATGAACTTTTTGTATGTTTTTTCGCGACTTCAATGTTAGCCCAAAATTAAAAGTTGTTTGTTTTGCCAGAATATGGCCTTAAAAGGATGCTAACTGATTACAACTAACCCTGTATACTCATTACTAACTAACAAACGCTTGCTTCAAAGTGCAGTACAAATCAAGAAAGTTTGTGGAAGTAGCCTCTATTGCTTGAACTCGCTCCGCTCACCACCCCATGTGCTACCCAAGCCGGCGCTACAACACAAAGCTGAGATATTGCGATGCGTCGCATGCGCTCGTCATTCGACACTCGCACGGTGTGCGCGCGCATGCCAACATTATGATAATTTTAGCGAACGTTCTTGTTTTTAATGCAATGGAATGACGAGACGAGCGAGACATTTGCCTGGTGGTAAGCATCACGCCAGCCCATAAAGTAATAGTGCAAGAATTGTAAACTTGCGAGCAAAATCCTACGCCGCACTGAAAGAAAGAAAAAAAAGAAAATATAATTTATTTTGCATCCTCATTACAAGTCATCATCAGCCCGGAGACGTCCACTGCTGAACGAAGGCCTCCCCCTTAGACCGCCACACTGTACGACAACCTGCCACTTGCATCCACCGGTTGCCCGCGACTTTAACAATGTCGTCGGTCCACCTAGTGGGAGGCCTTCCTACGCTGCGTCTACCGGTTCGCGGTCGCCACTCAAGAACCATTACAAGTAATACAACTTTAATATAATTACAGTCCTGTGATGTCACTGCACTGCGCTGCGCTTGTCACCCTGCGATAGTATCTCAGGGTGACGCAAGAAAAATGCAAGCATTACTGTGTTTTGAATTGGAGGGCAATGTTACCAGATATATTACTGGGCATGAAGAGATTTGACATCTAGTATCTCATTCCATTTATGTACATCTAATCACCCAAGTAATATTCGTAAAACCTGACTAGTATTTTTTTAATATTATTAGCAATAAAAATATCAATATCATAATATAGCTTGGCGGTTAACTACTGGCAAAGGTGTGGTACTTCCCCAGGCGAACTGCAAACTTTTGGAAGAATTTCTGAATCAGAATGAATGAAACAGGCATATGGCAGAATGTCTGGAACATCGCCAGCCATAAGACGTCCACTGCTGGACGAAGGCCTCCCCCTTAATAGGGAGGGGTTGCCTTAATCCCCACGCTTGGCAGGCGGCTTGGAAATCGCAGTGATATCACCGTTAACCGAGAGGACGCTGCTGCCCGTCCTCTGGTGCTGGATGCAGTTTTAGAACATACCCAGGGGCCGTACCGTGAACTGCTTATAGCGGGACCGAATAGGTTCACTGCGCGACCGCGAACCTTATTGCGAGGCGATAAAATTCACAGTCGCGCAGCGTCGGCCGCTGAACGTATTCGGTCCCGCTATAAGCAGTTCACGGTACGGCCCCAGGTCCCTAATGTCTCGAACAGAATGTCTGAAATAAATCTTTTTATCATTTTATTTTATTACGTGTGTTTATATTCTTTATAATTTACGAGTATCTTAGAACACTATTATCGGTGGGTTCCCAACGAGTCACACCAAAACGAGTCTCACTGACCCCTTGGGATTTTTCTTCCTATCGAGTAACACTGTTACACCGGTATGACTTGTTGGGATATCCTTTAAAAAAGTTTTATCCAGTATCCCCAATCCATAAGTAAACACATATTAAATACGTTGAGTTGGATCCGTACTCTACATTGCGCTCGTTTCAATGTTCATGCTCGTTGCAATATGCTTTTTTGTTGATAGGCGATAATGCTCAGACCATTCTCGTAACTAACTAAAAACAGTTCCTCACAAACAGTTAAATTAAAAACACAAAAAACATATGTAAATGAAAGCTGCGTTCCGTAATGCACTAAAAGTGATAATATCGCGAATCCGACCAAAGTGACAAGTATAACTCGATCAAATCAAAGCCCTTATATTTTGTGACTATTCAATTTGATTGGATTCGCGCTATTATCACTTTTAGCGCATTACGGAACGCAGCAGAAATAAGACTAATTTTAGCATTCGCGAATAGCTTTGCTCTCCGCTAGAGCAGCGATCAAAGGCTGGTTTAAATGGAACCCTAAACCATTAGACACGCCGGTGCTTCGAAGTAAATGCTTTATAGTTTCGCAGATGTGGGCGGGGGAGACAACACCTGCAACATGTCATATTGCATTTCTACACATAGGTATTCACGTAGAAATAGAAGGTGGTTTTCGGTAAAGTATATAGCAGAATTCAACAGCAGTCGACGTCTTCGGGCTGACGAGACTGTACAGTACTGGAAATATTAATTTGAGGCATTTAGGCTGAGTAAATGTTACTACAATAGCATCTTTCTTATATTATCTTTAAAGAATTTCTAATTCAATTTAAAATGTAGGTAATTAATTAACTCAATTTAAACTATTTTACTACTATACTGTCTGCCGAAATACAGGTTTAACACCTAGCTCGGCAGCAGACACTCATATTTACTTTGTATACTAGTTAAATAATGTTAGCCTTAGTAACAACTACTTGAATTTTTAACTATTGTTCTACTGTTAACTGTCCATCTCACATTAAGAAATTACAAAGAAAGGAAACCTATTTAAGTAAATAAAACATGTAATACTAATAACCTGTAATAGGCTAAGCTTAGTCAAATATATATATATATTATTTTATGTCAGTTTTGCTGGCAAAGGTAATGCAGCTACACCTGAGCTTTTTTTGGATCTATGGTCTCATTCAATAAAACATTTTGTAATAAATACATGTACAGCTTTTATTTATAATTATACAATATACAACTTTGACATAGGTACATAATAACGTATATATATAATAAGTATAAGTAATAAGTTTTGAGTCGTCATAGACTAAGTGAGATTATTACATATAGAATAATATAGTATGCATGTGTTTCAATTATTAAAAATAATAGGATAAATGGAGATTTTAACTGAATCTGATGATTTCGTCGAAAAAATAATAAAATCGGCTGGTAAAGTTCTGAAATATAAGCGTTCAAAGTATTTGGGAGGGAGTCAACTGTCCCTTTCTAGCAAAACACGTGCATAGTATAGAATTTGTTTAGAACCGTAAACTTTGACGTCATAAACCTAGTATAGTGCCCTCCCCGTCTAACATGAAACTAAAATGTTTATAACTTCGTTATTTGCGCACATATTAAAATTTTACTTTCGATGATTTGTTTTTTTGCCAGTCAGCTTTTTGTGAGTCAATAAAAAAAACACATGCATATTCCCTATTATGTACAAGAAGAACCCAGACAATAAGTCCCATCAATAAGTTTACCATTGCACAAAAAAAATACTATTACCGACAGAAGTCGAACGTTTTTTTAAATCCCCCCACTCCATCAGCTAGAAACGTCCACTGATGGACGAAGGCCTCCCCCTTTATAGGGAGGTGTTGCCATAATCGCCACGCTTGGGAGGCGGCTTGGGATCGCAGATTGCCACCGTTAACCGAGAGGTCGCTGCTGGCCATCCTCCGGTGGTGCTGGTTGCAGTTTTAGGACATACCCAGGTTTTTTAATCACTTCTTGTTATTTTGGTGGGTTAGTTATTGTTGTTGTGTTATTTTTTTTATAACAAACTATAAAAAAAATTATTGTTATTGTGTTATTGACAATAACAAACTATTAAAAAAAACTACTTAAAAGCAAAACTACGCGATTTCGTTTATTTGGCTGACATATTTTTCCCGTTACATATATTGATTTAAAAACAAAGATATAGAACCAATTTTAATTAAATTTCTATAGGACCAATATGAAAGTATATCCTTTCAAATAAAAAATATATTTTCCAAATCAGTTCATAGATGACCGAGTACTGAGGTAAAAAACACTAAAACAATCAATAAAACATATAATCTAATTGAGAACCTACTCCTTGTTGAAGTCGGTTAAAAAATTTAAAATTAGTCGAACTATCCTTATGTGAAGTCTGATTCTAATAATTTGTAATGAGAGAGTGACTCGTCCAAAAAAAACATTGAGGCACTAGCTAGCTCTAGATTAGTGTTTCCTAGACCGCTACCTACGTAGCTCTATATAGGAAATACCGTTTTTTTTTAATATTTTCTTTTATACATTCATGTGACAAGACGAACAAGACGTTCGCCTGGTGGTAAGCGTCACGCGTGCCAATAACAGTAGCAGTGTTAGAATTGTGAACTTGCGAACACAATCCTGCGCCGCAGTGCACTGCGCTTGTCACCGTGAGATATTAGATATTACATCTCATCATACCCAGTAATTTCTCTGGTAGCATTGCCCTTCAAACCGGAACAGAGTAATGCTTGCACACTACTGCTTGGCGGTTGAATAACTAACAAAGGTGTGGTACTTCCCCAGTCGGACTCTGCAGTGGAGTCTTACCACTACAAAAATGTCTAGGAAAGAAGTTTTGACAGGGAACAATAGTAGATTGTTTACCAAAGGAGGAAACAACTATTTTTAAGGCTTACAGGGGGAGTTAGGAGTTAGTTATTAGGAGAGTACGCGATGGATTCAAAATACTCGAGCTTAAAAATTGTGTTGATCCCGAGGTGGACTATTCGGTCTTGCTATAAGCGGTTCACGGTACGGCCCCTGGAATACTCAACATATTATTTTTAATGTATGTTATGATATCTCCCCGGCCTGGGGGAGACACCAGGACTGAAAAGTCCTGTTGTCTCCCCCAAGGGGGACATCAGGGGAGACACGAGACCGTCACCCTTTTTATCACCCTCTATGAGAAAATAAGTAAGTGCAACTTATGAATAAGAATAGTACCTACGTTTATTTCATTCTCACTACTCACACTCACTTCTCTAGACCTAGCTAACACCTGACCTAGGACCTAACACTTAAGTCTGTCCAAGGTAGTTATAGACTTATAGTGGTCAACAACTTCGAGAGTATCGTTCCCAACTTGGGAACGAATCCCAACGAAGAAAGACGCAGCGTAGGAAGATCTCCCAATAGGTAGACCGACGACATTGTGAAAGTCGCGGGAGCCGGTGGATGCAAATGGTAGGTTGTCGTACAGTGTGGCGGTCGAAGAGGAAGGCCTTCGTTCAACAGCGGACGTCTCCGGGCTAATGATGATGATGACGCCTCTAACGTGAACAGTGTTCAAGAGCGACAGCCGCCGCCAAGAGCGGCAACGTCGCAAAAACAGCGCCAGGCATTGAGAAGTGTGGCAGCGTCGCAAACTTGCTTGTGACAGTTAGCAAGCGAAATTTAAATTGTGATTTTTGGTGAACTTTAATGCTAGGGCTTCACCTGCTTGTAATGCCATTATTTAGCGCGGTATTTGATACAGTACGCAGATATGGCCGGGTGTTAGCCCGCTAATAGGCTAGTGGCATGATTAACGTCGTTAGACGTTAGGCGATAGTCAAAGTCAAATGATATCGTGGCCGCCCATGTAGCGCATTGTTTAACGCATCATTTATTGCACGTTAATTATTCCGATACTTGGACGTAAAGCGTCACGCAGGTGAAGCCCTAGCATAACGCAGCATAGCTCAGAAACTATAACTCGCATCAAAACTATTTTTAAACATATTTGTAGATAATTTAACAGGAAACAAATTATTCTTAAACTATTTTGGCCTAGCGTGTACAGTTTTCTTGAAAACTAAGCAAATCTGCAAATTGGCACCTTTTTTAAGGGGAGAGGGGAAGCGGCGCGCGGAGGGAGTGGGAGAGTTGTGTGTTTTAATGTACTCACTCATAGCTATAACTCAACAGCCGTTTAAAAATATTATGTCTTTTGCCGTGACAAAATCTAGAATGAATATTATACATACTACACCACTATTTTTATAAATGTCTAAAACTTTAAGGGGTCATTGTACTCATCATGATGAATAACTTTACCTATGTGGCGAAAAAAAACAGCTGTTCCATACGTTTTGTCCAGGGTCAATGAACCTTTTGTATGGAACAACAGATTTTTTTTCGCGATTTCAGGGTTGGTCCCATAGGAAAAGTTGTTCATAATGATGAGTACAACGACCCCATAAAGTTTTAGACATTCATAAAAAATAATGGTAGAGAGCTCATTAGCGTGGCAAGAGTCAGGTCAGATATCCTCTATCATATCACCCACAACCCTAGCGGGAAGGCCGAACATGGTGCATGCACTGCGCGTAAATATCGAGAACTCGTTTCATACAGTAATCACTGTAAATATGCCGTAAATAATAATAGACGGTAAACATCCCGTAAATAACTGTAATAAATAACTACGATAGTATAAAACAGGGAATAGTAATCTCCGGCCCATCGCCATTTTACGAGATTTGACCGCACGTATAATATATTTCAATTTTGTTTTTCTTAAGACATTTGTATGTTTCGTCGTACAGGGCCGCATTAAGAGGGCATCATGCCCTGGCTCCGCTTCCACTGCGCCCCTTGCCTCCTGTTGTGGTTGGCCCTCGACGACTTGTGTTTCTCTTTCTTCTCGCGACTCACTAGGACGTCTTTCTCCTGACCCTGACCCTTGGGCTTGCCCACCACGTCGACGCTTCTGGAATATAAGGTAAAGTCATTTAGTCGTTTGGATTAACTAAATAGAAGATAACTCACCTAGGGAACAAATGTAAAAAATGTTTCAGATCTCATGTATATGACAAACTGAGGGTGTTCTTGTACGATTTTTCGTGCCGCTGCGGGGAGGAAGTGGTAGCCACTTTAGCCCCGCAGGTACATAAATAATTTTTCATCACACTTGCTCGTAAAGTGGATCCTATTGCATCGGTTTTAGGCTCATAATCCAAGCTTATTACGCACTCATGCTTTTTACTTTACATTACACCACTTGTGCTATAATAGGTATAACCCGGTAAAGTCAAGTTTGTACGTGACTGCAATTAGACGTACGTGTACGAAGCACTCTTAATATAGCCGGGTAATACTTACAGTTTTTTTGTAATACCAACAAAAGAGTTCTTATGCCGCTGAAGTAAATGTCAACCTGCGCGCGCATTGCTGGTTTGGGCGCCATTTTCCGCAAATGTTTGTTGACGTTTTCGCTGTGTGGTTGATTATTATCAAAAAAAAATGTTTTTTCCTCGCAAGTGTGACGAAAACAGTCGTATGAAACTCTTGTGCTATGTTTCAATACACTCTCGGCTTCCTTATCCGGCATAATACCGCCTCTAGTGTAATGACCAACATAGCACACTTGTATCATAATGTACTATTATATGTAATCCAGTGACTAGACCCGTCCGCCTGGTAGTAGCATCACGCCTGCCCATAACAGTAGCAATGCCAGATGTATGAACTTGCGAACGAAATCCCGCGCCGCACTGCACTGCGCTAGTCACCCCGAGATATTAGATGTCAAATCTCTTCATGAGCAGTAATTTCTCTGGTAACCAAAGATTACGAAAGATGCGCTATCGTTGTATAAAACAACGTTTGAAATTGACTCCCGTGCCGTCATGTTTACGAGTTGCGCCGGAGACGGAGCCGGACAGGCGAGACAGTCCCTGGGGCCGTTTTCACGGAGCCATTTGAGGGCGCGATATGACTTATCTCCTTCCTTATATATATATAATATCATTGCTGGTAACACACACACAAAACCACATATCAGCCAAAAGACGTCCACTGCTGGACACAGACCTCTCTCGAAGTATGTCAGTCAGCCCGATTTTCAGATTTTTGCTATATCCATAACCATCTTACATCAATGGTCCTTCCACCGAGTTTCAAGGTGCCTACTTTTGCCATTTTGGATTGATTTAACGATTTGAGTTTACTAATGGATAGCTTAGCTTGGTAATCTTTGTAGAATTCTCAATCAGTGATTTTAAACTTCAATAAATATTATGTTAATGTGCGAGGGAGAGAACTGCAGTCGGGAGGAGTCTCCTTAAGGCGAACGTGCACCGAGTCAACAGTCTCCGAACGAGTTGCATTACTCACCTGGCCTGCGGCGGCGGTCTGTTTCCTTTCCCTCTCCTAGCTTGCATGTTGGCTTCCCTGCGCGCGCGCATCTCCTCGGGATTGCGGCAGAAGTCCATCCTATTCTTGGCGTAGCCACTGGTCTCGTTGGTACCACTCGGGCCGGGGTCCGGTGCGGTTTCCTCTTCCGATGACGATTCCTCCTGAAGGAAAGGTGTTGATCAGATTTAGGTTTTTTTATTTTTTATCATTCGGTTCACTAATTGGATGTGACACCCTTAACACTACAAATTAACTTTATATAAGGAACGTTCAGCGTCCATCCTAAAAACTTTGAACACAGCATGCGAAAATGAACAAGACTGTGTTGAACCTTTACCTATATCAACACAGTGAATACTATAACTACATAGTAATGTTTTGTGGTGTATGTTAATAATAATAAGTCATTTAAATATCAGATAATAAAACCCATACTGAAAAATAAACTTTTTAAAAACAATAAATATACAGTTAGTTGAAAATTAAAAATTAAAATGTCACAATAACAACATACATAGTAATTAAAAATAAATATAAATTTATATACACATACAGCAAATATGAAAACAAAAGAAGTATAAAACAAAATAAATTAAATTAAATTACAGTGATTTAAGTGGTTTGGTATTTGAACGTAGGAAAAAAATAGCCTCGTACACAAGACAGCTATAAAATACTTTAAAAAGTTTTTCCAGTGGTATTTGGTGGACAAAGGCCTCCCCCTTAATATGGGACTTTGCCATAATCCCACGTTGGCTTGGGGATCGCAGAATGCTCACCGCCGTTAGCCAAGAGGCTGCTTCCTGTCCTCCGGTGGTTCTTGATGCAGTTTTATACCCATGCACAGGTCAAACTTCCCTTTTTCAGACCCAGGCTCACACTTAGGTATTTCTATGTTATTTATGCACCATAGACAGTATTAAAATTAAGACGTCAGACAGGACTTGAACCTGCATACGACCTATCTTCCGTGGAGGTTCAAGTCTTGCCAGGAGTAAAAAAAAAACTTATTGGCTATGCGTTATTACAAAGACAGCTATACTTTGTATGTTGTACTATTTTTGTATCCACGTGAAGTGACACCCAGTCTGAATATGACACTGAATGGGAATTATATTCAACCCAATCTGTCACCACAACTTTATGCAGTTCTTTCATAGCCAATAGATAAGCAGGTAATTCATACACTCATTCATTCATTTATTCTCACTCATCCGTACATTTTCACTCAAACATTAATTATCAGTTGTCACCGATCTATTTATTTACACTCATTCAATTATACATTTATTTTACTAATTAACTCATTCATTTATATTCACTCCATTCATTCATTGTCACTTATTCCCTATTTTTACTCACTCATCAATTCATTCTCACTAGAACATCATTATTCTCACTCTTATAGTCACTCTTATTACACACTCATTTATTTTCAGTCATTCACTCATCAATTCATTCTCACTCCACATCTTTATTACGAATCATTCAATCATCATCGCTCTCTCTTATATTTCCACTCACTCATTCACTCATCAATTCATCCTCACTCCACATCATTATTCTCAATCATTCAATCACCACCACTTACTCATTTATTTTCACTCACTCGTATATTTTGCCTCACTCATAAATTTTTTCGCATGGTAGGATTATAGTAGGTCTCACCTCCGGCCTCCTGCCGGCGAGCAGCGCTCTCGGCGTGACGAACGGCCGCCGCTCGTCGGCCGCCGTGTCGGCGGCGGGCGTGACGCCGTCCGAGTCGTACGTGTCGTCGTACTCGTCCGAATACATCGCCACCTCGTCGCATACCAGGCTGGAACGGAATAAGTACGTACTCACATCAACGGCCACAAGACGTCACTGCTGGGAGAAGGCCTCTGCCTTAATATGGATAATATATGATTAGTATTTTGTAGTGGTAGGACTCTACTGCAGAGTCCGCCTGGGGTAGTACCACACCTTTGCCAGTTAATCAACCGCCAAGCAGTAGTGTGCAAGCATTACTGTGTTCCGGTTTGAAGGGCAATGTTACCAGAGAAATTACTGGGTATGAAGAGATTTAACATCTAATATCTCAGGGTGACGAGCGCAGTGCACTGCGGCGCAGGATTTTGTTCGCAAGTTCACAATTTTCGCACTGCTACTAAACTCATTGAAATAAGGCACACACCGAATGACGTCGATAGGGCGCGTCGGCGCCCGATGCACGCCCGTTGAACGTCGTTCGGTGTGTTCTAAATTGTGCCTTATTGAAATGTATTTAGTATGAAATCTGAATGGAGCCCGTGCCATGTTCGCGCCCGATGCCATTCTATGTGACCTGCGACTAAGGGTACAAGTCGGTGTTTGTATGTATTTTTTTGATAAAATTAATAAAGGTAATAGATACAATTTGACAAAAAACGAGTAAATCACAAAAATAAATTAGGGCATCTGGGTTTTTTTGTTAACTTCCCCGAATACACCCTTTCAGTTTGTCTAACTCTCTACAAAACACCCTGCTTACTCACTTATACTTGCTATAGATATCTCCCAGCTTCTTGACGTCCGACTTGTCGTCCAGCAAGTCCTTCAAGTTCTTGTACTTGTCGCGCCGCTTGCCCGTGTGCATGTTGGCGACGTCGACGTCGTCGCGGGTCATCACGTCGAACCGGTCGCCGTCGAACACGTTCAGCCGCTCGATGCCGGTCTCGAGGTACTTCTGGTCGAGCAGGTCCGACGGGATTATTGGCAGGGACTGGTCTAGGCCTAGAAAAACAAAACGTGGCAGTTAGCCGCTGTTTCAAAGAAAGTTGCTGCTGTGGTTCCTTTCGCACCGCGTAGCGGGGCTAAAGTAGCCAATTTAGTCCCGCAGGTACGTTAAAAATCTACCAGAGGCAGCAGAGCAGAATAAACCTTCAGAGGAAACAGGCAGGTTTTTGGCACCTCACATTGCAGTTTGTATATTTGCCTTATTTATTACAGTTTTATAATAATAATAATAATAATTTATTGTCACAGAAACAAAATAGTATACAGTAGCACAATAATTTACAAAAGAGATAGACTAAGAATAATTTATGTCTAAAGCTACATTTTACATTGTGAGCCCAGGATTTCCAAACTAAGCTACATTTAGCTTGTACATCAGAAATCCGTGCATGTTAGGGAAACATGAGTTTTATGATTACTTTTTAACCCCCGACAATAAAGTTGACAAGTTGTGTTACAAGTTTGACGTTTGAATCTGTGGATCTATCTGTGGCAGGACGGGCAGCAGCGTCCTCTCGGTTAACGGTGGTGAGCCCTGCGATGCCCAAGCCGCCTGCCAAGCTTGGGGATTATGACAACCCCTTTCTATTAAGGAGGAGGCCTTCGTCGCAACTGAGGACGGTTTCTGGCAAATGAAGAATAACAAACTGAAAATAACTCAGTAAAAATTGAAATCTTACCTCTCAAAGGTTCAGCTAAATTATCTTCTAGTATACTATTGATAACTCTCTCAGAATTAAACCCGTAATGCTGTAGGCACTTCAATATGAATCCATCGCCTAGGTGCGGCAAAATATCCTTAACTTCACTTATCAACGACTCCTCTTTCACGTGATCTGGTATATCTGGACCTTGGCTGTCGCTGGTTGTCGCTAGGTTGCCTCTGGTTGCTAGGTTGTCTGTGGTTTCTACGTGGCCGTTCGTTACTGGTTGGGATAATTCTGGTACGGGTTCGTCGAGGTTTGAATAGATCGCTTGGAGAATGAAGTCAGTCTTAACAGAGTCACTGATGTTTAGTTAAGGGTTTGTAAACATAATGATGAGTATTTTTTTTTATATTTATTGGTGGGCCATAAAGGTTCATATTTATTGATGGTCTAAAATGGTATTTTTTTATTAAAGAGCCTAAATGGTACCTATTTATTGCTGGGCCAAAAAGGTTCATTTCATATTTATTGATGGTCCAAAAAAGGTTCATATTGAGCCAAAATGGTTCCCATTTATCGATGGCCAAAAAGGTTCATATTTTTGACTAGTCTGAACCACCTTTTTTTCATACATGCTTCAGAAATTCGGGCGTAGAATCGGGGGCAGCAGATCTGTGATATACATTTTTACACCAAGCTAAGATGAAAATTTAGTGGTTTTGTAATCTACTTCACACGACACTATACATATCTACATAACTTGAAGCTAATGATGCCCCTTCGAATGTCTCGAAGTAATGAACGTTAATGTAGCGACGGACTATACTTTGCTATGCAATGGTTATAGGCAGGTGTTGTACGTAGTACTATTATTACTTCTGTGGTGTTGTCTCTTACCAACAGGAGAGCGTCGCATTCTTCTCATGACTTGGTATTGGTACAAATAACAAGGTTAATGTAGTACTATGAAGTTACGTCGCTTCCCTTTTTTTGAAGCTAATTCTGATATTTAAAAAAACTACATAATAGGCTAGAAGACTGGTTTTTTTTTTATTGTCCTATTAAAATGTGGCCCATAAATATAGCTGATTAATTAAAAGAAAATGAAAATCTGATCAAAAATAAGCAACTTATAAGCATTTTAATATCATGCTAGACAGAGTGGCGAAACAGCAAATCGTGACGTCACTTCTCTGTACGCCATATAAACTCTATTCTGAATTCCCACAAAACAAAAAATTACGTCACGCCTTGTGACGTAATTTTTGTTTTGTGGGAAAGGGACAGAGTTGTCTCTAACAAAAACTTTAAACGCTCATATATCAGAACATTATTAACCGATTTAAATTATTTTTTCAATAAACATACGAGGGCTACACTAAAAGTATCGGGAATGGAATATTTCCACTGTTTCTGTCATATTAAAATCTTTTTAATTGAAAACTCCTTGGTTTTAATAATCGAATACCATTTATTTATTTAAAAAAATATTCTCGGTCTTGTCACAAGGTTTTGTCAAACTTGTTTAGTCGTTGAGAAAATGGAATTGACTCGAGAAAATTCAAGAGCGATGATTTATTATGACTTTCGAAGTGGTTTAACACAAAAACAGTGTGTTGACCGGATGATTTCTGCATTTGGTGATAAAGCCCCATCCATAACCACAATTTATCGCTGGTTTGCTGAATTTCAACGTGGACGCGTCAAGCTCAGTGATGATCCCCGTCAAGGTCGTCCAAAAACTGCAGTCACCCAAGAAAACGTTGATGCTGTGCGTAAGCTGATTGAGGAAGATCGACATGTGACATACCGCGAAATTCAGGCAACTTTAGACATTGGCATGAGTCAAATACAAATAATCTTGCATGAAAAATTAGGTGTAAAAAAGTTGTTTTCCCGATGGATACCGCATTCGCTCTGTGAAGAGCAAAAAGCGGCTCGCGTTACTTGGTGCGTCAGAACTCTCGAAAGATTCCACGCAGGATCCTCAAATGCTGTATACAACATCGTATCAGGTGACGAATCCTGGATATACGCGTACGAACCCGAAACAAAAAACCAGTCACGAGTTTGGGTGTTCGAAAATGAGTTAAAGCCAACAAAAATTGTTCGTTCACGGAGTGTTGCAAAAAAAATGGTGGCCACGTTTGTCTCCAAAACCGGCCATGTTACGACTATTCCTCTTGAGGGACAAAGAATGGTTAATGCAGAATGGTATGCTAGCATTTGTTTGCCACAGGTCGTTTCTGAACTCCGTAAAGAGAACTGCAACCGCCGCATCATCCTCCATCACGACAATGCGAGTTCTCACACCGCGCACAGAACAAAAGAGTTTTTAGAGCAAGAAAACATAGAATTATTGGACCATCCGCCGTACAGCCCCGACCTAAGCCCTAATGATTTCTATACTTTCCCTAAAATAAAGAATAAATTGCGTGGACAGAGATTTTCATCACCTGAAGAAGCTGTGGACGCCTACAAAACGGCCATTTTGGAGACCCCAACTTCCGAATGGAATGGTTGCTTCAATGATTGGTTCCATCGTATGGAAAAATGTGTCAAATTTCGCGGAGAATACTTCGAAAAGCAATAAATATATTTTTAAATTGTAATGTTGTGTCACTTCCTTGATTCCCGAAATTTTCAGTGCCGCCCTCGTACTATATTTACTCAATTTTTTCATCAAGGCTATTGGTTTCAACGATATAAACATCAGTCATCTACCCTATTAAGACAGAAAAAAAAATTGTACCATAGATAGTGAAGGTTTTTAAGTGGGATGGAGTAACGAGACGAGCGAAACGTTCGCCTGGTGGTAAGCATCACGCCGGCCCATAACAGTAGCAGTGCCAGAATAGTGAACTTGCGAACAAAATCCTGCGCCGCACTGCACTACGCTCGTCACCCTGAGATATTAGATGTCAAATCTCTTCATGCCCAGTAATTTCCCTGGTAACATTGCCTTTTAAACAGCTAACTGCTTGGCGGTTGAATCGGCAAAGGTGTGGTACTTTCCCAGGCGGCCTATCACTTCAAAGAAGATAAAAGTAAGTAAGTTCGTATAGGCTGAGGCCAGCCCTAGTGTCAGAGTTAATATGCCGCTCGAAGGCCTCTGACATGGCTGACGGTTGTTATAGAAATTAGAACAAACAACCGGGACCAACAATTTAACGTGTCATCCGACCCACGGTAGCGCTCAGAAATAAATGCCACTCACGGTCACCCATCCGAAGACTGACCGGGCCGTCCGTTGCTTAACATCGGTGATCGTTTAGAATCACCTAGACAAGCTACGCCACGAGCGCTACACAATATACGCAGAAGATTAAATCTCTAAAAGGATACATGTCAGGGTACGCCTGGCGCAGCATTTCGAGGTCTTCGTTGACCGGGTAGCTCGCGTGGTAGTCCTTGATGAGGAGCTTCTCCGACAGACCTTCCAGAAGGACGGCGAGGTAGTCTTCCACGTGAGATTGGATGCTGCCTCTGGCAAAGAATCATCGTCATCGTCATCAGCCACCCTTAGACCACTTCACTTGTAACCACAGAAAAGCGAAAGCCCTACTTCTTAGGTAGAACGGCACTCAAAACAATGTTGTAAAGCAATTGTATGGAAAACCGCTGTCGCCAGTTTCACACATAATTGTATAGAAACTACGACGAAAAAATGCCAATCATTGGTCGCGCATTTGAAGTAAAACGCTCGAAATGCCATTACGCAACAGATTAAAATTGATCTAATTACGATGCAATGTGGTTTGGTTTCCTACGCGTCTATTTAAATTGTCTTTTTGAGTATTCTGTCTAAAAACATGTATATTGGTAGAATTGTCATTAAGCGTATTTGCACTTAATGCCGGCTAGCGCGGCCCGTCACATTCCCGTTCTATTCACTTCTCTCTTCAGTGCTTGTTAAGGTCGCGGTTTCAAACCCACACCCTTACCAATGGGGTACGAAAATATCGTAAGGAAACCTGCGTACGTCCAGAGAAGAAATTCAATGACGTGTGTGCCCACCATGGAGGATATGGAGTTGCGATGAGCGACTTGCAGCCGCAGATCCTATTTGCTGACAGTGTGTGACGTCATACTTATTTGCTCAGTCTGCTAACGTCCGCCACGCGTAACGGTCATTCAAACTTACATATTCGACGTACGATTTTTAATGTTTTTACTCAGTAACAGTAAAAATGAAATAAGTTGCTCTGTTTCTTTATGTAAAAATGACCGAGGGAAAAATTCAAATTACGTAATTGGCATCTAATTTCATTCGTAAGTAATTTTATTTCTATATTTAGTGATCCGTTCTATAAAATTTATAAACGCGAAATCTAGCGTGATATTTATAAATTAAGTGTTAATTCAGCTAAGTGTTAGTTCACTAGTTCGATTCTCAAAAACTTTTCCTGTAAACCGCTAGATGGCAGTACAATTTGCCACTCCTCCCGCGAACCTACACCTCCCCGCACAGTCACGCGTCTTTCCAAGGAAAAATCTTTTGATCACATCTCTGCTTCTATTACTCTGTGGTGCCCACAACTGGGCCAGCGTGGGGATGTTATGGCACCCCCAGCACACAGCCTTATAGCTCAGTTGGTAGCATGTTTGCCTTGTGAGCTGTAGGGCGTGGGTTCGATCCCCACCCTGGACAAAAATGTATATGCCGAACATTGATGTTTGTTCTGTGTCTGAGTGTATTATGTATTATAAGTATGTATTTAAGAAAAAAATACGAAAAAAACGTATATAAGTATTCTATCAGCTATCTGGTTTCCATAATACAAGCTTTGCTTAGTATGGGGCTAGATGGCGACGTGTGAAAAATGTCCCCCCAATATTAATTATTATTATTTATATTATTGCACAACCGCCCTTCGAGAGTAGGTACTGCTGGACATAGGAGCAGTAGTGAACTGTTAAAAAGACTGATTATCATGATTATGCACTATAATGCGCTTTTAAAAAAAAACAACTGACTTCAACTTCGAATACCTGGATGACATCTTCATATTTTCTAGTAATTTAAAAAACCAAACTATTGAACCGATTTTGATAACATTTATATGGGACCATCTCTGGAGTATTACCTACCAAACAAAATAAGATTCATCGAAATTAGACCATAATTCATAATTGGCAGAGTAATCACGTAACATACATACATACTTATATTACTTACTTTTTAATTTTTTTTTTTTTACAAAACAATACATACAGTCGAATTAAGAACCTCCTTTTTTGAAGTCGGTTGAAAATAAATAAATGAATATCGGTGGTCATTTTCACAGGTTTTAATGGTATTTTTTATCATATCCATTCAGAATAAAAAGGTATAAGTATAGTTAAGTAGTAATTAGATTTTATTTCCTTAATTTTTTTTTTGTTTTGTAATTGCATTAAAATAATTCTAGTTTATTCAATGTGTTAAATTACCACGGTAGTTCATTACAGTTCTGATTTAATTACGGGACACTATACACTAATATTATAAATGCGTAAGCTTGTCGGTATGTGTGTGCGTTTGTTGCCCCTTCACGCCAAAACGGCTGTACGGATTTGGATGAAACTGGGAACGGAGAAAGCTTATTTCCCGGAATGGCATATGGGCTATTTTTTATCATCATCATCAGCGTTTTTCAACATCACGCAGGTGAAAACGCGGGGTGCAACTATTAATTATACTTATAACGGAACCCCGATTAACGATTAAATCGCGGCAAGTATCCCGTAAATAAACGTAGAACTAAAATTTAATTAAAAAAAACAATACTCACTCTCCACTAAATATAGCATTCTTGTAGACGGCCAGTATTTCTCTGAACACGTCTATGAGTTCCTCTCGCGCCGTGTCTATGTACCTTTCTACCTCCGTGAATGCTAAGCTAGTCTCGTCACCGATTTCGGCGAGTTTCTCATATAGCTGTGGTATACCAAACTCGTAGAGTTGGACTATACTGGAAAGAATGGTACAAGTTAGAAAAAATTACGAACGTGTTAGAAAAATAATAGTACGTGTTAGAAAAACATTGGAAAAGCAATTTAAGAAAATATATTTTCTTATATTTTGAGAAACAATTTATAAACAAATCTAAATTTAAATTAGCCTTGATAAAACTACTGTTAAATAGAATATCTATGTAAACAAAATTTAGTGATGAGACATGCATGATTGTATTGCAAATCTCTCAGGTTAAGGTAAGGAAGTAGTAAACTGAAGGAAAGGTATAAAATAATGATATGAGTAATTAGTTGATGAGTCGGAAGATTCTTAACTATTTAAGGTTCTTGAGTGGCGACCGCGAACCGGAAGACGCAGCGTAGGAAGGCCTCTCACCCGACGACATTATAAAAGTCGCGGGCAACCGGTGGATGCAAATGGCAGGTTGTCGTAGTGTGGCTGTCTAAGGGCGAGGCCTTCGTTCAGCAGTGGACGTCTCCGGGCTGATGATGATGATGATGACAAAACTACTAAATTTTCATCTTAGCTTGGTGTAAAAATGTATATCACAAATCTGCTGCCCCCGATTCTACGCCCGAAATTCTGAAGCATGTATGAAAAAAGGTGGTTCAGACTGGTCTAAAATATGAACCTTTTTGGCCATCGATAAATGGGTACCATTTTGGCTCATCGATAAATGGGAACCATTTTGGCTCTTCAATAAAATATGAACCTTTTTGGCCATCGATAAATGGGAACCATTTTGTACCTATATTTCTCTTCCGAAATATCGGTACAAGTGATACAAGCTATACATACATGTCAAAATGGCACACATCAGATGAGTAATTGTGATGATATGTCAAAGTTATCATCACTGACCACATCATGATTGGCAACAAAAATAAAATATATGATCATTGTAAAGGCAACGTATACGACTCACCTAATTACAAAATTTGTTTTCCTAAATATCCTAACAGCCTTTGGGAAGACCTCCACAAATATCCTCAGGGTCATTGCAGTGTCTAGTAAATGTATAACTATGTCCTTAAGCACTTCGAAAGTCAGTTTGTCCTGAGCTTTGCTCGAGGATGGACGTCTGATTTCCGTGAACCCTTTAAAGGTTTCCGGCAAGTTCGGTGGCTCCACACTATCGTAATCTTTATTAACTTGTAGTATTATGTATTTGAAAGCCTGAAAAGTATAAAGATAAAGTATAATTAGTATGGCTTTTAATAATTAGATTCAACTAGCTACGCCCCGTGGTTTCTCCCGCGTGATGTTAAAAATATTCAGTTTAATATACAATGTGTAACAAAAAGGTTCAACAATACTGAAGGTTATGTATTTATTCATCATTATGAACAACTTTTACTATGGGGCCAACCCTGAAATCGCGAAAAAAATATCAGCTGTTCCATACATTTTGTTCCAGGTCAATCAACTTTTTTTATTTTTTTGTTACACGTTGTATATTATTCCTGGAAATAAGCTATCTTCATTCCGAGTTTCATCCAAATCCGTTCAGGCGTTCTGGCGTGAATAAAAGACACACGCAAACCCATTGCATCGACGTAGTGGGCATTTATCCTTGCCGGAATCGGTTAGCCTAGCTTCGGGCTAGTTTCAGGAATAATGCGCGGGGCGGTAGCTTTCGACCTTCGCTCGGCCGTGTGCAACGACTAAATGTATTTTTTTTTTATACTATCAAGTGACGAGACGAGTGTGGCGTTCATCTGGTGGTAAGCGTCACGCCTGCCACTAACACTAGCAGTGCCAGAATAGTGAACTTGCGAACACAATCCTGCGCCGCTCTGCACTGCGCTCGTCACCCTAAGATCATCATACCCAGTAAATTCTCTGGTAACATTGCCCTGCAAACCGGAACACAACAATGCTTGCACACTACTGTTTGGCGGTTGAATAACTGGCAAAGGTGTGGTACTTCCCCAGACGGACTCTGCAGTAGAGTCCTACCAATACAAAAATGTCCCTGAGAAGATATCCAAATTCATCATACATACATCATCACTTCACTTCAACAGCCTGAAGAGGTCCACTGCTGGACGAAGGCCTCCCTCTTAATAGGGAGAGGTTGCCATAATCCCCACGCTTGGCAGGCGGCTTGGGGATCGCAGAATGCTCACCACCGTTAACCGAGAGGACGCGCTGCCCGTCCGCCGGCGATTCTGGATGCAGTTTTACGACATACCCAGGTCCATACATCTAGACTCATAGATTCATACGTCTGCCTAGCCGGAAATCAAACCCAGGACCGAGGCCTCTTAAGGGGGCGACCAATGCCAAAAGTAAGTAAAAGGTGTATTTTTAAACACATCGTTTATGATTAAGACCTTAATTATTCAGATTTAAAAAAATACTACAGGTAGCGGAAACCCCTATAGAAGCCGAGTAACCGAATATAATTTCGGAAAATAATCTGGATTATTTAAAAGAAAATTACAAATAACTAACAAAAAAAATACTATTTTAATTCAAATGCTCTAAATTATCAGCGACAACACCACATTAATTTTTTACGAATTACACAGCCAGACTAATGTTTTAGCAGAGTAACCGTTCTTTTTTTTTTTATTTCATGCCTATATTTTGAATAATTAAATAAAATCCTACGTAAATTGCTCAAAGTCACTATCATCATCAATTATATCATGCGATTTTCGACTCTAAACTAATGCAAGACGTGCGGGTGAAATCTGATATTTTTCTAGCATTAGGCGCACTCTTAAAGCAGACGCGCTACCGCTAAATCACTAAGGTAGTCAATGCAGCAAACTCCGTCCATATGGTGCTAAGCAGATCTATAGCCAAATAGCTAAAACCAACTTACCTCGTGAACAAAAGCGGTCGCAGCGACTGCATCACTTTCATACTGGGGTTGTATAGTGAACACACTCTCCAGCAGTCGCGAGACGTGTCTAGGGTTGTCCGCGCCGTACGTCGCGCATATATCCCATATTATTGGTATTGTAAATATGAATTTGTTGTATAAAACGTCTGCCATACACTCTTTGGTCATCCATTGCGACTGGAAAAAGGCAAAAAAAAGCCTGCAAATCTTCGAAATATATTATATACATTTTTAGTGGTGTTATAGGCTATACGACCTAAGCTCAAGAGGGGCTTACTAACAAACCCCGCTTAAAATTAAATAATGTTACTTAGTATTCTATTTTTGTATTCTGAAAAAGTTAAATGACGTTTGTTAATAAGTTTTTTATGTAAGGCCCTTGATGTTAATTGATGGTGTCACCAGATGTTGAGTGACGGTGTCGCCTGAGTTTAAGTAACTATAGTGGGCTTACTTAAAAACTTCGCTTAAAGTTAAATACTTAAATGTCGTGAGTAGCACTGCGCACTTCATTTTCGTATCCAGCAGATGTTAAATGACGTTTGTTAACTTAAGCAACGTTTGTTACGTCCCATAATGTGTAAGGCAGGTCAATCTATCTGAGCAATTACCTTTTCGTGATTATAAGTAATGATTAGCTAGGTATATTTTTACACCTAAAAGATTTTTCTTTACGCAACGGGGGGTGACGAGCGAAATTTTCGCCTGGTGGTAAGCATCACGCCTGCCCATAACAGTAGCAATGCCAGGATTGTGAACTTGCGAACAAAATCCTGCGCCAACTACACGAACGCAGGTTCGTCACCCTGAGATATTAGAGAAAAAAATGCGGGAAAACTGGAAAATCGCACGTAAGAACAGTGTAATGAGTGTAATGTGTTTTTATCACAAATAATTTCCTGTGTCTTTTTAAATGTAGAAATTGAAATTTACAAAATATAAACATACTTATAATCTTCAGCGAAGGTTCAGCTTTTCATTAATCAAATTACAGAATATAGACAATGAAACAATGCATGTTTTATGAAAATTGAAAACCAATGCACCATTGTTGTAAAACAATGTTTGCACAAGTGCTTTATTTGGGTCTTCAACATTCTCATAACACTGTAGAAAGTATGTCAGACCAAAAAGATATTAAAAACAATGGATTATGAGTCCAGTTAAAAAAATCACAGAGAAAGTAACTGAATTTTATAATTTCTTATATTATGATAGGCGCAGTGCTCGAACCGCTGACAGAACGCCTCCCCGTTCCGATTGCTTCTGAATGGATTGGTAAATGTCGATGAGACCACATCTTTAGGCAACCTGTTCCAACTCACCGAATTTTGGGGTCAACGTACCACAACCACACCACATCGCAGCGACAGAATGTGGCTACGTGTGAATAGTGTCGCTGCAGCTTTTTGCAGTTGCGTTGTGGTACCGACAAAGTGTCGATGTGATTGCGTCGTGTGCAGACACAGTACGACTCTGGCTTTCATAGAGTGCGCACTGTCGTTGCGTCGACGCAACGTTATACCTGCGATGTGGCCGGCGGCTATTTCACGGTGTCGCTGGTCGTTGCGATGTGGTCGGTATCATCCACGCGGTCGATAATGACGGCAAAATGTGGTAAGTATGAAATAAATATGCGCCCGAGCACGTGTTGTGGTCGTGGTGAGGTTGTGGTGTGGTTGTAGTATGTGTGAAACAACCCTAAGATATGATTTATGAAAAACCAGTAAACTGTCCAGAACTCCATTTGGGTAATTAACATGACCCTAAATCTTTTAATACCTTTGATTCTTTATTAGTAACGAGTCTGCTGAATGCAACTAGCACCAGTCTCCGTATCTCCTCATATAGCCGCTGTACATCTCTGCTCTCGTGCTGTGGCAGGTACGGAGGGTTTGACTCCTGAAGGAACGATACTAGTGAGTCCATACATTGTGGGTGAAAGAGTACCGTGCTCCAGAATCTGAAAGATATAATGACATTAACAGAAAATGGTCAAAAAAATTGTACGCGTGCCATCCTAGACCACATCGTTGCTTAACATCAGGCAGGATGCGGTCAAACGCAAACCTATAAAAAAATATTAAAAACTGATAATAAATGATGGAGAGAAAATATAGTCTGTTCTCTATCTCATAGTTTCAGTTATCACTATGCAAAAGTTTATAGCTCAGTTGGTAGCATGTCTGCTTTTGGAGCTGTAGGGCTTGGATTCGATCCCCACCCAGGACAAAAATGTATGTAACGAACACAGATGTTTGTTCTGTGTCTGGGTTTGACGTATGTATTTAAGGTATGTATTTACGAAAAAAGAATATATAAGTATTCTATCAGCTATCTGGTTTCCATAACACAGTTTGCTTACTATGGGGCTAGGTGGCGCTGTGTGTAAAATGTCCAATATTTTTTTTTATCTTCGTTTGTCCGAGATATTTGATTGCGAGGAGGTAACAAGCACACAGAGAGACAAACTTTAGAATTTAGAAGAAAAAAATCAAGGCACAAAGAAAAATCCTTTTGATTAGAGAGCTCTATGATCAGAAGTTACACAAGGAATTTCTTTCTGTGAGCATCTATAGATCTTAATCCGCTCTTGCTATCAACTACTCCATTACTTTAAGAAGAAGAACCATCACTTTTAATAACACCAGCCTGTTTTTAGATTACTATGAAAACATACTTGTGATATTCTAAGCTCAGTAGCCATTTCATGTCTTCTAAATATCCTTCCATTTTAGTCTTCCACGCCTCCACTGCGCCAAGTAACATTGAGCTGCCGGAAGGGGGCCTCTCGTATAATGTGAACTCTCGCTTCTCCACCCAGAATGGATCCTAGAATTATAGTAAAAACATAAGAGATCTTGGTTTCTTTTTCAGTTTTTGCTTAAGAAATATCCAATGTCGGTCATTGTAAGTTATGATGAAATTATTAAAAAAAAATTAAAAAAATTGCCTTTATTCTCTGACATTGTTACAACTGTTACAGTATTAGGTACTAGTTCCTATAATACATTATTTAATATTTGTTTTATTACTCTATAACACCAGCACTAGTTTCCCCATCAGGTTGTCCTCCCTGGACATAGGCCTCCTCTAAAAGACGCCACTCCTCTCTATCTCTGGTTATTCTGCGCCACCCTTTTGGTAGATCATCTTCCCACCTTCTCTGTGGTTGTCCCCTAATTCTCATCCCATCTCTGGGGTACCAAGATAATTATGACCTCTTTTGTCCATTTTTGTTTTGAAGATCTAACCACGTGTCCAAGCCAGCCGTTATTCATGACTATTTTCAACCATGATAAAAATAGATTGTTTTTTTTTTGTTTAACCTGTGTTGTCCCGCTGCTGGGCAAAGGTCTCCCCCAATTGGGGGAGTCATTTATTAAATAAAGATAACATTCTATTCTGACTAGTAAGGCGTGACGTCGTTTATTGTTTTGTGGGAAAGGGACAGAGTTGTCTCTAACAAAAACTTTAAACGCTCATATATCAGAACATTATTAACTGATTTAAATTATTTTTTCAATAAACATACTATATTTACTTAAATTCTTCATGAAAGCTATTAGTTTCAACCATATAAACATCAGTCATTAACCCTATTCCGAGTTACATCCAAATCCATTGAGCTGTTTTGGTGTGAAGAGGTAGCAAACATTCACATACACAGTCATAGCGACAGACTTTAGCATATATAAAATTAGAAGTGTGATGGTGCAGTAACTGTTTCACCTGTTATGTGTCCCACCCATCCCACAGTTATATCTAAGAATTTCCAAGGTAATGTGGTCGATTCTGACGGTTTTAGTTGACAGTTCTAATTAAAATATTGCTGTCAGTTTTTTTACTAGGCATGTTAGCTAAGGACAGCAATACTTTAGTTAGTTTAGTTCTGTCAACTAAAACCTTCAGAATCTACCACAATATTACACTACATCAAAAAGCTATGTGGATAAAATTTGGTAAATAGGTAAATAGTGTACATTGTAAAAATGCCCACATAGTTGTAGAGGAATAATCAGTTCTCTATGTGTTGCTACTTCTACATCAAAGCAATATAAGCATGCCAAGTTTCATAGTTTCTGCCTGATGGGGCCGTATTTCATGTTAAGAAGCCGGACTACACAATATACTTCAAACAATCAAACCGCCAAACAAGCTGCCGGCTTCCTTGTTTCCTGAGAGATATATGCTGCGTTCCGTAATGCGCTAATAGAGATAATATTGCGAATCCGACCGAATTGAATAGTAACAAAATCAAATCAAAGCCCATATATATTGTGAAATTTGTCAATTTAGTCGGATTCGCGATATTATCACTTTTAGCGCATTACGGAACGCAGCAATAATCTAGACCTCTTCAAGGTCAGAGTGAATGAGTGAATGAGTGAGTGAGCGTCCCGCTAAGTCTGCATGCTTCATCCTCGACCACATCGTCGCTTACCAACAGGCGAGTTGGTGGTCAAACGCACACTTATAAGTGTTAAAAAAACCTTTTAGAAAATCAGAAATGTTAGGGGAAAACCCCACTAGCACAACTTGAATACAAATATGGCCATAACATTATAAGTAATAGCTCAGCGACCTAAAGTTATAATTATAAAATAGAAACGGGTATTCCCGTACTAAAACAATTATGATACGAACTCAAGTTGCAAAACATGTTTCAAACGATTGAAATGTCTCACCAATGCCTTCACTTGCTGTACAACTCCGGCGTTAGAAACGGACAACGTTACATTCTCCACCGGTAAGTTATCTGGGTTCTGTAACGACAATATAGCTTATACATTTTAAAAATAATATGATAAAGATACACTTTTTATGATCGTCACCAAGGTTGTACTTTTTGAGAATACTTACACGAAATTCTACAGATTTAGAGGACATATCAGGTTTTAAATTAATAGAAACAGGAGAGTGAAGAATCGGAAGTTAAATATAACTTAAATAGTTATTTTATTTTAGAACCAGAAATCTGAAAAGCACACACAGCACACATCAACAATTTGTGGATCGTGATCGTGGAATTCGTGGAGAGGATATTCATTTCATTTAACATTAGCAACAAATGACAATGACACATGACACGAGATAAAGGTTGACAGTAGAATTGTAAAAAAATAAACTTATAAAGAATCATGCTTAGTGTGAATGCAGTTTTGAAAACATAACGAACATAAATATATCTTTTGCCCACACACATGCGTGTAAATCCGCATATATAGCGTAGAAAACGCTATATTATTGTAGGTACATTAAAACATACTTAAAACCTACTTAAAAGTCGTAAGCCATTAACCTGGGAACACACTTATCAAATAGTACGACGCCTGAATCTTCTTGGAAAGAAGAAAAAAAATTACACAATACACTTACAATCTCCTTGATGGAGTTTTGGCGGAAACACGGAAAAATCATGTCGTTGCGTTCTATTATATTCTTAAACTTGTGTTTTTTCGCGAATTAATGATTAAAAATGGTGGTGTTTTATACATTGAGTGTTGAATTACATGCACGAGTGTGGGCAAGTGATATAATGTGGTGAAACATGTCTTTTTGTGTTGTTTTCAAAACTCCGTAGAAGCTCATAGTGAAGTCGCCACAACTTTACTAGGGCATGACTTGGACTCGACTATGACTAATTTTGTGTGACTGACTGTGATATCATGACATATTTGACTTGATTTTAATATAAATACTTGAAAAAATCATAAACTTGACACTGGCAGAATGCACAACGTGCGATGCCAAGAACTAAGAAAAAACAAAAAAATCTCCTTGATTTGACTAGTGACAGTGACAGCTACTGATAATGATAACACCTTCTTTTTTTTTTTTAGTTATTGGCGTCGCACGTTTTGTATTCTGCCAGTGTCAAGTTTATGAATTTTCAAGTTTCTTTTATTAAAATAAAGTCAAATATGTCATTAAAACACGGTCAGTCACACGAAACCAGTCATAGTCGGGTCCAAGTCATGCCCTAGTAAAGTTATGGCGACTTTACTATGAGCTTCTACCGAGTTTTGAAAACATCACGAAAAGACATGTTTCACCACATTATATCACTTACCCACACTCGTGCATGTAATTCAACACTCAATGAATAAAACACCACCATTTTTAATCATTAGTTCGCGAAAAAACACCAGTTTAAGAAAATTATAGAATGCAACGACTTGATTTTTCCGTGTTCCCGCCAAAACTCCGATAACACCTTGTCAATAGTACATTTTTCTGCACCTTGCATGTCTTTTTTTTCTTAGTTGTTGGCCTCGCACGTTGTGCATTCAGCTAGTGTCAAGTATTATGCATTTTCAAGTACATAATATATAATATAGCATCAAGTTATATACCTATAATCTAGAAATGACATGCAGCAATACTGTTGTTGCTGTTATTTTAATAAGTTTATGCAGTAATAAAGATATTTTCATTTTTTTAAATTATTATTTTTCAGTTTCATCAACTCACAGTTAGTCACACAAAATTACTTATTAATTTAATAGAGGGCATGACTTGGACTCGACTATGACTAATTTCGTGTGACTGACTGTGATTTCATGACATATTTGATTTGATTTTAATATAATAACTTGACACTGGCAGAATGCACAACGAACGATGCCAATAACTAAGAAAAAAAAAGGAAAAACGACGAGAATACGTACGGTTTGACTTACTTTGAACTGTTTGAATTTTGTATACAAAAATATTTTGTTTGTTTTTATATTTTTTTGAGATAAACTAAGAATGCATAGATCCGGTGCCGATCCTAAAGTGAAAAAGACTCTCGTCCGCAACTGCGAGAAGACTTCAAAACCCACGGCAACAAAGTATGTGGTCCGTGACTTTGGTTCTACATCTAGAGTCAAAACTGCAAAAATTTCGGGCTCCTCGACGAAAGAAAATGAGTTAGATCAGCCAACACTGTGCTCTAGCGAATCATTAGCTCAGTATCTATCGGATGTTAAGATTACTGCGCCTCCTCCACTAACTATAGAAGACTTAAATTTTGATAAGGAGCGAATTAGTGGCAAAGTAAGTAAGATAAAGTAAGAAAGGTAAATAATGTAGCATCATCCATGATCTAACACGGGCGAGCTGTTCCTTTTCTTGGGAAGGGTCCAGAACCCTTATCATGGACGTTCGCGATTCTGATTGCGATAGCATGCCATCCCGCTCGTACCAACTTACTCGCGCCATGCGTCCACCCGCTCTCACACGGTCGCAATCAGAGTAGCGAACGTCCATGATAAGGGTGCAGATTCGTCTAAAGGTTAACTAGTTCTAGTCAGTGACTTGGCAGCATGAATAAAAGGATGAGCCCCGATAGAAGCAATAAATTGCAATTTTCAAGAAGATGTATACCACACAGTCACCAGTAAAGTGGCGGGCAATCGATAGTTAATTAAATATACCGGCGAAAATAACGTATTCGCTTAGACTACGGGCTGGTCCACCGCGACCGCTGACCGGAAGACGCAGCGCAGGAAGGCCTCCCACTAGGTGGACCGACGACATTGTAAAAGTCGCGGCCAACCGATGGATGCAAATGGCAGGTTGTCGTACAGTGTGGCGGTCTAAGGGGGAGGCCTTCATTCAGCAGTGGACGTCTCCGGGCTGATGATGATGCTGACGGGCTGGTCCAGACCCATAAAAACTCACTGTATGTCCAAGTTTACTATGTTGCCTTAGAGTTTTCTTGAATCTATTTTATTTTTATAAAAGTAACAAAGTATTTTAAAAATAAAACTTTAAATTTATAATGTTTTCAGGTATCGAAAAAGTTAAATTTTCATTTCAATGACAGAATATACAGAAATCTGATAGAGTTGAATTCAAATGTGGAAGACCAGAAAAAAAAGAAAGACAATAAAAGACCGTCCAGCAGTGGCTCTGCTAAAAGGGACCTCGAGCCCAATATAGAAGATTTTTATGAAGATGAAATAGATAAAGATTCTCCTCCAAATATTCCAGTAATAAGGCATAGATTTAAACCAGTCAAAAAAGTTGAGAATGGATATTTACATAAACTTGTTGCAGCGTTCGAAAATTTATGACAATGAATGGCTCTTACTTGGTTTTTTAATCTTAAGTATTGTAGGCAAATTTGAAAAACATGTTCTCCAGGATGAATTAAATGTACATCTAAAAGTAAAGAAGTATTGATTGTTTTATCATATTTTTATTGAAATACATTACAATTTTTCGTATAATCATAAACCTTGAACTTGACTTGAACCTATACAGACTTACAGTGTTGCCAGTGCTAGTGAAACTACCTACTAAATGGAAAAGAACGCAACTAGATAGAGATTAAAATAGTATGATGAAAATACATTTTCTCGCCAGAAGCACTACAGTTTCCAACTTTGTTTTTACTATTAGAAAAAACATACGCATACAGTTAATGCTGTTGGGGAATAGAAAACCATGACTACACATACATACATACATAATAAAATATAAACTGCAATATTCTCGCTTAAATATTAACACAGACAATACCAAAATATGAGCATGATCTATGGTAACATTGTCGATAATAGAATGCAATAAAATCAACTTTGCACTAATGCAATAACATCAACACTAGAAATCATTTATTCTTTACACTCTATTTATTTATGTATGACACGGTGTGTTCTGTCAACATCACTTGGGAGCCAGTTTCTATTCCAGGCGTTTACCATCTATGACTGCAGCGTCACCATTAACATTAGGTGAGTTATTATCAAATACCTAGCTAGTCACCCATAAAAATATAAATCATCATCATTATCAGCCAGAAGACGAACTGGACGAAGGCCTATCTCCCTTAATAGGGAGGGGTTGCCATAATCCCCACGCTTGGCAGGTGGCTTTGGGAATATGAAAGGTGAATGAAATAAACGTGTGTTATTTTGGCAAAATTACGTTTGTTATATGAACGAGGAGTGAGGAAATGGCAAATGAAGAAATATTTCTAAGGAGATACAATCTATATTATAGATGACCTACTTGATAAACAGATTGCAAACTTCACAAACTTCGCGATAGATGCTATTTTATAGTATTTATCATCGGAAAGGATTTTTTTATAGATTATAATAGTCATGCATTATAAAAAATCGATTAAGGTTATACCGGTCATACGTGTTATATCTTCGACCACGTCATTGCTTATCAAGAGGGGAGTAGGTGGGCAAACGCGGTAAAAATATATAAGAAAAAATCACTATTCCAACTATTGTATCCTTTTGAAAGCCAATAATTACACCAATAATTGACAAGCGATACAATGCCCTCTGCGTTAGTGACGCTTATAGTTGGCAAAATATATATGTATCTTTATAAACAGAAAAAAGCTTAATTTTACAAATATCTGATTTTGAAATCTCTCTTTTTTTATGTAATTTTTGGTACCTTTGCGTACAGGGCACGGCGCGGCGATGTAAACAAGCGTTAATGGTCATATTTATGTAGTCAGAATAATAGGGAAGAAGTTTTCACAAATAAAACGAGGGTAAAACTCACAGAGCTAAAATGTATATAATAAACAAGGTAAAACTGAATGATAATAATGGCAATAAAATCAAAGAAATAAAAGCAGGCAGCTTCGGAGATTTTTTCCTCCCGCTCGCGGTTCGTGGTCCGAAAAACATCCGCGCCGACTCGCTCGCTCTGACAGAAGGAGATGGTGGTAGTTACGTCTCTTCTTTCACCCGCATTTTGCCAATAATTTAATTTCATTTCATTCATTCATTCAGTCAAATCAGTCAATTTTCGACATTTGTTCGTTGAGGTTGTGTACGAGCCGTTGTGAGGAAAGAATTTCCAATAAATTGAATTACAAGTAAAAAGAAGGGAAGAAAATACGAGACAATGGCTGAAACAGAAATAATATCTAATAGTGAAAATAATGAGCAGTTTTTTGAAGGTGTGGAAAAGCTCATAGAAATATGGTTCACACCGGCAAAAAACGCGGATCTAAGGAAAATCACCCGGTAAGTTATTCCTTAGTTTTCTTACAGTAAGATGCATCTTTCTGGGTGTCTCCTTACTTAGTCCACTAGAATTTCCATGTAGGTCCCGGCAGAGTTCACAATTACGATATTATGTTAACGACCGGCTCCTACCCTACACCGAATCAATAACACGGAAAATCGTAATATTTGAATGTAACTTGTAAATCTCTTTGTAGAAGAGAGTTGGTAAACGCATTTCTAGTAGTTTGTTCCGTGTTTATTGTGGTGGAAAGTTCTGGAATCAGCTGTTTTGTCCTATTTTAGCGGTGGTTGGTCTGTGATGCGCCATTGGTTGGCTCCTGCAAGGGCCCACATACCCGCGCGACTTTTCAAACACATTTCTAATCAACACTAGTTTAAACCTCTGCTTTTATATTTAAAAAAGACATCTAAGATCACCCTATTAGCCAGCATTAGAATGGAAGTACCTATTGACGGAAAAAAATAACTACATACCTAGAACCCAAATGAAATATGGCCTATTTGTCTTCAGCTGTACATAATATGGATTATAATGCTAAGAATTCTAGATTCCATCGAAATAAATTATGTTATCTCATCAAAAAAGCTTGCAAATGGTGATTGGTCGAAAGTGATTTATGGAGTAACAACAAACCGAAAATAAGTCTTACAGAAAGCCTACAAAGGTCCAAACTAAGACTTATCTGCTAAACTGCGAATTCTCACTAAGTGGGTATATTTAATTTTTCAAACAAATAATGTAGCAAAATGTATAGTGTACTTATTGTTAACTCATTTGTTTCAGCCAACAGTGGGAGAATGTACTGAAGATTGTCCGCTGTGAGATCATCTCTTTTACACAGAGCGAGCAAGTCGACGCTTATGTCCTTAGGTGAGTCCACAAACTTTATAATGTATTATAATTATAATTCTTTGACACTCTTTCCTTACACAGGTAACTAACCAAAACCAATCCCAATTTTACCAATACTAGAAAGGGCCAATACTTTTTTACCACATAATTAATTATACAATTTTTTTTTATGTAATGATATATAATTATGGACTAAATATGTCTGAAATAGTAAAACACGTTTATTTCAGGCACATAACCCATAGTAATATAAAATAATAAAAGCAAAGTTAAAATATTAATAAATGAATATAATAATAATAAGCAACCTAGGTATATTGTTTTTACAACAATTAGATCTATGTTTGGCTCTTTTTTAAATCAATTTCTATAAATTGACTTAAAAAAAGAGCCAGAGTGAGTGAATCAATCAGTTTTGATGAGGCAAGATGGCAGTCAAACGCAAGCCTATGCTTGTGTTTGACTGCTATCTCATCTGATGTTAAACGAAGATGCAGTCTATGATGGAGCACGCTTGCCTAGAAGAAACTGATTGAATCACTCGCGACTTGAAGTCACTGAGACAGATTTTAGTTATCGGGTAACACCCACTCGGGCAGAGGATTCCACTGTTATTGCAGTTTGAATAAAGAAAGTGGAATCAAACGGTTTCGTATGAGTTTATTTATTTATTTTCATAGCACATATAACAGAAAGTAACAGAGGCGTGTTTTTAAATCTTATGCATACTAAATATATAAAGGTAACGATCTAGGTCACTTTCCAAACCATTATGTGCCTAGTATGGCTATATACAATTTAATAAAGACTTATGTGTATAATCATAAGAGGTACTTGTATATAATTTATTTATAATTAATTAGTTTAAGCGAGGGTATGGGATGGTAAGCCACCAGTATGTTTGAGTAAACCAAGACTGCATCTGCATCTACGCTTACCTTCAGGCGAGATGGTAGTCAAACAAGCATATAAAAAAAAAGAAATTAAAAAAACTTTGTTTAGCTCCTTTTTTTTAAGCCAAACGGTCAAGTGACGCTTGACCGTTTGATTTTTTTTTAATGCAATTTAGTGAAGAGATTAGCAAGACTTTCTCCTGGTGGTAAGCGTCACGCCTGCCACTAACAGTAGTGTGAATGCCAGAATTGTGAACTTGCGAATACAATCCTGCGCCGCACTGCACTGCGCTCGTCAATTGAACAACCATTAAGACGTTGCGTTGGTTCAATCGTATTATAAGAGAGAATTAATAAGAAACTGGGTATGAATATTATATAGTATTAGGTAAATTATCTGTGGTATGAATTTCAATTCATACATCAAAACTGTACTCTTTCAATGATAAAAAAAAAAAATTGGTACATGCGGAAGTTCTGTTGTTTATACGGGTTTTCATAGAAAACATCGTGAGGGAAAATGCATACGTTCAGAGATAAAATTCAGCCCCGGATCTACGTTTTTTTCAAACCGGGGTAGAAACTTGATAGTGGCGCCTCCTCTCCAGCGTGAGATAAATTACTTTAAAAATCTTACAAATATAAATACGTAATGGTTCGCATTTCGCAGCGCATTTCTGAATGAATGGATGTGTTCAAAAACTAACTGGGCGTTTTGAAATCACATGAATAATAGGAAATAATACTATTTAGTAATAATATGTCGATGAACTTTTCATATGGAACAGCTGATAATTTTCGCGGTTTCAATGTTGGCCCCATAGTAAAAGTTGTTTGTTTTGATATACAGAATATGCACTTAAAAGGATGCTAACTGATTAGAACTAACCCTAGGCGCTTTGCGGAGCAAGTGGAGCAAGTTTTTTAGATTCAACCATATTATATTATAATTTTGGCGCCCCCTTAAACTGCCTCCCGGGTTGAAACCCTAAAAAGTATTTCAAAACTATTTTAGTTAAAATGTGTTTTGTCAATTTGTTTCGAATTACGAATTGAGTTTGAAAAAGAAGACAAAACACTTTTTAACTAAAATAGGTTTGAAATACGTTTTAGCGTTTTATGCATATGACGGTAAATACATAATGTGGGGACGCCATTATCGTCTCAAGAAGAAAACATGTCCATGAAGAAAAAAAAACATATACAGTAATTGCGGCATTATTGCTAGAAACTCTGCACGGTATGTTATGTGCATGTGACCGCCGAATGCTGTCCATCTCTTTAAGCCAAGTTCAAAAGGCCTTTCAATTATTAAATTGGCCACTTTATGTATCAAGCCAATACTATCCCATTGAGAAGGCTCCAAGCGCCTATCTAATGCAATCCATTGATTGGTTCACCCGACCCTCGCAGTATATTGTTCACCTTGAAACCGACATCTGAACTAGCAGTATATCGTAAAACTTCATAATGAATGATTAAAACTAGAAAGGAGATTGGCTGAAAGTGGCCTGTGGGACTTGGTTATATAAAAATATATATACTTAGATTATATTTTACTATCTGCCCCCCGCGGTTAGCCATTATGATAAACGGTGATGATGATGATGATGATAAAAAGTAGCGTATACATATGTTATTCCGTTGAATAAGCTATCTCTATTCAGGGTTTCATCCAGATCCGTTCAGCTGTTTTGGCATGAAAGGTTTGGGTTTAGGCATACACACGTTTTTGGTTCCTTGTCTTACATTATGAGGTAATATGACTGGTAATAGTCATTACTTTAAAACCTTGTCTGTGCATTTGAAAAATTTTATTTTACAACTCTAAACTTTCGTAGGTATGTCCAGTCTCCTTAATTCAAATATCTCCTTAGTTCGTATATTGGATATTGGATTCTAAAACTACTCCCACCATCTCTGTTTCCTTCGGAGCTGTAGGGCGTCGGTTCGATCCCCTCCCAGGACAAAAATGTATGTGACGACTAACATAGATGTTTGTTCTGTGGGTGAACGGGCCTTTTCCGCACTAGAAGCCTCTGGTGGGCCCATCTTGCGTAGTCCCGGCGCAGCTAGTTCAGCCACCCGGTGTCCCCGTGGTAGGCCAGCAGCTCGATGACGCCGGCGCAGGCCTCTCAGAGCGTCCTCGGTGACCCAATGATCGTCGTACGTTGTTCTGCCACGCTACTGCATTCTTACAATATATCATAATAACTTTACTATGATCACGTTACTTGGGTATCACGGACCTCAATATGTCCTAAAACTGCACCCAGAACCACCGGAGGACGGGCAGCACCGTCCTCTCGGTTAACGGTGGTATTCTGCGATCCCCAAGCCGCCTGCCAAGCGTAGGGATTATAAAGTAAGTTTGTATAGGCTGAGTGGCCAGCCCTAGTGTCAGAGTTAATGTGCCGCCCGGAGGCCTCTGACATGGCTTACGGTTGTTGTTATAGAAACTAGAACAAACAACCGGGACCAACAATTTAACGTGTCATCCGACCCACGGTAGCGCTCAGAAATAAATGCCACTCACGGTCACCCATCGGAAGACTGACCGGACCGTCCGTTGCTTAACATCGGTGATCGTTTAGAATCACCTAGACAAGCTACGCCACGAGCGCTACAAAGGGATTATAAACCCACCCTATTAAGGGGGAGGCCTTTGTCCAGCAGTGGACGTCTTCTAGCTGATGATGTGTGTGACGCGAATCACGTTAAGGTTGTCAATTGTTTGTTACTAATTGTATGCGTCATGACATGAGTTACTTGATAAGCGATTAGGTTTTTCAATAACTGAGAACAAATGTTCCAGGAATTTGGTAACAAATTAACAATTTACCTACTTTTCTTATAATAAGCATTTGTTGCAACGGAGAACCTAGTAGAGAATTCTTTTTGAGTCTTATCCGTGGTAGCAAACAAAAAAAGCCAGCGAGAGTCCACTGTTGCCGTAATAAACATCCACCATAGTCTTTAATCGTCTCAAGGACTTAAAAAAAGAAGAATATGTTATTGGTTGGATTCGTCCAGCCATCCTCTACTAGCCTATATCAATCCACATTCGAGCCTCTTTTCCCTGATGCCATTGTTTTCCATGGAATCTGATCCAGGTTTGATACGCAGTGAGACCGATTCTTTTGAAATCTGATGTGATTTACTCATGTCGCCTGTCCACATCTCTGTACAGTCTGATCTGATATGACGCTAACCGACAATCGTGTTTTGCAAATTTTAATAATGGAGACCTTGAAAGCTCCTTTATTAACTAACAATACTTACTCTGGTTTTACTATAACATTACGTAATAATCGCCTCCCGCATCGCCTCGGCACGCGCCAGCCACGCGGACACAGTACAACTGTTAGTTACATCTTTACTGGGAGTTTCGACCCCGGCGTAGATAACAGAACATCAGCTTCAGCCCGATTAAATTATCTTAAAGTTGGCCAAATGCTAGAACTAAACCTTTTCTACGAGTTGTTATCAGATTTGCTCAAAAGTGCGATGGTGGCTCCGTAATTAAATTTCCACCTAGTCACAGATGATTTACCAGTGTTCCCCAAGCGTCATAGGTTATCTCGTATATTTAGGTTATCGCTTATAGTAAACTACGCTAAACTCGAGTCTTCTGATACAATCTTTGTTGCTATGCTTGTTGCGGTCGAGATCATATCCCTCACTGTGGCCTCTGACAGTTTGATTAGGGACGTTTTTGATTGAGCTGTTTGTTCCGTATCTTCTGGATTGTTCGTCATTATTCATTATGTACCTACTCGATTGGGTCAGTTGGGAATACCCGACAATATACAAAGACCCCGATATAGATCCCCTCTGTGAGTGCAACCAACATACTGGGGCTATACAAATGGAAGGGCTAAAGTTTTTAACGTTGAGCTTCAAGTTTAATTCAGAAATACCATAATGTTTCCACTTAACAGATAAATGAGGGTGAATATGTCAGTATTTCTACACGATGCGAAATAATAGAGATAAAATGACTATTAATCTTAAAAGACCCTTTAATACAACAAAATATCACACTAATCACTACATTATTAAAGCAAAAGCCGAAAAAAGTATGTTATATAAATTATTCCTTATCATAGAAATACACAAAACGTTAAGGTTACCATACAAAAACACACTATAAACCCATTCAATTCATAGCAGCACAGCTGCCAGACAAGTAATTCCGAAGCTTCAAGATCTGAAAAAAAAACAGCTTTCTATATAAACAAATCGCAGCTGACCAACATTTACGCCAACAACAGCGTCTATTCTTACGTGTTCCATCCAGAGAATATGTAATAGTCACTAGCATTACGTGTTAGTATCGTCAAAGTCCTGCGTATGCGTGACGCTTGTTCCTCGCTTCTTCGGCATTCGGCCAAGTAGTGAAAGCGTTCAGTCGGAAAATATACAAAAACAAACGTCTGAAGACCATAGGTCGGCAGAGCTTCGTAACAGGACGTTGACTGTCTGAAGTCTGAAAGATGCTCTCTAAGTAAGTTCGGATAAACCGAGCGGCCAGCTCTGATTTCAGATTATTATGCTGATCGAAGCCTCTGACTTGACGGTTTCCGTTAAAAACCGAGACATCGTAACCATGGCAGTGCTTAGTTATAAATGCCAGTTTTACTCACCCATGCGGAGAGTCTGAGACTGATCGGAGCGTCCGTTATTTATTTTCGGTTATCTTTTAGGAACATCAGTCGAGCATGCGTTAATGATGCTTCTATTTTTAATGTATGTTGTTCAACTCTGCCCTTATCCGAACACTGCACTGTACCTACTGGTAAGTCCCTTGCTTATGGCACCTGCTTTGGCCCTTTACGAATCATATTTACTCTAAATTATATTATACTAAGTTGGCTGGCGTATTCGCCAAAGAACCAAAGTCAACGACATAGCTCGCAGGGTTTGCAAGTTGAAGTGGCAATGGGCAGGCCATAGCACTCGAATAACTGATAACCGATGGGGAAGGAAGGTTCTTGAGTGGCAATCGCGAACCGGAAGACGCAGCGTAGGAAGTCCTCCCGCTAGGTAGGCCGATGACATTGTAAAAGTCGCGGGCAACCGGTGGATGCAAATGGCAGGTGGTCGTACAGTGTGGCGGTCTAAGGGGGGAGGCCTTCGTTCAGCAGTGGACGTCTCCGGGCTGATGATGATGAAGTTGGCTAGCTGGGTTATCAAAGCTTTTGATGTGCTCGCATTTGGTCAAGTTATATTATATACATATATAAATATAAATATATGGAGAAGAACCATAATTGGCACTCAAAGACTAGAAGATCGACGTGAGTAAACACGACTTTTTAAATTATTTTAAGTATCAAAGAGTTTTTGATTATAATTGTAGTGCCCTTTGATGTAGTGCCCTGTGTACAATTCAACTCCATATCCGAACTTATTATGCATGTTGATTTATTATATTCTATCGCATGCACGAGGCAATTTAGTTCTGTATCAATGAACACAGCCGAATTATGGCTAATTAAAATTTAATGCAAGACTTCCCAGATTTTCCGCATTATTTTCGAGATTATAATTGGACGTAGTTTAGCAGAAACGACCCAACCCACAAAAAGTCATTTCTGAGTTATCGAGGTTTGAAGTTGAGATGATAATTTCTACAAAGGTGTTGTATTTGGAATATTTTAAATTATTGTGACTTATAAGTGAATAAATTATAATATTAAAAAAATACCTACCTTTATGAGGGTTGGTTCCCAATACTAAAACATCCACCTTGTGTTTGTAGTACCACGGATCTTTTTTGCTGAGTGAAAGAACCAACTGTTAGGACCCCTTTGGTATATTCAACTCATTTTTGACTACAATGTGGGTTGAGTCGTTTCTGCTAAACTACGTCCAATTATCCCTCGTGTTTTTGTAACGTACACTACCATCTTGTCAAATTTCTTCGCTATCAGTCTAGTTTTGTCGTGAAGAGGTAACAAACCGTTTATTTAAACGTTGGTTATTTTTTTATGAAACAATTTTGTCTAAGGGGTAATTTTGTTGGATCAGGCTTTTATTTTCATTCTCGATAACGAAACTATTACCTATTAGTTATTATATAACTATACCCTTCCCGATATAATAAACTATTACGTACGAGGGCGGCACTGAAAATTTCGGGAATCAAGGAAGTGACACAACATTACTATTTAAAAATATATTTATTGTTTTTCGAAGTATTCTCCGCGAAATTTGACACATTTTTCCATACGATGGAACCAATCATTGAAGCAACCATTCCATTCGGAAGTTGGGGTCTCCAAAATGGCCGTTTTGTAGGCGTCCACAGCTTCTTCAGGTGATGAAAATCTCTGTCCACGCAATTTATTCTTTATTTTAGGGAAAGTATAGAAATCATTAGGGCTTAGGTCGGGGCTGTACGGCGGATGGTCCAATAATTCTATGTTTTCTTGCTCTAAAAACTCTTTTGTTCTGTGCGCGGTGTGAGAACTCGCATTGTCGTGATGGAGGATGATGCGGCGGTTGCAGTTCTCTTTACGGAGTTCAGAAACGACCTGTGGCAAACAAATGCTAGCATACCATTCTGCATTAACCGTTCTTTGTCCCTCAAGAGGAATAGTCGTAACATGGCCGGTTTTGGAGACAAACGTGGCCACCATTTTTTTTGCAACACTCCGTGAACGAACAATTTTTGTTGACTTTAACTCATTTTCGAACACCCAAACTCGTGACTGGTTTTTTGTTTCGGGTTCGTACGCGTATATCCAGGATTCGTCACCTGATACGATGTTGTATACAGCATTTGAGGATCCTGCGTGGAATCTTTCGAGAGTTCTGACGCACCAAGTAACGCGAGCCGCTTTTTGCTCTTCACAGAGCGAATGCGGTATCCATCGGGAAAACAACTTTTTTACACCTAATTTTTCATGCAAGATTATTTGTATTTGACTCATGCCAATGTCTAAAGTTGCCTGAATTTCGCGGTATGTCACATGTCGATCTTCCTCAATCAGCTTACGCACAGCATCAACGTTTTCTTGGGTGACTGCAGTTTTTGGACGACCTTGACGGGGATCATCACTGAGCTTGACACGTCCACGTTGAAATTCAGCAAACCAGCGATAAATTGTGGTTTTGGATGGGGCTTTATCACCAAATGCAGAAATCATCCGGTCAACACACTGTTTTTGTGTTAAACCACTTCGAAAGTCATAATAAATCATCGCTCTTGAATTTTCTCGAGTCAATTCCATTTTCTCAACGACTAAACAAGTTTGACAAAACCTTGTGACAAGACCGAGAATATTTTTTAAAATAAATAAATGGTATTCGATTTTTAAAACCAAGGAGTTTTCAATTAAAAAGATTTTAATATGACAGAAACAGTGGAAATATTCCATTCCCGATACTTTTAGTGTAGCCCTCGTATAGCTAATTCTGATGTAGGTTGAGTGTAACGTGATTATCATAACCGTGCGTGTAATGTTGCGTCACGTCTACGTTTCTTTGTCATCATCATCATCATCAGCCCGGAGACGTCCACTGCTGAACGAAGGCCTCCCCCTTAGACCGCCACACTGTACGACAACCTGCCATTTGCATCCACCGGTTGCCCGCGACTTTTATAATGTCGTCGGTCCACCTAGTGGGAGGCCTTCCTACGCTGCGTCTTCCGGTTCGCGGTCGCCACTCAAGAACCTTTCTTCCCCATCGGTTGTCAGTTCTTCGAGCGATGTGGCCTGCCCACAGCCACTTCAACTTGCAAACCCTGCGAGCTATGTTTCTTTGTAGGTATCATTTATGTCCTGTATCTCTATTCTGTTTGTATACTTGGCATTAATTCAAAATGTATCACTTACGTATATTTTGGCAAATCAAATTTATGTAGGAAAGTCGTCTGACGTGGGATCACGAGATTATTTTCTAAGCATCTTATTTTTGTACCCGCTTTCATACTGTAATTTTGCTGTGCGTGGTCGCTATTGTCATCTTTGTCGGTATTATCGGCTTTAAAAATATTGGGACGGGGATCGTTCGTGTTATACTTGACCTAGTCCTTGTTACTCTCGTTAGTTCTTTGTCAGTTTTTGGTCTTTTTCGCTCTCGTCCGCTCTTTGCCTGTAAGAGATTTCACTTCTAATATGTCAGGGTAACAAGCGCAACGCGTTGCGGTGCGGCGCAGTATTTTGTTTGCAAGTTTAATTCCGGCACTGCTACTGTTATGAGCAGGCGTGACGCTTACCACCAGGCGAACGTCTCGCTCGTCTTGGTAACTCAATTCCATAAAAAAAAAAGAAGTTATTTTTCAGTATTTTACCTCTCCTCTCCACTGTTTGCCATATTTCTTAATCCTATACCACTATCATCATGCCTTTGCCATTCTCATTTGCTTTGTTATTTGCTTAATCGATTGACATTCTCCTTGTTCCATTACAACACTTCTTAGTACTTTCCTACTCTCCTTACTCTTCTCGGTCTTTTTCTTCGCCTTTGCTTCTCTTCCTTCGTTTTTGTCAGTTAGTCTCTGTCACTAGTCATTCTCCTCAATATATCTTTTGCCACTCTTTTCGATCTCTCGTGTCTACGACGTGCTTAAATTCAACAAAACGCTTAATTACTTTACCTTATAGACTCCATTGATTTTATGAGAATCACTCGAATCTTTTAAGATTCAGAACTTCATTCAAGTCAGTTCTAAAAATGTTTCTGTTTATTTATCTATACTTATATGTTATATCAAAATGCGCTATGGCGTTCCATGGAACGTTCCTATATTTTATAAAAAAAAAAAAAAAAAAAAGTGAGATGAAAACAAGCTTCCTCAGACGTAGGTGCTATTACTGGAACAGCGGACTCTATGGCGGTGAATTAAATGTTGAATAGATATTACATATTGTTATTTTCTTTCTCAGCTTGCTTGTAAACATCCTGATTAATTACTATGCAGATCTGTGCATATATTGTTTTCGTCTCGGATTGTGCTAGTACGTCATCAGACAGCTGTAGAAATCTTATCTGATAAGCCGCTGGTTTTGTTGTTAATAGTTAATACACTAAACATCGTTGCGAGAAGCTCTAGATGTCATTGTGTTTTCTACAAACATAATACCTTCTTCTGAACACAGTCGTACACTATTAATGTGTTAATTGTTATTATTATCAACATAATTATGTATTAGATCACTCAATAATTTTCAACCGACTTCAAAAAAAGAGGTTCTCAATTCGACTGTGCGTTTTTTTTTAATGTATGGTACGCGATTACTCCGCCAATTATGAACACATTTTGATGATTCTTTTTTTTTTTGTTTGGTAGGTACTACTTCAGAGGTGGGCCCATATACATTTTATCGAAATCGGTTCAGTAGTTTGGTTTTAAATCAAAATTACTAGAAAATATGAAGATGTCATCCAGGTATTTGAAGTTCAAGTCGGTTGTTTTTTTTTTTAAAGTGTATTATTAGATACCCAATCTTATTCAGTTCAATGATTTTTGTGTTAGATTTCCATTTATTCATGCCATGGTAGGTCGTCGACCTATCTACTTCAAAATAAACTATCTAATAAAATTAAAGTAACTAGGTATGTCACGTTCTACGTATGTGTACAAACAGACATTTCGTGATAGTGTTTGCGGACTGAAATAGAGCGAGGTCAATTTTTCCATTAAGACCAATTTATACATTAGTAGATTTGTTTTTCTTATTTCATGCTCTTACGAAAGTCTGGGTCATATTGCGGACTTTTAATTATTAATAGTAGTTTAGTAGCATTTTTTTTTGGCTTTACTATTTCAGGTGAATGTTGTTAGCATAGAAAAAAACTAACAAAAACAATTTTTGCAGCCAACGAAATGTAAACATCCAAGAATAGTCCAAGTCTTGCCCAATAATCTAACTCCGAAGTAGTTCTGGCCGATTATACAAGACTCACATAATTTAAGTATACAGCCCATAAACAGTAGCAGTGCCAGAATTGTGTACAAAATCGCCGCACAACACTGCGCTCGTCACCCTGTCATATTAGGGGTCAAACTCTTCATATCCCGTAATTTCTCTGGTAACATTGCTCTTCAACCCGAAACAGTAATGCTTGCACAATACTTCTTGGCAATTGAATAACTGGCAAAGGTGTAGTTCATACCCAGGCGGACTCTGCTAGAGTCCTACGGTAGGACTCCTACCACTACAATATTTATCTTCAAGCAACAGATCTTACGTAACCGCTATATTCCAGATTCGCTAAATGGAACAGTGTAGACCTAATGAGCGATCGTTGTAAAATGTCCTCTACTTGACATTTCTCACCTTAAATCGATTTTCAGATACGTAATTCTCGTCGCACTAGCGTAAAACGGACGTTATGGTAACCCGGTAGTGTCGCTTTTATGAAAGTTTCATTAGCACGTGCGTTGGTACCTTAACACGCCATCGAGGCATATATTTAGAACTAGAGGTCTCCCTTGGCTTCGTCCGCGTACGGAAGAAATTCGGCCCGCTCCCAATATTCACACTTGAAATAATCCCGAGCGAATTTTCCATACAACATTCCCCCCCTTAAATCATCCCTGTCAAAAAAATAATTGAAAACATTTTTATTTTAAATGAACTATCCAAATCTACATTTTCGGGACTAAAAGTTCAAAAACAAAGAACTTTTTTACAAAAGTTTCCCCCTTTTCTCCCCCCTTAGGGGTTTCGAAAAATCCTTTCTTAGTACACCCCTACGCATCGAGGCGAATACACCCTCCAAATTTCAAGTCTTTGTACGACCAGCCGTTTGGGCTATGCGTTGTCTCAGTCAGTCAGGACAGTGCCTTTTATTTATATAGATTTCACACAAATGTTAACAACTTGTAACTGTAGGGAAACCGATGACTATTGTCCATTCCATTCCATGTAGACATTATGTTGGTCAGAGTCGTCATGCTATAATAATACATATTTAATCAGTTCCTGTCAGGAAGCCAGTTTCTTACATAGGTATATTATACTGGCTATACAGAAAATTACAGACTGTATTACCCCTAATTAAGCATGGTATAATAATATACTCCGCTAGGTATGACACTCCCGAGTGACAAAGCTCACGTGGGTGACACAAGCCTACGTCATCGACGAGAAATGATCAGTAGCGTGAAATCATAACTCCCCGTTTTCCGTATATTACCTGTGGGAATCCCATAACTATGTGATTTTGGTTGAAACTATGTTAATTCGTGTTTAACTTGAATCATTTCGCTTGAGCGCACACGAAATGACAATTGAAATGATTTGTGTATTTTATAATTAATACATTAATAACAGATTTGATTCCCAGTTTTCCAATTTTGTTGCCATAATTGCCAGTGGCAACTGGAGTGACGTAAGCAAGTGTCACTCCCGGAGTAGCAGATCTTGTTTTATTGGATCATGTAAAGCTACTAATTATAAATTGGTAGTCATTTTATTCAATGTGTATTCTAATCTAATTTTAATTTATAACCACATTCTTCAAGTAATTATTTTTGTGCTATATGGATTGATGTAATCTGAAATAAATGATATTTGATTTGATTTTGATTTGATTTTATGAGGGGAAGTACCGCTTTAAGTGTACTTCTATAAATAAAATAAACCCAGAATTAGAACGGTACTTCCCACGATTGTAACTTAAAAAAATAGTGCGTTTAAAATAAATGTCTTCCTATTTTCAACCGACTTCAAAAAAAGAGGTTCTCAATTCGACTGTATGTTTTTTTAAATATTTTTTTTTTGTTTATTACGCGATTACTCTGCCAATTATGAACTGATTTTGATGTAACTTTTTTATTTTGGTAGGTAATACTTCAGAGGTGGTTCAATTTAAATGTGTGTAGTTCTGAGGTAACAATCATAAATAAATTAAAATAAATACAAATTGAGTACTTTTTAAGTCTTTTAAAATCTACATTAGGTTTAAAAGTTAAACGGAAAGGTAATTGACATGTTGATTCTCCGGTATTAACGTCACGTCACGTCATCAGCCATAAAACGTCCACTGCTGGACGAAGGCCTCCCTCTTAATAGTGGGGTGTTGCCATAATCCCCACGCCTGGCAGGCGGCATGGGGATCGCAGAATGCTCACCACCGTTAACCAAAAGGACGCTGCTGCCCGTCCTCCGGTGGGTCTGGTTGCAGTTTAAGGACATACCCAGGTCCCATATCGTAGCTCCTCGTGCTCCGGTAGTAAGATAGGCTGAAAAAATAAAATCGTGGATCGAACCTGGACACAATTGACCGACACAGGCGGAATAAAGAATGCCCTGGAGTCCAGGGTCTGGACGATAATGATGAAAAACAAAACAAAGCACTGGAGTAACTAAACTAGGTCACGACTACGGCGTAAATCGAAGTGAAACCACAGTGTGTTTATATTTAGCTTTTCTACAACGTGTTGTAAGATCCTACATAGATCTTAACCCTCATCATCATCATCAGCCCGGAGACGTCCACTGCTGAACGAAGGCCTCCCCCTTAGACCGCCACACTATACGACATCCTGCCATTTGCACCGGTTGCCCGCGACTTTAACGATGTCGTCGGTCTAGTGGGAGGCCGCGCCTATGCTGCGTAGGACGGTTCGCGGTCGCCACTCAAGGACCTTTCGTTCCCCAACCGTATCTTACCCCTATCTAAACCCTAGTTACTACTTATTACAGCTAGTGTCTATATTTATGTTACGTGTATATCAAAATATTTATTAGAGCTTCGGACTGAACCATGCCTGAGCAGATGGATATATCGGCTTCAAAATAATCCACGCGCAAAACAGAAAGCTAGGCCTATCTCTATATATTTTATGTAGTCTAAGCGGTAGACTACTACCTGAAGCCCTCCAAAGCTCGTCACGTTAAAGCTCAGGTAAGAGGGTGTATCTGTCTGTGAGTGCTACCCCCTCCCCGGCTGTCTGTAATGTAAAGGATCGTTTCAAAGCTCTTTTGCGCATGCAGTCTATCAAAAATGTGTACCACGATTTGGACTGATTTTCATGAAAGCACAATGTATCCGGTGTTTTTTGGTGTTCCCAGGATTTTGTCCCATCAATGGGATCACGAAGGAGACCTCTAGCAAAGTCAAACTCCCCAACTAGTTATATTAACGGAACAACCAATAGAACTAATGAGAGCAAACCTGTATTTAAACGAAAAAGTTTCGATTTGTTCTTTTTTTTTAAATGTTTTGTTGCCTCTGGCATAAGTATTTTTGTTATAATCTTGGTAGTTTTTGTTGAGACTTACTTCTACACTGTTAAATATGTCTTCACGATACAAGTCATCGATTTGATTACCCCGGCCAGGATTTGCCACCGGACGCCGATATAGGTGGGCGTCCTAGGCTATTTTTGGACGTGAGACAGTTTTGGCGACTATTTACTTGAATTTTCACGGATATTGGGTTGTCTTTGACGCTCGGACTCTTACCTGTACATACTATGGTTTAGCGATGTTGTTTGGCACATTACCTCTATGTTTTTTATCAGTCTTTATTTTTATAAATTCGCAGTAGTATGACCAAAGTACTAGGCGGATAGACTTAACAAAACAAATGTCCATTATCATCGTATTTTCTATACTACAAAAATTTATGGCAATAACATCAATAAGTTTACTAATACTCATTTATTAATTATATCTGTTTTACAACAACATTAGTTATATGTATTAAAAAACATTATGTACATTATAGCATTCCAGAAATTACTATATAGGGATCATTTAGCTAGCCCATGTCGATCAATGGATCTAATGGACAAGTTCTCTTGGCACGGAACTCGTCAACGTCAGAAAGTTACTTCACGTTTGAAAGATTCCAAATCATAATTCACGACGGAACGTCTTTGCTACGTACTCAGAAGGGTGTAGGGGTGTGCGAGGGTAAGGTCAAGGTGGTGGCCACCGCGCATGCGTCGTGCACTGTAATGTACACTGTACATGCCGATGCGGCATCTTGAAGAATTGCCACTTGAGAGGCGGCGAGCTACTGTTGAACATGTCTCATCAGCATTTAGCTGGCATCATCCAAAAATTCCAAACAACAGCTTTTTCTCGAGTAGCAAGCTGCTGCTTGATTAGCATACACTCATTCATATAGGCGGACTTATTTAACAAACAAAATTATTAGGTATGTCGTTACGTATTTCCTCATAAAATGTTTGACCAATCATGACGATGTCCCAAGCTTCAAAGGCTCAACTCGCATAATTTTCTCCAAACAAAATGATTGTGTGTTTTGCACGTAGTTCAGAAAGATTGACCCAATAGTAATAAGACGCTTTTAACAGACTTGTTTTTCTAACAATCTGAGCCGTGACAATTGAAATAACGGCCAAATGAATGCATTGCTCTTAGATTCAATCAAATTCTTAATTTCACTACTTTAAAACGTTTCAATTTCTAGTACGCTTTTAAAAACAATACAATCGACTTCACCTTCGAATACCTGGATGACATCTTCATATTTTCTAGTAATTTTATTTAAAAACCAACTACTGAACCGATTTCGATAAAATTTATATGGGACCACCTCTGAAGTATTATTAATTTAATTCTTTATTGCTCACATAAATACATTAATGTACAAAAGGAGGATTTAATGCTAAAGCATTTTCTACCAGTCATCCCCGGGATGTAGTATTACCTACCAAACAAAAAAAGAATCATCAAAATCAGTTCATAATGGGCGGAGTAATCGCGTAACATAAATAATAATAATAAAAAAACATATAGTCGAATTAAGAACCTACTTTTTTGAAGTCGGTTGAGAAGTAAGATAATGTTACTAATTTATAATGATGTCTGAGCCTGATACACTCACGGTTTATTGTTTAAGTTATGTAATAAATCAGCTCTGACTCGGCTACAAAAAACTTTATCTTTAGAAATTATTTAGGATTAGACCAGTCTTTCAATTTCAATGTCATGTTACATAATACCGGCTTGACTGCAAATCAGACAAGTATAGGTATTGTTTGCTAGTATAACCTGAGGCTCTTTTGAATGTAGTTATTTGCCTTTTTTCCTTCCGTCTTTGAACTATGTCTTACCAGCTACCTTACCTTCTATATCTGGGCTAGATACAACATGGAGCGTTTTAAAAAGGGCATCTACTCACATCTCTCTGGGTTGGCAACGCATCGACAACGTTGACACGACAATTTTGCAGGTGTCCATAGGCGGCAGTGAGCTTACCGTCAGGCAAGCCGCCTGCTCGTTTGCCACATTGATATAAAAAATATATATACGCTGTTGGGGTTCCGGTTAAAGATCAAAAAGCAATCCTGTTGATAGATTACTAGATCCCGAGTTCGACCTAGTATAGTATTATATTTATATTATCTTTGGTTCGACTAAAATATAAGTAGGTACAAACTTCTTCTTGAAAATACTGATAACGACCCCTCAAGGCGCTGGTTGTGAAACAGTTGTATTCACAAAAATCTGTTGCGGTTAACCTTGAATACAAAGGTCGCCTCGCGAATTTCGAGTGGCAGTTACCTCGGTAATGTCTGCGTTACTTTATGGTAAGTTTTGTTTGATAATACACAAGATGGCCGACCACTCGCGGCGAAATTGATGTCGTCAAAATAAACGGTGACTCATGGCCGTCAGCCAACTTCAACGTGCCTGCTAAACATGTCCGATTGACAAACTGTGAATCCATGATAACAAAGACCAAGAATAGCAATCACACACATCACAACATAAGCGTAAGACATTCACTGCTGGACGAAGGCCTTCTCCTTAACAGGTTGGAGTTACAGTTAACAGGGGAGTTGCCATAATCCTCACGCTTGGCAGTGGCACGCTGCTTAGGAATAGGCTAGATGACTGGTTTTTTTTATTGTCCTATTAAAATGTGGCTCATAAATATAGCTGATTAATGAAAAGAAAATGAAAATCTGATCTTTTGATAAGCAATTTATAAGCATTTTAATATCATGCTAGACAGAGAGGCGAAACAGCAAATCGTGGCGTCACTTCTCTGTACGCCATATAAATTCTATTCTGACAAGTAAGGCGTGACGTCATTTTTTGTTTTGTGGGAAAGGGACAAAGTTGTCCCTAACAAAAACTTTAAACGCTCATATATCAGAACATTATTAACCGATTTAAATTATTTTTTCAATAAACATTTTATATTTACTTCAACTCTTCATCAAAGCTATTGGTTTCAACGATATAAACATCAGTCATCTACCCTATTGCTGAATGCTCACCAGTCACCGCCGTTAACCGAGAGGGCGCTGCTGCCCGTCCTCCGGTGGTTCTAGGTGCAGTTTTAGGACGTACACAGGTCCGAAAAGCAATAGACAAGCTATTTTCCAAATGTCGTTGATCCCATTTTTTGATGTGTTTAGGAAGTGCTTTAACAGAAAGAGATCACTATAGTAGCTCGTTTTCTCTAAGTTTTAAATGTACCGTCTATGCCTTTTTTCAGCGACTATGATAAAATGTTGAGCGCCAGCTCTCCTCTCGCGTCAGTCATACTCTGTCTTTGCGACATGCGAGCCGTACTTTACGACAATACAAACGTCTAATACATGTGTTCTCTTTTTGTCATGCAGTAATTAGATTCGCTATCTCTATTTTCCGACAAATGTTTAATATGCATACTTTTACCTAGGTTTGCTTGATTGTGTTGACTTGTTCATTTTGAACGATTTGCAAGCGCTGGGCCCGTCCATTCCAATAACATCGTCGCTGCCTGTTTTCTTGTTCCTAGCTTTCCTATGTCTCAATGGATCAGACTCGTTTAGACCAACGGATTATAAAAGAGATGGCATCATTCACGTCTGCCAATAACAGATGCAATATTCGTATTGGTCATGTTTGTTTTTTGTGCATATAATAATACGCTTCTTTTTTTTTAATACAACCGACTTCAACTTCGAGTACCTGAATGACAGCTTCATATTTTGTAGTATTTTTGGATTAAAAACCAAACTACTGAACCTATTTCGATAAAATTTATATGTGACTACCTCTGAAACCAGACCAACCAAACAAAAATAATTAACAAAATCAGTTCATAATTGGCGGAGTAATCGCGTAACATACATACAAAAAAAAACATACAGTCGAATTGAGAACCTCCTTTAATGAAGTCGGTTGATATAACTTTCTCGATAACGTAACTGACGAGTGACGGCTATGGTTATACTTTGACTTTGGCTCTAAGATATTGATTAGACCTTATAAGCTTGTGCACTGAATAGCAAAATCTATATCCTAGCTTGCGATCCTAGCTTTTAACTACTGAGTTTTTAACAGCAGTGCCGACAATAATTTAGTTTAACCATTATATTTGGTTAAGGCCAGGATATTTTACGTTTCAAACACATTTTTTAACGCGATCGATCATTAGTCTGAAGCTGTATCAGGTAGGGTCACATTTAGCGGAGCAGGAATATGGTGGTTACGCAGATTCGTGCCTGTCAAGCTTCGATTTTTGAAGTTTTCCTCAGATTACTCGAAAACTCGAAAAGTAACGAAATGAATATATATTCAACCATAGAAAGATCTCCTAAATACTATTATCTTTAAGTACAATTTTTTTATGTGACTATGTGCTGTAATTAGGACATAATTATAACTGAAAAAAGTTTTAAAATAGGCACTGTTTCGGTATTTTCTTCTATCGAGGAAAGTATAATTAATCGTGTTTGGTTCACCACAGAAGTTACCAAGACGAATGTTCGTCTGTATATATATATATATTTTGGCTTTAATATGGTAAATTTACTAAATAATATTGGTTTTGCGAGGAGTAACATTAGAATATAGAGCCCTCAAACTAACCAAAAGTGGAAACTCTGTCTAAATTAGAACCAAGAAGACGTCCCGTATCCAACAGGACCGAAGTCGATAAAGATTAACCTACTGACCCGATGAACTTGGAAACGAGGGGGCATGGCCATGTGACCCGAGATTTTAAACATGCGTCTAATCATATGACCCCGATGGATACAAAGTAAATTAGTTGCACTTGACTCCGTGACCTTAGTATCGAGTTGATTCATTAATCGGCAAATAAGCCTACTAGCTTTTAAAAAAAGAAACATTTATTGAGTTTCTTTGTCTTTGTAGTATTGATTTAACCGAACAACGTTGATGAATGGTGTTTCTGGTTATAAAAGGGCGTATGAAATATTACTGTAGGATTCGTATTTAGAGCTATATTTTCAGTCTCATGCAAAAGTATTATTCACAGTGTAAAAGTACAAATCAAAGCTGCTTATAGCTTTAGGTGGTCGTATGAAATCGACAGCTAATAATAATGCGTTTATGGCAACCCCTCCCTATTAAGGGGGAGGCCTTCGTCCAACAGTGGATGTTTTCTGGCTGTTGATGATGATGAATAATGTGTTTTTAGTTACATTTAGTACCTGTAGTATTCTTTTGCTTCAACAAACAGTCTTAATGTTACTCACGTAATTAAAATTAATAATCGTCGTAATTAATTCGTTTCGTAATTAATTATTCTTGAGTATTAGAATTGTGAGACGTGATAAAATCTAAATCAGGTACCTATATATCTTTAAAGTAACGTAGAACCAAAAGATTTTATACATATCCAAGGAAAATACACAATATGTTCCACCTATTGATACCGGAGATCTGAGTGGTTTTTTTCCTACCAGTAGGTATACCTTGTTAGGGATAGGCAGCGACGATGTTCATTTTATTATTGTCGCTGGGTTTACCAGGCGAATTTATACCTATATATATATATACTGTTAGTAGGCCGTTTTGGTTATCTTATTTGGTTTTGTCTAAAATAAGATAGTTTTTTTTAAAATAGTGACAAACAATTAGGCAATCTACAATATTACGAATATTATCGACACACTCGCCGTAGGTCCACTGTAAAGTCCCGCGGTGGAACAAAATGTCATTTCTTTTTCGTGATAGTTCCACGTGACTTTGTTATGGAACAGTTACGAAAATTATACATACACTCCCAGTAGTTCCGTGGTGGAACATTTGCTCGATGCTCTGGAAAACCGAAGAGGTATACGATACATACGCATCTTTTTCAAACGCTCGATTTTGTTTCCTATGTTTGCATCATCGAGGATATACCTAGTACTCGTACGTTCTAGATTCTACAGTGCATGTTGTGTGGCTGGCGCCGGTGCCGGCCGTCCATCGCTGGTATCGATCCCGCGGCACCTGCGCGCTGTGCCCCATGCAACAGGCTGTGACGCACTTACAGCTTCTCAGCGCGTTTACCAACATGTATACGTACCACTAGATACAGAGGATTGGTGGTACTCGTGCAACAAATTTCCCCCGCAATACAGCGGGGGAACGCGGCTAGCCTAATGGGCACGTTTAGGCGAGGGGCTATAATATAATCAGAGTTAATTTAAAATGTTAATATACTATTAATAACAGGACATTTAAATTTGTGATAAGATAACATTAAATATTTAATTAGTAAAAATGTTATCGTCGGAAATGTCAGAGATTTTCAAAGGGTCATTGTAAACTCGCCCCAAAGTAAATACGTCACAGATAAAAAAAAGAACCTAAACTAGCTCGATTTTTGAAATCAACACATGAGTTTTCGCAAGAGAGCTAAATCCTCGCAAGGTTTTCGCACAATAATATAATACTATTTTGAACTAGGTATAAATTGTGCAAAAAATAATTCAAACGATCTATCATTGAGCATTGGTTGTCGCGGGCAACCGAAGGATGCAAATGGCAGGTTGTCGTACAGTGTGGCGGTCTGGGCCTTCGTTCAGCAGTGGACGTCTCGGGCTGATGATGATGATCATTGAGCACAGGGTTATTTTTAGATGTTTTAGACGTTAACATTTTTGCTAAAGGAAATTAAACCACTTTTGATAAATTATATACCTACTTCCCTAACCAAAGAAATATTTATGTAAGTACCTATTATTTTTACTCGCTCACTGTTTTTTGAATTTGACTAATAACATTTATTTCCTACGTCATACTTCATAATTATTAGGTGTTCAGACCGCGCCTACCAGCTGACTAAACAAAATCTATGAACGTTATTAAAATCTGTTCTGGGAAAGCAATCGTGATAATACGTATGGATATGTCGGGACAGATAGATAAGCGTAACTATGACGCTATGACGTAACTTTTAACAGATAACTGATAACAGAAGATAAAAATGACAAAATATATCTTTAAATCACTTGTAAACCTGTGTTCGTGATAGCGAACGCAATTGATTTGGACTGTAGTGCTACCAATAGGGTAGATGACTGATGTTAAAATCGTTGAAACCAATAGCTTTGATGAAGAATTTAAGTAAATATAGTATGTTTAACGAAAAAATATTTTAAGTCGGTTATTAATGTTTTGATATATAAGCGTTTAAAGTTTTTGGTAGAGCCCACTCTGTCCCTTTCCCACAAAACAAAAAATGACGTCACGCCTTACCTGTCAGAATAGAATTTATATGGCGTCCAGAGAAGTGACGTCCCGATTTGCTGTTTCGCCTCTCTGTCTAGCATGATATTAAAATGCTTATAAGTTGCTTATTTTTGATCATATTTTCATTTTCTTTTCATTAATCAGCTATATTTATGGGCCACATTTTAATAGGACAATAAAAAAAACCCGTCGTCTAGCCTATTGGACACACGCGTGTCCAGCCCCTCGTGTCGAATTGGTGAATAACCCGTGTTATCAAGTTCTGGGTATTATTATATCAGTTGGACTAATCACAGACCTCAAGCAAGAAACCAATCTGCCCGAAGTGGCGTGCCTTAAGGGGGCGACTAATGCCAAAAGTAAGAAAAAGGTGTATTTTTAAACACATAGTTTAATGATATAGAACGTAAATGTTCAAATTAAAAAAAATACTACAGGTATGGAAAAAACCTAAAGAAGCTGAGTAACCGAATAGAATTTAGGAAAATAATCTGGTTTTTTAAAAAAAAAACAAATTACCAACAAAAAAGAAACTGTTTTAATTCAAATGCTCTAAATTATCAGCGACAGCACCACATATTTTTTTACGAATTACATAGGCATACTAATGTTCTAGTACAGTAGCCGTTTATTTTATTTATTTCATGCCTACATTTTGAATAATTAAATAAAATCCTACCTAAATTGCTCAAAGCCATCATCATCATCAATTGTATCATGCGATTTTCGACTCTAAACTAATGCAAGACGCGCGGGTGAAATCTGATATTTTTCTGGCATTAGTCGCACTCTTAAGTAAGAAGACCTCTAGAGAAGTGGGCCTAAAGTAAATTAATAAAAAATGAACCGCGCAGCGGTATGGCTGGCACCGACATACATTCGAATTGAGAACTTCCTTCTTTTTTGAAGTCGGTTAAATATACTACTGTAATATAGTAATAAAAACTGAATAACTGAGTAGTCACTACTAAAAAGTAACCGTAAAAAGTTATACGAATTTATGTATTTATTTACACAGCTACAAATTACAATATGAAAGTATTTACGATTGTTTCAAGAATAGCATGATTTTAATGTAAATAATTACTGATAAAGTATCTTGCTTAGGATTTAGATAAATAATATAGACAGTTCTGAAGACAAATTAAATTGCAGTAATTTAGATGAGGACAGAAATACTTCAGAATTTCAGAATGGTATGTGTTATCTATGTATGAAGCTAATTCTTTTTTATGTTGACTGCCTTATAGCTCATTAAGTAGTAGTACCTCTGCTCTAGCTCTAGGGCGTGGGTTCTAATAACCCAGTACAGGACAAACATTTGTGTGACGAATGTAGATTTTCATTCGTGTCGAGTATGTATTTACAAAAAAAGTATACAAGTTTTCTATCAGCTATCTGGTTCCCACAGTACATGCTTTGGGGCTAGATGGCGCTGTGTGAAATGTCTACCAAAATGTATCTATTTTATAATTTATTGTCATCCCGTGGGTTTCATCTTTCTTTTATGAGTGTGAATCCGTTATTTATAACACAAACTAAAGCCAAAAGTCCAGGTAAAGCTGCTTATAGCAAAAAAGTTGCCAAAACCGGCCTGCCCCAGTCTGGGTCGTATCGGTCGAATGCCTGCAATTTGCAGTTACGAAGAAAGTCGACTGCAGTACCAAGTTATCTATACAGTTGAGTGAGGGAGTCACGATTGCACTTTATGAACGTAAAAACGTTTAGCTTCCTGTAGTCAATTTTAGTTGCCAAAGTTGGTCAAATCCTGCTCACCAACGAAACAAACAGATAATTGAAGCAAGTTTTTTGGTCGCTTTGGTCCTGTCGTATGTTTTGTGCTTTTGATTTGATTCTCTACATTAATTAATAAATAAATATTGCGGGACATTTTACACATAGCGCCATCTAGCCCCATACTAAGCAGTTTGTATTATGGAAAGATAGCTGATAGAATACTTATACAGGGTAAGTTCTAATCAGTTAGCATCTTTTTAACAAAATAAACAAATTTTACTATGGGGCCAACATTGAAATAACGAAAAAAAAACAACTGTTCCATACAAAAAGTTCATCGACCTTGGGCAAAATATAAAGTAAAGTTGTTTGTTTTGATGTACAGAATATGCCATTAACAGGATGCTAATTGGTTAGAACTAACCCTGTATACATTTTTTTTCCGTAAATACATACTTATAACACATACTACACCCAGACACAGAACAAACATCTATGTTCGTCACATAAATTTTTGTCCTGGGTGGAGATCGATCCCACGCCCTACAGCTCTGAAGGCAGATACCAACTGAGCTAAGGTTATCATTGATCGTAAAGGATTGAGAATGAAGACTTGATGAATGAAATGAAATTGTTTATTGACCGGATTTTCATCCACAAATAACATAATATACAAATAAAATGAAACATACTACCTACTAATTATACATAATAAGCTAGATGACTGTTTTTTTTATTGTCTTATTAAAATGTGGCCTTTAAATATGGCTGATTAATGAAAAGATAATGAAAATATGATCAAAAATAAGCAACTTATAAGCATTTTAATATCACGCTAGACAGAGAGGCGAAACAGCAAATCGTGACGTCACTTCTCTGTACGCCATATAAATTATATTCTGACAAGTAAGGCGTGACGTCATTTTTTGTTTTATGGGAAAGGGACAGAGTTTGCTCTACCAAAAACTTTAAACGCTTATCGGTCTTGCTTAAAAAACCTTTTTAACCGTTAGTCACTGCTTAAGATGCTCTGCCATCTTCTCTCTGACGTGAAGTTGCACGTGCTAGAAAAGGACAGAGAAGTTTAAGCAATGACTAAGAGAATCGAGATTATTTTAGGTAAGGCCGTATATATCGGAACATTTATAACCGATTTAAATTATTTTTTCAATAAACTTACAATATTTACTTTAATTCTTCATCAAAGCTATTGGTTTCAACGATTTAAACATTAGTCATCTTCCCTATTATGTATATACATAATTAAATGAATAAAGAGAGCCGGAAGCTATTTAAGATTGGTGTGCAAAATGTGCCAAGTTGTTTCGTGGCATAGATTCTGTAAGGTGCGATTATTCCGAGAGTCGGAATCGGATATTTAAGGAGATGTGCTTCCACGTGTTATCTCAAAATAAACAACACGAGCACGTGCGCTCGTGGTGCAATTTTACTAAAAATAGCCATCGCCCTCTTGTCACGTTTCCATCTCACACAGGCAAAACCCTTAGAAGAAACCTTTAACGGAGAAAAAAATCCTTTCTAGAATCCGTCCCCGTCTTTTTAACAACTGTAGTTGTTAGGGAAAAGAAGATTAAGGATTTAAAATAAACCTATATTTTAATGACTTTGAAGCATAATGTAAATTATCAGGGATGATCCATTTCAACAGGAATTAGGAATAACCGATGCTTTAAATTAAACAATCAGTAGAAAGGTCACGACTGTATTACGTGCAAATAATCGAGAATCATCAAAATCTGTTGCATCGGAATAGTTAATCCGTCTTTTGTTTTAAGCATTGAAATACAAAATTTAAAAAAGGAAAAGACTAAAGACATAATTATTTTTAATATATTTTTATTCTTATTTTCAGGTTTGTTAATAAGGCTCCCAATACTGTAGTGCGTTGATACATTTAAGGTTAAGATAGATAAGACAGTGCTACGTATACTATCACATATACATTGTAATGTATACCGAATTGTATACGGTAAGGTACGGATTAGTATACGGTACTGTACGGAATAGTATACGGTACGGTACGGAATAGTATACGGTACTGTACGGAATAGTATACGGTACGGTACGGAATAGTATACGGTACTGTACGGAATAGTATACGGTACGGTACGGAATAGTATACGGTACGGTACGGAATAGTATACGGTACTTTACGGAATAGTATACGGTACGGTACGGAATAGTATACGGTACGGTACGGAATAGTATACGGTACTGTACGGAATAGTATACGGTACGGTACGGAATAGTATACGGTACGGTACGGAATAGTATACGGTACGGTACGGAATAGTATACGGTACTTTACGGAATAGTATACGGTACTGTACGGAATAGTATACGGTACTGTACGGAATAGTATACGGTACTTTACGGAATAGTATACGGTACGGTACGGAATAGTATACGGTACTTTACGGAATAGTATACGGTACTTTACGGAATAGTATACGGTACTGTACGGAATAGTATACGGTACGGTACGGAATAGTATACGGTACTGTACGGAATAGTATACGGTACTGTACGGAATAGTATACGGTACGGTACGGAATAGTATACGGTACGGTACGGAATAGTATACGGTACGGTACGGAATAGTATACGGTACGGTACGGAATAGTATACGGTACGGTACGGAATAGTATACGGTACGGTACGGAATAGTATACGGTACTGTACGGAATAGTATACGGTACGGTACGGAATAGTATACGGTACGGTACGGAATAGTATACGGTACGGTACGGAATAGTATACGGTACGGTACGGAATAGTATACGGTACGGTACGGAATAGTATACGGTACGGTACGGAATAGTATACGGTACTGTACGGAATAGTATACGGTACGGTACGGAATAGTATACGGTACGGTACGGAATAGTATACGGTACGGTACGGAATAGTATACGGTACTGTACGGAATAGTATACGGTACTGTACGGAATAGTATACGGTACGGTACGGAATAGTATACGGTACTGTACGGAATAGTATACGGTACGGTATTCTGTGTTCGAATCATAGAAATAGAGCTATATGTAATAGTTTAGGTTAGTTTACACATGTTTTTTTGTATGCCAGACTGCCAGTACTCGTGCTTCGCTTATTTACACATCGATTTGTGACTTTGTACACGAATATGCATTCTACTATGTGCTTGTGTAACTATCGGGAAGTATTATAGTGCAAACTAGTTACGTTCGTTTGATTTGTGCGTTTTATCTTCTATGCTACACGTGTTGTTATACATAATCAGCAGTTTGAGGACATAGACACATAATTACATAGTTACTTACTTAGCTACGGGGGAAATATTTTTATTAAATATATGTATTTTATTTATATATTTTTCCCTCGTTGGTATATACTATGTCTTATCAGAAATTAGTAAGCCTTAATAAAAAAAACTTCAGTATAGAGCAGAGTCTAAAGCATTATACCACAAAAAAAAAACAGAAGTCTGAACCGCCCGGCAAAATTCTCAAGCTGTGGAGAATTTCTAGCAAAAGCCTGTTAATAGTCAAATGCTAGACAAAGGTCTACCCTAGAAGGGCGATTGCGCTATATCCACCACGCTGGCCCAGTTGCGGGATTCTGGATGTAAAACTTTGCGTAGTTTTATCCTGCTCATTGTTTCCCAAAAGCTAGCCTGATAATGATTTATTATTCTACAAGATAATGGTTATTAAAAATAGTATTGCTTGGTCAAAAATAATCACCGAGAGGTCACGAAGCCAAACTTGGCTGTCACTTGACCTGACGTATATCTGTCCAGTGATAATGCACTCGTAATGTACGCCTTGTACTAAAGTGATGAATGGACGTTATTGATCAGTTTGTAACATTAGGCTGTATGTAAATGATTAAAAAAATATGGGTGTGGGTTTTTGTTTGTTGTTTTTAATATTTCCTGGCCATGGATACTAGCCCTTCTGCCGAATACATATTTCTTCATTGATCCTTCTTTCTCCAGCTAAATGAGTCGTAGTCACAGTAAGTCACGTAAGTCACCTTTAAGGCTTGTATTTACCAAATTTGCCCCTCGCAAATTTCAAATTTATTTAATCAAATTACATTTAAAGCCCAAAAATACAAAATGTTACAGAAGAACATCCGTCTTAGTGACTTCTGTGGATGAAAACACGATTGATTATACTTTCCTCGATAGAAAAAAATACCGAAACAGTGTCTATTTTTAAACCATATTCAGTTTTATGTCCTAATTACAGCACATAGTCACATTAAAAAATATGTATTACAAGTTAATAGTATTTTGGAGAGCATGCTGTGGTTCAAAAGTTATTAATTTCTATACTATTCAACTAATCTGAGAAAATCTTCAAAAATCGAAGTTTGACACGCACGAATCTGCGTAACCGCCATACCTTTGCTCCGCTAAATGTGCTAAAGTTGTATCAGGTAGACTGATACAACTTTAGACTAATGATAGATCTCATTAAAAAATGTGCTTGAAACGTGGAATACCCAGCCTTAAGTCCAATCATGCCCTAGTAAAGTCATGGCAACTTTACTACAAGCTTTTTCGGTGTTTTGGAAACAACACAAAAAGACACGTTTCACCACATTCAATGATATTATATATATTATAGGAGGTAATTTAATTATCGTAATCTTTGATCACATTTTATCACTTGCCCACATCAGTCGGCACTTACGGCCTTACTTAAAAAAACTTTTCAACCGTTAGTCACTGCTTAAGATGCTCTGCCATCTTCTATCTGACGTGAAGTTGCACGTGCTAGAAAAGGACAGAGAAGTTTAAGCAGTGACTAAGAGAATCGAGATTATTTTAGGTAAGGTTGTTAATGAATAAAACGCCACTATTTTTGTGCATAACTTAGTTTTGTAAAATAATACAATGCGGCGACATGATTTATTCGCGTGCCCGCCAAAAACTCACGTGTATGGGGTTTTTTTTAAATAGTTCCATAGAATTCCATAGATAGAATAGGCCATGGATACAAGTCCTTCAGCCGAATACATATTTCGTCATCGATTCTTCTTTCTGCAGTTAAATGAGTTGTAGTCACAGTCCAAGTCACACACAGTAAGTCACAGTCAAGTCCAATCATGCCCTAGTAAAGTCGTGGCAACTTTACTACACGCTTCTTCGGAGTTTTGGAAACAACACGAAAAGACACGTTTCACTACATTATATCACTTGCCCACACTCTTGCTCGTAAATCAGCACTTAATTAATAAAACGCCACCATTTTTATGCATTAACACTTGAAAAAACACAAGTTTTAGAAAATAATACAATGCAGCGACATGATTTTCTCGCGTTCACGCCAAAACTTCACACGTGTATGGGTAAAAATCAGGGTTGCCATAGCGTTACTATACTGACTCCTCTTTACATTTTTTGTTCGTTATTTCGTAAATTTTTAGGATTATGACTTGCCATTTGGTACTATAGTTTCTTGCTCCATTTGATTGCATGCTGTCTTTAACTGTAAAAAAATGTCACGCAGCATTTCATACGTTTCTTTTGTGAAAAATATTTGTCTTGAAAAACGTCTTAACTAAAAAGCTCTGGCAAAATTAAAGCTCTATTAAAGCTCTATTAGTCACAATACCAAGTATTTTTTTAATTGTAAACAATGAATTGGGTTTGATATAAAATATGGTTTCACAATATTTTTCCACGAACAGGCATAAAGAGCAATTTGTGGTGCAATTTTGTTTCAATACCTACATTCGAGATAAGCTTAAGAGGAAACGTACAACGTGTAACAGAAAGGTTCAACAATACTGAAGGGTATGTATGTACTCATCATTATGAACAACTTTTACTATGGGGCCAACCTTGAAATTGCGAAAAAAATATCAGCTGTTCCGTACAAAAAGTTCATTGACCTTAGACAAAATGTATGGAACAGTTGATTTTTTTCGCGATATCACGGTTGGCCCCATAGTAAAACTTGTTCATAATGATGAGTGCATACATACCCTTCAGTATTGTTGAAACTTTTTGTTACATGTTGTAGAGACCAAAACATTTCATTAGTGTGAAAAACATTATGCATTAAGTATAGAACACGTCCGAGAAAAGCTGGCTAAGGAAACGACTGAACAAAACCCAATGTCATTTTCGAGAAACTACCTCGAGAGTTTACGTATTATATAAATAAAACATACGAATCGGTTCACAAATGTTATATCGGCGCCGGCATGTAAATATGATGTTCACTTCTTCACTTCAACAGCCGGAAGACGTCCACTGCTGGACGAGGGGGGGTTGCCATAATCCCCACGCTTGTCAAGCGGCTAGGGGATCGAAAATATGATCAAATAAAGTTAATTGGACTCCATATGTAAAGAGTTATCGCTCACTGAGTACAAAGCGTACCTACTTATTATAAGTTAAGTGATATCTAACATGATTTAACCGCTTTTAGCCTGTTTCTAAAGTAAACTAAGAAAAATGTTGCTAGATAATGAGTGAATCTATTGTCCTGTCGGCTCCAAAGTACAATTAAGTTATCTTGGGTCGTGGCGTGTAGATAAGTTCATGATCGGTACAAATTACAATGACTATACTTACGAAATAAAGTACAATGATTTTCGTATATGTGTGTGTATGTGATTTACTCGCGTAATTCATGTAATAGTAAACAAAACTTGTCTGAACTGAGAGTTTTTTAAATCATAAAGTTAATAACGTTGAGATGCCAGCCATAGTTTAAGATTTTTTTTTAGAGTTCTACCGAAACAACTATTTTTTTAATATATGGGTTACCTAAATATTATATGTATGTTGAAATTGAAAGCTAATAAAACTTATTCAAGTGATTGAAAGTACTCGCTAATTTAGTTATCATTTATTTTGTGCGGACCGCGAGAACACAGCAACTTGCAATAAAGAGTACTTCATCATCATCATCAGCCCGGAGACGTCCACTGCTGAACGAAGGCCTCCCCCTTAGACCGCCACACTGTACGACAACCTGCCATCAACCAACCGCGGGCAACCACAACCGGTGGATGCAAAGAGTACTTAAATTAATAAAAATGTATCCCCCGTATTATCTATGTTGACGTCAATTCGAAAACGGCCGGGCGAAGTAACGAGCTAACAAGCGATAAATTTGTGTGTGGTAATAAATATCAAGAACTACAAAAATTAGCTTTGAAACTTCTTACTTTGTTTGGGTCAACATATATTTGTGAAGCAGCATTTTCGAAGATGAACTTCATTATGAACAAATTTCGCTCTCGACTTACTGATGAACATTTCCAGGATTTAATGTCAGTAGCATGCACCAATTTTACTCCAAAATTCAGACAGATAATCCGCAACAAAAAATGTCATTTTTTTCATTGATATGAAAAAAAATACCTTTGTTATTTCCGGAATTTACATTTGTTTAATAAATCTTTTTTTCTATGCGGACCGAATTTTGATTTTCTGTCATTTTTTTGAGCATTCTTTCATAGAAAATTATCACCATTTTTTTTTAAATCTTATATTGGTTTGGTGTCCATGGCTGGACTTACCTAGGTCTATACTCGAAAGGCGAATAAGCCACTACGCAGGCCCAGTTGCGGGTTAGTGGATTCACACAATATACATTAACATTAACGCAAAGCGATCATTTAGTACGGGCCCGGGTTTTGAACTCGTGACCTCACGATTTGAAGTTCAGCGGTCCCGAATTAGGCTACTTGGCTTATTAGGCTCTGCGGTCACATTGATGAATTGCAAATCGTGATACCTCTTGGTTGCCACGGAACCAACACGAATATCCCATCTACCCGACCTAGAATACTGATTATCTAGAAAATACAACATAAGACTGTATTCCCTCATAATGAAAGTATCTATCTTTAGAGAAGCGCAAGTGTAAGATGGTGCGAGATTCAACATTGTTATTATGCACGAAGATATCGTTACAAAATGATCAGCCGAATTTAAACTCTCCAAAACGTTACTATGTTATTTAAAGTAAAATAAGGTCATGCGCATAAAACTATTTGGTCCACGCGAGCGAAGCCGCAGGTACACCTAGTAAACAATAAATATATTCAATCTAATAAAATTGATATAACAATACTTAAAGAGTTTTTATTTAAAAATAAAGGTATTTCCTTTATGGTCATTTCATTTCTTAGCGGACCCCGAGCGAAACTAATCGGTGACCCCTGATCTATATCAAGAACGCTAATTGATATTTAAGATTTAAACCAAAGCTACATAAACTGAATAAACTGAGAAGGAAAAATAAAATGCTACCTATATTGATAAACAAATAATCACATACACACTTTACCGTTAGAATGAAACAGTTTTTGTACATGATTCCAACACTAACACTACACAGTACACGTCTCGCTCGACTCTTCTCTCCATTGAATAAAATAAAAAATCACTATCCTTATCCTCTTACTTTTATATTCTTTACGCAAGCCTTCCTTAACAGCAGGTATCAAAAAAGTTGTTGTTTCGTATTGTGTTAGGTCCGGGACTTGGGGAAGGCCGAAAAGGCAGGCCTTCCAGGAAGGCAGAAATGCCTTCGCCAACCCACCGTCGTCTTAAAGTTGTTACTTTTTGTTTCTGGTCCACAGCTCGAACCCCCCCGAAATGAGCTCGACCCCAACGAAATGAATTCCTGGCTACGGCCTTACACTTGGGTATGTCCTAAAACTGCATCCAGAACCACCGGAGAACGGGCAGCTCTCGATTACCACAGATAATGAGCATACTGCGATCCCCAAGCCGTCTGGCAAACGTGCCGCTGCCTTCGTCCAACAGTGGGCGTTTGTATTATGTCCGAATCATAATCAGCCTCTCCCAAGGCTCGCCATTGAGACCGAACTTCAGGCATCCGCTCCCGATTCCTTCCTTTCTTTTTATGACCGAATAGCGCTCGGTTATTCTAAAAAAAGCTCTTTATGTTCACAGCGAGAGCAGCATGTTCGTGTCGCGGCGGCGCTGGATCCTGAAGACGTGCGGCACTACGACGCCGCTGCGCTGCGTGCGCGCCGTGCTCGCGCTGGCGCGCGACGTGGCCGGGCACGCGCGCGTGCACAACGTGTTCTACTCGCGGCGCGAGTTCGCGCGCCCGCACCAGCAGCTCTCGCCGCACGACAACTTCGACTCCGAGGTGATACTCGCATTACCCATTGCCTCATTCACACAACATCAGACAAAAGACGTCTACTGCTAGACGAAGGACTCTCCCTTAATAGGAGGGGTTGCTTCATCCGACCAAAAGACCTCCTTCGAAGCATATCACGCTTCACGGCCAGCCCATCCCATGGGCTACCGAGACCAAGTATTTCGGTGTGACCCTTGATCGTCGACTCACGTTCTCAAAGCATATTCAGATAGTTCGCAACCGAGCAGACTTCTTCTTAGGCCTGCTCACTCCCCTACTCAACGAACGTAGTAAATTGACCCTTAGAAATAAGGTCACAATCTACAAAACTTGTATTCGCCCCGTCATGACGTACGCCTCCGTGGCGTTTGCTCACGCCTCTAACTTAGATCTAGAGAAACTCCAAGTCATACAAAATGGATTCATCCGCAGAGCAGTCGGCGCTAGCTGGTTCATGCGAAACTCCGACCTGCACTGCGATCTCGAACTCCCCTCCATCCGTCAGTACATTAAGTTCGCTACGCGCCGCTATTTCGATGCGGCCCCCCACCATCCCAATCCACTCATAGTCCAAGCCTCGAACTATACGACAGACACGACAGACCCACCCCCCTTCCGTAGACGCCCCAGACACGTCTTGGGCGACCCGGACGACCCCATCGCTGGGCTCGCCCGATCCGACCACTCCTAGCAACAGGAAGTATTCCGTTTTTGGTATAGGCGCCGGTTACCAGAGGCACACAAACACGCACCGACCTCGCCGGCGAGGTCGAGGACTCCCCAGATCTGTCAGAAGATCGGTTAGATTCACTCCAAATAGTCAACCAGATCAAACTACTAGGGCCCCTGGGCATACCCCTTCTGGTGTGCCAGGCCAAGTCTGACCCCACTCCCGGCGACGGCCAAGCCGAGGTTCGTACCGTCTGAGGTGCCCTTGAGCTAGTCGCCTTAACCTAAACTAGGCCGAGCGCCATTTGCGCTTGCCTAAAATCCGGTGACGCTATAGAGGCCATCTGAGGCCAACAGCATCAGCCATTCATTAAAAAAAAAGGTGGGGTTGCCTTAATCCCCACGCTTGGCATGCGGCTTTTGGATCGCGGAATGCTCACTACCGTTAACCGAGAGGACGCTGCTTGCCGCCCTCTGGTGGTTCTGGATTCAGTTTTATAACATACCAAGATCCATGCCAAGTACCATACCCTCAATATATACATTTTAAACATAGACAATTAAGACAACTTACTGAACGCCGACATAATATAACACAATTTAAAACAAGAACTTCCATTGTTAACAAAAAGTTAGAAAAAACTTAATTCCATATTATTTACCTACCAGAACATAACTTACGGAGACAAAGAGACAAAACTAACTTAACACACGCTTGATTAAATATTGTCCCAGATTGTATGCTCCAATTCCCTGAACACGTCGTCTTTACACTCTGATGCACTTCATTATCATGACCACGATTTAATACAGACAGCCAGTGCCGTTTCTAACAGATTTCATCGCTGCATTTTTTTCCAAACCTTAGCAGCTTAGCAGACTAGCGCCTTACGATTACACCCGCTATCCTATAGAGAACTTATTGTACCGGCAGACTTAGCACTCGACATTCTTATTGAAGGACGTGAGTTTGACACTGAACAATCTCTGGAAAACGGATCGCGTGAGAAGTTCGTGAACTCGCATTAATCAGCTTCTGTAACATATAATTATTTTATCTATCCGCGTGTCACTTTGAACTCTAGTACCTTGTGCTATATTGCGTCCCATTGTACAATTAGGTACTAACTACAATTCACAGAACTGATAACAAAGATACGACTCTGATAGCCTCAGGTTAATGAAGTCATCTAAACATAGACTTTGTCGTGAATATCGTGACAGTAGATTTCTAATCTGTTTCCTGGTGCAGACAGCCAGAATTTCGTACTGTTACAAGATTCTAAGCAGCGAATCTTTGGCGCAGGCCACTCAGAAATGGCGTCGGGCGCGGACATAGCACGGGCGCTTGCCATTCCATTCAAATTTCATACTAAACTTATTGAAATAAGGCACACACCGAATGACATACATCGGGCAAGTCCGCGCCCGTTGAACGTCATTCGGTGTCCTAAATTGTGCCTTATTTATATGTGTTTAGTATGAAATTTGAATGGAACCCGTGCCATGTCAACGCCAAATGCCATTTCTGTTTGGCCTGCGACTTACGTATACCAATACCATGCGAGGCCGCATAATATCTACACTTCTACACGAATATTATTAAGTTTAAGATTTATTTTAATATAATTTTTATTTTTTAGGTAAACTATTGATCTGATATACGTAAACCTTGCACTAATAAAAAGTTACTCTATACGTGAGTGCCATGGCTATAATATTATCGTAACCATACTATATTATTATAAATGCGAAATTTTGTCGGTGTGTGTTTGTGTATGTTGGTTACTCCTTCACGCTGAAACGGGTGAACGGATTTGGAAGAAATTTGGTATAGAAGTAGCTTATTCCTGTAATGAAACAGAAATTTATACCAAGAATCGCGGGTAAAAAAATAACATTACCTATCAGGGCCACAGCAACGCGTGACCGGGGACTCCTAGTGGTATACCTACATTATTACTTTTTTATCTAACAACTAACACATAATGGTCAAAGCAGTTATGCTTGGTTGGATTTACGAGTGGTCTCATACCGAAATATCAGTTGATTTTAATTAAAATGCGCCTTGCGATAAAGTTTTGTCGTGTCTTTATGTCTTGAGATTCGCAAGACACTTGCGAAACCGAGACAGACTTATACAAAGTCGTAGCCTTGTCCTGTTTTTTCTTGTCAGTAAGAATAGAGAAGATTTTGTCACGGTCCGCATGCTAGGCCTGATGATATGATCTAGACCAAAGGAACGTACTATGACACGTTAAATCTATCTCTTTAGGTTCAGTCGCCGACGCTGCGCGACCACAAACTTTATTACTGAGCGATAAAATTCACCGACCTAACAGTCATGTTTTTTGAAGTTAATTAATTTAATGAATATTTTTGTTTGAAGTGATTCCACACTTTCTTTTCATTTTTCTTCCTGTTTAAGCTTTAAAAATAATTATTTTTATTTAGTGTTCAGACTCAAAAAATATTTTTCATCGAGCGCATGCTACCTCCAGCAGTCTTGCCGGCGCCGGCACTGGAGGCACTTCTCTATAGTAATGGCCGTTATCTGGTTACATAATAACGTGCAGTGTGTCCTGTCCATCATATCGTCTCAGATAATAAGTTCAAGACCTCTATTACCATTAAAAAGGACACGGCCTTCTTCTACATTACTTAGATACTAATTAAGTAAGTCATTTGATTTTCCCTTTACGCGTTTGCGGTTTTCCCTGTGTGTTTCTACCACAAGCTGAGACTGGATAATGGACATGGCTAGAAACTTATTATTGATACTATCATCACATCACACATCAACAGCCGGAAGACGTCCACTGCTGGATGAAGGCCTCTCCCTTAAAGGGAGGTATTGCCATAATCCCCACGCTTGGTAGGCGGCTTGGTGATCGCAGAATGGTTACCACCGTTAACTGAGAGGACGCTGCTGGCCGTCCTCCGGTGGTTCTGGATGCAGTTTTAGGACATACCCAGGTCCATTGATACTATATTCTACGAAAATTATTCATATACTAGCCAGATTTAGTTTATAAAGGGATAATCAACGTCACGCCTTACGTGTCGCCTGGTTTTAATGATACTTGCGAAGGGCGAATGGGCCATATTCACCACGCTGCGCTGGCCCAGTTGTAGGTTGGTGAATTCACATACGCCGTTGATTGTATTCTCCGGACGTATGCAGATTTTTTCCACGATGTTTTCCTTCTTTGGTACGGGCCTGGGTTAGAACCCGCGACTTCTCGATTACAAGTCGAGCGGTCTCCCGGTTAGGCTACCACGAGAAAGAGGGAGCGATCATTATTATTATTTTTCTTAGTTATTGGCATCGCACGTTGTGCTAGTGTCAAGTTTATGAATTTTCAAGTTTATTTTATTACAATAAAGTCAAATATATCATTAAAACACAGTCAGTCACACGAAACCAGTCATAGTCGAGTCCAAGTCATGCCCTAGTAAAGTTGTGGTGACTTTACTATGAGCTTCTACGGAGTTTTGAAAACAACACGAAAATACATGTTTCACCACATTATATCACTTGCCCACACTCGTGCATGTAATTCAACACTCAATGAATAAAACACCACCATTTTTAAACATTAATTCGCGAAAAAACACAAGTTTAAGAAAATAATAGAATGCAACGACATGATTTTTCCGTGTCCCGCCTGAACTCCAGCGATCAATTTAAATTGTTCCTTAGTACTAGGGTTCCGTTGGACACTCGTCCAAACCAGAAATCCTAAAAGTAAGGCTATGTTGCTTCAGGTAAAACTGCTGGACTCTTACTTCGGAGACGGACGCGCGTACATCATGGGCCCGGACCAGGACTGCTGGTACCTCTACACCTTGCTACCACTCGAAGGTAAGCACTCACTTAAAAAAAAACAACCGACTTCAAATTATTACATGGGACTACCTCGAGAGTATAACCCTTTCAAACAAAACGGTTAGTTTAAAATATACAAGCTGTTGTTTTGCATTCCCGCCAAATGTACAGAGTTAGATATACTCATCATTATCAACAACTTTTACGACGGGGCTAACGCTGAAATCGCGAACAAAAGTCAGCTGTTCCATACAAAAATGTTCATTGACCTTGGACAAAATTGAAGCGGTTTTTTTGTAGATGACATGGTTGGCCCAATAGTAAAAGTTGTTAATAATTTTGAGTACATACTATGGTATGTACTCAATTGTTGAAACTCAATATTGTTGAACCTTTTTGTTACAGATTGTATATTGATTAGATAGATATAGTTTTTTTTATTCATAGGTAGATTTACAATAGTCCTAATTAAAGTATTAAGAGTTGTTCATCATCATCATCATCATCAGCAGCCCGGAGACGTCCACACTGTACGACCACCTGCCATTTGCATCCACGGGTTGCCCGCGACTTTTACAATGTCGTCGGTCCACCTAGTGGGAGGCCTTCCTACGCTGCGTCTTCCGGTTCGCGGTCGCCACTCAAGAACCTTTCTTCCCCATCGGTTGTCAGTTCTTCGAGCGATGTGGCCTGCCCACAGCCACTTCAACTTGCAAACCTTGCTAGCTATGTCGGTAACTTTGGTAGAGTTGTTCATCACACCATATTTCGTCAATGTTACACACTAGTACAGTTATTATTATATACTATCTTAGATAAATTGAATAGGTATTATTATACTGTAAAAGGGCATCATTATCAGATAAAATAAAAGTTATATAAAAGAATGTGATTAGGTATACTTATTTTCAAGATATTCTTTCATATTATAAATTGTCTTGTCCAGTAAAAGTTATTAGTTATTATGTAGTGTGTATATTGTATTCGTCAGGCACAGTGGACGCGCTGGAGAAGGAGCAGCGCGAGGCGGGCGTGGGGGGAGGCGCGGGGGAGCCCGACCAGACCCTCGAGATCCTCATGTCGGAGCTCGACCCCGCCGTCATGGACATCTTCACCCGCGCCTGCTCGCGGGACGCCGCGCAGGCCACAAGGGTAAACACATACATAACCAGCCGTCTAATAGTTCATTGCTTAACAATACATAACCTACCCTTTGATAAATAATATGTCTAGATAGAGTCTCGTACTGTTTATGAACGAAAAATGTCAGGCCAACATTATTATACTAGTGTGCGTGGCAGCCATGTCTTACACTCGCGTTGCACCATTGTCGTTGTTATAGTGTGCGTGCATAAGAGGCTAACGGTTAACCGCTATTTTTTTCGACGCGTTTAGGATCCACCAGTCTATCTAGACATATAATTTATCAGAGAGCCTACCCTTTAATATTTTGACCGTCAAGGCCTATATTAAATAATTGCATCGCCGTTCCCTGTGCTTTAAGTTTAAGTGGTTTAAGTTTAAGTATTCACAGTTTTCAGAGACTGTTATAAGTACGCACTCTTATAACACACAAAAAAATAGGTCAAAGAAGCACTCAGAAGAGTCTGACTCTGACTCAGAAGAGTCAGAAGAAGAAGACAATTAAGTTAGCTTTATGACGACGTCTCTCATTTGATCAGGCCCCCAAACTGATTGATATTTATTTTAAAGGTTGTTTTAATTAAAATAAATGTTCTCTTAGCAAATAAGTTATAATGTTATCTTTGTCAGATCGTATTAAAACTTTAAATACCCACTTTTTAGCGTAATAAAAGCCTAAAGTTTAATGACGATAGCTTACATACCGTCATTATATTTAATTATTTTTTAACATTGTGATATTGTTTTTAATAATTGCGCGGGACTTAAATGACTTTTCTTAGCCTATGTAGTGTTTTTAAATAAAGGCTAAGTGCCTAAGTGTCGTAACTGTTTTTTTTTATTTATGTGATAATAAGTATAACTTTAAATACCTTTTTTTTGTAGGTATAAGAACTTAGTTGTACTCGTACATACTACATAGTAGCTAATGAAGGCACTGAATCTCACGACACAAGACTAGCTTTTTTTTAATAATATTTATACATACCTTCATAAGCCTTGTAAAAGTTTTAATATACATTTTTTTTTTAAACAATTAAAAACCGTCTCTCTCTCTATACACGTATTTCAAATTAAAATCATACCAAATCAACCACTAACAATAAACGAGAAAGCATGTGTTAATGATGTAATTTTTTTCTCTTTCGCAGGAGTCTGGTATCGATAAAATCATCCCGGGAATGGTCATAGACGATTTCCTGTTCGACCCGTGCGGTTACTCTATGAACGGGGTCGCTAAAGATGTAAGTAGGCTTTACTACCTTTTAGTTGTTTTTTTTTATACAATCAAGTGACGAGACGAGCCAGACGTTCGCATGGTTGTAAACGTCACGCCTGCCACTAACAGTAGCAGTGCCAGAATTGAAAACTTGCGAACACAATACTGCGCCGCACTGTACTGCGCTCGTCACCCTGAGATATTAGATGTTAAATCTCTTCATACCCAGTAATTTATCTGGTAATATTGTTGGACGTTTGAATAACTGGCAAAGGTGTAGTACTTCCCCAGGCGGACTCTGCGGTAGAGTCCTACCACTACCTGATGTGCCTATATGTTGTTAATGTTAATTTAATTTTTTCTAAGACGTCCATCCTCACCCTGACATCAGACGAGTTTATGGCCAGTACTATTTGTAATAAAGAACATATCCAACACATATCCATATGTGTGTTTTTTTCTACAAATAAAATATTGTCTATTGTCAACAATAATACGCTTTTAAAAAAAATACAACCGACATTAACTTGGGATACCTGGACGACATCTTCATATTTTCTAGTAAATTTGATTTAAAAACCAAACTACTGAACCGATTTCGGTTAAAATTATATGGGACCACCTCTGAAGTATTACGTACCAAACAAAAAAAAAATTATTAAAATCAGTTCATAATTGGCGGAGTAATCGCGTAACACACATACAAAAAAACCGAGTTCAAAAAAGGAGGTTCTCAATTCGACAGGATGTTTTTTTTGTATGTATGTATGTTACGCGGTTATTCTGCCAATTATGAACTGATTTTGATGGTCTTTTATTTTATTGGTAGGTGATACTTCAGAGGTGGTCCGATATACATGTTATCGAAATAGGGTTTAGTAGTTAGTTTTTTAAATCAAAATTACTGGACAATATGAAGGTGTCATCCAGGTAGTTGAAATAGAAGTAGGTGGTTTTTTTAAAAATAAAAAGCGTTTTCTTTGTTGTTATGAGTTTTTGTCCTATAGAGACGCTTTTCTTGCATAATAGGCTAGATGACTGGTTTTTTTTATTCTCCTATTAAAATGTGGCCCATAAATATAGCTGATTAATGAAAAGAAAATGAAAATCTGATCTAAAATAAGCAACTTATAAGCATTTTAATATCATGCTAGACAGAGAGAAGAAACCGCAAATCGTGACGTCACTTCTCAGTACGCCATATAAATTATATTCTGACAAGTAAGGCGTGATGTAATTTTTTGTTTTGTGGGAAAGGGACAGAGTTGTCTCTAACAAAAACTTTAAACGCTCATATATCAGAACATTATTAACCGATTTAAATTATTTTTTCTATAAACACACTATATTTACTTAAATTCTTCATCAAAGCTATTGGTTTCAACGATATACACATCAGTCATCTACCCTATTGAGTTAAAAATAGCTTTATGTAAAAATTCTAGATACTGAGCCTCTGTGCATCTCTAGAATATAATCTGTCCTTACTGACTATAGTTACCTACATTTATCATACTTGTAAAATGCAACTTTTGAATTTGTCCGTTTTGTATTTTCGTTCGCTTCTAAAGCAAACCAGGGATGGTAAACGTTTTTATTTATTTTTACGCTGCTGAAGGGAGATAAGGATATACCATCTGTAAGTTTGTTTTTAATAAAGATACGTCATATGCTTGTACATGTACATCTTTACTGAGTGTGTCTCAAAGGTAAGACATATACCAAGTATATCGATAAAAACACAAACAAATATCAATAGATTCAGATTCATCTGTTCCTCAGTAAAAGAGTAAATTACAATTTATTTCTTTACTACTCCCATAAGTTCAGTAGTTAGCAGTTAATTGGTTACCATTCGGTTCCAATTTTCCTGTACTCTTTTTTTTTTAAACTGGTAGTATATGGAAAAAAAACGATTTATCTTTGTTGCCTGCATGAAAAGGCCACAATTTAAACAAAATGATACGTAAGCACAAATGTATTGTAAGAAATACAATAAGGGCTTTGTAACCCCCCAATAACCCCTCGAGTTTAGATAGTATTTTTCTCCTTCGTTAAGCTCAAGATAGCAGAGAATCAGATCTATGATCAACGAAGCCCTACTATATAGACATGTACTTGGCAAAATCAGTAAGGGCGCCATTTTTGCAAATCATTCTCAATAAGGTGCTCATTACTTAGTCTTATGATAAGTCCGTTGTTGGACATAGGCCTGCCCTCGAAGGGCGTTTGGCCCATATCCACCACGCTGGCGCTGTTGCGGGTTGGTGGATTCACATGCCACGCCACTAAACGCCATACACGCCATTTAATGTCTTCTCCGGACGTATTCAGGTGTCCTCACTAAGAATCTCATCGTGAGAAGATGATTGAATGGAATCAACCAATTAATCAATCAATCGCCCATCCATTCGTTTTCGTATGGAACTTTTTTCTATCCTGGAAATACTGTTATATTTCTACTGATATTGCCAATCCGTAGCACGCGCCGACGACACAATTGGTCTTTCCCCGCGCGGGAACGTAATTAAGCTAGAATTTGGATACGTCTATTTAGTTTTTGCGGGGGAAAAGAGTGGATAGACTTTTATCACGGCTCCCGTGCTAGGCGGGCAGGAGAGAAAAAAGTTCGAAGATATTTTTGACAAGATTTAGAAGGTGTTGTTGAGGTATGTGTTGGTGTGCGCAGGGGTGCTACATGACGATCCACATCACGCCGGAGCGCGCGTGCTCGTACGTGTCGTTCGAGTCCAACGTGCCGGTCGCGTGCTACGACGACGTCATCGCGCGCGTGCTGCAGGCCTTCCGACCCAACAAGTTCGTGCTCACCGTGTTCGCCACGCCGGTACGTACCTCCACACTACTACCGCTACAAATGTACCTACTCGTCACGTCACTATCACTGCCTCGGGCTGTGCAAAGTTTTTGTGTGAAAAAATATTAGCAATATGTCGTGTAAAAGCGTGTGTTTCGGCAGGACGCGCCAGCGGCGCGCGCGCCGAGTGCGTTGAAGCAGTTCTCGTCACTGGGGCAGTACAGCGCGCAGGAGGAGCAGCACTGCCGGTTCTCTGGCTATGAGCTGCACTACGCACTCTACTGCAAGTTCCCGAGCTGAGGCGCCGCGCGCCCGCCCCGCGCGCCCCCGCGCCGCCTGCCCCGCGCGCGCCTCACGCGACACTACAGGTACCGTCCCTGCTGAGGCGCCGCGCGCCCGCCCCGCGCGCCCCCGCGCCGCCTGCCCCGCGCGCGCCTCACGCGACACTACAGGTACCGTCCCTGCTGAGGCGCCGCGCGCCCGCCCCGCGCGCCCCCGCGCCGCCTGCCCCGCGCGCGCCTCACGCGACACTACAGGTACCGTCCCTGCTGAGGCGCCGCGCGCCCGCCCCGCGCGCCCCCGCGCCGCCTGCCCCGCGCGCGCCTCACGCGACACTACAGGTACCGTCCCTGCTGAGGCGCCGCGCGCCCCCGCGCCGCCTGCCCCGCGCGCGCCTCACGCGACACTACAGGTACCGTCCCTGCTGAGGCGCCGTGCGCCCGCCCCGCGCGCCCCCGCGCCGCCTGCCCCGCGCGCGCCTCACGCGACACTACAGGTACCGTACCTGCTGAGGCGCCGCGCGCCCGCCCCGCGCGCCCCCGCGCCGCCTGCCCCGCGCGCCCCCGCGCCGCCTGCCCCGCGCGCGCCTCACGCGACACTACAGGTACCGTCCCTGCTGAGGCGCCGCGCGCCCGCCCCGCGCGCCCCCGCGCCGCCTGCCCCGCGCGCGCCTCACGCGACACTACAGGTACCGTCCCTGCTGAGGCGCCGCGCGCCCCCGCGCCGCCTGCCCCGCGCGCGCCTCACGCGACACTACAGGTACCGTCCCTGCTGAGGCGCCGCGCGCCCGCCCCGCGCGCCCCCGCGCCGCCTGCCCCGCGCGCGCCTCACGCGACACTACAGGTACCGTCCCTGCTGAGGCGCCGCGCGCCCGCCCCGCGCGCCCCCGCGCCGCCTGCCCCGCGCGCGCCTCACGCGACACTACAGGTACCGTCCCTGCTGAGGCGCCGCGCGCCCGCCCCGCGCGCCCCCGCGCCGCCTGCCCCGCGCGCGCCTCACGCGACACTACAGGTACCGTCCCTGCTGAGGCGCCGCGCGCCCGCCCCGCGCGCCCCCGCGCCGCCTGCCCCGCGCGCGCCTCACGCGACACTACAGGTACCGTCCCTGCTGAGGCGCCGCGCGCCCCCGCGCCGCCTGCCCCGCCCGCGCCTCACGCGACACTACAGGTACCGTCCCTGCTGAGGCGCCGCGCGCCCGCCCCGCGCGCCCCCGCGCCGCCTGCCCCGCGCGCGCCTCACGCGACACTACAGGTACCGTCCCTGCTGAGGCGCCGCGCGCCCGCCCCGCGCGCCCCCGCGCCGCCTGCCCCGCGCGCGCCTCACGCGACACTACAGGTACCGTCCCTGCTGAGGCGCTGTACCTTAGACCGCCACACTGTACGACAACCTGCCATTTGCATCCACCGGTTGCCCGCTACTTTTACAATGTCGTCCGTCCTCCTAGTGGGAGATGCTAATGTAATGTATAAAAAAACTGAAATGTATAATTGTATTGTTGCAGAGTAATCGGTGACATCCTGTCCCAGGCGCAGGCGCAGGCGCGGGCGGCCCCCGGGCGGGGCGCCGCGTGGTGGTGGGAGCTGGCGCCGCTGCTGGCGCGGCTGCCGTCGCTGCTGCGTGCCGCGTGCGGCTGCGTGCCGCGCGCGCGCCGCACTGCGCACGCGCCGCACAGCACGCGCCTGCTCGTCTGATCTGCGACACCAGCCTCCGAACTACGATGCGCCTTCTGTATTCAACCAACGGATCGAACCGGATTTTCGCCCGACGACAGCATTCTAGTATTTTTATGACAAATGACATCGACGTATTTGAGGATAGGAGACCAACAAAAGAATGCTATTTCCAAAATCTAAATAACACGAAAACTTTCCTAATGATCCGTTGTTAGAATATAGGAACCAGATAACAGTCGGGACAACGTGTCCCTTCAATCTGAGAAAGTGTTAATCAATTTCCACAATAGTTCTGGAAAAAAATTAGATCAAATACTGTGCAAGTAAAGAGCGGGCATAAATGTTGACGCCAAGCCGATCTAGATAATGTCACTATAGTGATGTAATATCTCGCGTCTTTGTGACGGCATTTAACATAGAGTTAGCACGTAAATTAGCGCGTAATTTTCAATTCATTTCTTGTATGTCGCCGTGAAACGAAGCTATAATTCTACACGTTAGATACATATTCAACTGTAATTTAAAGGAACTGTTGTAAAGTAGAACCAGCAGATGAAATGTTCTCGCCGCTGAGCGATGAACATCGGCCCTATAGGGCCCAGAATGCGTCTGCGGTAGAAGATGGCATCACCCTGGAAGGGCTACCGCGGATCAGACCAACGGCCTGATTCAGTTCAAACCGGACTCAGATGGTATCGGTTGAAATGTGATCTTTTGTATAGCAGAGTTTTCAATGCCGATTCATCGCGATAACGCGAAACATTGTGCTATCGCTATCTATAAGTAGCGAAGGCCATACTAACTCGCGCAGACCACACTAACTCGCGAAGGCCATACTAACTCGCGACGGCCATACTAACTCGCGATGGCCATATTAACTCGCGAAGGCCATACTAACTCGCGAAGGCCATACTAACTCGCGACGGCCATACTAACTCGCGAAGGCCATACTAACTCGCGAAGGTCATACTAACTCGCGCAGACCACACTAACTCGCGAAGGCCATACTAACTCGCGACGGCCATACTAACTCGCGAAGGCCATACTAACTCGCGAAGGCCATACTAACTCGCGACGGCCATACTAACTCGCGATGGCCATATTAACTCGCGAAGGCCATACTAACTCGCGAAGGCCATACTAACTCGCGATGGCCATACTAACTCGCGACGGCCATACTAACTCGCGAAGACCATACTAACTCGCGTCGCGATGGCATTCATGCGAAATTCTATCAATATACCGTAATATCGCGAATTAATACACGAATGCATTCAAAATTGACATTGAAAACACTGCTGCACGTAATACGATATATGGTTCACATTCCAACGTTACTATCCACGAGAATCGAGCTACAATCGGCACCCGTAGCTACTATTCCCGTCTCGTGATGTAGTTTCGACAGCGGCCGCAGCAACCAAAGGTTTATCTTGTTGTTGACGGCCGCTGTCAAACTCTTCGTTCCCAGCCGGCCACATACACAAAACTCTCTTTACACCTTTAACGGGTTTACGTAACTTCCGCGAATAAAGCGATATGGAATGAGGTTGAAATAAATTAGCTTTCTTTCTGTCTTAGGTCAAATTCGGCTCGTGTTCAACGTGAATCAATTCCGCGTGCTGTTTTATTTATTTATTTTATTTTATATTATTTGACAACTAACAGCCATTACGGGGAAATAATAAACATTATAATGAGCACATATAGGCCAATAAAGGTAATCACTAATAGACAGACGTTTTGATAATATAAGGACTAAACACGCCTACGTGATACGACACAATAGTTAGATTAACTCTTTATTGATCACACCATTAGCTTCTTGAACACACTAATAATAATAAACAAATTTGACAGAACAATGGTAACGAAAGAAATCCTTAAAACTTAAATTGGTAATAAATTAAAAAAAACCATTTTATGTCTTTTTACGGGATATTTACCGTGATTATTATGATAATCATGACCTGTAATGGAAAATAGTGATAGTTCAAAACGCTTTGTTTTATGTGCTTTGCTTTAAAACAGTGCTTCAAATAAGTGTGTAAGTGCTTTATCGCATCTTTTTCAAAGTATCATAACAAGATACATGCCTAGTTTGGGGCCCACCGGGACATCACCAGTGTCTGTTAAAACATTTGTAATTATGTACTTACCTTACGCAATACTGAACTTACGCTTTTTAATTGAACCAGAAATAAATATTAATTATTATTATAAGACAACTCGTTAGATCATGTCATATCGCGTAGGTGGGTTTCACGCCTTATAAATAATCTGTCGGCTTATTCGCGGTTCATTCCGTTGGGAGAGTTACTGTGTGTGGGGGCCTGTCGCGCGAGTGGATGAATATGGACCGGCACCCGTAGCACCTAATCATTCCTGTCACGCGCTGTAGAAACGCTTTGTGTGCAATTAAAATTTAAGACAATTTCCTATTAGTACCTACCCTCGTCTGCAAGTGCGAAATGACTCTATATCCTTATCTCGCACTTGTAGACCCTTTATGTACAAACTAACCTAACGTGTTGTAAATACGGAATAGACCAGGGTGCCGTTATATGTGATGAAACAATTCCATTCCATTGAGCGTGATCCTAAGTGATATTATAATAGAGACCTTAGGTATTAGACGTGTCGTTTATTGTGATTCTTCTGTCTTCGCGGTTTGACGAGCGAGATATCTGTAGTGTCAGGCCGTGCGAGTAGAGACGCGACCGCACCTGTGACATGCGGGGAAACATGGAAGCAATTGACATTTAAATCAGGACGGGCGTGATGTTAGATCCGTGTTGCAGGTGGGGCCGCGCCCTTAGATTACGTGATGATGTTAGATCCGTGTTGCAGGTGGGGCCGCGCCCTTAGATTACGTGATGATGTTAGATCCGTGTTGCAGGTGGGGCCGCGCCCTTAGATTACGTGATGATGTTAGATCCCGTGTTGCAGGTGGGGCCGCGCCCTTATATTACGTGATGATGTTATACTCGAATTCATAATTAAATGGACTAAACTGACATTTCGAGTGTTGCTACTTTTTGGCAAAATTTAAATAGTGCTGGGATAAAAATATTAAGCTTATTAACGTATGTTAAGAAACTAAATTTTTTATTAACTTATGAAGTCATTTTAAAAAACTTATTAATTTGATACCAGCGAACTATTTCGATATATTGATATTAGTCTTTGTAAAAGGTGTAGTTCCTCACATAGGTATGATTTCAATCTTTTCAATTGAATGAATGAATTAATTAATTTTCATAACTTATAAATAAAGCTACATTTCCCTGTAGCAATTTACAGAACAACTTTTTAACATAATATGTTTTCTTTTTTCTACCTGCACTTACACTGGCAGCACTTTAAATGTTTAACGGCACTTAATAAATATTCGATAATTCTTTTGAACAATAAGAACTTAATAATATCCATCACTACGGATTTTTTGCAGGCAACATTATTTTGAAAAGTGACATTTCAAGCTGTCAGTTTAGTCCGTTTGATTATGAATCCGAGTCAAGATCCCGTTTTGCAGGTGGGGCCGCGCCCTTAGATTACGTGATGATGTTAGATCCCGTGTTGCAGGTGGGGCCGCGCCCTTAGATTACGTGATGATGTTAGATCCCGTGTTGCAGGTGGGGCCGCGCCCTTAGATTACGTGATGATGTTAGATCCCGTGTTGCAGGTGGGGCCGCGCCCTTAGATTACGTGATGATGTTAGATCCCGTGTTGCAGGTGGGGCCGCGCCCTTAGATTACGTGATGATGTTAGATCCCGTGTTGCAGTTGGGGCCGCGCCCTTAGATTACGTGATTAGTGCATGCGATAGCGTCTAGTCGGTGGGCGAGGGCCCGGAGCGGGCGACTTGATGTCGGATTTATAAAATCAAATAAAGATTTTGTCTCTATTATGAGTTTTTTATTTTATTATACAATATAGAACACAATGGTTCAACAATACTGAAGGGTACAGACCGATTCATGGCGGCTGTGAAGTTAGGCGCGAGCCGCTGCGCAGTAGCAAAAATGAGACGTGCGGTGTGCGTACAATCGCAGTCTCGCTTGCAGCGCACTTCACAGCCGACATTTAATTTGAATCAGTCCGTATGTATGTAAATGATATCTATATGTATCATTTTGTCCAAGGTCAATAAACTTTTCGTATGGAACAGCTGATAATTTTTTTCGTGAAAAGAAACGTGTTCTTTGTGATGATTACATAAGTACATACCGTTCAGTATTGTTGAACCTTTTTGTTACACATTGTATACACGCCCTACCTATGTCATTAATTAAAATTCCCTTTCACATTCAGACTTTGAAGTTTAGCTCAAATAACGACACTACATTTTCTAGGTCAAAAGCAAAATCTAGATTATCCATCTTGTTGGTAATGTACCATTGTTGTAGATTTAAAAACCGTACCACTGGCTTTCGGTGACGGAAAACGTGAAAAAAAAACCGCATACGTGATTGATTGATTGATTAACTCTTTATTGTTCACACCAAGAATTACACAGAAATAATTTAATAAACTTAAATATTTGAACAAGTGGCGGCCTTATTGCTAAAAGCAATCTCTTCCAGGCAACCCGTGCAATGTAATTTGTGGGAAACGTTTCCTTGTGTATACGAATGCTCCTAAGATGCTGGGATGTGGTTCCAATCGGATTTCGGAATCCGTTTGTTTGAAGTCAACTACAGCAGTCAATTACAGCTTGAGCTTATGAAGGGTATGTATGTACTCATCATTGTGAACAACTTTTACTATGGGAACAACACTGAAATAGCGAAAACAAAATCAGCTTTTCCATACAAAAAGTTCATTGACCTTGGACAAATGTATGGAACAGTAATTTTTTTTTTCGCTATTTCAGGTTTGGCTCCAAAGTAAAAGATGTTCATAATGATGAGTACATAGACATACCCTTCAGTATTGTTGAACCTTTTTGTTACACGTATACCTGTGCGTACGTATCCCATCTGTGCCTATAAAAATACTTTGAGCAAGTTACGAAGAATAAAACCAAATTTTTGTACAAAATAATAACCTTTATTCCCGCAGTTTCACTGCAAGCCTTCACCTAATACACAAATATGATATACTTAAAATTCAGTCTTACCATAATAATATAATTCATAACAAACGATTCTAATTATAAATTGTTTGGAGTTGCCACTTGACATGAGTAGCGCTCCTTACTCAAGTTAAGTGATAAACAGTATCGCAAACAGTAATGATTTTTGGTGACGATACACGAAATTTACATATAATTTATATTTTTGTGACATTACTTAAAATCGAAAATCGGTAATAGAGCCACTTACAAATTAATAAATATTGAGCGAAAACTTAAAAAAATCTTACAGAAATAGTGGAAAAAATAATATTACATTTATTGGAAAGTTATCTTAAATAAAAAAGATCCAAAATGTAGACGGAAAAATCAAATGCTATTATTTTAATGCTAATTGCAAACATATTATAAAAATGTTATAAGCTTAAAAAACAGTAAGAGAAACTTCTCCGAAAAGGAACAAACCAAAAACGAAAAGTAAACGGATTTGAGGAAAACTTCGTTTGAGTTTCTAACTGTTTTTTAAACTTAAAAAACATAGAAATACCCAGTGTGGCAAACACTTCATATAAAATATTCAATAACATTAATACACCTTACCTAGAAGTAACTGCAACGTGACACTTACTTTACGCAGCTGTAACGGTGGACAAGTATGGAACAAAAGCAGACATCCTTTTGTGTTGAAAGATAGAGAGAGACAAACTTCAACGCTAAACAGCTCTCTCAGCCACATTACTCATGTTAAAAATAAAGAGTTATTTCATTATTTTCTCTCATTCGCACATTATCTTACAAAATCACTGATTTAAATTTCTATAAAGTAACAAAACCATGTGTTTTGTCTATCATAACGTAATAAATATAGAAAATTTAGGTTTCAAACTTTGACGGTAATGTCAATGTATGGCAACAAGCAAAAATTTTAGACTTTACCATTTTATTTCGTCAAATTAATTTATATTTAAAAGATTTTTTTCATTTGTTTGATAGACTACAAAACAGGGTTTTGCTACATTTGGAAACTTTAATGTTTTTTTTTTTGGTAATTTGCGAGTGTGAGATTTGCTGTAGGCAGGAGCCCCCTTTATTTAATTAAAAAAACATTTTAAACTTTGAAACCAATCTTTTTTTTTGAGACTTGTTTTGTTTTTTTATTTCAAATAAAGATTTACTTTTGAAAGGCCTAGAAACTTTTTCTAGAGGCCTTATGATGATAACCTAATCCAACCATAACCTGTTCCGGATCCGTGCTCTATACCCACTATCTAGGAAAGGTTTCCACTCGGAAACTACAGTATCTGTCTCCTAAGTCCTAATCCAGAAGACGGAGATGAGAGTAATTTCCAAATCGAAACCATTCGGATTGAGTTCAGAATAATACAAGAGCTGGGTTTTTTTTAAACTAAAATTATAACAATATATTTGACTATTGGTCCCACAAAAATGGACACAGCCTCAGAAGCACAAAAGACGCAAGCGCAAGGCGTAAACCTCACTAGGATACCACTCGCGCTACCAACAAAATGTATACAGCACCTGCAGGCCTAGTCGTTTTTTTTTAGCATTCACCTCGCGGTAATGTTTTGTAATCTCTTCATGTCATGTGAAAACGAGATAGACATATACAAAGTCGTAGCCTGTTTTTTCATTAAGAATATAAACTTTGTCACGTTCCGCATGCTAGGCTGGAGAGCCGCCGAATCATCCGCTGACGTATCGCTTGGTAGCTCACGACACCACGGTGGCGCCGCCGAGGTATCCTAGTGAGATAGGGCCTCGAAGCTTTGCGTTTTTATCAGAACGTTAAAGAAATAGAATAAAAAATAAAATTGTTTTTCTTAAGGCTCAGAATGCTGCGCGCCGCTACATAGCTTACACATTTCACAATTTTTGAAGATATAAAATCACTGAATATGAAAAATCAGAGTCAGTAAAATTCCTGAGATAACATTACAAAGGTTCAGCAAAAAATCATTTTGAACTAAACTAAACATGTTTTAGTACCAAAAAATAGGATTATAGGTTATGCCCAGTTTTATGAATGAAAACTTGCTTGACGCGAAATTTATTTTTTGCTTAGCCATTGCAAATGTAATTCTCAGTAATTTCAGCGACTGCGCAGAGCAGTTATTTGATATCTTTACAATTTTTTTTTTTTTAAATGTTGAATAGCGCGAGTGGAGCCGTTGCAGCATTCTGAGCCTTAAATGTATCAAGTGTAGTAGGTAGTAGTTAGGGCGAGGGCGTGGGGCAGGGCGGCACGAACCCGCCGAACGTTTCCCCCAAATGTTTGGCGACGGCGAGACACAGCGCGTCCTGCCGCGGGCCCGCCACCGCCTGCAGGCCCAGCGGCGAGCCAGCCGGGTCCAGCCCCAGCGGGACCTGGAACAACATTCAGATTTTATTCATAACAAATTGGTTACATGTCAATAATTAATTACAATATAATACAAATAGATTCGAGCCGCCTGCCAAGCGTGGGGATTATGGCAACACCCCTCTATTGGGAGGCCTTCGTCCAGCAGTGGACGTCTTATGGCTGACGACGACAAATAGATTTATCATAGGCTATACAACGTTGAGCTATATCACTACATAAAGACTAATAAAAAAAACAATTTACAACATTATAGGTACCTAATATAAATAAATATAAATTTTACTATTGTCAATATCTTTTTATTGTTATTGTTAAATTAATAAACATTAATTGGATCAAAAACTTTAACTTTAAGAAACAACACAATCAATAAATTAAAAAAGGTTATCCTGAAATATACCTGGGTACTTTGGACCTGGGTATGTCCTTAAACTGCATCCAGACCCACCGGAGGACGGGCAGCAGCGTCCTCTCAGTTAACGGCGGTGAACATTCTGCGATCCCCAAGCCGCCTGCCAAACGTGGGGATTATGGCAACACCCCTCTATTGGGAGGGAGGCCTTCGTCCAGCAGTGGACGTTTCATGGCTGACGACGACGATGCCGAAATACAACTAATCAGCAAGTGAGTCTAATCTGAATTGTCGTGAAACGTGTAGAATACTTTTTCGACGAGCCAGATTTTTAGAGCTTACGCTTAAACGGTCCTCTGGAGGGCGCAACCCTCACCTCCTTCGGCAGCCGGTTATACTCCGTCGGCACAAAGCAGAAGGTACAGAAGTCAAACACACGTATGTACTTCACTTTTCACACCTACGCTCGGCGGTCGCGCTAAGGTTGTCAACTTGCGACCGGGCGCGGCGGCGGCTGCGCGGGCGCCGGCTCGCCGACCAGTTTTGTTTATAATGAGGAAAATGAGCGTATTTTTTTATCATCCATACGTAAATACAAACATACATACATAGACTGCTAAAACCACAACCCTTCCTTTTGGCCTGACCGTTACTCGGGTAAAAAAATACTATACAAGATATCGACATAATCATAATTTTTTCGCAGTTATGAATATTATAACTACGACGACAACTATAAGACGAGCAAGACGTTCGCCTGGTGGTAAGCGTCACGCCTGCCACTAGCAGTAGCAGTGCCAGAATTGTGAACTTGCGAACACAATCCTGCGCTGCACTGCACTGCGTTCGTCACCCTTAGATAATAGATTTTAAATCTCTTCATACCCAGTAATTTCTCTGGTAACATTGCCCTTCAAACCGGAACACAGTAATGCTTGCACACTACTGCTTGGCGATTGAATAACTGGCAAAGATGTAGTATTTCCCCAGGCCGACTCTGCAGTAGAGTCCTACCACTACAAACGAGTATATTTGGTCTAAGGCGTGAAACGATTTTACAACGCTTTTTAAAGTAATCTCACAACAGCTCACACACTGCGACGTCTCCCCTACGTATATGTCCTCGTTACCTGCGCCGCGGGCAGCCGGAGCACGTTCAGTATGCACCAGTAGGCGAAGTTGAAGGGCCGCAGGAACGCAGAGTAGTGGTAGGGCGCCGGCGCAGGCGCAGATGGGAACAGCAGCACGCCGTCCGACCCCAGCTTACTCTGCAACCGAGAGAAGACCACCAAAATAAGTGATTATTAAGGTGTTACAAGTATGTACAAAACGAAAAGTTTAGAAGTATTCTTAATTAAATAAATAAATATTGGGTGGACATGTTTATACACTATTTTCTACCCGCTATCTGCAACACGAGTACCGTTCTTGACGATCGTTATATTTGACATTTAAATCGGTAAAATTCGTTAAAATTCGGTATATTCTTAAACTCGTCTAATATATAATAAATCTGCTATACCGACACGTCAGTTTAGCGACATAGAACGGTACTCGCGCTCCTAGTTCGTATAGTACAAGCTTTGCTTAGTTTGGAACTAGATGGCGCTGAGTGAAATGTCGTACTATTTTGTGACAATGAATTTTGATAACTTTGGGATTATCACAGAGCTAAAATGTATAAAAATGTATATTATGTCTGTGGGACTATAAAAAAATAAAGATCTCTCTGAGGCTTCTTTACTTGCTCCCATGGTGTGTATACAATTTTACGTTCCGCTGCGGAGAGGAAGCGGTTCCTTTCGCTCCGCGTAGCGGGGCTAAAGTAGTCACTTTAGCCCCGCAGGCACGTAAAAGACAAGTATGTTGTATACGCATGTAAAAGGTGATCGTATCAGATCCTGGTGTTATGTACCAACAAATTTAAGAATGTGTTCACTGTTGGCGTATCTCAATAACTAAATAAGATAAATGCTCACCACGAGGTCATCTTTCAGCTCTTTGATGAGTCCCTCGGCCCAGTCCGCGTCCACTTTGGGCAGCACCTGGTCGTCCAGCAGCTTCATGATGGCCGCGCCGGAGTACTCAGACTGCATGATCAACTGCAAATACATGGGAAACCTTGCAAATACTGTTTGAAACTATTTGAGGACTGGATTCTTTCTATGCACACAGATTTACTTATAAGAATTTTGTTTGGATAACAAGTAGAAAAACTTAATTTAAAAAAAACAACAATAGGCTAGATGACTGGTTTTTTTTATTAACCTATTAAAATGTCGCCCATAAACATAGCTGATTAATGAAAAGAAAATGAAAATCTGATCAAAAATAAGCAACTTATAAGCATTTTAATATCATGCTAGACAGAGAGGCGAAACAGCAAACCGTGACGTCACTTCTCTGTACGCCATATAAATTCTATTCTATTCTATTTCTATTCTGAGGTGTGACGTCATTTTTTGTTTTGTGAGAAAGGGACAGAGTTGTCTCTAATGCTAGGGCTTCACCTGCGTGACGCTTTACGTCCAGTTATCGAAATAATTAACATGCAATAAATGATGCACTAGACAATGCGCTACATTATCATTTGACTTTGAATATCGGCTAACGTCTAACGACGTTAATAATGCCACTAGCCTACTGTACTGTAGTACTGTATAAAATACCGCGCTAAATAATGGCATTACACGCAGGTGAAGCCCTAAAACAAAAAAGCATAACAAAAACTTTTTCATCACACTTGCTCGTAAAGTAGATCTTATTACATAGCTATTAGGCTCATAATCCAAGCTATTACACACGCGTGCTTTTTACTTTACATTACTGCACTTGTACTATAATAGGTATAACCCGGTAAAGTCAAGTTTGTACGTGACTACAATTAGACGTACGTATACGTAGCACTCTTAATATAGCCGGGTAATACTTAGTTTTTTTGTAATACCAACAAAGAGTTCTTATGCCGCTGAAGTACATGTCAACCTGCGCGCGCATTACTGATTTGGGCGCCATTTTCCGCAAATGTTTGTTGACGTTTTCGCTGTGTGGTTGAATATTATCACAAAAAAAATGTTTTTTCCTCGCAAGTGTGACGAAAACAGTCGTATGGAACTCTTGTGCTATTAGTCATTACGCTCTCGGCTTCCTTATCGCGCTCGCCTGCGGCTCGCGCGCATAATACCGCCTCTAGTGTAATGACCAACATAGCACACTCGTATCATAATGTACTATAAACGCTCATATATCAGAACATTATTAACTGATTTAAATTATTTTTTCAATAAACATTCTATATTTACTTAAATTCTTCATCAAAGTTATTGGTTTCAATATAAACATCAGTCATCTACCTTATTACGGGACCACCTCGAGATAAACACGAGTTAAAAAAAAAGTTTTGAGAAATCTGCCTCGCCTTTTGCCATTTTATACCCACGATTTGTTTCTCACTTGTCTGGAAGTTTCTTACCTTAAGGCCTTCGTTCAGCAGTGGACGTGTCCGGGCTGATGATGATTATTATTTTTACTTTACGTTATCTCACCTTTCTAAACAGCTCTACGATTCCATTCGCCTCCCCCTGGTTGTTGGTGAGCAACACAGCAAACTTGTCTTTCTCTAGCGTCATGCTGTACCGCCAGAGGCTGTACATGTAGTTAAACCCTTTGTGGTAGTACTTCTGAGGCGCCAGCTCGGTGGAGGTGGCTTCGGCGGTGAAGTGGGTTACCACTCTGAAAAATAACAGTGTGGTCGATTTTGATGGTTTTGGTTGACAGAACAGAGAGACACACACACAGGTTGGTGATACAGTGAATAGAGTTTTTTTATTTTTTTCTTAGTTATTGGCATTGCACGTTGTGCATTCTGCCAGTGTCAAGTTTATGAATTTTCACAATTATTTGTTATCATCAAGTCAAATAAGTCATGAAGTCACAGTAAGTCACACGAAATTAGTCATAGTCGAGTCCAAGTCATACCCTAGTAAAGTTGTGGCGACTTTACTATGAGCTTCTATGGAGTTTTGAAAACAACACGAAAAGACATGTTTCACCACATTATATCACTTGCCCACACTCGTGCATGTAATTCAACACTCAATGAATAAAACACCACCATTTTTAATCATTAATTCGCGAAAAAACACAAGTTTAAGAAAATAATAGAATGCAACGACATGTTTTTCCGTGTTCCCGCCAAAACTCCGAATAGAGTTTTACCTATAGTAGGAGTTTTTTTGGATATGTTGTATAGGTCGATAGAGTAATGAAAAATTCAAGTTTTCGTCATCAGTCCAGTCCAGTGCTTTCTCCTCCATCTTGGAAAAACCGACAAAAATCGTCATTTTTCAGTATTTCACCTACAACTACATTTCCGTGCAATTTAGAGCAAACCATGTTGAAGCAACTTTGTAGAATACAACGACATACCAAAAAATCAGAACTACCGGACCTTTTGCGGAATGGCCATCATTACATAGTTGGCCTCAATTTACTGGATCTTATACTATATAACTAACTAAAGTATTTCTGTCCTTAGCTAACATAGGTGATTAAAAAGTGACAGATTGATTGATGTGATTAGACCTGCCAACTAAAGCGTTTAAGATTGACCACAAGAGCGATGAACTTGCGAACAAAATCCTGCGCCGCACTACTCTGCGCTCGTCCCTCTGAGATATCATATGTCAAATCCCTTCATACCCAGTAATTTCTCTGGTAACATTGCCCTTCAAACCGAAACACCGTAATGCTTTTAAAATACTGCTTGGCTGTTGAATAACTGGCAAAGGTGTGGTACTAGTCCAGGTGGACCCTGCAATAGAGTCCTGCCACTAAATAGTCAAATACTAGTACAAGAGTCCTATTAATAAAACATTATCTCCCAGATAATTGATGAAATAGATTTTTTATGAAAGTAGCTGCAAAATTACCTAACTTTAAACTGTTACACGTGAATACTTAAATTATTTTTAATTATTGATAAAATTGGTTATAAAAATTATATTAAATATATTTATAAGATGTTCGTTCAGAGTTGTAACTTACTTGGACATAGCGTTCCTCAGTTCTTTGCAAATGGGACTGACGCGTAAATCTTCAGCAGTCTCCAAGTAATAGAACTTCACTTTCTGAAAATGACAATAAATGTAATCAGAGTCGCAATTTATAATAAAATTGTTATTATTTAGAGAAATTACAACTTTTTGTAATAAATATAAGCAAATGAAACTTTGAAACTTTCGCGATTTGAACACAAAATTAAAATAAATATCGGTCTAAATCACGAATTGATAAAATTTTGTATAGAGGTAGCTTATATCTCGGAATAAAACATGGATTCTATTTATCGCGGGTGAAACCGCTGGGCGCAGCTAGTATATATCTATTTATTAAAATCATGCCATATTTCATCAAATGCTAGAAGACTTCTACTGCTAGACGTAGGCCACCCCCTTAATTGAAAGGGGTTACGATAATCCCCACGCTTGGCAGGCGGCTTGGGGATCGCAGAATGGTCACCACCGTTAACCGAGAGGACGCTGCTGCCCGTCCTCCGGTGGTTCTAGATGCAGGTTCAGAAAGTACCCAGGTCTATGCCAAATTTGGTGCAAGCTAATTTCTATAGAACAGTGTTTCTATATTCTACTGTAGTACAGTAGCGCGCGCGCAGCCAGCGAGAGCTGCGTGACGTTAACAGGCCAAGCGCTACAGTAAAAATCGGTACTGTCCTATAAAAATTAGAGTACAAATTAGCTTACATTAACAGTAAACAAGCCGGTCACTTCTCCATAGAAAAGGGAAGTAATATTACTCAACTATGTAATGTTGTAGGTCCAAAATTACATCGATTTGTCTCTTCATTATCTAGGATTGTAAATTGATAAGAAAGTAAAAACTTACTAAACATGAAAGTTATGACCCAGGAAACATCTCGTATTTTAGCTCTATTTTGAGGCCACTTTGGACGTAAATTATGAACATAAGGAGTACGAAAACTCTAAAATAATTTATCAAGCGGCATTGTTTAGTCCATCACATTTCAAATAACTTTAGTTGGAATAAATTCAAACAGTAGTTTTTTCGACACAATCCTGCAGCCAAAGGCCGACATTAAAAAATTGCGCGCTCATTTATCTTTCTTGCTCCCTTTCCCACACTTTGTTTGATAAAGAGAGCATGCTTTTTAGCCACGCCCACCGATGAATTCGAGCCATCGGGCGGTGCATCCTTAAATATTACACGATTATAGACGATATATATGTATATATCGACGCGCTTTCTATGGGATTGAATCACCTGTATGTAGTACTATTATATTATAACCGACTTCAAAAAAGGAGGAGGTTCTCAATTCGACTGTGGGTTTTTTTCCCAGTGCTTCAGTCCAGTTGCCGCACCTTCAGGTCCACAGGGCGGTCCAGGTCCAGCAGGCCCGCCTTGTCGGCGGCGACCAGCTTGGTGAGCGGCGCGAGGTCGGCGCAGTGTCGGCTCACGAACGATACCGAGGCCATCGTCGTCGCGTCCTCCTGGCCGGTGCGCAGCGCGGACCCTGACGTCGGTGGCGTGCACAGAGGTATTAGACAGGCAGGATATTTTAAAAGCTATTAACTTACAAAAAAACATAGTTTTGTAAACGCATCATTTTTTATTTTTTCATTGCACACATCGCCTGAACATCTAGTCAGGTGGAAATCGGCCCATTTAGAGAAATCTCGTAGCCATCTCTTCTATATACTTACAACCGGTATGGATGTGTTCCTTGTTGTCTCCACAACACGAAATGGTCGGTTGTAATTCGCGAAAATGGGGCCAGTGGTAGTTATGACGTCACAAAGATGGCGACAAAATATGCAGTTTTTTTACGATTTCTCGAGTTCTAATTCACTAAATGGGGCGTGTGGGGTGTCATTTGAAAGGTTTTTCAATGTGCTAAAATTGTTTTTCTACAAGTTATAGCGTAAGTGTAGTATTTATAAATATATTCGAAGAAAACTGTTTTTCTAACCCTATACTTTTACATATTTACCAGTTTAACTCAATAATGTGCAACTGTAGCAATATTAATTTTACACTATGAAAGATAGCACATTTCATTAGCTTTTCAAAACTGTAATCCGAATTGCCATGACCGATTCTATAATGCGAGAACCACGCTACGCTCGACTGTCGCTTCTACTGTTGACATAGTCAATTTGGTTTTGGAAGGTACTTATGGGTGTCATTTGAAAGCTTATTTTGTGTACTACAACTACTTGTATGACATCTATTATGTAAGTGTAGTATTTCTAAAAATATATAAATAAAAATGTTTTTTTACCTTATTACTTTGTATATTTACCAGTTTAACTAAATAATGAGCAACTGTGATAATATAAACGTTATATCATAAAATATAGTGCATTACCATTTGATAATAAATTAAGAAATGATGACCAATTTCATAAAGAGAGTATCACACTACGCTCGACTTCCGCGACCAGTGTTGACTTATTCTAGTTAGTTTTGGAAGGTACTTAGGGGTGTCATTTGAAAGCTTATTTTATGTACTACAATTATTTCTATAACACCTATATTGTGAAAGTAGTAGTTATAGTAAAAAAAATAGTAGTAAGAAAAATAAAAATGTATTTTTTACGATATTAATGCTTTTGCATATTTACCAGTTTAACTCAGTACTGAGGAACTGTAGCAAAATAATTGGTATGATATAAAAGATAGCACGTTTTATTAGCTTTTCAAAACTGTAAATAAAATTGCCAAGAAATTATAAACAAAAAAGTTATAACTGATTCCGTAAAGCGAGTACTACGCTGCGCTGGACTTCTGCGGCTACTGTAGGCGTACTCAATTTGGTTTTTGGAGGTACTTATGGTTTCATCGTGTAAAATTAATATTGCTACAGTTGCACATTATTGAGTTAAACTGGTAAATATGCAAAGTAATTAGGTAAAAAAACAGAAAAACAAAAACAAAAAAAACAACAGAAAAACAGTTTTCTTCAAATATATTTATAACTACTACACTTACGCTATAACTTGTAGAAAAACAATTTTAGCATATTAAAAAAACCTTTTAAATGACACCCCACACGCCCCATTTGGTGAATTAGAACTCGAGAAATCGTAAAAAATCTGCATATTTTGGCGCCATCTTTGTGACGTCATAACTACCACTGGCCCCATTTTCGCGAATTACAACCGACCATTTCGTGTTGTGGAGACAACAAGGAACACATCCATACCGGTTGTAAGTATATAGAAGAGATGGCTACGAGATTTCTCCAAATGGGCCGATTTCCGCATAACTAGATTAAGAACAGAGAAGACAGACAAAATTAAGAAAGAAGAAAGTAAGAAATACATTATTTATTTAAAGGCGAATACATAAAATAAGACGGACCAAACTTACAGATTGAAATGTCACTTTCAAAATAATGCTGCCAGCCAAAAAAAACCGTAGTGATGTCAGTTTTTATCGTTTAAAAGAATGATCGAATATTGATTAACTGCCGTTAAACATAGTGCTGCCAGTGGAAGTGCAGGCAGAAAAGGGAAAACATATTGTGTTAAAACATGCTACGCTAAGCTACGCAGCTACATATCCCTGTACAAGTACATGCTATGCTACAGGGATATGTAACATTATTTTCATGAAAAGATACGAACCCCTATTCACAAATCAATCGGAAAGGTTTCCGATCGGATCTACACTATCCGTCTCTGTCATCCTGAATGTAGATGAATGGGACAGATAGTGTGAATCCGATCGGAAATCTTTACGATTGGGTTTTGAATACCCCTGAAAATAAGATTTTCCAACCATGAAAAGATTGTAATCGAACGTAAGTCAAGAACTACCTTTTACAGAGACTAATGTGAACATATCAAAGTAGTTAACATAATTACTTGTTAACTACTTCGATATGTTAAGTTAAGTTAATAAAAAGATCTAGTTTCTTAACATAAGTTAACAAACTTAATCTTTTTATCCCAACACTATTTAATTTTCGCAAAAAAGTAGCAACGCTCGAAATGTCAGTTATTAGTCCATCTAATTATGAATTCGACTATAGTAACATCAGTAAGGTTATATGACTATATTTTGATTATGATAACACTGAGTAAATATTAGAGTTTGTGTATTTAAATACTTTAAATTTGACTGTTTTTTTAAGTACGTTACGCGATCTGCCAATTATGAATGGATTCTGATGATTATTTTTTGTTTGCTAGGTCATACTTCAGATGTGGTCCCTTATAAATTTTATCCAAATCGGTTCAGTACTTTGGTTTTTAAATCAGAATAACTGAAAAAATATGTCATCAAAGTAGTCGAAATTATTGAAGTCGGTAGTTTTTTTAATTTTATTTGCGAATCTATACAGGGCTACAGGCAGGGTATAAACAACACTAGGATATTACTACAGTAACTTTTTTCATGACCACTACATCGCTTATAGTCCATTACCTTTCATGCTGGTGTGGTTGCCAGTGGGGATGTATCCATACAGTCCGCAGTAGAACGCAGGCATTCGCGTGGAACCTCCGATATCTGAACCTGTACCCAGCAGAATTAAAGGCATAATTATGACATTCTGGCAAAAAAAAGTAAGTAAATTCGTATTTATTTATTTATTTCAACCACTGAAAAATGTACAGTTCTTAGACCAAAACATTTTTAAGTAAGTTTAATATCCTATTATATTATACAGGACTAGAAAACAATTTTCAAATTATATCGCCAAAATAGCAAATACAATTTTGAAGCAGTACATTCTTATTTGAATAAAAAATTGGCTGAGTGGCCAGCCTTAGTGTCAGAGTTAGTGTGCCGCCCGAAGGCCTCTAACATGGCTTGACGGTTGTTGTTATAGAAATATAGAACAAACAATTCTGGCTTAGTACATGTATGAGAAAGTTTTACTACACCGCCGCGTCCATGTGGCAAAAATGTCCTAAGTCTATACAAACGTTTTTTTTAACATACTTCATAAAAGGTCATAATCAGCCCGGAGACGTCCACTGCTGAACGAAGGCCTCCCCCTTAGACCGCCACACTGTACGACAACCTGCCATTTGCATCCACCGGTTGCCCGCGACTTTTACAACAGGCGTATGTCGCGGACGCGGACAGATTAGAGCGGGTGCAAAAGCGCTTTATGTACCATCTGGCTTTCATGCTAAACAAATGCAAAGTACTGCGATCTTACGAGTCGAGACTTGAGCATTACAATGTTATGCCGCGTGATGGCGGACATATGAATGCTTTATAAATTATTTAACGGGTTGGTACACTGTCCTGATGTCCTTGAAAAAATACAAAATTAGAGTCTCCTTACCACGTAGTAGATTGGTATGGAAGGAGTCATTCAAGTTGCCCAGATGTCGCACTAATATGTTACTACATTCTCCATTGGTCCGTATGTGCGCTAGCTACGATAAGGAAGCGATACGGTTAAATATAGATATTTACAAACTTGGTCCGCTTTCCTCTCTTAAAATTGGGATAAAGAATCTGTTGAAGTAGCCCACTACAATAAGAAATACAGTTTATGTTTTTGAAAGATAATAACAGTAATAATTATGGTAGATAAAACTTTAAAGTTTGTAAGTTAGGTTTACTATTTAGGAATTATGCACCTTATATCGATTTTTGTGTACTTTTTTACTATGGTATGTGCATAAAGCTGTTGATGAACTTCCAAAAAAAAAAAATGTCGTCGGTCCTAATGTCTACCTACGCTACGTCTTCTGGTACGAGGTCGCCACTCAATAATCTACATCGGTTCTCAAAAATATGCTATGTAGAGTAGTAGTGGGTAGTAGTGTGCACTGTGGACTCACAGAGAGAGAGATGGGGACCGCGAGCGCAGCCGCCAGCGCCGCCTCGCCGCCGCTGGAGCGCAGCAACAGTGTGCTATGTAGAGTAGTAGTGGGTAGTAGTGTGCACTGTGGACTCACAGAGAGAGATGGGGACCGCGAGCGCAGCCGCCAGCGCCGCCTCGCCGCCGCTGGAGCGCAGCAACAGTGTGCTATGTAGAGTAGTAGTGGGTAGTAGTGTGCACTGTGGACTCACAGAGAGAGATGGGGACCGCGAGCGCAGCCGCCAGCGCCGCCTCGCCGCCGCTGGAGCGCAGCAACAGTGTGCTATGTAGAGTAGTAGTGGGTAGTAGTGTGCACTGTGGACTCACAGAGAGAGATGGGGACCGCGAGCGCAGCCGCCAGCGCCGCCTCGCCGCCGCTGGAGCGCAGCAACAGTGTGCTATGTAGAGTAGTAGTGGGTAGTAGTGTGCACTGTGGACTCACAGAGAGAGATGGGGACCGCGAGCGCAGCCGCCAGCGCCGCCTCGCCGCCGCTGGAGCGCAGCAACAGTGTGCTATGTAGAGTAGTAGTGGGTAGTAGTGTGCACTGTGGACTCACAGAGAGAGATGGGGACCGCGAGCGCAGCCGCCAGCGCCGCCTCGCCGCCGCTGGAGCGCAGCAACAGTGTGCTATGTAGAGTAGTAGTGGGTAGTAGTGTGCACTGTGGACTCACAGAGAGAGATGGGGACCGCGAGCGCAGCCGCCAGCGCCGCCTCGCCGCCGCTGGAGCGCAGCAACAGTGTGCTATGTAGAGTAGTAGTGGGTAGTAGTGTGCACTGTGGACTCACAGAGAGAGATGGGGACCGCGAGCGCAGCCGCCAGCGCCGCCTCGCCGCCGCTGGAGCCGCCGGCGGAGCGCCCCGTGTGGTACGGGTTGTTGGTCTGACCGAACACTGGGCTGCGAGACTCTTGCCTGAGGGAAACAAACAAACATATATATCAATATTTTATTGTTACAATATAAAATACTCTTAAATTGTGTGCGTGCGTGTGTAAGTTCATGCTCGCGTGGGCTTTATTTTTGAATTTTGCAAGAGTTGCACATGCGAGCGGAACCGATCTTGCTTGAAATAAGGTTCAATATCATTCGAAAGACGGCTCCGCTCGCATGCACAACTTTGCGAACGATTATAAAATAAGATCCCAGGTGTGCGTGCGTGAGTGAATGCGTGCTAGTGTGCATGCGTGCGTAAGTGAGGGCGTGCTTGCGTGCGTGCGAGCGTAAGTTCTTACTTGCGTGCGTGCATGTGTACGTGCGTAACTTCGTGCTTGCGTGAGTGTGTTTGCCCGTACGCGTGTATGCGTGATTGTGTGCGTGTCAATGCGTAAGAGACAGCTACCATTTATTGATCTCCGGCACGTTAGTGACAACGAGCGCGAGTGCGCCGGCCTCCTTCAGCAGGCGCACGCACTCCGCGTCCTCGGCGGCGCGCACGTGGCGCCGTGACGTCACGCCGAGCGTGTGCAGCATGCCCGACACGGCGTGAGACTCCTTCGCCGAGAACGGTACGCCTGTAACATAAACAATGATAGACTATAAATAAATAATAAAAAAAAAAAAAAAGTTGCTTTATATGATGGTAAACGATTTATACTGGTAGGACTATGGGCTACGTTAAAATCCTTGCATCATCCCGACTGACAAGGCTATACAACATGTAACAAAATGGTTCAACAATACTGAAGCCGACTTTTATTAAAGAGATTTATTTCAGATAATAAATCAATTTGAAATGAACTAAACTATTTAAAGGACTCCTTTTAATGATATATTTTAATTATTATATTATATTTTTTCACGTTTTTAGTTTTAGGTTAATTATTCTAATATAGTAGGTACTTTAGTCTAATGTTAACACATTTCAAACAATACTGAAGGATGACGAAGAAGGACATACAAAGTATGTATGTAATTATGAACAACTTTTACTATGGGGCCATCCTTGAAACCGCGAAAAAAAAACAGCTGATCCATACATTTAGCCTTAGGTCAATGACATTTTGTATGGAACAGCTGTTTTATTTTTCGCTATTTCAGGTTTGTCCCCATAGTAAAAGTTGTTCATAATCATTGTTATATATCTTAGTTTAGGTTAATTTCTTAGGTTTAATTTTCTACTTTTTATTGAGGTTTGTGTTTGAAATAAATAAATAACTTTAAATACATACCCTTCAGTATTGTTGAACCTTTTTATTACACGTTGTATAATTGCCGTACGGCGCATTTTTAAAGTGAGTTTTTTTCCAGTTCTTTTACAATAGTACGTTTTTGGCAGGACAGTCGTGTTTTTTATTGATGTTTATTTATAAGCATAGATCGATCCCCACCCAGGGCAAACGTTTATGTGACGAACATAGATGTTTGCTCTGTGTCTGGGTGTAGTATGTATCATAAGTATGTATTTACGAATAAAATATGTATATAAGTATTCTATCAGCTATCTGGTTTCCATAATACAAGCTTTGCTTAGTATGGGGCTAGATGGCGCTGTGTGAAAAATGTCCCCCCAATATGTCCCCCAATATAGATGCGTAGATGGAGCACGATTGTCTAGAAGAAACCGATCCACTCGCGACTTGAACATACCCAGATTGTATCTATTTATAAAAATTACCTAAAAATGGTTTGTCCTTAAAGTAATCATCAGGAAGGCCTTCTTCGATCTTCTTGTCTATCTGTTTTGCTTCCTCCAGGGCCGCTTCGAACCTCTCGTCCGTAACTGCGTTGATTATTGGATTCACCTACAAAACGCAATACGTGTTATCATAGATACGATTGATGGGATAGATATGACTGATTTCTTTGTCCTTGACAGGCTAGGTTTTGACCACAGCTCACTTGGTGTTAGGTAACGATGTACGAAGATGATAAACACACTAGGGCCCTGTTTTATAAAGCTACAAGTCTTGTACTTGTAGTAAAAACGAGCAACACCGCAAAACATATTGAGTACGGCGTTTTCTAAAGCTATAAGACAACCAGTGTACAAACTACAAGTACAAGCACTTGTATAAAAGTTAAACACAAAACATCTGTAACTGGTAACTTGTATATAGTTACTGGTACAAGAAGCTAGTACAATAATATTAGATCGCTAGATCAAAGTATTTTATCGGACATACTTAATGAAATTTGACATGTAATTTTGGTGTCGTCAAAAAAATTCCTTGAAAATCTGAATTTATCCAGTCTCATTTCTGAGATATCAGGAAGAATCAGTAATCATTTGCTGCACTTTTGGTTAAAATAACTTTCTCTCTCTCTCTCTCTTTTCAACCGACTTCGAAAAAGGAGGTTCTCAATTCGACTGTATGTACATATTTTTTTTGTATGTATGTATGTATGTTACGCAATTACTCCGCCAATTATGAATTATGACTGATTTTGATGATGTTTTTTTTTGTTTGGTAGGTAATATTTCAGTGGTGGTCCAATATAAATTATATCGAAATCGGCTCAGTGGTTTGGTTTTTAAATCAAAATTACTAGAAAATATGTAATGTCATCCAGCTATTCGAAGCTGAAGTCGGTTGTATTAAATAAAAATTACGTATTACGATGTAAATGCTTAAAAGGCATGCTTACAGCGTTGATCCTCTCTATGCACACTCTGACCAACTCCTCGGAAGTGATCTCCCGTTTCCTGATCTTCTCCGCCAGTTCCACCGCGCTGAACTCCAGGAGTCCGTGTCTCTTCTCCAACGGAGGCAGCTCCTTCATCATAACAATACAGATTATCACACTAATATTATAAAAGCAAAAGTTTGTCGGCACACAAGTGTATGTTTGTTGCCTCTTCGCTCCAAAACGGCTGAACGGATTGGGATGAAGCTCAGATTGGATCATATTATATCGCAGGGTTTGCAAGTTGAAGTGGCAAAGGGCAGGCCACATCGCTCTGTACTGATAACCGATGGGGAAGAAAGGTTTTTGAAGCGTAAGACGCAGCGTAGGAAGGCCTCCCACTAGGTGGACCGACGACTTTGTGAAAGTCGCGGGCAACCGGTGGATGCATATGGCAGGTTGTCGTACAGTGTGGCGGTCTAAGGGGGAGGCCTTCGTTCAGCAGTGGACGTCTCCGTGCTGATGATGATATCATCCTCCTTGACGTATCCGTCTATGGCGAACCTTGCTAGCTCTTGTGGTGAGCACGTAGGTGCGGGCTAGCTGGCAAAATCATATTTGCTTTTAAATCTCTACTACTCCAAGGCGCCATTGACCATCAGCACTGAGGTGTAGGAAGTCTTAGGAAGGTTTTTTTTTGTTATTTTGCCCATAGGGCAGGCTAAAGCCATAAAGCCATACTGCCTGAACGTAGTCATACTTCATGGTGAATACCCTAACTTAGTCCTAGTAAAAAGTAGTCGCAACTTTACTACAAGCTTTTTCGGAGTTTTGAAGACAACACGAAAAGACATGTTTCACCGATTATATCACTTGCCCACACTCATGCACGTTAATCAGTACTCAGTGAATAAAAACGCCACTATTTTTATACATTAACACACGAAAATACACAAGTATTAGAAAATAATAAAAAAGGCTACATATTTTTTCGCGTTTCCACCAAACTGTCTTATTAATAAGGTATTGGTTTTGATAAATAATATGTCTAGATAGAGTCTCGTACTGTTTATGAACGAAAAATTATAGGCCAATATTATTATACTAGTGTACGTGACAGCCATGTCTTACACTCGCGTTGCACCATTGTCATTGTTATAGTGTGCGTGAATAAGAGGCTAACAGTTAACCGCTATATTTTTTGGCGCGTTTAGGATCCATCAGTCTATCTAGACATATAATTTATCAAAGGGTATTGGTATATAGTACTGAATGTCAGTCTACCTTCTTAGTACCATCCCAGTAGAACCCGAAGACGATGTCAATGAACCAGTCTATGTAGGTGCGGATGATGAGATAGGCGTGCTTGCAGATATTGAACGCCATACCGTAGACTATCTTGCTAGGCTTGTTGACGCGCCGCTGGGGAAAACAAACCATTTGGTTCATTGAGCTAATATCTAAAGAGCCACAATCTCTAAGTGAAGACAGTAAAAAAACGTCCGAGTGCCGTTGTACATACCTATACGTGCATTATATAGTTCACAATTGTTCGAATTTAAACGCTATGTCGCTTGTATAGTGTTCAATGTATGCTTGGGCGCTTGTGTGTTATCGTAGTTCAAGTCGTTCAAAAAGTCGGTGGCGGCAATGCGTAGCGTGCGCCGAGTTTTGGCGCGGACATTTTTTTTGCACGTTTGTTACTCTGTAGATATTAGCACAATGATGATTTGGTTAGAAACAGGCGTTAAAGTGCACCCATTTTTAACATTACATCTGTACGCTGAGCCACCTTCAGAAACGCTTAAGGCGCGGTAACCAGGCGGGTAAACGGTAGGCGCGAGCGCTTGAATTGCTAAATTTAGTAGGTTTTTCTTAAGAAATACTGTTATCATAAAAATAAAAATACTATATTCTATCTATTATTAGATCTATGAGTGTACATTTCACGTGGTTTTATAATGTATTTTCTTAGTTCTAGCTAATCGAAATACCGATTTAGTATCTACTGATTTTTTTCTCTATCGAGCATTCAAAATTACGTTTTCTAATAAACATAAAGCTAAAATATATGATCTATTTTAATAAAATACTATATACAATTTCTTTTTTTGTTCAATATCGGGCATATTGGAGTTTACCGACATTAAAAAAAATAGTTCAAAATTGCTACAAGCCCGCCTTAATATTTGTTACAACGATATGACAATGATAAACAAGTACTGCGAGTCGCTGCCGCATTGGGAGCCGGGCTGGTTTCTGGTTTGAATGCAATAAATAATAAACTACCATAAACTATAAACATAAACTATAAACTACCCTTCTTTTTTTCATATGTATGGCACTCAACATTGTTTTTGTACAAGTATTTTGTAATTCTTTTTGACCCGATCTGTATAACTTTTTTCCATATCTATGGCGTGCAATAAACATGTAATATTTTTTTTTTACTAAACTAAACAATCATGAATTCTCGCGGACTATACGCTCGCGTATTAGGTAGATGAACAATATAAAGTAAGAAAACATAGTAACAATGAGTTTAGGATAATTATACGGACTTGTCTAGATACATTTGATTATGACGGTATTGAACATATGATGTATGACTTAGATATATCATAAAACAAGAATCACACCCACACACCCTAACGCGCACACACACACACCAACAACAACACACACACACACATGAAGCGGAAGGATCATGTTTTTATTAAGCATGCAATTATAATTTTTATTTTTAGTTAAAACAAAACTACATTATTTAATTATATAATCTTTTTTAACTTTGTGCTACATCTGCACTATTGGCATTTAGTTTATTTAAGTCCTATATTGAATATTTTTGTATGAAGTGATTCCACACTTATGGTATTTCTATGTTTTTAAAGCTTAAACAGGAAGAAAAATTATGACCTCCGGCAGGACTCGAACCTGCATACGAGCAGTCGCTATGGGTTTCCGTCCCAACTGCTTTGCCAATTAAGCTACAGAAGTCTCTGCCTGAGAAGCCAAATTTCCGAACCTGTTATAAGCTACCAACTAAGCGTTGGTGGCGCCATCTGTAAATTTTTGTAACACAAATATTTACCCAAGCCGAAACCGTTGCAGGTTCCAAGGCCTGACGAGAGAAGTCGCACTGGCTATACTATTTTGAATATTTTTGTATGAAGTGATTCCACACTTATGGTATTTCTATGTTTTTAAAGCTTAAACAGGAAGAAAAATTATGACCTCCGGCAGGACTCGAACCTGCATACGAGCAGTCGCTATGGGTTTCCGTCCCAACTGCTTTGCCAATTAAGCTACAGAAGTCTCTGCCTGAGAAGCCAAATATCCGAACCTGTTATAATGTTTTATTTACGATGTTTTTTCTTCCTGTTTAAGTCCTATATTTGGGAGAGGCCATTGGGGTCCGAAACACAGTATTAGTACTAGTTCGGAGCCAATGGATTCAGTATTACACTTTGTCAAAATGTATGTCCAATAAATGTAATTGTATTTGTTGTATTTTTAACATTTATAATCTATCGTTAAAATTATATATAAATCAATTGCTGTTCGTTTGTCTCGCTAAAACTCTTGAAATGTTTAAACGGTGAGTAAACGGCTGGACCGATTTGGGTGAAATTTTGTGTTCCTGGAGCGGGTCATAGTAGTGAGCCCAAAGGCCGCTCTATGCGTACGAAGTAGCGGGTATCAGCTAGTGTATAATATAACTGTCTAACTATGGTTTATGCAATCATTTCTTCTATTTTAATTAGCCATTGCTCAAAATTTGAGCACAGATTGGCGCAAGCATATTTATTGAGCAGTATTCATAACATTTGACACCTTCTTTTTGTAACACATAAAACCTTGTGTTATAAGCTCCCAAGCCAAAAAACTGATTTTGATTTAACTTCTTCCAGAGATTTAGAAGCTACAAGCTACAACTCAAGAGAAGTGAGGATTTTAAATATAATAAACAAACATACAGAATACAGTTATAAAAATACCCTCTTTTTAAAAAATCTCAAATTCTTCATTTCATGTTGTAGTTTTGTATGTGTAGCAAAAAGGCTTTTTTCTCGTTGTGTAAAAAAAGTTGTTTATGACGATTGCGCATTGTAATTATAGTAATTTTATATTTTTCTTGGATACTATAACAGTTTTACCTAAAATAATCTCGATTCTCTTAGTCACTGCTTTAACTTCTCTGTCCTTTTCTAGCACGTGCAACTTCACGTCAGAGAGAAGATGGCTGAGCATCTTAAGCAGTGACTAACAGTTGAGAAGTTTTTTTAAGTAAGGCCGTAAATGCCTAAATGAAGATCAAAATTTGCTACTACACTATAATTGAACATCCTCAATGCACTTGCCGATTATAAATACAGGCATTTAATAATAACAGGAAACTATGAATTATTATTTGGCTAAGTATTGCCATTCAACGGGGAAATGCAGCCAGCATCCTGGGAACCCTACTGCATGGTGGCGATCTAGACGGCGTTTTTGTTTTATAGGTACTAGCGTTTAAAAAAAAATATATTTATAAATATATTTTATTGTAAATAAGTAGTTTTTAGTATATAGTTTAAATATTTATATTAAGTTTTGTACATATGTAAATAAAATACATGTAATAATAGTTGTAATTTGGATATATAAATAAAATATTTATGTAGAAAAAAAAAAAAAAGATATGAGAGCATAATTTATTTCAGTAGGTACTTATGTAAATAAGCAATTACGTTTGTTAGTAAAAAAAAATGTATACAATATCTATTATTAGTATGTGGTCATCAACCTATAGATCGCAAAAATTATGTCATGGCAACATACAAAAAAACCAGTAATTTTCTCTTACAATCAGGGTTGCCAACTGCCCAATTTGATTTATTCTCTTTTTGGGATTTCATATATTTAATCCCATATTTGGTATCATAAAAATGGGTCATAAGGTTCGTCATCAGCCATAAAACGTCCACTGCTGGACGAAGGCATCCCCCTTAATAGAGGGGTGTTGCCATAATCCCCACGCTCGGCAGGCGGCTTGGGGATCGCAGAATGCTCACCACCGTTAACCACGAGGACGCTGCTGCCCGTCCTCCGGTGGGTCTGGTTGCAGTTTAAGGACATACCCAGGTCCCAAGAGAGGTTCAGTATACTTGACAGTCTTTTTTTATCAAACTACCTACTAAAAAGTGATACTATAAGGCCACACTTTCATTGGTGGGTTCCTAATGTTTCACAGCAAAGGGTCAAAGTGTGACTGTATTACAGTTTGGTTCTAAGTTCTACGTAAACATGCTCTTTACTCAGACCACATAATTTATCAGGAAGGGCGTTAACATACCTTATTAGAATAAAAACAAGTAACTTTGTCATCATCAACAAATCAGTTAGTCTAACTTCCACAGGACGGTAAAAATGCCATCTAAGGCTAGCAGCATAATTCATAAAAATACATTTTGTTGTGAAGATACCTACAGTAAAGTATCACAGTCAACTTTATTTGTTATTTTACTATTGAGGAAGCTCTAAAATATTATTTCTCTAGTTCAATTTGGTTACATAAATTCCAATTGGCAACCCTACTCATAATTGATCTCCTAGGAGCTAAATACTAGAAACTAGTTGTTTATTACTATAAAATACACCTTTTTGCACGTAGTATTTCTTGGGCTGAAGAGATTCTCAACCTCCTTTGTTGCAACGCCTTTGCCTTTGATAGCATTTGCAGATCGTTGCACACTAGACATCCTTGTCTTGCAGAGTGCAACTTCACTTTGAAGAAAATTAAATTTGCTTTCCAAATGCTTATGAGTATTTTCAGAGACTTTAGCTTCCAAGCTTGTCACGTTGTTTTTAAGATCGGTGAATGTTTTTGTAAATTCACTCGTTAATTTTTGTTTTATTGTTTTTAAATCGGCCATGACAGTTGGCATGCATGAAAGCTGAGACTTCAAGTCCTGGATTTCTGTCAGAACAGTCTCTAAGGTAGCTGGTTCTGGTGTTGGAGTTCTTGGAGTCGGTGATGGTGCTCTGCATGAGACACATTTCCAAGTAGCTCGCTTTAATCCTAGATTTCTCCAACGAGCTTCCGATACTTGAGCACATTCGTAATCAAATCGCTTTTTACAAGAACAACATTGCACACCACTGCTGGAGAACAGTTTACATGAAGAGCACTTCATTTTGAGCACTAGTGCTGATTGAACACAAAAATATTATGAAGATGTTATAGGGTTAAGAAACTAAGTCACTTTGTAACAAGAACTCACAAATAACTGAAACTAAACTAATATTCCATCAATTTCATTGCCTTTGGAAAATAAGGAAGTTGGACTCACAAACAACTAGGTAATTAATTTATGTTTAAGGAAAATTTTACTAGCAAGGAAAATACTTTGACTTAAATTGACTTTGAGGTAGGTAGCGAAAAAAATACTAAAGATTACTACAACCTGTTTTTTTTCTACCAGTAGGTAGCTGGCTATTACAGTCCTATTATCTGAAACATTTTATTATGAACCCACTAAGAACTGTGCTTACCTGGGAAACACAGTGTCATTAATTCTAACACTAGGGCTGGCCATTCAGCCTATACGAACTTACTTACCTGGGAAACCTTAATAGCACTCTGCCTCGCACACATTTCAATATCTGCAAAGTCACTGTCTAGACAATTAAATGGTCAATAAATAAAGCCAGATAAAAACGTAAATTTATTTTGTTTCCGTCGCCCAGTGGACTTTGAGACTAGCGGTCGACGTTCAGTGGTTTTACATCTAGTTTGCCTCCAAACAAAACGCTCGGTGAAAGCTCATCATTAGATAAACACCAAAGTCATAGAACTTTCTAATGTTATTGTGCAGTTGTGGTAGGTAGATGAATGAGCCGGTACTTCTGTTTTGCAGTATTTTAATGATTCGTGAGTTTAGGTGGTAGCGTAATGGAATCAGGTATCTATTTCAATGAATATACTTACGAGTAAAAGATGGTAGAGGCAATCTAAAACTTACAAATGCAAAAAACCCAAAAACTTATTACGTCTAATATTCATTTCCTTTCAATTCAAAGTTTCACAGTTTCTGTATGGTTTCTTAGAGGTGGTCGGTGCAAACCGTAAACAGTTTCAATACCCAGTTATCAATGCAATACCCAATACCGGGTACTCGGAGTTTCGATAACTGGGTGTTGTGAGAAACTAGGTATTGGCGATAACGCGAACCGTCTCAACGTCATCGTAACGAGGGAACCAATACCAGCGCGTGCCGAGTACCGACGGGTGACGGACAATACCGATCGTCGCTTCGCAGCCGATGTGATGCGCCCGAGTTTATACGAGTACGTAATATTCCGAACGTAATCGTACTCTCCAAGGCCGAAACACGACTAGAGCGCCAAAAGTAAAACTAAAAATGACACTTATTACTGAATCATAAAATGCGTTTTTTGATCAAAGTCAAGGGTCTGAATTTGAATATCATTCAAAAGTACAAGATTATATCACACTTTATTCACTGAATCAGTGCACTTTCCAACAAATTTAATCAGTAATCTTTTTAATTCATAAGCATTTTTATACTTTAAAAAAAGGCGACTCCAACCACTAACTAGTAGGTAGTAAGCAAAGATTATTTAGAGCAAATAAATTATTATTATAAAAAGTTTCAACGAAATCATCAAAAAGACATCAACAAAAAATTTACCAAAACCAATCGGTATTTGTACCTTCTTGTGCAACACAGTTATTTTTATAAAGCGTTTTTTTAATAACAACTGATACCAAATACCTCTGCAGAAACTCAAAAACTACGTTATTAAAGAAACGGCCAATACCTAGTTATTAAAATAAACAGTTTCAGAACACGGTATTGCCATTCAATACCAATACCCGTTTCGGTACTGCAATATACCATACCGACCCACCGCTATGGTTTCTGTTATTCTCTTCTCTCTCACTCACATAAAATAATATAAAGCCAACGACGTAAACATGAATTAAACAGTGCTCTAATATAAACCAGCACAACATCAATATATTATTCTAAATGGCGTGTTGGTTTTTATATGAGATCAATGGTGTAATGGCGTAATGGCGTCGTTGGCGTATTAAGGACTACGCCAGTTCGTTCGTTCGCTAATCCGCTATCTGAGTTTTGGCGGGAACACGGAAAAATCATGTCGTTGCGTTCTATTATTTTCTTAAACTTGTGTTTTTTCGCAAATTAATAATTAAAAATGGTGGTGTTTTATTCATTGAGTGTTGAATTACATGCACGAGTGTGGGCAAGTGATATAACATGGTGAAACATGTCTTTTTGTGTTGTTTTCAAAACTCCGTAGAAGCTCATAGTAAAGTCGCCACAACTTTACTAGGGCATGACTTGGACTCGACTATGACTAATTTCGTGTGACTGACTGTGATATCATGACATATTTGACTTGATTTAAATATAAATACTTGCAAAAATCATAAACTTGACACTGGCAGAATGCACAACGTGCGATGCCAAGAACTAAAAAAAAAAGAAGAAAAAAAAATCCGCTATCTATCTGTCACTCTGTCAGAGAGTTTTGGCGGGAAGGGAACACGGAAAAATCATGTCGTTGCATTGTATTATTTTCTTAACCGTGTGGTTTTTCGCGAATTAATGATTAAAAATGGTGGTGTTTTATTCATTGAGTGTTGAATTACATGCACGAGTATGGGCAAGACCTGGGTATGTCCTAAAACTGCATCCAGAACCACCGGAGGACGGGCAGCAGCGTCCTCTCAGTTAACGGTGGTAAGGTAACCATTCTGCGATCCCCAAGCCGCCTGCCAAGCGTGGGGATTATGGCAGCACCTCCCTTTAAGGGATAGGCCTTCGTCCAGCAGTGGACGTCATCCGGCTGTTGATGTGATGTGATGTGTATGGGCAAGTGATATAATGCGGTGAAACACGTATTTTTGAGTTGTTTTCAAACTCCGTAAAAGCTTATTGTAAAGTCGCCAAAACTTTAGTAGAGCATGACTTGGGCTCGACTTTCACTAATTTCGTGTGACTAACTGTGATTTCAAGACATATTTGACTTGATAATACTACTTAAACTTGAATATTCATATACTTGACTCTGACAGAATTCACAACGTGCGATGCCAATAACAAAGAAAAAAAACGACCTGTCAAGCCGTAGCCATACTGTCAAGGAAATGTCAAGATTGACAAGGGTCATCCGAGTTTAGGCGGGAACACGGTAAAATCATATCGCCGCATTCTATTCTATAATTTTCGTGTTGTGGTGAAAGATGTCATTTCGTGTTGTTTCCAAAACTACGAAGAAGCTTGTAGTAAAGTTGCTACGACTTAATAGGGCCTGACTAGACTTGGCTGTGGGTTACTAGATAAGTGACTTTGATTAATTTGACTAAAAATACCTTGAGATTATTACGTTACTTATGTTTCTACTTTCAATATAGACAGTGAGCTAAATCCTCTTCTACCTTGGGTTCTACCATAAATATATGTATCAATTACCATTATTCTACATTTTTATATGATACTTTTCATCATAATAAACATAGGTATATATAGGTATTCATTATCATCAGCCCACCTAAGTGTAGAGGCCTTATTTTTGAATCGTGCGCAAAGTTGCGTATGCGAGCGGAGCCGAATTTTAAGCGATATTGAACCTTATTCCAAACAATATCGTTTGGAGGTCGGCTCCTTTAGTATGCGCAACTCTTGCGTACGATTCAAAAATAAGGCTCTGTTGTTTGTTGCTTTTCCTGGCCATGGATACAAGTCCTTTAGCCGCATAGGTACATTATTTCTTCATGGACCTTTCTTTCTATTCTTTCTTCTTTCTCTTCAGTCAAATGTGTCCTAGTCACAGTCAAAGTCACATAGAGTAAGTCACGGTCAAGTACTATCATGTCCTATTACGTAGTATTTACTTACTCTATGTCATATAGTACGTAAGTTTCTTAAGTTTATTTTTCTTCTTTCTTCTTCTTCTTTCCTACTTCTTCTTTCTTCTTCACTTCGGAGTTTTGAAAGCAACACGAAAAGATATGTTTCACCATATTAAACCTATCACTTGCTCACACTCATGCACTTAAATCTGAACAAAACACAAGCTATGCAAAAAAAAATGCGGTGACATTTTTTTTTTGCGTTCCCGCCTAAACTCTATTGCATGCAGCTCCTCTCGTCAGATCAGACCGATAGGCTATGTGGTGGGCATGCAACTCTAGCTGATCTTCGGCTTTTCACTTTCCGCCGGTACTATAAACGCTTACTTAGGAATATTATCTTCACCATATCGAATTTCAGTGTAGGACACTGGTAGGCGTCCTACGTTAGATAGGTACGTTTGCAAAATGCCCAAATCGAAAAATTCGAATTAGCCCAAATAATAAAAGTTGCTAAGAATGATGAACGTACGTACAATGACCTCCTTTCAGCGTAGTATTCCCGTTCCGTGTGCCTGTACTGTACCCTACCACGAAATGGCATTTTCCGATGCCGGCCGGCAGCGGCAGTGTACAACGGCACATCCGATTGTAAACACGCCTACGTTAGCACGTGAGTTTTTATTTTAATAATTTTATCAGTTACCTAATTCCTCTTTCCTTCACGACAAACTGCTAAATCTTGGTGTGTGATAAGGTATAATATTCATGATGTAGGCAACTGCTTAGAACGTAGAATACTTTTTATTTCGAAGAACTTTACTGTAAATGAATAAGTGAAAATAGCAAGTGACTGAATCTTCAGTAGTACCAGTCTCGTTCGGAGTTTAAACGAATAGTGATAAGAAAGATAAGTGTAGCTTTCAATAATTTGGTCAATAATTTATGAACGTTTGGTGAAGAGATTATATTATATTTAACCGACTTTTGAAAGGGAGGAAGGTTCTCAATACGATGCGTATTTATATGTAACCGAATTTGTGAACCGAATTACAGCGTTTCCTTCCCGAACAGTCGAGAGAAAAATAAAAATAAAATGTTTTAGTGCCTATATATTTAATCAGGCGCTCAAATCAATCGCTCAAATTATTGTAATTAAATAACGAAATAAGTAAAAACTTCCAAAAAAATAATAGTACTCAAATGCAAACCTATATTTCAATACTAAAATAAATAAGTAAGTACTTACCTACCCATAATAAGTTTTCTCACGAATTTATAACGTTAATAGATTTACGTGAAAACGCGACGATGATCACCCAGGTGATTACATTCGCGAGTGATCAAAGGTCAATAAAGATTCGCCTATGATTACCCAGTATATACAGATGATCATAGTGCAATGGACCAACGCAACCGGTGTAATTAATAATACGCTTTAAAAAAATACAACCAACATCAACTTCGAATACCTGGAGGACATCTTCATATTTACTAGTAATTTTGATTTATAAAACAAACTGCAGAATAGGTTTAGATAAAATTTTATGGGGCCACCTCTGAAGTATTGCCAAACAAAAAAAACAATCATCAAAATCAGTTCATAATTGGCGGAGTAATCGCAGAACATACATACAGCTCAGAGCGTGGTTGCAAGAGAATTTGTTTTATGATGAAGCTTATTTTAAAATAAGAGATTGTTACGGTATTTTTTTATTTTTTTTAAAATTATTATTTCATTTTATTAAGTGATTAATTATTGTGATATACTTAATGAAATTTGACTTGTAACTTTGGTGTTATTAATAAACTATTTGTATTTGTACAAACTTACAAAAAAATATACAGTCGAATTGAGCACCTCCTTTTTTGAAGTCGGTTGAAAAACTGAACCTTGTAATTAGAATAATTTCGTTCGAACCACGTTCCGTTCCGGCGGCGGGCGCCAAATGTATTGAATATAATTATTTTGATTTGAATATAATTATAATTACACTTATTTAGGTATATTAGTTATAAATGTTTGTCCTGGGTGGGGATAACCCACGCCCTACAGCTCTGAAGGCAGACATGCTACCAACTGAGTTAAAGGTTAAAAGGGCATAACTAAAATAAGTACTTTCAAGTAGGTACTCGGCTTGCTAGCTATCAGTACTTTTTATTAAATAACAGTACTACTATAATAGTAAAATATTTTTTTCTCAAGTGAAAATTCTCCCCCCAACACCTAACAGTGTATCCGACTCCCGGCAGTCTTACTCTTGAAATTATATATGTTACCGGCCAAAACAGATTTCAGGATAAACTAGTTTTGCCTAGGCTAAACTAATTCTTCCTACATGCAATAGGATAAACTGGTATAGCCTAGGCTAAACTAGTTCGTCCTAAGCCCGATAGAATAAACCAGTTTAGCCTAAGCCAAACTAGTTTATCCTGATAGAAATACATACTCTTAGGATAAACTGGTATGGTCTATAGTATAAATATTATAGAATACCTAGAACGACATAATAAATACGTAAATTGAATAAAATACAATTGAATTAAGGTTAAACTGGATTATCCTATCGGGCTTAGGACGAACTAGTTTAGCCTAGGCTATACCAGTTTATCCTGAAATCGGGTTAGGCCGGTAACATATATATTAACGGCCTTACTTAAAAAAACTTTTCAACCGTTAGTCACTGCTTAAGATGCTCTACCATCTTCTCTCTGACGTGAAGTGTAACATGCAAGAACAAGACACAGAAGTTTAAGCAGTGACTAAGAGAATCGAGATTATTTTAGGTAAGGCTGTAAGCTTTTTAGTATCTGAATATGTTCCGCCGGAGGGGTGTCTTCCCCACTTTTAACTTACGAAGCAACATTAAAAAAGATCAGCTTGTCACACCGACTCACAGGCTAGCCAAGTCTGTGAGTTCAGTCTACGTTGGAGGGCCTGCTATCTATAACCGACTACCCGCCACCGTGCGGGGAGCATCTTCCGTCGCGGCGTTTAAAAAAAACTGAAGTCCTGGCTCCTCCAGGAACAATTCTATAACCTAGAGGAGTTTCTTAGATTGCAGGACTATTAATTACCTAATTTATTTATTATAAAATACGATTTTATTATTTTATACGATCAATTGACGTACTTTATTATTGTTATTTTAATGAGTTTAATTAAATTATTGTAAAATTTTATTAATACTAATGAGTTATAACTAGGCGTTATGAATAAAGAATTGTATTGTAATTGTATTGTTTGTAGTATCTCTCTTTAAAGCCGGGTTCCATTCCAGGCTATATCACAGAAGAAAGAATAGTGCTATAGGTATGTAAGTTTACCATCTTTGACCATAAAGTCACTTTCAATCATTAACATTGGGCTGTGGCCAAACACCTACCTGTGAGGCATAAAAACCACAATAAACGTAGTTTTTGTTAATTTAACCTTAGTTTATATTTTTATACTTATATAGTTTTTGTTGTTAGTAGGTAACTCAGTTCAAAAAGACTACTATTATTTATTCTGTGCGTTTATTTATTTATTACGTACGGTTGAGAAGATACCTGTGAGGGCCACTAAAGGTCGGACAGACAATGTATGGAAATTCTATTGTTTACTCCGTTTGGTCAATTACATTATGCATGCATTTAAATGCTTTTATAATTTTCAGTTTTGGTAAATACATTTTAGGTAATTTGGCAAAAAATAATAAATATTTTTTTAATCTTATCATATTAATCTTGTTATAAACATAAGTAGACCTACTTTAGTTTTAATTGGGTAGTTTGTCACCTCGAAAAGTACTTTTTAACCGCAGATGTTTGAATTTTCTGCTCGTTTGATATTTATTCTGATATCTTTATGGCATTTTTTCGACCTCCGTTTGTAGCCTACTTCGTTTGTAGCCTACTTCGTTTGTAGCCTACTTCGTGTGTAGCCTACTTCGTTTGTAGCCTACTCTGCTTGCGGTGGTTCTGAAAGGCGTAGACGGTCGTGTCGTAGACTGCACGAGTCGTGTCGTGTCGTGCCGCGTGGTGGTGGTGAAACACAAACCCATAAGATAATAATAATAAAAAATAAGACACTTAATTTTTTTTTGGTATTTTTTTTATTATTGCATTAAATGGTTTAAATGGTAAAGGCTTAGGACATTTCCCATACCCAAGTGGCCTAGTAGTACACGTGTACTATTATTTATTCTGTGGTAGTACAAAGGACCAATACTTGTATGAACTAAGCCACAATGTGACATGCCTTTAAATGCATTAAATGTTAAGTAACTAACGACGCGGTCAACAAAATAAAAGCGCCTAAGCTTCATAGTTTTGTGCAACACAGGCTATCAAAGAGACGACGACCTAGGTCATCGCTTCTTGCATTGCATTAGTTTCGCTTAGTTTTGTCGTTTTTCAAATGGCCTAGAATTTAGAGAGTGGTTGAGCCGATTACGAAATAATATATATTTTTTCGAATTAGATGCTTGCGATTACGCATTCAATAACACTCACGCCTTACTTGAATACGACGCTCAAACTTACAGTCTTACTTAAAAAATCTTCTCAGCCGTTAGTCACTGCTTAAGATGCTCTGCCATCTTCTCTCTGATGTGAAGTGTAACATGCAAGAACAAGACAGAGAAGTTTAAAGCAGTGACTAAGAGAATCGAGATTATTTTAGGTAAGGCTGATGGTCGCTGCTTAAGATGTTTTGTCAACTTCTCACTGACGTGAAGAGTCACGTGCAAGAAAAGGACAGAGTGAAGTTTAAGCTGTGACTAAGTTTGAGCAGCGTTTTTAAGTAAGGCCGACAGTGTATACCGGGTGTTAGTTTGAACACCGTTATCCTTCTAGGATATCATTGTACTCATATCATTATGATCAACTTTTACTATGGGACCAACCCTGAAATCACAAAAAAAACAGCTGTTCCATACATTTTGTCCAAGATCGATAAACCTTTTTGTATGGAACAGCTGTTATTTTTTCTTGATTTCAGGGTTGGTCCATAGTAAAAGTTGTTCATAATGATGAGTACAATGATATCCTAGAAGGATAACGGTGTTCAAATTACCATTATTGACGCAATGGTTTTGCAATAGGTATATGAGTCGACCCAAATTATACTAGTTTGTTAACGCAAAGCGATTTTGAAAAAAGGCTGTAAGTTTGTGTCTGTGCCAATTTTCATATTAAATGTTCATCACCTACGTACTACATAACATATACCTACTTGTACCTACTACTCGTACAACCACACAATGGAACACAGCTGTGTTTTAACACCTGCTAGATGGCAGCACATCTTTCATGTTAATTTATCTAATATTATTATTAACTGATGATAACGGCCGATTTTGAAGGCACATTATCTTGTAGAAAGGTAGGTCCTAAATCATGACAACAATTATTTTAAAGATAATCACGCTAAGTATCGTAAAAAAACTTCCACTTTTCCAGTTGCATGGTATTTTGTCTAATAAAAATGTGTTAAATGAAATTAAAATGAAAGTGAAATGTGGCAATCGGTCGGTTAACAACGTTGTCGGTTAACACAAACCACACAGAAGACATAATACGTAGTATTACGTACCTACAGAAGATCCATTCCCATAGAAAACGCGACTAAACGCAGTTGAACAACAAATATTTATTTATATCTACAATGCACTTTTTATTCAACAACATGAACTATTAATAATAATATTAATATTTATTTCAAGGTCAAGTAAATAATAGTAAAAAAAAAACAAAAAAAAAATTTTACTAAATTTCTAATCACACTATCCTACTAATATATTAACTAAATGTATATCTTAATAAAAACTCATTTGTAAATAGTATATTATGAAAAATCTAGCTAAAGTTAAGCTTAAAACGAACAAAGCACAAATTAGCTTGCACTTAAGGCCGCCCTCATCCTTGTTTCAAGCACATTTTTTACTGCGATCAATCATTATTCTAATGCTGAATGAGATAGAGCCACATTTAGCGGAGCATAAATATAGCAGTTACGCAGATTCGTGCGTGTCAAGATTCGGTTTTCATTATTTTTACCCATTTTTAATTTATTACAATCATAATATAAATATTTTATCAAAACTAAGAGCTACAAATCGTGACAAACTATATTATTTACAAGTGAGTAAATATTAGAGATAAATTTGTAAAAAATTTGTGATTAAAACTGTTGTAATGTGTAAAAATAGAGGTATACAAAAATATAGGAAACACCCAAACTCATAAAAACCTTCAAAAACTGCTATGACTGTCCGTGTTTTTTTGTACAGGCTCCTTAATAACACATTGGTGTAGTTGTTGGTACATCTACGTTAAGACGCGTTTTCTATGGGACTTGGGAGTGACTCTACCCTGGTTGTAATGAGCAAATAAGACGTCGCTTACGACAAACAAAATAAAATATATATTATCTAGAATCATCGCCGAATTTAAGGGCCCTCCCTTAAATTCGGCGGGGCAAATGTATGTACACAAATTGTACTTAAAAAAAGAATAGTTAAAAAAACAAGTTTGACATATCTTTGATATATCCTAATAGGTTTGCTGAGAAAATTTATGATTTGTATTGCAATCAATTATTTAAACACTTGCAAGATAAAAAATAAATATTATTTAACTGCCAAAGCCAAGCGTGGAGATTACGGCAACCCCTATTAAGGGGAAGGGCTTCGTCCAATTACAGTGCACATCTTCTGGCTGATAATGATGATAACTCCGTTATTGCCCCAGGGCTTCCACTCACACCTCACAATCCGGCCCTGTCTAGTCTGTTTAAACTTAAGGGGCAAAACAGATCATAGTTTAGTTAAATTTTACTCCTATTGTGACAACTGTTTTGAGAATCTGGATCAGAGAAGTGGGTAAGGGTATGTCGTTATACAAACTTTCGCCATCTATACGTATACAAAATAAACGAGTCTCGACTAAACGAGAATCTAAACGAGAATCTGTTGTAAACGACATACCAGTATATTACAAACAGGCTGTTGATGAAGACGCCTATGGAAACGAAAATGAAAATGTGTTAGTAAGTACCTACAATAATTAAAAAACAAATATAACTTCAACCCATAATAAAACAATCTTTTTTTTATCGAATAATGGACCCTAAGGACGCAATGTGTGTGTGACCGCGAACAAGCCTCTTTTCCGTATTACCTTCCCACGTATGTTTATATATACTTACGTATAAGAATATATTACGTAATCAGACACAATAAACAATCTAGTAAACATTTTTGCGATTTTAGAATAATCAATAACTATGATGTAATTTTTTTTCTGGCAGTGTTTAGTTAGTTTGGTCTAACATAAATCTTGCGTTAGATAATTCCTTTCTAGAATATTTTCATATGAAGTGTTTCCACACTTTGGATTTATAACACAATTTTTCTCACTGATTAAGTTTTAAAAAACATGGAAAATTCCCTTTTTATTATTTTCCGTTCGTAATAGTAGGCTTGTTATATGTGAAGTTGTGACGTAGGTTAACAAGGTGGTCTAAAAAGGATCATCTAAACAACAGACGATACGACCAGTCTTTCAACTGGTGCTTGCGGTTATAACTAGACGCTAGCCTGAATCATAGCTTTTGTATACGAACAAAGCGTATTCTAGACTAATCCACCACCATAAAAGCAGTTGCGATATTGCATCAACAACCATAAGTGCAAAATTTCAACAGGAACTGTGAAGTACGCCTCCATGCGATTTCCTCATTTAATCTCATCTAACTAAATCCATAATCAAATAATTAAAATAGTTTTTGAGTAGATAACTATTAAACAAGAGAATGAAAAATCTTTCTTCTAATAAACCTGTCCTCACAATTTAATTTTATTCTCACTCATCAGTCAAGCTACCAATCCCAAACAAGCTTTGCCATTTATTTCTCAACCTAAGGCACATTATTATACCTTTACCTTAGTTAGCCCTCACTCATTTTGCAATGATACATTGCCTACTATGCTAATTCCCTCAGACTAAGACAAAAGAGTATGCTGGCTGAATTCGTTTTTTCTTGGTCTAAGGGATTAGCATCTTTTTTTCTTGGTCTGAAGGGATATTTTTTCTTGGTCTGAGGCTAATCCCATGGTGTAACGGATGCTCGAAGCCATTCATTTAGATAGGTAAGCCTTTCGTGTTTTGTTTTTCCACCAAGCTGCCAGTTCCATTTTAGCACCAAGTTGGTCGATTCATGGTTAGCAGTTTGGACTTCACCAAAAACTAAATGTTCAATGGTGGTTCGTACATCACATAGACCTTTCCGAGGCAGATTTATAAGAATGCATATTTCTTGTAGGTATGTTCAGTATTTATTATCGTAATGCTCATTTAAATAAACCTACTGGATTGTAAGCCTGATGTATTCCTACGTTGAGTGCTCCTAAGCTGACGAATATCAGCTAGCCAAACAGCCCTGCCTTCTTAGTCAGCATGTATGCTATAGGTAGTATATCTATAGACAGACTGTAGGTACCTACTAAGTTACGAATATAGGTAAACTGCAACAACCACTTATTATTACACCTATTACGGGTTCGTCGAACTTGTTACGTAAAATGTTATGCTTCGAATGACGCGAGTTAATGCAACTAGCTGGAAGTAGTTTAGAGCAAACTTTCTTTTCAACCGACTTCAAAAAAGGAGGTTCTCAATTCGACTGTATGTTTTTTTTGTATGTATGTTACGCGATTACTCCGCCAATAATGAACTGATTTTTATGATTCTTTTTTATTTCACCATCAAAAATAAAATGTTTGTAACTTCGTTATTTGTGCACTTATTTAAATTTGATTTTCGATGCTTTGTTTTGTTGTTGTTTTTTTGTGAGTCAAAAACACTTAAAATTCTTTATTACAGATAAAAATAATCATAGGTCAACATCTTTCTTAGAGAACTATGGCGCTAGATAGGGCAGAGGTTGAATGAGCTGATAATGACAATAATGATAGTGATAACGATAAAACTATAATTATAGCCGATATTCCTGTGATTCATCCACAATTTTAATTTTCTATGCATTCTAGAAATCCTCTCCATCCAAAGGTTGTTTGGAAGAGATTGCTTTTAGCAATAAGGCCGCCACTTGTTCCAATATTTAAGTTTATTACATTATTTCTGTGTAATTCTTGGTGTGAACAAAACAATCAATCAATCAATTTTATAGTTTTTCGAATTTGTGAGGAAAATTGCTCCGTCCCCCTTCATCCACATTTGTAACTAAAAATTCAATAACAACCATACAAGCTAATAAATAAAAAACAGCAAAATATACAATTTCGTTTACTTACTTGGGTGACATATTTTTGACCTATTTAGATTTAAATACCAAACTGAATAGATTTTGATGATATTTCTATAGAACCAATCTGAAGTATGTATGTACTTACAAAAAAAAACAAATAAAAATAAATAAATATTGGGAGACATTTATTACACACAGCGCCATCTAGCCCCATACTAAGCAAAGCTTGTATTATGGAAACCAGATAGCTGATAGAATACTTATATACTATTTTTTTTCGTAAATACATACGTATAATACATACTACACCCAGACACAGAACAAAACATCGATGTACGTCACAAACATTTTTGTCCTGGGTGGGGATCGAACCCACGCCCTACAGCTCTGAAGGCAGACATGCTACCAACTGAGCTATCAGGCTGTCAATCGGTTCATAACTGACGTTGTTCTGAGGTAACAAACATAAAAAACATACAACCGAATTGAGAACCTCCTAATTTTTAAAGCCGGTTAAAAAGAGTTTATTTCGCATGTTTAATATTAGTGTGATAAATACTAGGTTTTCATTGTGTGAAACGGTTTTAACCATAATTTATGAAAAACTTACTAAGCAATAATAATCTTGCAGAGCCTTAAAAATGTGGGACCAATTGATGACACTATTAATGTACGTGCGGATCGTGGTGGACCACATCATAGATTTCTTCTTCTCGCTGTACTGGGACAAGCGGCGGCGGTCAATACCTGACTTGGATATGAAGCATGCGATGCTGGCTGAGAGCGCCACTTCGCTGGCAAGGAAGATCAGGGAGAAGGAACTGAAGTCGGAAGACTTGGTGACAGCACTCATAGAAAGGATCAAAGAGGTATGTATATAATGTTTCTTATTGAAATGGATAAGAATCCTACTGTAACTTATTCACTATAGCCATTAAGTATATTAACATACTTAATCTATGCTACAGCATACAGGGGCAACATAATAAGAAATGTATGCTGATATGGTTCCACTATTCAAATTGGATAAAATATTATTTAAAAATTGATTTGAGTCGAAATTGCATTTTAATTAAAGTGATTTTTGAATTTAAATAAATGCGGCATAAAATTACCATAGATTCAAAACAAGCGTTCAGTTTTCGTCACCTGCAGTAGTAGGTAATATAAGTAGGATGCTTTTCGCAACGGACTTTGGCTGGCCTTGAACGATTACGTATGTATGTCTGGACATAAATAGCAAAATTAAACACTGCTACTGGTGTCCAATTATAATACAATCTTCGTTATTATACTAGTAGGTATTATATAATTTTACCTAATACGTTTAATTTTCCTTGAATGTTGATTGTACAATGTCTAAGCTAGTTAAGTACTTATGGTATTGATTGCATTAAAATTATTTAGTACTATACGTACAGCATGTCAATGTTTTCAATCCATAGCAAATCGAGAATCCTTCTGACATTCGTAAATTTTCGGCACTTAATCGTAGTGGGCTAATTATTTAAATCTACTCAAAAAAATTATGAACATAGTGAATCAAGCCGTGGTGGAACTTAGTCAAGCTATTGGCTAATTTCTTGATACATTTGATAAAATTAAATTTAACTTGCACAAAAACAAAGGTAAATTTCAAATGTCCTAAGCGCCATTTTGTTATAACATAAACAGTCCTTTAAGACATTAAAACATTATGATACTATCTACAACGCTTCAACGATTTTTCACCATTGTTTGGGATATTAGAAATATTTATTTTACCGTCGTCGTATTGGGATATATTCTAGGTGAATCCCATCATCAACGCTGTGGCAGCGGACAGGTTTGAAGCGGCGCTAGCTGAAGCGAGAGAAGTTGACGCGCTCATTGCTGCTGGGTTTTCAGAGGACGATGCCAAGAAGAAGCCTTTCTTGGGTAGGTGACATAGAGGTTACGGCTCTGAATTAAACTTTGTTGTCTTGTTTGGCATTCAGCACGTTGGTAGTGGTAGAACCCTGGTGTGTCCGCCTGGGAAAGTACACAATTTGGCAGTTATTCAACTGCCAAACAGTAGTGTGCAGGTATTGCTGTGTTTCGGTTCGAAAGGCAATGTTACCAGAGTAATTACTGGGCATGAAAAGATTTCACACCTAAAAGGTGACGAGCGCAGTGCAGTGCGGCGCAGGATTTTTCCCAAGTTCACAATAGGCTAGATGACTGGTTTATTTTTTTTGTCCTATTAAAATTTAGCCCATAAATATAGCTGATTAATGAAAAAAATATTAAAATCTGATCAAAAATAAGCAACTTATAAGCATTTTAATATCATGCTAGACAGAGAGGAGAAACAGCAAATCGTGACGTCACTTCTCTGTACGCCATATAAATAAAATTCTGACAAGTAAGGCGTGACGTAATTTTTTGTTTTGTGGGAAAGGGACAGAGTTGTCTCTAACAAAAACTTTAAACGCTCATATATCAGAAAATTATTAACCGATTTAAATTATTTCTTCAATAAACATATTATATTTACTTAAATTCTTCATCAATGCTATTGGTTTCAACGATATAAACATCAGCCATCTACCCTCTTCTGGCACTAAGGCGTGTAGCTTAATAAACCACTAAGCAAATATCTCATCCCGTTATCCCATCCCATCACTCCATTGCATTTAAAAAAACTCCAGATCTCACCGAAGTTACCCGACATCGAACCCATGCCTCACGATTGTAGGCCGCACGCCCTCTCCCACACGTCTTTTTGTAATAACTTTAATAAACTTACATAAATCATTCGTTTTATAAGTACCTAAATAACAAGAAGTCAAAAAAAAAGTTACCGACATAGCTCGCAAGGTTTGCAAGTTGAAGTGGCGCAGAGCAGGACACATCGCTCGAAGAACTGACAACCGATGGGGAAGAAAGGTTCTTGAGTGGCGACCGCGAACCGTTCGCAGCGTAGGAAGGCCTCCCACTAGGTGGACCGACGACATTGTAAAAGTCGCGGGCAACCGGTGGACGCAAATGGCAAGTTGTCGTACAGTGTGGCGGTCAAAGGGGGAGGCCTTCGTTCAGCAGTGGACGTCTCCGGGCTGATGATGATGATGAAATAACGAGAAGATCTTTAATCTGTAGCGATAAGTATGTATTTTTAATGTATGTTATTACGTATTTAACCTTGTAGTTGGAATAGGCATGATGACAGATTTTGAAATACCCTTCTATAATGTAGATATACGTCTAGTATTGCCGAAAAAAACTATATTTCAGCAATATATTACGTTTTAACGGAAATTATTACATTTTAATTAATCTAAATTGAAATACGCGCGAAAACGACCGTAAGTGTCATGGCGTCAACTTGTGACGTCACGACTTAGTTACCATCGCATTGCGGCATATGCTCAACGAAGAAAGTCATAAACTATTACTTATTTCGTGTGTTGGAGGTGAATTCCAAAGTTTACAAGTGGTGTGTGTGCAAAAACACATCAATAGAAACTAGCAACAAACAATTTTTGTACGTTCCAAACCAGAAAATGTGAGAGATAAATGGCTAGAGCTCGCACGGCGAGACCCAGGAGATGTAGCTACGAAATCGTCTATTTATTCTTGTGAAGACCACTTTGATTATGTATTTACTATATCAGTATAGATTAAAAGGTGTGTAATACAAAATCTTTGTTTGATATGTAGTGCTTATGTGATTGTTGTTGCATTTTATTGAGGTTATGTTTGTTTTGGATAACCAAAGCAGTTAGCATTATTGTTATCAATTACAATGGAGTACTTATTCTCATTTCAGCTGCCAAATGATATCAGAAATTATATGCAGATGTGGTCGGTATCACAAGTGCGTATGAAACCATGTATTTATACATGCCAACCAGACAGAAAAACAAGAACATCTGACACTATAGAACGACCTCGCCTAACTTATGAAACGAAAGATAATGATGGCTCTTGTAGTATGTGAAAAGCAATTAGAAGAAAATAGTATAGTGACAGAACATTGTTGTTGGAGAAATTCTGGAAGTTCAGGTAAGTACATATTTTTAAAGATAATATATCTAATTTAATGGTTTAACATATTGCAGCAAGGAAGTTAAAAATTTTTTTTTATAATTAACAAAATAATGACACACATCAACACTGCTGGATGAAGGCCTCTCCCCTAAAGGGAGGTGTTGCCATAATCCCCACGCTTGGCAGGCGGCTTGGGAATCTCTATCGCAGAATGGTTACCACCGTTAACTGAGAGGACGCTGCTGCCCGTCCACCGGTAGTTCTGGATGCAGTTTTAGGGCATACCCAGGTCCAATAATGACACAAGTAGGTATTAATTTCAGATATAAGTTACTATAAACCAAAGCTATATACCTAACATCAGACTGTACTCATGTGTAGGTATACCGTCAATGTAAATCAACAAGTTAAAAAATGCTGCATTTTAAATGTTATAGGTAGGTATTTTATATGTATTGTGGATTTTATCTTTTCCATCACCATTTAAAGAAATATTATTAAGACATTTTATATTGTATCTAGTGTTTTGCAGTATTATTTATTTATTTAATTTATATTTATTAATAAGGTGTTGAGCATCTCCCGTCTGTCTTTAGTTGTAATTTATTTTTATACCATGGTTGCCTGGGAGAGATCGCTGTTAGCGATAAGGCCACCACTTGTGGCACTAGTCCCTAAGGTTCATGTTTCTATTTTATATTTTTATTTCTGGTGTGCATAGTAAAGCATTTATATCTTATCTTTATTTTCAGTTCAGCAAAATCTTGAAGGAGCTCAACAAGTAACAACTAAACTGATAGATAAATCAATTCAAGTACATATAATACAACATTCAGAAGCAAAGCTAACCCAACAGTACCTACCTAGTTGGAATGGTAAATCAGAAAACATCACTGTTGAAGCCGCACCTGCATTCTGTCTTCTGAAGCTAAGGAAACTAAACAAATAGCCAGCTTGAGAATTTGCACTTGGGGAGATTCATATGATAAAACACAAACTTGTCCCAAGCTTGTCTTAACGTCAGTTTGGTCAAAGTTCTTTATGATGTAATAATAATAGTGTGTGGTTAATTAACTTCCAAGATTCGCTTATTAAATAAATATAAACAAGAAATATCTGCATTTTAATTTATTACTCTGTACTTTTATATAACAAAATGGATAGTCGTAGGATTTCCAGAATGCATGAATGAGAACACTTCAAAAAACCTTTCACAAATTCTTCATCAAATGTTACACATAAAATTTCAACATGTTTATTTGTAGAGTAATTAGGGTTCGCCATTCAAAAATAAAACCCACTTTTTAAGTCCACTCATATACATTTGCATCTGGGTGTAGCATTTGGTATTGGGTTTCCCATTTTTTACATAATTGAGATAAGTTTTATCGCTCATGGGGCATTTAATTATCTTGACAAATGCCATCGGGTGAACCGGCTATCGTTGGATAGTTTTTGGATATTATTAGTCCACAACTCTTTATTTTCTTCCCCAGTTTCATAGCTACTGTTCACATCACTTCATCAGCACTTCATTCTCTAAACTTCTACCGCGTTTCATGGCTAGTGTGTCTGGGATTTTCCCTCCCATGATGAGCAATATCAGCGTTCCGTCACCTTTCTGGCACCGACTGACTTCATAAGCCCTAGATATGTAATCCGGCCATATCTCAACTATTACCAAAAGCTATTTTGGTACTGGTATCGGGTACCATTTTCAATTTTATTTATAATTTCATCCGTCAAATTTATTTTATCCAAAAATATGTCTCAGCATTTTTCTTTATACTTCAGTACAAGTTGGTGCATTGATGCACTAAGTAAGTCATTACAAATATAACCTGGTTGATACTTCACTAGCCCAGTCACTAACTTTTCTCTTTCTGCTTTTTTCCCAGTACTGTGGGACAAGTATTTTGCTGTTATAAATTTCAGGATAGTGCCAACTCTGGATAGTATAGATTTCAGCCAGTAACATTGTAGGTATTTCAGTACAAGATGGTTCTTCGCTCCTGCGATGGACCCACATAAGGCGTATGGCATGCTTGCAGCCACCTTGAGCAGCAACACAGTCATGGCATTGACAGATGTTACCTTTTCTTCTTCTTCATCAACTGTTAATGTGACGCATACAGCTTCGCATGGACGTTGTGTTCGGGGCAAACTTTGCATTTCACAGTGCAAATTTTTCCTTCCTTCCAATAAGTTGCACATAACTGATAGTATCATCCCCATATGATGGTCGTGAGGACCTGAAAGAAATAAGATTGATTATATTAATATGTACAAATACAGAAAGTGATAAGTGAGGTGGTGTTTATTTGCTAAAATTAACAACTGACAGATGTTGAATTTGAGGGTGCACATTACTGTTTCTGGAACTATACGTAATATTTTCTGAAATGTAGGTTAGTAGGTTAGGAGCATTCTACGATCCCCAGGCCGCCTGCCAAGCGTGGGGATTATGGCAACTAATCGCTATTAAGAGGGATGCCTTCGTCCAGCAGTGGACGTCTTCTGGCTTTTGATGAAGTTAGTAGGTACTTAGCAATAAAAATAGTACAGTAGGAAACATGAAGCCTTCTGTAGATGTGAGTTAGCTAACCTCAAAATCAGCCTATGACATCCAGTGTTAAAATAGCTTGTGTTAGTTTAATTATATGCACTAAATATGAATAAAAGTGTACTTACAAGGAAGTTTTCACACTACGAAATTCAGATGAGATAAAGTCTTTATTGGGTGCAAGAAACTATCCCAACATCAACAAATCAATTCTGGGCAAATTAGAGGTATTTGCCTTAATAAAACCTTGTTCCATCGTCGATTCTTGGATTTTCTGATTTTACCACAAGCCTACGAATAAACAACAACTCAATTAGGTAATTTTACGATACAGAAATCAATCAAAACGCGTAATTACAACCAAAAGTTCATACAACACGGTGAGGGTTACTATGGTGTGACGTCATTCGCTCTGATTGGCGTTTGAGTTAATATGGCCGATTGCAGTATTTTGTACTTTTATTTTATTGAAAATCTTATCGATCTCAATGTTTTTAATAAAAATGGGTCATTTTTATGAGTCCTTCTATCATATATTTTTCTCTAAAACCATTGTCTCTTTGATTATTAAGTACTGTCATCATGCCTATTGGTATGATAATAATAATGAGGAATTAAAAGTATCTACATTTTGTATTGTATCATTTGTATCCATAGATTGTATCATTCTCGACGAGTTTCCCACAGTGTCAAGTTGTCGAGACTTTAGTCCGTTGAGAGAGAGACGAATGACGACCCTCTCAAAGATATATAAGTATAAGATGATAACAGATTCATATAAAATTGATTTTAGAAGCTAAAATGTTACTAAACCTTTGACGAATTCTTCAATGGCAAAAGAGAGAGAGAGCTAGATCCTCCAAGGCAAAATATGAATGTAAATACGAGTAAAATAGAGTATTCTGCATAAATTGTTGCCATAAATAAGGTCATCATTTTTCTTTTCATTAGTACCTACCTACAACAATTAACAGATCTGCATGTTACATGCAGATCTGTTAACATATACTTTGCAATAAAGAATTGCATTGAAATCCGATTGATAAAACGAAGCGCATTTGTGCAGGTGTTCCATTCACAACCAAAGAATGCCAGCCGGTGGAAGGCATGCCCCTCACGCTCGGACTCTGGTCGCGGAGGAACGAGGTCTCCAGTGAAGACAGTACGGCCATTATCTACCTGAAGCACGCTGGAGCCATTCCTGTGGCTTCTACCAACCTGCCCGAACTGCTCGTTTGGTGAGACTCGGTGGACTCGTGGAGCCAGTATTATCTCTTCGAAATCTGTTTGGAATCTCCTTTTTTACTGGCGTTCAAAATAACCTCTCAGTCATAATCTACGACTACGTCATAGGTAGCTGGGACGTCTTGTATGTACGCACATATTTAATATAAAATTTCGTTGTAGCTTCCCGGTGACATTAAACAAGTATACATTAATTTGATCATAAGGGAAAGAGCGGCCTGGGTTTGTCCTAAAACTGCATCCAGAACAACCGGAAAACGGGCAGCAGCGTCCTCTCGCTGTTAACGGTGGTGAGCATTCTGCGATCCCCAAGCCACTTGGTGGTAAGCGGTAGCCGCTGTCTACGTCACTATAGCCATAGATTAAGTATATTCTTAATCTATGCTATAGCTGAGTTTTAGAAGTTTAGTCAGCCCAAAAGGTGTTTGAAATATCCCAGTAAACTATTGTAAACCCTTTTGAAAATTGTTTTAGAACATTGGAACGACTTTCACTGGTCCTACTGCGATCGAGCTGAAATCTAACAGGATTTATTAATTGATTAACTCAGAAATAAATAATATTTGCGCCTGATGTAATAATAACAGCAATTGGATAAGCCCGTACCATTAATGTTATATTAGTTTTCAACCGACTTCAATAAAAGAGGTTCTCAATTCGACTGTATGTTTTTCTTTGTATGTATGTTACGCGATTACGTCAATAAAATTATGAACTGATTTTCATGATTTTTTTTTGTTTGGTAGGTTATTACCTACCTTCAGAGAGGTGGTTCCATATACATTTTATCGAAATCGGTTCAGTAGTTTGGTTTTTAAATCAAAATTACTAGTAAATATGAAGATGTCATCCAGGTATTCGAAGTTGGAGTCTGTTGTATTTTTTTTAAAGCTTATTATTCTGATACATAGTATTTTTCACCTGGCAGGCAAGAGACGCGCAACCATGTGTACGGAATGACGAAGAACCCTCACCACACGGGCCGCTCCCCTGGAGGCTCCAGCGGCGCCGAAGCAGCCCTCGCTGCCTCCTACGCCTCTACCATCAGCTTGTGTTAGTATCTTTAACTTCATTAATAAGACTCACTATCGAATGTCTCGAAGTAATGAATAAATTTTGGGGGGACATTTTTACACACAGTGCCATCTAGCCCCATACTAAGCAAAGCTTGTATTATTAGCTATACTAATATAGTATTTTATATAAGTACAGTATACACATACTGGCTATTAGTTTTAACACCGTTATCCTTCTAAGATCATTGCACTCTTCATGTTTCAGGTTCTGACATCGGTGGTTCCACACGAATGCCAGCTTTCTACTGCGGATTATTTGGACACCATCCCACCCCTGGATCGCATAGCCTCAAAGGTATTGTAAATATTGTATTGTAAACATGAATCTATTTATTTTTGTATTTGTAATAATGTTAAATTATCCTCGTGTCACGAATAAAATTAGAAACTCATTGTTAAATTGGAAAATTTATATTCTAATAATTTCTGGAGTTATGGAGTTAATATCTTGCGGGATCCAACCGCGGGAACTGCAACAGGTTGTACCAGACTCATCATCTAGTTGCGGTATAGAGGTACCTCTCCTCTTATCCTAGCTACACGAAAAAAGCATTTATCTTTTCCAGGAGTTCTATTCCGCAAAGAAGACGTCGACTCGATGCTCTCCCTGGGTTTTATCTCGAAGCATGCGGAAGATCTGGCACCATTGGTCAAAGTGCTCTGCGGATCCAACGCTAGCAAGCTAAATTTAGACAGGGCTGTCAATATAAAGGTGATTAAACTTTATGTATGTATACGTATAAATCGATCCGTGTGAGACCTATTTTTGATATAGCTTTGGAGTGCTCGTGCCGTGGGCATAAGTCCAATGTAAAAAAACCGGTGAAGAATTGTATAGAAGCTACTTAATTTGTTTTTCAGACAGTTTCTAATTTTTCTTTTGTTGTTTTGGAAGTGTTTGCTCCATCCAGGGGCCGTCCCTTGAACCGCTTATAGCGGGACCGAATAGATTCAGCTGCCGACATTGCACGACCGCGAACCTTATTGCGAGGCGATAAAATTCACAGTCGCGCAGCGTCGGCAGCTGAGCGTATTCTGCCCCGGAATAAGCGTTCATGGTACGGCCCCTGGACATCAAAATTATGCTAGTTTAAACACCATTATGCCTAGTAAGAAAATTCAGACGTTAAAATTTAAGGGACCACCACTCATACTACCTTGTGATACTCCGTTTGCTAATAAATGTATTAACGATTTCAGGACATCAAAGTTTACTACACTGAAGCAGCTTTGGATCCCCACGTTAGCAGCATCAGACCAGAAATGCGCCACGCAATGAAAAAGTAAGAAAAACCTTTTATTTGTAATTTGTACCTTATCGTAAGCCAAATGCAAGTTATAAGCAATTTGGTACAGTTTGGTAAAAAAATTGTATTCTAGCTACTAGTTACTAGCAAGTCTTTTTACGGCTTCAACACAGCTTCAAGCTTTGTATACTTTTGATTAATCATCATCATAGATGGAAAAACATCTCATTTTCCTATACTCACTAATACCCTCATTTCCACAGGGTAGTCGCAAAGCTAACACAAGAAGCAACATCCAGCGACAAAGCACCTCAGCAGTACTACCACAAAGGTTTTAACCACATGTACCGGCTCTGGGCCTATTGGATGTCTAAAGAACCTGACAACTTTCCTGAAGCTTTTACTAACTTTACGGGAGAACCTAACCCCATTGTTGAATTGATCAAGAAGGTATGAAAAACAATATTACTCTAGATTCGATATAAGCGTGGGAGATATTATAGTGTTCCAATGTTACAAGTAACGATCGAAGTTTAACCTAGCCTAGGTTTCCTTTAATAATTATGGCCGGTTTTCTTTTGGTCAAAATGAAAAAAAATATAAACCAAAATGACGTTTTCTTAAAGATAAAAGATATTTTGTAGGTCTGATAGAAAAAGGTCCAGGAAGCAGGTGAGAGCAGAGTGATAGTAGGAAATATGGTAATGGGTGTAAATGCTGTAGAAGTAGGAATATTTAGTTGGAGGGCAAAAGTAGATCACAAGTAAATATTGAGACAATCACACTATATACGAGCATTATTGTAAATGTGAAAGATTATATTTTAGTATGTAAGTAACATTAGTTAGATACCATTCAACTCCTGAAGACTGAAAGAATTTACTTCAGGTATCTATGATCCTGGCTACCAAATAAATAAAAAAATACAGAAAATAACAGTCCCTATATAGGAGGTCCCAAAATCTATACGACCACGGGGTCGACCCAGACGAAGGTGGCGTGACGAACTCGACTCGCACGACAAACACTGGGCCACCAAAGCTGAAGATCGAGCAGTCTGAAAGGAGGGAAGGAGGGCCTTTGCCCGGCTGTGGGACACATCAGGCTAATAATAAATAATAATAATAATATAGGAGGTGAAACCTTAGAGTGCTACAAGGAATACATATTGGATATGTAGATAGATAATTAGTCATCATCATCAGCCCGGAGACGTCCACTGCTGAACGAAGGCCTCCCCCTTAGACCCCCACACTGTACGACAACCTGCCATTTGCATCCACCGGTTGCCGCGACTTTTACAATGTCGTCGGTCCATCTATATATATATAGTGGGAGGCCTTCCTACGCTGCGTCTTCCGGTTCGCGGTCGCCACTCAAGAACCTTTCTTCCCCATCGGTTGTCAGTTCTTCGAGCGATGTGGCCTGCCCACAGCCACTTCAACTTGCAAACCTTGCGATATAAAATAATGAGTATGTGATTAGTAATGTCGTTTACAGTACTATCAATGTAACTACTTTTCTAGGTAATTGGACAAAGCAAGCACTGCTTCTACACAGTATTGAGACTGATAGAACTAAAGTACATACCCCTGCCCGACGCCGATTGGGCGGAAACCATCACCAAGGAGCTCAAGACTGATCTTTTTGTAAGTCATATTGATTTTTTAGTGTGGTTTTTGGTACACTGTGCATATACGTGAATCCCGATCTTTTGAAGATCGGGCTGAGTGCATGGCGTGCATTAGGAGAGCTATATGTCCGTCAGTGTACAAAGGTGAGCTATTGATGACGAGGTACTGTGTTCGGATTTGGATAGCGATTTCACTTTTCATTTTGTAAGCCTATATGGATTTTAGCACCCTGTTGGACATCCCCGAAAACCGCTAGTAGGGATCTGGTGGAGATGGGTCTACGCGAGCTGCAGGCCGTCTTGTGACAAGACATTGAACTGGATAGGGAATAGTATCAGACCGCAGAGGGTATATATTCTAAACCCAATCGGAAAGGTTAGCACTCGGAAATTACACTATCTGTCTCTAACGCCGTCATTCTTAATGCAGAAGACGGAGATGGTGAGAGTAGTTTTCGAATCAAATTCCATTCTTGGTGGCAGAAAACGGGGGCAAGACCCACTTTGAGTCACGGAGGACTTTGGGTCGATAACGGCATTTTAAACGCAAAATGGGAAGTTGATATAAAACTTTGTCGACAGAATAAGCTTGGATCGGACGGCGTGCTCCTGTTGCCGAGTTCACCCCACGTGACTCCCTACCACTACTCGTGCCTGCTGCGACCGTACAACTTCTCATACTTCGCGGCTGTCAACATGCTCAAATGCCCCGCCACACAGGTGAGTGCTACTATCTGGTATCGCACACTTCGCTTTTCATTTGTTTTGAGTTAGTGCGCGGAGGAGAGCTGTATAATAGGCTAGATAACTCGTTTTTTTAATTGTCCTATTAAAATGTGGCCCATAAATATAGCTGATTAATGAAGAAAATGAAAATCTGATCAAAAATAAGCAACTCATAAGCATTTTAATATCATGCTAGACAGAGAGGCGAAACAGCAAATCGTGACGTCACTTCTCTGTACGCCGTATAATTTATATTTGACAAGTAAGGCGTGACGTAATTTTTATGTGTTGTGGGAAAGGGACAGAATTATCTCTAACAAAAACTTTAAACACTCATATATCAGAACATTATTAACCGATTTAAGTTATTTTTTAAATATACATACTATATATTTACTTAAATTCTCCATCAAAGCTATTGGTTTCAACGATATAAACATCAGTCATCTACCCTATTATTGCTGCGTTCCGTAATGCGCTAAAAGTGATAATATCGCGAATCCGACCAAAGTCAAAAGTATTACTCAATCAAATCAAAGCCCTTGTATTTTGTGCCTATTAAATTTGGTCGGATTAGCGATATTATCACTTTTAGTGCATTACGGAACGCAGCATATATATGTTCCTCCTTAGTGTGAAATGTGAACACGCGTTTGAGTTAACACCAATTTTAATTCACCTTCCACAGGTTCCTCTAGGTAGAAACGAGGAGGGGCTACCGGTCGGCATCCAAGTTCTAGCAGCTCCATACAACGACGCGCTCTGCCTGGCCGTCGCACGCCATCTGGAGAAGGAGTTCGGGGGATCTGTGATGGCTTGCAAGCTCAAGAACTAGTTCTAGTATCGAAGCAACTGGACTTATAGTTATACATATGATTGCTATGTTCAGCCGCCGACCGACGCTGCGCGACGTCGAACCGAACCGTCACGCAACGTCGGCGGCTGAACCTAACAATCGTGCTTTTAAGATGTCACATTACGGGCCGGACTTAGATATAAGATTAAATACCTAACTATTTTGATACATGTACTGATATATTAGGGATAAAAAAGATCTATTGTTGAATTTTCCAGTTTACCTATACCTATTTATGTAAGTTTTACTTATAATAAAAAAAATGATATTTCATCAGTATTTATTTACTTACTTTCTACTCTGTGGTTTAGTGTAGGTTCTCTGACAACCGTACATGCACACAGCATGTACGGTTGTCAGAGATCGTGGAATTTATAAAATCATGGGACAACATGTCGTCGCGGCACTGGCGGTGAACCGCCATATACTTAGCCCCCTTTAAATTTCTTTCAACCGCATAGAATGTAGGTTTATAGGTATCCCAATGTGATTGCTAAAATGCACGTAGGAGTCGTGAAGTAATGGTAGTGGGTTCGATCCCGGGCCCGTACCAATGAGTTGTTTGGAATTTGCCTCTACCCAGCAGTGGAATTTTAAAGACTAATGCAATAGTAGTAAACGGGCCACAACAATTTATGCTTAGCCATTAGGAATGACTTCATGTTACACTGAGCGCTCACTAATGTTCAAAAGAATCCTTTTAGTGCCTTAATTTGGACGATTATAGACGATTAAAATATAAGAAGTTCTATTCTAATCATCCGTTCTTTTAAAGAAGACATAGAGAGCATTATTATATAAGCCCTAAGGTAAAAGAAAAGATGATATTTTCTACCTTTGGATTTAAAAACATTGCAGTTGCTGACCCCAAGTAGTTTGAGTTGATTGCACAAGAAGGTTGATTGGCTAAATGTAAAACCAACGCGAAGCCAAATTATCCAAAGTATTAAGAACGCATCCATAATTTTGACAGTATTGACCTTGGTTGACATTGACTTGACATTTCTGATATCTGTAATCTGTTTTGACTTTTGATTTTGACAGTTGTTTTGTAATAACATCGGTCGGACTTAGCGGTCGCACTTTTGACCTCAAGAACCGCGATAAATCGTTTTTATTTGAGCTCAGTGCTCCACTCTGATAGCTAACTAGAAGTTTCTCTCATCCTCAAAAATGCCCGGTGTAGTAATAGTGAACACGAATCCGTTCGAAGGCCAAAAGCCGGGTACTAGCGGCTTACGCAAAAAAGTTAAAGTTTTCCTTCAAGAAAACTACACAGAAAACTTTATTCAGAGTATTTTGGATGCTAATAAAGATGCCTTGGAGGGGTCAACGCTCGTCGTTGGCGGAGACGGACGTTATCTCGTCAAGGAGGTCGTCGACAAAATAATAAAGATCGCTGCGGCTAATGGGGTAAGTCCTTCATCAAGTTTCTTGAGCGCTGAAATCTCCGTCAGAAAATTTAATATTAAAATAATCTGCCAGCATTGATCTTGGTCTTTTGCTGTTGGTATTTACTATTTAGTACAGATTATTGCTTTAATTACTTTTTGTATTCAAACATTTTAGGATCTAATCATAATATCAACATTACAGGTAGCAAAGCTCCTCATAGGTCAAAATGGCATTCTTTCTACACCAGCGGTATCACACCTTATCAGAAAATATAAAACTCTTGGTAAGTTCTGCACCTTGCTTTATGTTTAGAGGGTTAGGTGGCATAGTGGCCACAATTAACTTAAACTTCTTTGTAACTATAGACTACGCCACTGTTTATTGCCCCAAATAAATAAAATAAAAAACATTCACTATCATTGATTAAAACAAAAAAAAAATTGAAAATTATATTAAAACAAAGATCTTCGTAAATTAAGAAATACTTTTTTTTTGGTAGGTAATACTTCAGAGGTGGTCCCATTTATCGAAATCGGTTCAGTAGTTTGGTTTTTAAATCAAAATTACTAGAAAATATGATAATGTTATGTTAATGTTATATTAGTACCTACGTTAATGATGTTACATAATAAATTATTTTTCATTCAAAAAAAAAAGAAAAGAAACACATATAACAAAATCAAATAGTTTTAGCAATATTATATGGTTAATTCATTCATGACATGAATGTCGTTATTTTGTTTGTCCCTCTTAGTTTTTGTGAATTTCACCTTTATACAATACAAAGCCATTAAACATATAATATACATATAATTAAAGAAACCTTTGTTTTTTTACTCACAGTAAATTAGATTTATTATAATTATTTTGGGGCCATTATAATTATGACTATAACAATCTTTTTCCAACACAGCTGAACTACTTATAATGCGGATTGTTTACATTCATTCAAGTGATATGGTTCTTAATATCAAACTGATTTTAAGGAATTCTAAACCAATCCTGCAAAGCTGAAACCCGAACTTTTCATTTGGAAGGGTTTTTTTAAACACAAAAACAAAACTTGAAATCATGCCTTTTTCATTTAGGTGGTATTGTCCTCACGGCATCTCACAACCCCGGAGGCATCAATAATGACTTCGGCATCAAGTTCAACTGCTCAAATGGAGGCCCGGCCCCCGACGGCACCACCAATGACATTTACGCTCTAACCACCAAGATAAAGCAGTACAAGATTGTACCGGACATTGTCTGCGGGATTGATAAGATCGGTGTACAGACTATTGCGGTGAGTTCTCTCTGGAAACTAGATTTTGTGGTGTTTTTTGCACTGATATTTGCTAAAAACAGTGTTATAAACAAAGGTACCGATAACGATTTATGCCATGTTCGTCCCGAGAATGTTTGTCCCACATAAAAAAATCTCCTTTTGTCACGCATTGTATGCTGTACTTGGGCAAACATTTATTAATTAAAAAAATCCCATTTGGTCCCACATTTCAAATCTCCAATCGCCCAATGTTTTTTTAAATAGGTAAATTATTATTATTTCTGTACAGTTGAAGCAACAAGTTTATTCAATTAGGTTTCTAAACGTAAATATCATTAAACATGCATTTGGTAATGTTATACTAAACAATCAATAATTATGCATATAATCAGCCTGTGAATAATTCACTGCATGACAAGCCTAAGCGGGAGGTTGAGCCATATCGACCACAGTGGCCCAGATCCAGGTTGGTAAGTAATCTCTGGATGTACACTGTGTCCACGCGATGTTTTCCTTTATAGAATCAGTGGTATGAAAATCTGTCCATAAGCCCCAAAGATCTCATTGGTACGTGCCTGGGATTTGAACCCGTAACATCACTATTTTAAATCAAGCAGTCTCATAACCAAAGAAAGAAAGGAGAAAGAAGTATATTTTTTTATGAAACATCTCTCTATTATTTTACATCACTTTTATATTACAATATCCTAATTTCCTACTTGTTTTTCGATGTGTTTATATGACATCATATTTTTTATCACTATCTTGAATAACGGATAAATCAGATCATGGACATGATTAGACATCAGGCATCATGTGACAAAAGCCAATTAAAACTTTTGTATGACATTATTAAGGTTTAGGTCTCCTTGACAGCTCTCTTTCGTTCGAAAATACTCGCTCAGCACGTGCCGAGGACTAATTAGTCTTTCCCCGCGCGGGAACGTGACAAAGCTAGCTTATGGATACGTCTGTCTCGTTTTCGCGGGGAAAATAGAGTGGATAGGCTTTTATCACGGCTCGCGTGCTAGGCGGGCTGATTTAAAAAAAAAACTTTGATATTGACGATTTTCTTTGTCCAGACTAAGCGCGCCATTTTGTTATCAGCCATAAAGCGTCCACTGCTGGACGAAGCCCTCCGCCTTGATGAGGGGTGTTGCCATAATCCCCACGCTTGGCAGGCGGCTTGGGGTTCGAAGCGCGCCATTACTCTCGTCAAATTCTTGTTTAAGTTACAGAAAATAACAAAATAAGAACTTGTTCTAATTACGTCGTGATGTTACATTTGGATGCGCTGATCCGATTTTTCGAGAATATTTCTTAGGATAAAGAAATAAGTATCCAACTGGTAGCTTTAAAACCATGTCTTGTTTCCAGGTGAGAGACAAACAGTTCACAGTGGAAGTGGTGGACCCGGTCCAGGACTATGTATCCTATATGAAGGAGATATTCGACTTCCCCAAGATCAAAGCACTCATACAGGGATCAGAAACGAGGAAGCCTTTCAACATACTCGTCGACTCCATGAGTGGAGGTAAGAGGACATCATTTTAAACAAACTGCGAGAAAAGGAGGAATGTACATACAGCTAAGGAATCGAATAAACTGTTTTTTTTATGCAACAGAGTCGAGCGGGATGTTCGCCTGTTGGTAAGCATCACACCTGCCCATAACAGTAGCAGTGCCAGAATTATGAACTTGCGAACAAAATCCTGCACCGCACTGCACTACGGTCGACATCCTAAGATATTAGATTTCAAATCTCTTGATGCCTAATAATTTCTCTGGTAACATTGCCCTTCCATCCCGAAACACAGTAATGCTTGCTGTTGAATAAAAGGTGTGGAACTTCCGCAGGCGGACTCTGCAATAGAGTCCTACCTACTACTACAGACTTCCGTGTATTCTGAGAGATATAATCTGGGGTCTTCAAGGTCAGAGTGGCTTCTAAGTAAGATTATCTTCTTCTTTTGGGAATAGTTCCCAAAATTCCAAAATTTGATTTTAAACAGTTTAAAATAAAAAGCACATCAAAGAATATAAAAAATATTCCCAAAAAGTTTTTATGTGGCGACGTACGCACACGTTATTTCCGTGTTTTGGAAACTATTTCCTATTCCTATCGATAGTGAACTAGCAGTTTACTGGACTGGACTGGCTGTATAGACATTCTTCCTTTTATCCTTTTAAAAAGTATTTATGTGGCGTAGGAGGTCGCCACAAATACAAAGCTGGGACATGATTTTCTCGTGTTCCCGCCAAAACTGTGCAAATCGTTTCCAGTGACGGGTCCGTACGTCAAGCGCATATTTATCGACGAGTTCGCCGCGTCCGACGCGAGCGTCCGGCGCGTGCAGCCGCTGGAGGACTTCGGCGGCGCGCACCCCGACCCCAACCTGACGTACGCCGCCGACCTGGTGGCCGCCGTGCGGGCCGGGGACTACGACTTCGGAGCCGCCTTCGATGGAGACGGTAACATATTCTTATAATAAATTAATAATAGGCTAGATGACTGGTATTTTTTTATTGTCCTATTAAAATGTGGCCCATAAATATAGCTTATTAATGAAAAGAAAATGAAAATCTGATCAAAAATAAACAACTTATAAGCATTTTAATATCATGCTAGACAGAGAGGCGAAACAGCAAATCGTGACGTCAGTTCTTTGTACGCCGTATAAATTCTATTCTGACAAGTAAGGCGTGACGTCATTTTTTGTTTTGTGGGAAAGGGACAGAGTTGTCTCTAACAAAAACTTTAAACGCTCATATATCAGAACATTATTAACCGATTTAAATTATTTCTTCAATAAACATATGATATTTACTTAAATTCTTCATCAAAGCTATTGGTTTCAACGATATAAACATCAGAGCCTAGAGCTCGAGTAGAGGAAAACCTCAACAACTCTATAATATATTATTCTTTCATAATATATACAGGTTTAGTTTTAATCAGTTAGCATCCTTTTAAGGGCATTTTCTGTACATCAAAACAAACAATTATTACTATGGGGCGAACATTGAAATCGCAAAAATCAGCTGTTCCATACATTTTGCCCAAGGTCGATGAACTTTTTGTATGGGCCGATTTCAATGTTGGCCCCATAGTAAAAGTTGTTTGTTTTGATGTACAGAATATGCCCTTAACAGGATGCTAACTGATAACTAACCCTGTATACAATGTGCAACAAAAAGGTTCAACAATACTGAAGGGCGTGTATGTACTCATCATTATGAGCAACTTTTACTATGGGGCCAACTATGAAATCACAAAAAAACAGCTGTTTTACCATACATTTTGTCCAAGGTCAATGAACTTTTTGTATGGAACAGGTGATATTTTTTTCGCGATTTCAGTTTTGGTCCCGTAGTAAAAGTTGCTCAGAATGATGATTACATGCATACTCTTCAGTATTGTTGAACCTTTTTGTTAGGGGCCGTTCAAGTATTACGTAAGCACCAAGGGGGGGTGGGGGGGTCTCTGTTTTGCTTATTTTGGATGACATGGGGGGTGGGGGGGTCTAGATGATGATTACGTCATCGTTAGTTATTTAAGTTTTTTCGGGGATTCCCGCAAATAATACATATGCGTAGGCACTCGCTTTGAGAACTGATTAGGGGAATTACCGCGCAATGTCATCGATAACTTAGAATCATGGATTCAGGTTTCATGGACTGAAGACTGTTAATGTGTTCCGAAAATATTCTTTATGTTAGTTATGTTCTTTATTTCTGATTATATTTTTTTGTCATTTACTCTATGTGTATCAGTTAAACCTAATATTTTCATGAATTTTCCTATTTTAAAAATAACAACATAAAAAAACATTTATTACTAAAAATGTTTACGTAAGCATAGGGGGAGGGGGTAAGTGCTTTGCTTACTTTTGATGACAAGGGGGGGGGGGGGGGTAAAAAATGGTAAGAAATCTGCTCACGTAATACTTGAACGGCCCCTTACACGTTGTATATATTTTTACATATTCTTATTCTAATTCAAATTCCCATCTACTAAAACCAAGACTAAAACATAATTATTATATATCACTTACTCCCAGTATTTAGCTACCTGAATAAAAGATTTGCTCAATTTTATTTGAACGCACTCGTTGATCCTGAAAATCGAGTAAATGTGTTGGCAACAGACGAACGTCACCATATTTTTTGTCGATCACCATTATGGATCGTTTTTTAATCGATCATAATAAGTAAACAGCTTTTTGGAATTGTGACTATCGACGCGCATCACCAGCCAGTAGACAAACGTGAAACGTGCGTATTCCTGTATAAATAAAACAAAAAATCAGCCAGTACACGTCCATTAGGTACTGGACGAAGCCATATTTTACTGTTTTCTTTTTTTTTTAAATATGTACGTTTATCAAAAACAAGAAATCTATTTGGCAGTATCGCAAGAGTGATGTTTTGTCGTCTAAATAACATCAAGTTTATTTTTCTACGATACGTAGGTACTCAGTTATTGTTAGCACATGATCTAACATAACTCTAACGTAACACAAAAATGGCGGCCATTACAAGGATTATAGCCATGGAATAGGCCGTTATGGGGTAGGTCATCATAAAGGGGTATATTCATCGATAAAAATACCTGAAGAACACCCCCTTCAAATATCGGTAAGTCATGCACAGATTGTATATACAGTTTTAGGACACCTTCAGTAGAAGTAGCTGACGAATTTTATTGTTCAACAATATACACCATTTCTATGTCATAAATCGGCAAATCTGTAGGCACCTTAATACTTCTTTCGGATTCGTATTAATAACAAACGGGGCGGGGCAAAAGCCCCGCGGTTTTACACACGTGATGATGATAAAAACCTTGCCAATACGTTATTTCGAGAAATAATCTCCAATCCGAGTTTCATCCAAATCCTTTAAGCTGTTTTGGCATGAAGAGGTAACGGCTAATTTTTATCATAATAATCATCATCATCACGCGTGTGAAACCAAGGGGGTACAGCTAGTTATAAAGATAAAGATAAAAAGATAAAAAGAACTTTATTGCCAAAAAAATAAAAATATATGCGTAAATGCTAGACAAACAAGAGAACAATAATTAAGCTTAACATTTAAAATTAGTATTCAACCGACTTCAATTTTTACTACCTGGATGACGCCTTTTTTTTGAGAAAAAAAACATACAACCGAGTTTAGAACCTCCCTCTTCCTCGAAATTGGTTTAAAAGATAACCAAGAAAGATAAGATATACCTTGTAACTCATATTTTTTCTAGTAAAGATATCTATTCTAGTCTCACAGATTATATGTCAGTAGATATATGATATTACATCGTCATATTACATCATGCTATGATACGATAATTGTAATAGATATAATGATAGATACTAAACAGATAGTCATCCTTTGAAGTGATAAATAACTGATGTTGCGTGCAACCGTACAAGGACACACTTTACAATAATGCTGCATCATTATGTTATGAAGTTTTATATTTAGATGTTGCCGCAAATTGCTTACGATGAGATTTATTCATTGTTTGCATTGAGCTAGTATCTATAGAGTCACAAACGTGCAAAAAATTGCCCGCGCCCAAACTCCACACCACACTGAACATACTGCTCGGCTTCAGAGGCTGCGAGCGCTATTTTCTTTAGATTGTCTTCATCGGTTGTACTTTATTTTCCACTTTACAGGTCAAAATTGCAAGTAGCTCAAGACGTTCAAGACGTCAGCGTGCGCCGACTTTTAGAACGTCTTGAGCTGCGATTAGACACAAGCGCTCAAACATACATTGAACAGTATACAAGTGACATAAGGTCTAAATTCGAACAATTGTGAACTATATAATGCACGCACGTATGCATGTACAATGTCACTCGGGCGCTTTTTTACTGTTTTCGCTTAGAGATTATGACTCTTTAGATATTAGCTCAATGATTGTTTGTTAAAAACATGGTTTGCCAGTTTAACACTGTTGAATGCGGTGGAGAGAAGGTCATAACTGAAAAAAAAACCTTTTAGAGTGATTGTAAGTGCAACTTAAAATATGCACGTCCATAGTTTAAATAATAGAAATACTGAGCTACTTGCAATTTTGATCTGTAAAGTGGAAAATAACAACGGATGAAGACAATCTAAATAAAATAGCGCTCGCAGCCTCTGAAGCTGAGCAGTATGTTAAGTGTGGCTTCTATACATTCCCGTATTCACAGATATTATACTATGCTAGCCGTGTTATATAAATCGTCTTCTTTTTGAATGGAGTGCACGAGGACAGAAACACTAGTCTGCCAAGAGTGCCAGGCTCATAGACCCAAAATGTCTCTTAGCCTCTTTTTTGTATTGTATTGTATTGTTGTATTGTATTGATACTAAAAGATAGTCATCCTTTTTTTGTCTCTAACTCCCCATATTGGAATCGGACTCGATTCGAAAACTACTCTCACCACATCTGGTATCTGCATTCAGAATGATGCGAGAGAGCTCGTAGATAGTGTGGATAGAAACCCATCCGATTGGATTTATAACAAGTATCTTCATTTTAGTTTAATCTTCATGTTATTGTTGTTGATAGCCTATGGAATCCCACTGCTGGACAAAGGCCTCCCCTTGACTTTTGTAGTTCTGGCGAGCTACATCCTGCCAGTCTTGATCGAAAGTGTTTTCGATCATTCTTCTATAAATCGTTAAATGTGTCCAGGTGACCGCAACATGATAATTGGGCGAGACGCTTTCTTCGTGACGCCGTCGGACTCGCTGGCCGTGCTCGCCAACAGCCTGCAGCTCATCCCGTACTTCCAGCGCACGGGCGTGCTGGGGTTCGCCCGCAGCATGCCCACCGCGGCTGCGGTGGACCGCGTCGCGGCTGCCGCCGGCAAGGAGATGTTCGAGGTGCCCACTGGTGAGTGCCTGTCTAAGTTGAATTAACACTTAATTTCTTAATATCACGCTAGATGTCGCGTTTTTAAATGTTATAGAACGGATCACTAAATATAGAAATAAAATTACTTACAAATGAAATTGCCAATCATGTCATCTGAATTTTTCCCTCTGTCATTTTTACATAAAGAAACAGAGCACCTTATTTCATTTTTACTGTTACTGTGTAAAAACATAAAAAATCGTACGTCTAATATGTAAGCTTGAATGACCGTTACGTGTGGCGCACGTTAGCAGACTGAGCAAATAAGTATGACGTCACACACTCCGTCCGCAAAGTAGGATCTGCGGTTGCAAGTCGCTCATCGCAACTCCTTATCCTCCATGGGCAAAAGCTATTTTTCCTGACTCCTATATGAACTTTAGGTTGGAAGTACTTCGGTAACCTGATGGACGCGGGTCGGCTGTCGCTGTGCGGTGAGGAGAGTTTCGGCACCGGTTCCGACCACGTGAGAGAGAAGGACGGCCTGTGGGCGGCCCTAGCGTGGCTTTCCGTCATCGCTGCTACTGGCAAGTCTGTAGAAGACATATTGAAGGCGCACTGGGCACAGTTTGGGAGGAACTACTTCACTAGGTGAGTTTGGAAAATGCGTCTTAACACAAGACAAGAGTAAGGTCGAATATTCAGTTAAGATGAAATTCAGTTGCGTATGTGAATCCACCCGGAACTGGGCCAGCATAGTGGATGAGGAAACCATATGAAACCTCTCTAAAATCTCACTACATGCAATCCTAGGAAGATCAACGAAAGTGGCCCAAATTATCTCCTCTGGTTACGTTTTCGTATAATTTATCAATTAGCCTTTTAATATTTCACTGCTGGACGAAGGAGGACGAAGGACTTAATAGGCTTGCCATAATCCCCACGCTTGTCAAGCGGCTTGGGGATCGCAGGATGCTCACCACCGTTAACCGAGTACTTGTAAATTGCATAAAGAACGCGTAATCTTGTAAAGTTTTAACTACATCCGGTGATCTTTCTCAATGAGTGAAAAAAGCACGACGCGCGCGGTATCGTCTTCCTTCCTAGATTTTTTTCGTCTTTTTATTGATATAATAATTTCACAAGTAGCTTCTTCTAGAACTTGTAATGGCCAGGTACGACTACGAGGAATGCGCCAGCGACCCGTGCAACGAGATGATGCAGGCCCTGGAGAGGAAGGTGACGGCCCCAGGGTTCCTGGGGTCCTCGCTCGCCGGCGGGGACAAGACGTACGTCGTCAAACTGGCTGACAACTTCAGCTACATGGACCCCATCGACAAGAGCGTCGCTATGCAGCAGGTTAATACAGCCATTTAACAAGTAACTTATTTAAAATTCAACCGACTTCAAATTAATATGGGACCACCTCGAGAGTATACAGGGTTAGTTCTAATCAGTTAGCATCCTTTTAAGCTTAAGAATATTCTGTACATCAAAACAAACAACTTGAACTTGAAATCGCGAAAAAATTATCAGCAATTCCATACAAAAAGTTCAACTGATTAGAACGAACCAGGGTTAGTTATACTCTATCAAAAAAAAGAAGATTTTTTTAAATCGGTCCACAATTGACGGAAAACTCTGTGAACATATACAGGCGCGGATCCAGGATTTCGTTGAGGGGGGGGCAATTTTTGTGTGGTGAAAAAACCAAACAAAATCCCCCCCCCCGCCCCTCTATCCAGAAAATTCGATCAAAATTAAATAAATTAAACTTTAATTATACTACTTGTATTTTTACATGCCTGCAGGGCTAAAGTGGCTACTTAAGCCCCGCTACGCTCCCCGCAGCACATAAAATCGTATACACACCACGGAGCAAGTAAACAGGCCTCAGATCTCATGTTTGTCACCCTCGGCTTTGCCTCGGGAGATATATACATGTGGCCTGAGACATCCTTTGCTTTTGCTCCCTAGGTGAGTAATTTTTTAATTCAATGTTGGCTTGCAATGGCAATGACCGCTATCTCGTCTGATGTTAAACGAAGATGCAGTCTAAGGTTTTGCAAGCTTGCCTAGAAGAAACCGATTCATTCGCGACTTTAAGAATGAATCGCAGTCTACTGTTTAGCAATTCCCAAATAAAAGGGTGGAATCGAACCGTTTTGTGCGTATTTTTGAAATATGAACCATGAAACAGGCCGCTTTTTAGAGCTCCTGGCCGTCCGATAGTAGAACGGACAGGGTGGGATCAGATCATGCAGCACCAAAATATATTTTCCGAAACGTAACTGATAATAAACCGATAGACAGCAACTTTGCGTCGATGTTCAAGGCTTTGGAGCTTAGCCTGAACAAATGACTCCCTTGTTTTAATTGACTCCTTTTGATTGCTACGCCTATGATTTTCTTGGCGCGTTTTTCAATAGACTTACGCCTCGAGCTGGTCGCCTTGACCGATCCATCCCAGAGGTGCGTGCAGTAATCCTTGTACGACCGAACTTGTGCTTGATATAATTTGAGCAACTGTTCCGGCGTGAAGTGCTGTCACACCTTAGAGAGAACATTTTTTTTGTACCTTTTGCGTTTTAGCAGCCAATTGAGCCTTTGACTCAATATTGGATCCAAAGTTGAGGGTTGGAGTCAATTAATGTCCAGTGGTTAAAGCCCTCTGATATCAGCACGGATACTCATTTCGGAAAGTAGGAGCCAGATCGGATGGCCTCTTTTTGGCAGAGAACAGACACGCCTGGGTCTTAGCTGCATTGAACTTGACCAGGACCCTTATCATGGACGTTCGTGATTCTGATTGCGAGCGTGCGCGAGCGGGAGGGCGCATGGCGCGAGTAAGTTCGTACAAGCGGGATGGCATGCTATCGCAATCAGAATCGCGAACGTCCATGATAAGGATGCAGGTTGGCATCGCCCCAATCCGAGACTGCCTTAAGGGACAAATTCAAGCGCACTGGACCACCCAGCCTAGCCCACTTTTTTATGCATCGCATACGTATGGGCACACGACAGAACTGTTGTAGAGAGCTCTACAACAGTGCTGTCGTGTGCGTACCCAAAAGTACCTACCGTGCTTTAGCAGATTGTTAATGTGCAGCAGGAAAAGAGTCGTAGAGAGCAACGACCCCTGAGGAACACTGGCATTATAATAATAATAATAATTTTAATTGGCATTGAAAGCCATTTGTTCGGTCGAGCGGCCATCAACGACCACTCAGATCCATCGGCCCATCAGGAAATACGAAATCCAAGTAATGAAACCAGTGGACAAGCCATATGAGGAGAGCTTGTTAATTAGGCGGCCATGCCGTACCCTCGAAGGCCTTCGAGACGTCGAGGGAAACAGCAACCGCTTCCTCGTGTTTCTCGATGGCCTCACTCCAGATGCGAATAGCATACGCTAGAAGATCTCCAGTAGACTGGTTTTGGCGAAACCCATACTGACGATCTCTGAGGAGGTTATTAGCTTCTAGGTATGCCAGGAACCCATTGCTGAGGACACGTTCCATAATCTTGCAGAGTGTGGACGTGTCTGGGATAGGACTGTAGTTGGCATGGTCGGCATAACTACCTTTTTTGGGCACAGATTGCAGGTTAGCAAACGTCCATGTCCTCAAAACAATGGCTGGAATACCAACAGTGCCATATCCAGTTTCCGTAATTAGTCAAATCGTCGTCAAGTCGTCTTCAAGTTTAATCAGCACTGGCTTTGAACAATCCCAGTGCTTTGTTCTGAACTTGACAACGATTTGACTGGAAACTGGATAACGTTCCAACACTTTTTGTGTTCTTCACTTGTTTTTTTTTTGTATGGAGAAAAAATAAGCGGCCCTAGTGAATGTATGGCGAGCCTTAAATTTTTAATACAAAAAAGCATAATTATAACAGAAAGTTAACCGGTTTCCGTAAGTTTTCAAGCAAAAAAACTATTCAGCATGTCAGTTTTAAAAAAATATATAAAAACACACAATGCATAATAAACTATAGATATATTGCATTGCCTTGCCAAAAATGGCAAAGATAACCAGTGCATATATAGATTCCAGTGAATTGTGTAGTAGTGAGTGATTCGGTGAATTTCAGTCGCGCGCGGATTGACAAGCGAACGCAATGCCGAAGTGGTCTTTGAAAAGGTAAAAATAACACACTAGCGATGTTTTTTAACAGCAATTTCAAGTGAAAAACATTGATCGATCGATGTATTTAATCTACATAATATAAGTTAGCAATTAATTATTAACGATTTTCGTAAACAAGTCTCTATGAGGAATTTTGATGATGGCTCCAGGGGGGGGCAATTGCACCCATTGCCCCCCCCCCCTGTATCCGCGCCTGAACATATATATAAAAAAAAACATACACACAGTCGAACATAGAACCTCCTCCTTTTTTGAATTCGGTTAAAAAACAAACAGCCTTCCAAAATCCTATCTAATATTATATATCCGAAAGCAGTGACCGCGGAAGTGGGGGGCATAATTTTTTTATGTATTTGCTCCGCCAATTATGAACTGATTTTGATGTATTTTTTTTTTGGTAGGTTCTTCAGAGAGGGTCATCAGCCCATATAAATTTTATCGATATCGGTTCAGTAGTTTGGGTTTTAAATCATAATAACTAGAAAGTATGAAGATGTTATCCAGGTATTCTAAGTTGAAGTAGGTTGTATTTTTTTAAAAGCGTATTATTATTATACACGTATTTATTCATTCATCATTCATTTCTTAGTTTTTTAAGTTTTTTACAATAAATATAAGAATACAAAAATACAAATAATAAAAAACTTAAAAACTAGGGTGCCGCCGGCAGCGGGGCAGGGCTCAAGCTGCCGGTGGTTAGGGCTGCAGAGTGAGGAACCTCCTGACAATGCGCGCCGTGTCAAGTACCACTATTATTATTATTATTATTATAGATAGATAGATAGATAGAAACACTTTATTGTGCACACCAAAAATAACAATTACAATAAAAGAAAGAACCTTAAGAACTAGTGCCACAAGTGGCGGCCTTATCGCTAACAGCGATCTCTTCCAGGCAACCATGGATTTGAAATAAATATATATATATATATTTTTTAACAGAAGGATTGTTCAGAAATGTCTTTGACACCATTTGTTTGTCTTTAGGGTCTTCGTATAATTTTCGAGGACGGCTCCCGCATCGTGATGCGACTCAGCGGCACTGGCAGCTCCGGGGCTACCGTCAGGTGATTATTACGCATTACTGTCCGTTCTACAATCACTGTATAAAATACGCCTTTGAATTTCTTCTCCCGATGTATGCAGGTTTCCTCACACACACTTTCACCGATAACCCAGTGGTATGGAAATCCGTACATGGCACGGGCCTGAGTTTTGTATAAAAAAAAAAAAACAAAAAAAAAACGGACCAATTATCCATAAGTACAGTGTTAGTAGTAATGTTTTAAACCTATGATAATATTTTAGTGTTTTTTTTTGTATATATGTCGCAGCCAAGTTGCAGTATACGCCGTATTACCACAGAATAAATAATAGTACTAAGTACAGAAAGTTAACTCCGCAACGGAATTGAAATAAATAAGGACTCTATCTACTAGGCAATAAAGTAGCAATTCAGCTGGATACCGCTCGCTATATTCACCTAGATATACCGCTCTCTATCTATCACGTATGCTTAGTTACGTGCGACGAGGCTAACCATCTAACCCACTGGAGTTACTATGCCAGAGGCCCAGAGCCTCGCTCCGTTATTTCAAGGAGCTGGGTTGGCTCGGGTAGACGCTGGCGGGGGAAATGCACAATACACCCCTAGCGGGACGTCAGTGCAGGACTTATCGCCCCCACGTTGAATAAGAATAAGAATAAGAATAAGAGGCTAGCGTGCGGGCGACCACGGACTTCTGCCTTGCATTGTCCTCCCGGTCAGATCACCGGCCGAACATACCTAAACTGCGGAGTGACCCCTGGTATTACATAACAGCTAGCCATTTTCAAAAAGCAGCGCCGTTTTATAAAGCGGTGTATTAAAGTTTAGCCAAATTGTATTACGGCTGAAAGTAAGGCCGCCGCATTGTATGCGTGCTTCGCGTTCTACAATACGGCTAGCCATATTGTAATTGGGCGGGTTATGATCCGCCGCTTCCGCAATCTTTAGTTCAAATTTTGGCTACTCGCGGCGGTTTGGCGCTTTTATAACTTAAATCTTTTCATTTGGTTAAAACAATTGTTTGCCTGCTACTTACATACCAAGTGTCCTTTTTTGTCATACATATTTTTTTTACTTTATACATACTGTATTTTGTTAGTATGATAACCATTTTGCATTGAAGGCAAGTTAATTACAATGTGGATAAGCATAGGCCGCCGTATTGTAGAACGTATCGCAATGACAATCTGGCTGAACGTTGATCCGCCGTTTTACAAAACGGCTCTGTTTTGTAAAATGGCTGGCCATTATGTAAAACGGCGAAATCTACAATTGGGCTGCGACATATACGCCACTATTTTTTATTACTGATATGAATATTCGCTCGATGTCATCACGTTACAAGTCGAATATTCGGCGGTCAGTCCAGCGAGCCGAGCAGCTCGATGAGCGCCGAGCGCCCGAGCGTGCTCCATCTGGCTGTCGGGTTTTTGACGAAACCCTTTTTTTTTTACTGTTACAATAACAAGTCAGTCCCTAGTTCGAGCACCGCTGAGAGCGCACCGACGCCTTTTTTTCCCTCATTATGGACAAATCTAAATACGCTTTCTTTTCTTTTTTAAATAGCAATAACGGATTTAAAAAAAACGCAGCACCTTTTAACACTGCCACCCTGGAGCTTAGGTCCTCAGCTCTTGCGGTTTCCGCCCCCGGACAGCCGGAGGCTTGGGGTCTCATTTAGCCCCAAGGAATCAGGGTACGCGGTGTCGCCAGTCACCGACGGCTCGCCACAGAGCCCCCGCTGTGTATTTATTATTATTGTTTTATTCATCATCATCAGCCAGAAAACGTCCACTGGCACAGGCCTCCCTCTTAATAGGGAGGGGTTGCCATAACTCCCACGGTTGGCAGGCGGCTTGGAGCTCGCAGAATGCTCAACGCCGTTAACCCAGAGGACGCTGCTGCCCGTCCTGCGGTGGTACTGGATGCAGGTTTAGGACATACCCAGGTGTTTTTTTTTATCGTTGGTTTACTTTCAGACTGTACATAGACTCGTACGAAGCGACCAACGTGCTGGGAGACGCGCAGGTGATGCTGAGGCCTCTGATCGACGTGGCTCTCCAGGTCTCGGAGCTGGCGCGGTACACGGGCCGCGACGCGCCCACCGTCGTCACGTAACCTGACCACAGACCACACGAGGACGTTCGAGGAGACCCGAGTCGCGGTGAGGACGTCTCACATTACGATAAATACATTGCGCTAATATCTATAGAGTCATGGCATTGTGCGAAAGGGACGTTTTGCGTGCAATAGACATTTTAGGACAGGGACATTCTGCGACGGAGACTTACAAATGTGCAAAAAAAATCCCGCGCCAAAACTTGGCGACTTGAACTACGATAAGACACAAGCGCTCAAGCTTACATTGAACACTATACAAGCGGCATAACGTCTAAATTCGAACAATTGTGAACTGTATCGTGCACGTATAGGGATGTACAACGGCAATCGAACGTTTTTTTACTGTTTTCACTTAGAGATTGTGACTCTTTAGATATTAGCTCAATGGATGAAACATTAAAAGTCACAACTGCCATTATTTACAACGTCGCACCTTTAAACGGTTTTTTAAGTAAGGCTTTAACTCTTGTAATTAAAACGTTATGTATTTAGAAATGGCTGCGAAGTTTAAAAAAAAATTTGTTTGTGGGAAAACGAGATAATAAATGATTTAGGCATTATATACTATTTTACCTTTATACAAATAAAGGGGTTAACAGGTTTTATTGTATAAAATCCGTTGCAAAACGTAAAGTAAAAAAAAATGCATGAAAATACTAGAGATGTTTGGCATTATAGCTTAACTGTGAAGGTTTTTTTTATTTCTGTATGATTTGTATATCTATTGTTAAAGGAGTGTTTTACTAACCAATAATTTTAAGCATAATATTGGAGATGTTATAGTTTATTTACAATATTGTTACATATTTACTATTGTTTACAAGTTTATTTCATCACAAAAAATAACTTAAAATACAGCCAAAGAAAGCATTTTATGTTTTATATTTTTATAAGGATTGTCGTTGCTAAATACAGGATTATAGATTAATATTGTGTCTTATTTCTAATGTTATAACTATTGACTAGATTACATAAGATTACATTTTGACTGCCTTATAGCTCAGTTGGTAGCATGTCTGCCTTCAGAGCTGTAGGGCGTGGGTTCGACCCCCACCCAGGGCAAACATTTATGTGACGAACATAGATGTTTGTTCTGTGTCTGGGTGTAGTATACAGGGTTAGTTCTAATCAGTTAGCATCTTTTTAAGGGCATATTCTGTACATCAAAACAAAAATAATTAACTATGGTCCAAAATTGAAATCGCGATAAAACTAACAGCTGTTCCTTACAAAAAGTTCATCGACCTTGGGCAAAATGTATGCAACAGCTGTTTTTTTTGCGATTTCAATGTTGGCCCCTTAGTAAACGTTGTTTGTTTTGATGTACAGAATATGCCCTTAAAAGGATGCTAACTGATTAGAACTAACCCTGTACATTATAAGTATGAATTTACAAAAAATAAATAAAAAGTATATAAGTATTCTATCAGCTATCTGGTTTCCATAATACAAGCATTGCTTAGTTTGGGGCTAGATGGCGCTGTGTGTAATGTTCACCGATATTTATTTTGGTATAAATATTAGAGCACATAGACAGAAAACGTACTACGTAAAGAAGTTCCACTTCCACAGAAAACGAGCCTAAACATAGTTGAACTACCCAAGCAGTAGTGTGCAAGCATTACTGTGTTTCTGTTTGAATGGCAATGTTACCGGAGAAATTACTGGGCATGAAGGAATTTCACATCTAACATCTCAGGGTGACGAGCGCAGCGCAGTGCGGCCCAGGATTTTGTTCGCAAGTTCACAATAGGCTAGATGACTGGTTTTTTTTATTGTCCTATTCAAATGTGGCCCATAAATATAGCTGATTAATGAAAAGAAAATGAAAATCTGATCAAAAATAAGCAACTTATAAGCATTTTAATATCATGCTAGACAGAGAGGCGAAACAGCAAATCGTGACGTCACTTCTCTGTACGCCATATAAATTCTATTCTGACAAGAAAGGCGTGACGTAATTTTTTGTTTTGTGGGAAAGGGACAGAGTTGTCTCTAACAAAAACTTTAAACGCTCATATATCAGAACATTATTAACCGATTTAAATAATGTTTTCAATTACCATACTATATTTACTTAAATTCTTCATCAAAGCTATTGGTTTCAACATTATTGTTTTATGCAAATTATGCCTTAACAACTCGCCGCACACAGTAGAAGTGGCTGTGCGCGCCTCCGCTTCTCAGAACCCGCTTCTACCTTTGTTTGGTTGTGGCGCGTGTCCTGTGTGCTAGTACACTTACACTTGTTTATAAAGACGTGAGGTAAACTTGAGCGTTTACATCGAAGATGTGACAAAACGTATAAGCTGTTGTTTTGCATCCCCACCCAGTTTACAGATGTAGTATTCATCGTTATAGTATGGGGTCGATCCTGAAATCGCGAAAAACAGCTGTTTTTGTTGACCCTATACATGGGCGCCGTCAGGGGCGCAGGGAGGGGCAACTGGGGGCCCTATAGATTAAAACAAATGCAAAGCAATCGAAGTTCTAAGTCAAGTCTTCGAAATTTCAGTGAATTCATTAAATTCATCCCAAGTTTTGTATTTCATGCTGCTAGTCCTTTCGTTAATGCAGACTTTTCCCATCCTCACTGCCCTCTAGTAAAAGTGTATTATCTACTTCTGTAAATTTGACGGGGATGCAAAACAACAGCTTCTATACTTTTTACACTTTTCGTTCACAACATTTCTTCCTTCCTTTCTTTCTTTCTGCACATACTAATCGATTTGAAGTCAGTCTCGACAATCGAGTCGCGCCCTACTCTTGAATAAAGAACTGCATCATCAGGTTGACAGCCCCGAACACGACTATCGCGGCGTAGAACAGCACCTTCCACCAGGTCAGCTCGCGGCGGAGCTGCAGCGAGCGCAGCTGCAGGAACGACGGCAGCGCGAATATGTGCACCAGGCCGCTTACTGCGCCCGTGTACCTGGGGCGAGGATACTTGAGGTTTAATGGAAATTATAGTCTTAAAACTTGGTGTTTAATGGAAATTATATTCTCAATAAACTTGGGATTTAATGGAAATTATAGCCTTCATACTGGGTGTTTAATGGAAATTGTATTCTCAAAAAAACTTGGGATTTAATGGAAATTATAGCCATCAAACTTGGTGTTGAAAGGAAAAAATTGTCTTAAAACTTGGTGTTTAATGGAAATTATATTCTCAATAAGCTTGGGATTTAATGGAAATTATAGTCTTCATACTGGGTGTTTTATGGAAATTATATTCTCAAACTTGGGGTCTCATGGAAATTATATTCTCGAATCTGGCGTTTAACGAAAACTATGGCTTTCAAACTTGATGTTTTAATAGAAATTAGGGGTTTAATAGAAATTATAGTCTTTAAACTTGAGCTTTACTGAAAATTATAGTCTTAAAATATCCGACATAACGCCAAAACTAGAATTAGTAATTGTGCATCCAAGTAAACTGTAACGTGTAAACCTCAAAATTGAAAATCCCTTGTAGCACAGAAACTATCGACAAACAGGTAGACCATATTCTATAGAATAATGTTACAAAACCCTAAAAAGTAGTTTCATTATACGGCCGATAGAGGCTCTCTCAACAGTCGCGTGGCTCACCTGATGATAGTTCCTATGTTGGGACAGAAGCAGGCCACCAGTATGCACACGGTGACGATGGCCAGGTTGATGGCGACCGTGAGGCAGCGCGTGTCTCGGTACGGCAGCAGCAGTATGGCTTCCGAGCGCAGCATGAACGCCACGAGAGGGTACACTGTCACTACCTACCGAGTTAGGACGGGATCGCAAAATGTTTTTTTTAATGGAATCCTGTGACAAGACGAGCAAGACGGTCGCCTGGTGGTAATCGTCACGCCTGTCCCTAACAGTAGCAGTGCCAGAATTGTGAACTTGCGAACAAAGACCTGCGCCGCACTGCACTGTGCTCGTCACCCTGAGATATTAGATATCAAATCTCTTTGTGCCAATTAATTTATCTGGTAAATCGAAACGCAGTAATGTTTGCACACTACTGCATGGCGACTCTCTATTACTTTCTTCTTCTTTTTAGTAATTTTTCTGGCATCCCAATTGCAACTATCTCAGATGGTAAAAAAAGGCTACATAGCCTAGCCTTTTTGAGGTTAATCCAATACTACTAAGAGTTTTGGCGGGAACACGGAAAAATCATGTCGTTGCATTCTATTATTTTCTTAAACTTGTGTTGTTTCGCGAATTAATGATTAAAAATGGTGGTTTTATTCATTGAGTGTTGAATTACATGCACGAGTGTGGGCAAGTGATATAATGTGATGAAACATGTCTTTTCGTGTTATTTTCAAATCTCCGTAGAAGCTCATAGTAAATTCGCCACAAATTTACTTGATTTACACATGACTTGGACTCGACTATGACTAATTTCGTGTGACTAGCTGTGATTTCATGGCAGATTTGCCTTGATCATACTATTAAAACTTGAAAATTCATAAACCTGACGCTGGCAGAATGCACAACGTGCGAAACTAATAACTTTAAAAAAAACGACTAATAATATTTTAGACATACCTGAAATAGTAGAAGTATTCTAGCCACTGCAGTCATAACGTCGTGCATTTCGAAGTTGTTTAATAAATTCTGAAAAAGATATTGAAGTAAAGAAAAAAAAATACAGAAACGTATAAAAGTAATTCATATTTCAATAAATACTTCAATAAATTTTATGAACTCTATTATACTATTATCTTTGATGGACACAAAGTGGTACCACAGTAAATATTGTACTATTTCCAGAAGAAGATTCAGTCACTAGAAAACGCATTAAGAAACGTGAAGTATATATATAGTTGAAGTATATACGTAATTGAAGTATATACATAGTTTAAGTATATACGCCCTGAGACTCGATGGAGTGACGATATACGTGGACAACTGGCAGTGGTTGGAAGCGGACAGCTGAAGATCGGGCTGAGTGGCGTGCCGTAGGAGAGGCCTATGTCCACCAGTGGACTATGATTGGCTGATTATGATGATGATGAAGTATATACATAGTTTAAGATATTTATTTATATTCAGACACATATGTAGATTTTACTAATAATATTCCAACAATTAAATTAAGAACTATATACAAAACAAAATAATAAAATTAAATACCTATCCTGAACTAACCAAAACTATAGACTACAGGTAAAAAACTGCATTAAGGTCACTGCCTTCGGGTAGGGTACCTAAAAAACTAGCGACATTACCACGCTGAATGGCCAAACTTATTCTTTGGCCAAGGTAAGCGCACCTCTCTGATCACCCGTTACATCTGCGAGGCGTCTGGACAGCTCTTTAACCAAAACCCGAGCGGCCGGACCCCACGGTCCCATTGGTTTCAAGTTTCAACTCTAAATGGAAGAAATATGTATCCATCGCCGAGAGATTCATATTTCATAGTTTAAGTATATATATATAGTTGAAGTATATACATAGTTATATATCTACTACTATCTGGTACCGCTTTGTGTCAGTAAAATTGATAGAATTGGTCATACTTACATCTTCAATACAAGACTTGGCGAGCGGGAAACAGATGTAGAACACCGCCCCTACTAAAGTGTATGTGATGGTCACTAATACGAATGCTATAGTCAGATCTCTGCCCTGAAACAAAATATACACTCATCATCATCAGCCCGGAGACGTCCACTACTGAACGAAGGAACCCCTTAGACCGCCACACTGTACGACAACCTGCCATCTGCATCCACCGGTTGCCCGCGACTTGTACAATGTCCCCGGTCCACCTAAATATATATATATATATAGCGTAGGCCGGTTGGCGGTCGCCACTAGAGAACCTTTCAAACCCATCGGTTATCACTTCTTCGAGCGATGTGTCCTGCCCTGCGCCACTTCAACTTGCAAACCCTGCGAGCTATGTCGGGGACTTTGGTTCTTTGGCGAATATCCTCGTTCCGGATTTAACGCGCAAAGTAACTACGAGCATAGCTCTCTCCATTGCCCGTTGCGTGACTCTGAGTTTCTCTAAATGGCCAGCAGTTAAAGACTACGTTTCAGTTCAATATGTCATCGCTGGCAACACACACATTAAATTACTGCGAAATAAACAGAACAAAATAATGGACCTGTGTATGTCCTTAAACTGCAACCAGGCCCACCGGAGGACGGGCAGCAGCGTCCTCTTGGTTAACGGTGGTGAGCATTCTGCGATCCCCAAGCCGCCTGCCGTGCGTGGGGATTATGGCAACACCCCTCTATAAAGAGGCCTTCGTCCAACAGTGGACGTTTTATGGCTGACGACGACGAAACAGATCTCTAGCAGGCGCGGATCCACCATATATAGTGGGCGCGGTAAGCATGCCCTAACTAACTAATTAATTGAGGTAAATAATTATGCTAATTATTATTGTTACATCCAAAACCGAAAAAATTAAATAAAATTTGTGGTCCGAAATTTGGGACGCACACAAACACATAGCATAGGTGCGCGATAAGTAAGCAGGCGAGCTCCTGAGTAGAAATACAATCTATCGATCTAATCTAAGCCGAAAAGTTCGACTCGCATTTAGCCGAACTTTGGATGGGTAGCCGAGACAATCGGCGTTTAACTACGACTATTTTCCCTGACCACAACCTTTTTCGAGGGCTGGATCCGTACCTGATCTCTTTAGGTTTCCTTTGCAATAGTTCGCCTAAGTCTTGGAGGATTTACCTCTTAACATTTATCTGGCGTAAGTAGACCATTTTACCATAAACAAGAATACAAAATCATAAACAAAGTACTGAAAAAATTAGGGGTACAAGTGGGGGGTGCACTTCCCCCCGCTGGGGGCGACGTGGGCCGGCCGGGGCGTCGCCGTGCTCATAGCGGCATGCTGGCGCTCTCATTCTACATCGCTTCGCGTTCATAACTGTCCCTGCTAAACTAAGACCTAAAGTCTCGACCCCAAATCAATTCACGACCTAACTACCTAAGTCTAAGACCGAAGTTCTTTGTTTCGACTCACATTGTTCTCCTGGCGCTGGTTGTTGCCCATGATGGTGATGATGATGTTGTGTATGTAGAATGAGAGCGCCAGCATGCCGCTGAGCACGGCGGCGTCCCGGCCGGCCCACGTCGCCCCCTGCGGGGGGAGGTGCACACCCCACGTGTACCCCTTCACCAGCACGAACACCAGCAGGTAAACTACCGATAATGTTCCTGGAATAATAATCATATATTCATTTATATTCACAATACAATGTAATGTTTTATATTATTATATATATGTAGGTATTAATAATTTTCTTAGTTTTTACAACATAAATACACAAAAAAACTTATTATAAAAAACTTTAAAACTAAAAAATATTAAAACTGGTTTTTAGTTTTTTTATATTTATTATTTTTAAAACACTGTTTTAAACTATCACGATTGTTTACTTAAGTTCTATTATTATTAACGGGATATTAATATCGGGAGCTCATTTCACAACATAATCACGGTAAATATCCCGTTAATAATAATAGAACTTTATTATTTTTGAATTTATATTTTAATTAAACTAAAAATAATAATAAATGAGTAAATTTAATGTTTATGAATAAGGCGAGATGGGAGCGTAGCGAAGCGGAACTCCGCTTTAACCATCTCACTTATTCTATCTGTGTCACACCGAGCTTTAGTATACATAAACGGCCTTACTTAAAAAAACTTTTCGACCGTTAGTCACTGCTTAAGATTCTCTGCCATCTTCTGTCTGACGTGAAGTTGCACGTGCTAGAAAAGGGCAGAGAAGTTTAAGCAGTGACTAAGAGAAACGAGATTATTATACTCGTAGGTAAGGCCGAATGTGTGCTCTGTAGTCTATTCCACAACTTGCCGGGCTGATACAAAAAAATAAAAAAGAACAAAAGCTAATAGGACTAATCATTCTTAGGGCCAATAACTCTATGAACAAAGAATAGGTTAGATGAGAGATTTTTTTATTGTCAAAATGTCAAAAATAATCAACTTATAAGCATTTTAATATCATGCTAGACAGAGAGACGAAACAGCAAATCGTGACGTCACTTCTCTGTACGCCATATAAATTATATTCTGTCAAGTAAGGCGGGACGTCATTTTTTGTTTTGTGGGAAAGGGACAGAGTTGGCTCTAACAAAAACTTTAAACGCTCATATATCAGAACATTAATAACCGATTTGAATGTTTTTTTCAATAAACATACTACATTTACTTAAATTCTTCATCAAAGCTGTTGGTTTCAACGATATAAACATCAGTCATCTACCCTATTAGTTACATTACTATTTATGGTAACAAATTTTAGGAGGTATACCAATTATGTCACACTAATATTAGGATCGACAAACACAAGGACAAACATTATTTATATGTTTTGAAAGGTTTAACAGGAAGAAAAACCATACCATACACAGAAACATAGAAATACCATAAGTGTGGGATCGATCACTTCATAAAAAAATATTCAAAAGCAATATTTATACCAGTAAAAAAATATGACTACAGTAGTTTATGTTTAGATGCGTATGACTAATGAAAATAGGACAAAAATCAGTATGTCAACTCTTAGAACCCCTATTTTATCTATCTAGCTGCTGTTCATACTCACCCAGCGAGTTAAACTTGGTGAAGAAGGTGACGTTCCTGAAGTTGAGCAGCGGGAAGATGATGAAGGCCACGTAGAGCGGCACGGTGGAGTGCAGCCCCCAGTAGGGCGCCTCCCCGTGCGGCTCGGGGACCAGCAGCGAGCCGTTCGCGCCCTGGTTGGGGCACACCACGGAGCCGTTGTACCACGTCGCGTTCGACTGGTTCACGTCTGAAAACAACTTTAGATACTTGACTTTGTTTTTTTCTTAGCTATTGGCACCGCACGTTATGCATTCTGCCAGTGTCAAGTTTATAAATTTTCAAGTTTTTTTTTTTAAAATCTGTAAAATATGTCATGAAATCACAGTTAGTCATATTCGAGTCTAAGTCATGCCCTGGTAAAGCTGTGGCGACTTTACTATGAGCTTCTACGGAGTTTTGAAAACAACACGAAAATACATGTTTAATTATATCACTTTCATGTAATTCAACACTCAATAAATAAAACACCATTATTGGTTTTTATCATTAATTCGCGATAAAACACAATTTTTGAGAATAGAATGCAGCGACATGATTTTTCCGTGTTCCCGCCAAAACTTGATACTTGACTTGAATCTTTCCTGTACGAACGTTAACCCAGCCTCAATCCTCACAGCCTCAGTTAACGGTGCCTCCGTTTGAGCAGGAACTATTTTATATAACGTCCAAAAAAGAAATTCAATGGTGTATATGTGAATGCACCAACCCCGCAACTGGGCCAGCGTAGTGGGGTATCTTCCAATCAGCATTCGAGGGTAGACCTACTGATGTAGTAAGTAAATTTTGATTGTTACTCACCAGCGAAGTAGTTGACGGTGAAATAGAGGAAGTTGGTGATGAGGATCCAGTAGACGACGTTGGCTCCGAGCAGCACTAGGAAGCTGAACCCGTGCGCCAGCGCCTCCGCCCCTGGGCCTAGCAGCGTGCGGCACAGCGCGGGGACCTCGCACGACGACGAGCCTGTTACGAACAACCGGGAATCATGGTTGGAAACTGAGATTACAACTTTTTTTGTTGTAGTTTAGGACTCTACTGCAGAGTTCGCCTGGGGAAGTACCACACCTTTGCCAGTAACTCAACCGCCAAGTATAGTGTAAAAGCATTAAGTACTGTGTTTCGATTTGAAGGGCAATGTTGCCAGAGAAATTACTGGTCATGAAGAGATTTGACATCTAATATCTCAGAGTGACGAGCGCAGTGCAGTGCGGCGCAGGATCTTGTTCGCAACACTATTCTGGCACTGCTGCTGTTATGGGCTGGTAGGCGTGAAGCTTACCACTACGCGAACTTCTAGCATTAAAAAAAACAAGAATGTCTCAGATTTAATGTTATATTGAGGCTTCTTTACTTGCTCCCGTGATGTGGCGATTTTACGAGCTGCTGTGGGGAGGAAGTGGTTCCTTTCGCTCCGCGTAGCGGTTAGCTAAAGTGTCCACTTTGGCCTCGCAGGTACGTAAACTAAGTTCATACTTCAGCAAGCGCGCTGCTAATGAGACAAAGGGTCGCCATTTTTATTCTACTTATTATTGATTGTTTTGACCGCAATCACACCTGATGCTAAGCGAAGATGCAGTCTAGGAAGGAGCAAACTTGCCTAGAATTACCGATTCAGTCGTGACTTGAAGACACCCATATTGTATTCTCGGGATAACCCACTCCGGAACCACATTCCACTGTTTGGTTGTACGCACAATGAAGGTGGAATCAAACCGTTTCGTTCGTGTTTTAGGAACATCAACCATGAAGCGTTGCTGCTTCTTCGAGCTTCTGGCCAGCTCATGCAGATCCGCCATGAGCGCGAGCAGCGCCAGCGCGGTGGGCAGGCCCGGCCTAGCACCCCCGTTACGTGGGACCCAGAATAAAATTACCGTGGTGTTTGTTGATGCCGAGCAGCACGTGCGCCGTGTACAAGCAAAGCGCCGCCATGAGCGCGAACAGCGCCAGCGCGGCGGGCAGGCCCGCGCGCTCCACGCCCCACGCCATCGTCAGCAGCGACGAGCCCATTATCGTGTTCCATACTGAGAAACTAAGAAACAAGTACGTTGGTCATGGATCGCTATTGGTTCGCATAAAAATCTTAGCCATATTATTTTGTACCATAATATTACCTGTCGTAATGATGAGTGAGCATATTAATAATAAACCTTAAATGTTTAGCAATTTTTTTCCGATAACTACAGTGACCATATCACTAACCAGACATATTATTCTATAGAATCATGTTTGGCATAATATGATTGGTATGCCGAATATATTCGAAATTTAAAATCATGATCCAAATGCACTTCGAGAAACCTTTTGTAACCTTGTGAAAAGTTTTATTGTTAACGTTGGGTGACATAACCTTCACAATAAACATGTTCGCGATTTAGCCACACCATAACCTACTGTCACATTATAATATTCAAGTTGATAAAGAAGTTGTTGAAGTCGTTATTATTAGTGTGAACACAAAAGTCAAATAAGTATTAGACAAACAAAAAATATTACTTTTATGCGACTCAAAAATAGTCGAAATATAATTATGCCTTGCTATACAGTTTTTGATTATATACCCAGCCGATAGCTAGATCCTCCAAGTATACAGTAAGGCAACAATGAATATGAAAAAGTAACATTATGACATTAACCTTTATGCCAAAGTAAATTAGGAATTAAAACAATATGCGAAACAAAGGGATCAAAGCGTTTTTGGTTTTGGTCATCAGTCATCCCTATTGGGAATTTTATTTGAAAGAACAAGTTACTTCCTACTAATATCCTACTATACAAGTTAGCATCCTTCCTTCCTTCCTTTTAGCAGATTTTTTTTTTCGATATTTCAATGTTGGTCCTATAGTAAAAGTTGTTTGTTTTGATGTACAGAATATGGATAAGGATGCTAACTGATTAGAACTAACCCTGCATAGTAGGAAGGAGGATGTAAGAGTGATTAAACTTACATCGTAACGAGAGAGCTCTGCTTCTTCCTTCCTTCAGGTTTGACGGAATTTTCGAACTGGTTCCTATAAGTGGCTAGAATCTCTCTGGCTGATATATCTCCGCGGTCCTGCAATGCGCAACATAGTTAAAATACGTTCACTTATAAAATTATTATTTTTAGAAATAAGATAGCCCATGTAGGTCAGAAAGTCGTAGGTATTTGTTTATTATCTAATGCTCTCTGTGCTTGCAGCATAACCCAAAGCGCACAGCGAGCCATAACCATACCCATATATATAACAGGCTAGACGACTAGTTTTTTTTTATTGTGCTATAAAAATGTGGCCCATAAATATAGCTGATATTATTATCAAAAATAAGCAACTTATAAGCATTTGAATATCATGCTAGACAGAGAGAAGAAACAACAAACGTCACTTCTCTGAAGCGCCATGTAAATTATATTCTGACAACTAAGGCGTGACGCCATTTTTTGTTTTGTGGGAAAGGGACAGAATTGTCTCTAACAAAAGCTTTAAACGCTCGTATATCAGAACATTATTAACCGATTTAAATTATTTTTTTAATAAACATACTATATTTACTTAAATTCTTCACCAAAACTATTGGTTTCAACGATATAAACATCAGTCATCTACCCTCTCTGTCCTCTTGGTTAACGGTGATGAGCATTCTACATCCCCAAGCCGCCTGCCAAGCGTGGGGATTAATGCCCTCCCCCTCCCTATTCAAGGGAAGGCCTTCGTCCAGCAGTGGACGTCTTCTGGCTAAAGATGATATAGAACTGCGTGTAAAAATACTGTTTACTAAACTATAACTTTAAGTGCGTCATTCGAGAAGTGAAGCCATTTCTTATCAAATACATAATAATATGAACTGTAGCGTCGGAGGACCATTTAGTAGATACTTGCTATTCTGTTGTTACTCACAGAATATCCGTAGTTAGTACGGGCTCCACTTGGCATTGAGACGATCGCGATATTATAAAAATAGCGGTATCAGATATTTTGAATTCTGAGTTGATGCGTAAAACAACAACGCCAACGTAATTATGTATGATTAAGGCGCGCTTGTAGCGAGGTAAGTCCAGGCGGGTATACGGTAGGCACTAAACGGTAGGCGCGAGCGATTTAATTGCTAAATTTCGTTGGTTTTTCTTTGTTTAGAAAAATATAACAAAGAAATACTGTAATCTTAAAAATCAAAAGAGTACATAATACTATATTCTATCTATTAGTATAAATCTCACGTGGTTTTATAATGTATCTTAGTCCTAGCTAATCGAAATACCGATTTAGTGTCTACTTTGTTTTTTTCTTCTATCGAGTCAAATATTCAAAATCACGTTTTCTAAAAAAACAAATAAAATAAAATAAAATTTGGTTCAATATCGGCCATTTTGAACTTTTCCACATTCAAAAAAAGTTCAAAATTGCTACAAGCCCGCCTTAAGTTTTTATATAACGGCGCCTATCCTATCTGAGGTCTCTTAGTAATGAGATAGCGGGGTAGAAACTTGTGGCCTACTTATTTTTATCTTTTGTTCTTGAGAAACTATAGCAATAGTTGCTGAAGAAAAAAGATTTGGTGACCGTCGAGAGTGTGTGGTAAATGATAAGGGGAAGATAAAGTTTACACACGACAAGACACGTGGTCATCTTATATCTTTATTAAAATTCGTAGTACTTATAATGCTAGGGCTTCACCTGCGTGTAGTGCCATTATTTAGCGCGGTATTTCATACGGTACGCAGATATGGCCGGGTGTTAGCACGCTAATGAGCTAGTGGCATTATTCACGTCGTTAAGCGTTAAGCGATAGTCAAAGTCAAAGGATAGTGTGGCCACCTATGTAGCGCATTGTTTAAAGCATCATTTATTGCACGTTATTTATTCCGATAATTGGACGTAAAGCGTCACGCAGGTGAAGCCCTAGCATAAGATGTTAATAGGTACCTAATAAGAGAACGACTGTTACGAGCGCCAAGTTTTTAAATTGTTGAATGACAATGCTCATCCCTAATTTTAAGTTGTCTCATCTCTTGTTTTAACTTTTTAATATTATGTCTATGGTTACTGTATCCGCTCTCTTGTAAAAAATATGGCGTAACATAAAAGGTTGTTTAGATATAGTTATTTGATTATGAAGGAATAAAGGAAGATTAATATAATATCCAGTGTTTCAAATGAAGAATCTCCCACGGAAACCTCAACAGTGGTAGCAGACCGTGGTTCCAGTGTTATTAGCCGTGTTCAAAAATGTCGGCGTCCTCCAAAGAGCGTTTCCCCGTGACGCCATTTGCCGGCGTGAACTTTAGTACTTGGGCATTCCGGATAAAAAGTATCCTTAAAGAAAATGGAGTTATGGCCGCTGTAGAAGACGCGGCATACTATAGTTTACCAGAAAATGCTCAAAGCGAGGCGAAGGCGCAAGCTATATTAATCGCCGGGGTGGCCGACAGCCACATTGAATATATCAAGAAAGATACTGCTTTTCTTATGTTCGACAACCTAAAACAAAACTTCCAAAAGAAGGGGACTAGAAGCAAACTGTTTATTAGAAGAAAGTTATCAGAATCCAAATACATTGAGTCGGAGTCACTTGCGCAACATTTTGTGAAATTGGAGCAAATGTTTTCCGAGCTTCAAGAAGCGGACACGGAATTGAGTGAGGAAGAAAAGGTGAATTACATACTTTTATCAATGCCAGACTCTTACGAAGGAATTATAACGGCGCTAGAGACCATGTCGGATTTGAAAGTAGATTTTGTGAAAAACAGACTGCTGGGAGAAGAAGAGAAACAGAAAAGACATAAAGCACCAAAAAATCAAAATTTCAGTAACTCATTTTTATGTTTTCACTGTGGAAAACCTGGACACAAAAAATATCAGTGCAGACAGGCACAGGGCCGCACTCCGGGGCAGGGCCAAAAGCAGGGATACAGTACTTATGAGACAAACAGGAATATGAATATGAATTATCGAGGACAAGGACATACTTATAATACCAGACGAGGACAAGGACAATCTAACAATGCAGGACGAGGACAAGGTTATAATACAGGAAGGAACTACAATACAGGTCAAGGGCGAGGTTCTTCGGATTGGAGAAGTCACCAGGCTTATACAGCAGATAGTCAAACGAAAGAAGTAAGTGATGTGTTTCCATGTACAAGTGAAACTAATGATTTAATCGCTAACAATTGTAATAGTAAAATGATCTCTTGGTGTGTTGATTCAGGGTGTTCTGACCATTTGGTTAATAATAAGGACTATTTTACTGACTATATAGAATTAAAAGTACCCAAAAATATTGCCGCAGCCAAAAATGGTGTCATGATACAAGCATTAGGAATAGGAAATATACATACTAAATGTTTTGTTGGTAAAACAGAAATACCTACCACAATTAAAAATGTATACTATGTACCAGAACTGAGAAAAAACTTATTGTCTGTATCAAAAATGGAATCAAGTGGGTTAGAGGTATCGTTCAAAAATGGCAAAGTAAGGGTGTATAATAAAAACTATTTAATATTAATAGGAAATGCCGAAGGTAGTTTATATAATGTTGAAATGGAGATTGATTTATCAAATTGTAACTACTCAACATCAAATGACAGTAAAGTAAATTTATGGCACAGGCGTTTTGGCCATTTAGGCATACAAAATATTAACACATTAGTGAGGAAACATTTAGTAAATGGCTTAGACGATCTAAAAAATAATATAATTGAAGATAATTTATGTGAACCATGTCTTTTAGGAAAAATGACTAGACAACCTTTCAATAAAACTGGATATAGAGCAAATAAACCATTGGAGATTGTACATACAGATGTTTGTGGTCCTATTTCGCCAATAGACAGAGAGGGGAATAAATACTTTGTCACATTTATTGATGACTTCACACATTTTGTAATAGTATATTTGATTAAAGAAAAATCTGAAGTATTTGAAAAATTTCAAGAATATTATTATTATGCAACAAAAAATTTCAAAACAAATTTACTGACATTACGGTCAGATAACGGAGGGGAATATATATCAAATGAGTTCAAAAGTTTCTGTAACCGAGAAGGAATCCGAATGCATTACACAGTGCCATTTAATCCGGAAATGAATGGAGTCGCAGAGCGAATGAATCGAACATTAGTCGAAAAATCAAGAACAATATTACTGGACTCGGGACTAGATAGAACATTTTGGGGTGATGCAATATTATATGCAGCATATGTGACAAACAGAAGCCCATCAGCAGGGAGAGAGCTTACAGCCAGAGAGATGTGGACGGGCAGAAAACCAGATGTGTCAAATATGAGAGTATTTGGTTGTACTGCTTATAATCACGTGCCTAAGGAACACAGAAGGAAATTAGATAATACTGGAAAGAAAATGATAATGATTGGATATACTACATCAGGATATAAACTGTATGATATGGAAGAAAACAGAGTAGTGAATGCAAGAAATGTGGTGTTTGATGAAAAACTAAAAGAAGATAAAACTGTATATTTGCCAACGGAGAGGAGTGTGGATTTTACAGAAGAAAAGAGTAACTTTGAGAAAGAAAACTCTGAAGTGAGAAAACAAGAATTACCAGAGGAAAATATTGAAGAAAATAGCATTCAAGAGTCAAGTCAGAGGTCAGATGAGTCAGAAAAAGGGAGAGCTAGAAGAAGAAAACAGAATCCTATATGGCACAAAGATTATGTTCTAAATTTGGACGAAGAAGATGACAAAGCATTATATGCACTGCTTTCATTGAATCAAGATGTACCTTCAAATTTTCAAGATATAGAGGAAAGAACAGATAGGCAAGATTGGAAAAATGCAGTAAAGGAAGAACTTAAAGTACTAGAAGAAAGTGAAACTTGGAAAATTATACCTACACCAGAGAGAGAAAAATTGTTAGATACAAAATGGGTTTTTACTAAGAAAAATGTTGGAGAGAAGGAAATACACAAAGCAAGACTAGTTGTACGTGGCTTTCAACAGAAAGAAGATGTCGGAGAAATTTACTCACCAGTTTTGAAGTTACAAACCTTGAGAGTTTTGTTATCAGTAGCTGCTTGTAGAAAATACCAAATTCACCAAATGGATGTGAAAGGAGCCTTTTTATACGGAGACATAAAAGAAGATGTATATCTAAAATCACCTGAAGGATTAGAAATACCAGAAGGACATGTACTAAAATTAACGAAGTCACTATACGGATTAAAGAAATCACCAAAGTATTGGTATGAAAAATTTCACAACGTTATAACTGGTTATGGATTTAAACGATCAGAAAACGACTATTGTTTGTATAGTATGGGAGATATCTACATAACTCTGTATGTAGATGATCTATTAATTATGGGAAATGATGTCACTAAAATAGAAAAACTAAAAGGTTTTCTTGCCACAAAATTCCGAATGAAAGACATGGGCTCTAATAACTTAAATTACTTAGGAATATCGATCAACGTAGAATCAGATCATATATCGATAAATCAAACTAAATATTTAGAAAGTATTCTTAGAAAATACCAAATGGAAAATTGTAAAGGAAATGATACACCAATGGATGTGAATTATAAATATGATGAAAGTTCGGTTGATATGAGCTATGAATTACAATGTAGATCTCTGATAGGGTCTTTATTGTATGCAACAGTAGGGTCAAGACCTGATTTAACAACAGCTGTGTGTTACTTAAGTCGATTTCAATGTAAACCAAGCGAAAACCTGTGGAAAGCTTTAACAAGAATTTTAAGATATGTGAAACAGACTGTAAACTATTCGCTAATATATTCTAAAAATAATTGTAATAATTCAACACCTCTAATAGGCTATGCTGATGCCGACTGGGCTAGAGACAATGATAGAAAATCCACTAGCGGTTATGTATTTAAGTTATTCAACAATACTATTGTATGGAAATCGAAAAAACAAACAACTGTAGCACTAAGTACTACTGAGGCAGAATTGGTGTCGTTATGTGAATCTGTAGTAGAAGCATGTTGGATTGTGAAAATATTGTCTGATTTAAATGTAGAATTTCAAAATGTGTTGATTTATGAAGATAACCAAAGTACAATGAAAACTGTAAAAAATCCTGATCAGCGTAGACTCAAACATATGGATATAAAGTATAATTTTGTAAAGCAAAAGGTAGAAGAAGGTTTGATTGATGTTAAATATATTAATACTAAGTTTCAGTTAGCGGATGTACTAACTAAGCCTTTGCCCAGGAACCAATTTGTGAAGTTAATTAATGATTTAGGTATGAAGATGTGCATTGAGGGAGAGTGTTGAATGACAATGCTCATCCCTAATTTTAAGTTGTCTCATCTCTTGTTTTAACTTTTTAATATTATGTCTATGGTTACTGTATCCGCTCTCTTGTAAAAAATATGGCGTAACATAAAAGGTTGTTTAGATATAGTTATTTGATTATGAAGGAATAAAGGAAGATTAATATAATATCCAGTGTTTCAAATGAAGAATCTCCCACGGAAACCTCAACATAAATTGCTTTTTTTCCACCAGTACCTCCCTGAACAATAATGACCTAGCCCTCATTTGATCAAGAAACATTGAAAAGAAAAATAGCTTCAAAAATTACGATCGCGCGTCCTGATTTTTAGATGTTGATTTGAAGGCGCTGTTTTAGCCGGCAATGATGATGATTAGATTAGTCAAATAAGCTTTAGTCAAAGTCACACAAGGTAGACTTTAAGGACCTTCACGAAAGAAGTAGAGGCCCATTCTGAACCCAATCGAATCGAATTCAATTCGAAAACTACTCTCACTAACTTTATCTTCTGCTTTGAGAATGATGGAGATAGCGTAGTTTCTGAATCGATACCTTTCCGATTGGCATCGATTACTGGAACGCAAAATGCTGCAGCCGCAGCGTGGAAACGGTATTGGCGTTTTAATACTGGCTGGATGCACCTATTATGCTCTACTGTCTTTTGTAGTGGTAGGACTATTGCAGAGTCCACCTGGGGAAGCACCACACCTTTGCCAGTTATTCAACCACCAAGCAGTACTGTGTTTCGGTTTAAATGTTTAAAGGGCATATGGGCATATGAGCATTTAGTTTTTGTTAGAGACAACTCTGTCTCTTTCCCACAAAACAAAAAATGACGTCACGCCTTAATTGTCAGAATAGAATGTATATGGCGTACAGAGAAGTGACGTCACGATTTGCTGTTTCTTCTCTCTGTCTAGCATGATATTAAAATGCTTATAAGTTGCTTATTTTTGATCAGAGTTTTATTTTCTTTTCATTAATCAGTTATATTTATGGGCCAAATTTTAATAGGACAATAAAAAAAACCAGTCATCTAGCCTATTCTACCCACTGCATCTGCTCTGGGCAGGCTGTTGCTTACCACCAGGCGTAGGCCTCGCTCGTCTCGTCACATCATTGCATAAACAAATACTGACCAGTGAGTCCGGGCAGTGAGGCAGGGCGCTGTAGGCGGGGACAGGGGCGGAGGCGCCGAGCAGCGGCGCGGTCTCGCGGGACATGGCGCTCCGGTAGCTGTGGCTGGCAGTGCTGCACGGCGTGCACTCTCTGTCGACAATAGCAAAGAGGATATAATTACGGATCATTGTTGGATAGCTTGGCAAAAAATAATACGCTTAAAAAAAACAAACGACTTCAATTTCGACTACGATGACATCTTATTTTTTCCAGTTATTTTGTTTAACAATTTAAAAAACAAACTACTCAACAGATTTCGATAAAATTTATATGGGTCAACTTCTGAAGTTATGACGAACCAAACAAAAAAAAAAACATCAACAAAGTAATCGCGGAGCATACATTTAAAAAAAACAGTCGAATTGAGAACCTCCTTTTCTGAATTCGGTTGAAAATAGATAAATTTTACTTTTGTTACATCGACCGCCAAGCAGTAGTGTGCAAGCATTACTGTGTTCCGGTTTGAAGGGCAATGTTACCAGAGAGATTACTGGGTATGATGAGATTTAACATCTACTTATCTCAGGGTGACGAGCGCAGTGCAGTGCGGCGCATAGGATTGTGTTCGCAAGTTCATAATTCTAGCACTGCTACTGTTAGTGGCAGGCGTGACGCTTACCACCAGGCGAACGTCTTGTTCGTTTGGTCACTTGAATGTATAAAAAAAAACATGCAAAGGATACACTTAGTAGAGCAAATCTAAAACTGAAGGTGATTGGGAAGCCGGGCCCACTCGGAATCTAGACATTCTGATGGATAATTCGTCACTTGTAATGTTAGAACTTAGTGAAATTTGAAAAAAATACTTACTTGTATCTGAACTTCTTCCTTCTGTCTTCACAATATTCACAGTCAGAATAATCAGAGCATGCACTTCCGAATATTCTGCAACACAATAAACATGGTTTGTTATGAACAGTATGCACTTGTCGATATCTTGCCGCCGAGTGGCGGGATCAAGTAGAAGCGTTATTATCTTTAGCAAGTAAGTATACATTACTTATTTGTTTATACTTCTTAGCCTTTTGCCTTTCCCATGGAAGCGCGCACTGTATTTTCAATCTGTTCTACAACATGTAACAAAAAGGTTCAACAATACTGAAGGATGTATACCTACAGGGTTAGTCCTAATCAGTTAGCATGCTTTTAAGGGCATATTCTGTACATAAAACAACTTTTACTATGGGGCCAACATTGAAATCGCGAATAAATTATAGACTGTTCCATACAAAAAGTTCATCGATTTTGGGCAAAATGCTAGCTAGCTTTAGCTGTTTTTTTTGCGATTTCAATGTTGGTCCGATGGAAAAAAAAAAGTAAAAGTTATTTGTTTTGATGTACAGAATATGTCCTTAAAAGGTGCTAACTGGTTAGGACTAACAACCTTACATTCGCGAAAAAAAAACAGCTGTTCCATTCAAAAAGTTCATTGACCTTGGACAAAATGTAACAGCTGATTTATTTATCGCGATTTATATGTTGGCCCCAAAGTAAAGTTGTTCATAATGATGAGTAGATACATATCCTTCAGTATTGTTGAACCTTTTTGTTACATATTGTTTATATGTCCAAGGTGAATGTCTGACTGATATTGTTCCATGGAACAGCTGATATCGAGATTTCAGCATCGTCCCCATAGCAAAATCTCATTAGCTTAGCACGTATTTAACCCTGTATTTTACTTAGACATGGCAAACTGGGCGTTCTCTCAGTGGTGTGTCCAAGTATATTTCTCTCCTTTGAACTCAGTCGCATGGCGCCTTCGTTGATGTGCGGTCGTCGTAAGAGAGACAATGCTAAACAATTCGACGCCGTGAGTGGAGATTTTGACAGACAGCGCTTATTTTTCAAGGTACTTGGACAAATTGACGACATCCCGATTGGACTAAAATGTTCATAGGGACATTATCCTAACTATTAATACGAGTTTATTAATAATCCGGTTCGAAGGACCAGGAAACAGTTGTGGATCCATGAGTAGTGGACTGTATTTAGGTTCAAATGAAAGATCTTGTTCGCGTTCAGAATTGTCAATCTCGTACGTAATATTGGGCGGATTGACAAAGTCGCGTTCACAGTTGTCAATCTCGTACGTAATATTGGGCGGATTGACAAAGTCGCGTTCACATTTGTCAATCTCGTACGTAATATTGGGCGGATTGACAAAGTCGCGTTCACATTTGTCAATCTCGTACGTAATATTGGGCGGATTGACAAAGTCGCGCTCACAGTTGTCAATCTCGTACGTAATATTGGGCGGATTGACAAAGTCGCGTTCACAGTTGTCAATCTCGTACGTAATATTGGGCGGTTTGACAACTTTCTTGCTTCTTCAAAGAAATAAATCAATAAAGCATTTATACATTATAAGAGTAGCTAATAACAATTTGATATACCTACCTACCTATAAGAGCACTAGGTATATCAACTTGTTATTTCGTTGCACTTATTAAAGGGACAATGCCGGCTGATGAAACCATTATCTATATTTCATCATTAGGGTTATTTACAATTAATTATGATTTACTTGATTTTTACTGCTTATAAATGTTCCAAGATGTTATCGTTGGACATACATTATGGTAGACCACTGCTGGATATAGGCCTACCCCACGAAGGGTCGCCCTTCCTGTTTGTCCATCCTGTTCTAGCCCAATTGCGGGTTTTCAGTAGATTCAAATACGCCTTTGAATTTATTTCCTACCTATGCAGGTTTACGCGCGATGTTTTCCTTTACCGAACGTCAGTGGTACTAGAGAGCGCGTGCTATACCCAAACCCACACACCAAATAAAATAAAAACATTTAGATTAAATTACGCCTTCCAGCTTAAGTGGTAGTATGCCGAGAGCTGTAGGGTGTGGGTTCGATTCCCAGCCAAAACGTTTTTTTTAATTTTTTTGTAGTGGTACAACTCTACTGCAGCGTCCACCTGGGGAAGTACCACTCTTGCCATTTATTCATGTTACTATACTCTTTGATTTATTCAACTGCCAAGCAGTAGTGTGCAAGCATTACTGTGTTCTGGTTTGAAGGGTAATGTTACCAGAGAAATGACTGAGTATGAAGGGATTTGACATCTAATATCTCAGGGTGACGAGTGACGAGCGCAGTGCAGTGCGGCGCAGGATTGTGTTCGCACAGTTCGCAATTCTGGCACGCTACTGTTATATAGTGGCAGCCGTGACGCTTACCACCAGGCTAACGTCTTGCTCGTCTCATCACATGACTGTATAAAAAATATATAGTATATGTGACGAACATAGATGTTCGTTCTGTTGTATGTATTATAATTTATGTATTTACATAAAAAACTATTATAACGTAAGTATCCATTAGTTATCTAGTTCCCAATGTACAAGGTTGGTTTAATTTGGCGCTAGACGGCACTGTGTGAAATGTCTACCAATTTTTTATATACAACACAATTTATAGATATTTTAATAAATAAAATTGTTATAAAGTTAGATTATTATATTATGTACTCACTCGAAACTATCAGTGGAATGCACAGAGCACGGTGAGGAGGGCTGATCATCACAACTCCTAGACACACTTTTACTAAGAAACCTCATTGTTAAAGCCGAGATGAATACTAAAAAAATCACAAAAAGTCACACTTAACCACTATTTTGAAAACGCACTAATAAAAAAAGTTCTATTTATAGCGAGACAAGTTCCAAAATACGCGTTGTAGTGCGTCTATAACAAGTTATAACTTAATTTATTTAACAGCTGAAAGTCCAAGGCAAACGTACCGTGCCTGAGACCTCTCAGAACTAAAGATAACGCCTTTTGTCCACAGCATCTCAAGTTCCCTCTACATTTTGGTTTTTTCGCCACATGACGTTTATCATGTCTGATAAGCTAATTGCAAGTTACAAGCAATTTCTCGTAAATTAATGAGTAAGAGTTGAATGAACAGATGAAATCTTATTATTATTTCTAATATTTTAATTAAAAGTGCTGTTAATACATTTTATCGAATACCTATTTAATTAGACAGTTTTATAGTCAGTTTTTGTGTAAGGTTTTTTATGTTTTTGTTTTTTTTTATACGGGAATACTCGCTTTTAATTAAATCGGATACTCCGACTATAGTTTCGATCACATCCGGTAACCTTTATCAAAGAGTGAAAACAGAGACCGACGCGCGTGCAGCTGCGTCCTGCTTAGCACCCCGCTTGCTTGAGTGCTAAGCAGGACGCAACCGAATTTTTTGAATGATCGAAACTATATTCGGAGTATGCGATTTAATTAAACGTGAGTATTCCCGTATGAATAAAACAAAAATGTGTAAAAACCACGTCAGTTTTCATAATAAAATTGTTTTTTTATGCTTGACGAGCTGGATTTTAGACACAAATGGTGGAATATAGCTAATACACCTTCCCTGGAATGGTAACTGGCTCTCAAGTAAGGCTGCCGGTACATATCGTTAGGTGCACATACTTAACTTTTTTTTTCCACCAACATCGTAATGTAATATGTCCCCAACCGAGGGGTCGCTTGTTATCGCCCCCACATCGAATAAGACCTTAATTTAAATGCAAATGAGGTATGGTCTAACGCCTAGCATGTTATCTATAAAATCATTTTGTTTTACAAAACCTAAAAATGTATAAAAAGGGGTACATATTAAAGTTTAAATGTACATACTTACAGATTTATGTATAGTTATAATTATAAAAAATAAAATACATAGATAACAAAACACATATTTATTTACAGTTACATTACTATACTAACACTAAACAATGGTTTAAGACAAGTACAGCCACAGATTCAAGCAAGAGACTGATAATTTTGATTAAAATTCTCTAAGCATAATTTTGGTAGATGAAAAATGGTGATGGCTGAATAATTGTAATTAATGCATTGAGCTATGTAATATCTAAAGAGTCACAATCTCTAAGTAAAAACAGTTAAATAACGTTCGAATGCCGTTATACATACTATACGTGCATTATATAGTTCACAATTGTTCGAATCTAGACGTTATGTCGCTTGTATAGTGTTCAATGTAGGCTTGAGCGCTTGTGGCTTATCGTAGTTCAAGTCGTTCAAAAAGTCGGCGCACTGAATAGCGTGCGCCGAGTTTTGGCGTGGACATGTTTTTTGCAAGTTTCTGACTCTATAGATATTAGCTCAATGAATTAATGACACTAATACAAGTAAAATAAATAATAATTTACCCTAAAAATAATGTAAGTACAATAAACCTAGATTTGATTTGTACTGGATGGACTAACATGAATTTTGTGAGCACAAAAGGAACATAAAAAAAAATAAGACAGCATGATATCACAAAAATTATGTTCCTTGATCATAAGATAGTTATGAATAAATTATTTTCCAGAACAACAAGGGAATTAGACACCGAGTAGGTGCTACAATATTATTGCTTTATAAATACCATTTTTCTTACTGATTATCAAACAAGGTATAGAAAAAACTACTTTTAGATGACATTTATTACACATTTTAGTATTTTAAAAAGACAAAGAATATTAAATATCATTACATGAATAGAAAGACTAAAAATACATTCAAGATATTATTAGTATAATAGATCATACTATTCAGTATTCACTAAACTAATCTGCAGCACTAATAATGTTGATGTCTCTTTCAAGTTTAGTATAAGAAAGAAAACAACAGCAGCAATTTTAGTACTTCCTCAAATTAAAAAATAATACAATAGAATCCACATCTCCAATCAAATTGTTTACCGCCACTGCATAATTGTAACGCCATGGAATTAAATACCTACCAATAAAATAACAAGAATTTCAAAATCAGAATATCAGATATCAATAACTATATTCTATTAACTTAAACTTCAATTTTCTTCGTGGCTTCAGCGGTATTGCCGCATTTTTGCCAATGTCTAGTATAGGGTTAAGTAGACATAGACTTCTGAAGATTGTCCGGTTCATCAACATGTTGGTAGGTATTTTGGTCTTCAGAGTCCTCTGTTTGTGGTTAGATCTTATTGATTTTACTTTCACCATGTTAATCGCTTTTTGACAGCTCATAGAAAGTTGACGACATAACATTGTAAAGTTACTAGCAATTTATATCTCATACAATTAAATATGTTTTATCTAGTATTAACCTTTACAAGGTTATGTCGACTGTTGAAATAACCTTGTAAAGTTGTAATGCTTGATCTAACGATTTTATTTATTTGTATTCGATATAATTTACTAGATGCATTAACAATGATATGTCGTCAATTTTCTAGGAACAGTTAAAAAGCGATTAACATAATGCACAGAGCTTAGGCATGTTATTACAATTTTTTTTGTCAGGTATTGGTGTTGTTGTCGTACAGGGCTCATTATCGCTGGTCAAATATTGAGGACATATGCGCATTTTCAAAACGTTAAATATACTAAATATAGAGCAGAGGTTACCTTATGAGCCATATGATCAATACATCCTTTAGAAACAACAGGCGTAAACTATAGTCAATTTTGAAATATTGTGTAGTTTCGATGTCTTATTTGTAGTTCATTATACTATTAACAGATGTTCAGATCTGAATTGCAATCTAAATCCATACATCTGCTAAACAATGTTATGATCTTTAATATAATGTTCTGATAAGGAAGCAAGGCCCTGCCGTGTTACTAACAAATTATTGGGCTTTCTCTTGAAGCCCGAGTGTTAGTATAATTCGCTGATAAGGTTGTGGACAGTATGCCTCCTTCTGGAGTCAAAACTGAACTGCAGTACCAGCAGCCTACTTATTGGTAGGTGGTGACCGCTGCCTATGGTTAATCGCAACTCTAGCAGTCGACCTGGTTGGTGATCACCACGGTTTATAACAAACTGTAACACCAAAAGCATTGCCGGTGTGTTTCTTCTCTTCAATCATCCTATATAACCTTGCTCCCAAATGGTGTTTATATTATAGGTAGGTGTTGGTGCTTAGATGTTGAATCCCAGCTTCCTCATACAAGCTTTATGCTGCTCAATCAGATCTCCACACTCATCCTCTCCGCGCTCTATTATGCTGAAAATAAAGAAATGTAAAATGTTATCACTATTGATTTATTAGTGTATTACTGTATTTGAAATGTGGAAGCAGTGCCTTAAATAGCCTTTCATGCGCCTGGTGCGAGCTTATAACAGTTATATACATTATATTTGCGCCCATGCATGACCCAAAAGTTGGTCCTGGTTTGGTCATTTCGGCGCGCCTCCAGGGTCGGCGCCCTGTGCCTGGGTACCGCTATCACCACCCTAATTACGGCACTGTATGGAAGAGTAATAAAAAAAAAACGAAAGAACTTTCAACCTGAAACTTAATGCCCCACCCTTTGATTATATACCTGTCTAGATACCGAAAAGGCCGAACGAAAACGGCCAAAAAATATATCTACTATGCTTGGTAGATAAGCTTATATCCCCTACTTCAGTGTCACTTGAATCACTACGCTTTGCTATGCTCATTGACAGTTATTGACAGTGCAACTTGTGCCTAACTTGGGCTGTTTTTTTGCGTGTCATATGATTACATTTCTCCATTTAGACAGGTATATAATCAACTCAGCCCCACCATTAGTTTTTACTTTCACTGTTAGAAAGAGGCTTGCAATAGTTACCTTCAGACTGGCTGGTTTGACAGAATGAAGGATGTTTGAATAGAGAGTATAAGGGTGTCTTTTAATAATAGTTTTAGCATAATATTGGAATTTATATATGTTTTAATTGTAATATGAATTTAAAATTTAATATGACTTGAAAAATTAGTCGAAATAAAAGGATTTGAATTTGAATTTATATTTGACGTCTGTTGTGTTCAATGTGATCGTCGTAAAAATAATAACTTTATTTTACTCCAAATGTATTTAAATGCTCTTTATTAGTACATCCACTGTGGGTAGTATGAAGCTGTGAGAAGAATCACCACCTTAACACACCCACAATGTCACACATTCATACATTTGTTTAGTTATTTTGGACTGAAAGACCTACAATACCTGAATTTATAAAACTTGGTAGAAGGTAGAAAGCTTCATGAGAATAGACATAAGATACTTTAATCCTGTGTGTATTACGGGAAAACAGGAAGATTACAATGCAAGATGCTGCTGTAGACGAAAATAAATAAAAAGATAAAACCTTCAATGCTAAGTAGTTGTTTTTATGTGGGGTGTGTTCACGTTATTACTATGCAATAAATAATAGAAGTAATTAAATTTTCTGCTCTAATGATTGCGTAATATCTGTAAAAAGGATAATAAATATAACCTTACCAGGCATCCCGCACCTTCTTTGTCTCAGGGCAAGCACAGCAAGGTTTCAGCTTCTTTTCAGTGTTGGCTGGCACCGGAGCTTCTGGCGCTTTGATTTCAACGGCTTTTGCACTGGCGTTGCCCATTTTTTAAGTATTTTGATCGTGAAATAGTTAGAAACGATTATGATGCAATATTTTTCAAAACTAGCACACGGGACGGCCGACCATTGTTTGCAAGTTTGACATTGACAATTGAATTGATTTGATATTGACAATTGAATTGACAGAACGCCATTTTTTTCTTCTTTATTGGCATCGCATTTTGTGCATTCTGCCAGTGTCAAGTATAAAATGTATGTTTCAAGTTTTTATACTATCTAACAAATCAAATAAGTAATGAAATTATAATCAGCTCAGCCACACAAAAGGCTTAGGACATTTCCCATAGGCTGGTGACCTAGTGGTACAAACATCCCATACTTCCTTGTATGAACTAGGCCAAAATGTCACATGCCTTTAGTCACAGTCAAGTATAAGTGATGCCCTATAAACTTGTGACTTTAATACAAGCTTTTATTGAGTTTTGAAAACAACACGGAAAAACAGGTTTCTCCACATTATATCACTTGCCCACACTTGTGTATGTAATTCGACACTTGCAATGCAGCGACTTGATTTTTCCGGGTTCCCGCCAAAACACAGACAGCATTCATACTTGGAGGATTTAAAGGCAAGTGACATTTTAGCCTAGTTCATACAAGGAAGTATGGGAAGTTTGTACCACTAGGCCACCTAAGTATGTATGGTAAACGTCCTAAGCCTTTAACTCATCTCATTTATACAGCTAACTTTTTTGATGTGGTTCTCCCTGGCAGGACCAGTTTTGAAGTCGGTTTTTACCTTGAATTATACTTAGCTTTGTCCGAAGAGATTAGCATAAAGTTTACATGTAGTAGACACTAGGTGTCGCCAATCTGCACTGTATTTTTGAGAGTTTTTTTTTTTTTGTGTGATGGTATCCCCGCTAGCTGGAACCTTCATTACACATTCAGTGCTTCGCCAGTCAGCACGCGTCGTCCGCGTTTCGTATAAAAAAAAAAAAAATTAAAAATATTGTAACGAAAATTAGTTAGTTACGCACGACGAATAGATCGACACAAAAGAACATCTTCTTCAAGTTCAACATCACAATCATCGTCATAATCGAGCTCTACTTCACGGTCAAGATCATCATCGCCTCAAGGGCGCGCCAGCACTAAGCCGGAGTCATACTGCCGCAAGACCTACTGTGCATTGAAGGCGAAATCGAAATACCCACATGCGTTCTAAATTAGTATTGCGGTTAGCCTATGGGGCTATCACTTACTCATACGAACGCTTTCATTATCTTTTACGTTATAATGTAGTGATGCGGGTAGTTTCTGGGACTATCACTTCGCTATAATTAACGTAGCAAAACTGATGATGCGGTCATTCTCTGGGAATGTCACTTCATTGCTTACAACTCATTTATCATAAATACAGCAATAAATTACTAATGCGGTCAGCTACAAGGGCTGTCACTTTATTAATAATTGCAAAAAACGAATGTATTAATTTGGGAATGCGGTCAGCTTCAGGGGTTGTCACTTTTCCAAAATATACTACACATGCTTTACGTGGTTCGTTTCTTGGTATACTACGTGTGTCAAAACCGTTAACCAGCGACACTGCCGCTACTGCTGCCGTCACCGCAAATCCGCAGCACCGTTACCATCCACCAGCGCTGCGGCCACCGCCTACATGGCGCTGTTTCTCCTCCGAATACATCAGTACTCACCCACCAACAATGGAATTGAGTTCGTTCCGTCAATTCCAGATCCGGCACCTACTCTAGCCAATGAACTGCTTCAAATATTGGGAGAGTATCCTAGGCAAAATCCTACGCTGAACACGTTCAACGAGACATAGCTATTCGCCTAGAACATATAGTCAGGTTAGGGTTGCCGAAATATACCTGTAAGGAACTCCTGGATAATGTACTTACCGCCAGAAAGCTGTAGATACCTTGATTGAAGCATCCACTCCTAATTCAGCACTAGTAGCTGCTGTGACGGAGTTAATACTTAAAATAGAAGGTTAATGAGCTAAAACAAAAGCAGTGCACTTCTGTAGTCGTGTAGTCGTGTAGTGTGTAGGCTTAGCTAAAGCTCTCACCTCACTCATGTCTGCGGAAACAAAAAATACTGTCATTATTCAAATACGCCGTTTAGCTAATGTGAGACAGCCAGAACGCTGTCTCGACTTCTGAAAAAAATATAGTCAAGTAGTAGTGTAGTTATCTTAGAGATCAACTGCAAGCGACAAAAAACGATAAATTCCTTTATAGTGAAAGCTTAGCTGAGACATTTACGGCTGCCAAAGCCATATCAAAATGGAGCGGACATGAAACCAGCTCCAATAAAACCGCCACCAACAAAAAACAAACCACCACACAAACATTTAAACTGGCGTGCTCCTCCTCAAAACCACAAGCCGAAAGAGACTCGGAGGATGAAGGAGCCTGCTTTCAAGGATTGCCCAGTCAACTCGTAAAAAATGTCATCGCTCTCAATGCAGAATCGCAGCTGAAACTGCCGTTAGATCTGGGAAAATACGCCGATAGGCTTTCATACCTTTGTGACCAATGGTCACTCATAACGCAAGATAAGACAATAATATCCTGGGTATAGGAGGGTATCAAATACCCTTTTTTTCTCGTCCAGTGAAACAGAATGCTTTGCAAAACAGAAAAAAAATATAAAAAATACGAAAATTCTATTTGCGACCTTATCTAAATAAGCGCCAACATGGAATGTTTGTATGGGTCAATTTTTGATTCCTATATTTTAAGTACCGAAAACTAACGCCAAATTAAATCAAAAAAAATGATATCAAGCTTGAAGATCTGCGATATGCCCTAAAACTGATTTCTAAAGATTGCTTGATGATTACCGTAGATTTAAAATATACATCCTTTTAAATCTGGATTCATAAAAATTCGAAAAATACCTCCATTTGCAATGTGACGAAAAATCATGTACCTATGAATTTAATGTTATACATTTTGGCCTAAATACTGCTCCCTTCGTTTTCACGAAGATAATGAAACCGGTGATCAGTTTACTAAGGTCGTGTGGTCACGTATCAACGATTTACTTATATGACACGTTTACGATAGCCAACAGCCTACAATCTTGTTTGAAAAACATTAATGACAGCACTTAGAAGCGCTAGGATTTATCATTAATACCGATAAAAGTAACTTCTCCCCGAAAACCGCATGTAAATTTCTGGGTTTTATAATAGAGTCGCATGAGTTTCCAACCTCATAAAAAAAAAAAAAAAATAAAAAAAAAAAAATTATGTCAAGAATACAATTTGAAATTGATAAATTCGGTAACATAACACACTGCAAGGTTAAGAGGCTTCGCTCGCGTAGTAGGATTACCTCGTGTGCCCAACCATTAAATATGGCTGGCTATATACAACCGAACTAAAGCGGTGCAAATATTTGGCGCTAAAAAATAACGATAACTATCTAACTATGACAAGTATATCAATCTACCATCATTAATTATTTCCAGATCTCGTGTGGTGGTCCATCGCAATTTTGCAATCGCTCATCCTAAAAATTAAATTAACCAAAACGAGTTTTGTTTGCAAATTTATAGCAATGCCTCAACTACGGGATGGGAGCAGCCTGTAGAACGGGCTAACGGGAAGTAGACATACAATTAATGGTTAAAACACATCAATTATTTAGACATTTAACCTGCAATTTTTGGGCTTAAAATCTTTGCAAAATCTTATCATGACTGTCAAATTATATTAAGAATTGACAATACGACTACTATTTCTTATATAAATCACATGTGAGGAGTGCAGTTCCCTCATAATACAAACATCACCCGACAACTCTAGCAGTGGTGCGAGGAACGAAACTCAAGTCTTTATGCATCTTCCATTAGCTCAGCCGATAACGAAATCGCAGATGCAGAATCACGACGCGTCCACCCGGACATTGAGTGGGAACGGTCAGACGTTGCTTTTCAAAAAACTACTTATTCAATGGTTTTGGAATTCCTGAGATTGACATGTTTGCCAGTAGACTGAATAAAAAATGTGCCAATTAGATATCATGGCATAGAGGCCCAGATGCTATTATGATAGATGTATTTACTATCTCGTGGTAATTTTTTTACTTTTATAGTTTTACCACCGTTTTCAATTATTCTGAAAACATTGAGAAAATTAATTAACGGCAAAGCTAAAGGAATTATGGTAGTTTCATTCTGGCCCACACAACTGTGGTACCCTCTATTCAAGAGTCTCTTAATTTCAAAATCACTGATCTATAAGCTCAGAGGGCTTTGATCTTTGGCACATTGAACATCTCGCATTCCAGCAACCGAGAATACCGTAAATGTACATCGGAAGACTATCCTGGTTTCCGTGGTATTATCTGGACGCCACTGGAGGCGTACCCTCAGTTTAAATACCAATAATACTGACATCATTTTTTCCGAAAATTCAGAAAAACAGTACAACACGTGTCTGAAAATGTGGTTCAGAACATATTCTGTAAATCTAATAACATTGATTTATTTGGGGGATCTGTATTGTATATTATTATACACAACACAATTATATGAAATGGGTACAAAATACGGAACTCTGAATTGTTGTAGATCAGCTCTTTTTCTGATCCTTGGTCAAAAAGTTGCCATTGACGATTCTATCAAACGTTTCTTAAAGGGGGTTTTTTCTAGGTTACTTCCATCTTTGCCTAAATATAACACCACTTGGGACACATCTGTTGTACTAAGCTCCCTAGCTAATTGGTACCTTAATAAAACATTAAAAATAGAAAAGCTATATAAAAAAAAAAAAAAAAAAAAAAGGTCCTTTACTCGCGCTTAAAACAGCACATTAAATGCAAACTATTATAAATATTTACATAGAAAATATTACATATAATATTATATCAAATGATGAAGTTAATATTAAAATTCCTGAATTAATAAGATCCTCTCGTCTCGGAATATCCCAGTCTGTACTGATTCTTCAAACATTTCATGAAAAACCAGAAATATGTGGTCACATTACGTTGTTACCTTAATATAACTCGGACCTTGCGAAGTTATAATAATCTTCATATGTATTAGGATTAAGATACCTCACAAATCCATCACTTCTCAGATATTACGCAGATGGATCAAAAATCTACCCTAAGTAGTTGTGGAATCGATGTATCCATTTTCACAGCCCATAGCACAAGGCACGCTGCTACTTCAATAGCACATATGCTAGCAGTTAATCTGGACCATGTCAGAAAAACTGCTGGGTGGGGCGGTAGCTCCCACACATCTGGAAAATTATAAAATAGAATTTAGTTCATCATAATCATGATGGCACATTCGCAAAAAATATTATGAGTGATTCAATAAATAACAAGAATACTTAAATAAACATTTATTGTTAATTTTGATCTACTTAAGATATAAAGACGTGTATTCGCCTTCTGTTACTAAGCAAATATACCTATATTCTGCTTATTTTTGCTAATTGATATTTTTTCACTCTCAACATCTACATGTAAACTTTATGCTAATCTCTTCGGACAAAGCTAAGTATAATTAATGATTAAACGAACTTACCTATACGTGAAGTTCTATCATAATTATACGAGGGCTTTGTCCGAAGAGATTAGCAACCCACCCATCCCAGTATTCCCGAATAACATAATTATTATTATCGTATATCGATAAATAGGATACCCACTTATCTATTCTGACATTGAAATATCAATATAAGCAAAAACAATTGCTAGACGCTCTAAACTTAATGAAGGTTTCAGCTAGCGGGGATACCAGCACACAAAAAAAAAAAAACTCTCAAAAATACAGTGCAGATTGGCGACACCTAGTGTCTACTACATGTAAACTTTATGCTAATCTCTTCGGACAAAGCCCTCGTATAATTATGATAGAACTTCACGTATAGGTAAGTTCGTTTAATCATTAATAGCAACTCAAAAAAACCTACTCCTACCGCTATCCTTCGAGCATTATTATACATTATTATGCCATAATCCGACTTCACTGTTTCATCTACTATCAAGCCAGGAACTGTAGCGCTCGTGGCGTAGCTTGTCTAGGTGATTCTAAACGATCACCAATGTTAAGCAACGGACGGTCCGGTCAGTCTTCGGATGGGTGACCGTGAGTGGCATTTATTTCTGAGCGCTACCGTGGATCGGATGACACGTTAAATTGTTGGTCCCGGTTGTTTGTCCTAGTTTCTATAACAACAACTGTCAGCCATCTCAGAGGCCTTCGGGCGGCACATTACAAATACAAAATAATAATAATAAATACACTCTGACACTAGGGCTGGCCACTCAGCCTATACGAACTTACTTACTTTAAGCCAGAAACCATTAATTGTGCTACGGGTACTTAAGTAACGTAATTTGCACAAGCAAGTTAGGTTTTACGATAGGCTTTCGCTTTTCTGAAAGAATAAACACAAAAGCGTAAGTCCTATCTATGTAGTCACTCTATGTGTGTGACTACACACATTATTCCTATCATTATATATAGTATCCTTCGTCTCCATATTTATTGGACCAAGGATGGTAAAGGCATGTGACGTTTTGGCCTAGTTCATATAAGGAGGTATGGGAGATTTGTACCACTAGGCCACGTGCTTATGGGAAATGTCCTAAGTCTTTAGAGATTATAAAATGCTAAAAAAAACAAGTTTGCGTGGACCCTTCCACCCTAACACACCACTTAGTACACTTTCGCAGATTTTTTTTAGGAAATATTATGTTCTTAATACTAGCTGCGCCCCGATGACGAGTCCCGTTTACTTATTATTCCGCGAAATAAACTATTTCATTCAGAGTTGCATCGAAATCTTAAACCGTTTTGGCATGAAGGGGTAATAAACACACATACACCGACAAATTTTTGCGTTTATTTATGTAATATAAGTTTAGTGTGAACGTTAACTTTTTTCAAAGTACCTACGTATACTCAAAATTAAAGCAAAGTACGAATCCGGTAACGAATGGTTCCGTACAAGTCATGGAACATTTATCTTATGTTTCTTCTTATTTAAAGAAGAATGTGAATACTTAGTACTCTAATACATAACTTACACAAGTGAAAAGAACCAATATAAATAAAACGACACAGTAATATCAAAGCCTTTAATCGGACAAAAAAAACTAAAAATAACGTGCAAACACTTCCTTACGTTCTCAAAATGAAAGAAACAATCTCATTTCTGTACTTAGACCTAATAATCGCTTACGTTTACCTATATCAAAAAAAGCAAATTAATTTTATACTTACTAAGGTCTAAACATTTCATAATTAAACTCTAAAAGGTAGATCAAATCAAAAGTTCATGATTAAAACATTTATGCATTTTGGGAACTAAAAATGAAAATGGATTTAGTAGGTACATGAATTGATACATAACTTCTTGGTGGATAAATAAAAAAATATTAAAGTATTAAAATCGTGAGAAAGTGAACTCAATAATTATGTAGCAAAACATTACCTAAAAATATAATTCAAAAACACACAACTTTTACAAAAATTAGCATGTTAATATGGTTAAAACAAAAATGCACACCTAAACCTAAATTCATAATCTACTAAGATTCGATTCCGAGAAAAATATATCAAAAATGTTAACTGATTAAAAACTTGCAGCAGCTATCGTGACTGGACGATGTAGATTTACATTTTGCCACGGTGGAATGTTCGCTGTTATTATAAATTTAAACCTTATATATTCGTCGTGTTTAATATCAAGTCATTATTTTAGAGGTCCATAAGTCCTGATTTTGGTGATTCTGAATGCAAAATAGTCAATCGCCAATATGATGTGCAAACTGAAAAAATATAATTCTGATAGAGAATTATTAACCTCGATTACAGTTTTTTTTGTGCGAGGCATATTTACTAGAAGTTTAAATTTTGTTGTAATTGTACTCAAATCATAAATACTTCTTTCAGCTTAGCTTCGTGTAGACATCACTCAATGTATATTATTCCTTTGTAAATCATATTCTGAAAATATGAGATTAAAAGGAATATTTGCTATAAAGGCGGGGTTAAAAACGATGACAATAAAATAATCAAATGGTAAAATAAAACAATTAGATAAAAATCAAGGCCATTAAGTTGGGCAAAAGATTTGCTTAACACAAATAATATAAATATATTAAAATCAAAAGTTAAAACATGCTTACGAATTCTTTAACATCTTAGTTCTAGAATTTTAAGGCTCTTGGCCGTTTATTTCAACAATTGTCTGTAATAGAGATCGAATTGTCGCTACGCTTTCAGCTATTCTAAATAAATCGATTAAAAATCTTATAAACTACATTTTCATAAAATCTCATGAGAATCAACAACAAAAAACTTCAACAAGCTCATCTAGTAACTGAAACGGTTAAACCGTGAAATACATGCCAAAATAATGTTTAAGACTGAATTTCGTAATTCTTTACTACATTAAATAAGTTTGGTATGAAATTATATTTACGAACAAATAATTACTTAAACATTACTGATCTTACTGGCATGAGTGCTACCAATCCATTATAAAGATCTAACTTACATTCAAAGAGCCCATGTCACCGGCATTTTTTGAAAGCATCGAAAGAAAAATAAACGTTGTTCGTGACCCTAAATCAATCTTAAAAATATGGCATCCCCTTTACAAATCAGTATTGGTTTCCAAACCACCATCGTCCGTCATCTCTGTCGAGCGAGACGAAACAGTTCAAATTACCTGCTGGTAAAGGGGCAGAGATCATAATACCTACCGCTAATAAAAGAGTATATAATAGGAACATTTTTAACAATAATCTATGACTTTAGTAATTAATTACACTCTTAATATTAATGGTATGTGCCATGATTCAGTCTTAATAATGAGCTCGGTTACGATCAGTCTCAATTATTTAAGGTATTGGGTACGGAACCCTAATTTTTAAAAATATTTTTGATGTTTGTAGGTACATTATTTAAACATAATTTTCATGTACATCATTTTGCTTCTCGTGATAATAATCTGGTACCTTTTGCTAAAATAAAATTTGACACAATTTTCGCCAGTGAAAAATCTAAAATAAACATGATATAAATGTAAAAAGCAGCATTTTTCAGCATCATACCCAATACCCGTGAGTTGTTCGAGTGGCGAGTCACCACTTGTCCTGCGCCAGCGCAGCCGCGTTGTACGGAGGAGAGTTCAGGAGCTTCCGTTCCGCGTTCGGTGTCACGGAACCCTTCAGCGCAGCCGCTTGTTTTTGGAGCTCTGGAAACGAAAATGTTATTGTACAATAATAAACTCTTTTTTTTTTTTAATTAAATTTAAACGAACATTAAAACACGAATAATAATGATAATTTTTTACCGGGTCATGCTCACAACCCTAATTGGGGTAGGTATGGTATGCAAATTGTTCCATACGAAACCTTAATCATTATGAAAAAATCTTCCGAAATTTGGGACGCACACAAACACTAACAGCCTTACCTAAAATAATCTCGATTCTCTTAGTCACTGCTTAAACTTCTCTGTCCTTTTCTAGCACGTGCAACTTCACGTCAGAGTGAAGATGGCAGAGCATCTAGAGCATCATCGTGACTAACGGTTGAAAAGATTTTTTAAGTAAGGCCGATAGTGGGCGAGCGAGTTCCCCTGTAAAAATCTCCAGGGAGGCTGGACCCTGAGATGCAAAATTGCCATTGAAGTTGAGACAACGAGCAAATACTATACAACCTGTTGTTATATACATTCCCGTTAAATTTACAGAGGTAGATAATACTGACAATATAATAGATGACAGCCTTATAGCTCAGTTGGTAGCATGTCTGCCTTCAGAGCTGTAAGGCGTGGGTTCGATCCCCACCCAGGACAAAATTGTATGTGACGTACATCGGATGTTTGTTCTGTGTCTGGGTGTAGTATGTATTTATGGAAAAAAAAAAGTGTATACGTATTCTATCAGCTTTCTGGTTTCCATAATACAAGGTTTACTTAGTATGGGGCTAGATGGCACTGTGTGTAATAAATGTCCCCCCAATATATACAGTCGTGGTCAACTAATTAGGGACTTTCAAGATAATGAAGAGCAATAACCGGTTGTGTACATATAAATATAAAACCCTATTGATTACTGAGCACCTATTAATTGCATAATTTGGTCCGATTATTATGCTATAAATGGCTGTAAATAAAATAATAAATAAATAGAAAAAAGTATTTAATATCGAAGGTTGAACATGTATTCAATTTTAAGTTATAATTCTGTAGCTGGACATTTAATTAAGGGCAGTAAAGTATAATGAAAAATAGAGTTAAACAAAACGAATAATCTGCAGTATTATAATATCTTTAACAGCTCCATTTTATTACGTGTAAAATCAGTACCCAGTAGCAAAACCTTTGTTAGTAATTACCGCTTGACACCGATGTGGCATAGACATTATCAGTTTCTGGCATGTTTCGACAGGAATGTTTGCCCATGCCTCACAAAAAGCTTCATTTGGTTCATCTAAAGTTGTGGTACGATAAGTGGCAAGTTTTTTCTTGATTTCGTGCCAAAGGTGCTCGATTGGGTTAAGGTCCGGGCTATTTGCTGGCCAATCTAGCACCGATACTGACGGACTGGTAAGAAACGACTTGACTGAACGGGCGGTATGTTTCGGGACGTTATCATGCTGAAACGTCCATATAATAGGGAGATGCTCCTCAGCATAGGGAAGCATCGTTTCCTCCAATATTGCCTTGTATTGATGTTGGTCTAAGTTACCCTGAACTTTCCTCACAGGTCCCACTCCACGTCCAGAAAATGAACCCCACATTTTAATGTTTCCACCGCCATGTTTCACCTGCTTTTTTGTGTGAATCTTGGATTCATTTCCGCTTTTACTGGACGCCGTACGTATTGCCTTCCATCTGAAGAAATCAAATTAACCTTGATCTCGTCAGAGAATAATACATGTTGCCATTGGGCGTAGGTCCAATGTCCATATTTACGTGCAAACGCCAAACGAGCATTTCTATGTTCTTTCTTCAACAACGGTACTTTGCGAGCCACTCTTCCGAACAACCCTGCTTCTACCAGACGTCGTCGAACGGTCCTCGCTGAGACACCGGCTCTTTCGTCTGCCCCAAACACGAAGTGTTTAGTTAAAATAGAGCCTAGAAACGGATCTTTCTTAGCTAACCTGGTTATCATTCTATCTTATTGTGGAGTTGTTTTTCTCGATCTTTTTGTTCTGGGCACATTTAAAGCTGTGTTATTGCGTCTGAAATGTTGCACTGCATTGTATACCATAGTTTTTGAACAATTTAAATGTTCTGCTATCCTTCGGTATGACCGCAACCATGCTCGTCAACAAACTTCATGATAATTTTTCGTAGTGTTGGATCGCAACTTTTATTTTTGCCAATTTTTCTACATAATATTTTTCAAAACTTAAAATAAAAATCGGGATTGCCGCCAAAACTACCACGAAACAATAAGAGCATAATAAGAGAAGAAATAAAGAGTATTGAGATTCAAATTTTGAAAATAGTACGCAATATCTCAGTGTCCCTAATTAAATGGCCAGCCAGCATTATTTGAACAAATAGCACTATGATAATCTATCAGCTATACTGTAAAGAGGTTTAATGTTTAAGAAGTTGTTATTGTTTGTATAATCGGGCACATCAATGACTAATTATACTTACATGTAAAAGATATGTAATATTGTTAAGACTCTTTGAAAGAAAGAAAAAAAGTCACAATTTGGCTTAACTAGAGATTGTCCCTAATTAGTTGACCACGACTGTATATATATATATATACTCTTGGTCATCACAATATACACAATCAGTTGTTCCATACAAAAAATTCATTGACCTTGGACAAAATGTATGGAACAGCTGTTTTTTCTGTGATTTCAGGTTCGGCCCTCTAGTAAAAGTTGTTCATAACGATGAGTATATTTGTATATCTACTTCTGTAAATTTGGCGGGAATGCAAAACAACAGCTTGTATATCGGTGGTGGACATTTTTTACATAGCCCCATCTAGCCCCAAACTTTGTACCTAGTGGTAGGACTCTACTGCAGAGTCCGCCTGGGGAAGTACCACACCTTTGCCAGTTATTCAACCGCCAAGCAGTAGTGTTACAAGCGGCAATGTTACCATAGAAATTTACTGGGTATGAAGAGATTTAACATCTAATATCACAGGGTGACGAGCGCAGTGCAGTGCGGCTCATGATTGTGTTCGCAAGTTTACATTCTGGCACGGCTACTGTTAGTGGCAGGCGTGACGCTTACCACCAGGCGAACGTCTTCCTCGTTTCGTCACTTGAAGGTATATAAAAAAAAATAAGCAAAGTTTGTAATATGGAAACTAAATACTTAGCTGATAGAATTTTGCACATAATATTATATACACAATACTAACCGCCTGTAGCCGTGACCACCTTTTTTGAGAGCTGGATCCGCGCCTGGACACTAAAGACACAACTTTTTTTTTTTTATATGTATATATTTTTTTACCTGCGATGATGAGCAGCATCTTCCTGCGCGCGCCGAAGGCCGCGACGCCGATCTCCGCGAGGTCCGCCTCGTTGAGCGACGCGAACGTGCACAGGTCCACCTCGTGCTGCTTGAACAGATCTGAGAACATCACAAGCAAATTACATACAACATGCAAATTACTGGGTATGAAGAAATTTAACATCTAATATCTCAGGGTGACGAGCGCAGTGCGGTGCGGCGCAGGATTTTGTTCGCGAGTTCACAATAGGCTAGATGACTGGTTTTGTATGTATGTGTATGTGTGTGTGTGTGTGTGTGTGTGTGTGTGTGTGTGTGTGTGTGTGTGTGTGTGTGTGTTGTGTAATAATAATTTTGTAATTTTGTTTGTAGATTGATCTAGTATTCTGATAGCCAGCTAATCATGATTCGAATTCTCTAACTAGTGTTTGTCTAAATAATAGCTATTCTTTAAATGCTGTTTGAATATGAAATATTTAAAGATCATTATTAATTATATAGTGGCAACTATTTTTTGGGAGTATAGAATAAGCGAGGGTACGCACGGGTAGAACACTCTGTGATTTGTACGAACCGAGGAAGGATCGAATAAAGGTTATCTTGAGATGATCTCCTCCCCATCTAAACCTACTTCGTAGCACTACTTTGTATAACTAGGCCAACTGCGTATGGGAAATGTCCAAAGCCTTTAAGACGGCGAGAGGAGTTTTGGCGGGAAAACGAAAAAATCATGTCGTTGCATTCTATTATTTTCTTAAACTTGTCTTTTTTCGCGAATTAATGATTAAAAATGGTGATGTTTTATTCATTGAGTGTTGAATTACGTGTACGAGTGTGGGCAAGTGATATAATGTGGTGGAGCATGTCTTTTCGTGTTGTTTCCAAATCTCCGTAGAAGCTCATAGTAAAGTCGCCACAACTTTACTAGGGCATGACTTGGACTCGACTATGACTAACTTCGTGTGACTGACTGTGATTTCATGACATATTGGACTTGGTTTTAGTAAAAAAACTTGAAAATTCATTAACGTGACACTGGCAGAAAGCACAACGTGCGATGCCAATAACTAAGAAAAAAAAAAGACGGCAAGGGATGTTTTTGGCGGGAACATGGAAAAATCATGTCGCTGCATTCAATTATTTTCTTAAACTTGTGTTTCTTACGCGAATTACAATAATTATTAAAAAAAAAAACATTTGAGAGTTGAATTACATGCATGAGTGTGGACAAGTGATATAATGTGGTGAAACGTGTTTTTTCGTGTTGTTTTCAAATCTCCGTAAAAGCTGAAATGAATTTATTCCACCAAAAATAGAGTTAAATTATTATGATCGTATTGCTCATAGTAAAGTCAACAACTTTACTAGGGCATGACTTGGACTTGATTATGACTAACAGTGAATTAATGACTTATTTGACTTCATGATACTATTATTTGAAAATTCATAAACTTGACACTGGCAGAATGCACAAAGTGCGATGCCAATAACTAAGAGGAAAAAAATAAATAAAAAAAAGACTGCGAGGGTTGTCCGCATTCTCAGGAGGTTCCTCAATCTGCAGCCCTAACCGTCGGCAGCTTGTGCCCTGCGCCGCTGCTGGCGGCAACCTAGTATTTAAGTTTTTATAATTTTTGTATTTATATTGTAAAAAACAAACAAGAAATTGAATAAATTAGTGTATAATAATAATAACAACATTGATTGGACTTTGATATTGGTTTGATTGATTAACAACAAGTGAAGCATCACAGGAAAAAGAAAATAAAACCGACGAAAGATTTTATATTGCGTCTACCGTAATATTCGAAGATTTTATTTTGTGAAACTGGTGACAGCGGTTTTCCATTTTTTTTTTGACTATCAATTGACGAGACGAGCAAGACGATCGCCTGGTGGTAAGCGTCACGCCAGCCACTAACAGCTTTACAAATTTTTCTTTGACAGGCGTTCTACCTAAGAAGTAGGGCTTTCGCTTTTCTGTGCAGCCCGTCCTCCTGGATGCAATTTTAGGACATACCCAGGTCCAGTTTAGACCTTATCAGTGTACCAATAAGGTCGCTCACCGATATACTTGTGCAGCGAGCGGCGCTGCAGCAGGTCGTACAGCTGCTGGTAGCGGCACGCGGGCGCGGGCGCGGGCGCGGCGGGGCTGCCCGGGGAGCCCGGCGACCTCAGCTCGATGTTGGGCCGGACCAGCTCCGACCGGTTCCATCCCTTCTCCGGCTGCGAATTTATTTATTTATTTTATTTATTATTTGGAAAAAAAACAGCTATTCCAAAAAGAAAATAGGACACAGAAAAAATAAACAAGTAAGCCAAAAAAGTTTTCACATATAGCAGATTACATACAATCCAGTTGAAAGTAACGATATAAAACAAATCCAATAGGTACATAGCCGATTGCTATCGAACGCAACAAAATATCCAAAACACATAAAAACCCAAGAAGAAAGAATGAAAAGACATTAACAATAACGAAATGTACCATTATACCAAGGTGTACCACGTCAATATGTTAATATGTATATAATAAATAACTTGAAAATAAAAAAATAAAAAAACATATAGTACTGTTATTAGAATATATAAATAGAACTAATCATTGCTGAAAAAAGTTGAAACTACAAATTTTTTAAAGAAGTTTTGTCTCGTAGTAAATAAATCAGTGTACTTAGAAAAAACTGTACTTAGAGAAAAGGAATTTTGCCAGTAGTTGGTCACACATGAATCCGCACGGAGTATGAGGAAATTACGCTTGGTAGCAGCTCGAGTAGGCGCTTAATTACAACAGCTGTCGATTTGCATCCTCGCCATATTTACAGAGGTGATATACTTATCGGCATAGAGGTAGGAACTCTATGCTTATCGGTATGAACACAGGTGCAACCTGCGTCCTACGTTTGCGACCGGCGACCGCGGTGAAAACAAAGCGTGCAACAAGCCGCTGCGGCGCGTCTTGCGGAGAGGCAGGCGGACAGGCACGAGGGTAGGGCTACCAACTGACAGGCATTTGCCGCATTTGACAGGCATTACGGTTTAGATAGGCCATTGCCACGAGTTTGGAAGTGAGATCATAAAAAATATCGTAAATGACCCCCTAAAATTGGAATGGTTATCGGAGGGTTTCTTATGGTTCCGGCTAATTCCAGGTGCTGATTATTTCTTGATGGGATTCTCTATATATTTTTCCATTTGCTGCCAAGCTTCCCAAGATGATATCCTGTGACGTAGGAAAAATTGCAGAATAGGGTCGTCGCCTAGGCGTACGTGCGCAACGTAACGATAAAAAAAATATCCTTTTGAATCAGAGATATATTACTGTGTATATATCAGACCCCCTAACACGCGACGAAGACTAATTGGTCTTTCCCCGCGCGGGAACGTGATAAAGCTAGAATATGTAAAGTAAAGTAAATGTTTATTTCCATTAAGTTATGGATACGTCTGTCTCGTTTTCCAGGGGAAAAACAGTGGATAGACGTTTATCACGGCTCGCGTGCTGGGCAGCTTCTATGTTATAAATACGCCAACTGTAACTGGAGGCTCGACAGAGAATTCCATACTAACCGTAGTCATCCCTTCGTTGTTCAAGTTGATGGGCCCGGGGGAGGTGCGGCTGAAGTAGTACCCGGACCAGCGCGTGGTCGGCACGCGGTACCCCGACCCCACCGGCTCGCGCATCAGCTGCCGAAACCGTCACCATACTGTGTTACACTCTTACTAGGCAAAGCAAAGCTTTGACATCCCGACACCTTACCTTATGGATAGTCAGACGTAAGTAACCTTATTTTAAGTTTGGTAGAGTGCTCAATGTCTCATCATTTAAGATCAATGGGGCAGGGGCAGAGGAAATTAACGGTGTCGTGGTCATTGGTGATATGCAAGGATGTTGTATACAGGGCTACTGGTAACTCGTATTCCCGGCAGGACCAGGGCCCTGTTTTATAAAGCTACAAGTACAAGCTTACAATTGTACTAGTTTCTTGTACCAGTAACTACAAGTTACAGGTAGACGATTTGTGTTTAACTTATATACAACTGCTTGTACTTGTAGTTTGTACTGGTTGTCTTGTAGCTTTATAAAACGCCGAACTCAATATTTTTTTGCAGTGTTTCCAGTTTTTCACTACAAGTACAAGACTTTTACAGAGCTTTATAAAACAGGGCCCAGATGGGGGGGCTAACGTATACTTACATCAAATTTAAACCCACCAATATATGGGCAAAAGTTAATAGTTTTCGAGATAAGTACCTATTTAAAATTGAAAAATTTTTGTTGTAGGGGTTTTTACAGAAAAAATAAGTTTTTTGGCATTAATAATCGTATAAAATTAACAACAAAAAAAGTCACGCTTATCACATTCTAAGTATTTTTGAATATTTTATTGCTTATAAATTAATTTCCCATATTTTTTAACTTTTCATATAATAAAAAAAAGCTTTCTTTTGGCCCCCCTATCTGATCCCGCCGCGCCGGGAATACGTCTAGTTACAAGTAACCCTGTATACTACTATGTATAACTTTCTCGGTAATAGGTATGACTAATTTCAACAGACTTCAAAACAGGAAGAGGTTTTCTGTTTGACTGTATGTATTTATTTGATGTATGTTCACCGATTTTTGTCGACCGATTAAGATAATTATTTTTTTGGTTGAAATGGTGTTTTATACTCTTGAGGTGGACACGACTGTTTAAAGTCGGTTGTTTTTTTTTGGGTTGTGTATGTGTTTACTAATGGTATGATAAGATAATAATATAGTCAGGAGTGTGCCCCCACATTCTTATTTTAAATTTTAAAAGGTGGAAGCGAGGCAAAGCTCACAATGTTTTTCATGATAGGATATAAAGCTACTATAGGTACCATATGAAGTCTTATTTATAGTATAGGTCGCGTCATGTAACAAGAACGCTGGCGGTTAAGCTGCGTAGTAGGCGAATTATCGGTCTATTTGGTGGTATGAGTTGGTACCTAGCAATAACCAATATACGAAGCTGCGAGCAAAAGGCTAATTAATAATTATTTAAAACAATAGGCCTAGTACTTTTGTGCACAAGTGTACACATGCGCAAACACACCCCCTCTACTTTCTTCCAGCGTTCTTTTTACATGACGCGACCTATACTATACTCGGATTCTTAATTAAACGGACTAAACTGACATTTCGAGTGTTGCTACTTTTTGGCATAATTTAAATAGTGCTGGGATAAAAATATTAAGTTTATTAACATATGTTAATTGTTAAGAAACTTAACCTTTTTCTTAATATATGAAGTTATGTTAACAAACTTAATGATTTCACACCAATGAACTACTTAGATATACTTATATTAGTCTTTGTAAAAGGTGTAGTTCCTGATAATGGACGATTTCAATCTTTCCAAGGGTATAAATCATGAAAATAATGTTACATTTCCGTGAACCAATTCACAGAACAACTTTTTAACGCAATATGTTTTCCCTTTTCTACCTGCACTTACACTGGCACTTTAATTGTTAACGGCACTTAATAATTATTCAATAATTCTTTTGCACGATATGAATATATCCATCACTACGGTTTTTTAGCAGGCAGCATTATTTTGAAAAGTGACATTTCTGTCAACTGAAAATTTCTGTCAAACTGACATCTGTCAGTTTAGTCCGTTTGATTATGAATAAGAGTATAGTAGGGTTTTGGCGGGAACACGGAAAAATCATGTCGTTGCATTCTATTATTTTCTTAAACTTGTGTTTGTTTCGCGAATTAATGATTAAAAATGGTGGTGTTTTATTCATTGAGTGTTGAATTACATGCACGAGTGTGGGCAAGTGATATAATGTGGTGAAACATGTATTTTCGTGTTGTTTTTAAAACTCCGTAGAAGCTCATAGTAAAGTCGCCACAACTTTACTAGGGCATGACTTGGACTCGACTATGACTAATTTCGTGTAACTGACTGTGATTTAATGACATATTTTCCTTGATATTGTTTAAAAAACTTGAAAATTAATAAACTTGACACTGGCAGAATGCACAAGGTGCGATGCCAACAAAAAAGAAAAAAAAAGAGTATAGTATAGTGTATGTACGTGGCGGTACCTTCCCAGCCTCCGCCTGCAGCTGGCGGTACTCGGCGGGCGGCGACATCTTCAGCGTCTCCAGCGTCTTCTTCTCGCAGCCCGGCGCGCGCCGCTCCGACAGCGGCACCTCTTGCACTATCGACGCTATTTCTGACGACAACATGCGTATTGCCAAGATTACACGGGCTTCGTTTTATGTAACGTTACCTAGCTTTTATTTATTGTATACTGTTCGTAAGGTTGTTACAGTTGATACACAAATTAATTTTAAGACATTTCAAGCTTACACACTCACACACACTCATGCGGACCAACTTTCGCATTTATGTCTTGGTGTGATTCTTATCACTGCGAACGAGGGCCGGATTTAGATATGTGGAGGCCCTGGGGCAACAAAGAAGTGGCGACTCATAATTATTTTTCAATTAGGTTTTTTAAACCATATTTTTCTTTCAAGTGTTTCAATAACTTATTGCGAGACAAAACAAATCTTTTCAGCAAACATATTAGGATTGAGCAAACTTTTTGTTCAATAACTACAATTTGTTAGATTGTGGAGGACTTTCTCTTCTGGAGGCTCCGGGCAATTGCCCCGATTCATCATCATCAGTCAGTCAGATCAGTTATCAATTATCTCGCTGTTATGTTATATTACCAGCATTCCCCTTCCCATCTCCTTCCTCTACTTCAATTCGTCTGGCATAATCATTTGTTATTCTCGTATCATCATCATCAGCCCGGAGACGTCCACTGCTGAACGAATGCCTCCCCCTTAGACCGCCACACTGTACGACACCCTGCCATTTGCATCCACCTGGTGCCCGCGACTTTTACAATGTCGTCGGTCCTCCTAGTGGGAGGCCGCGCCTACGCTGCGTCTTGCCCCGATTGCCCTTCCTTAATCCGGCAATGCTATAAACTACCTCTTGCTCAATTATTACCGGTTATAGTCCAACTTTTAGGGTGTGAGAGTGTGAATACTTATTTTATCACGGAATCCTGTAAAAGCGTCATAATCGCTATGAGTAATGGAATTTAGTGGTAAGTTACCTTGTTGCGAGCGATCCGTGTCGGTAGAGTGCGCCGGGGAGTGGCTGTGGGACTTGCTGATCGGGGACACGGAGGGCGACGCCACGCTGCTGCCGTTGTCGCCGCCTGGACCAACCATGTCACGTATTTTGAAGATATTGAAAGAAAGAAAGAAAAATAATTTATATTGTATTGCCGTGGGTGGCGTAGTTATCACATTTATTCATTTAAGTTATTGTGTAACTATTACTACGCCTCTGTTAATTTTCCCAAATTAATTAATAGTTAGTTTTTTTTGCTGTTAGTTTGAACACCGTTATCCGAACACCGAAATGTGAATAGCGAATTACATAGCCTCGTTGAAGAAAATAGCTATGAATCCACTGGTGGGTTCAAGAGGAGATTCAAGGCACGGCAGGTTGAGGTTAGTATCACAGATCATATAGCCTGTTGATGGCTCGTGAACATAGTTTCTCCTACAAACACGAGTCACCGTTGCGGGCAGGGGGCGAGGAAACGTTCTATGCTTGTGATTGGCCAATCACTGGGATGACGCAATCTGAGTTATGAAATAAAGTTATTCTGACTACTCGCAGTGGATACCAGTGATTGATGATAGGGGCGCTGGGAGCATTTTTGAGTTGGACGTCACATTGATGTTTAGGGCGCGTCGGGGGTACTACTAATTTTCGTATGAGGGGCAGTCGGATGAGCAGTCAACAGGATTTATAGTCTTTGTCGGAGGTAGTGGTATTAACATCAATCTGGATTTTAAGACACCTGTACAGCTTGACAAGAAGGAGTACAAATTAACGGAGGAGCTACACTATCGCAAATAGTTGTTGATGTGTAGTTTAAAAACTTGGAATGGTTTTTTTGCGTGTGTCTACACATTATCCATTAATATGAGAATTTACTCTGGTCTCTGAAATACAGTGTAACACTAGTTCGGAAACCAGTGGCTTCATAAGTATTTATGTACCTACCACATTGTGTCAATAAATATATTGATTGATTGATTGGGACTATCTGCATACTTGACGAAATGCGTATTGGACCAATTCACTGTAAATACTGTATTTTTTGGGAAAGTGGATTAGTTAGTAGAAATGTGGATGTCACGTTACCATTGCCCCAGTGTGCCGCGGGCCCCTCGGCGGACGTGTTCTGCACGTCCAGCGACACGCTGCTGCCGGTGAAGTTGCTCTGGTAGCCGCTGCTGGCTGCCGAGCTCGAGTTCAGGATGTGCTGCAGGGTCGTCTGCAACGGGACACGGATCTACTTTTTTTTATTCAAAGGAGGTTTGAGTTTTGGCCACATCCTCCTCGATGTTAAGCAACGATGCTGTGTAGATTGGAGCATGATCATAGAAGGAACCTGGTTACTCTGGATTTGAAGACAGTAGGTATATTGTGACTTTCAAACTTTCACGATTTTTATTAACATAATTATGTTTATAATGAAAACTGACGTGGTTTTGACACATTTTTGTTTTTTTGTTTTTCTGTTTTCACTCTTTGAAAAAGGTCACCGGATGTGATCGAAACTATAGTCGGAGTATCCGATTTAATTAAACGTGAGTATTCCCGTATAAATAAAACAAAAATAATTATGTTTATTACAAGGTTTTTATCGAAGGTAACGTTGGACGGAAAGAAACGACGAAGTGAATAAAAATTTGTTTTGTGCGCCATTAAGTCCCGGTGATAAAAATGATAATTACTAACCCTTATTGTAGTTCACGGGAAACGGACAAAAGCAGAGAGTACCACATAATATCCTCACAGTGCACATAAAACGTGGAATCATCAAAGCGCTTTGTGCGTACGTGGAGAATATACCTCATATACCTATAAGTATCTTAGACCAGCAGGGCTAACATGCGCACCGCGAGAAAATTTTGTCGTGTCTTTATGTCGTGCGAAAACGAGACAAACTTATACAGATTCGTAGCCTTGTCCTGTTTTTAAGAATCGAGAATTTTTTCTCGCGGTGCGCATGTTAGCCCTGCAGGGCCGTACCGTGAACGGCTTATAGCGGGACCAAATAGGTTCAGCTGCCGACACTGCGCGACCGCGAACCTTATTGCGAGGCGATAAAATTCACAGTCGCGCAGCGTCGGCAGCTGAGCGTATTCGGTCCCGGAATAAGCGGTTCACGGTACGGCCCCAGGTATTGTACACCCTACTTTATTTCTCGTCTACGAATCATCCTCGACATAAGGTTTTAAATTTAGAGAGAAGAAGAGATATAAATTTGCAAGGAATATTTATGTAAAAAACTTCGTTTCGTAAAATAGGTGTAGTAAATAGGCATTCAACCTGTAAGGTCTTTGTTTGCTATGGTATGGCTGCATCATGGCATTACAATGGTAACAAAGAGGTACTCACAAGTCGCCCGTCTTGTGGCAGAGACTGGTACTGCATCATTTGCGGAGAACCCAACTCCGGCCCGCCCAGCGCTGCGACAAAATATATTATAAGCAAGATGTATATAAGCTGCTTTGCTTTTATTATTATTTTATATTACTATGGGTTATGTGCCTGAAATAAACGTCTTTATTATTATTAAGCAAGTTTTTTATTTAAAAAAAAAACGATGAAACTAATAATTATGACTTGGTTAAATGAGAATTTGCTAACGCTCAATTTATCAAAAACTAAGATTATTACTTTTGCACCAAACGTCTCCATGCAACCGACTTCCTCCTTCTTTGTCCGTGCTCACACTTATCCAAGAACCATGGCAAGTAGCCAATGTAACTGCACGCTGTTAGAGCGTACTACCTCTATCAAGTATATGGGTGTCATTATAGATAATGCCATGTCATGGAAACCACACATAGACTCTATGGTGCAAGAAACCTCTCCGTTTTCCCACTACTGATCTTTACTCGTTATGTGAAGTGCTTACTGTGAGACAGCTCTTTGTACTGCAGACCATAGAGGTATGAACTAGTAGTGAGTAGTAGTACGAGGAAGTTCATACCTCTATGCTGCAGACTATCTTAAAGAAATATTCAGAGCTAAATTTTAATCCAGACCTAAATCTTAACAAACGTAGATCCGACATAGTGTGTAATACTGAACGTTGCCGCACGGCTATTGCGAGTCGACACTATCATATTATCAGTTCCAGATTATATAACAGACTAAATAAAGACTTATGTATATATCCACTTCACTTATATAAATGTAAGATGAAGTGTGTTAAATGGCTCCAATCCTTGTCCTATCAAGATACTGAAGACGTAATTACAGTTTATAAATAACTAACTAACAAATTACCTACAAATACTCACACTTACTCACGCATTCACACCATATTTATACACACCCCTCTTTTTCACACACACACACACACACTCACACACACACACACACACATACTCGTCAAATCAAAAGTATTAGGATTTCTGTACTTACTTTTAGGAACTCTCACATGATATTGTTCGGAGGCGGGCGTTGTTACCCGCGACACAGTTTTAACTTATGCGGGTAACATCGTTCTACCAGTGTTTTTAAATGTACATTTGTTTTATGTTCCTAATAAAGATCAATTTCAATAAAAAAAAATCAATATTATAAGTATAGAACAGGATTTACCTAGTCGCGATTTCTAGTATAGAATATGACACGCTTTATTTCTGCTTTATCAAAATATGTTGTAAATCAATGTAAGTATAGAATATTAGTAGATTAATATTTGTTAGATGCATATACCTAGTCTAATACCTAGTTAATAAATAGTAGTAATAGTAGTATCGTAGTAAATAGTAATGAATATGAGAGTCGATGTCTGCCTACAAACTGCTGTGCAGTTTGGCAGAGTTATAAATTGAGCTATGTAATTAATTCTCTAACACAAAATAAACAAAAAAATAATAATTTTATGCTCTCAAATATTGCAGCGCCCTAACAGGGTCTTTCTTTGTACCGTCATCTAGTTATTACACATGATGTAATAGGGTAGATGACTGATGTTTATATTGTTGAAACCAATAGCTTTGATGAAGAATTTAAGTAAATATAGTATGTTTATTGAAAAAATAATTTAAATCGATTAATAATGTTCTGATATATGACCGTTTAAAGTTTTTGTTAGAGACAACTCTGTCCCTTTCCCACAAAACAAAAAATGAAGTCACGTCTTACTTGTCAGAATAGAATTTATATGGCGTACTGAGAAGTGACGTCACGATTTGCTGTTTCTTCTCTCTGTCTAGCATGATATTAAAATGCTTATAAGTTGCTTATTTTCATTTTATTTTTATTAATCAGCTATATTAATGGGCCACATTTTAATAGGCCAATAAAAAAAACCAGTCATCTAGCCTATTGTGTGCACTGGTAATGAATAAATAAATAAATAATCTCCTTCACTAGTATGCCATAAGTAAACCAAGTCGAGCGAACAACATACACACGGCCATCAACTAAGTAATTAATTTAATTGTGTTAAAATTACCCGTCTTACTACCAGTAGTAACACGGGTAAAAAGAACTTCTTGGTACTACTGGATCGCTTGGTAGTACTACTTGCTACTCGCTTGGTGGTAGTACTTGGGGTCCCGTGGTACTACTGGATCGCTTGGTAGTACTACGGGGTATTTTTTTACCCGTGGTACTACTAGTAGTAGGTACCAGCCTAAGACTGGTAGTACCAGGGGTAATAAACGCCAAATCCATCCTTTTTTCAAAGCAATTCACGGGACTTTCAGCCCTCCTGTATCTTCGTTGTGGGTTACTAACAGACCACGGACTATCTATACTGTATAGGTCGACTACTGATATTTATTCTAGTTGTAATCGAATTGAAGTCTGTGCTAATTAGATCTCGACTCGACTACCCCGATGCCCCCCCCCCCCCTTTGACTTAAAAGCTGCATCCGCCCTTGCTTGAGAAGGGAGTAGTTATATCACGTACACTCACAACATTACACCATTGAGTGATTCGAATCATTGTGCATTCGGCAGCACGTTGAGCCTTGAAAGTAAATTAAGGATAAGGATTGTCGAATTTGTAAAGTAATGGCTCATAGCCAAATGATGTGCGAAAGAACCTTTGTTGACAATATACCATACACTTAGCATACACTTGGGCGTCTGAGGTCGCTATTAACACACGTGTAACCTCTCTTTTGAAAAGCTGATCAGAATTTGAATATCATCAAAATTTCATGCCCATAAAGATGTGTAGGTACTTATGTAGGCAAATTGTGAGACATGGTGTTTTCAACAAACAAGTAGATGAAACTAGCGTGTAAACGAAACTCTCTATTCATTGCATGTTCGTACGTTGGTCGTATCCAAAGACTACAAAATCTAGTCTATTGTTCGTAACATTTAACTTTTGAAGAATGTTTATAGCCTTCGTAAATAAATAAATACTCTACAAAAAATGCTAAAGGCTAAAATGGTAGCGTTTAGCAATTCTGCATATGATCATAAGATGATTCATTTCGCAAATCGTAAAACGGTCACTTAAGCGCCAATTCATACTATGATTTAGCAAATTATTCTATTACGGAATTCATTCGTTTGTCCGTTTTCTATAGAAAGGCGTAAAATGGTCGATGAAAGATGAATTGCATAAAGTCAACTTGCAGATTCATTAGAAGTTACTCGAGAGCAACTTTTTACAATTCATTCTGCTTAGAATTCATAAGATGAACTGCTTTTAGGGGAATTGCTTAATGCGGCCATTTTAGACCCCCAGCACTTACCAAGTTACCAAAATTATGAAGCTATTCTAAATGGCAGCTTTTAAATAATTATTATTATAGCAGCTTTGGCATCAGTTTCTTGAGAACATTGTATAATGGGGTCACGCAATTCAATGAGACGTCTGTAATCACAACAGGACCCAACAGGGACAGCTTCTTCGTCATCTTCTGTTTCTTGGCGGGTGGTTCTAATTAAGTAAATGTCTTTAGGCAACCGCCACTCCAATGCAGTCCCTAACGAAAGATACACAAGTTACTTTAAAAAAATAATTTAACCGACTTCAAATTACGTATTGCTGGCATAGATAGCTCTGTCAAAATACGTAGAGCCTGCACAACAGAAAAGAATAAACAAGATCACGAGCCCAGACATATTATCCTCTATAAGTCTATATGGAGCCAGTTTGTACTTACGGTTCCAGGATCCTCCTTGGTTCTTGTACACGACGGTGTTGTGGTTGGGTATGCCGAGGTTGGGGAAGGTGAACTGGCCCGCCCTGGGCTGCGGGGACGGCACCAGCCACACGGGCGGCTGCAGGTTCACGGGCGACAGCGGGCTTGGGAACCCACCTGCCGGACAATTGATGCTTTATATATGCATCCCACTTGTTTTCAATCGACTTCAAAAATGAAGGTTCGCAATTCGATTATACCTGTGTTTTTTTTTCTGTATGTTACGGGATTACTCCGCCAATTATGAATTGATTTATATGATATTTTTTTGTCTGGTAGGTGATACTTTAGAGGTTGTCACTCCCATGTAAATTTTATCGAAATCGGTGCAGTAGTTTGGTTTTAAATCAAAATTACTAGAAATATGAAGATGTCATCCAGGTTATCGAAATTCAAGTCGGTTGTTTTTTTTAAAAGTATTATTCGCTTACGAAGATGATTTGGTGGTATTTTCAACCGACTTCAAAAAAGGAGGATCTCAATTCGACTGTATTTTTTTATGTATGTATTTTACGCGATTACTCCGCCAATTATGAACTGATTTTGATGATTCTTTTTTGTTTGGTAGGAAATACTTCAAAGGTGGTCCCATATACACTTTATCAAAATCGGTTCAGTAGTTTGGTTTTTAAATCAAAATTACTAGAAAATATGAAGATATCATCCAGGTATTCGAAGTTGAAGTCGGTTGTATTTTTTTAAAAAGCATATTTTGTATTCATAGGCGAAGGTGATTATTTCCTATGAGACGATTTTATGCATTTTTTTGGTTTTTTTACCCATGGCGATATAAAAGCCCATAAAGCTCTCTTATAGCACTGATTAGATCTAGATATTACTGAGGACTCGTCAGCAAGCTTACTGGTTCTTAGTATGGTGTCTGCATGGTTTGCTGGTATGGTCTATGGTGTACGGTTAGTGTGTAATACTTAACTTTCTGAAGGCGAGATGTGTTCTCGTCTGGCAGGCTATGTTAGTACCCTGTCTCATATTGGCGATATAGGCGCACGACAGACTGTTCTTGTTAGTTATTGGCAGCATGTGTCAGAAAAAAAAGATTGAAGGTTTCAATGAAAGACAGAGAAAAATAACCAATAGGATGTTTCACACAGAAGTATCCTTACCTATACAAAGAGTCTCTATACAAAAGGGCCAGTTAGCATAGGGAATTAATATTTTTTTGTACCTAAACTGTTTTTAAACTTGTTAACATTATATATTCAGCAAGCTGTATTTATATGCTATGGAGTTACGACACGAGCAAGATGTTTGTCTGATGGACAACGTTGCGCTCAAAATCCTGCGCTGCTTAGCTGAGCCACAGAATGAATAATAGTACCACGTAGCTGAGCGCAGTGCAGTACTGAACTCAGCTCGTCACCCTAAGATATTAGATTTTTCCAATATCTTCATGCCCAGTAATTTAATCTAGTAACCTTTTCCTTCAAACCGAAACACAGTAATGCTTAGACACCACTGCTTGGCGTGTGAATAAATGTGAATTCTTGGTGCTTCCCCAGACGGATTCTGCAACAGAGTCCTACCACTACAACTACTTATATATGACAATAGTTACCTGGAGTAGGCGGGTTGTGTCCATACATGGGGCTGCCCATGTTGGCGTACTGGCCCATGTCGGCGAGGTACGGCGAGCGGGGGCTGTTCATGTGCGCCAGGCTGGCCGCGTGCGACGGGGAGAAGGGGTTGAAGGCGCCGAAGTTGGGCACCACGCTGCCGGCCAGCGCGGCGATGTTGTACGACTCGGGGACCTCGGCGTTGATCGCGGGCTCGCTGCTGCCCAGCAGCTCGCGGCGGGCCTCGTAGATGTCGCCTGCGTGCAAGCGCAGGCCGTGTAGCCAGGGCGAGCTGTCTCGAGCGAGCGCCGTGCTACCGAGCGAGATGGCACGCGACGACCATCCTCACCACACTCACGCAATAAGTTGGAAGGGGTTTTTGGCGGGTACACGGAAAAATCATGTCGTTGCATTCTATTATTTTCTTAAACTTGTGTTATTTCGCGAATTAATGATTAAAAATGTTGGTGTTTTATTCATTGAGTGTTGAATTACATGCACGAGTGTGGGCAAGTAATATAATGTGGTGAAACATGTCTTTTCGTGCTGTTTTCAAAACTCCGTAGAAGCTCATAGTAAAGTCGCCACAACTTTACTAGGGCATGACTTGGACTCGACTATGACTGTTTTCGTGTGACTGACTGTGATTAAATGACATATTTGACTTGATTTTAATAAAAGATACCCGAAAATTCATAAACTTGACACTGGCAGAATGCACAAAGTGCGATGCCAATAAAAAAAAAGTTTGATGTAAGAAGTTATGATAGTAGTTATCAGAGTTAGAGAAACCCTACTACTTATGTTCAAAGCGTGGAATGGCGTTAGACCACCTTCGCACCCACGCAGAATGCCCAATTCTCAAAATGGCATAATATTATTGTGGGGCGACCGCTTCGGCCACCTCAATTAAGTGGAGCTGGTGATTTGGGATTTTGGATCACATAAACGACGGAATATGCTTGTATTTTATATTTTACAATATTATCAGCCACTGCAAAACCAGAATTTTTCCTATTTTCTATCTGACGTAATAAAAAATACAAACATGTGTTAATATTAGGCGACCCACAGAGGCTGCATATCTGCAAAAGAGTTATAGGGAATATGCATATTCCATATTCTAAAATAAAATTCAATTTTACAATAACTGGAAAAACCTGCCAAAATCTCCGATTAAGGTTACAACTAACTAGTTACTTGATAACTAAGTATACATATTTACTTGTAAAAATGTTATTTCCTTATTTTTTTTCTCAAAGATATGATCCTATCTTATGTCTTGTATCACACGACACGCATTTTCAACCCAGAGGAATTCGTTGTATTGCCAATTTGTAATAGAGTAGATTCCGAGTGGGCCCGGCTTCCCAATCACCTTCAGTTTTAGATTTGTTCTACTAAGTGTATCCTTTGCATGTGTTTTTTTTTATACTGTCAAGTGACGAGACGAGTAAGACTTTCACCTGGTGGTAAGCGTCACGCCTGCCACTAACAGTAGCAGTGCGAGAATTGTGAACTTGTGAACACAATCCTGCGCCGCACTGCACTGCGCTCGTCACTAGGGTTGCCACCTTTTTTTTAAGCAAATAGAGTATATTTAATTTTCTAGGCTAAAAAAAAGTACAACATCTGAAAATAAAGTACTATTTATTTACCAGACTATTTCTCTTCCATACATATTTTTTGTTGCTTTTAGCAACATCCAACAAATATTTGTTACTCTTAAATATATTAACGGAATCTTTACAATCAATCCCTAAATTTTAAAAGCAGTCCGGTCCGCTCCATTACACGTAATAAATAGAAGTCCATTTAAAAAAACTTCACGGGTAAATATAAAGTATTTTCACGTACTTTGCTGCCCTCATAAAGTATAAAGTACGTTTGGCCAGAATAGAGTACAATACTTTATTATAAAGTACGGGTGGCAACCCTTCTCGTCACCCTGAGATATTAGATATTAAATCTCTTCATACCCAGTAATTTAAATGTTTCTTTGGTGTGAGCAAATTTGGTGTGTTAATCTATGTATCTATCTATACCAATAATCTGAAATTAGATTGGCAATCTAAGGAAATTACTAATCACATCAGAAAGTACATGTTTCGTTATCACTAATTCATAACATTTTTTTTTTTTTTTTAATATGTGTTACTTGTTTTGTTTTGTCGTGTCGATTCAATGTTTAATTTCAATTCAATGTGTATTCTAATCTAATTTTAATTTTAATTTATAACGACATTCTTCAATTAATTATTTTTGTGCTATATGGATTTATGTAATCTGAAATAAATGATATTTGATTTGATTTTATTACCCCTATGCCACCAATAGTCGTATAGCGGCTTCCTAGATTAACCACGAAAACAAGGTTGATGTAAGTTACTATGAAAGCATACGTGGTTTTGTCACATTTTTAAAACGACACATGCGTGTGCGTGTGTGGTTACACTGTTACACGTTACACATACACTTACCAGCGCACCGCTCGATGCCCTTGATGACGATAGAAGCGATGCCTTGCTTCGGCTTCTTGCGTATGTTGACATACACGTTGTATTTCTGCATCAGATTGGTCGCTGTGTCGCTCTCCACGCGGCACGACTCTTCAGCCACGTCGAAAATCACCACCAACGGTAGGCTTCCCTGAAAACGTTATGGGTTAGTGTCATGGAAATAGAGAGATATCCTGTGATAGACGGACAGAAAGGTTTATGTTATAATTTCAAGATGTAAAGTTCAATGGGACCTGGGTATGTCCTAAAACTGCATCCAGAACCACCGGAGGACGGGCAGCAGCGGCCTCTTGACAAACTCGGTGGTAACATTCTGCGAGCCCCAGGCCGCCTGCCAAGCGTTGGGATTATGGCAAACCCTCCCTAGCAAGGGGGAGGCCTTCGTCCAGCAGTGGACGTCTTATGGCTGACGACGAAAGTTCAATGGTGATGATCACATGAGCCTTAACCATTTCTAGTTACAAATTCTAGATGACTGATGGCAGTGCAGTTAATATAAACGTATAATCCGACGGTAAAATGTTGGGATACGTAGATAAAAAGAAAACAAGCCCATAGACAGATATGTGGGCGATAAGTAAGTAAGGTCGTATAGGCTGTTTGGCCAGCCCTAGTGTCAGAGTTAATGTGCCGCCCGAAGGTCTCTGACATGGCTGACGGTTGTTGTTATAGAAACTAGAACAAACAACCGGGACCAACAATTTAACGTGTCGACCCACGGTAGCGCTCAGAAATAAATGCCACTCACGGTCACCCATCCGAAGACTGACCGGACCATCCGTTGCTTAACGTTTAGAATCACCTAGACAAGCTACGCCACGAGCGCTACGCTAGGCTACTTGTGGACGATAGAGCAACGTTAGTAGGCATTTTATATACATAGCTTTAATTTTTCTTTCGAACCACCTCATAAACCTTTTATATGCTACCTACTATTTCCAGGACCTGGGTATCTATATGCTAATGCTGCATCTAGACCAGCGGAGGACGGGCAGCAGTGTCCTCTCAGCTGACAGCATTCTGCGATCTGCGATCCCCAAGCCGCCTGCCAAGCGTGGGGATTATGGCAGACTCCCGATAGCCATGTCATAATATCCTAGTTACTCACTCACTCATCAGCCCGAAGACGTCCAATGCTGGAAGAAAGCCTCCCCCTTAATAGGGAGGGGTTGCCATAATCCCCACGCTTGGCAGGCGGCTTGGGGATCTGTATGCAGTTTTAGAACATACCCAGGTCCCTATTTACTAGTTCCTACTAAATTATATAGGTGTGAAATTTTGGATGTTTGTTCTTCAGTCACGCAATAAACGGCAACGGATTTGTACAGACGTAGCTCATACCTTGGAATAACAGTTATAATAGGCTACTTTTTTATCCCAAAAATCGCGGTTGTAACCGCGGGGCGCAGTTAGTAATAAAGTGTCACAACTAGTTGGCGCTACTAGGCTTGCTGCATCCAGAACCACCGGAAGACGGGCAGCAGCGGCTTGGCGGTGACCATCCTGCGATCCTCATTCCGCCTGCCAAGCGTGGGGATAACGGCAACCCCTCCTAGGGGAGGCCTTCGTCCAGCAGTGTGCCCAGCTAGGCAAGTCCACTCACCACCAGTTGCTGCCTGGCCGCGTACACGTCCTTGATCTGTCCGGTGATGGTGACGCAGCTCTTCCGGATCACGGGGATGTTGGGGTCCTCGGCGTCGGGGAACATTATCTGGGTGTTCGTGCCTTGCATGATCATCTGGACGGTGAAAAGGAGTTTACAATACAATACAACTTTATTGCACACCAGTAATATAGAACAACTTACAACTAATCAGGGTACATTATTTGGCAGTACAAGGGGCGGCCTTATCACCTTAAGCGATTTCTTCCAGGCAACCTCTGGATGGACTGGACTAACGGAGGCAAATGCAATTAGTTAGTTAATTCGTTTGTTTATTGTATTTATTTATTTTATAATTTTTGCGAAACTCGCAGTCTTAAATAACATAGTGAAAACTTAGATAGAACACAAAAAAAAACATTAAGAATTTCCACTTTTAGAAATATTATATACTAGCTTTTGCCCGCGGCTTTGCCCGCGTAGTAATTTTGAATACTGGAATTCGGTTAAATCGGGGCCCAACTCAATTGAATCACTAAAATACGTATATTATTGCATTTTTTCCAAGACGCTTGCAAGACGCTTGCTTTTCTTGAGGATGACCTAATTTGGCATGTCGCGTTTGCAATACTTACTTCAAAACAAAGCCGTCTTGTTGAATTTTAAACAGATAGACAGATGGACATGACAAACTTATAAGAATTCCTCGTAGTACTACGGAACCCTAAAAATGTCTGCTAATGACGCTATAGTTGCCGGGGCCTTTGACCCGAAAGATTACAATATTTCTTTGTAGACAACGTTTTTGGAATTTTTTGTTGGAAGGTGCTTAAATAGCCAGGCTTTCAGGGGAGCTAACTCGCGAGCAAGCCACATAGAACTGACCATGCGAAAAACAGTCCTGTCTTAAATCAATACCAGCGTATTTTAAAGTTTGACCCTGAGCCTTATTGATGGTCATGGCAAAACAAACTTTTAGAGGAAATTGAAGCCTTTTGGAGTCATAAGGTAAGTCACTGGGAATCATGGGAATACGCGGTACAAACACTGTTTCGCCATGGGCACACCCAGTCAAAATGATGGCCTCAACCAGATTACGATGCAGCATTTTTACTTGTAACCTGGTTTCATTACACAATTTGGGTGGTCTTAAATTCATGACGGTTGTACCTTTCTTCAGGATAAGCCTATGATATGGTAGCCCCGCTGGTCTTAATGAATTTAAAAACTCAACTGGATAGTTTACAGCATCATCATTATTGCATACCGTATCAACAGAGTCAATGAAATGAAATAAGCTTAAGCAGAAAAAGTATGATAACAAAGAACGTAAAAAGATTACCAAAATATCGCAAGAATTACGAAACTTCGATAAAATACAGTGCTGCACTGATCGCTTAGGTAGACTCGGTGTGGGTTGGAGTGGGGGGCGCTCGAGGTACAGCGCGTCATACTCGGGTTTTAACGTATCTGAGCCGACGCGGGATGGACGTTTCGAAAGCGCTGTGCTTGGTGCGTGCACCGGATCAAGTACATGTGTTTAAAATATTGATCTTCTTACGCATAAACACTCGATTAGCTAATATAAATATAAAATTTTTTTCAAATGAAAAACTGACCCGTGGCCTTCCAGTTTTGAAATTGTTTGAAAATTCTGAAACATGTTTATGTTTATTTTATCTTATCTCTTAAGTCAAAAAACTTAACAGCCTTAAATGAATGGTTTCGGCAAAATGGTATTTTAATGATACCCATTTGACCCATTGAACCCCTTGCGAATTTTTCAAAATCGTTGCTGAGTGTGCGTTTCTCTGCATCAGCCCTTAACACTAATGGTATATCGGCCTACCCCGATTGGGCCATATTCACTACGCTGGCCCAGTGCAGGTTGGCGGATTCACATACACTATCGTATTTCTTCTCCTGAAATATGAAGGTTTCCTCATGATGTTTTCCTTCACCGCAAAGCCAGTGGTATTATCCATGCGTAAGTTTCAAAGAACTAATTGGAACGGGCTCGCCCGGGTTCGAACCCGCGACCCCAAGAATGTGAGTCGAGCTTGATCTCACTGAAGCTACCACAGCTTGAGCTGAGTGTAAGTTTACACCACTCAAAATTTAGTTTAGGCATTTAAAAGTAAGTTAATTTAATATTAAAAATTAATTTAGCAGCTTAGGCTGTACAGTATCTATAATAATTATGTCCGTCAAACAGTCGTCTGCGTGGACCTACATAAAAATAGCCTATGTCCGTTTCCGAACCTTATGCTATAACTACCTATCCAAAAATGCAGCTCCATCTGTTCAGCCGACCAATAAATACGCCCATCCCCGTCCCCATTCCCAGCCTCATCCCTATAAGCGCCCCCTTCCCCATCCCCATCCCGATACCAAATGTCATTTTAATATGAACACGCCCATCCCCGTCCACATCCTCGTTCCCTCTCTCATCCCCATCCCGAACCTCATCCCATCCCCACCCCCATCCCGATTTCAACTTTCATCTTAATATGGACACGGCCATCCCCGTTCCCAGCATCCCATCCCCACCTGTCCCCACCAAATCCCCACCCCATCATCACCCCATCCCCACCCATCCCCACCCCATCCCCATCCCGATACCAATTGTATCTTAATATTAACTTGCCGATCTCCGTCCCGTCTCCGTTCCCAGTATCATCCCCACCCCCACCCCCATCCCCACATCTATCCCCATCCCTATACCAAATTTCATTTTAATATGTACAGCCGTTACAAAGTTAAGGAGAAACAAACGTACTATCACTAAAACTTAGTTTTTTTTTAATACTAACGGGAGCTGATTTTGAAAAAACTGTGACACCCGTATCTTCTTATTTTTATAGTAGAATACGTATACCAAGTTTTGTATCAATCGAACCAGAGAATAAAAAGTTTCATACAAACTTTAACACCTCATTTAACCCCCTTCGGGGTTGATTTTCGAAAAATCCTTTCTTAGTGGGCGTTTACACCTCTCCAAAAACATACCCTCCAAATTTCAAGTCTCTACGTTTAGCGGTTTGGGCTTTACGTTGTCTATATGTCAGTCAGTCAGTCAGTCAGTCAGGACATAGCCTTTTATAGTTATAGATAACAAGACGCTATAAACAGTTGGATATTTGGATGGTAAAAGTAGAAATAAACTAATGTAGAACAAATATAAAGAGCATTAAGCACTTGAAGTATTCAATATACAGGGTGGTAGTTTGAACACCGTTATCCTTCTAGGATATCATTGTACTCATCATTATGAACAACTTTTACTATGGGGCCAACCCCTAAATCACAAAAAAAAACAGCTGTTCCATACGAAAAGGTTCATCGATCTTGGACAAAATGTATGGAACAGCAGATTTTTTTTTCGCGATTTCATGGTTGGCTCCATAGTAAAAGTTGTTCATAATGATGAGTACAATGATATCCTAGAAGGATAACGGTGTTCAAACTAACAGCCTGTATATTATGTATCAAGTACCTAAGCAAAGAAACTATCGGGCATATCGGCCCGTAAGGTAGTACTATAATAGGCGTGATGACTACAAATTTTTTATTACCTCATAAAAAAGCTGATCATCAATAGAGCCTATCAACGAAAACAAAATTTAAAATAATTCATAAATAAATAAGTTCTAAGTATTTTAATTTCAAGCTAGACAGAGAGCGCGCTATGCTGAGCTATGACGTCAAGCCTCAGGCGCGGCATACAAATGCTATACTAACACGTGCTTTGCGAGAAAGGAACAGAGCATCTCCTCTCTATCCCCACCTAAAACTTTAAACGCTCATATCTCAGAGATTTATCAGCAAATACAATTAATTTTTTCAGTATGTGTAATGTATTTAGTTATATTCATCACTAAGCCTGTTATTTGTCATAAATTAAACATTAGGCCACACGTCTATCATTATGTTTGTCTCGGCAAAGGGACTTGATTTGGGGGATTTATTTTTTTGATTTATTTTGTTAAATGTTAAAATAAGTTTACTTTACATCAATTTAAATTCAAAATTAGGTTGCCACTTGCAGCGGGGCAGGGCTCAAGCTGCCGGTGGTTAGGGCTGCAGAGTGAAGAACCTCCTGACAATGCGTGCTGTGGACACTTGACTCAAACTCAACCGTCCAGCGAGAGTGCGTCGAGGCTCTTCGCTTGAGGCAAAGATTACGAATGATGCGCTATCGCGTAATAAAACAACGTATGAAAATGACTCCCGTGCCGTCATGTTTACGTGTTGCGCCGGAGTGCGAAAGAAGATAGCACTTTTATGAGAGCAAAAGGGATAGCGCGTGTCTCGATTAGTGAGCGCAGACAGGCGAGACAGTCCCTGGGGCCGTTTTCACGGGGCCATTTGACATATCTCCCTCCTTATATATATAATATCATTCGACTTGAGGCCATTAGCCGTGACGATTATCAGGACAGTGATCCTCAAATCATCCTGGGTATGTCCTAAAACTGCATTCAGAACCACCGGAGGACGGGCAGCAGCGGCCTCTCAGTTAACGGTGGTAACCATTCTGCGATCCCCAAGCCGCCTGCCAAGCGTGGGGATTATGGCAACACCTCCCTTTAAGAGGAGGCCTTCGTCCAGCAGTGGACGTCTTCCGGTTGTTGATGTGATTCTCAAATCAACATCCGACATAACGGTTATCCTGTGAGCCAAACCAATGTACAGGCTGATTCAAACTTAATGGCGGCTGTGAAGTTAGGCGCAAAAATGAGGCGTGTGGTGTGCGTACAATCGCAGTCTCTTGCACCGCACTTCACAGCCGACATTTAGTTTCAATCAGACTGTACCTACTTATTATTTAATATTTTTATTAGTTGTCTGCGATGCTGGGCCTCACATGTAAAATCTATAGCTCGACCGGTAAGAAGTATGTAGTAAGAAGTTGTATTTGAAATAATAGTAATTGCACTTGCCTTCAGTTGGTCGGCGCCGCGGCCCACGACCACTCCATGGTGCATCGGAGATATTTCCAGCGACATCTGCACTTTGGTTTGATTCTATGGAATAAGATTATGATACAACTTAACAAAAAAAAAACAACCGACTTCATATTAATATGGACCCACCTCGAGAGTATACCCTTTCAAATAAAAAAATAATTTTCAAAATCGGTCCACTATTGAAGGAGAAATCGGTGAACATACATTAAAAAAAAACATACTTACCGTCGAACATAGAACCTCCTCCTTTTTTGAAGTCGGTTAAAAATGCCCAGTCTCCTTTGGAAGTTTTTAACCGACTTCAAAAAAGGAGGAAGGTTCTCATTCGGTTGTATGTTTGTTACCTCAGAACAGAACACCATATATAACACATTTGAAAAAACCTTTTTATTTGATGGAACATAATTATATAAATATACTTTCAAAATGATCGCAATGAATAAAAAAAAAATACCGTCAAAATCGGTTCAGTAGTTTGGTTTTCAAATCAAAATAGATAACTGGAAAAAATATGTCACCCAGCATCCCAGTAATTGAAATTCAAGTCGGTTGTTTTTTAAAACATAAAGCACATGTAATTTTTCTTTCAAGATCTTGATTTCATTAAATACATTGTTCTACTAGTATTATAAAATAATTAAATATTGTGGGACATTTTACATACAGCGCCGCGCCATCTAGCCCCATCTAAGCAAAGCTTGTATTATGGAAACCAGTCAGATAGCTGATAGAATACTTATTTATACATATTTTTTCGCAAATACATACTTATAATACATACTACACCCAGACACAAAACAAACATCTATATTCATCACATACATTTTTGTCCTGGGTGGGGGATCGAACCCACGCCTTACAGCTCTGAAGGCACATCCTACCAACTGAACTATAAAGCTATATCTGTGGTAAAAAGGAAGCTTGCAGGTACTGCAAACCTCAGGATTCAAAAAATCATTATGCGACTAACCATATTATATCTATAATATACTTTTCATCACACTTGCTCGTAAAGTGGATCTTATTGCATCGGTTTTAGGCTCATAATCCAAGCTATTACGCACGCGTGCTTTTTACTTTACATTACGGCACATGGTGCTATAATAGGTATAACCCGGTAAAGTCAAGTTTGTACGTGACTGCAATTAGACGTACGTATACGAAGCACTCTTAATATAGCCGGGTAATACTTACAGTTTTTTTGTAATACCAACAAAGAGTTCTTATGCCGCTGAAGTAAATGTGAACCTGCGCGCGCATTACTGATTTGGGCGCCATTTTCCGCAAATGTTTGTTGACGTTTTCGCTGTGTGGTTGATTATTATCAAAAGAAAATTGTTTTTTCCTCGCAAGTGTGACGAAAACAGTCGTATGGAACTCTTGTGCTATTAGTCATTACGCTCTCGGCTTCCTTATCGCGCTCGCCTGCGGCTCGCGCGCATAATACCGCCTCTAGTGTAATGACCAACATAGCACACTCGTATCATAATGTACTATTATTACATACATAATATTATTCTATTCGATTAGTAGTCATGGTGAAATATAAAAAACTATATATATAAAAGGTTCTGTCCTGACCGACGACTGACTGACAGACAACGCACAGCCCGAACCGCTGGTCGTACAGACTTGAAATTTGGAGGGTGTATTCGTCTCGATGCGTAGGGGTGTACTAAGACTAAGAAAGGATTTTTCGAAATTCGACCCCTAAGGGGGGGAAACGTTTGTATGAAAGTCCTTTGTTTTTGTAATTTTAGTCACGAAAATTTGAATTTGGATAGTTAAAATGCTGTTTTCAATATATTTTTTGACAGGGACGATTAGAGGGGGGAAAGGGGGGGGGGAATGTTGTATGGAAAGTTCTTTGTTTTTGAAGTTATAGCGATAAAAATTGATATATGGGTAGTTCATTCAAGGCGAGGGGGTTCAGGGGGGGGGGGGGAGTTGGTAGAGTCGGCAGAGTCCGTAGAGTTGGTAGAGATGTATGCTAAAAAAATGATGACACACTTTAAGTGGTGAATTTTAGGAGCGGCCCGAATTTCTTCCGTACGCGGACGAAGTCGCGGGCGACCTCTAGTCCATAATTTGGCGCCCTGGCTTTGAGAAAAAAATACATAGGTAACCATTTAGCGCCCCGGGTTCTCACGTCCCTCGACCCAGCTAAGTACTCACGGCGACGGGTCCGCACATGTACTGCATGAGCAGCGACGTGGCCTCCATGGTGGCGCGCACCTCCCACTGCACCCCCTTCACCACCAGCAGGTTGGCGTGCAGCTTCGGACGGTTACGCAGCATCACCTGGCATACAAAATGGTTAGAATACCCACCAACATCGCCACCTGTTTACCTTACCTATGCATTAGAAACTGGGTAAGTCCTAAAACTGCATCCAGAACCACCGGAGGACGGGCAAAAGCGTCCTCTCGGGTAAGGGTGGGCATTCTAAGATCCCCAAGCCGCCTGCCAAGCGTTGTGATTATGGCATTAGTATTATTAGTATAGTATTAGGTGGAAGGCCTTCATGCAGCAGTGAACGCCTTCTGGCTGATGATGACGCATAAAAAAATGTACAAAATCAAAAGTGGTAATGGCAACTATTAAAATGATGCCGATTTGCGACCTTTTTGTGTAGGGTACAAGGGCTATAAGGCAAAAGCACACAAACAATCAACAAACTGGAAGCAGCTTTTCAAACGCCTTGCTAGATACTAATAGCAATGAATACATAATAAGAAGGCTCTTTTAGAGTGCTTTTGCGTCGCAGTTAATATGCATAATAATAATTGATTATAGACTCACTTCGCAAGCAAAAAATTGATTTTTGAATTAGAAGAGTACGTAATAATTTTGAACCGTTGGAGGACATGTCCACCACGCTTGCCTAGTAGCGAGTTGGTAGATCCGCTTACGCATTGAAGTTGTCTAGACGTATACAGTTTTCTCACAATTTTTTCTTCACCGAAATGCCAGCGGTATTGAACACACGACCTCACGTTTTCAATTGGATCGATCTCCCTGTAGTTTTTTATGTAATGGTGTGCAAGGCCGTAGCCAAGAATTCATTTCGGGGGGGGGGGGGGGGGGGGGTCGTCGAGCTCTGGACCAGAGACAATAACTAACAACTTTAAGATGACGAAGGTCTGTCGTTGATCAGGAAAAAGCATAACGCCTGCCGATAACAGTATAGCAGTGGCAGAATTGAGAATTTGCGAACAAAATTATTCTCCCCACTGCACTGCGCTCATCACCCTGAAATATTAGATCAAATCTCTTCATAGTTCATGCCCAGTAATGTCACTGGTAACATTACCCTTCAAACCGAACGCACATTAATAATACTTGTACACTACATTATTGCTTGGCGGTTGAAAACCTGGCAAAGGTGTGGCATTTCCCCAGGCGATTTTCTACTACTTGCTATAATATCTAAACCTGGATATTTCCTAAGACTGCATCCAGAACCACCGGAAGACGGGCAGCAATGTCCTCTCGGTTAGCGGTGGCGAGCATTATGCGATATCCAAGCCGCCTGCCAATAGGCTAGATGACCGATGTTTATATCGTTGAAACCAATAGCTTTGATGAAGAATGAAATTCTTAAATATAGTATGTTTATTGAAAAAATAATTTAAATCGGTTATTAATGTTCCGATATATGAGCGATTAAAGTTTTTGTTAGAGACAACTTTGTTCCTTTCCCACAAAACAAAAATTGACGTCACGCCTTACTTGTCAGAATAGAATTTATATGGTGTACAGAGAAGTGACGTCAAGATTTGCTGTTTCTTCTCTCTGTCTAGCATGATATTAAAATGCTTAGTATAAGTTGCTTATTTTTGATCAGATTTTCATTTTCTTTTCATTAATCAGCTATATTTATGAGCCACATTTTAATAGGACAATAAAAAAAAAACAGTCATCTAGCCTATTATGGCAGCCCTGTTAATCCCTGTTAAGTGGGAGGCCTTCATCCAGCAGTGGACGTCTGACGACGATGATGATGACTATATCTCTACAACGTACCTGTACTTTGTACTGGTCCTGTATCTGCTGCACGTAGGGGGAGGTGAGGTCGGGCAGCGGCTGCGCCAATATAGGCAGCTCGAAGCTGAACACCAGCGGAGTCAGAGCCTGGCGAGGTAGGCAACGTTATATACGGAGAACGAACTGTACATACTGTATCCTACTTTATAAATGCGAAAGTTTGTCGGTGTGTGTGTATAATTAAATCAAAATAAATAAATATTGGTGGACATTTCACACAGCACCATCTAGCCCAAAACTAGTACAATGGAAACCAGATAGCTGATAGAATACTTATATATATAATATTGTAAATATATACTACACCCAGACACAGAATACATTTTTGTCCTAGGTGGGGATCGAACCCACGCCCTTATAACTCTGAAGGCAGACATGACATGACCCACATGCCCCAAACCCCTGGATCGATCCGCCCTTGCTCAGATATCAGCAAATTTTCGCATTTATAATATTAGTGAAACCAATAGGCTACCACACAGAGAAGGGCTACCATGACATGGCCCTGGTAGAAGTAGAATGCATGAAAACTAAAAAATCGCAAATGAAACTGTGATAATAGACATACATAGTAGAAATCATTGGTGATAATACCTGTGTTCGTCTACGTTGGTCTGTCAACTCACCCTGACGCGAGCCCTGGCGCGCTCCACCCGCTCCATGTCTCCCGCTATGGACACCTGGTTGCTCTTCTCCACGGCGCTGGTGCGGTTGGAGTCCGGGAAGTGGATGTGGCAGCCGGTCTCTTCCATCACGCGCTTTATCGTCAGCCCTCCCTGTATATACAACAGAATGAGGAGTTGAATCACGATTACCTTCAATCGTAGAAGACAAATTAATCGTCTTCAAACAAAGTAGAGTTATTTACAACAGAGCTACCAACCGCTGTCATCGCGCGCGCGACGCGCAGCGGCCCGTAGTGCTAAGCAGGACGCAGCTGCACGCGCGTCGGGCTCTGTTTTCACTCTTTGAAAAAGGTCACCGGATGTGATCGAAACTATAGTCGGTGTATCCGATTTAATTAAACGTGAGTATTCCCATATAAAGAAAACAAAAAAGTTATTTACAACATTTATAATTCAAGAACGGCTGGATAGAATTAGCCCTTTCTTTATTAAAAACATCGGAAAAATTCTTATAAAAGTATTTATAGGCGGTATGAAGTTCACTTGATCAGCTAATAGAATAGGGTAGATGACTGATGTTTATTTCGTTGAAACCAATAGCTTTGATGAAGAATTTAAGTAACAATAGTATGTTTATAGAAAAAAAAAACAATCGGTTAATAATGTTCTGATAGGTATATGAGCGATTAGAGTTAGTAAAGTAAAGAGACAACTTTGTCCCTTTCCCACAAAACAAAAAATGACGTCACGCCTTACTTGTCAGAATATAATGTATATGGCGTACAGAGAAGTGACGTCAAGATTTGCTGTTTCACCTCTCTGTCTAGCACGATATTAAAATGCTTAGTATAAATTGCTTATTTTTGATCAGATTTTCATTTTCATTTCATTAATCAGCTATATTTATGAGCCACATTTAATAGGACTATTAAAAAAAAGTCTCTAGCCTATTTAAATTCTTTTTTAAAAAGATACAATGAGAACGCTTTCGGTCGATGTTGTTTAAATATAATAATCAGCGCGTCACTGACTATAATATGCAAACTCTTGGAGGATTAGCTCCTCATCATCAGCCGGAAGATGTCCACTGCTAGACGAAGGCCCCTTATTAGGGAGGGGTTGCCATAATCCCCACGCTTGGCAGGTGGCTTGGGGATCGAATAATGCTCACCACCGTTAACCGAGAGAGCTGCTGCCCGCCTTCATGTGGTTCTGGCTGCAGGTTTAGAACATACCCAGGTCCATTAGCGTCTCGCTATGCAATATAAATATGCAATGGGCTAGCGGAAAAAATCTATTACTTTTTATCTGCATTAAATTAATTAATCTGTGCTGTGCCTACTTTAGGACAATCCCTTACGAAAGTGGCCTTTATAGTGGTACCAATTTCTCATGCCTCCCATATATGAACCAGGCCAAAATGTCACATGCTTTTAGTAAAACTGACCTTTCCAATGATGTGCGAATGGTCCGTGTAACTAACGTCGATCTTCATTGTTACGCGATTATTCTGCAAAATAAAAAAAATATAAAATTATTCAGTCAAACGCTATAAAAGAGTGCAGTGCAGTTAAAAAAAATACAAAAAAAATATATTGCTCAGTTGTTTTTAGTAGTTCGATTTTTTATTAATTTCGATTCTTTGAAGCCAGTTTGATTTGAAAGACTTGACCTATGTAAAATATCTCTTTTCTATATAGCTGTACCCTTTGATAAATAATGACATATAATTTATCAAAGGCTACGTACAATTAGAATAAAAAAAAAACTTTTTTAGTATACATCCCAATTCCCACTCATAATTTAGATGTAGCGGTAAAACTTTCTTATCATCTTTATCATGAGCCAGAAGACGTCCACTAGTAAGAGCGTCGCCAGCCAGTGGCCCAGGGAGGGGGAGGGCGGCATCTACCCTTCCCTGCACCCCCTGGCAACGCTGCCCAACCGCCCATGCTTCATAGGAGGGGTTGCCATAATCCCCACGCTTTATATTGGCAGGCGGCTCGGTGAAAACTATCATTTAGGCACCTATATCTTTATATCTTTCTTGTACTATTATAGGTAATGCTAGAACTAGTCTACTACCTACTTAGACATAACATCTAAGCATATATACCTACTATACCTACTCTTACTAATGACATAACAGTTCAGTATACTTACTTTACTTACTAAGTTAATTGAATTGATAACTGTTTTACGTAAACTAGGTTCGGCAGGTACCTATGTAAACTTTTAGGCTTTTAGGTGGGTATGTACTCACCAGGACTTAGTACAATGTATTGTTATTATTATAACGGAATCGGGACGCAGGCAATGATAACTTTACTTACCCTAGTATCCAGCAGTTGCATAATTTTTTCGCGCGCCAGTTTCACATCATCGGGTCGACCTGCGACTCTCACATGAGGATCTAAACAGATATCGACACGTTTATTACTTTATAACTTTCACCAACACTATTTACGTTACATTACTTTGGGGATCCTAAAATTTCCAATTCCAAGCTCACCTAAAAACTCAAAAAATTCACGATAATTGTTAGTACGTATTTTTTTGATAACTTCGTACACTGAATCATCATTTTGATCCGTATAAAACATTATTCATCAATTATTAATATGTATAACTAAAAACTGGCGTAGATTTTATTTTTTTCAGTTCAATTTGTAACGGACTCGTGATAAAAAATCAAATTTTGTAAAGTGCGCCCGCCAGTCTGGCGCCGTCGCGCCAGTCTTCTTGGCGCCAATCGGCCAAAATCTCTACGTTCCATTTTCATTAAAAAATATTGAAAATGATGCGTTCAAAAATATTTTAAACTCTCTTTTTTTGTAGGCACGGTATGAATATTTTCGCTTACCTTTTTTTGATCGCGCACCAATTTTCAAGCGGGCTGGCCAGTTTATTAATGTGTTTGTGTCAGTCATTACCTGAAAAAGTTATAAATTAGTATTGTGAGCATGCTGTATCCTAGACCGCACTATAGCTTAACATCAGGCAGGGTGTGGACAAAGTTAAACGCAAACTTATTATCTATGTTTTAGTTTAGATAATCATATAAATACCTATGTTTTACTTACACGATGAAAAAATGCTTGTGCTGTTTGCGATTCTTCCAGGTTTTCTGTAAAAATAAATTTAGATATTGTAAGACTGAACTTGCATATTTTTAGTTATGATTTGTTTATTTTTTCTAATAACGCCGACGGCGTAAAATTATTATTCTAAATAAATAGTTGATGTATAGATTATTGATGATGAATACATTAGCACAGAAGAAATAATACTATTAGGTACGTAATACATTAGGTACTTAGGTGGTAGGCTAACATACCGACACCTGCCGTCATATCGAAATGATAGACTAATGGTAGGCGTGTGTAATTATTTTTTCATTAAACCTGCAAGCATTGCTTCCAAACGACGCCTGTCAACGCGAAATCTTTCCTGGTACACATCTTCAGCACTGTTCAACCCGAGTATCACTGCTAATTTCTGTAGGTCTTCTGCTGACGTCACTGAATTACTTGTTCCACTTTCAGATGCCTGGAAAAATTATATGTGTTTAGAATGAAATGAACAGTAAGTATTTGATTCCGCATTTTAATCTTAAATTGTTTTATTTCAACGTGTATAAAATATTTAAGGAAAAGATGAATTTATGACTTGCAAAGTTGCGCTGGGCTTTTGATCATCAAAATGGCGGCGCCAATACACACATAAATAACAATATTTTTTCTGTAGTTAAAAATTGTGCATAATAATATCACAAATAGTTAACAAATCACCTCACTCACTGTATCCTTTTCCGAATTGCCTTTAAATTCGGTCAAATGTGTTTTCACTTGTAAAAAGTTACTAGAGGCCATCTCGGGTTTGAAATTTTTGTTTAAATATGTTAAAGTCAGTAAAATTATATTATCAAATATAGGTACTAAAAATTCTATTTTTGTCCGTTTTAATGTACATATTTAATCTAAAACCACGTTATTTAATATTTTAGGTAAATGATGTACCAGAACGTTTCAGGTCTGACTGGCCAAGCCCGAATGAAAGAACGGCATAATGACAGACATCAGCCACATATCATTATTAGCAAAAATGAGGGTACCTACCTAAAACAAAAATACTTATTGCCTTTACCATTTTAATCTACGAAAAAATTACAAGAACCAATAAAATCTTTGCGATGGATTCCGTGTAAACAGACTTTTCAGTTACTTGTTTATACTATCTAAAAATCTTTCTTGTTTTATGCAAATCCATTTAAAAATAATTGTAGTAGGTAAATAATAATTGTAATTTTAAAATAATAATTATTGTACCTAGTATCACTTCCATTGATCTAATCATGTTTGTTTGGTATTCTTTAAATAAATAATAGCAATAATTCCGACGTTTTTCGTAACGTAATGCTTAAAATGTTCCCATAGTACGTGCTGAAGCATGAATGAACATAACTACCTAATTAATTTAGAAAAACGGAACGTTTCGTCACGCACACACACCTCGACGACCAACGTCTTTCAACCAATCCAATCCATCATCGCATCGCGTATCCATCTATTTTGTGCGTTCGCCGTGGGGTGGCGCGCCAGTCGGGTTTCTGCACTTGCCGGAGGTGGATGTGTCTCTTTCGACTCCACATTTCGTGTCACAGTTAATTTAAAATTTACATTTTATTAATTAAAATCACGTTGACTACGATTAAGGTTTTAAGTGTAAGCTTTTATAAGTGTGTTATAGTTTGTTAAGTGTATATTGTTCTGTAAAATTATTTATTTTAGTGTTTATCTAGTTACGACGACGGTAAGTTTCAAAGTATTCAATTATTGTTCTACTTAAATGGTTATAAATATCTTACAGCAAATCACAAATTTTATTAATAGTAGAATGCTACCTGGCTTACTCACAGGCCATAAAGTAATACCGGCAAAATAGTATTTCTTGGAAAAAAAATTTTTTTGTTTGTCCGTCTTCAACAGCTGGGTCTGTCTTTTTGGTTGCCACTGAACGAAAAGAAAACCTAAAACTACAGAAAATCGGCAATTCTGATTACTTTTGTACGTTATTTTCCCGAAAATATCTAAAGGATATCTATATATCTAGGTACCTAATAATTATATCGCCTAGATACATAGACATACATAGGTAATCATTGCCTAGATAGGTAGGTAAACTGTGTTAACACTTAACAGGTTGGCAATGTTTTATGAAATTGTAACAACAAAATCTATCATTATTTTGCAAGGAATTCATTCTTACTACGTAACGTAGGTAAACCCCAGAATTAGGTATTCCTTGAATTCCTTGTTATTTTGTCAATGTATTCCATAATTGTCTACCTATACCCAGTGCCGTGCATCTATCATTGTCGCTGCCTATACCACAGAATAAATAACAGTACTCCGTTCCGTACCTATACCTATACCTACCAATACCAAATACCTAGCGCTTTAGTCTACAGAAATAAATGCGCTACCTATACCTACCTACTTATACAACTACAGACAGACCAACCATGGCATGTTAAAATAAAAACAGAAGGGCTTCTCCATTATTTTCTACTCGATAGCAAAATTGTAGTGACACCACCTGGATTTAGAGATAAATAATACGAACGCAACCACACGCTCGCTGCACTGTCATTGTCATGTGTCATCAGCATTTTCATAAAGGTACCTAGTTGAAGGGCTGGAAACCAAACCTTACCGTAGTTAAATAGGGATTAGGAAACGAATGATCGATCATTTTTGAATCGTACGAATGAATTTTCGCACAATAATATTATAACTGAATTTCAAATGCTGACGCACCCGAAAACTTATTCGAAATTTCGAACGATCCGAAAATTTTGTCCTACTAACACTAATTGTAATTTTTTCTGCCATTTATCTGGCCCTATATCCTACCGGTAGGACAGTATTAATAATAGAATTAATGTACTACTGCTACAGTCTGTGCGTCTGTGTACTTGGTAATCGCTAATCTCAAAGTTGCTCCCATTAATTAAAAACAGGCACATAATAGGTAGGATGTTTACCTCGGTAACGGCTGAAAGGATCTGCATGACATTTGGTAGGTATGGAACTTGCAAGGAACTTGCCTATATCCTCGCCTATATCTTCGCAGGCCACACAGGATAAATATTACTATGTAGTTAATCCATATAATTTATTATAAATCACACAAACATACCTACATGCTATCGCACTAATATATTATAGTCACTACTTACATGTAAAAGTTGATATGTTTGCCCGCATCAAACTCGATAACGGCTGAAATAATCTACATGAAATTTGGCATGGAACTTGCCTGTCTTCTCGCAAGGCACGCAAGCAAATTTTTATCCCTAAAACTGCCACAGAAATGTTCTATGTATGTTTATTTTTAGAATATACACAGTATTTTCTTAATTATTTTTACATATTATCCATTGTAATAGAATATTATATTATATAGTAACTGATATAGGATCAGTGAATAAGATGATTAATTATAGCTATTGTAAACTATAATATAAATTCAATAGATATTTCTACATAATTATCTAGCAGGAAAAGAAGCGAAGTCAGTATCTAAATCTAAGAAGGTAGTTACTGGTGACATGTAACATTTTAGTATTTGCATTTAATTAGCATTTACCTATTGTTTAATACGACATTGATGTATGTTACTAAGACGTGCGCGTAATTTCAAAATTCTTTGTGCAGTCATTCAGAGCAGGCTAAAAAACAGCACATTTAAAAATAATAATTTATATAATTCGGTTATTTTAGACGCCATACGAATGTTGAATGAAAAATACATGTTTAACGAACCAAGGTTACATTTGCTTGCATTCACTTGCGTTAGTGACATAATGCAGTTTTAACTCGATTTTTATAGCGGTTGTGGACGTCTTAATATTTTATTTTCCTTAGTATAAAATAATTGTAAAATATCCTACGGCCGCTGAGATCCTAGTGCGTGTTACTTTCAGAAAAATGTAGTGGCGAGACAACATTTTGATGTTTTAATCTTGCTGATTTATTAAATAGTCTAACAAAATTTAAAGAAAAAACATCTAATTATCAGTATATGAGTGCCGCGCATAGACAATACACACGACCTGTCGTCGAGGGCGGATCCAGGATTTATTTCTGGGAGGGGCACATGGGCCATAGGCCAAGTTCCCCCCATAGTATTATCCTATGCTGTCTTTGGGATCGATTCTATTTCAATGACATACAAGAATAACTATAAGAAATACTTTTAATAAAAATTAAATAATGAGAAATTACACGTTTATTATGCAAAAAGAAACAAATGTTATTAAAGCGGAAACATAAAAATCTCCCAGTTCTTTGTTATATTTAAACTGTTTTGCACGTGCCCCTGTGCCCCATCACTGGATCCGCCCTTGCCTGTTGAAGTTCTTATTTCCAATTCTGAGAGGCCCTAAACTGGCACCAGGGAAATAGATCTAGATCCCCCAAGGGCAAGGGTGACTATTGACTAAGCATCGGGCCAGGGGGGGCTAAAACGGTCGCGTTTAGCAATTCTGCATATGATCCTATGGTGATTAATTTCGCAAATCGTGAAACGGTCACTTAAGCGCCAATTCATACTATGATTTTGCAAATTATTCTATTACGGAATTCATTCGTTTGACAGTTTTCTATAGAAAGTCGTAAAATGGTCGATGAAAGATGAATTGCAAAGTCAAGTAACAGATTTGTTAAGAAGTTACTCGAGAGCAACTTTTTACAATTCATTCTGTTAAGAATTCATAAGATGAACTTGCGGTCATTTTAGACCCCCTGACCACGGCGAGACACATGCTCATCCACGTTGTAATAAAAAAAGAAAAAAATATATGAAGGGATGAACATTTTATAATTAGGTATGCTAAGTTATTTTGTACTGATCACCATCAACATCTAAATAAATATAGGCGATAAATTTGCAAGAAATAAAATCTAGAAACTATGTATATTTTTCATTGCGTGCATGCATAATTAGCAGAGATTAATACGTTATAGGAAAAGAACATGACAGATAATCGTGCGCCAAGACACAAATCACTTCAATGCCGCACCTCTCGCAGTATCAAAGCACGGAAAGCAAACAAGTTGCGGAAGAATTTCCGCAAGGAAGTCTATTCTATATCTTATTTTCATGATTTTGACAGCATCGATCTCTGATATTAAAAAAAATAAGTAAATAGATCAGAAAGGATGTATAAAAAAAAACAACATAACTTTTCTAAAACTTAAAAAATTATTACGAGTATGCAATTAAAACTGCGACTTTGAATTTTATTTAGATGTTTAAAATACATTTCCCTGTTCATGCTTTTTTAATTATCTCTACATGTTTTAAAACGATGTATACACAAAGTTTTTTATTATTCCTGCATAAAGCTCTCGGTATGAAAATTTCCACGTTGACAAGCTGACCAAAACCTTGACCGCCAGTTCAAAAAGAAAGGACTCTCGGTGAGAGTAACTATAGAGAGAATAGTCCTAATGAAACTTTTAAACTTTCGCGATTTGAACACAAAAATAAATATATTTGTGCGCGATTAAGTCCCGGCTATAAACATAATTATTAATAGTCCTAATATAGTTTCCGCTTCTAAGGCAGCCTGTGGAAGTTGATTTGAACCTTTTAATATAAATTAAAGCAACAGGATACAAAATCTCCTTTCTAAAAATCTTCTTACACATAGCGTGCTAAAATTTATAATACGTAATGTTTGCAAAATCATTTAGCAGCACCTAAAATAAGCGTGATATGCTATTTATCTTAAACATCTATATATGATTAAATTTACACAAAACTACCTACGTTATTTGAATATATTAAGTGATGTCCAAATAATTACAATACGATATTGTATTTTTTCATCTAAGATCATGTTTAAATATTCATATAACTATAAATATGGATATTTATTCCATATAAAGATGTTTACTGTTAACTAAGATTGATTTAGCAATTGTTAAACTGGTCGCTTAAAGAATTACATTTTCAAAAACAGGTTATGTCTATCATATAATGTACATATCAGTCATTGTGACGTGATATTTAACCTTGGATCAGTGGCCTACCAAAATAGATCGCGCGAATCTGCGAATCAGTCCACATCTATTTCGTGAACTACGCAGGGCCGTAAAATAATATTGTAAGTTTTTCATTTTTGTGGGCTAATTGCCAAAGGTTAATGCTCTGTCGCATAATACGCTCTAATTATAATATTTGATGCAGAAACATTCTAAATTTATTTATTTTAAAATTTGCTAATCCGAATTTGCATTTTTATTGTATTCGTCGTATAATTCTGTTTTCTTCGATTATAATTATCAATACTGAAGTGCATCGTTTAATTGCTCTCAAAACCCATGATTGTTTCAAAATTTGTGTGTGAGAATGACTTTGCTCATTAATAAAATTCCATCAAACTCATATCCATAAAATGCAGGTGCTTATAAGTTTTACAGTCATCCGATTATTCAGCTCAATAAATAATTAGTGCTCAAATAAGTTTTTTAAAACTACTGAGCCGTAAAAGGCGTTGACGTGATCCGTTACGGCCTGGCGCCGGGTGATCGCTGTGTGCTGTCTGGACAGTTAACGGTTGATTTTATTAACCTGGCAACAAAACAGTATAACTGATGTGACGAGATAAACGAGAGGGTTAAATATTTTTATCGTTTTTTAAATTATTTGTTCTTGCATCTGATACTGGGTAACTCTTCCTTGCTGACCTGTAACTTTTATTTGCAAGCATAAACCTATATTGTAATAAAGAAAGAAATTTAATGTAAATTGAGATTATAGCCATTTATTAGTTTGATATTTTGTTTTTTATTGTATATTGTAAATGGGTTAGTTATTTGTTGGTATTAATTTTATTAATATATTACATGTTTCGCATATTTTTTAAATTCTTAATTTACTTTGGCATAATTGTTAATTTCATAATAATACTTTTCCATAATAGGCTAGATGACTGGTTTTTTTTAATTATCCTATTCAAATGTGGCCTATAAATATAGATGATTAATGAAAAGAAAATTAAAATCTGATCAAAAATAAGCAACTTATAAGCATTTTAATATCATGCTAGACAGAGAGGCGAAACAGCAAATCGTGACGTCACTTCTCTGTACGCCATATAAATTCTATTCTGACAAGTAAGGCGTGACGTCATTTTTTGTTTTGTGGGAAAGGGACAGAGTTGTCTCTAAACAAAACTTTAAACGCTCATATATCAGGACATTATTAACCGATTGTTGTTAATAATGTCCTGTTTTGATTGTTGTTAATGTGTTGTTTTGAGGAAAAAATATGGCTAAACATTCATGCGTAATTTTTAGCAGTAGTAATATATCATTACGAAAGGTAAAATTAAGGTATAATATAGGATGATATACAATTTTATGCGAACCAATGGTGAACACTTTGTAGATAAGATTGAGAACATTTTGAATCTGTAACTTAAAAACTTAAAACTTTAAAACTCTTACAGTTTGCATTTTATTAGGTTAATGAAATAACATTCTAGAGTACTAATAGGCAGTAAGTAAAGATTTTAAGGCTGTATGTGGCATGCCTATTGCATGTAAATATTTGAAAACGTGTATACAAGCACATGCAAAGCGCTAAAATTAAGAAATGTGTCAGCTAAATAAATTTCTGCATTGACATTTCTTGGTCTGATTGTCTATAACCGGGATCTTCAACAGAGCTAATACTAATTCGCTATGTTTACGCCTCAGTAACCCGCATGCATAAAATAACGTGTATGCTAAATACCATGCTAATACCATCGGCCTTACTTTGACACCCGCATTAATTTCATCGCAAATACCAATACGCTAATAGAACTTTCTCGTTTGCTGTCGATTTCATTCAAGTGTGAAATTGAAATATAACGCACTTTAGTAAAAGTGGTTACTGATCCAACACGTGTTTTTGCGGACTGGCAAAAAATGCGTCAATCTATTAGCATAATTCTCGCTAGCTTTGAGGCTGTCACTTTTCAAATTAATAAACCAAAAAACGCTGAACGTGGTGTGTCGCCTTTAATGAGGTTACAGTGCCATTTTTTGCAACAATCACGAGGCACTTATTCTTTTCAACCGACTTCAAGAAAGGAGGTTCTCATATCCGACTGTATGTTTTTTTTTGTATGTCTGCGATGCGATTATTCCGCCAATTATGAACTATTATGATGTTTTTTTTTGTTTGGTAGGTAATACTTCAGAGGTGGTCCCATATAAATTACATCGAAATCGGTTCAGTAGTTTGATTTTTAAATCAAAATGACTAGAAAATATGAAGATGTCACCCAGGTTGAAGAAGTTGAAGTCGGTTGTATTTAAAAAAGCATATTATTTACTTATGCGAAGTTGATAAACGAGTATGAAAGCCGACTAAATCGTTATGATTGAAAAGAATATTGTAGTTTTTAATTCATATTGTGTAATAAAATTGCACCCCTTAAAAAATTAAGCGCCATTCATTTTACTATAATATTTTACGTATATATTCTAGCAACTACAGGCACAGCGCTTAACTGAGTAGTGAGTAAGTTCTTGCGGTAATGAAGCGGTGCGGGAGGGTCTGTTATTGTTACGTGAAATTAAGCGTGATGTCAATATCAATGTCGTCAACAAGTTTTATTTTGCCAGGGCACTTTATTTTTAATTTTTTTTTCTTAGTTATTGGTTTCGCACGTTGCGCATTCTGCCAATGTCAAGCTAATGAATTTTCAAGTTTTTTTAAATTAAAATCAAGTCAAATATGTCATGAAATCACAGTTAGTCACACGAATTTAGTCATAGTCGAGTCCAAGTCATACCCTAGTAAAGTTGTGGCGACTTTACTATGAGCTTCTACGGAGTTATGAAAACAACACGAAAATACATGTTTCACCACATTATATCACTTGCCCACACTCGTGCATGTAATTCAACACTCAAAGAATAAAACACCACCATTTTTAATCATTAATTCGCGATAAAACACACGTTTAAGAAAATAATTCTAGAGAATTGGCACAATGCAAAGACGTGCTGTGGCCACAGAACAAAAGAAAAAAATGAAGAAAATAATAGAATGCAACGACATGATTTTTCCGTGTTCGCGCCAAAACTCCAGACAGGCCACTTGTCTTTAGTAGACAGTTATCTTACATCCCATGCCACCCCTCCCGCACCGCTCCACTACCGCAGGAACCTACTCAGTTAAACGCTATGCCTGTAATTTTATATACTTATACATAAAAGAAACCCTAAAATATTATTATTCTAGCCAATAAATAGTTTTGAATTTGATTTGAAATAGTTTGTATTATTACCACAAAACCATACTTTCCGCAAAAAACGCACCACAGCGATGCAAAGCATTAACCACTAAATAACCTTTTTTATATCTCTCGAACAAAAATACTTGAAAGAAAACAACTAAATACTGTTCTAATTACCTTTTTTCTTCTTTTCAGAATTTTTTGTCATTCCAAAGACGTGCACAATGGCCAAAACAGAGAAATCATTTCCGAGAAACTTCACAGGTAAGATTTCTATGTTTTCATTATCTACAAAATGGTTCTTGCAAAATCATTGCGACAGTGAAAGTGGGAGACAAATTTAGAAATAATAAATTAACTAGTGTTAGAGGAGAGACGCCATTTTGTGTCACCTTACGCCACCCCACCGCTCAAGAATCTATAAAAGCGGCCGCACAAGCAGCGCCGCCCTCTTTCTGCTTTCCGACATCGAAGCGTGCACATCGCTCCTACCTTGTATTTGCCGCCATTTTGAATTATTTATTGAATTTGTGTAAAGTTATTTCATTTGCCAATAATACTGTTTTTCGTGTTAATTAAATTAGTTTTTTTTAGTGAAATATTTGCCTATCCGCTAAAATCAGAAGTGGGATAGGCTCCATAGCCTATCCTAGCTCTGGCCGTAGCGACAGTAATTTTGTTAAAATCTGAGTGATGTGCTAAAACAATGGCCAACCGCTCCACCTCTAATAATAGAGGTCGGAACCGGCGCGGTCCAACCACGGACGCAGAAGGTATTCAGGATCAGCTTGGCGCCATTCTCGCGCGCCTCATCGCGTTGGAGAACAGCGGCCAACCGGCCGCGTGCGCAGAGGCATCTCCGTCAGCAGTGCGCGCCATCGTGGCGTCCGAGGTTGCTGTACCCGCCACTTCAACACCATGCGAGGCAAGGACATTCTCGCCTCTGCCACCGGTGCCACCCGAGTCTTTGGCGAGTACATCGATGTCCACCGACGTGACAGAAAGGTTTATTGGAGCTTTGCACACGTTGACAAAGGTACGATCCACCCATTATTATATTTCGAACTTCGATCCAAACTTGCATGATATCGATTCTTGGTGCGAAGAGGTTGATAGGGCTCGCGATATCAATAAATGGGACGATAATGAGTGTTTGTCCAGAATAGCGAACTGCCTAAAAGGTGACGCGCGTAGCTGGATGAACGATTGGGTCACTAATGACCGTTCCTGGTCAAATTTTAAAGCGGAGTTTAAACCACTCTGCGCTCGTAGAATCGATATCGCTCAGATTTTATTTGATGTCATGAGCACTAACTCTGATCGTTACTCCACGTATGCCGAATATGCAAGACGTTCTATTCTGCGATTGAATATCGTAAAAGGGTTGAGCGATGAGCTGGCGACAGCTATTGTCATACGAGGCATAACCGATCCGCAGATTCGCGCGACCGCAACGAATGCTCACTTGAGTACTAAAGAACTTGTTCAGTTTCTGTCGATTTATACCAAACCAAACTTAAAATCATCTAACACCTCGACAAAATCTTTTCCAAGTAAGAATAATGACCGCAATCTACGTAAGCGCGTGTTTAATGATGGTAAAAATGCGGGTGAAATGAAATGTTTTTCATGCGATTCTGTCGGGCATGTTGCCAGGTTGTGTCCGAAACGACTAAAAGTAAATACGTCACAAGACGCCTATAAAGCGGGTAGTAGTCCATGCACGTTTTGTAAAAAGACCGGGCATGACGTCACAAGTTGCTTCGCAAAACAACGATCAGAGGAACGTAATAAAAATAATGTTAACTTCTGTCGTGAGTTGCAAGGCGCCTCAATAGACAACGACGTCACAACTGCGGTCATACAAGGGGTACCTACCGACGTATTGATAGATAGTGGCTCACGTGTTTCGCTAATTTCCGAGTCGGTCTTGAAACACTTTAAACATTCGCGACTACCCACTTTTCAAGCGTTGCGCGGTATCGGTGACCAAAGTATTGAGTGTACTTGCTCTGTTACGTTGGTTATAGAATTTCCCGAGATTGCGCTTGAAGTAGACTTTTTTGTGGTTCCGCAAAAACGCTTGAATGTGCCGGTACTGATAGGTACAGACGTTTTAAACCGTGAGGGGGTAGCATATATTCGTGCGAACAATACGCATCGAATAACTCGAATTCCTACTACCGGTAGCGAAAGCGACGTGATGCTCGTTAACAAAAGTAATCAGTTAACTGTCAACTCGCCTCTCGAGGGTGACGACCGATTAAAATTGCAAGATATTGTTGACGAGTTTAGCGATTATTTTATTGAGGGTACTGCTACAAGTACTGTGACGACCGGTAGTATGAATATTGAGTTGACAAGTAACACGCCTGTATGCTATAGGCCGTATAGGTTATCTTCAGACGAAAAATTAAAAGTACGCGAAATTACACGCGACTTGCTCGAAAAAGGTATTATTCGGGAGTCTACGTCACCGTATGCGAGCCCGATCATTCTCGTCAAAAAGCGTGACGGAAATGATCGCATGTGCGTAGACTACCGCGCGTTGAATGCCATTACGGTAAAGGATCGTTATCCTTTACCTTTAATCGAAGATCACATCGATCGCCTCGGCAAGAGTACCTATTTTAGTTGTCTAGATATGGCAACTGGTTTCCATCAGATTAAATTATCTGATGACTCAGTGGCGAGGACAGCGTTTGTGACGCCCGAGGGTCATTTTGAATACCTCAAGATGCCCTTCGGATTAGCTAACGCTCCAGTAGTATATCAGCGAATTATTTCAAATACGCTGAAGCCACTGATCGATGCAGGCAAGGTACTGTGCTATATCGATGACGTCATCGTACTGGCGTCATCCATTCCTGAGGCGCTGCAAAACCTTCGTGACGTTTTGACTGTATTGACTACTGCGGGATTTTCCGTCAACACGAAGAAGAGTACTTTCGTGGCCACAGAGGTTGAATATTTGGGTCGCATCATTTCTGGAGGTCAGGTTAGACCGAGCCAGCGTAAAGTTAAAGCTTTGATCGAGTCCCCTGTGCCCACGAACGTAAAACAAGTTCGTCAATTACTTGGTCTTGCAGGCTATTTTCGTCGCTATATAGCGAACTATGCATCTAAAACAGCTTGCATAGCCGGGCTTACACGAAAAGGAGTACCTTTTCATTGGGGTGAAGATCAGGAGGCCGCCCGTAGGTACCTCATCGAGTGTCTAACGAGTGAACCCGTGCTGGCTATTTTCGATCCTTCGTTACCGACGGAATTGCACACTGACGCAAGCTCCGCCGGTTACGGAGCCGTTCTCATGCAAGTTCACGAAAATAATAAAAGACGAGTAGTGGCATACTTTAGTAAGTCTACACAGGGTGCCGAAGCGCGGTATCACTCGTATGAACTCGAGACACTTGCGGTTGTTAAGGCTTTACAGCACTTCCGTCATTATTTGTTGGGCATTGCTTTCAAAATCATAACTGATTGTAACGCTCTCAAAATGACTGAACGAAAGAAGGATCTTCTACCACGCGTTGCGCGTTGGTGGATATATATGCAGGATTTCAACTTCAATATTGAATACAGGAAGGGTGTTATGATGCAACACGCTGACTTCCTTAGCCGAAATCCTGTAGATGTGTGCCACATCGCGAGGCCTAAAAACTGGGCTCGGATTGCTCAGTCAGCGGACGAGGAAACTCTTACGCTGATTGACAGACTTAATAACAACGAACTTGACCGAACTAACTATGTTGTCCGTAATGACCTTCTCTACCATAGGTATACCCCTACTGGGGAAGAGTCAAGATTACTCTGTTACATTCCCAAAGGGCACCGACTAAGCCTTTTGAGAATATTTCACGATCAGCATGATCATATCAATAGTGAAAAAACTATCGATTTGATATTGCGTCATTTTTGGTTCCCTGGGCTTCACGCTTTTGTTAAAAAGTACATAAGGCATTGTTTGATTTGCATTTCATCCAAAAAGGTCCCCAGAGCTCCACATCAGCCAATTTCATCATGGTCGAAACCAGATCTCCCATTTGACACAGTGCATGTTGATGTACTCGGTGTCCTACCCGCTTCAAACGAACATAAGTACGTTTTACTTATGATCGACGCTTTTTCTAAGTACTGCCTGTTTTATGCTTTAAAAAGGCAAGACTCTGATGAACTCCGGCGGGCGTTTTCAAATGCTATCTCCTTGTTTGGAGCTCCTAAAGTTATTGTGTGTGATCGAGGACGGATGTTTGAGAGTACTAGTTTTAAGGGATGGGTATCTCAGATGGGCAGTAAAATTCATTTTATAACACCCGGAATGCATGGCGAGAACGGTCAAGTCGAGCGCTATTGTCGCACGCTTCTGAATATGTTACGTATCGAGGCCGCTAACAACGAGAGTAAGTGGTCCGATGTCCTATGGCGAATGCAGCTCGTTCTCAACTGCACTAAACAAAAGACCACTCAAACATCGCCAATTCAGCTATTAATGGGCATCGAAGCGATGACACCAGTTATACGTAACTTGGTTCGCGATGTCGCTGTAGATGATACGCGACCGAATCGCGAAGCGCTTCGAGAATTGCAGAGACAAAGAGCTACCGAGCTTCTGGATAAAAATAGAGGTAAACAGGACGCGTATGTCAACGAAAATCGAGAAGTTTCGCGGTCTTTCCAGCTAGATGATAAGGTCTTTGTTATTAAAGACGCGCAAGTTACAGGAAAACTAGACTCGAGCATGCGGGGCCCGTACCGCGTGACACAAGTTCTACCTCATGGTCGGTACGCGCTACAACTACTTGGCGGGTCGTATGGCAAGACCACTCAGGCTGCCTCCGAGCATATGGTTGCTTGGCAAGGAGAGTGGAACCCCGAGTCGTGTGCCGCGTTTTTTGAGAGTAAGTTGACTTTGCTTGTTATCGAACAACTTAGTTAATGCATGCCGTTTGTCCCTCTTAGCTTGCCAGTACGTGCGAACATACTGTCATGCGCTTTGTTGATGCCCACTGTGACAAACGACTCCGAGTGCTTATGTCTGCCATAAGTTACTCGTGCGTGTTGAACTGAGCTCCACTTGGATATGCGAACTTGGTGCCTATGTCCTTTGCGTGGTGTCGAGCTGTTTATTCGGATATGCTAACTTGGCGCCTATGTCCGCTACGTGTTGTGTCGAGCTGAGCTCCACTCGGATATGCTAACTTTGGGCCTATGTCCGCTACGTGTTGTGTCGAGCCTAGCTCCACTCGGATATGCTAACTTTGGGCCTATGTCCGCAACGTGTTGTGTGTTGAGCTGAGCTCCACTGGGATATGCTAACTTGGTGCCTATGTCCGCTACGTGTTGTGTTGAGCTGAGCTCCACTGGGATATGCTAACTTGGTGCCTATGTCCGCTACGGGTTGTGTCGAGCCTAGCTCCACTTGGATATGCTAACCTGGTGCCTATGTCCGCTACGGGTTGTGTCGAGCCTAGCTCCACTTGGATATGCTAACTTGGTGCCTATGTCCGTTACGTGTGATGTGTTGAGCCAAGCTCCACTCGGATATGCTAACTTTGGGCCTATGTCCGACACACGTCGCTATTATTGTTTTGTTCGTGTATTAATAGGATGTGTTTTCCTAATGGTTTGTGTTTCTACGTCCTCAGCTGAAGACGAGGTCCTCGAAGACTCGTCTACCGGCAGCCAGGCATCACCAGCTCCCCTTCGGTCTGCCGAAGCTGGACAGGGTCTACCAGCTCCTCAAGACTAGCAGCACCAATGAAGATGTGGCCGGGACGACCACACGTCAGGAGAGGCCGTGTTAGAGGAGAGACGCCATTTTGTGTCACCTTACGCCACCCCACCGCTCAAGAATCTATAAAAGCGGCCGCACAAGCAGCGCCGCCCTCTTTCTGCTTTCCGACATCGAAGCGTGCACATCGCTCCTACCTTGTATTTGCCGCCATTTTGAATTATTTATTGAATTTGTGTAAAGTTATTTCATTTGCCAATAATACTGTTTTTCGTGTTAATTAAATTAGTTTTTTTTAGTGAAATATTTGCCTATCCGCTAAAACTAGATTAACTTTCATACCGTGCTAAGGAAGATAAATAATTGTAAATTCATCGACAAGGCACCCGATTGTTTAATTATTTATTTAATTTAATTAAACTTTAATGCATTGTTGTAACATTTCGAAATTCAAAAGTCCTTTGCTTCAGTTATTGGCAAAAATATCGTTTTAAAGTTGTCTCGATTCTTTGAAATCGTCTTGTCTGCTCCCATGTCTTGCCTCAGAATAAACCCTTGATTATCTAACCAGCCGACTTCTCCAAGGAATAATTTGTAAGCGTAGCATCCTTCAAATGCGCTCTGCAAGAGACATTGGCAACACTGACGGCCGCCGTGACGCCGTGTAGCCGTTTAGCCCAGCAGACGCTTGGCTCGCGGCCACGGCAAAAATAAACTGCGGACTCGATCACCGTCTGCAATAGCATTTCCGCTTTTCTATGCAATTGCAACTTTTTGGCCATTGTTTTTACTTCCCTATCTTTGATGATTATCTTACTGCTAAATATTGTGATACTTACTGTTGATTCTGCGCATTGCTGACTTTCCGCAGCCGGAGCATGAAACTCACAAATTTCAGGTTCTGCTGTTTAAGCGGAATCGGTTATTATTTTTTATTTTTATATAATAATACAATAATGGCAGATGTAAATGTATCTAAATCTTGAAACCAGTCACCATGACATGTCATGTGCTATGTTCGAATGATAATGTGTGCCGAACGGTTAGGTTTGCGCATGCGAATGTCAGTTTGTTAATCGCATTGCTGTGTTTACAGAATTAGCTAAACAGTATTCAAACTTGTGCTGTTTGCTACGTAGGCTTTTATAACAGTCTGGATCAGCGGATCCTGTGGGTGTGTTCAGTGGGTACCCAATCAGGGTCCTCCACGTCACTGTCTCGGGGCCTGTGATTGGCTGATTGCCATCGATTAATTGCTGTGTTCGCGCCGGATTACTGGTTTTACCCAGAAACTATAGTTTGATATCAATGCTTGCTTACTACGTCTATCCTCCATCCTTGACTTAGTATTCGTAAACTTGATTAGAGAATATTCTCAATTTTCATAGTTTTGAGAATGTGTAGCTCACATATATATATATATTTTTATACGATCTATGACGAGACTAGGGAGACGTTAGCCTGGTGGTAAGCGTCACGCCTGCCCATAACAGTAGCAGTGCCAGAATTGTGTACTTGCGAACGAACACAATCCTGCGCCGCACCGCACTGCGCTCGTCACATTACATGTCATATTAGATGTTAAATATCTTCTCACCTAGTAATTTCTCTGGTAACATTGCCCTTCAAACCTGAACACAGTAATGCTTGCACACTACTGCTTGGTGGTTGTATAAGTGGCAAAGGTGTGGTAGGTACTTCCCCAGGCAGACTCTGCAGTAGAGTCTCCCACTACAAAAAAATAACCACCAGAGTGTCTAGTGCCAGTTTTTCCAAGAGCGTTTACGTATTCGTTCACGTTAACGTAAACTACAATTTGTATGAAATAAGAGCAGCGCCACCTAGTGTCAAACATATCAAACATGTTACGAATACGTAAACGCTCTTGGAAAAACTGGCACTAGACACTCAGGTTTTCAAAGAACGTAATGCGTTTGTTAAATTGTGGTGCCAATCCGTAAGAAGTTCTATTACTGCTACGGAAATGACCTGTCCCATACGTTAAGTGGTTAACGGTAACGTAATGCACCTTGGGACAGGCATGGTTATTTAATTTAACGGCCTATAATACTCATGGATTATGATGAGTGATGGAAGCCCGTCTAATATATAGTAGGTTTCTTACTTGTTTTTAAAAATTGTAACACACACAAAATCAAATACTTTTGAGTAAAACGATAAAAAATTGTCATTAGTCGCGAAACATCGAAATTTAAAAATTAGGTGTTTAGGGAAAAATTGCATAATGCCACAGATTAAATACTTACGGCCTTTACTTAAAAAAACTTTTCAACCGTTAGTCACTGCTTAAGATGCTCTGCCATCTTCTCTCTGACGTGAAGTTGCACGTGCTAGAAAAGGACAGAGAAGTTTAAGCAGTGACTAAGAGAATCGAGATTATTTTAGGTAAGGCCGTTAATCCTTAGTCAAAGATAATAAAAACTAAGCAAGAAATACTTGGAATTCACGGTTTATTATAGGTTGTCTCGTCATGGCACGACTTGACCCGAGACAAATTTGTCGTTGCCTTTTCTAGCAAAAAATGCCCAACGTAGTGTTGTTTGCGGTTTCCGTCCAGGTTTAGATTAGCTTTTGATACGGATTAGAAACACGGATAGGTTTTTCATTATTACAAATGATGTATTAAAACTTTCTTTTTTAATATATTCAAATAGATCTTATATTGATATAAATACTTCTTACTATTTCATTTTTTTTTCATTAAAATAAAGAACATGTATGCAAATACTACTATCAAATCACTTGCTATCAATACCGAACCAAAACGTCTTCGAACACGTGTGGCTACCTGCCAAGATAGCGCAAATGCAATTTGGTTAGAATTCTAAGACTGGCAAGTCCCGCGCTTTCACACGCTTTCCAAAATTTTCATATCCAGGCAGACCGCTAATGAAATTGCTGTAAGGTTAAGAAACGTCTCTATGCGCTTGTCTTAAATTTTCCTTAATTAGTCCTTTATTAATTCCTTAGGAAAATGCTTCGTCACTGGCAACATTACTTCTCCTTTTTTTCGAGCGGAGTTTTAGCGGGATCGTGAAGAAATCATATAGTATTACGATTATTAATCGCATTGTATTTGTATTATTATCCAAAGTGTTTTTTGTCTAAATAGTGGTATATTTATTATTAAGTAGGCAAGTGGTATAACTTAGGTGTATAACAAGTCTTCGGCTTGTTTTCAAAACTCTAAAGAAGCTTGTAGTAAAGTTGCCACGCCACGACTTCTAGGACATGATTGGTTTTATTTATCTTTTTTTTAAACTATTATAGGCTTGCGTTTGACTGCCACCTCGTCTGATGTTAAACGAAGATGCAGTCTACGATGGAGCACGCTTGCCTAGAAGAAACCGATTGACACGCGACTTGAAGACACCCAGATTACTTGACTTGATCGTGACTTAATATGTGTGACATTGACTAATACTCATTTGACTGGAAGGAACACATCAACAATTATTATTTAACTAGAGGCCGCCCGCGACTACGTCCGCGTACGGAAGAAATTCGGCCTGCTCCCAAAATTCACCACTTTAAATCATTTCGAGCAAATTCTACCAACTCTACCGACACGACCGACTCGACCGACACGACCGACACGACCGACTCTATCAACTCCCCCCCAACCCTCCCCCCCTCCCCCCCCAACTTCCCTTCCTTTGAATGAACTACCCAAATATCAATTTTCATCACTATAACCTAACCCAATCCCGCCCTCCCTACGCCCCCCCCCCTCCCCACTTCCCCCCTTTGAATGAACTACCCATATACAAGTTTTCATCACTATAACTTCAAAAACAAAGAACTTTCCATACAAAATTCCACCTTTACCCATACCTTTCCCTTACCTTACCTTTCCCCTTTCCCCCCCTTAAATCGTCCCTGTCGAAAAAAAATTTGAAAACAGCATTTTTTATTTTGAATGAACTATCCAAACCCAAATTTTCGTGATTAAAAGTCCAAAAACAAAGGACTTTCATACAAACTTCCCCCCCTGTTCCCCCCTTGGGGGTCGAATTTCGAAAAATCCTTTCTTAGTACACCCCTCCGCATCGAGACATTAGGATGGAGAAAAATTATGAACACGAAAAGACGGGGTGTGCTGTAAAGAAGAAATTCCTACAAATCATAAACATACTTACAATCTAATACTAATACATAATATTATAATATGTTACTTGTATATATTATGTTGACAAAGATGAAGGATGTATGTGTAGTGTGTACACATCTATCCTTTACCAGTTAATCAACCACCAAGCAGTAGTCTCTAAACATCACTGTGTTTCGGTTTGAAGGGCAATGATACCAGATAAATGTATTATTGGGCATGAAGAGATTTGACATCTAAAACATGTATGGTCATTAGCAGTAGTGTAATGCGTGTGGAGCAGGAGTATTAATGGCACCACCAGACGAAAGTCTCGCTCGTCTCGTCATTCCATTGAATAAAAAACAAATACATACAGACAGTCACTATAGATGGTCTAGACTAGATCATTCAGTCTTCGACTAGTCCAGTCATCTCAAAGCCAAACTTTCGTCTACTCACGCCGCTGTCGCGTTTCGCCACCGCTACCAGCAGCGGAGAGCCGCCAAGCCGCTATCGCCGTCTCGAACTTTATGGTTGCCCGTGGGCGTTCAAAGCTTTATTTCGGAAAATGTCAACTGTTTCGCGATTGACCGTGGCACACTTCGTGTACGACAAACTTATTTGAAGAGGTGGACGGACGACGAAACTAAAAACATCGACAGCAGCTTGGTAGATTTTGTTCGGAAATCCGCCGGTGACTCCCACTGTCCGCTCAGAAGTCTTGGTCGCATTTTGGTAGTGAGTTTTTTTAAAGTCTAGCGTAAGCGTAACAAGGTTGTTAAACCGCAAACTGGTTCTCCCATAATGTAGGCAATAGGCATACAGAAATAGTATGACGTAGTATTATATCGATTCGATCATGTTTATGAATGTTTTCCTACAAACTCACGCGTAGACAATTTAAAACATGAATTCAGACCGCTTTAGGTGGAAATGTTAATAATTTGGTAATATATTACGGGAAATTTATAAGTAGACTCTAGTTTTTATAGTTGAAGAGTTGTTGCTAGGCTTTGTTACGAATCATTTAATGACGTCACTATAAAAAATATAAAAATACTTTCCTACTCTAAGAATATTTTGAATTTTAATAGAACGCTGTACCAGTACCTACGAACTACCGCTATTTATATATTTATATACATCTGTTATATTTACATATGTACAAAACTTAAAATAAATATTTAAACTATATACTAAAAACTACTTATTTACAATAAAATATATATATATTATAAATATATTTAAAAAAAACCCTAGTACCTATAAAACAAAAACGCCGTCTAGATCGCCACCATGCGGTAGGGTTCCCATAGGATGCTGGCTGCATTATCCCGTTGAATGGCAATACTTAGCCTATATATACATATATTATATTATATACTATTATTTATTCTGTGGTATTATTATTTATTATTTATTGAGTACTTAACAAAATTAGTATGTAATATTGTATAAAAATACGCTACGCCCCGCGGTTTTGCCCCCGATTTTTGGGATAAAAAGTACTCTATGTTTTATTCCAAGGTAAGTTAAGTACTTACGTATAAGCTGCCTCTGTACCAAAATTCTTCAAAATCCGTTCAGCCGTTTTAGCGTGAATGAGTAACAAACATACACACACACGCACAGTCGCACACAAACACCGACAAATTACGGCTGCCTATGCTTAGCCAAATTGTAATAAAGTTGCATACAATGCAAAATGCTTACCATATTAACAAAATAATATGAAATTCAGTAAAAATATTATTTAATGTTTAAAAAAGTCAGTAGCAGGCAAACAAAATGTTTTTTAAACCAAATATAAAAGTGATATTTGGGTTATAAAAGCGCCAAAGCGCCGCGAGTATCCAAAATTTGAATTAAAGATTGCCAAAGCGGCGACAATCTGGCTAAACGTTAATACGCCGCAATATAAAGCGCATTATTTTATAAAAGGGCTGTTTTGTAAAATGGCTATAGCCGTTATGTAATACGGCGTATTCTGTAATTTGTCTGCGACATACATACCTACTGTATGTATGCGTTCCTTGCTTCCATGTTATAAGATAAAAGTAAAAAATGGTTTTCATTCTGTTTTCTGTTTTTTCAATTCTTTTTCTGTCTCCTTTAATCACTTCTCAAAATGTTAGAAATATATTTTTTTTACTTTACTACTCACAAATTTCGAGCCAAACTATATAGTTTATTAGCGTAGTAAATATAATAGACAGTTGATCTACAACTACACTATCTACTTAGTTCGAAATCGACTTTTAGTTTATTGTGATTGTGTTGCCACTATTACTGCAAGCGTAAGAACTTGGTAGGCAGTTGCAAATCGGAGAAAGCTTGCCACAATACGTTACACAGCATACGAACAGCACACCCTAAATATAGTCTACGCCAATCTTTATGATCGCTCTGTAGCCCGAACTAACTCCATAGTCTTCACTGCTTACCATCAAACATAGAAGAGTTTTTCAAAATGACAAAAAGCGCTTACTATCCTCGCTAAGGACGCTTAAACGCAATTAAAAAATATATTTAAAAAACAATACGATGCGTACGATTCAAAAATAAGGCACCAGTGCCGCGCCCCGGGCGCTTAGAAAATTGAGCTTCATTTTTAGCTACTTTTTAACCTACTGTTGTGAGTGAGACTAAAATCAATATGCGATCAAAAATTTAATATATATATCGATGAAAAATTTAATATATATTTAATTTTATTTGCGACGAAATCCTACGTGTACGTAGGATGTCGCTCGAATTAATTATTTCAATAATAATTATGCACACATTGCGGCCAGAGACAAAAACATTAAATTTTTCATCGCATATTGATTTTTGTCTCACTCTCTCAACAGTAGGTTAAAATGCAGCTAAAAATGTTTTTGAGATGGTGTTACGTCCCCGTCCCCACCGCCCTGCACGGCTAGGATGCGCACCGCGAGAAAATGTTGGCGAGTCTTTATGTCGTGCGCAAAAGAGACAAACTTATACAGAGTCGCAGCCTTGTCATGTTTTTAAGAATCGAGAAAGTGTTCTCGCGTTGCGCATCCTAACCCTGCAAGAGCGGCTATAAACTTTGGCGCAAACCTAATACGTTTGCCGTGTGGGCGATATGACGCAGGATGAAAGCATAATTTGCCAAGTAGGCGTAGATTTACTGTATTTCAGGTTTCTCTTGGATTTCACAAATCTAAATGATAAACATATGATAGGAAATCTGAGACCGCATTCACTGTCGTTTGCTAAAAACACGTTGTGGATATCAAACCTCAAAGCAACACAGCTTACATATAAATAAATGTGGTTAGATAGATAAGAATAAGACATAATAACAAAAATCATCATCTTCTTCTTCTCTCCCCGTTATCATTAGCTATTGTTACATTAGTATATGTTTGATAGATGCACGGTTGGGATTGTAAACAATTGGAAACATTTTATACAAAAAAGCTTTTAAAGTGCCCCAAAGAAAGAAAAATTTAAAACCTTCGTCTAACGCAAACAAGTTAAGACTTCTTAATAATTGAAATTTGTATAAAGTATGTATAAGTAGGTACCTACGAACATTTCTTAACTACATGCCTAAATAAGCTTGGAATATAAACAACTACTATAATCAAAGGGAATAGAAGGGGGTAGGCAATGCAATCACGTGTCGAGATCGGCAACTCGAGATCTTGGTTGATAAGAATTAACACGAAATTGGCCAATCGAGATTTTGCCCGACAACCTGGTGAGATCTCGATAAATCTCGATAATTTCGAGACCTTTTTGCCTACTATTTCGTCTCGAAATCTCGATCTTGATTCTCGATTCTCAATCGTATTCGTCAAGATCTCAAACGAGATATCTAAAACCAGATTTCTTTTCTACGAGATAAACGGCCTTACTTAAAAAAACTTTTCAACCGTTCGTCACTGCTTAAGATGCTCTGCCATCTTCTGTCTGACGTGAAGTTGCACGTGCTAGAAAAGGACAGAGAACTTTAAGCAGTGACTAAGAGAATCGAGATTATTTTAGGTAAGGCCGTGAATGTCGAGAAGCCAACGAGAAGCTAAAACTTCGGGAAAGGACATAGTAGGCTACTTTTAATCGTGATCATCATCACCTTTGGTAAAACCGCGGGACTTGTGCAATCGAGTGACGAAACGAGCAAGACGTTCGCCTGGTGGTAAGCGTCACGCCTGCCACTAACAGTAGCAGTGCCATAATTGTGAACCTGCGCCGCACTGCACTGCGCTCGTCACCCTGAGATATTAGATGTTAAATCTCTTCATACCCAGTAATTTCTCTGGTAACATTGCCCTTAAAAACCAGAACACAGTAATGTTTGCACACTACTGCTTGTAGGTTGAATAAGTGGCAGTAGAGTGCTACCACTACAAAAACTAGTATGTTGAACTGTTGAAAACTAAGTAGTATGTTGGCTTAACTAGTTTGTTGAAGTTAATTCTACATACTTTGCCACTTACGAAAAAAATGTAAAGCTTTTTTCCACCAAGTCACCGTACTATTCTAAGCTCAGTATTTAAGTTTATTTTTAACTCTACAAAAATAGGCCGTCAGGAATGCAGAATGCGACCATAATGTAGTTACATGCCGTAATCAAGCTACTGCAGATACTGCAACTAGATGTGGTTGCGGCGCGAATAAAGCCTGCGCTTGAGTGTTCCGGTTAGATCCATGTTAAAATTATTAACTCGGATTCCTTGACCCTTCCAGAACGAGATCTTTCACAAGAAATCATATTACTTGCAAAATCAGTCACTCCTACTTAGACGCAAAAATTCGCGATATGAAATAAAATCTAATAAAATGTAACAAGTTGTAAATTGCAGGAGTAGTAATTTTAAAAAGTTTCTATTAACTTTTTTTTTGTATGTATGTTTCGTGATTACTCTGCCAATTATGAACTGATTTTGATGATTATTTTTCTCTTTTTGTTTGGTAGGTAATACTTCAGAGGTGGTCCCATATAAATTGTATCGAAATCAGTTCAGTAGTTTGGTTTTTAAATCAAAATTACTAGAAAATATGAAGATGTCATTAGGTATTCGAAGTAGAAGTCGGTTGTATTTAAAAAAAAAGCGCACTATTAGTTGATAATATCAACAAGTTACATACTTGTTTGGGCCCATAACATTTACGGCTTTACTTAAAAAAACTTCTCAACCGTTAGTCACTACTTAAAATGCTCTGCCACCTTCTCTCTGACGTGAAGTTGCACGTGCTAGAAAAGGACAGAGAAGTTTAAGCAGTGACTAGGAGAATCTAGATTATTTTAGGTAAGGCTGTTAATGTGGTCGATTCTGACGGTTTTAGTTGACAGTTCTAAACTAATTAAAATATTGCTGTCACTTTTTACTAGGCATGTTAGCTAAGGACAGCAATACTTTAGTTAGTTTAGTTCTGTCGACTTAAACCTTCAGAATTGACCACAATATCTTACTGCTTCTTAGTCTATTATTCCACTAGTTATAGTTAGCTACAGATTTCTACTAGTCCATAAAGCTGTTTCTTTAGTCTATTATTCTATCAGTAACAGATTTTTCTGGGTCTATAAAATTTCTTGTCTTACTGTTGTTTAGTATATTTTTCCATCCGGATTGCTACGGGTCCTTAAAATTTCTCATCTAACTGCTGCAAGGTCTATTCTTTGAATCCAGTTTTATACGGGTTTTATTTATTACAATGCCGCTTAGCTTATTATTTCATCGGTTGCAGATTTGTACAGGTCCATAGATTTTCCCATGTCACTGCTGCGTAGTCTATACATTTTATTAAATTGATCAGTTATCTCGCTGTTATGTTATATTACCAGCATTCCCCTTCCCATCCCCTTCCTCTACTTGAATTCGTCTGGCATAATCATTTGTTATTCTCGTATCATCATCATCAGCCCGGAGACGTCCACTGCTGAACGAAGGCCTCCCCCTTAGACCGCCACACTGTACGACAACCTGCCATTTGCATCCACCGGTTGCCCGCGACTTTTACAATGTCGTCGGTCCACCTAGTGCCTAGAGGCCTTCCTACGCTGCGTCTTCCGGTTCGCGGTCGCCACTCAAGAACCTTTGTCCCCATTGGTTATCAGTTCTTCGAGCGATGTGTCCTGCCCGGCGCCACTTCAACTTGCAAACCCTGCGAGCTATGTCGGTGACTTTGGTTCTTTGGCGAATATCCTCGTTCCGGATTCTATCGCGCAAAGTAACTCCGACCATAGCTCTCTCCATTGCCCGTTGCTTGACTCTAAGTTTCTCCAAAAGGCCAGCAGTTAAAGATCACGTTTCAGTTCCATATGTCATCACTGGCAACACACTATTCTCGTATCCCATGATAAATTACATCAAACTTGTTTGTTTTCTATTAAATCTATTTTCAGTCACTACGCACATTGTTGTGTTTGCCAAATTTTTTTCGCTCATTTCTCATCTTGCTCCGTTGCTAGATTAGGTTCGCTTTGATTCAGGATTGGCTTACAATAAACGGTAACCTTTTCTGACCGTGGCTGACGAGCAATCGTAAAAACATACTGGTACATACATTATTTATACCTAACTTACGTCAATCATCGCAGGTATCGAGTTTTTTCCGTGATTAAATAAGGTGAATTGGTGATAGAGCTGCATTACTGTACCTAACCAATAATATTTGAAAATCAATCAATTATTAATCATCTAAGCTTTTAACAAGCTATTCAACTGATCAAAGATCTAAGACCTACACTGTTAAGTACTGTTAAGTTTTCTTTTAGTTTTCTTTTCTGGCCCTGTGACATTTTTATCAGAAGATTTAATGGTCAGTTTCACAGAGTAGGAGCCATAGTCAGTTTCCTTGAACAACCTATCAAAACACTTACTTTTACCACTCTAGGTGTATCTAAAGTGGTAAAAGCCGTAAAAGTGAAACGTGTCTATCAGATATTCGCTGAAAATGTGTTGTGCTGCTTCGCGAATCATCTACGTGGTTTACTTATCAATTTGATCATTTGATTTCATCCGTTTTTTTTTATATATAAACAGGTTCAAGTTTTTATGTAGGAGTATATTATATTGATAGGTACTAACATTACCAACAGCGTTGTTTCCTTGGGGAGTAACCGCAGATTCTTTAGGTATTTTATACCATTATATTTAGGTGTTCATCAACAGTACCTAAAATACAGGTCTTGATTTTTGTGCATTTGCGTCATATCTACCTTTAAAATATATTTCTTCATAACATTGAGTGCAGTGAGTGTGACGCTGAGACGCACTAACGAGATAAAAACTACAATACAACTTTTTTTTTTAAATGTAACATTTTCTGGTGGCCTCCTTTGACCAGTACGTAGTACTATTATTTATTATGTGGTTTGACTCTCCTACTCTAAAGTTATTATGCTCTTCCAGACTGTACGTATTCTCTTATAAAATATTTCGGAACAAAGCCAAGTACCTATATGTTGCCATAATTATTGTTACTGCTACGTGGGGGCCGATAGCCATTTTATGTGTATTACCAAGTGTCACCATTTCTTAAAAGTGGAGGCGGATAGTCTTTATTGTAATTATCGTTGTACCGTCTGCTACCTGCTGTTGTTTTTATGTTTATCAAAAGAAAAATCATATTAAAACTGACCTTTAAATGATACACACAGTAATTATTGATTATTCGTTAATTACGCATGAATTTATTTAGTAATTTTAATATTGTAAATCATACTTTCCTTTTGTTTGAATAATGTTGACATTGAAAGTCAATTAACATTAACAATATATAATATTGTTACAGTATTGCACCCTAGATTATGGGTGTTAATGGCATGACTTCATAATAATATTTTTAAGATCTTTAGTACCCATTAGCCGGCAAATAAATGATTTGATTTGATTACCGTGTGATCCCAATCACCTTCGTCCAGCAGTGGACGTCTTATGGCTGACGACGACGACGACGATTACCGTGTCATACACCTGGGGCTCGATAGCCATAAATGTTACCCAGCCTGACTCCATGAGGAGACGTTGAAATAATTAATCGTAAGACCATGGTAAGTACCTGAGATTGCCATGGAACTCTCTAGGTAAATAATAACCTTGGCAAGGATAAGAGAAAATACGCAGAGCTGCGTGAGCCCGAATGGGAAGACCTTTAGACTCGGGAGTCGCGAGGTCGTGGTTTTAAATTCTGGGCCCGTACCACAGAATAGATAATAGTACTACGTACGTACCAATGAGCTTTTTGCAGTTTATGTACGGATTTTCATTCCTCTGGCTTTTCGGTGAAGAAAAGTATCATGAAAAAACCTGTATAAGTCCGGAAAAGAAATCCAGCCACCCGCAAATGGGTACCGTGGTAGATATAGCCCAATAGGCTAGATGACTGTTTTTTTTTATTGTCCTATTAAAATATGGCCCATAAATATAGCTGATTAATGAAAAGAAAACGAAAATCTGATCAAAAATAAGCAACTTATAAGCATTTTAATATCATGCTAGACAGAGAGGCGAAACAGCAAAACGTGACGTCACTTCTCTGTACGCCATATAAATTATATTCTGACAAGTAAGGCGTGACGTCATTTTTTGTTTTGTGGGAAAGGGACAGAGTTGTCTCTAACAAAAACTTTAAACGCTCATATATCAGAACATTATTAACCGAACATTATTATTTTTGCAATAAACATACTATATTTACTTAAATTCTTCATCAAAGCTATTGGTTTCAACGATATAAACATCAGTCATCTACCCTATTGCCGTTCGAGGGCAGGCCTATGTCCAGCAGCGAAATATTAACAGGCTAATTATTCTATGCCGAGTTGATTATCCACGTTACCGAGCAGGAGTGGCACCTTGGCCAAAAGGAATTGTTTATTTGCTGTATCACTTACGTTCCCAGATATCTCATCATCTTTGACATTCTCCTCGACTTCCACTCTTCTAAAACGTGATACCATACCGATATCATCATTTAAACCATCAGCACTTACATTCTTGTGTTTGTTACAGGTGCCTTAACATGTGTTCAAGTATTGAACGTAATGGTCCTCCTCGGATTCATGCTGAACTACGCGCTCCGAGTGAACCTTACCATCGCTATCGTTCAGATGGTCTTTCCTACCAACGCCACTACCATTGCTGCGTCACTGGCGAACCAGACTGCCATTAATGCCACTCACCATTCCAACGTCACAGAGGTAATTTTGTTATACACATATTACTTTTTTTTAAACGAGTTCAATTTTGTCTACCTGGATGACATCTTCATGTTTCTTTGATTTATTCCAGTAATTATGATTTAAAAACCAAACTACTGAACCGATTTCGATAAAATGTATATGGGACCACCTCTGAAGTATCATCTACCAAATAAAAAAGAATTATCAAAATCAATTCATAATTGGCGGAGTAATCGTGTAACATACATACAAAAAAAACAGTCGAATTGAGAACCTCCTTTTTATGAAGGCGGTTGAAAATGGGCTGTCACGTCTACATCAAAAAAAAAAAAAAAAAACATGTACCTACATAAAATCATCATTACAGGGCTCGCGTTTTTTATTCATCTTACTTGGAGTCCAGGCGTTTCATTTTGGCTTTTGGAACAGCAATCTTGAAACGAAGTTGCTGTTTCGTAGTTTGTAACATTACTAGCATCTTATAACAGGCTGTCCATGTAAAGCGTTGCAGTTTGTTGCTTGCTGCGTTATCGTCAATGCAAATCAATCTATGAATGTGCTTCATATAGTTTACCGTAGAGTACAATTTCCATTGATACATTTTGTACGATGTGCGGCAGTGCGGCGCTGCCACTGTAAGTTTTATCTCACGTGTTGTAAAATTCTGATAATGTAACACGAAGTTTGATTCACACTTCAACACTATTTTACCGCGCCGCTGCTACAAATAGTAGCTTAATCTGTAAAAGTTTTTGACTTTGACGTTATCTTCAATTTAACACGCCCGATCCAGTGTAGACCTGAGCTTGCCTGCAAAGTTCCCAACCAATACATCACCTAAATCAATATTGGTTCTACCATTTGGCACTTCCATAGGTTTTGTTAGTCGGTAGTTCTTGTATCTTGCCGCAGAACTGATAACAGTTTCCGCTGTATTAACCACAGTAGCGCTTATAAATAGTTTTGTTTTACATATCATCAGGGATACGTTCAGTGTTATACATTTTGGTGGTAATTGACAGTTCTGTCAAATAACTAAACCGCGAACTTAGACTTTAGTCACATGCTCACAATGTAATCAATCTGCAAGTCTTCACACGTTTGGTTCATAACATGAAATACATTGTTATAAAAAAATATACAGATGGCGCCACCAACGCTTTAGTTGGTAGCTTGTAACAGGTTGGGAAATTTGGCATCTACGGCAGAGACTTCTGTAGCTTAATTGGCAAAGCAGTTGGGACGGAAACCCATAGAGACTGCTCGTATGCGGGTTCGAGTCCTGCCGGAGGTCATCGTTTTTTCTTCCTGTTTAAGCTTTATAACATAAACATATTTAAACATATTGTAAAAGAGTTCATTGATGTAATCCTCATTTCTTACTAAATTTACCGGAAATTCCACTTGTGAGTACTATGCAAGCCAATAAGCCAAAGCCAATTGAAATTCTCCGATGCTACGGTGAAATCAGACTCGAGTCAAAGAACTTTGTGATTTAATCGGTTTAATACCTAGCTGTTTACAGTACCGTTGTCACTTGTCACACATTTAGTGCATTTGTTGTTTTATACCTACTAGTAGCAAGTTCTGGATTGATTCGTTTGACTACCTGCTCTTTTATGCGCTAATAGTGCTGTAGACCCCTCCCAACTAAGGAGGAGGCCTTCGTCCAGAAGCGGACGTCTTCTGGCTGATGATGAGCAAACTAGCTTAAAAACCGACCTGTATAGAACGTGTAACAAAAAGGTTCAACAATACTGAAGGGTATTTGTACTCAACATTATGAACACCTTTATTATGGGGCCAACCGCATAATCGCGCAGCTGTGCCATAGAAAAAGTTCATTGACTTTGGACAAAATGTATGGAACAGCTGATTTTTTTGTCTTTAGTATTGTTGAGCCTTTTTGTTACATGTTGTATATAATTTCTCGAATCTCGAATCTGTCCCGATTCGCACAATTTATGTATATCCTTCTTTTTTTCATCAAAGAAAAGACAGAAGGTCTTTTCCTAGAAAGAGCTCTTGGAGTACATACAGTTTTTGGTCAGTGCATGGCTTTTTTGTTTTCAAGATCGATTTGTACTATTGATAGCTTCTCTGACCACATTTCAACACCAATTTTATTTTCTATCAGCACCCTGGGCACATAGAACAGACGCGCTACCACTGGAACACAAAGCAGCAGAATCTCCTCCTCGGAAGCTTCTTCTGGGGTTACGTGCTCACAGAACTACCAGGCGGACGGCTGGCAGAAATCGTCGGCGCAAGGTAAGCAGATGTTAAACTCTAACTTTGTTAATGCAACGAGAAAAACAGGGCAGAAAGGAGCTCTTTTCCAAAAGAAAAAAAATAAATAAAAATAGATAGATTAATAGATAGATAGATGAGGGAGGAAAAGATCTTTTCCTTCCTCATGGCGATGATTTGATTTTGGAATGTGGATATTGTTAATAAAAGTTCCAATCACCAAAGAGATCAACCACGGACATTGTATGAACAAGTAACAGGCTATTTGAAAATGGAAGGGGCGCGAAAAAATTAAAAAAATAAGTTTGTGAAAAAAACAAAAACGCGCGATATGCATTCCGCCTTCTTTCTTTCTTTACTCAAATTCGGATTTTACTTTGTTTTATTTTAACTCAGTCTATCTTCCTCAATAAAAAGTGAGAAGTGAGTGTGAGTAGTGAGAATGAAATAAACGTAGGTACTATTCTTATTCACAAGCTGCACTTACTTATTTTCTCATAGAGGATGATAAAAAGCAGAGTGTCCACCTCGGGATCAACACTATTTTTAAGCTCGAGTACTTTGAATCCCTCGCTGCGCTCAGGATTCTACTTTAGAATCCTTCGCTACGCTCTGGGTTCAAAGAACACTCGCCTTAAAAATAGTTCTTTCCTCCCTTGGTGGTAAACAATCTACTATTGTTGAGGATTCGAGCTGTCGAACCACTTTATTAAACTTACCTAAATTACTCATGGCTTGTCTTACTTATTTTATCAGTGCTAAATAGTTTTCCTAAAATTCTAGTTTATTTTTGTTACTTGCATATTTAATTTGTGTTAAATTGACTGTTATACGAAAGTTTGAATTTGGATTTTATATTACAGTGTCTAATAATGGTAAGTTAAGTATTTTTATACTACGTTATCACTTAATGGCAGATGTTCTTATACAAAAAGAAACGTTATTTGAATTGCAAATATGTCGTAATATCATTGTGTTTGTACAAACTAGTGTTTAGTCAACATATATTTTTGTACACATGAAAATAAAGGCCAATTCATACAGCGTCAAAAAAACAAAATACAAAAAACAAACAAAACAAAACAAAACGTAATACAAAACAAAACTTCGTTAAGGGGGCGACTAATGCCAAAAGTAAGAAAAAGGTGTATTTTTAAACACATAGTTTAATGATATAGAACGTACATATTCAAATTAAAAAAATACTACAGGTATGGGAAAAACTTAAAGAAGCCGATTAACCGAATAGAATTTTGGAAAATAATCTGGTTTATTATAAAAAAATATACATATTACCAACAAAAAAGAAACTGTTTTAATTCAAATGCTCTAAATTATCAGCGACAGCACCACATTATTTTTTACGAATTACATAGGCATACTAATGTTCTAGTACAGTAGCCGTTTATTTTATTTATTTCATGCCTACATTTTGAATAATTATATAAAATCCCAGTAAATTGCTCAAAGCCATCATCATCATCAATTGTATCATGCGATTTTCGACTCTAAACTAATGCAAGACGCGCGGGTGAAATCTGATATTTTTCTGGCATTAGTCGCACTCTTAACGTGTGTTAACTTTGAATTGAAGAATCCCAATGAGGTTTTAATAAAAGAAAGGACACTGTGATAGGATATTTCAGGAGCTAAGTTGATTAATTTATTAATTGATTTAGCATGACTCCTGAATTTAGGATTTACGAATTATTGACAAAATAGTGTAACATAACAGAGATGACAGCTCATACAGGGTGTTATTGAATTCATGAGCAATATCTCTCAATAACTCATCGTAATGGACAACTTGTACCATGAAACAAACCCTTACAACGCGAAAAAATATCGGCTGTCCCATACAAAAAATACAATTACGCACGACAAACTGTATGGAGCATCTGCTTTTTTTATACGATTTCCGCGTTGACTTCGTAGTAATTACAATGAGTTCAATGACCCCCTAGATAAGGTAGGCTCAAGGTAGTGGACAGGGCCTCTTGTTATTTTCCACTTCTGTTGAGTCGTTGACTCGCTCATTTCCATTAAAAGAATTACATTTTAATTTTACGCCTTCAGTCAACTGACATTCTATTCATATCGTGGTAGAGCCGAGCTGAACCAAAGCCAAACCCACACAAAAACTTGGCTCCCTCATTGTTAACACTGCCAGTGGTATTACTATAGTAAAAAATCAAGATATAACTATAAAGGGTTAGTTCTAATCAGTTAGCATCCTATTAAGGGCATATTCTGTACATCAAAACAAACAACGTTTACTACGGGACCAACATTGAAATCGCGAAAAAAATATCAGCTTTTCCATACAAAAAGTTCTTCGACCTTGGGCAAAATGTATGGTGTTGCATTGCAAAAACCTTATCATGTTTTTTGTTGCAAACCTTTGTTTTGTGTTCTTCGACGCTCAGACGTATCCTGTGGGTTTTCTCCCATCAGTCGAAGGGGTTCTTCAGGCAAAGAAGTAAGAGAATCTAGAAACATTTTTGTTGTCATTTGCTTCGTATCTTCAGGAGTCCTTCCTCACTGAAGAACGCCGGTGGAACATAATAACTTGTTAAATATGATGTGGCTTATCATTTTGTGTGGGATATCACAATATTTTACACATCTTTTTATAAAACTTTCGTTTTAGAAACCCTTATGATTTTGTTTACATATCGCTTGACAGTATGACGTTTGAGATGTTGACCATAGAGTAAGTAACGTAATAACGTTGACATTGACATTTCGTAGATTCCTGTAATTTTTTCATTGAGAACAGAATTCATTAGGTTCAACAGCCCTTTATTGATTTATCGATTCAGAAAGAAAAGTTTTGTTTGTTTTTACGCCGGCAAGTCCTGGCAACATCCTTTTTAACTTTGGTTTTTGATGGAGTAAGCGGGCGAATAATCCGCTCCTGTGAATTAAATACCACACCGCAGAATAGTAAGTTATTTTACTTGGTTTTCAACCTGATTCGTTGCCCGCTGGAGATTGAAGCGAGGATTATCATTTTCACTGATTTCCACAGTACTTGGGATGGTTGCAGTGCAGATAATGATCGCATGGCGGCCAACAATTCCATGAGGTCCTAAGCGGTGGATTGGTAAGAAACCCATCTCGTCTTGTTTCCAAATCCACGTACCTAAATTATAGTAGAATTAGAAATAACGTCGTTGTCTCATTTGTTGCAGATTCCGCCGCTCTTTTGTTTTGGTTTAGTGTTTGTGCTTGTAAAGCGTCCATGTCTGCGAAATGACTCGTAGCCTACCATTTTGATTTCGACGTCGATACGTCGCAATAACATTTAGAAGCAGAAATATGTCTTGGTGAAGCTCAATTAATCAATATTAATGCCTCGCGCATTTGGTATGTCAATTTTCTCTTAATTTTCTCACGTCAGTCAAGTGTCTACAACGAAGAAAGAACCTAGAATGTTTTTGGACTTTAACTAGAAATTATGTGATCAAGAATTGTAAATTTAACTTCAACGAGCAGAACTGGCCCTTCTGTCTCAATCCTTTGGTGTAACTTTAAAACTTAGAACTACAATGTTAAAGGTTTAACTTATCTATACTTAACCTAGTACCTAAGTACTTAATTTTACATTGTTTAACAAATGTACTAACATAATAGAAATATCTTAAAGAATGTACCTATAAATAACAGAACCGTCATTGATGTACAATGGTAAGAAATTGAAGAACATATTTTACAATACATAAGATTTGGACGCTAATTCCTTGTCTCATTTCCCAGCATTATCGTGCTGGTGGCGCCCTTGTTAGAATTAGTTATCTCGGATAGGTAGGTCTAACCCCATCTCACCCGCCAGAGGCAGGCCCGCAGAGCGCACACAGAACCCACTACCCCTCGAGCTAGCCGTTCACCACACCGGTGACCCGGTAAGGTAGCATTTTGGCGCCCAACGTGGGGCGGGTTCCCTTCGGCCAGTCGACATTCAACGGTGTCATCTCCCTTGATATCTTGGATCGTGTGAGGTTGGTCTTACTTTTCTTGTTTTCATACATTGTTTGTATTTGGTACTTCTTCCATCATGGCGAGCGCTAAGATGAACTTTTACCACCTACTCATGGATGAGCTACGGTATGAGCTACGGATCCGTGGCCATACAAACTTCAGAACGGTCGAGGCAATGAGGACAAAGCTTGCCTCATTATCCAAATCTTCCCGTTTGGAAGAGACCATTGTCCCTTCAGAATTTAACATAGAAACAGAATTAGAAATTTGTGAAAATAAAATTAATGACATTTTCCAAATCATAGAATCAGAATCGATGACAACACCCCGCAGAGAGAGACTCATCTCTAGAAATCTCCATATTCAGTTTAGGCTTAACAGACTTCCACCTTCTGCGGAGGAGTTAACAGAAAAAATTCAAGAACTAAAGAAAGAATGCGAAAGCGCTTTTAAAATTTTGGACATAAACATTCCAGAGGGATCAGAAATCTGTTTCGAGTCTGGAGCATCGGAGCAGCCTGCGACGACTCGTGCAGCGCCAATGTCTACCGTGTGTGCCGAGGCAGTCACTCCGATAATAGAATAGAATACTTACAGAATAGCCAGGTGAGCTACAGATCGTCATCGACCCCACGAGAAGTGAATAGAAATAGAAGATACCTAGAAATATTTAGTGTGTAGCCGAAGAAAGAATAAGTCCACTCGTGTATCGCTTAAGAGCCTTAAGTGGTAAGCATGTTGGCTTAACTCACATTAAGGATATAGTCCATGTGGAGTCATAGAATAAACTACTATTTACATAGAGTTAGTACTCTCCTTAAATAAATAAGTAAGAAATTATATTTTAGGTCCAAATCTTAATAATAGCTTGTAGTTATTAATATCTACTTTAAGAAATATATGTAGTTTTATTGCATGGTAGTTTAGAAAGAATAGGGATAAAACATCCATTAATTAAATTTAAATAAAATAGAATAATTAAAATAAAAAATTAAGTTTTGTATGTTAGGATTAAAAAATGCATAGGGATGGTGAGTAGAAGGCATGCAAGTGTTTGTATGTGTGTGTGAGTGTATGGTGTGACAGGTGACTTTAGAAGAAATGAAGCACGATAGAATTTGAGTGAGTGTGATTGACCGCTGCTATGAAAGGATCGCCCGTGACAGGATAGTGTGAAAGGTTTAGAAGGAACTGTGTAAGGGTGAGTGATTGTTTATGGTGGTGGAAACCTACCACTTTTCCTCTGCTTTAGTTTTACTTAGATATGGGATCCCATTAAGCCTTAATCCCATTAGGACCTAGTTCCGTTAGGTTGAGTAATACAATAGGTATTTATCCAATACTCGTAGGAGTTAGCAATGCAACCTCGCATAATAAATGATTAGCATTCGTTATTGTACGAAGAAGCAAACTTTCCAGTGGGGCAAGTTCCCCTATTATTTGGCACCGAAGCAGGTAGCTACGTGCAGTGCTTGGTTAATTTTATACCAGTACTGTATGTAAACAGAACAGAATTACTTTGTTTAGGGTTTCATCCCGTAACTTAGTTAGAAAGAAAGAAAGAATTAACCATTTTAAGAACCTAAGGCAAACATTATTGTCTTAAAATAGAATACTATAAGTTGTATACTTATAGAATTAGTAGTTATGATATTGTTCATACACTTAAAATTTAGAAACTTACTTAAGGTAGGATACCTACAGAATAAGAAGGGTTACACAGTGGGATGCTCGTGACGATCCGTTGTTCATTTTGTTCATTTTGTGTTGTTATAACCTAAGAAAAGAATTAATTCATTTTTAAACCATTGTTTCAAAAAAAAACTTTATTAAATTTTGATATTTGGCTAGCACTGCGTTTGCACTGGTTGTTCCAGGATGGTTCCGCTGCTCGCTCCTCGCGAAATGTTGTTGTTTTCACCCACATTTCGCTCTAGAAAGGGGGTGATGTTGCATTGCAAAAACCTTATCATGTTTTTTGTTGCAAACCTTTGTTTTGTGTTCTTCGACGCTCAGACGTATCTTGTGGGTTTTCTCCCATCAGTCGAAGGGGTTCTTCAGGCAAAGAAGTAAGAGAATCTAGAAACATTTTTGTTGTCATTTGCTTCGTATCTTCAGGAGTCCTTCCTCACTGAAGAACGCCGGTGGAACATAATAACTTGTTAAATATGATGTGGCTTATCATTTTGTGTGGGATATCACAATATTTTACACATCTTTTTATAAAACTTTCGTTTTAGAAACCCTTATGATTTTGTTTACATATCGCTTGACAGTATGACGTTTGAGATGTTGACCATAGAGTAAGTAACGTAATAACGTTGACATTGACATTTCGTAGATTCCTGTAATTTTTTCATTGAGAACAGAATTCATTAGGTTCAACAGCCCTTTATTGATTTATCGATTCAGAAAGAAAAGTTTTGTTTGTTTTTACGCCGGCAAGTCCTGGCAACATCCTTTTTAACTTTGGTTTTTGATGGAGTAAGCGGGCGAATAATCCGCTCCTGTGAATTAAATACCACACCGCAGAATAGTAAGTTATTTTACTTGGTTTTCAACCTGATTCGTTGCCCGCTGGAGATTGAAGCGAGGATTATCATTTTCACTGATTTCCACAGTACTTGGGATGGTTGCAGTGCAGATAATGATCGCATGGCGGCCAACAATTCCATGAGGTCCTAAGCGGTGGATTGGTAAGAAACCCATCTCGTCTTGTTTCCAAATCCACGTACCTAAATTATAGTAGAATTAGAAATAACGTCGTTGTCTCATTTGTTGCAGATTCCGCCGCTCTTTTGTTTTGGTTTAGTGTTTGTGCTTGTAAAGCGTCCATGTCTGCGAAATGACTCGTAGCCTACCATTTTGATTTCGACGTCGATACGTCGCAATAACATTTAGAAGCAGAAATATGTCTTGGTGAAGCTCAATTAATCAATATTAATGCCTCGCGCATTTGGTATGTCAATTTTCTCTTAATTTTCTCACGTCAGTCAAGTGTCTACAACGAAGAAAGAACCTAGAATGTTTTTGGACTTTAACTAGAAATTATGTGATCAAGAATTGTAAATTTAACTTCAACGAGCAGAACTGGCCCTTCTGTCTCAATCCTTTGGTGTAACTTTAAAACTTAGAACTACAATGTTAAAGGTTTAACTTATCTATACTTAACCTAGTACCTAAGTACTTAATTTTACATTGTTTAACAAATGTACTAACATAATAGAAATATCTTAAAGAATGTACCTATAAATAACAGAACCGTCATTGATGTACAATGGTAAGAAATTGAAGAACATATTTTACAATACATAAGATTTGGACGCTAATTCCTTGTCTCATTTCCCAGCATTATCGTGCTGGTGGCGCCCTTGTTAGAATTAGTTATCTCGGATAGGTAGGTCTAACCCCATCTCACCCGCCAGAGGCAGGCCCGCAGAGCGCACACAGAACCCACTACCCCTCGAGCTAGCCGTTCACCACACCGGTGACCCGGTAAGGTAGCAATGGGACACCTTTTTTTTTGCGATATCAGTGTTGGCCCGATAGTAATAGTTGCTTGTTTTGATGTACTGAATATGCCATCAAAAGGATGCTAATTCATCATCATCATCATCATCAGCCCGGAGATGGATGCTAATTAATTAGGACTAACCCTATATATTATAATGATGAAAAATGACATACACCTGTGGAAAACCTTGTCCCATGTTGTTAAGTTTGAACAAAATGCAGAAAATAGAAGAATAGGAAAAGAAAGATTAAAGAAATAGGAACTGGAATATGTCGTTTAGGTTCCCAGTAATCTGGGGGCTAAAATGGAGGAGATCTATTCCTATCGTTAAATACAGAGAAAGAAGATATGACAATTATGCCATCAAGAATTTATGAACATTTGGATACGAGGTTTGTGTATCTTACTTGGCAAATCGCAAGTTTCTGATTTACTCGTGTAGAAAGAACGCGGAGAAGCTTTGTTGTGCAATTTATTTTTATTTTTATGAATGACTGATGCTGTTGGCCTCAGATGGCCTCTACAGCGTCGCCGGACTTTAGGCAAGCGCAAATGGCACTCGGCCTAGTTTAGGTTAAAGGCGACTAGCTCAAGAGCACCTCAGACGGTACGAACCTCGGCTTGGCCGTCGCCGGGAGTGGGGTCAGACTTGCCCTGGCACCCCAGAAGGGGTATGCCCTGGGGCCCTAGTAGTTTGATCTGGTTGACTATTTGGAGAGAATCTAACCGATCTTCTGACAGATCTGGGGATCTTTGTTGTGCACATTTCAGGTGGCCATTTAATACTCTGTGAGGGCGATAACCGCATGCCAAGCCAAGATGCGATTTGAAAAAATGAAATATTATACATTCAGACCGGTCTCGAGTTATGTGGTCGTAAATACGAGAAATATAATTAATGGTTCAGTTAGGCCGTACACGATGACCAAAGATATTCTTTTGATTTATTTTCCTCTTATCTGGATCTCAGTGGCATAAATAAACGAGAGGTGTATCAGATTGCACTAATATTAAGAACGTGAATGTTATACCTTATTTGTCTCGTTTCCTGAAATGATTAAACTTATGGACTGGTCTATATAAATTTAGGCTACGTGGCAGTGAGCATCATAAGGACGGACAAATTATAATTTTCCCCGAAAATGTACTAGGACATTGAAAATCGCGCATAAAAAGATAGTATTTTTAAAGCTTGTCGCCTTATCAGACAGTGTCGAATAATGCTAACATATCCAGCCTTTTTAATACTCCACTGCCTGACATAGGCCTACCCGCGATGGGCGATCGGGTCATCAAATTATATTACTTGGGAATATATTTAATCCACTCCTCACTAGTCACAACACGCACTATCGATTGCTCACTATATTTCCTTCACCGAAAAGACAGCGGTATAAAAATCCGTACCTACATAAACTCCAAAGAAGTCATTGGTACGGACGTACGGTCCCGAGATTAGAACCACGACCTCTATATGATTGATACTTACTTATCTAATACCCAAAATAAAAGCTCCTCAACCTACTTCACTAGTAATTTATAAGCATTTATCAATTTATTTTATTGCGCGTAATAAGACTAATTATGGTAGTTCAAATCGATGGCAAGGACCAAAATGTTTCAGCGGCAATCGACTTCGTTGACTTTTGCTGACCCCTCCATCAACGGAGTCTAGAAAGTTCGGCGCAAAATGTTTACGTTGTTCTGTCAATGTGATAATCACTATGTGACCAAATAACCCTGATACAATATGAATGCATTGCGTATTTTTTTACTGAACTAAAATTTTACAGTAATGTAACCAACGCAACGATTAAAGTCACCGGTGTAAGAAACCCTACCGTGAAATAGAAATTGATCTGAACAAGATACGTAGGTTAGTGTCGTCTGTCACTAGTTGGAATGACCCTGTCCGCGGTTATTGTTATTACTGTTATTGAGATAACCGAAAGGTGTATTGCTACTTTTGCGAGATCGTAACCATGTATTACGATTTACACCTATGTAGAGGGTAATACAACGTATACCCAATCGTTATATTAATCAACGGATGTCTGAAAACCTAAAATGCAATGATGTTATTGTATTTTACTCTATGCTAAAATGTATCACGCGATTAACATTGAGCGTGTAACATTTGCCGAAGTTACCAGTTGTAAATTTACCAGTTCATCGGCCCCAAGGGGTGGACAAAATCGGATCCATCATTTAATTCATGGACAATAGTTCTACAAGTAAAATTGAGGACATTCTAGTCGAGACCAAATTAACGATTGCTCCAATAATTTTACTTGATAATTAATACGAAATCGACGAAAAAAAATCAGTTCAAAGATAAAGATAATTTGGATTGATGTGGACTACAAATTAATATTCAATCCTGACAGACTGCAAAGATAATTGCCGCTGTTGATGACTCATTCAAGGTCCATAGTCAGGTTTGACATAACTGGTTGGTGACTAAGAGTGAGACAGGTTAACGCCATATTGAGGGCGCTGAAATCGAGTTTCGACTTGACTATTTTACACTACATCTCGATTTTGTTTACGTTCTTGAATCGCAAATGACTTGGAAACTGATTCGCCTTGCTCTGACCTAAATAAGGCTGGATTTTGCATAAACAAATGAATGCAAAATTACTCACCAGATTGTTTTCATTGACATCAATTCAGAGCTCTCAGAATATTGTATCTGCAACTTGGAGGATCTAGGTCTCTTTCTATAGTCAAAGATCTGCAATGACGGTCAAAATTTTAAAACAGATTACGATCAACCGCACCGTCTGCAGATGAGAACAACGTTCCAAATCGTTAAAAAAAACTCGTCTCTTTCTACCCTTTTATCCGAAGGTCCAGATGGCAATTGAGGATAAAATTCCAGAAGTTCTTTATGGCCCACATATTTCATTAGCGTGATAATAATATGGCTGAGTAGTTATTCGAGACGGCATGCGGCACGCCAGAAATCCAACCGCATTGGCGCTCACGCGATTGTGTCACGAATGATTAGCGCTCCAAATTAATGTGACCAACTTATCCTTATAATTGAATGGGAAGGAATACCCACCATCATATTTTCTGACAAAGCTTAAGGTAAGCTTTCCATGGAATATTTTTAGTTTTTTCGTTGGAGCAATTCTACAGAAAAGCACTTATTGATCCAATGTTGACAAAAGCGTAACGCCTATATCGATAATAAAAGTATTTATAGATTTCGTTTTCAAATTGGTTTTATTTCTATATCCAGCCATTTATTAACGTTTATTATTTATGTAGTCTTAAGGATTCACCATCTAAAAATATTAGTGCATGGTCTCTTTTACTTCCTAATAATTACGATATTCAGCTTTCCACATTTAACAATTTTAACTCCCTTTCCGAAGGTGATAAGATTTCTCTGTTCTTACTGTATGTTCTCAAATTATTTGGTGTCTAAGTCGTTTAATCCTACAAGCAACAGATAAGGCTACGGATACAGGCTATCACACTGACTGCTTGTACTGTCTATCTGGCTGCTACAGACTATGGATCACAATATAAGCTTTAGATCTACTCCTACCCAAACTGGGAACACTTTTACCTTATTCTTAATGTAAAAAATTGTGTTTACTTCATACTTGTTTATTTAAAAAAAATCTTTCTTCCTCAGGCGAGTATTTGGCTACAGTACCTTGCTGGCCAGCATCCTGACACTCCTAGCTCCCGGAGCTGCCGCCGCTGGCTTTGGCTGGCTACTGGCCAGTCGTATCATCCTCGGCTTCTTGCTGGGCGCCACCTGGCCGGCCATACTGCCCATGGCTTCTAAGTGGATCCCGCCCATGGACAGGTCGAAATTCATGTCCAATATGATGGGTAAGTGACTTTTGAGATTGGTTCTATAATAGTTAGTAATTTTGTAAAATATGCAGATGGAATGAGACTCCCAATAAATTTAGGCAAAGCAAAAATAATCATTAATGTGCAAAGCCGGCAAAGTTTGTAGCAACATAGATAGTTCTTACTTCTCACATTTTGCTGCGATATTAACCTTACTATGTAGTTACAAGTTCAAGAGTAAAGCGTGTCCTTCCTTTTGTTTATTGAATTGTTCCTACATACATAGTACTGAATTCACATGTAACTCACTCAATAACTTACTTATTGTATTAAGACTGGCAGTTTCTATTGAATTGTGTACAAGACAAAGCATGACGTAAGTTCGCGAATTGCTAATTAAAATCTATTGAGGCAAACAAATATTCGTTAACCTTGACCGGTGACGATTTTTCATAGTCACTGTTGAGTTAATAATCATAACTGACAGGTTGTTATCGTCGTATGTCGACGTCAGGAGGCTCGGCTGTACAATCATTAACGTACTAGTACGAGTAGAAGTCAACAGAAGTCTTATCATACGACGGATGCTCTCTGTCGGCGTTTCATGCAGTATCTGTTTATTATCTGTGGCCTGGCGTGCATTTGAAAGCGGCAATATGGCGGCGGAGGCGCGCGCAGGCGTGGTCGCTGACGTCACGGCAATCACGCGATTTCATTGGCTGCTATATGTTGAGCGCGCGATTTTAACCTTGCGCAACAGTTGCTATGCTGCAGTAAACCGTTTCTGAGAATCGTGGGTTATTTTTGTTTGGGTGTCAAGCGGCGAGTTTGCCAGTTGACCAGTCGGTAGGGCAGTAATGGCACAGGTCGATTAACAGTTAGTATTGGAGTCAGCATTTTCCAGAATAACGAATCGATTGTTTGGAATTGGAATTCTCATTCGGAAATGGAATTCCCAAAGGTTTGTAGTAGGTAGGTAGGCTTACCAAAGAACGAGGATATAGCAATATAATTTATCTTTTCTTATCGCCATTATTACGGAAATGCCTAAAGTTGTAGTAAGTATGTGTGTTGACGGTTACCTGATCATCATAGATGTCAAATACCTACGAACAAACAAACTGACTGGTACCTATTTTTTATACCAACGGATAATAAAAGTGGCAGCATCGTTCACAGCAATAACATACTCACAATGACATACTTACTCATATTCGTATTGTTTAGGCTCACTCTGTCATTAGTCTCTGCGTCATTAGGCTCACACGTTATGTTAATTCTTTAAATATAGGTATTTTAATGCAGAAATGAAATAATATGAATGGTAGATAAATGCATAATAATAATTAATTTCCGCGTAAGTATACATTTTTACCTACCTACCGCAGTCAGTTAATTGCTTACCGGAAATATAATCTTAAACGCAAGTACAGACCCCACATAGAGAAATACGAATGGGCACTTAACTAAGTACATGTTGGCTCAAGGTGGAAAACATTACTTCTGCAAACTAGCAATGCAATAAAACGAAGTAAAACACGCAGTAGTGAGTAATAGGGGCTGTAGATAATATTCACAGATTAAAAGAAGATAATATTATAGTACATTATGATACAATAAGTGTGCTATGTTGGTCATTACACTAGAGGCGGTATTATGCGCGCGAGCCGCAGGCGAGCGCGATAAGGAAGCCGAGAGTGTATTGAAACATAGCACAAGAGTTTCATACGACTGTTTTCATCACATTTGCGAGGAAAAACTAACTTTTTTTTGATAATAATCAACCACACAGCGAAAACGCCAACAAACATTTGCGGAAAATGGCACCCAAACCAGCAATGCGCGCGCAGGTTGACATTTACTTCAGCGGTATAAGAACTCTTTGTTGGTATTACAAAAAAGCTGTAAGTATTACCCGGCTATATTAAGAGTGCTTCGTATACATACGTCTAATTGCAGTCACGTACAAACTTGACTTTACCGGGTTATACCTATTATAGCACAAGTGCCGTAATGTAAAGTAAAAAGCATGCGTGCGTAATATCTTGGATTATGAGCCTAAAACCGCTGTAATTATATCCACCTTACGAGCAAGTGTGATGAAAAATGAATTGTTCCCATTCTTAACACTTTTATACGTTACAATAAAATTATATGCGAGGAACTATAAGGAATAAAATATCCATGTTCGTACCTACCTATAAATGAAGAGGTAAATGTTGTATTTCCAAACATACATGACGAGGACAATAAAAAGAATGTAACAATAATTTGTCACATAGTTGTGATTCTTTGTTACAAAACTAGATCTTACTAAGTGAGTTTTTCTGATTCAGTTAGGTAAGTACTTAATTGAATCAGAGAGACCCCAAAAAGGCAGGCCAGGATTGCCTTGTGTTTCGGTCGAACAAAAAGAGATCCCGCCACAACTATATTTTATAGATTTCCGTATTTGTGAAACTTCAAGCTTTGTATCCATTCCAATATAATCTATGTGTATCTTGTAATTTTGAAACTTAAATTAATAACACGATTAATAAATAAATCTTGGAAAACTTACAAAATTTAAGGAGAAATTGATATGAGTTTTAGTTTCAATGTATAATTCAAAAAATAAAAAACTTAAAAATACCATAAAGACTAAAAGTTCATAAGAGATTAATTAAATTAATACGTCCACAAAATTTAAAAATTTCACTGGGTTGTAGACATTTTCTAGTATGAAACGGTTTATAACCTAGTCTACATTGTGATTATGAATAACTACATTCGCTTCCCTCATTATATTCTTTGATTGATTCCGGAACAAATAGCATGTATCAATAATTTACTATAATATTAGGTACCTAATTAAAAATGAAATTAGTATACATTTCTACTAAATCATAGTTTAGTACGTCATAAACCAAACTGGGTTACGCATTGAATGCGTATCTTTAATAAACAATCTACATTATCAGAACAATAACTTCCTTGTGCATGTCATGATTGACGATGTTAACGAATGCATCAGTTAAGTCGTTTATACACAAGGCACCACAAGGTAACGTTGAATAGTTGTAAATAACAAGTAATTCTACTGACGTGGTCTTTAGTATAATATTATAGGTGGACTTGTTAGAAACTACGAGAGTTGCTGCTAGCGTTGTAATTCATGCACTGGATGAAATGTATATTCACTGCTGCAATGCACACTGTGTTTTTCTTGACAAGAGAAATCTTCTAAAATTACCCAGCTTCTTTTGGGGTGCTTTCGGTCTACCCAGTCTATGTGGGATTGCATCTATTAAAACGACGGAGCCGCTAGGCTGTGCTGTCTGCTGCTATTCACTCTCGTCGTGTACTTGAATCAGTTAAAACTCAAACGACCTTTAATTATTCTACATCTTCTCGATTGGTATTCGTAGCGCAGTTTTAAAGCGCACTGCAAGGATTTGCGGTTTGTAACCATATGATATCGTTTCTCGACTCGCCGGGTATCCGATGCTTTGCAGTGACTGGTAACATTTGCTCTCTTCTGTCCGGATGTTTGTATGTACATCATATTGATGTTAATACCCGCGTAAAGGTCGTATTTTTCAACTAATCTTAAAGAAACAGTATACAGGTTCTATTATTTCATAGCATTTTTTGTCTTCTTTGCTTTTGGATTGAAGGGCCGGTAAATGATGCCGCAGCAGCAGCAAGATTCCACCCTTTTGGGGAGAAATACTTCTCCAAGCAAGAATTGCTGCTGACAAAAATCGGGTTCCTCCTCGTCTATAAAATAGTTGAACCTGTACCTACTTATACGCACTGTGTGCTCACGAGGGCTACTGTTCGCAGAGCAGTAACTGTCTTAATGTCCGAACGGCTTCGGTTGACGATATTGACGATCGAAGCCACGTGGTCGCATATCACAGTTACGTAGGAAAGATACGGGTTAAAGGCCAGCGCAGTGACTGTAATTTAATCTATGTCGATGCCGTGCCCTCTTTATTCATTGTGGTTTATCGTAATAATAAAACTGGTTGAACGTTGTGATTGTACTACTGATTCAGAAATCGTTTTGTTCCCGTGTAAAAGGCATAATTGTGACACATGGGTATGGGTACAGTGCTTTTGTGATTATTTATGCGGGGTTAAGCGTAACAGTATTTCTAAGCTAAAGGCGGTCTTTGTAATCATTATTGAGAACAAGTTTTACTATGGGACCAGTAAAAAAATTGCCGTAAGAAAATTTTGCTAATCAGTAGAATAGTCCGATTGATCGATCTAGGCGGATGAACCACATGTAGAGAGCCAGAAAAATTACATTCAACCTCGAAGAAATGCAGTGAATAGATGTTTTTTTTCGCGATTTTTCACGAGGTTCGCTCTATAATAGAAATTGTTCACAATGATGAGTACTATGGCATTCTTTTGATTACCATTCCGCGTAACTCTGTGTAATATCCAAAATGTCCGTTTTAATATCGAACATTCTGTAGTATTGTAGTCTAGTAGCCTAGTGGGTATATCGAGGGCACTATTGTAGTTTACTTTTATTTTATTTAAACGGCTAACCACTAGTAGGTAGTTAAAAGATGAGTCGGCACTCTACATACCACACAGAAATTGCTAAACGTTTAGAACCGACCACAACGCGTTTTGTATGCACACACACATCGTCCAGAAAACGTCCACTGCTGGACGAAGGCCTCCCCCTTAATAGGGAGGTGTTGCCATAATCCCCACGCTTGGCAGGCTGCTTAGGGATCGCAGAATGTTCATCACCCACGCTGCTGCCCATCCTCTGGTGGTCCTGGTTGCAGTTTTAGGACATACCCAAGTCCAGGTTTTAGGACATATCCAGGTTTTGTATGCGCGTGTATCATACTCGGAGGTTTTGCTTTCATTCTGTCTGTCTGTACAACGTTATCGTCACACTCACATGGTTATCAAAGCTCAACCATCAATACAATGTCATTGGCGTTTTGGTCAATTCTATATAATTTTACAAAACAGACAGAACTAAATACCTATCGAATTTCATATTGTCACGAGTTATTTTAAGAACCCAAAACTCTTAACGAATGTTACTGACAAATCGTTGAATAGCATGCATAGCATAAGAAGAAACACATTTTGAAGAACTTGGGGCCTCACAGACCTCCTTGCGTGAACCCGCATAAAATTTTCCACTTCCGCTCACGGTCATTCCCTTCGGAGCGTCCTTTCATCTGGGTCTAGGTATTTCGGAGGAAAACCTTAGGCTTCCTACAACACTGTATCCTTAATTAAAGTTTTATAGCCTTTATGCCTTGAATCTAGGATACTCAAAGTTGTTGCTAATAATGTAATAAATGAATTTTACTATTTGATTGCACCCTATTAAGCATTATAAACATCGATTGGAGTTGGAATGAAGTTGAAGTTCATAATCGATTAGACATCTGATAATCGATGCTGCATTGACGTACGCTAATGATAGACTAGCTCGTAAAATGTCCGGGTTTAGTGTAATCTTCACTTTCTAATCCTTAGCTTTCACTTTCTGATATGGCTGGTATAATGAAACTGTAACAAATTGTTGCTCAAGAGTATTTATACATCGCAGAGAAAGGCCTCTTTTTTATGAAGCCTGAACATAATAGATTAAAAGCTCATAAGCTGTTTTTTGTTGCATAGAAAAACAGCATAGAGAAAAACGATACTCTATTCAATACTATGATGATTTTTTAATTGTGCGAAATAATTAAAGCAGAGTTTATACAATAGGTACTACATGTATAATGTATACTAGCTTATGATAAAGTTTGATTGAAATGACGGCTTTGAGACCTATAAAGCGAAGAGCACGTCCGGTGTTCTGTGATTAAAAAAAGGGAATATAGTATAGTGCAAGATAGTAGTAGTAGAGCTACTACTAGTGTGGATACAGTGCAGGGGCTGCCTTATTCTGATACACTAGTCCCCTGCTGAGAAATTGTTATTTTCATTTTCTCCCATGAATTCTTTGCTTATTCTTTTCAGAAGTTCACCAAACAAAAAGTTTCGAAGCCTAAAAATAAATCACATTGAAAAGTTTTGTTATTCACGTTTACAACGTTTCAAGATCAAAGCGGTAAACAAAGTCTAGACACGATGTTAGGTTATTCAAATGTAGTGCATTGTTTGCGTCACTCAAATGCGTTGACCCGGTGTCGTTAGGAACTTTCCTACAGATCTTGGAAACTTACTACAATTCCTTTACTTGATATCTTTCTACGCCTGATACTGCGGGTTTGATAATTATGTAAAGTATAGCATGTGTCATAAGATCTCAATGTTTCTGTGGAACAAAATATAGTAATTTATTGAGTTGCATTTGCTTTGGCGATAGAATGATTGAAATAAACTAAAGGTAGGTCTACCTTTAGTCACAGAAATACTTCTGTAGTAGTATTTTTGGCATTGACAAAGTACTATATTTTAAGTCTTTTCTGCCTTTACAAAGACTAGAAAGCGATAGCTCCCAGGGCTATCTGCCTTGACCAGTTTCGATAGTATAGTATTAGGGGTTGTCTAATGTCTTATGTTTCTTTTAGGACCTTTTCTGAATTTCCGTTACTTTTGTGATTATTTGCCTTGTGTATGTATATAGATCGGAAAACTGATTAAAATTATTTAAGTACTTATTTTTTTATTTGTGTTTATTATAGTTATATTACCAATCATAATAATGAAAGATAAATATTATACAAGCATGTTAGATGACGTGTTATCAACTTGAGAATTATGTCACATCACAGCGTGAGGCAATCAATAGAAATGTTTAGAAAGGCCGAACCAGCACGAATATATTGTTTGCTGGTAATGCTATTGTAGTACAATATTGGTAGATAATAATTTGCTGGTATGTATTGAGGTATACGTGCACTTCTATCGGATTTATAAAATATTTCAATCTAAATATAGACATTGTCATTTATGATTTCTTCACACATCTATTACAATCACAATTTGCGATATAATAGCTTCATAAAAAACAGTAATTACCCCGGAATAGAGAGTGGTAAAGTTTACCACGACTTTACCACTATAACTACTGATGTCATTTATAACATAGTATGATTTACGATCAACGTTAATATATCAATTACTATGATGATTACTACATATAGAATTACTTGTTGCAGCTTCTTCCCTCGGTGCGGCTATCACGATGCCGATCTGTGGTTTTCTCATCGCTTACCTTGGATGGGAGTCGGCCTTCTATTTCACAGGTAACAATATTTTGTGTAAAAACACGTCGTGTCGAGATCTACTTTGTATGGGGACTCTTTTCACACGTATTCAGAATATCAGAATCAGCCTAGCGTGCAGACCGTGACAAAATTTTCTCTATTCACGGGACTAGGCGACGACTGTCTTATCGTTTTCGCATGACATAAAGACGCGTCAATATTTTATCGCGAGGCGCATGCTAGCGCTGCTGATTAGTAATTCTGTTTTGATTATGTACATTACATTGTATCATATAAGTTTTCCCTCATAACCTAGTTATTTACTTTGTCGCTTATTATGAGAATGTGTACAAGGGCGGGTCATGGGAGTCATGGGGGTCAGCCCCCTGGGCTGGGTGTAGGTCGGCTACTGTTTTTTTCTTCTTGTTGTAATGTAATTGGAGCCTGTCCTAATTAGACCTCGAATAGGTTATATGATATGACTTAAAAGCTGGATCTGCCCTTAAATGTATAATTTTCTGCTAGATCGTTGCATTATCACTAACCTACTTTTAGGAAACTACGTGAAAAGGCAGAAGCAGACGTGGTAACGCTTTTCGTCATGTTAGACTATTAATTAAATAGACCACATTGCGGGAGAAAATTTTATAAACAAATTACGTGGTGCCCAGCCCGCATAATGCACTTTTACCCAACAGCAAAAAGCTTACGTAAGATACGTCATAAAAGTTTAAAACAATAATTAATTGATCATACACGACGGATGGTTCAATGATTCATGGCTGTTTGATAACTCGTGACTAATTGAATACGTAATTATAACTTTGGTAATTAGCAACATAGCAACCGTCTCGTAATAGGTGCTGGGTAGATAGGTACCCGATTAGGTATAGACTTCTTCTGTGCTTATCAATATACTATGAGAATTCGTTTGTGTGACTATTTTAATTATTATGACTCCTACTACCTACTTAGAGTACTTGGTGGTATTATTTGTATACCGAAACACCATAAAAATAATTACATAAAATAATTGCATAATAATAAAGTACCCATAACTTACATTACCTTTTTTCCGGGGTGTGAAAATGTAAGAAACATACATTATCTTCACAAACAAGAAATAGTAAAAAAACGTCTTAGGAGTACGCTACGCAGTTGGTAGTATTACGCGACGCAGTGGGTAGTACACGCTACGCAGTGGGCAGTATACGCTACACAGTGGGTAGTATATGCGACGCAGGGGGTAGTTTCGGGTTGATTATGAATGGTTTGATGATGCACCAGTAAAAAATATCAGTTTCTATTGTGTGGTTTATGTAGACCTGAGTATGTCGTAAAAAAGAGGATGCTGCTTTCAGTCCTCCGGTGGTTCTGGATGATGTATTGTGTGGTTTTCATCTTTGTGTTCTTGTGTATTTTTTTTTTATATCCCTTTTTTAACTTGTCAGGTATAATCGGCGTGATGTGGTCCGTGGCGTGGTTCGCCGTCGTGTACGACACCCCCGCGCAGCACCCACGCATCTCCGACGCGGAGCGTAACTACCTCTTGAAGGCACTGCCGCAGGACCCGCAGACCAAAGGAGTGAGTATCTCCATTCATGTGACCACATGCTTACTTCTCCCATATTAGGTCAAGCTATAAAGTCGAGCGACTTTCGGCCTTCAGTAGTAGTTACACCGTGAGTGTCCACGTCTCGTAAAAAAATAAAATGAATGTGTGAAATCCAATGTGTACCTATTCTGTGTCTAAGACGTTTCTTGAACTCTTCAGACATCCCATTGGTGGGTGACCTATAAATTGTCGCGTGTTTTTTTTTCTATTGAATTGAGGTCACTCTAAATAAATGGAAGATGTGGCCATACACTATAGCGCATAACGTTAATACTGTGAAATTAGAAGCCTCCCCCTTGTTTTAACTTTTAAGTTGATCAATAACTCCATAAAATTACAGTTAAAATATAAAACAGTTAAAATATCACTAACATAAAGGTGTAATGTATAAAATAAAATAAAAAAATTGCTGATCGCGTCAATTTTATAGGAAAACTAGTAACTTGTTTGCCAAAATTACTAAAGGCTCTTGCACGCTTGATTCCTTCATTGAGAGACGGCGATTGAAATCAAGTTTCCAGTTTATTCCGATCGAGACGTTAGTATAAATTATTACATACTTATTTAAGAAACCTACACGGTGAAAGATAGGCCCTCAGGATGTCACTGCCAAAAATGCAACGACGTTGTCCGCTTATGGCATTTATTGTACGTACAATAGGCGTGTGGCCTAATGTTAAATTTATGTCAAATAACAGGCTTAGTGATGAATATAACTAAATACATTACACATAATGAAAAAATAACTTGTATTGAGTGATAAATCTCTGAGATATGAGCGTTTAAAGTTTTAGGTGGGGATAGAGAGGGGATGCTCTATCCCTTTCTCGCAAAGCACGTGTTAGTATAGCATTTGTATGCGTCGCCTAAGGCTTGACGTCATAGCTCAGTATAGCGCGCTCTCTGTCTAGCTTGAAATTAAAATACTTAGAAATTATTTATTTTTTAATTATTTTAATTTTTGTTTTCGTTGATAGGCTCTATTGATGATCAGCTTTTTTATGAGGTAATAAAAAATATTTAGTCATCATGCCTATTAGACTCTTAAAGCGTTTATTGTGCGTACCTACTATATGTCTCGTAAGACATTAATTGGTAAGAAAAATTGTATGTACATCTTGACTGCCTTATAGCTCAGTTGGTAGTATGCTGTGGGTTCGATACCCACCCAGAAAATAAATTATGTGACGAATATAGATGTTTATTTTCCGTCTAGGTCTTGTATGTATTATAAGTATGTATTTACAACGAAAAATTATTAAAGCTTTCTTAACAGTGATCTGCAGGGCGAGATGCGCACCGCGAGAAAATTTTGTCGTGTCTTTATGTCGTGCGAAAACGAGACAAACTTATACAGATTCGTAGCCTTGTCCTGTTTTGTAGAATCGAGAAAATTTTCTCGCGGTGCGCATGTTAGGCCTGCTGGTTCCTAGAAGCTTTACTTAGTTTGGGTACAATAGTCCGGCCACTGAGAGAATGAGTTCGACAGCTACAATAACATCGTCTAAAGCTGAATGAAAGTACTTTTGATAGATACTAGTTATGCGATTATAATACCAAATTACCGATACACACAGGTCGTAGCCGATTATACTACTTATAGCAAAATAACAGGTTTGTGGTTTGGGACAAGACAGCGCTTTGAGAAATGACACAAAAATACTCAAGTGTACTAACGCCCTAATCTACGCAAATAATACGAGTACAGACCTACATTTATTTACTTTTTATGTTTACACAGATGTGTCCCTAATACAATAGCCATCATTAAATTTACGTCGCATTGCAATTTTTGTATTATATAATACGTTTAACTAGATATATTTTTATACCTGCAGCCTCTTCTTACATGACGGAAATTTTTAATTTATTGAAATGATTCACCATATTAAATATTTATCACACGCGCGCAAAACTTATAGATGTAATTCACGTTGTGTAGTCGTAAAAATGTCTGATACTTATTCAAATTGGTGTGACCTCGTAATCGGCGAAAGAATGATGAATAAAGACTGCAGCACACACGAAACTTTTCGCATAAGCGATCAGCGACCAGCGATGGGAGAAGCGTAAATCTCTGAAACTTGCGATCTAATTTTAATACAACTATACGTCAAAACAAACGCTGCTGTATTCGTTTTCGGCCTTATACAGGATTAGTTCTAATTAGGTAATGAATAAAATGTGAATCTATGTTTTAAAATGTCAATTTTATTTTATTTGGATGTGCGTCGAAATTCTTTCAGTCGATTTATACAGGGTTAGTTAATCAGTTAGCATCATTTTAAGGGCATATTCTGTACATCAAAACAAACAACTTTTGCTATGGGGCCAACACCGAAATCACGAAAATAATATCAGCTGTTCCATACAAAAAGTTCATCGACCTTGAGCAAAATGTAAAAATCGCTGGTCGCTATTCATAAAGGTATCGAGTGTGCTCTGGCCCTAATAGACGAATGATTGGTATTCGCGGTCTACGTTCGCCGAATTCCCTTGGCCGTCAATGCAATGCCCATTAAATAATGAATGAGTTTCGGAGGTTTTCCTTGTCCATCCCTTACCTCGGATGTGAATTGCATAACGGGGACAAGTCAGTTATTTTTTGATGTTTCCTTAATGACTTATAGTATTGTAGTAATATTCGTTTATAATTAATGCATTTACAATATTGTGTAGTTGGATTACACGTATTTGATTTCCTTATTTTTAGTTTATGTTGAAGATTCTGTAGTATTCTAAACATTTATTAAATCATTTTCTTATTATTTTTTACGTCTGTCGATGGCATTATCCGTCCTTCAGTTTAATCTATTGATGATTATACTTACCGGGTGTGTTGTAGAGGGTTAGACAAACTGAAAGGATGTGTTCTGGGGCCCATTTGGTGATTTGGAAAATATAATTTGGCCTTAATGTTTTTGTGATTTTTTGTGATTTTCTTGTATTTTGCCAAAATGTGACCTATTAAGCAACATTATTTTTTAGCCCTTATTTGCATCCAACTCTACCTTGTACAGTCTGAAGATGTATAAGAGACCAAACTCAAATAAAAATAGATTTAATGAAGTTATAGTGCATAATAGGAGGTTTTTGGCAAAATACGAGAAAATACTTAAAAAAATTTAGGGCACCTTACCTAAAATTTTGGCCAAATTATATTTACCAAAATCACCGAACACACCATTTGTTTGTCTAACCCTCTCTTAACACCCCATACGTTTAATAATCTATCAAGACGTGGTCTCATAGTATTGAGACGAGATTTCTGTGGACAAGCAAGTTTAGTTTAACTTTAAATGTTGACTTATACTGGTCATAAGAAACGCCACCTTTTGTTTACTGCACTTTGATATGTAATTCGTACAGCCCTTCACCACACAGTTTGGCATTTTGCTCTCAAGTAATCAGTGTCAATGCGTTTTTTTGACATCGACGAATGGGCGACATTTCAAAATGGTGTCCAACCCGTCCCTACTATGTATGTCTATGATATTAAACTAAGTATTTATTGACAATACTTGTGCACACTATGGAAGCAATAAATATCTGATTTTGAAATGTTTTACAAAAGCTACAGCTTGGTTCCTTTTCCCCAGCACATGCCGGTTCCGTGGAAGGCCATGCTGCTCTCCGCGCCTGTGTGGGCCATCATCATCACCCACGGCGCTTCGGTCTTCGGCTACTTCACGGTGGTGAACCAGCTGCCTACCTACATGAACACCATCTTGAAATTTGACATCAAACACGTGAGTACCTTTACATTAAGTATAAGCAGCCTTTTTAGTCCTGCTGGACTTACGCCTACCCTCTAAGAGCGATTGGGTGACATCCACCACGCTGGACCAGATATCTGGAAACATAATTGCCTTTCAAACTGGAACGCAGTAATGCTTGCACGCTACTGCTTGGCGGTTGCAAAGCTGGCAAAGATGTGGTAGTTCTCCAGGCGGACTCTGGACTCTGCAGTAGAGTCCTACCACTACAAAACTCCCTTACTATGTTTCAATTATTACTTTCGTTTAAGTAATGTTAGAGAGTCCAACATTTTGATGACGTAAAGGGTTCGAATCTGCGTAAGTCCCTGAACTTTATCCGTAAGGGGTTAATACACGTAAATAAATAAAAAGTCACTTGGACTTGGAACTTAATTTTGCAATATACTTGCAGCAAGCAACTAGGTACACCATAAAAACCGTGTTGTAGCAAAAGCCAGAAAAGGATTCGGAAACATAAGATTTACAAAAATAATCAAGTATCATTTAGCCATAAACCACATGGTATGATGGTATCATACAAAAGTCCATTCCTATAAATACCAATACCGGAAATCATATGCGATAAAAAAATATAAATATGTATCGAAGTTACAAGTTTATTCGCCAAATTACATGTGGCCCTCATAATTACGCCACAAAAGCACTAATATACAACTGAAACTTATTTTTAAACTTATAAGGTTTATTTTCGTACGAATAGATAGCGTACAATAAGCTCACAGATTGCAGTGACCATATTGAGCGAGCGAAAGGTGGATAAAGCTACTCTGTGTAAAATGGCGCCTTATTTCATGATGCCAATCATTGCACAAGGACTGGGTGACCTTACTTCTGACTCTAGTTTTTGACGCTTTCGAGTGTAGTCGTGATTTATCTTTTCTTCGGATAAATGTTATTATATATTAAATAATTATTCTAATTATGTTATGAATATAGTTTAAATCAAAGCCCCCTAACATGATTATGAGAACAATGTTTGCTTGTAGTTATTTTGGATGTAAATTGCTAACATTTACGTTCGTATTGCTTTAATAACCACTAGCATTAGACATTAAATGAAATTAAGTCCAAGTTAAATGATAACATTATACTGTTTGTTAATTTAAGTAAATTAACAAAATTATTTATCTCTATATATCGTCATTTATGCACTAAATGAAAATGTACTATTTCATTTAGTAAATAAATCACGTGTAAAATGTTTAATTTTATCTTCGCTCATTACTCAACAGTCGACACTTGCACATTATATCTTTACCACGTGTATCGAACTGACACGTCTTCTAGATTAACCAATAGTTTGTACGATGCACTTCTTATGGACACTCGAATACACGTGGTGCTTTGTCTGGTCATTTAACACCCTCGTTACGATGATTATAATTTACCGGATACATAATTTTAAAGTAAATTAGTAGACAATTAATGAACGCATTGTTTCAAAGCGCATCAAAAGGAATTTTCAAAGTTATTTTGTTTATTTTTATCTAATACTTTTTTTTTCAATTTTGTTTGATCACGCTTCCACTGGCTGATATGATTTAGTATTAAAATATTTACATGAATTTATTAACTAGTTTTACTGAATATATCAAAAGGTCGTATGCAAAAAAGTAGAGTGACCATTGAAATTTATAGGATTTAGACACAGAGTAGGACTGTTCTAGTTTCCTACAAATGATTTTTATAGAAGCATCATATATTGCTTTTTTACGATTTTAAATTTTGTTGTTTTATTTTATTTGCTCAAGAAAGCCCTACAACTGTCCTTTAAAATATGTACACTGACTTTGTTGGCAAAAAAATATATTGTCGGTCTTATACGCTTGAGTAGTCAAACGGCTAAAACTAAATGTATATTTCACCCCTGCTTGCAAAATAAACAGTAAATATGGACCTATATCAACAACAAATGTTATATGTAAGCCTAGAAAAATAGACTCAATTCAATTTGAATGTCACTTAGGCAAATAATTAACTTATGTTTTGAAGATGGTCTAACCTTTGATCAGGCAGATTTCTAAAATAGATTTGCAAGATAATCAGTTATGCTTGCATATGATTTGCAAAAAAAACTAGTAATTTTCTCAGTGTTACCAAACATGACTGTGATACACCATTTCCAACTTTTTGTCGGTGTGGCTTCGGCATCAAGTCGCTTGACCAGGTCGATGTTGGTGAGGATAAACAAGCATCACGCAAACCGCCCACCTTATTGCATCAGCCAGAAGTAGACAGCCTCTTGCTGGTTTTATAGTAGTAGAAGCGAGTTGCCACACCTTACATCCTGGCAGATATGCATGTGAAACCCATTGTCAGCGCGTCCTCGTTAATGAGTTACGCTTAGATGCTACTGTTATCTTGCTGCTTGGTTATTCAATAGCTTAAAATGTCAGTGTCACAGAATTGACTAAATCACTATTTATGATGACTTTTCTTGGCCGAGCTTTAAAAAAATATAAATATAAAAGAGTCGCATGTCCTACATACATTATGGGAGTATAACAATAATATTGTAAAGTACTGGGATAGTATTACAAGTTGCAGGCGTAAAAGTTGTTTGGTAAGGCTATTATTTATAGCATTTACTAAAGTGCATGTATTATTCAATAAGTAAGCTTGTGACCGCCTTTCAAAAAATCCTTAAAAGGACTTAAAAATAAGGTTTAATGTACAGATATTGAAATAACCATATAATTTACGTTAAAATGACGCAAAAGTTGCTTTATTCATTTGTTTACCAATGCTTAAAAATCCAAACTGCTGCAAATGCAAATACAAAATCTCTGTGTTTAGTCACTCGAGGTAAAGTTCGAATCTATCATGAATATAGCAATCTGCATAAGGTTGCAATTGTTGAGGTTCATTTCGTTTTAAAATTTACCCCAATGTACTTTTTTTCCAACGTTAACGATCGCTCACTATTTGAGGCTAGATTAATCTCTTAAAGATGGTGAACCTGTATCAGTATTTACCGTTCTTTTTCTTCCAGGGATAAGTATTATCTTGATAGATGAGGCCATAATTTCACCATATTGCCCCGGGCCAGGTTGGCGGATATAAATGCCATTGAATTTCTGCTCCGGACATAATATGGAGATTCCTCATGATGATGATAATGATGACACAATTCACCGAAAATAAAAACACAAAAGTTTTTGGTTAGTTTGGCGTAATTACAGATCAAGTGTTTATACTGAAAGATTCTAAAGTTCTATATAATTCTTTTATGGCGTCGAAGTTTTTTAAGTAAACAATTTTAATACAGTTCAAAGCAAATTGTATCTAAATGATCACCTAAAGAGTGTCAGTAGACTCATAAATAGGTATGTACATATAGACAATTATTTTTTTATTTCCTAGGTAAGATTATGAAGAATGTCCTAGTAAATTAAAAATCCTGGTCACTTCAGTACATACAAAAACCCGACAATGGAAACTGGCTATAATTCGGAACTAAATTGGAATTGATTGCTTTTGGCACATCAAACTTGCTTATTGCTCGAATAATTGTTGACATAATTGACCCCACTTGACGCTAGATGGCGCCATTTGCAAAAACAAAAACGATGTTAACATTACATCATTAGTAAAAAAAAACAACGTAGAGCTATTTTCTCTCGCACGTCATTAAAAATAGTCGTCATAGTTGACACATCATAACTTGGCAGTGAGTTGGCGCCGGCAGCTTTTTATCTATACCATGGGTTATCAGCCCAGATAACAACTGCGAAACCCCACGGAGAAGAGCGAAAATAGATTTATCGTAGGCAGTAACTCTTACGCACGAGTTTTTTATTGTTTGTCTACATAGATTTCACTAACCTTGTGTGTGACACATCAATTTCGTTGTAATTTAATCTGTAGTCAGTTTAACGTGTTTAGAGCACTGTGGTTTTATTAGAATTAACGGACTACCAGAGAAATTACTGGGTATGAACTAATATCTCAGGGTGACGAGCGCAGTGCAGTGCGGCGCTGGGCTGGATTGTATTCACGCCTGCCACTAACAGTAGCAGACCCAGAATTATGAACTTGCGAACACAATCCTGCGCCGCCCTGCACTGCGCTCGTTACTTGATTGTATGAAATAAAAACTTGTTTCTTATTGTAGCACCTATTCTTTTCATGTCTCCTCTTTTTTTACGGATTAAATATATATAATATAATTTTTTAGGTAACCTGTGAATTATGCGAGAGAAGTGAGATTTTGCCACACACTCAACAAAACAAACAAACAAAACAAACACAACACAAACACACAAACAACAACAACAACATACAAATGTCAGTGTGTGTGTGTGTGTTAGTGTTATGTTACAAAATAAATTCCATTTCTTTCTTTTCTTTTCTTTTTCTTTTCTTTCAACACATGGCGCAATTTATTTTGTGTACTATTCCGTATTTTCGTAAGTTATGGTGCTACTACAAAGCTTATTGCGTCACAGGAGCCGCGCCCGCATATGTTGTGTATTGGACTTGACCTACCTTTCAAATTGTTAACTTAATTATTTTAAGTTTTCTTTGAAATAATAACATAGAATATGTTAGAATCGAATCGAAATATGTAGTTATTTTGTTTTCTGTTTATTACGTACCTAATATAGGCATAGTAGTGAATGATGTAAACAGTGTTCCTTACCGCGTTTTTTAAATGACAGTACACGAAGTAAGAAAAACCATTACCAAAAATTTTAAAAAAACCTAAGTTGCCCAAAAAAAAAACATCTTTTCGTGACTTTACTATTACCCTTATAATAAAATTGTGAAACATTAGTATCAACTTACTTACTTAGTATCTATATTTTAGAAAAGTACATTTGAAGAAGACGGTTAGATTTGCCTACCAAGATTGTTTAAATTTTTGTACACCTCAGGAATAGATACGTTTTGTGTATCTCATTACTTACTTGTGTGAATTGTGTTCGCAAGTTCACAATTCTGGCACTGCTACTTCCACCAGCTAGCTTGACGCTTTCCACCAGGTGAACGTCTTGCTCGTCTCGTCACTTGATTGTATAAAAAAAAAAAACTGACGTCTAAAAAAATATTTCTTTCTATCTCCTACTTATCTATATATTTGTCTCTTTCAACCATACCCTACTATGCCCATCGGCATTATCGTCCATCTTGCATAATCTGAAGAAAGACCAATTCACAAACTGGTTTGACTGCATCAATCAAGCAAGATTTCTTAGAATGGCACAGGATGTAGGGTTGTATTGAAATATGGTCGCAGGATGGAACTCGTTACCCGTTGGTACAATTGTACCTTATACGCTGCAATTGTACCAAACGTACAATAAAATTGATTGGTCAATGGGACAGTTTGTACTTTCACACGTGATCTTGCAGCGAAAACAAGAACGACCGATTTTGGTTGGGTTAATTTGCGATTCTTCTGTTCTGCAATAAAATATGCAGGTTACGCTCCAACGGTAAGACCACTAACCTCTAGGTTAGAGATCAAAAGCGGAAACACACCCAAAAAAAAATACAGTAAAAATTGTGCAAGTTAAAGGTGTTTAGCGTTAACCGTTAGCATAATTAAGTTAATGTATCAAGCCTTTGATTAATTAATGGAGTGACCTACGTATGAAACGGCAGCATCTTCTCGGTTAACGGGTGGTGAGCATTCTGCGATTCCCAAGCCGCCTGCCAAGCTTGGGGATTATGACAACACCTCCCTATTAAGGGGAGGCCTTCGTCCAGCAGTGGACATCTAATGGCTGATGATGATGACACCACATTTTATGTCCTTTATTTGCGGCCTGGTACACATATCCCTAACAAGGTATCCCTCCCGGTAGGGATAGGTGGAAAAAAAAACACCTTTATCTACCGGTAGCGATAAGTAAAGTAGAAAGCTTGATATCTTTAGTCCACTTATCCCTACTAAATAAAAATAAGTTAAATGAATAAAACACCACCATTAGACTTTTGCCCAGCAGTGGGACAACACAACACAGGTTAAATAACACACAATTTATTTTTTTCACTTTTGCCCGTCATACTATTTTCCTTGAAATGGCGTACATTCACAAACGGAATGCAAAGAAGGCGGTTTTTTTATATCACACACGGGCATACACACATACAATCCGCATTTCTTATCTGTTGTTTACACTCGTGGAAATGCGAGGTAACACGTTTTACCCATAAAATCTACCGACGTATTAGCAGGTGTGGCTAACTGAGGAAACTATACATTTTCATTAGTAATACTAATACTGTCTTATTTGTCAGTAACAAAAACCAAACAACTAAATCTGAAATATAAAGTGATTTTTTTTTTATCTAACTTCAAATGCATAATGTAATCGAAAAACAATAATTGACAGTAAAACATTTTTTTTTGGGGCACACCGGGGTACTAAAGACAAATTTAGGCTAACTTCGGACATCTAAATAGGTTTATCCGGTAAATAAGCCCAAAGCTCGAGACCAATGCTGACATCGGCTGACGTGATTCCAATGTTTCTCGTACGTTTGTAAGAAATTTATCCAAACATAACGAACACATTTTCGTAAAAAATTTGAAGTGTATATAGGTTGCTCCTCACTCATCCTAAGACGTCTGTGTCTTTGTATTTATTTTTTCTTAACTCAACTGTTTTCTACAGCTATAAGAATCATTTTCTCATTCAAACAATAAATAAGTAACTTTAAAAAAAAGGCTTCAAATTAATATGGGACCACCTCGGGAGTAAACCCTTTCAAACAAAAAAAATAATTTTCAAAATCGGTCCACAATTTACAGATAAATCGGTGAAAAAACATTAAAAAAAACATACAAAACCGTCGAACATAAAACCTCCTTAAGTCGGTTAAAATGGAATCATTTTCTCATTCAAGCAAAATATAAATAATCGTGATACCATTTATTTCTATGTCTAGATACGCCTGAGTTAAGAAATCGTAAACAAAAGGACAACGCCATCTCTCGGATTTCGCAGTCACGTGCAGCGCCAGTAAGGCGCGGTAGAAGAAGCGCAAACTGTACGAACTAGAAACGACTTACCTATTACCTAAAAATAAAAGTTTTTGTGTAAAAGCAAGTTTAGTTTAACTTTAAATGTTAACTTACTGGTCATAAGAAACGCCACCTTTTGTTTACTGCACTTTGAAATGTAATTCGTACAGCCCTACACCACACATTTTGGCATTTTGCTCTCAAGTCTCTCACGCTCGGACGTGCGTCGCAGGCTGTGTTGGCATCGGTGTCAATGCGTTTTTTTGACACCGACGAAAGAGCGACATTTCAAAATGGCGTCCAACCTGTCCCTACTATGTATGTCTATGCGTGACACGAATCATGCTTATTTATAAACATTCAGCAACTGGACGATTTAACTCAGTATTCATCTAAGGAGGGATTCAAGGCTCTTACTCTATTTTAGTTCAAGTAAATTATTTTACTAATTAGAAGGGTAAGCCCGCAGCAATCACTGGCATACTTGCGTAGTTAGCAATTAAGCGGATAGCTTGCAAACTACCGCAGACCGCACTCAGGTATCCTATAATGACTTCGACGAACCCTAGCGTGCCGAGCGCCTCCGATTCCGCCTGTTCAACTAAATTTTGTTAAAACTTTGTAATGTTGTTCTTAGCAGTTGCAACGATCGCGATTTTTTACAGACTTCAAAAAAGGAGGAGGTTCTATGTTCGATGTTTTTTTTATTTTTTAAATGTATTTTCATCGATTTCTCCGTCAATTGTGGACCGATTTAGATTATATTTTTATTTTAAAGCGTATACTCCCGAGATGGTCCCATATTAATTCGAAGTCGGTATTTTTTTGAAAAAGTTACTTGTTTGTACCGAATTTCAGTGTTTATAACCGACTTCAAAAAAAGGAGGAGGTTTTCAATTCGACTGTATGTATATTTTTTTGTATGTATGTTACGCAATTACTCCGCCAATTATGAATCGATTTTGGTGATTCTTTTTTGTTTAGTAGGTCATATTTCAGAGGTGACTCCCATATGAATTTTATCAAAATCGGTTCCGTAGCTTGGCTTTTAAATCGAAAATACTGGAATAAATCTAAATAGCTGGAAATATGAAGATGTCATCCAAGTAGTCCGAATGTCGGTTGTTTTTTTTAATAATAATTATTAAATTTTAAAAATGTTGAGATAGATATAAACTGGACCTTAACAAAAAAGAGTATAAGATAAAACACTGGTGTAAAGGGGCAATATAACACAATACATGTTGTATTGACAATTAATTATTAATCATTTCCTGATTTGTAACAGCTATATGAATATTTACGGATTTTTTCCCGAGGATATGTTGTGAAACGAGTTCCCGATACTAATAAACCTAGAACCTACCGTAACAGTATAAAAAGGTGTTTTATTAATTTGTAACTTTTAATTATTGATTATCTGTTCGCCAATCTCGAAAATAAGGAAAATCATTCTCAGGGTTGCGAAAATCGCCAGCTCTATCACCTGTGTTCGTTTTTGGGACCATTACACCCGGTATAGGTATCGCTAGGTCACGGTTCAGGGTGAATAACAAGTATCGACATACACAGATTATACAATACATTTTATTTAATATCGGGCATTTTTTTTAAAATTCATTATTTGTTAGCCTTTTACCACATCTTGACTGATGTTATGCATCGATGCGGTCTAAGATGGAGCACACTTATCTAGAAGGAACCTGCTGCTAATCATGTAGCTGTTCGGGATCACGATTCGGACACGAGTTGTCAAAAATTGACACTTGTCACTGTCACAGCTTCACGGTATCACGGAGGGATTTCTCTCGCTATCGTTATCGAACGAATGCATTGATTTCCTTAATTAAGTTAAGCAGATCCGTCGGTTTTTTGGCGTTTCGTCTTGCCCTGCAGGGTCAAATGAGTTTTGGCGGGACAGTGACAAGTGACAAATTTTGTCAACTTGTATCCGAATCGCGATCCCGAACTATTACATGATTAGCCTGCTGTTTACTCTGGATTTGAGGACACCCCATACACTTTTCGGGAAACATAAGTCTTCGGCAGATAGTTCCACATCCGCAGCGAATAAAAAACGAGGAATCGCTTTTGTGTACCTAGTTACCTACTATAATAGATGATGATGAACACCTACGTATTTTGTCCATGGATCACCCAGATCATATAGCCTGTTGACGGCTCGTGAACTTAATTTCTCCTACAGACACGGCTCACCCTTGCGGGCAAGGTTCTAGTAACTTAAAGGTAACGTTCTAAGTTTGCGATTGGCCAATCACTGGTATGACGCAATCTGAGATGTGAAAAACAATTTTTTAACTACAAATGTTCGTGTGAGGGTAATTTGGACGATCAGTCAACAGGATATATTACAAAAAATAAATAAATAAATAAAAATTCGGAAAAATTATCCATAATCATACATTATAGTCTTTGATGCATCAAAAAGAAAATTGCGGATTCAATTAAGAATTATTAGTCTGCCTAGAGATTCAATCATGCCTTAATAAATGTCATTGAGCGTAATCATAGCATAAATTGACCACAAAAAACCTCTGTCGAGCTATTTCAGTCTCGACTAGACGAAGAATTCAATTTGAATTTATTACCCATCTCCCTGATATATTCCAGAACATTCTTAAAGCTTTATTTACTGACGCATGGTAGACAGCCGTGACCGCGGTCTGACCCGTGACCTTAGTCTGTCCCAGGGTCATCTGCAAATCCCATAAAGACTGTTGACCTTTGCAAGAGGGTGTGAATAATTGGAGATTAAACGAACTTACCTGAAGTGAAGTTCTATCCCAATTATACGAGTTGCTTCGTCCGAAGAGATTAGGTATACATTGTAGTAATACGTGTTAGGTATCGCCTTTCTACCACTAATTTGAAAGCTAAAATTCTTCATTTTTTATCTTTTGTATGTAGGTAGGAGCTGCAGTCTACCCGCTCTGGCTACCTGTGGCATTATTCATTTAGTTTAAAGCCTGGAACTTTTAATATTTCAATGATTTGGGGGTCTTAGGGCTGGGAGGGAACTAATAAGCGGTTCTCCTATATAGGATAGTGGGCAAAACCTCTTGGCTGCTAGTCCCACTAATATTATAAATACGAAAGTAGGTCCGCATATGTGTGTGTATGTTTACGACCTATTCTCGCCACGGTTAACGGATTGGGATAAAACTCGGAATGGAGATATCTTATTTCCCGTCATAACATATAAGCTTATATGCTTTTTATATTTTTTATCATAATTATCATAACGATCTGAAATTTATTAATACGGAAGTAAAGAAAAAACTTCTTGCGTTCGTCCAGAGTTGAGCTATGGAAAAATGTGTCTTGGAATTTGTCTTTGTTTTAGTTTTTCTGAGAATCGTAAGGGCTGCGAACAAAGACATTAAAGCCATAAAACCATGCATATGTAAAGAGACTTACTATGAGCTTGGTCTGAGTCATCAAAGTGAATGTACAGACATCATTATAGACCCCTCAAGGATCATCACATACCGAAGGATGGCAGATTCCTAACATTTTCAGCCTAGGCCTCCTAAGAGAACGAACTACTTAGTAAATGTTCCGATTCCGATACAGCAGACAGGGTTACTGGTAACTCGACGTATTCCCGGCGTGATTAGATAACATGATTCAAATTTAAGCCCCAACGGATGGGTTCCCTCCGTATTACTCATCATCATCATCATCAGCCCGGAGACGTCCACTGCTGAACGAAGGCCTCACCCTTAAACCGCCACACTGTACGACAACCTGCCATTTGCATCCACCGGTTGCTCGCGACTTTTACAATGTCGTCGGTCCACCTAGTGGGAGGCCGCGCCTACACTGCGTCTTCCGGTTCGCGGTCGCCACTCAAGAACCTTTCTTCCCCATCGGTTGTCAGTTCTTCGAGCGATGTGGCCTGCCCTGCACCACTTCTGCTTGCAAACCTTGCGAGCTATGTCGGTAACTTTGGTTCTTTGGCAAATATCCTACTTCCGGATTCTATCGCGCAATGTAACTCCGAGCATAACTCTCTCCATTGCCCGTTGCGCGACTCTAAGTTTCTCCAAAAGGCCAGAAGTTAAAGACCACGTTTCAGTTCCATATGTCATCACTGGCAACACACACTGGTCGTATACCCTTGTCTTCAGACACTGCGGGATTTTGGACGAGAAGATATTACGCAATTTCCCGAACGCTATGCCCATCCGAGTTGGATTCTTCGGGCGACCTCTTTGCCTCTCCCTATTACTATCTTGTTGTAATAAGCAATCAACTGGTATTGCCTAATCAAAAACAGTTTCTTACCAAATTGCAAGATGCGTTTAAATTTCGAAGAAAGACACCTTTATTGACCAACGATCAGTAATCGAAAACTAGCACCTTCAAAGCTCGGAATGGCTTCTCAGTATCGATTAGCCCGGGTAAAACCCAAAGCCTTTCGCGGAGAAATTAAAGGTGGCGGCAGACGGTGTAATGGCATGTGGAAAGAAATCGCCCGCTGGCTGGCAACACTTGGCGCCTCCAGTTAATAACTTGATTACGAATTGCGGCGAAATTCCTTTACAAGGTGAACGGTCGACTCGAGCTCGCATTTTATGGCTCACCAGCAGCAGAAAAAAACATAAATCTCGTAGAATAATAGGCTTGAAGGAATGTAAGAAGTAAGGCTCCACATTATGTGCCTTATTAAACATGGAGCAGCCATGGAATAGTTAAGGCTAGTATTCCAAAGTTTCCCCTCGCAAAATCGACGTGATTTAGTCCAATTTGCTATAATACCTATGTATTTAGAGCCCAAATATGTTACATATCAATATCCGTCCCCATCTTAGTAACTTCTACTCTTGAAAACAGGCTAAATTGTACTTTCCTCGATGGAAAAAAAACGAAACAGCCCCTATTTTTTACCGACTTCAAAAAGGGAGGTTCTCGATTCTCAGTTCAATTTATTTATGTTTTGTTACTTCAAAACTCCGTCATTTATAAAAATAATAATTGCATTACTTTCAGATTGGTCCCATAGAAATTTCTTGCATGTTTATTTTAAAGTAATATACTTTCCCTGTAGAAATTTCATCAAAATTAGTTCAGTACTATGGTTTTTAAATCTGAATAGCTCGGAAAAACGTCATACACGTAAAGTAAACGAAATTGAATACGGTTGTATTTTTTAAAAGTACTTTTCTTTTAAATATTTTCAGTTATAAATATATGCCACGTGAAGGGACTTATGTATCCTAAATTTCAACATACAGTCACATAACGATGTGCTTAAATGAGATAATAGTATTTAGGAAAAAAAACTACTGTTGTGACTATAATGTAATATGTTAATTTGTTTCGCAGAACGGTCTCCTGTCCTCCCTCCCGTACCTGGGCAAATACCTGTGCGCGCTCGCTTCCTCCGTGCTGGCGGACTCGCTGAGGCGGACGGGCAAGCTCTCCACCACCGCCGCCAGGAAACTGTTCACGGGCTTTGCTGTCGGACTGCCGGGTAAATAAACCTTTTATTATAGCAATAAATAAAGTTCATAATGAAATTATGTTGATTGTTCATAAAATATATGGTATAGGTACCTAATGTCTAAATATTAACAAATAAATAAAAGGTGTTTCAGGCGAGAGTAATTATGTAGTAAAGTGTACGTTGATCCCATCAAGTGGACAAGTTTTTGAAAACATTATAATTATGTCAAGATTAGGCTAGATGACTGGTTTTTTCTTGTAGTCCTATTAAAATGTGGCCCATAAATATGGCTGATTAATGAAATGAAAATGAAAATCTGATCAAAAATAAGCAACTTATAAGCATTTTAATATCGTGCTAGACAGAGAGAAGAAACAGCAAACCGTGACGTCACTTCTCTGTACGCCATATAAATTCTATTCTGACAAGTAAGGCGTGACGTCATATTTTGTTTGGTGGGAAAGGGACAGAGTTGTCTCTAACAAAACCTTTAAACGCTCATATATCAGAACATTATTAACCGATTTAAATTATTTTTTCAACAAACATACTATATTTACTTAAATTCTTTATAAATCCTATTGGTTTCAACGATATAAACATCAGTCATCTACCCTATTTGCTGCCTTTGTAAAACAAAATGGTAAAATCTTAACTTTACATATACTTCGTTTCTGAAAAAAGGAAAACACAGAGATACACTAGACTAGACTAGACTAGACTTAGATTTTATAAAAAAAAATATTGGATCTAGAGGCCTTATCCAGGAAGAAAATAGGGGAATACGTTTGTATGGAGAAGCGCTCACCCTATCCCCCCTTAAGGGGGCGACTAATGCCAAAAGTAATAATATATATATATAATAAAGAACGTAAATATTCAGATTAAAAAAAACTACAGGTAGGGGAAAAACCTAAAGAAGCCGAGTAACCGAATAGAATTTTGGAAAATAGTCTGGTTTATTAAAAAAATAAATACAAATTAACAATAAAAAAAACTGTTTTAATTCAAATGCTCTAAATTATCAGCGACATCACCACATATTTTTTACGAATAACATAGCCAAACTAATGTTTTAGCACAGTAGCCGTTTATTTTTTTTATTTCATGCCTACATTTTGAATAATTAAATAAAATCCCACCTAAATTGCTCAAAGCCATCATCATCATCATCATCAATTGTATCATGCGATTTTCGACTTTAAACTAATGCAAGACGCGCGGGTGAAATCTGATATTTTTCTGGCATTAGTCGCACTCTTAAGAGCACTTGAGTTCTTCACATCGTAGCGCGAACCTTATAAGTGCACCTACAGATACCACGTTCATAATACTTAATAATCTCGTTTTTTCCAGAGAATCTTAGTATTGGCTCTGGTAACCCTATACCATAAATACAAACGAAAGGTACGCTTATCACCATATAACTGTCCCCAGGTATTCTGATGTTGGCGCAAGCACAGATAGGCGGCGACCGCGTCGGCTCCATCGCGATATTCACGACGGCGCTTACCATCAACGGCGCCGTCACCGCGGGCTACCTCGGGAACGGGCTCGACATCGCGCCTAACTTCAGCGGTAACTATTATACCATCATTTTTAATCTCGCTCTTATCTGATGCTGGGGCGGTAAGTCGTCCACTGACGTCCGTTGGTAGCATGTCTGCCTTCAGAGCTGTAGGGCGTGGGTTCGATCCCCACCCAGGACAACAAAATATGTTACTAACATGATGTTTGTTTTGTGTCTGGGTGTAGTATGTATTATAAGTATGTATTTACGAGAAAACAATATAGTGTATAAATATATAAGTATTCTATCAGCTATCTGGTTTCCATAATACAAGCTTTGCTTAGTATGGGGCTAGATGGCGCTGTGTGTAAAATGTCCCTCAATATTTATTATTATTCGTATTTATTTTGCATTTCCCTCGCCAGCGTCTACCCGAAACAACCCACCTTCTTGAAGTATACTCGTTTAATATTCAATATAATAATATAATATAATCTTAATCCCTGACATGTAAATAATGGATTTACCAATAAATAACTATGAACTAGTTATGTAACAGGTTGGAAAATTTGGCATCTAAGGCAGGACTTCCGTAGCTTAATTGGCAAAGCAGTTGGGACGGAAACCTATAGAGACTGCTCGTATGCAGGTTCGAGTCCAGCCGGAGGTCATAATTTTTCTTCCTGTTTAAGCTTAAAAAAAACATAGACATGTATAATCCGCGCGTGATAATGGGATGCGTCCTCTTGGAAGTTTGCAACAGCCTTTTGGAACTGGGACATACGCCACTAAGATCGGAAACTGTTTACTTTGACAAGGTTTCATCCCATTCTGATTGCGCGCGGATTATACACGACGAGGTCCGGTATGCTAATCTCTCTAATAACTATTTTACTTACTTCCCTGAAAATAAATGATCTCGTAACGCAGCAGCGTTTCGTAAAATGTCAAATTCGCGCAGAATAGGCTAGATGACTGGTTTTTTTTATTGTCCTATTAAAATATAGCTGATTAATGAAAAGAAAATAAAAATCTGATCAAAAACAAGCAACTTATAAGCATTTTAATATCATGCTAGACAGAGAGGCGAAACAGCAAATCGTGACGTCACTTCTCAGTACGCCATATAAATTCTATTCTGACAAGTAAGGCGTGACGTAATTTTTTGTTTTGTGGGAAAGGGACACAGTTGTCTCTAACAAAAACTTTAAACGATCATATATATCAGAACAGTACTAACCGATTTAAATTATTTTTCAATAAACATACTATATTTATTTAAATTCTTCATGAAAGCTATTGGTTTCAACGATATAAACATCAGTCATCTACCCTATTGTATTCTCTATGGCATAAACATCACCATAGATGTTTTAGGTCTGTGGATGCTCTAAATGACTTATATTGTTGTTCCTTAGATACGTACCAAAAGTTTTGACTCATAAGTTTCTAATCCTTGCTAGCTTGGCTGTACGCCAATGAATGGAACAAACTACCGGCTTCCTTGTTTTCTGATCTTAGATCATTTCAAGGTCAGAGTGAAAAGGTATCTTCTAAGTCAGCGTGCTTCTTCGACCATATTGTTGCTTGCCAACAGACGAGTTGGTGGTTTAACGTGACGAGTAAAAGAGTTAAAAAAGATGTTCTAACTTTTTTTGGTTTACAGGGACTATCTTCGGCATGGCCAACACGCTGTCTTCTATCGGCGGGTTCCTGTCCACCTTCATGGTTGGAGAACTCACGCACGATCACGTAAGATGACGTTTTATTAAAAAAAAATGTTTATTAAAATTTTGATTATTTATGGCGTCACACATATTTGCGATTCTGGCTTTTTTTTCTCTGGCAAAATTCTTTATTAATTACAACTACAAAGACTACTTAGCCTAATATACACAAAAAAAAAAGGATTGTCCAGACTGATGAGAGACAATTTTTATATCATTACGAAGTACCACATTTTGTTTTATACTATCAAGTGACTAGACCGTCAACACGTTCGCCTGGTGGAAAGCGTCACGCCTGCCACTAACAATAGCAGTGCCAGAATGAACTTGCGAACACAATTCTGCGCCGCACTGCACTGCGCTCGTCACCCTGAGATATCAGATGTTAAATCTCTTCATACCCAGTAATTTCTCTGATAATGATGAAATATAGTCATACAAGTCACAATCAAGTGAATCAGGCACGGTCAAGTCCTCACGCCTCAGTAAAGGGGCGGAGACTATGTGAGGTTACAGTGGAAACATTATGTTTTAATATTTATATATTGTGTATTTGAAACAACACGACAAGGCACGTTTCAACACTACATCATTTGCCTACCCTCATGTATGTAATTTAATATTTAATGAGCTGGATTGCACCGTAATTACACATTATTACTTAAAGAAAAACAGAAATCTATTTTAATCTTGTGATAGAGAGATGAATAGACCCAATCGAATAGAATTACTGGGGCAATTTACACCGCGGTCCCAATATACACTTACTCAGTGTAAAAAACCTTGGGTATTAGTCAATTCACACCGGCAACAAGTTTTTATAATATTTTATTATGAAAACTGACGTGGTTTTGACACATTTTTGTTTTATTTATACGGGAATACTCACGTTTAATTAAATCGGTTACTCCGACTATAGTTCCGATCACATCCGGAAAGGTAAAACATTTTTTTTTATATAATATAAATAATTTATACAAGTGCCTATATACTTACCGTCATATGCACAAAACGCTAAAACGTATTTCATACCTATTTTAGTTAAAAAGTGTTTTGTCAAATTTCTTTCGAATTACGATTCGAGTTTGATAGAAGAAGACAAAACACTTTTTAACAAAAATAGGTTTGAAATACTTTTTAGTGCTTTATGCATAAGACGGTTAGTTTCTAAAATGTATTTACTTTGTGTTTTCAACCGACTTCAAAAAAGGAGGTTCTTAATTCGACTGTTTATTTAGGTGATACCTCAGAGGTGGTCCCACATAAATTTTATCGAAATCGGTTCAGTAGTTTGGTTTTTAAACCAACATAACTGGAAATATGAAGATGTCATCCAGTCGTAGTCGAAATTGAAGTCGTTTTCATTAAAAAGCTTTTCTTTATATTATGTGTCGTTTCTCGGCAGTTTGTTATTTCTTATTATTATAGGATTCAATTCGGTCTAGATATTTACTAAATAATTTATTTCTGTATAACTAATACTAATAAAGAATTTTGAAATTGAAAAATCATTGCCGATTGTGCCGTAAACTGGGACACTTACGGCCTTACTTCAAAAAACTTCTCAACCGTTAGTCACTGCTTAAGATGCTCAGCCATCTTCTCTCTGACGTGAAGTGTAACATGCAGGAACAAGACAGAGAAGTTTAAGCAGTGACTAAGAGAATCGAGATTATTTAAGGTAAGACTGTTATTGTGCCGATGTCATTTCAAGGGTTGGCGCTAAAGCTACATTCTCCGTACTTCCAGAACACTCCAGAACAATGGAAGATAGTGTTCTACATCCTGTCAGTGACGTACATCGTCGGATCGCTCACCTTCGTCACCTTCGGCTCGGGGCAGCTGCAGCCGTGGAACTCGCCAGCCGCGCCCGAGAAACCGGAGGACGAGCCTCTTAACGAGGAAAAAGGAGAGGAAAAGGCGTGAGGGAGACACATGTTCTGAAAACTGACGCGGTTTTGACACATTTTTGTTTTATTTATACGGGATTACCTTGGTGCTAGATGGGGATTACTAAGTTTGATGCTTCGAATAGTTTCGGTCACATCTTGTGATCTTTTTCGAGGAGTGTAAAAAAGACGCGCGCGCGGCTACGCTCTGCTTTGCGTGAATTCCGTATAACTAAAACAAAAGTGAGATGTTGGCAATGTGAGGGGTAGTTTCTCTACTGTGATGGGTGAAACTACGTTAGAAGGTGCCATGAGCCAAGACGGTTTAAATTGGTATATTGGCTATAATAAGGTGCTTTCAAGTTTGCAGGGAGGTAATTTTTGTAAGTACATGTTGATTTAGCTATATAAGGCGTTGTCAGATAACCAATTGCCACAAGCACCATGCTATCATGATAGATTTATGATCTTGATTTTTCTGTTCTGATTTCTTTTGCGTTTCTGGATTTTGTGATTCTATTGTTTTCCTAAATTCAATTTGTCAGCATTACCTAAAGTTATCTGCATCCCTTTTTAGTTCCGTATTTGTAAAAGAGAGATAAAAAAAACAATAAAAGTCATATTTATAAAACTGGCTCATCACAATTAAAACTAGATTTTGATTGAAACGAAACCGAACACAATTTTGTTTTGTATATTAAGTTTACTGAAATAATACCTGAATAACTCAGTAATAAACCAACACTATAAACTGACACATAAATAAAATGACATACATAAATTATAACTGTTTTTTTTAGCAAATTTTTTTTTTTCGTGATTATATCCCATGTATTGGTGATGATTTTAATACAAAATTGAAATAAAATTTTAATTTCATAGTAAATACAGAAAAACATAATCTGACAACGACTTAAAAATTTAACACAAGTTTTAAATAATACTTAAATTGCAATATGGTATTGTTGTAAAACTTATTCAAAGCGAGACATTGATTATTGTTTTGTTTGGACAAAACTTTCAATCGACTCTCTAGTAACATTCTATTAATATTAGTATTTATATTTTATAATAAACAGCGTTTTGGTAGCAGAGTTATAGGGAAATTACAATTTTAACAGATGCTAATAACTAACGTAGGTAAGTGTAGGTAACCTATTTTAGTCAGCGACGGTGATAATGGAATGGACGGGCCCAGCGCTTGCAAATCGATCGAAATTAACAAGACAACACAATCAAGCATACCTAGCTAAAAGTATGCATATTACATTTGCCGGAAAATAGAGATAGCGAATCTAATTACTGCATGATGTAGTGGTAAACGATATCCGTCTATACTTGACTCTAGTGATCGTCTTGCTTATATGTGAGTTTATAGCCTAATAATTTTAATTTAAAATTGATCGTCTTTTTCTTTGAATTGATAAGGGTTATTGTATTGTATCGACACAGATCCAGCTAGTTGGTGGTTTCTTTGTAAGGATGAGTACGTCTACAGATAGTTGTAAATAGTATTTTATATCTTTAGTAGCAAGAACTCCACGGCTTATACCCGATTGCACAAGTATACATTCAGGCTTGTCAGCTTGAGAATAGCTTTGAAAGATAGCGTTAAAAGTCTAGAGCTTTAATTGAGTTAAAGGTTAGCTGAGCTGAATAATTAGTGAGGTATTATAATTATCCTGACAAGTAGCTGACTTGTGGTACATTGTGCAAATCTGTAACTGATATTTTAATTGACTCACTCTGCTGCGACCTAGCCTACATCCTTTAAAAAGGAGAGTGCGGAGCACTGCTTCTGCGGATCGTTAGTCTTTGGCGAGAGCGCCTTACAAGACGGTACCTCAGGGTACGGCCTTCTCGTATGACATATGTACGAGTACCGGATTTAAACAAAGTTCGGTGGCCACCGAAGTCGACTCACGTCCGCGACACGCAACTCTGCATTGTGTCAGTTATGAGTGTGTGAGGAGTGCGAGCCAGAGTCACAAAAAAAACCAGGCACGGGAGATTTAATTCTGCTGAGTCGGTATTACCGACCTAAGGATACATTAATAAGAAACATAGCATATCTTCATGCCTCGTTGGGATATCGTGAATATCACAACTATCCAAGATAACGTAAATCCTAGCCGATACATTACTATTCCAAAAACAGGGTGACGTTATTACTATTTAGTTGGTTAATGGCTCTATCAGATTCTCACGGGAAACAATGCTGGTACATTTGATAACATTTATCTAACTGGATGAAATGTGCCTATAATGACTCACTAAGATGGCTTAAGGCACTGACTCGGTGACACTGAGCTGAAGCTCTTAATGTCTAGGATCTGGCTACTATTTCCAGTTGTCTGTGCTCATCAGGTAAGCGGTGACATGCCATAGTGGACCCTATCTGTAGTGCAAGTAATAGTTCAATATATTTGATACTTATTCAATACCCACCACAAGTATGTTCGGAGACTTGTTGTCGTCTGTCGCTGCACGAAGTCCTCGATATCCTGCTGCAGCACGGAGCGTCCTAGATAGGGATGGTCTAGGCTCGTCTTAGGCCACTAACAAAGAATAGGAAGAGACCTTGTCTCATTCTTGTGTGAATGTAAATAGAATGAAGTTTATCGGAAAGACCTAGATTTAGGTCGGTAGAGATGTGAATGGCATACTAGTTCCCTACGATCGAGTGGCTCCGGCAATGCCCGTAAGCGTTACAAGTTACTTGTTTGTTCTTAATAATAGCTTCCATTAGTTATGTTTAGTTAAACCGGCCTTCGGTTCGTGGGGATACTATATGCCAGTCCCTGCCTGCCTATCAAGGTGTTAGGGTTCATAGAATAAAATATACAAATTAAACAAGTCATTTGGGCGATATAAGGGTTTATTAAGACTTTGATTATGTAATAGACGCCTATGGTTAGAAAATACAATCTGTTCGTCTTTCGCAATAAACATAATCTTAGTCTGTTTATACGCCCCGTAAACCAGATGCGGAATACGGAATGTAGGATACTCGACTGCTAGTGTGGCATTTCCTTACCCAGAAAGCGAATATCCAAGCGAAAACTGGTAGGAACGATCTGCCTGATTCTTAGGAATAAGACCCCGTTCGCCCTTCTCTTTACTAATGTTATTTAATCGACTCTACATTAATTTATATTAGTCTCCGTTCCTTGGTGTTTATTAATTGATTATTAGGTCAACCAGTGCTTTATGATACTTTATAGACGTTTCGCACAATGTCATTAGAATTATTTTACTGAAATATAGTTTGGTAAGGTGATTAGATTTAATGGATTTGACAGTTATTGGTTACTTTGTAAAACTTGGTCTGATGTAAATTATTATTGAACTAGAACGTACTATGAAATACTCAATCTCGATAGTTAATTGTCACGGCCAAGGTACGGAAGTTTTATTATATAATACCAAAATAACACATTAATTATCAGAAAAGAACACACACGTTATATCAGATTAATACAATAAGGACAAATCAGTGACGCTAGTTCATTTAGAGCATAGTTTATATAGGTAACAAAGATACTGTTAATTGGGTGGCACCCATTAAATAAGGTGGGCTCTCATTGCGGCAATACGCTCGTAGCGGTATCGGTACTGTATTCACTCACTGGTAATACAAATGCAAGGAGGTAGCGCCAAGAAGAACTTAGGTAGAGTAACTTGTTCCTCAATACTTTCCAAGATCAGATTAGTTATTACTGCTCTAAAGGAACCAGGTAAAAGATGAGAGTCATACATCATTAGTACATGCGGAATACTATACAATTACAGGCCTCTAATTCAACAAGAATAAAGTGAGCAAGAGATATATACATTAGGCCAAAAGCCCTTCATTTAGACTTGGTAACATGGCTGAATTAAGATCTATTTATTTCAAAGGGTGATTCATTTCCAGCGGTAATGAATCAATTACTTATGAGCATACCTGAGTGCGTTGGTTCGTTTAGTTCGTCTCTGTTCGCACAATGTGGTAGTACCACATCTATAGTTGCTCGAGGTGCGAAGCACCACTTTAAAATGACTTCCGTGATTCTATAAACAATATACATAGCGGGCCATATGGCGCACGCAATTAAGATCCAGTACCAGGCGATACGCTTTGCATAGCATGGACTTAGATAAGAGTCAGGTCCCGCCACATGGGGTCTTTCTAGGCCATTTGAACATAGGTTACTCAGTATCAGTTTAATATCGACTTGAGTGTGAAGAATAGAATATCAGTACTTTACCGACAGGCGTCCTTTACCGGAATTTCACTGATTATAACACTCTTTAATAGCTCACTTGCAATGGAACAATCTTACCATTAGCAATATTATTAGAGAACAGACACGTCTACACTGCTTGACTCGACACGACTCACTGTGTCCTTCCCTCTGTCGTTCGGTCCCAAGAGAACGCGTACATCTGTTATACATATATCAAGTAAATTTATGGTCCCTTTTTGTTCTGAGTTCGTTTGACACATTCGTTCGACACTTAAGTTCTAAGCAACTCAGCGTGCTACATTTTATCTTTAGAATAAACATTCACTAGGTCCGTTTGACATGTTTATGACGCCAAAGTCTTAGAAATTGTGCAAGCTAGGGTTTTTTCATAGTTAGGCAATCTTAGAATAAAGAAATTAAAACTCCCATTAGGTGCAAGTTCTGCTAAGACAAACACTTAGAAAGGTTTTATGGCTTGCACATTGTATCACAGTATTTCCGTGTGAAATTATCGTCACGAAGGCGGACTGTCAATAACGTTTATATTTGAGCAGACAAAACAAAAAAATACCCCGACTAGGTATTCCATCACATATATTCCCCCAAATATTTCAGATAAAGAAAACTGTTCATTTATTTGTAATATTTCCCGAATACTAAACTGCAATCTAAGTGGTGTAATACCGCTGTTAGGAACGCCACTTGGCGAGTTTATACCCTTAACAGCCATAATAAACTTTCAAGTAAGGCCATAAACCCTTCCTATTCAAAAATATTACAAAAGTCTATTGTGCGTAGGCGCCTCATTTAAACTATAAACAAACAATAAAAAAAAAAACACCCTCGAGACCTCAACACTATTATACTAATGCCTTATATTGTGCTTCGGCCACCTGACTACCGCACGTGCCAACCTTTCCGTGTTTACTATCATTAGTGAAAGAGAGAAGGCTTCCCACGTTACTCTTTGGCGTTCGCAACATAATACCGGAACAGATGAATGATATTATAGTTTCCCCTGATCGCGCCTGTATCTGGATGCACCAACGTGTAAACATTTTCATATGGAATTGCACCTACCAAGTAAGGTCCCTCAAACAACCTCATGAATTTCCGCGTAACTTTCTTATCTGCGCAAGATTGTGGGAAAGTTTTTAGTTTAACGCAATCTCCTATCTCGAATTGGATGATTCTATGGTTCCTTTCATATAGTGCATCCCTTTTCTTGGCCGCCCGGCGTATATTTTCGCGAGCCCTGTCCCGAATTATTCCTATCTCAGTACATTTAAGCCCTTCTAATATGGACTTTACCAGTTTGCCGTCTGTCCTAAGTGGTGTCATCGTACCCCAAAGTATTTCGTTAGGTGAATATCCCGTGGTAATGTGGGTGACTTGGTTATAGCTTTCCTCGATCTGAGGTAAGAGACTGACCCATGCATTATGAGAATTGTTGCAATATGTCCTAAAGATTCGTCCGAGCTCTTTATTGACCCTCTCGGTAGTGTTCGGTCGCGGATTGCGCACAGAGGTGTGAGTCAACACTATGCCTAACTGAGTTAACCCTGTTTCGAACACCTTTGACGTGAAGTTTGCGCCGCGGTCAGTGACAAGAAATTTTATGTGAATTATTTTATTGAATTTCTTCACGCACCCTAGAGAAGAGCGACCCGTAGCTTTCCTCAGAGGATATAGCTTTATGAATTTACTATAAGCGTCCTGAATTACAAAAATGTATTGATAACCGTATTGCCCGCTAGGTAATGGTCCATATATGTCGCAAAAAACCTTATCCCCTATATCCCATGATACACCTGTCTTGATAGGCCCCGTATGTGCAGCTAACGTCTGTTTAGATTTTTGACAGGTGTCACAAGTCTTCAGCGTTTGACCTATAATCCGCGTCATATTAAGAAAATAATAGCGCTGTCTCATGAGGGTCTGTACTTTGAATCGGCCAAAATGTCCTAACTCCTCATGTATGCTCATAATCAAATCGCGTTGTAACTCCTCGGGAATAACTAATGCGTGTGATTGAGTCTTAGGATGTATGCGATATAATACACCGTTCGTTACAATGTATCTACTATGCTCGGCTGATGATGCATCCTTTAATTTGTCTAACACGGTCTTGACGAAGTTGTCTTCCTTTTGTCTGTCTGTTAATGAATCTATACGTTCGCGAATCTGTCGTCCTTGGGGAATTCTAAATAGGTTCATCTCTGGTCCAGGGGACTTAGTAGTAATGACATCAGTTACCCCCTTAATATGTCGTGATAACGTGTCCGCAACAACGTTAGTTTTCCCCGACACATGTTCTACAGTATAATCGAATCTACCTAGAAAATGTACCCATCTAATCATTCTTGAGCTCAGTAACTTACATGTTTGTAAGAACACCAGACTCTTATGATCAGTTCGGATGACTAACTTGGCCCCGCGCAAATATGTCTCGAATTTTGATAGACTGTATATTATAGCCCACAGCTCTTGTTCGGTAACCGTCCATCTCCGTTCAGTATCTGTTAGCGCTTTACTACAGAACCCTATCACCTGTTCTTCGCGAGTATCTGTCAATTGGTAAACATAGCCCGAAACTCCAAGATTGCTACTGTCCGTCTGCAAATAATAGGTCTTGTCAGGATCAGGGTGCATCAATAGAATGGTATCTAGAAACAGCCCTTTCACCTTCTCGAAACACGAGTTTGTCTCGTCTGACCACGTCCATCTGGTACCTTGTTTCAACAAATTGTACAACGGCTTAGTCTCTTCCGCGAATTTCGCAACAAATCGTCGGAAATAGTTAATGAGCCCCAGAAAAGCGCGAAGCTGTCTGACAGTGCGTGGGATTGGGAAGTCTCTAATAGCCTTAGTCCTATCTGGGTCCATTTTTATACTCGTGGTGTTTACCACATGGCCCAATAGGTTTACTTCTACGCACAGAAATCTACACTTTTCTACACTTCCCGTTAGGTTCGCACATTTCAGTCTAATTAGAACCTGTTCAATATGCTCGATATGCAAGTATAAATCTCCCACTGTGTAGATGATTATATCATCGAGATAGTTCACACAGAACTCCCTAACTCCCTCCAGTATAATATCCATAGCCCTTGAGAAACCCGCAACCGATGTCTTTAAACCTTGTGGTAAGACTTTGTACGTGTACGTTTTCCCCATAAAAGAGAAGCCCGTGTACTTTGTTGAATCAGGATGTAGTGGGATTTGAAAGTATGCATTTTTGAGATCGATTAAAGTGATATAATCCACGCCATGAAATGATTGAAGAATTTCCGAAGTGATCGGAGGCGCTTCTGAGTCACCTATCATTTTCTTATTAAGTTCGCGCGCGTCCAATAGCAATCTTATTGAGCCGTCCCTTTTCCGAGTGTACGTCAGCGGACTACAATAAGGAGTGGACTCCCGTTTTATTACCCCGAGCCGCTCTAATTCATCTAACTTTTCGCTTACTTGTTTCCTATGTGCAAATGGCACCGGATAACTACGTTTTACGAAGGGTGTTTCGTCGACTAATTTTATTGTATGTACGTATTTATCGGTAAGTCCTAGCCTGTCAGCGAACACCTCTTTATGTTTCCGTAGTACTGATATCAACAAAACTCTCTGCTCCTCGGACAAGTTGGACACGCCCAAAGATTCTCCGATTTCGATATCCTTGTCGCACTTAGAAGTGAGTATATCTCGTGAACACTCTCCCGAACTTACTGACGGTCCGCCATTGACCTTCGCATCGACGCGTGCCTCGCTTGATGTCCCTAAGTTCAGTGAACTACCAATCGCACGTAGTGAGTTAATCTCTACCTGAGTCTGTACTCCTTGATACTCTATGGATAATATTCTCTCTTTCCCGCATTTTATTTCACCCTTGACACGCTCTAGCCAGTCGTAACCTAATATCATCGACCTAGGTAGTCGCCGTAACACTAGTACAGGTGTTTCTACGTGAACGCTCCCCAAAGCAACGTCTATCAAAACTAATCGATTTGCACTTTTGCTTCGCGCCCCAAACGCTCCTTGCACATTTACGGTGGGAATCGGAATCTCGGATAACGTACCCGATAAAGGCTTAATGGACTCGTGTAACTCGCAAGTTATCCCACTAATCTGACTTCCGGTGTCTAGCAAAGCAAAAACCTTTCTTCCGTATAGCGTAACTGTTACTTCCGGTAACTTAGGTAGTGAGAAATGCCCACCGTCGTCGTATAGCTCATCCAATTCGTGGAACATCGTGTATACTTCCCTACCTCTCACATTGCAATGATTGCAACCCGACACTCCATCTTCGTAAACATCAGTATCATAAAACCGATTAGTCAACAATATCCCTGCAGCAGATAATAATTGTACAGTTCGCGTTTGGTTTGTACCTGGGTTGGCTTTAATAGGTACCTTGATTCCGGTTTGGTTTCCCCCTAGGCCCTGCCCCGGTTTCCAACCCATATTAATCATCACACGATATGCAAAATTCTCAATAGTGTCACTCCTAACATCCCTATTAGTTTCTAAAGCCAGACACACGGGATGGATTTGTGTAGCTACTGTTCGTTTTTTGTCTGACTGATGTTTACTCCAGTCCCTTTTTCAGCGTTGTTACCTAACCCTGTCCTCTGTTTCGGGGGTGTACTAACTTCGGAACGTTCCCATTTAATCGCGGGTGGCGCCACTTGGCTGTAATTATTGGGTCTATAATTTGCACGTCCGCGTCGACCTCCCCTTCCACGACCAGAACCGCCCCCGTAGTATTTATTTTCTCTATGGCCGCCCCTACCTTGCCTAGAGTCAGCGGTCATAACAGCAGCTAACGGCCTAACTCCGTTAGATCCACGCGTCCCGCTAAACCTATCGCGCCTATTGGGTCCATGCGAGTTATTACCCACTATCCCGCGCCGTACCGTTACTATATTTTGTTCTAGGTTCCTAAGAAAAGAAGCCCCTCTAATAACTGTAGGGTTCTCTACCTGTGTGAACCACAGCTGTTGTATATCTAACGGGTAATGTCTCATTATTGAGTTAACTAAGTCCCGTTCACTAAATGGTATTGTAAGCGATTGTAGTGAATCGATTTGGTTCGCAAAGTGTTCAGACAACGATATTCCCGAGGTACCAGAGTATACCGCATTCATTAGGCTATGTTTAACTGACTCCTGAATCTGCTCTGTCCAATAGTTACCCCGGAAATCGGATTCGAAATCCGCAAAACTGACCCACTTATCCGAATACATCTCTAATATCCTGCGTGCATGCCCCGTTACGCATTCCAATGCTATATCAATGGAACGATTGGGCGCATTCAAAGAGTTGATGTATTTCTTTAATCTCTTCAGAAACGATATGGGGTTCGCGGTTGTCCTACCATCGAATGTTGGCTTACTAACAGTAGGCTGAATCACATATATATTCTGTGATCCATTGCTACCTGACGCAACCGAGTCCCTGTCAAGAAGTTGTGATTCGTTACTTAAGGCGCCCTGCTGTGAGGTGGAAAGCGACTCCGAGACGTTTCCGCCGACCGAACTATTCCCGCTTGCAAGATTATTACTTGTACTGATTCCTTGCAACCTTCTCTCAAATTCGTCTAACCGTTCCAAAACCTGCTCTAACATTCTATTTCCTGAAATAGAGATGGGAGCTTCCTGAACGATATCAGTCGCTGTTTCCGATCCCGTTCCTAACTTGTTGTCTTCTTTGGCCGTTTCACCAATCTTCGGGGACCGCCCCTTTCCACGCCTACCTCTACCTCTCATCGTGACGTCACGAGACTACCGAAGTCACACCAGAATGACCGTCCGGGCTTTACGTTCAGGCTCGGGAGAGTGTGATTAGCCTTTGCACATCTATGGTAAATTGAATTTAAGTTATATTAATTTATGCCTTATTTACTTATAATGTACTTGTCAATCGGACCTAGTTACCCTAATATCTAGCATCAGAACATTACATAAATGGGAATAAAACCTATCCTACGTTTACCTATTAATATACAATTGATATTATATTTAAACGAACTCTCGACCGAGAGTTAGTTAGTCTATTCTATACCTAAACGTACAGAAACAATACAAAACTATGAATAATATATTATCCTAGCACATTTCTAGCCTTATACAAACAATACTAAGACGTTAATTTTCGTTAATGCCCGTGTCTTCGTATAAGGGCGCCGTCATCAGACATCCTGTAAAGGCGTACACAATTAAATAAATTGTAAAACAGTATGAAGTCTTTTTATTATCTCGCAGACTCTCCTTTCCATGGTTGGATCTCTGAAAAGCACGTACATGCATCATAACAATAACCCGTGAGGACCCTATATTTCTACGTTGTGTTTTTTTTTTTTCTTGAATTTAGTCGTGCTATGTCTGTCTAACACGTAACTAAAATTTTGATCACAAGCACCAATTTCTGGCCCCCAGTTAAGCCAGTTATTAATTTAACATCCTGCGACACAGCAGCAGTTTCTGGCCCTTGTTAGCCAGTAGATAAATTTGACATCCTGTGTCACAGGCACCAATTTCTGTAGTGGTAAACGATATCCGTCTATACTTGACTCTAGTGATCGTCTTGCTTATATGTGAGTTTATAGCCTAATAATTTTAATTTAAAATTGATCGTCTTTTTCTTTGAATTGATAAGGGTTATTGTATTGTATCGACACAGATCCAGCTAGTTGGTGGTTTCTTTGTAAGGATGAGTACGTCTACAGATAGTTGTAAATAGTATTTTATATCTTTAGTAGCAAGAACTCCACGGCTTATACCCGATTGCACAAGTATACATTCAGGCTTGTCAGCTTGAGAATAGCTTTGAAAGATAGCGTTAAAAGTCTAGAGCTTTAATTGAGTTAAAGGTTAGCTGAGCTGAATAATTAGTGAGGTATTATAATTATCCTGACAAGTAGCTGACTTGTGGTACATTGTGCAAATCTGTAACTGATATTTTAATTGACTCACTCTGCTGCGACCTAGCCTACATCCTTTAAAAAGGAGAGTGCGGAGCACTGCTTCTGCGGATCGTTAGTCTTTGGCGAGAGCGCCTTACAAGACGGTACCTCAGGGTACGGCCTTCTCGTATGACATATGTACGAGTACCGGATTTAAACAAAGTTCGGTGGCCACCGAAGTCGACTCACGTCCGCGACACGCAACTCTGCATTGTGTCAGTTATGAGTGTGTGAGGAGTGCGAGCCAGAGTCACAAAAAAAACCAGGCACGGGAGATTTAATTCTGCTGAGTCGGTATTACCGACCTAAGGATACATTAATAAGAAACATAGCATATCTTCATGCCTCGTTGGGATATCGTGAATATCACAACTATCCAAGATAACGTAAATCCTAGCCGATACATTACTATTCCAAAAACAGGGTGACGTTATTACTATTTAGTTGGTTAATGGCTCTATCAGATTCTCACGGGAAACAATGCTGGTACATTTGATAACATTTATCTAACTGGATGAAATGTGCCTATAATGACTCACTAAGATGGCTTAAGGCACTGACTCGGTGACACTGAGCTGAAGCTCTTAATGTCTAGGATCTGGCTACTATTTCCAGTTGTCTGTGCTCATCAGGTAAGCGGTGACATGCCATAGTGGACCCTATCTGTAGTGCAAGTAATAGTTCAATATATTTGATACTTATTCAATACCCACCACAAGTATGTTCGGAGACTTGTTGTCGTCTGTCGCTGCACGAAGTCCTCGATATCCTGCTGCAGCACGGAGCGTCCTAGATAGGGATGGTCTAGGCTCGTCTTAGGCCACTAACAAAGAATAGGAAGAGACCTTGTCTCATTCTTGTGTGAATGTAAATAGAATGAAGTTTATCGGAAAGACCTAGATTTAGGTCGGTAGAGATGTGAATGGCATACTAGTTCCCTACGATCGAGTGGCTCCGGCAATGCCCGTAAGCGTTACAAGTTACTTGTTTGTTCTTAATAATAGCTTCCATTAGTTATGTTTAGTTAAACCGGCCTTCGGTTCGTGGGGATACTATATGCCAGTCCCTGCCTGCCTATCAAGGTGTTAGGGTTCATAGAATAAAATATACAAATTAAACAAGTCATTTGGGCGATATAAGGGTTTATTAAGACTTTGATTATGTAATAGACGCCTATGGTTAGAAAATACAATCTGTTCGTCTTTCGCAATAAACATAATCTTAGTCTGTTTATACGCCCCGTAAACCAGATGCGGAATACGGAATGTAGGATACTCGACTGCTAGTGTGGCATTTCCTTACCCAGAAAGCGAATATCCAAGCGAAAACTGGTAGGAACGATCTGCCTGATTCTTAGGAATAAGACCCCGTTCGCCCTTCTCTTTACTAATGTTATTTAATCGACTCTACATTAATTTATATTAGTCTCCGTTCCTTGGTGTTTATTAATTGATTATTAGGTCAACCAGTGCTTTATGATACTTTATAGACGTTTCGCACAATGTCATTAGAATTATTTTACTGAAATATAGTTTGGTAAGGTGATTAGATTTAATGGATTTGACAGTTATTGGTTACTTTGTAAAACTTGGTCTGATGTAAATTATTATTGAACTAGAACGTACTATGAAATACTCAATCTCGATAGTTAATTGTCACGGCCAAGGTACGGAAGTTTTATTATATAATACCAAAATAACACATTAATTATCAGAAAAGAACACACACGTTATATCAGATTAATACAATAAGGACAAATCAGTGACGCTAGTTCATTTAGAGCATAGTTTATATAGGTAACAAAGATACTGTTAATTGGGTGGCACCCATTAAATAAGGTGGGCTCTCATTGCGGCAATACGCTCGTAGCGGTATCGGTACTGTATTCACTCACTGGTAATACAAATGCAAGGAGGTAGCGCCAAGAAGAACTTAGGTAGAGTAACTTGTTCCTCAATACTTTCCAAGATCAGATTAGTTATTACTGCTCTAAAGGAACCAGGTAAAAGATGAGAGTCATACATCATTAGTACATGCGGAATACTATACAATTACAGGCCTCTAATTCAACAAGAATAAAGTGAGCAAGAGATATATACATTAGGCCAAAAGCCCTTCATTTAGACTTGGTAACATGGCTGAATTAAGATCTATTTATTTCAAAGGGTGATTCATTTCCAGCGGTAATGAATCAATTACTTATGAGCATACCTGAGTGCGTTGGTTCGTTTAGTTCGTCTCTGTTCGCACAATGTGGTAGTACCACATCTATAGTTGCTCGAGGTGCGAAGCACCACTTTAAAATGACTTCCGTGATTCTATAAACAATATACATAGCGGGCCATATGGCGCACGCAATTAAGATCCAGTACCAGGCGATACGCTTTGCATAGCATGGACTTAGATAAGAGTCAGGTCCCGCCACATGGGGTCTTTCTAGGCCATTTGAACATAGGTTACTCAGTATCAGTTTAATATCGACTTGAGTGTGAAGAATAGAATATCAGTACTTTACCGACAGGCGTCCTTTACCGGAATTTCACTGATTATAACACTCTTTAATAGCTCACTTGCAATGGAACAATCTTACCATTAGCAATATTATTAGAGAACAGACACGTCTACACTGCTTGACTCGACACGACTCACTGTGTCCTTCCCTCTGTCGTTCGGTCCCAAGAGAACGCGTACATCTGTTATACATATATCAAGTAAATTTATGGTCCCTTTTTGTTCTGAGTTCGTTTGACACATTCGTTCGACACTTAAGTTCTAAGCAACTCAGCGTGCTACATTTTATCTTTAGAATAAACATTCACTAGGTCCGTTTGACATGTTTATGACGCCAAAGTCTTAGAAATTGTGCAAGCTAGGGTTTTTTCATAGTTAGGCAATCTTAGAATAAAGAAATTAAAACTCCCATTAGGTGCAAGTTCTGCTAAGACAAACACTTAGAAAGGTTTTATGGCTTGCACATTGTATCACAGTATTTCCGTGTGAAATTATCGTCACGAAGGCGGACTGTCAATAACGTTTATATTTGAGCAGACAAAACAAAAAAATACCCCGACTAGGTATTCCATCACAATGACAAAAAGAGAACACATGTACTTGTATTAGAAGTTTGTATTGTCGTATCGTACGGCTCGCATGTCGCAAAGGCAGAGTATGACTGAAGCGCGTGGAGAGCCAGCGCTCAACATATAGTCTTCAAAATCTGTGCGCTTGTTTCCCGTCCATTCATCTTATCATTGTCGCTGATTTTAGTCACGTCCTATAACCAAATAGTAGATTACTTGGTCCCGTGGTGTGTATACGGTTTTACTTGCCCCTTCGGGGAGGAAGTGGTTCCTTTCGCTCCGCATAGCGGGGCTAAAGTGGCAACTTTAGCCCCGCTATGCGGATATGCCCGATATGCACGTAAAATATAATACCTATACAGAGTCATGCATCAAACTTATAACTCCATTAGCATTGCCAATGCCATGGAACGCTTAGAATATAGACGAATTATCTGGTGTCTACCATAATGTTCACACTCCATTGTCTTTATGTCATAAACATGCAACCATGGAGGACATGCAACGATATTATGTAATGTTTTAATTTAGTGTGTCCTTTTTATTATAGTTTTTTCTATTGTACAAAAGTATATTTATCCTGAAAATTATGAATCAAATGATAGACCCGGTTCTAGTTCAAAATTCTGATTGGTATCGCGTTTTTTTCTTGGCTTCGCATTATGTGCATTCTGCCAGTTGCAATGTTTTTAATTGTTCAACTTAAGTGTAAAACGGGGTGGTACCGCGTTTACCATCAGACATACTTGCTGGTCTCGTCACTCAGCCAACTTAAAATAAACAACGCTAAAAACATCCAAATATCTCTGCTACTCAAAACGCCATCTAGCGTAAGAGACGCTTTCAACAGAATTCGAAATTCCCGAAAGCGTCCCTCCCGCTAGTTACACGAAAAAAACAAATAAAAAAACTCAAAAAAAGGCTGTTAATGTTAATAATGTTATTGTGATGTATTTATAACGTACCGGCTTGTGTATAACGGACTCACGGACCGAGGGCGAGCGACCACCAAACTGAAACTTTGGGACTAAAAATTACTAGTAAATTACATGTAAAGTTGCTTTAGTTAGAAGTTAACTTCCACTAAATAATACTGACTGTTAAAAAAACACTTCAAATATATTACGATAAAAAAACAAATTACAGATACCTAATCAAGAAGTTTTTAACTCAAAACTAACGATATTCGGTAACGAAACTGTGGATTCGTAAGACTAAATTTACGTCAACTAATGATACGAATTAGTTTGAAGATTGGTCGGTCGCGTTGTTTCGCAGTTTCAGTGGTAGTAAGTTGATTAGCTAAATACAATGTGTAAAAAAAGGTTCAACAATACTGAATGGTATGTATGTACTCATCATTATGAACAACTTTTACTATGGGGTCAGCCCTGAAATCGCGATAAAAAAACAGCTGTTTCATACATTTTGTCCAAGGTCAAGGAACTTTTAGTATGGAACAGCTGTTTTTATTTTCGTGATTTCAGGGTTGGCCAAATAGTAAAAGTTGTTCATAATGATGAGTACATACATACCCTTTCGTATTGTTGAACCTTTTTGTAACACATTGTATTTTTTTTTATCCGAGACCGTATCCGTATATTTAAATCGACAGATATGTCCATCATTCTCATTGAAATAGAAACATTTCGTAGATAACCTAGAGTTTACAGAAACTATGTCCGGTTTTGTGTTTGTTGGTCGAATGTCCTCAGCAACAGTGGTGGGTTGCGGAGACCCGACTCATTGTTATATTAGTGTGGTAAGCGTCAAGAAGTCACAGTTTAGACATAAGTCGACCAACAATGACTACCGATTATAATCGATTAACTGATAAATCCACGTCCTTGATACGCACCTCCCAAGAATGGAACTATCTACCCTCTCTTTTGGCATTATTCTTAGACATTTTTAGGGCTAGAGTGAAGTTTCTTCTTGTTTGTCGTGTTCCATCAACCATGTTATAGATTCACCATCGCCATGCCCGCCATTGCATGCATGCTTCATGTTCGCCATCGGGCGAAATGATGGCCGAACGTCATTGAGCTAATATCTATAGTCACAAACGTACAAAAAAATGTCCGCGCCATAACTCGGCGCTTGCTACGCCGCCGACTTTTTGAATGACTTGAACTACGATAACACACAAGCGCCCAAGCATACATTGAACACTATACAAGCGACATAACGTCTAAATTCGAACAATTGTGAATTATATAATGAACGTATAGGTATGGCAACGGCACTCGGACGTTTTTTCAAGCTCAATGCCGAACGTAGATACATTTCTACTTTAAAAAAGCTCTGGTTGAGATAAGTATTAAAAACAATTTCTTGATAGAAAATTAAGTTACTCCGGTTTTGGTAAAATTTCGACTGTTGTATCACTAATCAATACATTCTACCAGTTTAGTTAAAGAAAGAAGTTTATTTTGGTTATAGAGGCATTTTGTTATTGCCAAAATCAGTGTCAATTCTAAATTTCGAATTTATCGGTAACTATCGAACAAGACGTCTTTACTATTAGTCTGATAGGTACTGGATTTATAAGTATCGATTATTACCGGTCATCACTGCTATTTAATCTTATAAAAGTGTCCACAACAAACACCTGAACACTTCTCACGTTTTAGGGAATGCAGGGGTCTGTTTCACGTTTAAAGATTATGCAAAACGCTTGTAGAGATTCGACCACGACGATCTTGGATGTGTGTTGAAAATAAGTCGAATTGAATATTTGCAATGCGTTTTGTTAGCTACTATTTATTTAGTAATATTTTTCACATCAAAAAACCTCAAAAATATAGTTCTGTATTATTTTAATAATTGGTTAAAAGGTACCTACTTACAGTAGAACGCAAAAATAAGTCACGTCGGTAGTTTTCTTTTCTAAATCTCTTTCTTCATTGTAGACTGCATATTCGTTTGACATCAGACGACTTGGCAGCCAAACTTGCGCCTATTAATAATAAAAAAAAGAAAAAGGTAGGCTGAGGAAGGTAGTAGCAGCTGTAAGTAAAAATAATTCCTACATATTCTGTACAATTTTAAAATTATCTTTTTGTTTTTCAGCCCAAAAATTACACTGTTTTATCAGATTCGTACGTAGGTTAGGTACGTCATCTGAATTTCGATTGGTGATATATTGTCATGACCTTAGATAAATTATATGTCTAGATAGACTGATGGATCCTAAACGCGTCGAAAAAAATATCGGTTAACTGTTAGCCTCTAATGCACGCACACTATAACAACGACAATGGTGCAACGCGAGTGTAAGACATGGCTGTCACGCACACTAGTATAATAATGTTGGCCTGTCATTTTTCGTTCATAAACAGTACGAGACTCTATCTAGACATATTATTTATCAAAGGTATGACATTGATAGACTTTAAATTTCTAGGAAATATATCGGATAACCCCAAAAACACTACTTTTGCATTAGATATATGAACTGCCCTGTGTTTATTATTGGTCTACATTGCAGTTATATAGGGGAGACTTATATTTTAGGTTCTACTATACACGCGTTCAATTGTTTTCATGTGTTTGCCAATCGCCACTGCGGGTCTGTCTACAGTAGCAAAATTAATTATTCCTTACTAGATTTAAAAAAAAAATTGATTTGAGAGTTTTGCAATAAGATTACAGAGAAGGAAGACCTAAGCGGCGCTTTGGTTGATTTTAGAAAACGACTGGATATTAAAGTGTGGATAATATAACTGGATAAGTAGTATTTTGCTGTCCCTATTTACGATTGGAAATCAGCTATAATGTGCCAAATCTATGGCATACTATTTATTAAGATTTTGAATAGTTCAGGGACCAAAGTAGTGGACAGCAAAACTTAGGAACACGTATTTTATTTTGAGCTTTCGAACAAATATACTCGAACACCAACTTGGCAATGAAAGTCAAACTTTCAGTTCTTTTTATCAAAAATGATGTAAGTACATAGTGTTTTAGTGAATTTCGACTCTTTTACAATGCAAGTAAGCTCAAAAACAAATATGATTTGATGAATTTGATTTCTTGGTTTTTACAAGTTCTTAAGTATTTTTGTAAGTAATATCAATTTATTTATTTTTCTACGTCCTCGATTTATTTAGGAAAATTCAGAGCCATTTTTACCAGTGGAGCGGACATAATGCTGAGAATAGACAAAGTGAACAGTTCTTAGTGTTTTTACGTTGATTGGGTTTAATACATTGTAGGTAAAAGTAAAATGTGGGAACCGAATTATGCTCTCAAAAACGTATCGATTAACACACACACGTGACATTTGTCTGATCTCAGCCTTATTCCGCTGCGACCATAGACAACTCTCGTTTCTTTTTACCGTAAGACATAGAATTAAGATTTTAGCCATTTTCGCACTTAGCTTTACAACCCTACGCACTTGTTTATGTAAGTGTGATGTCTCTGATAGATTCAGATATTCATAAAAAAAACGATATCTTTAAAAAATTATGTAATATGTTGATTCAAATTGGTTGCCAATTGTTGGTTGGGTTTTGGGTTTCCACCCAAAAAGTACACTATCTGTCTCTGACATTCTTAATGCGAAAGGCGAGGATGGTGAGAGTAGTTTTCGAATCCTATTCGATTGGGTATTTTTTTTTATACATTCAAGTGACGAGACGAGCAAAACGTTCGCCTGGTGGTAAGCGTCACGCCTGCCACTAAGAGTAGCAGTGCAGAATTGTGAACTTGCGAACGCAATACTGCGCCGCACTGCACTGCGCTCGTCACCCTGAGATATTAGATGTTAAATCTCTTCATACCCAGTAATTTCTCTATATATACGAGAGCAGAGACAGAATTATTTTATCTGACGTTCATAACAGTGCGCAGGGATCTAAGAACGAGTAGATGCATTGCGTTGTGCATTTCAACAGCTGTGATAAAGAGGTTTGTCTATGGCCTGTGATGTCGCTAGTGTGTTTATTGCTAATAAAATTAATTACTGAATTTATTTTGGATCAAAACGGCTATTTGTAGTTCCTAAATTACGATCAGTATTTCGTGGCGGATTTTTTTAGCTGATGAGAGGTTTTTAAGACCGATATAAACAAAGTTAACAGGGCGATTAATTAACCGCCGGTTTAAATCGGTAACAGCGATGGTTAAACAAATAATCGTCCTATTAAATTTTGTTGCACATTGGCGTGTGGTGTAATTCAAATTAAACATATTGTAAGAATGTTCAAGTATCCTATTTATTGGAATTGTGATCTGATAGCGAACTTAAGCAAAAGCGGAAGTCTCTCACTATTAGCTTGTCATCCCGCTCGTCCACAAGTGCGAGTAAGTACCTAAGCGCGATAGTGATAGTTATCGTAATAAGTTTTCGTTTGACATCTGATAATTATAGTTGATTTAAAAAAACTATGCTCTTGATGCAGTTTACACGTCAGATCATGCCATCAGGGGCTTTATTTTTGAATCATACGCAAAAGAGTATAATTCGTATGCGCAAACCATGCGAACGATTCAAAAATGTAGTGTGTAGAGGTTTTTAGAGCTTCAGTACAGACGATAGTAAAAAATATTGTTTTTCAATCGAAAAGTCTAGAATTTGTCTATTCTAGCTTCCTTTATCCACAGACAATATTTATTTTTCTATATGCAGGGTAAATTAATCCTTAGAGTACATAGATCACAACAAAATAAATTAACGTAACCTAAGCTTAATTGTCTGTGAAAAATTGTTTACTTTTCATTTTAATTTAGATGATAATAAAGTTGTTTGTATGAGTTTATTGAATGATAATTTGTAGCACAAACGCTATGTATGTTTTTTAAATACATTGCTTTCTTTTCCAACAGTAGCTGAAGCTATTCCTACAATTATTTTATTCGATAAATTCATAATAAAACAATAATATTTATACTATTGGTAATGTATTCTCGAATATGAACAATCTTTACGATTTAGTTTTAAGATAACAATATAAATAGTTTCATCGCCATTCAAAAAATAATTTAAATAAGTTCACTAAAGCATCTTGAAAAGTTTCTTCAAAATAAATTGGAGAAGTGAGCTAACTGTAACTTAACAAGTTGATGTTTAATCGCCTTGTTATGTTTTCGTGACACAGGGCCTTAGGGAGAAGCTAAAAATACTTGAATTTAAAATGTAACCCATTTGCTTGTTATTAACTTTGTATGTTGGCAATAACATTGAATCAGTTAATGAGTGGATGCCTCGTATATATATATATATATATATATATAGTGGAATGTAAGACATAATATTTTGTAAACATATTGTAGTAATGTGAAAATTCCAATTTGTTAGTGTTTATGACAGCTCTTTTTGTGAACTTTTTTGAAAATAAAGATTTTACGAAAAAATTACGTTTTTTTTATAGGTTTCTAACAAATCTATAGACAGGTTCTTTATTGTATGACCGATATGAATATCGATGGTCACACCTCCGGTCACCCTCGCACCCCAGTCGGAACTGTCTCGGTGAAGTAGTACCTATATTACTGCCTGCCTTGCTTCAATAAATCCCATCGTTATTTGTAGAGGTTTGTATGAGATCTTAGTAGTAGCAAATTGATGTTTTTTTAAGAGTTAATATAAATAAACACCATTAGTAATGGTCCTCTTTGTTTTTTTTTTCATTATTTTGCAACTAATTTATCAGTAGCCAGAAACCATACAATGTAGAGAATTGAACAACTTTAGTCCCCATGATCTTTCTCAAAAGCTATAGTTAAATGTTCGGTGAAGGTGGCCTGCGGCTCACAAATTTGTTTCAAACTCGGCTCTGCTTTGGGTCACCGGCGGCTTTTGCGACACATAAAAAAAAAAAAAAAAAAAAAACTGAAAAAAAAACAAAAAAAAAAACAAAAAAAAAAAACAAAAAAAAAAGATAAAATGTGGAGAATTGAATAATGAACAACTTTAGTCCCCATGTTCTTTCTCGAAAAGTGTAAGATAGTCGAGATATTGCAGTTCCCACATAAAATAAAGATGGCGGCTAAAGCAGGGCTAAAATTTGGTCGCGATTTTGAATTTACTTTTTTCTCGTATAGCGTTTTTCTGGTCGTTAGTTTTAACGTGAAAGTATCAGCGAGTCGCAAGACTTATCTCAAGGTCATAAGCGAGCTGATTAAATAAGCTAAATAATTATACTAGTTCATGTTTCCAAATCTGAAAGTTTTATACCTACTTATTTAGGTAAGACGAGATAGACCATTTCATTACGGTCCACTTTTTTGACCAGCGACCACGATATTGTTTGGATTAATGTTCAATATCGTATTCAATATCGGAATAAGGTTCAATATCGTAATTCAGTAATATAGGTACTACTTCACCGGGACAGTCCGACAGACGACTGGGGTGCGAGGGTGACCAGAGGTGTGACCATCGTCATGTGGTGTGGTGTTGGTACGTGTGGGTTGACTAACTGTTGACGTGATAAATTTGATTTTGGAAGATGGTGTCTTGGTGTCATTTGAAAGCTTATTATAATGTAGGTACTACGATAGTTTCTGAGACACTTATTATCTAATGGCCTTACTTAAAAACGCCGCTCAAACTTAATCACTGCTTTAGATGCTCTGTCAACTTCTCTCTGACGTGAAGTGTAACGTGCAAGAACTAGACGGAGAACTTTAAGCAGTGACTAAGTTTGACCGGCGTTTTTAAGTAAGTTTTAGTAGTTTTGAAAACATTTACCTAAATCAAAATGTTTTTTTTACCTAATCTTTTTAAAAAAAATTTTTACCTATCTAGCGCCCTCTCGGCAGCGCTATAGATAGGACCATCCCATTTAGGAAAGTAAATAAAAACCAAATGTAGGGGTAACTTAGAGTAGTTTATTGAAGAAACATTACATGTTAGCACAGCCTAGCTGTCCCTACGAAGCCGGCGCTTCCCTATACAAGGCAGCTGACTTCCCTATACAAGGCAGCTGACTTGACAGCTCTCACGAGATGCTGGGAGGACAATGTACGACGAACTCTCTGGTAGATTGTATGTACCATTTGTACCTATGCAGGTTCAATTCCTGCCAGTCGTCTTAATTTTTTACCCATTGCCAAAAAAAGCAGTGTAATGTTTCAAGGTTAATGCATGTATGTGAGTTTCTTTATTTCACCATAATTTCTAGATGCCTAAACAGATTTGGATGTATAGGGATCGTTAGAATCCTTACATCACCCCGAGCGAAAGGGGCTACAAAAAAAAACAATATTATTATGGCCTCTGTATGGCGCCGTTTTCAAATGCGACATTGTTTTTTTTTTTTAATGTTAGATTCTTGTTCATACTGTCTATATGTATTAATTACTTAGAAATACCCAAGTGTGGAAATAATATAAATATTTTCTAATGTACGACGAACTCGCTCGGCAGTACAGATGGCCTCGATTTATGAACGACGCTATCTTTAGAAATTTTACCGTAGTCGTATGCGAAAACGGATGCGTATGATAAAAAATCGAGCCCCTGAAGATTAATTGTGTGTAAGTGAAGATAAAGCAGGCAGACTTAATAGTATAAGCATGTTTTTATATATTTGTGGCGCCGTTTTAGTTATTCTAAACCCAACATTGGGTAAGTATAAGGTCTTACTTAAAACGCCGACGCCGCTTTAATTTACAAACATCACTTAACTTCTGCGCAATAAACCTAAATATCAAATGCGCATTAGTTACCAACTAACGCCATTTAAATTTTAGCGGCGTTTTTAAGCAAGTTTTAAAATGTACATGTTCAGTATACTCCAGTAACGACATTCCAAAATAAAATATAGTGGTCCAAGACAACTTTCTAGTACCAATTTGTCATACAAGTACTATTCTTTAGCTTCCCCGTACATTGTCCAACCAGCTAGTTTAACATTAATGAACATTGTCTACGCATTTTTCCTATCACAGGTCGATCTGTAGTTACATCGGTGACTAAGCGGCTCTATGCTTTTATTCATTTTAACACTAAATTATACAATTAATATTTAAGTACTTTTCATAGGTGCTCCAAATATACAACCCCTGTTTCACCATTTCTGAATAAGTTAAATTTCATTTCATTTTATAATATTTTTACAATTTAAGTTAAAACTCGTTTTTCGCAACATTATAAAGGTTTTACTTCTAGTAACTGCCTGGAGTTGATTGTGATAATTTCACTAAGCCACCAATCTAGTGTTTTTTTAAATATATTTTTTTTGTTTTTTGTTTATTTTATTATATTTGTACTTGTATGTCTCACCATAAAAAGGTCGACGTCATTACCACCTCAAAAATAGCTATGAAAGCGACGGTGAAACCTTGAATTTTCTGACGCCATGTTTTCGTTTTTCATAAAACACTAGACAGCTGCGTTTTTTTTTTAAATTTTCTCGATCAAATTTAGTCAGAGATGGTGAAACACGGCCAAGTGTTAAAATATATAAAACATGAACAGTGATTGCTATGCGCGTAATTATTTAATATCACATGAATGAGTGCATTTAATACTAATATAGTAAATTGTTTAAACATACAATATAGCTCAGTAACTTACAATTCTGAGATAAGTTTACTGAATTAATATTGTTAATATTACGACTAGGGTTGTACCAGAAATGAAGTAACCTAAAATATTTATAGCAACATTATTAATACTATAGATTTTTTGACCAATATTGAGCCTTCCATGTGCCGTAGTCGGGTCAGTGCCGTTGTCAAGTAGTTTTCAACCGACTTCTAAAAAGGAGGTTCTCAATTCGCCTGTATGTTTTTTGTTGTAAGTATGTTACGCATTTACTCTGCAATTATGAATTGATTTTGATGTTTTTGTTTGTTTGGTAGGTGATACTTTAGAGGTGGTCCCATATACATTTTATCGAAATCGGTTCAGTAGTTTGGTTTTTAAATCAAAACAATTAGAAAATAAACGAAGATGTCATCCAGGTAGACGAAATTGAAGTTTTTTTTTTTTTTAAAGCGTATTATTATGTTTGAATTGTTTCTGTGCTATTTTGTTGCTTGTCAGTATTTTAATAACGAAGTTGATTTTAAAGGTTTTTATTGATAAAATCTAACTTTAGAATTGAAATCTAAATATCCCTATATTTTAATTTCTAGCTTATTAATTTATTATTTATTTATTTAATTCTTTATTGCACACATAAATACATTAATGTACAAAAGGAGGACTTAATGTCGCAGTCAACACATTTGGTAAGTATAGAACTTATTATAATCTCAAAAACGGAAATACGGAATGTAACGATTTCTGAGGACTGTTCACAGAACTTTTAACGTGTCTTTTGGTCCTGTAACGTTTTTTTTTTCGCATAACTGTGTAGTATTATGTCAGTGGGTACTATTCAAAAAACCAAACATCTTCCTCTTAGGGGTTGTTATTGAGAACAATTTGCGATAGTGGCGCTGCTATTATTTTCTACTCATTTTTGCCAAGCTATATCGTTCGAGAAGCTTTACAAAATGGCACTCTTGCGTTGCGACATAATTAAAATATTCGCACGCTAAAGCAGGGCGTCATGTCAATTGTTTATTTTTTCTTTTGCGCCCACATAACGTTTGTAGATACATTGTGCCAATAATCAAGTAAAGCACGAAAAACGAAAGGCAAATAATTATAACAACTCTGTTCAAAATTGTTGTAATAACAGTACAGATAGACTCTAATATAGCTAAGAGTGATACCAATTTATGAATATTTTTGTATGAAGTGATTCCACACTTATGGTATTTCTATGTTTTTAAAGATTAAACAGGAAGAAAAAATATGACCTCCAGCAGGACTCGAACCTAACGAGCAGTCTCTATGGGTTTCCGTCCCAACTGCTTTGCCAATTAAGCTACAGAAGTCTCTGCCTTAGATACCAAATTTTCCCAACCTGTTACAAGCTACCAACTAAAGCGTTGGTGGCGCCATCTGTAAATTTTTGTACCACAAATATTTACCCAAGCCGAAACCATTGCCGGTTCCAACCAATTATACCAATTTAGCTCTTTTAGAGCTAAATTCAACTCTATTGTAACATCGACAGCTCTAAAAAACTGCATTAATTAGTTTGAGCTCCTTTTTAATATCATTTTGGCGCTAACGCGTTTGATAAAATATATCACTTTTATTTACAAGTACTAATCTGATTATCGCCTGTCGACTAACTCTACATTTTCTTTATCTAACATTGCCACTAACATCTTGTAAGTATTACTGTTTTTTTAGATTATCATTTGCTGCGTTCCGTAATGCGCTAAAAGTGATAATATCGCGAATCCGTCCAAATTGAATAGTCACAAAATATATGGGCTATGATTTGATTTTGTGACCATTCTTTTTGGTCGTATTCGCGATATTATCACTTTTAGCGCATTACGGAAAGCAGCAATTGTTTTTCCATACCGTACGTGTTACGTTATACGTTCTTAAATGGAAATGATTTCCTCTTGAATCCTAGGAGGCGATACTTGAGCGGCTTGTGTTTAATGTTTAATGTAATGTAATAAGGTCGGGCTGATTATAAGGTTACTTCATTCCTGGCAATTAAACTAACTAAATACGATCCAACTGTACTGATTCTTAATATTAGCGTTTGTACTAAAGCATGGTTTCACCACTCCAACACTTCGCGACACTTGAAACTAAATCTTGCTTCTCGATGCCGATTTCATCAAATCTTTCTTAAAATAATGCTTTAAAAAAGAATTCCTATCCAATTACAAAATTTTAAGCCGATTCGATGATAGTTAATAATTATAAAATGTGGCTAAAGTAACAGCTGTGTGATGATAACCAATGTTTGCCCTCTATATCCGATGTTATATTACTATGGTCGCGTAGAACAGTTCACATAGACTCTTAGAAATGTCAACGAAAGAGAAAGTTTCTGTTTAGATAGAGAAGACTGTTGACGCGGCCAGGCCTCTATAAATACAAAGCGTTTTCTTCGAGCATTTACCATTGGAGGTGGCAAGCCATAAGCCCTTCTGCCAAAAGGTATGTACTTACCGAGGTGGCAGTGTTGTGAGTTTGTGTTTGAGTACGTTCTAAGAACAGGAATTTGTTTTATTAGTGTGAAAGTTTTCTTGAAGACGTGTAGACAGTATCGCCATTGGCATCTCCAATAGTAAACGCTCGAATACCGTTTTGGATCATCACACAGCTTGTCATTGTCTACAGCGGTAAAAACCACAGTCATAGAAATATACAGTAACACAGTTTCTGATACAGTAAATATAACATTTTTGCAAACAAATTACCTTATAAGACCATTACATGACAAACTACAATCAAGAACTGACAAACATACAGTTAAAACGTCACTCTATAATTTCGAACAACCTACCCTCACCCGTTCCGAGCTAATAACTCTCTTGTTCCCGTCATTCCCAAAGTAAAACATTTAAAATGTCAATACATCGATCATTACAACAAAAGGCGTGGTGCACCACGTGTGGAAGTTAAAACTAAAGGCAAGAGAAAAAAAAACGATAATATTTACCAGCGACCGAACCATCTACGCTGGGCTACGCGTAACGGCATCACTAAGCCGAAAGGAGATCATTGTGCTAATTATTGTAAAAAACTTTTACTATTGGATCAACCGTGAAATCGCGAAGAAAAAATACCCTGGTTCCTACCTCGCAACTACCACATAACAGCCATAGAACCAGCTATGGTTATAGACATTCAAGAAGGCGTATCGATTATTTACATTATAATCTTAACACTTCTTCGAGCCGATGAACCAGAAAAAATGTACAAAAAAACTATATTATTTTCTCCCAGTATTTGGCCATCCCGCAAGGAGTGACCTTATTCAGGTCTTCTAAGGTGCAGGATATATATGCTACGTTCCGTAATGCGCTAAAAGTGATAATATCGCGAATCCGACTAAATTGAATAGTCACAAAATATAAGGGCTTTGGTATGATCGAGTATTATTGTGACTGGTCGGATTCGCGACATTATCACTTTTAGCGCATTACGGAACGCAGCAATTCGTTTGATTATTTAATAACCCGTCCCCCTTCTCGGCATGACGCCAACTTCGCAAAGCTTGCACCACGACTGATACAATACTGTTATACTTTTTTTTTGTAAATACTTACTTATAACACATACAATATCCAGACAAAGAACAAACATCTACGTTCGTCACATGTTTTGTGTGTGGAATCGAACACTCCCTGCTCTCAAGGCAGAGGTACTACGGTTACCAAGTGAAGTCAAAAAGAAGACGACTCGATAGCAGCATCAAAAAACCTTCTTGCCTTTAGGTAAGCCAACATTTTAACATTCCACATGCGGTGGAACCCACGCCTAAAACATTTATAATTAAAGAAAAATTCGTCACGATTACAATATAAGTGTAAAATTCACTAGATTTTGTAAAATTTGAACTTTTTTGGACTAAGACTGTCGATTTGAGAAAGTGCAAGATAACGCTGCGTCACAACATCGATTGTAACGGCGGCGTTTAATGGAGATAAGCGGTTTAAACCGTATGCTCCAAAAAACTATTAATATTTTGTGTTTTAAAACGTCACCCTTACCTATCGCAAAGTTATCTTAAAACATACTTTAGTCTTTAAAGCTCTAAAGTAAGCTTTAGAACATTTTACTCAAAACATCGTAGTTCAAAGAAGTCTTCAATAATTCTATAATACACTTATTATGTTTTAAAACCATTTAGAAACAACTATATAGAAAAAAGATTAGAAATCAAATACGAACAACATCGATTATACACTAAAATAACAATTTGGTCGAAACACTTACGATTACAGAAAATATATGAAATAGAATAGAATGGAATAAATATTAAAAACATGTATTATTATGTAACTAATTGACGCAATGAACATGATATTTTAATATTTTATTAATTATAATTTATTTAGGAAAATCCAAAATAATATAAAGCTTTGTTCAAGTACAAATAGCGGGCCCGGTTCCGAAATATCTAACACCTGAGTTTTGGTCTTACTTAAAACGCCGCTAAAGTAAAGTAAGTTAAAAAGAAGTTTGTTAATTTAAACAGCGTTTATTACTTTAAACGTTGCCTAAGTTACTCGTGCAAACAAACGTCATTTAACTTGTGCTTAATACAAAAATTAGGTGCGCAGTACTAACGTCATTAAACTTTAACCGGCGTTTTAAGTAAGGCCGTTAGTATACAAATCTTCACGAAATGCCGAAAAAAAGGGACGCAGCTATGTAGTACATAGCTGCGTCTCTTTTTATTTGGCAAATAAAGCCAATGTGTGGCCTCGACATAAGAAACGCAAGTGCATTAAAGCAAACGCCAGTTTTTCGTAATAATACCGTTGATCTGAATTGAAAATATTACACCATAAGTTCGGAAATGCATATTTAGCGCAACATCGTGTTTCCGTGCCGAAACTCTGAACCTTTTAATGGAAGCTATTTATTAAAGCTGTAATTTTAATTAATTTTCTATCTACATTGTTTTATTACAGTTTGTCGGATGAAACGGTTCACAAGCATCGTCGTCCCGAACGAACCATGTATTCCTAGTTGTCTAAATTTTTTAGGAACTATAGTGGTCGTGCAAAACAATCTAAATGTACGAGTTTGTTTAAAGCGTCTATTTGCTATGTACTTCTTACGCGTGGTTTAACGTCGATTTATTAATTTCATGTGACTTAAGCAAATAGTATTTAGTAAATAATTGAAGATTTGGAGAATTTCATTAATGTACAGAATCTTCAATTATTTAATTGGAGATTCTGTAAGCATGTTATCCATGTTTCAACATTTGCGTAATAGCAATATGATAGTGTTGAGATATAAAATATCGACTATCGATAACGATGTTATCGACTGTAGTTGATGTCGAGTGATGCCAATTCTTGAAATAAAAAATTACCGTACTTTATACTTTTACGGTTTTTTCATTTTATTTATCTGCTACTCCAAAGCAAAAGACGAGAAGAGCAACAAAAAAACAACACGCACGGGAAAAAAGTATCGATAGTGTTGTTATCAACTATCGACTATGAAAGTGATGCATATTCGAAGAATTATCGATATTTTTTTAATGCAACAGTTCTTCTTTCGTTTCCTTTCCAAAGCTTATTGTAAAGGCCAGTGCTGTAGCTGCTTTTATGGTCTCTGGCTGGCCAAACTTTAGCTTATATCGTCTCGTTCGATCGAATCGTTGTCTCGATACAAATATTTTCTTCATGAGGTTAATAAATCGACTATTTCTTAATTATTCGAAGGCATGTCATGAAAGCATCGTTACAATTTTAATAATTAAACTATTTTAACTGTTTTACATCTTAAATCTATTTATTTGTTATTGTATTTGTATGAGTATAGCGGTGGGAATTCGTTTTTTCTATGTACATTGTTTTTTTAATGATTGTAATGTAGTTGCTTCTAAAAATGTATGATGACAGATTTAAAAAATTGTTGTCTTTTTAATTGTCATTTAAACATTTAAAATCGACAGCATTGTTGTAAATTTGAAATGTTTACTTTTTATAAGCTCATACAGATTTAGAATAAAAATAATTGTAGTCGTAGTTTTTTGTAATTTTTAAATTTTGATATGATTTTTTTTTATTATGTGTATGTATCCGTAGTTTTTTAAATTTTCTTTTGAATTTTAAAGTAAATCAATTTTTTTTAAATATATTATAGGCATTTTTGTGTAGTGGAAGAATATAATAAATTGAAAACTCCTTGCCCTCTTATGTATAACATGAACTAATCTATAAAATCATTATAATTATATAATCAGCTTCTCTCTGTCGACTAGTATCGTCGTCAGGTTCAAATAAGCGAGACATAATTGACACTGTATATTTGTATACAGTGTCAATTTTAACTAACGGGTCACCGTTCGCATGACTGACTTAGTCTGTACATGATAACTTTAGTTCCATGATCTTTACCAAAAAGGTAAATATTTAAAGTAGGTTTGGCGACTCTCACCAGGAGGGTGTCACTCCGCAGTTTAGGTATGTTCGGCCGGCGCTCCGTGCGGGAGGACAATGCAAGGCAGAAGTCAGTCGCCGCCCGCACGCTAGCCTCGTCGCACGTAACTAAGCATACGTGATAGAAAGAGAGCGGTATATCTAGGTGAATATAGCGAGCGGTATCCAGCGCTGTGCGAGTTGAATTGCTACTTTATTACCTAGTAGATAGAGTCCTTATTTATTTCAATTCCTTTGCCGAGTTAACTTTCTGTACGTAGTACTATTATTTATTTTGTGCTCTCGCTTCGGCTTGTTCCTGCCAAAAAGGCTGACCCAACCATTAAGCGTGGAAATGCTGCCAGAGACATGGGCACTTTTGGCACCGGGTGCAGTTAAGGGTGGGTTAATTGATGAATTTTTATTATTAGTACCTACTATTATAATTGTATGCTTTTTCAAGCGATAAGTTACACACGAGTCTGGACACAGCTCTCCAAATGGGTTTAAAAAAACAAAGTACAATTGTTTTTACGTGCCTGCGGGGCTAAAGGGGCTACTCTAGCCCCGCTACGCGGAGCGAAACGTTCCACTTCCTCCCCGCAGCGGCACGAAAAATCGTATACACACCACGGGAGCAAGTAAAGAAGCCTTGTCTCCCGAGGCGAATGCGAGGGTGACAAACATCTCCATCTCCCATGGTGAGTAATCTACTATTTTTCTGATCAATGTTTTGATTTTTATGTACGATGTCATGTAGCCTGCGTGCTGTGACTCGTTAGTTAAAGATACCCATGTATAAACCATATTTACGTATTGAACTATTATGCATAAGAGGGTTAGGATTGGAATTTAAAATATACTATGGTAACCGGACATGAGTGAAATTGAATTATATAACTAAGTTTGACAGTAAGTTTGTGATAACACGAGTTATTTTTATAAATTGACGAAATGATATCCTAATTGACTAACAACACAGTGAGGTAGACTCGAAACTCGTTTTTTTTTTACATAACGGTGAACGTAAAGGTAACTATACAAATTTATGGTAAACTAGCAACCAACCAAAGTCCCAATTAGGGTCATTGCGCACTACAGCAACACGACACTACACCACAACCAAGACAAAATGTATATGACGTGTCCATTATGTTATTTGTTATTTGACAGCTCATGCAAAGCTGACGACATAACTTTGTAAAGCGTCTAGCAAATTATATCCCATACAAATAAATACGTTTAATCTAGCGTTACCCCTTTACAATGTTACGTCTTTAATCTAGCATTACGTCTTTATGTGATCGACGAAACATTGTAAACAGGTAATGTTAGACTAAACGTATTTATTTGTATGGAATATAATTTGCTAGACGCTTTACAAAGTTATGTCGTCAACTTTGCATCAAAGAAACAAAGAGCTGTCAAAGAGCGAGTAACATAATGAACAGAGTAGAACGAGTATTTGTCCGTGAAATATGACATCTGGAATCGAGTAAACTGTACTAGTCACCCCCTCCCTATTAAGGGGGAGGTCTTCGTCCAGCAGTGGACGTCTTCTGGCTGACGAGAGTACGTTGGGTTTGTCAATCGTAAAAAAAAACTCGGACCGACTGAAAGTAATAAATAGCGTCTGACTGCAGTTACAGTTACACTATTCTTTATTTACGGGATATTAATCAGAATAATAATAATAATATATTAATCTTCGACCCAGATGAAGGTGGCGTGATGAACTGGACTCGCACGACAAATACTGGGTCACCAAAGCTGAATATCGAGCTATCTGGAAGGAGGGAAGAGAGGCCTTTGCCCAGCAGTGGGACACATCAGGCTAATAATAAAAAATAAAAAAACACGATAAATATTCCGTAAAAAATCTTAATATATTGTGTATCTACATATCTATCTACTTATAATTGATGTACAATCTGGACTAAATATAAGTCATAATTTTGATATTTTTAAATAAATAATATTATATAAATATATATATCAACTTGAATAATAATATAGATAGTTTAAGATGGTGATTTAACTGTGATTTTAATGTCCTAAACCCAAACGGAAAGGTTTACAGCCGGAAACTACACTATCGGTCTCGGTCATTCTTGATGCAGAAGACAGAGATGTTGAGAGTCGTTTTCGAATCAGAATCAGATTCTGATTCAGATATTTATTGCTTCCATAGTATACACAGATATTGTCAAAAAGAAGTTTCATATGGACCCTGTCGGGCGCAGCAATAGGAGAAGAGAGGAGGACGACTTAATTTAACAATAAGATGCCTATTAAATAGAGGTATTTTAGGAGGTTCGTCATAAATTAATAATAAATTGTGTCAATAATACTAGTAATAATAAATTAATAACGCTTCGTAAATAATAAAACAAATTGAAATTGAAATTGTAAAAAAAATATAAATATAAATAAATACATAATCATTAGTTCGTATCTTTTAAAAATTCGTCAATTGAATAATAAGCCCTACTAGTGAGAAGTCGTTTTAAACCATTTACAAATCGAATCCGTTATGATCGGTGTTGACTCAATGCAGTGTGCAATGCTCATTTCTAGGACGTACTACTAAATTATTTTCTATACGTTGATAATTTAAAAAAAAACTGATTGATTGCCACTCTACCACTTTTTTAAATATAATTGCTATAAATTAAACACAGTATAGTACCAATAGCTGTTCAGATAGACAATTATATGAACAATACATGAGCAACATCCCTAACTGAACAGTAAGGACACTGTATGAAGTAAGTCTGTTTGAAACGGTTACCTAGTGAGCGTAGTCACGTGGTCATGAGCTGGGTCACGTGGTCATGAGCTTGGTCACGTGGCCATGGGCTTGGTCACGTGGCCATGAGCGTGGTTACGAGCACGACGCGGAAGGGCGCGGGGCGAGGCCCCACTTGCCGGTTCTATGGTATGCGGACTGATTGCAAGACTTTACTAGCCTGAAACAAATTTAAAATCAATATAGATTATCAGAGAACATACATAAAATTATTCTCAATTAAGTTACAAAAAAGTTTAACCTTAATACAAAACAAGCCTCACTCAAGAACGATAAAGTGTATTTCAAAACCAAAAAGGTCTCGCTCAAGAATAAAAAACGTATTCCGTGAACAAAAAAAAAACTTGCCTCAATTCTAAAAAACAACGTTTAAAAAACTTCACCGAGAACATAAAAGTATCCCTCAATACAAAAAACACTTACGAACAATAAAGTATTTATATATCTCATAACAAAAAGTTTCACTCAAGAATAAAAACGTGCAAAAATTCTTACTCAAGATTAAAAAAGTATACTTTAATAGGGAAATATGCATGTGGTTTTTTTATTGACTCACATAAAAGCTGACTAGCAACCAAACAAATCAGTGAGTAACATTTTAATATGTGGACAAATAACGAAGTTATAAACATTTTAGTATTAACAGCACATTAACTCTTACTTACTTTTTTTATAAACATTTTAGTTTCACGTTAGAGACAGGGAGGGCACTATACTCAGGTTTATGACGTCAAAGTTTACGATTCCATACAAATTCTATACTATGCACGTGTTTTGCTAGAAAGGGACAGATGACTCCCTCCCAAATACTTTGAACCCTTATATTTCTGAACTTTACCAGCCGATTTCAATTATATTTTCGACGTAAACATCAGAATCAGTTCAACTCTCCATTTATCCTATTGTTTTTAATAATTGAAATACATGCATATTCCCTATTACAAAAAGTCTCAGTTAAGAAAATTTAGCACATTTAATAAGAATACCTCATATTCTTCGTCATTCCCCAGCATGCCGGTGACGGCCAGCAGCTGGTACTGGCGCGCGCGCAGCGCCCGCGAGTTGCGGCGCAGCAGGCGGAGCGCGCCCTGGCACGCCGGCGTGCTGCCGCAGAATATCTGGCGCACCTGGCGGACACACGATACTAGATTACTCACCTAGGGATCAAAACTGACTTGCTAGACGCTTTACAAAGTCACGTCGTCAAATAGGCTAGATGAAAATCTGATCAAAAATAAGCAACTTATAAGCATTTTAATATCAGGCTAGACAGAGAGGCGAAACAGCAAATCGTGACGTCACTTGTCAGTACGCTATATAAATTCTATTCTGACAAGTAAGGCGTGACGTCATTTTTTGTTTTGTGGGAAAGGGACAGTGTTGTCTCTACCAAAAGCTTTAAACGCTTATATATCAGAACATTAATAACCGATTTATATATTTTTTTTTCAATAAACATACTATATTTACTTAAATTCTTCATCGAAGCTATTGGTTTCAATGATTTAAACATCGGTCATCTACCCTATTAATTATGTTTATCACCGGGACTTAATTGCGCGCTTTATTTGTGCGCGATAAAGTCCCGGTGATAATAGTACATTATGATACGAGTGTGCTATGTTGGTCATTACACTAGGGGCGGTATTATGCGATAAGGAAGCCGAGAGCGTAATGACTAATAGCACAAGAGTTCCATACGACTGTTTTCGTCACACTTACGAGGAAAAAACAATTTTTTTTTGATAATAATCAACCACACAGCGAAAACGGCAACAAACATTTGCGGAAAATGGCGCCCAAACCAGTAATGCGCGCGCAGGTTGACATTTACTTCAGCGGCATAAGAACTCTTTGTTGGTATTACAAAAAAACTGTAAGTATTACCCGGCTATATTAAGAGTGCTTCGTATACGTACGTCTAATTGCAGTCACGTACAAACTTGACTTTACCGGGTTATACCTATTATAGTACAAGTGCCGTAATGTAAAGTAAAAAGCACGCGTGTATAATAGCTTGGATTATGAGCCTAAAAGCGATGTAATAAGATCTACTTTACGAGCAAGTGTGATGAAATAGTACATTATGATACGAGTGTGTTATGTTGGTCATTACACTAGAGGCGGTATTATGCGGCGATAAGGAAAGAGAGAGTGTATTGAAACATAGCACAAGAGTTTCATACGACTGTTTTCATCACACTTGCGAGGAAAAAACATTTTTTTTTTGATAATAATCAACCACACAGCGAAAACGTCGACCAACATTTGCGGAAAATGGCGCCCAAATCAGTAATGCGCGCGCAGGTTGACATTTACTTCAGCCGCATAAGAACTCTTTGTTGGTATTACAAAAAAAAACTGTAAGTATTACCCGGCTATATTAAGACTACATACGTCTACATACGTCTAATTGCAGTCACGTACAAACTTGACTTTACCGGGTTATACCTATTATTACCCGGGCCGTAATGTAAAGTAAAAAGCACGCGTGCGTAATAGCTTGGATTATGAGCCTAAAACCGATGCAATAAGATTCAATTTACGAGCAAGTGTGATGAAAACATAATTATGTGTTCAAATTGCGAAAGTTTAAAAGTTTCATCTACCCTATTTCCATGAGCTGTCAAAAGGGGATTAACATAATGGACAAAGTATAGTAGAGTATGTATAGTATGAAGTATGGCGCATGCTTACTTGAGCGGGGGAGTGTGAAGGGTCCAACACTAGAAGCGTCGCCTTGCCGTCCTTGTGTTTCTCGTAGCCTATTATCGTCCTGGAGTGACCTGAAAGTAAAACGAACAGTTAGCGAAAAGTAACTGGTTTTGTGTAGCCACCCACCTACACCAAAACGATTTAGTAATTTCGCGAAACAATTGAGTAATTTTGCGAAACATTTTAGTAATTTTGCGTTTTTTTTAGTAATTTTTCGAAACGATTTAGTATATTTGGGAACTACTTCAGTCACTGACAGTGATTGCTCGAGCATATTTGGCGTGCGGGTGTAAAGTGTATAATTATATGACAGTTAATAGGTATTATTGTCGTTGGCAGTAACCTTGATGCTGCAGATAGAGCGGCGGCTTGAACGCCGCTGGCTCAGTGGTGAAGTAGCGCAGCACCCAGTCGAACAGTGCGGGGTGTCCGCCCTCCGGACTCGTCGGCTTGTGGAAGTCTATTAGCTGGCATCTGTAGAACAAATACGAAACGTTTTGGTTACATTTTCACCACTTCTAGACGGTTCTCTAGTGTTTCCTGATAAATATAATCTGGGTGTCTACAACTCGCAACCGATCTGACCACTCCTAGCAACCGATCCGACCACTCCTAGCAACCGATCCGACCACTCGTAGCAACCGATCCGACCACTCCTAGCAACCGATCCGACCACTCGTAGAAACCGATCCGACCACTCCTAGCAACCGATCCGACCACTCCTAGCAACCGATCCGACCACTCGTAGAAACCGATCCGACCACTCGTAGAAACCGATCCGACCACTCCTAGCAACCGATCCGACCACTCCTAGCAACCGATCCGACCACTCGTAGAAACCGATCCGACCACTCCTAGCAACCGATCCGACCACTCGTAGCAACCGATCCGACCACTCCTAGCAACCGATCCGTCCACTCATAGCAACAGGAAGTATTCCGTTTTTGGTATAGGCGCCGGTTACCAGAGGCACACAAACACGCACCGACCTCGCCGGCGAGGTCGAGGTCTCCCCAGATCTGTCAGAAGATCGGTTAGATTCTCTCCAAATAGTCAACCAGATCAACCTACTAGGGCCCCAGGGCATACCTCTTCTGGGGTGCCAGGGCAAGTCTGACCCCACTCCCGGCGACGGCCAAGGGTTCGTACCGTCCGAGGTGCCCTTGAGCTAGTCGCCTTTAACCTAAACCTAGGCCGAGCGCCGTTTGCGCTTGCCTAAAGTCCGGTGACGCTGTAGAAGCCATCTGAGGCCAACAGCATCAGTCATTCATAAAAAAAAATAAAAAACTTTTCGCGAGTAAATCGGTTTCTTCTAGGCAAGCGTGCTCAATCGTGAACCGTATCTTCGTATACACGTAGACAGAAAACAATGGACAAAGTCATATTTCCATCACTTTTACACCGCAGCGAAACAGCCATGTGAAAAAATTGCATGCGTGAAAGAGAAAGATTTATTGCATTTGTTCTTTGTCGTTGTAACCGGTTAACTCCAAGCTTTGTATGGAAAGTGTGGTGGCAAACATTACCCGGAGATTTTTATGTTTAAAAAAAAAACATTTATATTGAAATCTAATTTGTTATCCTCGCGTGGTGATGTGTTTTAGACATCGTTACATGGTGCAGTGTTGTAATTTGGGTTGTCAGAACAGAACAGAACAAGGTTTTGTCTAAAATATCATAACCGGTTACAAAATTCTTGGGTCCATTGGTTACTCCATCTACGGTTTAACATCAAAATAAAGTACAGAAGGATTTGAGCATTTCTCGTTTCTTCGTTATAAGGGGAATTGTTAAAAAAAACACCATCTACGCTTACTTTATCCTGAGCGAAGAGAGCACGGTGACCACCTCACAAGCGCCGATCCATTTGCGAGTGTTATACAGTTTTGATCCCAGTTGTTCTGAACCCTGAAAATAACACAATAGTATATTTTATATTTATACCTCATTTCATCCAAATCCGTTCAGCAGTTTCAGCCTGAAGGATTAACAAATATACACACTCACACAGACAAACTTTGTCATTTATAATATTAGTACGATCAGATTTTTTAATGCAATCGAGTGACGAGACGAGCGAATTGTTTGCTTGGTGGTAAGCGTTACGCCTGCCCATAGCAATGCCAGAATTGTGAACATGCGAATACAATCCTACGCCGCACTGCACTCGTCACCCTGAGATATTAGATGTTAAATCTCTTCATACCCAGTAATGCTTGCACACTACTGCTTGGCGGTTGAATAACTGGCAAAGGTGTGGTACTTCCCCAGGCATACACTGCAGTAGAGTCCTATCCTACCACTACAAGAAGAAAGATTATATAATACGATATATATATATATTCTTAGTACGATTTAGTTACCTGTGTATCGAACCCTTTCTGCCAAGCCTTTTCCACCAACAGCTGCAGCTTGGGTATGGAGGGGACGCACTCGCACTCCTTCTGCGCCGGCGCAGCCACCCCCGCCGTCAGGCAGGCGCCGTACGCGGGGCTCTTCAGCAGGGACGAGAGAACCATCTGCATGTTCCTACAATAAGTCTGAACATTTGAATATAGTTCGTGACGTATGGACATTTGATTATAAGTATGTTTTTAAAGTTTAAACAGTAAGAAAAATTATGACCTCTCTCTCTCCTCTCTAAATTTTTGTAGCACAAATTTCTTGCAAGAGGTCATCATTTTTCTTACTGTTTAAACTTTAATAATACGCTTTTCAAAAAAAATACAACCGACTTCAACTTCGAATACCTGGATGACATCTTCATATTTTCTAGTAAGTTTGATTTAAAAACCAAACTACTGAACCGATTTCGATAAAATTTATATGGGACCTCTGAAGTTCTTACCTACCAAAAAGAAAAAGATGACTGATGTTTATATCGTTGAAACCAATAGCTTTGATGAAGGTTTTAAGTAAATATAATAAGTTATGTAAAAAAATTTTTTTTATCGGTTATTGTTTATCTGATTATCAACTGATAATAAACTCTGTCCTTTTCACACAAAACAAAAAATTACGTCACGCCTTACTTGTCAGAAAACAATTTGTATGGCGTAAGGAGAAGTGACGTCATAATCTCCTCTCTGTCGAGCATGATATTAAAATGCCTATTAACTAGTTCCAAAGATGGCTCCATTAGTAGTAAATCTAATTTTTATAAGAGAGTTCGCCATTTTGTCGATAAAGCACTTCTCATAAACTTATCCTGAATTCTAGTAGATGGCAGCACCATGTGCGGAATTTACGACTCCTTCCGCCAACCCTACACCTCCCCGCACGATCACGCGTCCTTCTATGGAAAAATCATTTGATCACCTCTCTGCTTCTATCACTCTGTGGGTAGAAAGAACTATGTTAATTAATAATAATTATACATACCTATATCCACACCCCCACCCCCTATCGCCATAGGTACTGGCGTAGTGGTCGACCGCACTGCAAAGGTACGTCTTGACAATAGCAGAGTTCTGTGCGTTGAGCTGCACTATCCTCTCTAGAAGCCCTGGAACGAAGTCGTCTGTTCTCAATTATTTGTTTACTTTGTGTGTGTGGACAGGGGATTACCTGTGTTAATGTAAAGTAAATATCAAATCAAATATATTTTATTTCAGACATTTAAGGCTAATTTAAAGTTTATTTTAAGGTTTTTTTTTTTTTTTGTTTAAACTGCAACCAGACCCACCGGAGGACGGGCAGCAGCGTCCTTTTGGTTAACGGTGGTGAGTATTCTGCGATCCCCAAGCCGCCTGCCAAGCGTGGGGATTATGGCAATACCCCTCTATTGGGAGGCCTTCGTCCAGCAGTGGACGTCTTATGGCTGACGACGACGACAAAGTCGACGTAATCGATTAAAGCTTTAGGTAGTTAAGTATGCAAAAGTACAAAATGCCTCAGTTTTGCCTATTTCCTAATGATGGCAGCCATCAGTTCGGTTTAAAGCGCACATTTCGGAGGCACTGCGGAAACGGGGAAATCTTAACAACAGCCTTAAAATATTGCTGTGATGATTACCAAAGTATAACGACATATTTAGTAAAGTATTACTTTTCAGTGAATGCAATGTATCAGTCAGAAGACGTCCACTGCTGAAGGCCAATAGAGAGGGGTTGCCATAATCAGGCAGGCACGCATGGTCGGCAGGCGGCTTGGGGATCAGAATGTTCACCACCGGTTAACCGTCAGAACGCTTCTGCCTGTCATCTGGTGGTTTCGGGTGTAGTTTAGGACATCATCATCAGCCCCGCCACACTGTACGACAACCTGCCATTTGCATCCACCGGTTGCCCGCGACTTTTACAATGTCGTCGGCCACCTATATATATATAAAATATATATATATATATATATTATACATATATATAGTGTGAGGCCTTCCTACGCTGCGTCTTCCGGTTCGCGATCGCCACTCAAGAACCTTTCTTCCCCATCGGTTGTCAGTTCTTCGAGCGATGTCGCACCTGCCCATTGCCACTTCAACTTGCAAACCCTGCGAGCTATGTCGGTAACTTTGGTTCTTTGGCGAATATCCTCGTTCCGGATTCTATCGCGCAAAGTAACTCCGAGCATAGCTCTCTCCATTGCCCGTTGCGTGACTCTAAGTTTCTCCAAAAGGCCAGCAGTTAATGACCACGTTTCAGTTCCATATGTCATCACTGGCAACACACGCTGGTCGTATACCCTTGTCTTCAGACACTGCGGGATTTTGGACGAGAAGATATTACGCAATTTACTTTTACTTTGACCATTATTGAATTCACGAAAAATAAACAGCTTTTCCATACATTTTGTCCAAGGTCAATTAAATTTTTGTATGGAACAGCTTTTTCGCTATATAAGGCTATATGGGCTAAGGTGAAGTCGCGTGAAGCAAGTAATTAGAATAGTCACCATGAGTCCGGCTGGAGCCCGCGTCACGGCCCGTGGCGGAGGCCTTGCGGAGGCCCACGCTGCGCTCGTAGTACCCCGCCACGGACAGCGCGCCGCTGTACACGGCGCGCTTCAAGCTGTTGGTCGCGCGCTCCTGGTACGCCTCCTCGTCGCCTTCCTCCATGCCGTACTGTGCCTGCATTTAAGATGTTATGGTTTTGATTTTTGTAGACTTTAACATTCTGACCGGCAAAGGCGGCAGTCATATTAATATTTATTTATTTATTTGGAAAACAAACAGCTATTACAAAACAAATTAAATTAAAAAAAAAAAAAAAAAATTGTGTTTATTGAGATTAAACACGGTCAGGCCAATTACATTAGAATCTCACAAAAATAATAATAAACAAAAAATTATAATAATAAGGGAATACAATACAAAAACAGTTCAATTACTACAGTTCAATCAAAAAATAATAATAATAAAAGTAAGAAATTCAAATTAAAAATTAACATGTCAAAAATTCATAGGACACAGAAAAACATAAACACGTAAGCCAAAAAAGTTTTCACATATAGCAGATTGCATACAATCCAGTTGAAAGTAACGATATAAAACAAATCCAATAGGTACATAGCCGATTGCTATCGAACGCAACAAAATATTATCCAAAACACATAAAAACCCAAGAAGAAAGAATGAAAAGACATTAACAATAACGAAATGTACCATTATACCAAGGTGTACCACGTCAATATGTTAATATGTATATAATAAATAACTTGAAAATAAAAAGATAAAAAAAACATATAGTACTGTTATTAGAATATATAAATAGAACTATTCATTGCTAAAAAAAGTTGAAACTACAATTTTTTTAAAGAAGGTTTGTCTCGTAGTAAATAAATCAGTGTACTTAGAAACTTCTGCATACTCTTACAAAGAAGGAATTTTGCCAGTAGTTGGTCACTAATGAATCCGCACGGAGTATGAGGAAATTACGCTTGGTAGCAGCTCGAGTAGGCGCTTGGAAATTATTCTTTGACAGAAGGTAACAAGGTACAATCTATTTTATTCAGAATTTAATTTTATTTTATACGTGACAACTTGACAAGCGCTAGCGGGCTCTGTGTGCCAACGACGTTTATAGTTGACAAACAATAAGTATGGCCCTGAAAATGCTTATTTATACAATGTGTAACAAAAATGTTCAACAATACTGAAGGATATGTATGTACTCATAATAGGGTAGATGACTGATGTTTATATCGTTGAAACCAATAGCTTTGATGAAGTATTTAAGGAAATATAGTATGTTAATTGAAAAAAATATTTGAATCGGTTAATAATGTTCTGATATATGAGCGATTAAAGTTTTTGTTAGAGACAACTCTGTCCCTTTCCCATAAAACAAAACATGACGTCACGCCTTACTTGTCACAATAGAATTTATATGACGTACAGAGAAGTGACGTCTCGATTTGCTGTTTCGCCTCCCTGTCTAGCATGATATTAAAATGTTTATAAGTTGCTTATTTTTGATCAGATTTTCATTTTCTTTTCACTAATCGGCTATATTTATGAGCCACATTTTAATAGGATAATAAAAAAATACCAGTCATCTAGCCTATTATGAACAACTTTTACTAAAGGCCCACCCCGAAATCGGGATAAAAATTTCTGCTGTTCCATACAAAAAGTTAATTGACCTTGGAAAAAATTATGGAACAGCTGATTTTTATTTCGCGATTTCAGGTTGGTCAGATTATGCCGTGGCGGTCAATTGGTTAAAAGGAAGGTGTGTACGTTCTCAATTCATTTTTTTCCCTATATTTGTATACACTGATTACTTCAATGTTTGTGAAACAATTTACATAAAAATTCACTATTTTTTTACCATGTAGACAAAGAGCACAAGATGGTCCTTTCATTAACTCTGGAGTTTTTAATGTGCCAGTTTGATATTATGGTAAGCATCATGTATCTTGTATACAAGACACAATGGGCATGATGACTACAATTTTTTTTATTACTTCATAAAAAAACCTGATCATAAATAGAACCTATCAACGAAAACAACATTTAAAATAATTCAAAAATAAATAAGTTTTAAGTATTTTAATTTCAAGCTAGACGGAGAGCGCGCTATACTGAGCTATGACGTCAAGCCTCAGGCGCGGCATACACATGCTATACTAACACGTGCTTTGCGAGAAAGGGATAGAGCATCCCCTCTCTATCCCCACCTAAAACTTTAAACGCTCATATCTCAGAGATTTATCAGCCAATACAATTTATTTTTTCAGTAAGTGTAATGTATTTAGTTATATTCAATTTGTCATAAATTAAACATTAGGCCACACGCCTATTGTCTAGATATTAGATTGTCTTGTGTTTTCTTGTGCTTGTTTGTTGTTATTGTATATTTGTGCACTAGTTACGTAGTTACGTAGTAGCACGGAGTTACTTTGCGCGATAGAATCCGGAACGAGGATATTCGCCAAAGAACCAAAGTTACCGACATAGCTCGCAAGGTTTGCAAGTTGAAGTGGCTGTGGGCAGGCCACATCGCTCGAAGAACTGACAACCGATGGGGAAGAAAGGTTCTTGAGTGGCGACCGCGAACCGGAAGACGCAGCGTAGGAAGGCCTCCCACTATATAATAGGCTAGATGACTGGTTTTTTTTATTGTCCTATTCAAATGTGGCCCAAAAATATAGCTGATTAATGAAAAGAAAATGAAAATCTGATCAAAAATAAGCAACTTATAAGCATTTTAATATCATACTAGACAGAGAGGCGAAACAGCAAATCGTGACGTCACTTGTCAGGACGCCATATAAATTATATTCTGACCAGTAAGGCGTGACGTCATTTCTTGTTTTGTGGGAAAGGGACAGAGTTGTCTCTAACAAAAACTTACACGCTCATATATTATCAGAACATTATTAACCGATTTTAATAATGTTTTCAATTACCATACTATATTCACTTAAATTGTTCATCAAAGCTATTGGTTTCAACGATTTAAACATCAGTCATCTAGCCTAGGTGATAGGTGGACCGACGACATTGTAAAAGTCGCGGGCAACCGGTGAATGCAATTTTTTTTAAATATTTTTTATTGCTAAAACTTAGTACAAAAGATCTTATAAATGGCAGGTTGTCGTACAGTGTGGCGGTCTAAGGGGGAGGCCTTCGTTCAGCAGTGGACGTCTCCGGGATGATAATGATGTATGTTTCTTTGGTGTGATCAATAAAGAGTTAATCTATCGTCTTATTTTAAAATAAGAGATTATTAAAGTATTTTTTTAAAATTATTATTTTATTTTATTAAGTGATTATTTATTGTGACATACGTAATGAAATTTGACGTGTAACTTTGGTGTTATCAATAAACTATTTGTATTTTGTATTTGTATATATCTTGTCCAATATTAGTGCTTACTCGGAGCAAAGCAAACTCCTGTTCTTCCCTGCATCGCTGAGCCTCCCGTTCTACATCTGATAGTCCTGCCGCGCCATCCTCTCCTCTCTCGAAATGCTCTTCTATGTGCTGGATCTGGATACATAAGGATTTGTTTATTTCAAACAAGAACGCTATATACAGAATGTTCATTTGAACGACGGACATATTCTAGTATTACCATAGTACTCATCATTATGAAGATAAAGAAAAGAACTTTATTGCCAAAACTATATATATATATACGTAAATGCTAGACATACAAGAGAACAATAATTAAGTTTAACATTTAAAATTAGTATTCAACCGAGTTCAATTTTGACTAGCTGGATGACGCCTTTTTTACAATTATTATGGTTCATAAACAAAACTACTGAACCGATTGCGATGAAAACTTCTATGATACTAATCTGCAATATCCTTTCGAATAAAAAGGAATTTCTAAATTCAATCTATAAATGACCCAGTTCTGAGGCAACAAACGAGAAAAAATAACATACAACCGAGTTTAGAACCTCCCTCTTCCTCGAAATTGGTTTATAAGATTAAACAAAATATATGCTGCGTTCCGTAATGCGCTAAAAGTGATAATATCGCGAATCCGACCAAATTGAATAGTCACAAAATATATGGGCTTTGATTTATTTTGTGACTATTATTTTTGGTCGTATTCGCGATATTATCACTTTTAGCGCATTACGGAACGCAGCAATAATTATTACGAAATTGACAAAATGTAATTCATTTTGAACAATTTATACTATGGGATCACCTCTGAAATCGCGAAAATAAGCCGTCGGACCCACAGAAAATCGACGAAATGTATGGAGCAGCTGTATTTGAAATGTGTTTTTCGCGAATTCAGTGTGTTTCCAACAGCAAAAGTTATTCATAATGATGAGTAGGAGTAATATTATACAACCTGTTGTTTTGCATTCCCGCCAAATTTAAAGAGATAGATATACTCACTGATAAGAACATCTTTTACTATGGGGCCAAACCTGAAGTCGCGAAAGAAACAACCGTTTCATACATTTTGTCCAAGGTCGATGAACTTTTTGTATGGAACAGCAGTTTTTTTTCGCGATATCCGGTTTAGCCCCATAGTAAAAGTTGTTTGTAATTATGAGTATATCTACCTCTGTAAATTTGGCGGGGATGCAAAACAACAGCTTTTATTGTACTAGAATATGTCCGTCGTCGTTCAAATGAACACCCTGTATATACACATGTATAGGTCGCGTCATGTAAAAATAGCGCTGAAAGAAAGGGGGGAGTGTTTGCACATGTGTACACTTGTGCACAAAAGTACTAGGCCTATTGTTTTAAATAATTATTAATTAGCCTTTTGCTCGCAGCTTCGTATATTGGTTATTGCTGTACCACCTCATACCACCAAATAAACCGATAAATCGCCTACTGCGCAGCTTAACCGCCAGCGTTCTTGTTACATGACGCGATCTGTACCCGCAACCAAACCAATACCTACTATTCAACCTACATTCCAGCTAACGCACAAGTTTCTTTGAGTAAAATGTGCATCTTACCTAGGCCAAAAAAAAAGATTCAAACCAAACCCCATCCCCCCATCAGTTTGTTTGTTAAACCAACAGCCACAACCTGGGTATCATCAAGTAAACAAGTAATTTTTTTTTTCTGAGTGAAGCATGCTCCATTGTGGACCGCATCTTCATTTAATATCAGGCGAGACAGGGGTCAAATACAATTCCATCACACAATGTATTACAATACTGGTAAAAAAAAAACGTTCGTATAGGCTGAGCCTTATCCCTAGTGTCAGATTTAATGTGCCCCCCGGAGGCCCCTGATAAAAATAGTTATCGCAAGAAAAATTGAGAAATGAAAATATTTTACATCTAATATTTTATCGTTCAAATCTATCTATCTTGTTTCAAAATAAAATGACTGCCATTAGGATTATGTTTACAAAGTTGTTACCAGTTCATGTTGAGACAGAGGCAGAGGCTGGCAGCAAACTGGACAGTTGCTGACAGGACTCTCTTCCATCATCTCTATATCGCATGATGCATTGTCCACTTGATCCTGGAATACAGAAACCATTCCCTTTATAATAATAAATAAATATTGGAGGACATTTTACACACAGCACCATCTAGCCCCATACCAAGCAAAGCTTGTATTATGGAAACAGATAGCTGATAGAATACTTATATACTTTTTTTAACATAAATACATACTTATAATACATACTACACCCAGACTTGGAACAAACATCTATGTTCATCATATAAATGCATAGTGAATCTTCTGTACTTGTACTATTACAGCGGCCGTGGAAGTGGGGGGCAGAGGGGGCCAAATGCCTCCCCTAAAATCAAACGGAGGGGAGGGGGGGTCTGTGCCCCCCTCCAATTTTAACACCAGGTAAAGAAGGTTACTCTGTTTGCCCCCCCTCATGGAGAACTTCCTCGGTCCCTGTACTATTATGTATGTATTCTGTGATGGTGGCCTGCCTTGGTGCTTGATGGGGAACCCTCCATTATGCATCAAGAATTTGTAGTGGAATACAATCGGGAAAAAAATGTAAGTATATGTAGGTATGATTCCTGAGGGAATGTAAATGGGGTGGTTTGACAGCAATCACGGCAAGTTTATTAAAATCAGGGAAAGAAAAATAAGGCCCCTTAAGGCGCTTAATATGACCCCGAGACAAATATAAAGTGCAAAGTCACTTACTTTTTTCTGTGGACTCAAAATATCTCGATGTTCAACATTGACATGCATTTCCACGTCAGAGCCGCTCACAAACTCTCTCTCGCATATCGGACACTCGAACGTCGACCCGTGAGGGCCGGGAGACATTGCCATCGCCGCTGTTTTGTTATCCAAGCACCTCTGTGTATCTAAAGTTATGGTGGCGTTCGTCAAGCCTAGTGTTGGGTTTGAGTTGGTGTTGGCGTTCGCATTTCCCAAAAGAGAAGGAGATGTGAGATCGAAATGGGCACGGTTGATGTGTTCCTCTAGTTTCCGAGGGCATGTTGAAGTAAAATCGCAGAGAAGACACTGAAATAGTAAAAGAAATATGAAGAATTTTCAAGCTGTCGCTTAATGTTTAAAATCGTACTGATGCTGCTTCCATCTATTTCACAGTAATTCACAGGGCAACATTACTTTAATATTATGTGGCAGTAGGTTCTTAGTCATTAAAATTGAATTTTTGTTTAATGTTTAGTTGGAAAATTGGAAAATTAATCGGAAAAATGTAAATGTAAACAAACATACACACAAAGAGATTTATAATTTTTGGCGGGTCATTCATGCATGTCATTGTCATATGACTGCCAAAACATTTTTGTGACTTTGACAGCAAAGTTTTTTTTCTGATGTTGGCTTAATTAAATCAGATTTATTCTTACTGTGATAATTTATTATTATTATTTATTTAATCATTATCAAGGTCTCTTTACCTGTACTGTAGGACTTGGTGCTGGCGTTTTCTTCGGTGTATTAGGTTTTAATTTCAACGTAAGTTGAGATCTTAGAGGTGACCCTTGACCAGCTCCCGCTGTTATTATCTGAAAAAGCCAACAGGGTCATATTTTGAATCCAGATCGGAGCGAAAGATTCTAGAGTAGAATCCTGAGTGCAGCGAGGGATTTATCATACGAAGCAGGGGTGGATTAAATGGCGCTCTAGGCAAGCACCTAATCGGCGCCCCTCTGGAGTCTGGCACATTAATACATTAGACCACATACAGGCCATGTACAGGCAAGTACAGATGCATGATTGAATTCCAGACGGTATCCTTTCAGGGCATGCTTAAGAGGGAATCGGGTGATCGATTCTCACTACAAACGAATCCCTCTATTTTCTTCCTGGATAATGCCTCTAGAGCAATCTCTTTTTTTATTGACTCACTTTTTTTTTCTTTTAAAATCTTCCACGCGCGCCCCTTTGTCACCTCGCGCCACGTGCCTAGTTTGCCTTACGGATAAACAGCCACTCAATAGAAGGTATTAAAATGTAATTTTACCTTTGATTTATTAGGTGATCCTTCGTAGCTACTGTTATTATGACTAGGACTCGAATGAGAACCTAAAAGACAAAATAACTCATATTAGAATCACAACTCATGATTTCAAACCTTTAGAATACTTTATAACAGTAGGTATCTAATTAACCCGAATTAGAGTTAGGTTTTACTTTTTTATCTTTGCCTTACCTTTTTTATCATACCCGTTGACCTCATTCTCAGTGGAACTTTGTCTGCTCTGCATTTTTTTGGGAATAACACCGTTATTAATATTAATGTTCTTGAGACCGTTGCTGAGGTTAATGTTTTTTGGCGATCGAGATATTTCGTCTCTCTCATTCTTGCTATAGCTTTCCTGCAATAATTTCGTGAAATGGTTAGAAAATTTCTCATACACACGCAGTCTTATGCAGATTTTTCTAAAAAAATGTGGTAAGTGGGTAAGTACCTACTTATTTGTCCGACCTTGTAATACAGGAAGGTATTTTTACAAAAATCTTCATAGAACAAGTTTAGTTTTCTGAGAATGTGCAATAAACCTACTTACTTAAAATCTATTAAAAAAGAAGAAAGTTGTAGTGGTAGGACTCTACTGCAGAGTCCGCCTGGGAAGTACCACACCTTTGCCAGTTATCCAATCACCAAGCAGTAGTGTGCAAGCATTACTGTGTTCCAGTTTGAAGGGCAAAGTTACCAGAGAAATTACTGGGTATGAAGAGATTTAACATCTAATATCTCAGGGTGACGAGCGCAGTGCAGTGCGGCGCAGGATTGTGTTCGCAAATTACAATTCTGCACTGCTACTGTCAGTGGCAGACGTGACGCTTACCACCGTGCGAAATTCTTGCTCATTTCGTCACTTTTATAAGTTCGTATAGGCTGAGTGGCCAGCCCTAATGTCAGAGTTAAAATGCCGCCCGAAGGCCTCTGATAAATAAATATAGGAAACTTCTGATAAGTAAAATCACACTATAATACGTTCTAGGGTCAGCTGGTTATCAATCATCATGAATTCCCTTTGATAAATTATTATTTATCAAAGGTACCTACAATCTCTTTTTCAAAGGCAATGAAAAAGATTGTGTAAGGAAACAAGGGGTTGTCTCCAGCTCGACGGATCCCGTGATCAGACTGGATTAGCAACGGATCCCGGAGCGTTGTCTCCACTGATACCGTGATCCGTATCCCTCAAAGAAACAAATTAATATTTTACCCGCTGATCACGGTATCCGTGGATAAAAGAAATATAAAAAAATAAAATCAAATCAGTTTCTTTTTCTTACAATCATGTGACGAAACTAGCATGACGGTCGCCTGGTGGTAAGCGTCACGCCTGCCACTAACAGTACGAGTGCAGAATTGTAATTTGCGAACACAATCCTGCGCGCCGCACTGCACTGCGCTCGTCACCCTGAGATATTAGATGTTAAATCTCTTCATACCCAGTAATTTCTCTGGTGACTGATCACGGTGTATCAATACTGTAGTTAGACATAAAAATTATTGGTGTTTTCAATACCTAGAAACACAATACATACAATATCTATGACCGAACATCGTCGACCACTCGTGGCATCAATGTTAAAAATGTAGGCCTTTCTGATGGTTGTATCGATACATTTAGTCACAGTTCAATGGCTGATGAAGATGATACAAGACATAAAAAACCTAGGTAAACTTCGGTACCTGGTAGCCATTGTGGTAGGCGTTCTTCGATATGGCCCCGTTGTGGTAGGACGAGGAGTTGTCAGGGCTGTGCCACCCGTTGATGGAGCCCGGAGTATTGTAGCTGCAGCTATCTGTCGTAGTCATCTTGGAGTCTTCGTCGAAACTGCGGAAGGATCAGTGGTTTCACTGACAGTTTCATCGTGAAACTGAGCAAAGAGCAGTTCTTGTATTCTAAACCCAATCAAATCGGATTCGATTTGAAAAGTAATCTCACCATCTCCGTCTTCTGCATCAAGAATGATGGAGAAGATAGTGTACCTAGTTTCCGAGGGGAAACCTTTTTGATTGGGTTTAGAATACCTACATTGATTTTGATATACTATAAAGCCGCTGGCCCACTGCTACGCACGCTGCGTGCACGGCCACGCGGCGCATATTGACTGCGTGGGTTCGTTTGTTTGACAATGTAATTCTACGTTTTCACTGCAGCACACACTAAACATTAATATTATCCCACGACTATGTACAACTGTAGCGCAAGTATGCATCTCTAAGCAAGGCCGTAGGCAGGGGGGGGGGGGGTTGGGGGTCCAAAACCCCCCAAAATGCCTTCGCAAACCCACCGTTTTAAACATACCTACTTACGTATAGATCGTCGTTGTCTTAAAGTTGTTACTTATTGTCTCTGGTCCAGAGCTCGACCCCTCCGAAATGAGCTCGACCCCGCCCGAAATGAATTCCTGGCTACGTCCTTGTCTCTACGCCTGGCACCCGGCTCACTTCTGTATACCGCGTGCAAAGCGTTGACAGCGTTGGACTGCGTGGGCGCCATATTCGAGCAGGCCACGCGTGTAGCAATGACTGCACTTAAAGATTAATTACGTAATTTTACGTCATTAATCTCGTATTCGTGCGTTGCAGTGGACTATATCACATACATTTTCTTTCAAAGCGAAACTAGACCCACATGCGTAGCCTCTCCACACGCAGCGGTGGGCGATCGGCTTTACGTTGTTCTAAAGTTAGAGATTGGATTGTTCCCGGGAATTTCCGGTACCTACAGGTAACAGGACCTGGGTATGTCCTTAAACTGCAACCAGCCTCACCGGAGGACGGGCAGCAGCGTCCTCTTGGTTAACGGTGGTAACACTGCGATCCCCAGCCACCTGCCAAGCGTGAGGATTATGGCAACACCCCTCTATAAAGGGCGAGGCCTTCGTCCAGCAGTGGACGTTTTATGGCTGACGACGACTGGTAACAGTGATCATTTTGAATCTCGCGAATTTTTCTTCTCCATAATCATCTCTATAAGTCTACAGGTTACTGTAATTTCATAATTAACCGACTTAAAAAAAAGGAGGAAGTTCTATGTTCGACGGTATGTACCTATTTATTTCTATTTTTATGTAGGTATGTTCACCGATTTAAATAATTCTTTTTATTTGAAAGTGTATACTTCAGAGGTGGTCCCATATTTTTTTTCTTCTTTCCTCTTAGGAGGAGTATGGCGTCGCAATTTGTGCATTTGCCAGTGTCAAGGGTCCCATATTAATATGAACTCGGTTTTTTTTATAGTTACTTGTTTGTAATAATATAGTGCAATCATCTTTTGGGGAGTAGCCTTCTTGGGGGTTAGAAGGATGACTAAAAGAGTTTTCTGCAACTTTGAGTGGACCATCTTACTTGCTGGTTTTTTTCTATACAATCGACGAGCAAGACCCAAGACGCAAGATGCAAGACGTGCGCCTAGTGGTAAGCGTCACGCCTGCCACTAACAGTAGCAGTTCTAGAATTGTGAACTTGCGAACACAATCCTGCGCCGCACTGCACTGCGCTCGTCTGCCTGAGATATTAGATGTTAGTCCAGTAATTTCTTTGACTAAGAAATTAAAGCCTCGATATGTGAATTTCAAGGAAACAAACTGTAGAAAGTGCGTCCCCACGCAAAAAGGAATTTATTACCGTTAGGCATCATAGAAAACCACTTTACTATTACTGCGTCCCATAACCCCAGTTCAGAAGGATCGATGTTCGCCTATAAAATATATTCTTTCGGCGGCTTGCCAAATTTGTATTATGTTCGGGGGAATCAAGAGTGCTGTGGAAAATAAATTTGGGAATAACGATGCAAATATCGTCGGCTAGTCTGATACGGATCTGAAGCAGGTTGTTTTCTGGATACTCGTATTTTTTTAAAACCACTCAATTTTTAGGTTTTACAAGTTGATGTTAAGCCAATGCCAAAAGTAAGTAAAAGGTGTATTTTTAACCACATCTTTTAATGATTAAGAACGTAAATATTCAGGTTTAAAAAAATACTACAGGTAGGGGAAAATCCTATAGAAGCCGAGTAACCGAATAGAATTTTGAAAAATAATCTGGCTTAGTAAAATATTACAAACTAGCTTTTGTCCGCGGCTTTGCCCGCGTAGTAATGTTGAATACTGGAATTCGGTTAAATCGGGGCCCAACTCAATTGAATCACTAAAATACGTATATTATTGCATTTTTTCCAAGCCGCTTGCAAGTCTTTAAGTTTGCTTGAGGATGACCAAATTTAATATTAAAAATTAATTTAGCAGCTTAGGCTGTACAGTATCTATAATAAATATGTCCGTCAAACAGTCGTCTGCGTGGACCTACAAAAAAATAGCCTATGTCCGTTTCCGAACCTTATGCTATAACTACCTATCCAAAAATGCAGCTCCATCTGTTCAGCCGACCAATAAATACGCCCATCCCCGTCCCCATTCCCAGCCTCATCCCTATAAGCGGCCCCTTCCCCATCCCCGTTCCCTCCCTCACCCCCATCCCGAACCCCATCCCCACCCCCATCCCGATTTCAACTTTCATCTTAATATGGACACGCCCATCCCCGTTCCCAGCCTCATCCACATCCACATTCCATCTCCACCTGTCCCCACCAAATCCCCACCCATCCCCACCCCATCCCCATCCCCACCCCATCCCCATCCCGATACCAATTGTAATCTTAATATTAACATGCCTATCTCCGTCCCGTCTCCGTTCCCAGTATCATCGCCACCCCCACCCCCATCCCCACATCTATCCCCATCCCTATACCAAATTTCATTTTAATATGTACAGCCGTTACAAAGTTAAGGAGAAACAAACGTACTATCACTAAAACATAGTTGTTTTTTTTTATACTAACGGGAGCTGATTTTGAAAAAACTGTGACACCCGTATCTTTTTATTTTTATAGTAGAATATGTATACCAAGTTTTGTATCAATCGAACCAGAGAATAAAAAGTTTCATACAAACTTTAACACCCCATTTAACCCCCTTCGGGGTTGATTTTCGAAAAATCCTTTCTTAGTGGGCGTTTACACCTCTCCAAAAACATACCCTCCAAATTTCAAGTCTCTACGTTTAGCGGTTTGGGCTGTACGTTGTCTATATGTCAGTCAGTCAGTCAGTCAGTCAGTCAGTCAGTCAGGACAAAGCCTTTTATAGTTATAGATTACTAACAAAAAAAACTCTTTTATTTCAAATGCTCGAAATTATCAGCGACAACACCACATTATTTTTTACGAATTACACAGCCAGACGAATGTTTTAGCAGAGTAACCGTTTTTTTTATTTCGTGTCTATATTTTGAATAATGAAATGAAATCGCGCCTATATTGCTCAAAGCCATTATCATCATCAATTATATCATGCGATTTTCGACTCTAAACTAATGCAAGACGCGCGGGTGAAATCTGATATTTTTCTGGAATTAGGCGCACTCTTAAGTAAAGATGCAGCCTCCGACGGAGCATGTGACTGCCTAGAAGAAACTATAATTCACTCGCGTATTTTTTTTAACTTCTTTTAATTAGCGAGGTGGAGTAATTTTTGACTGTGTCAGTCCCTTAGTATCAAGGACAGATCCAGCTATTAAGTCAGGGGTGGTCATATAGTCAAGTCGAGGTCTAGTTGTAGGACAGGCTCCAATTCGATTACACTAGATAAAAATATCAGTAGTCGACCTACGCCCAGCCCAGGGGGGGGGGGGGAGTCATGACCCCCCCCCTGGATCCACCCTTGCTAATTATACATACACTCAAAAAGAATTTGACAAGCCTTAGCTGCCTTACCCATCTGATCACTTTACCAGACCTTTTTATCTCTTACCTTGGACTCTCACTCACTCATCAGCCAGAAGACATCCAATGCTGGACGAAGGAGAGGCGGGTTTAGGACATACCCAGGTCCTATACATACCTTGGACTCTGGTCATCGATAAAAGCCATCAATTCTCTCTCCGGGGTCAAGTAATGAAGGTGTGTCCTCTGAACGTGCCCCATGAGTTGAGTTTGGGGCACATCGCAGTCGCAGAAGGGGCATTCTGGTCTCCCCGCTACATGAGCTTCTAGAGTGTGGGTGCGCATGCCCTCGTCTGTTAACCCCTCGGCGCCGCATAGCTCGCATGTATAGGGGAACGGACTGCTTGACATTCTGCGTCTGAAAACAGAACATACATGAGCCAGAATACCCTTGTTATATTATAATAGATTCAAATATTCCCAATCCTTCTAAATCCAAATCTCTAAACTGTTACTCAGAACAGTCAAATAATACAACTTCAAGAATAACGTCTGTTGTAGCAGTGAGCGTAACCGCGAACGCGTAATAACTGTTATATTTGGCTCATACCTGCTGCTACTGAGTAACTAATAATAACCCAGGCAGCTTTTTTTTACGTAATTATAACGTGCCATTTTCGTCATTCTAGACGTAACTGATGTCTTAAGGTTACGTCTGGATGTCCGGAAGCACACGTGTGAAATTCGCAGCTACACGACGTCATTTTACGACGTTAAAATCACCTATCTAGCCAACGTCCAAAGAACGTTATATGTATATGCCGGTAAAATGACGTATCTAGTAAACTTGCATGGTATCATATTTGGAAACGTTAAAATCACTTTTCTAACAAACGTGCATGTCACGTTATTATATGCAAGTAAAATCCCGTATCTAGCAAACGTTACCAATAGTAGTAGGTCTTATTCTAGGTAGACCCGTAGGTACCTGTGTCTAAAGGTATAAAACTAACAAGCTAAGAAATTGATTTTAAATAAAACCATCTCTGGAATGCACAGATAATTTTAATAAAAACAGCAGAAATACAGTCCTACATCAACGGATAAATTCACCATCGTGACTTAACTCGATGCCAGCGCCATCTCTTATGGGTTGGTGATAGGTCTACTGACGTAGACACGGCGTCATTGAGATGTTCCTTTTCTAATAAATATAGGACGTCCATATGATGACTCTAAATAATGAAGTTGGTACGTTTTTCTGACGAATAAAGTACGTCCAGATGCTGACCTTAATTTGACGTCAATAAAAAGTAGCTTCTCTGGCAATTATAGTATAGTGACACTAGATTGGCGTCACTGTATCGCCCGCTCTAGATGAATAAATCAGCGACCTTAATATGACCTATAATGACGTCCTCTATACGTTGCTAATGTCATTTTGCTACCTGGGACGTACTTTTTATTACGTGTAAGCGACGTTGTAAAGTCGACCAATATTGCACGTCTTTTCTACTGCTATAATAATGTCATCCATGAAACGTCATAATCACGACATCGAAGTTACGTGAATATGACGTAATAATTAGTAACTAAATAAAGACGTCATGTACATGACCATAATATGACGTGAATTTGACGAACTATTTTTGAGGTGTAAGCAACGTCCTTAAATCGACCAAAATTGCACGTAAATTTTACCACTAAAAATACGTCCTTCCTGAAACGTCATAGTGATTATGACGTAATTTTAGGCACAAATTAACGAAGTTATCAATATTAAAGTTACGTGAATTTGACGTATTTTATACGACGTGTAAGTAACGTCCCTTAATCGACCAATATAGCACGTCTTTTTTACGTCTGCGACGTCAGCGTGCCACCTGGGAAATATTATGGTCTTTATGAATAACAGGCCCCTAATAAGGTTACGTGTAACGGTTATGAATAGGTATATCTTGCAATTCTTTTCTGCTGTCCTTACCCTCTTCTGCAAGACCCTCTTATGCTTGTGTAGGTAAATATTGTAATGCGCGCGTAAAATAAATTGGGGGACTCTAGAAAAAACAAAACTTATGGTGGGCGGTGGGAGAAATAAGATTTAGAAATACAAACCTATATATATCTAACAAAATAAGAACCTATGATTTAGAACGTAGTAAAGTTAGCTTGCCAAGGATTATACATAAGAAAGTATCATAATTAGGACATTTCCCTTAAGCTTAATTTTGTAGTGGTAGGACTCTACTGCAGAGTCCGCCTGGGGAAGTACCACACCTTTGCCAGATATTCAATCGCCAAGCAGTAGTGTGCAAGCATTACTGTGTTCCGGTTTGAAGGGCAATGCTACCAGAGAAATTACTGGGTATGAAGAGATCTAACATCTAATATCTCAGGGTGACGAGCGCAGTGCAGTGCGGCGCAGGATTGTGTTCGCAAGTTCACAATTCTAGCATTGCTACTGTTAGTGGCAGGTGTGACGCTTACCACCAGGCAAACGCCATGCTCGTCTCGTCACTAGATTGTATAAAAAAAAGCTTGTGGGCTAGTGGTAACAAGTCCCCGCACTAAAGAGAGAAAAGGGCTTTCGCTTTTCTGTGAAAATCCTCATTCCTCATTGTAGTTGTCGTAATCAGCTATAAGACGTCCACTGCTGGACGACGGCCTCCCAATAGAGGGTTGCCATAATCCCCACGCTTGGCGGCTTGGGGATCGCAGAATGCTCACCACCGAGAACGCTGCTGCCCTGCTGCCTGCGCCTGCTGTTGCAGTTCAAGGAAATACCCAGGTCCACCAGGTCCTCATTGTAATAACTAGGCCAAAATGTCCTTTGCATTTACAATGTGGGAGAATACCGTTCTGTTGTACTCATAAATGAAATCGTGGTCATCCACCTGAATCTTACCTAATCGTTCAGAATGCTGTTTAACTTTGCTAAACGCAGAATATAAAATAATTATTATTAGACTAACCGTCTTATGCATAAACCACTAGAGCGTATTTCAAACCTATTTTATAGTTAGCCTATTTTTTTGGTAAGCTTTGCCTTCTTTTTTCAATTAAATTCGTAATACGAAGGAAATTGACAAAACAGTTATTTCTACTTAAATAGGTTTAAGTGGTTTATGCATAAGACGGTACGTATTCATTGTTTATTGAAAACTGTAATTCTAACCAATTTTCGTAAGTAGGAATGTATAAGAATGTTGAAATAATTTCCCTCCACATTTCATATTCCTCGCACATTTGTGGAATTAATTTCCGCAAGCATGATTTACTTAATAGCCACTAAATCTTATTATTTCCACCCACAAAACGGTACATTAAACCTTGCCCACATTAACATACCGCCGATGACATAAAGTTGACCTTAACGATTTCCTCTTAACGCTGACCTTGACCTCAATTCTGAGCGGGCCTCAACAACGTACCCCAGACGAAAAAATTGATTTATTTGTCACTAGTTCTCATAGAAACCAAACACATTAGTGATATTGAAGTAAAGTGTCGAATCAATAAAATTACCGCAGTTTTGTTTTTCAAGGAAATGCTGTCGTTGTTACTTACCGGCCCGGAACCTAATAAAAAAATATAGATAGCGTGTTTTATTCTTAATAATTTTGAATTTGGAAGGTTTTTGTGTTATGCGTTCTTAAAAATAAAAACAATTGAACATTTGTTGAGGTACTTACGATTATTTGATTTATTGTCATCAAAAGCGGGAAAACCCACCGTTTCACAACACTATCTAATTGGTACGACACTATCACTGTATGTGGTTGGAGCTAGCATTTTCTAACATTAACAATTGTTACAAAATTAAAGAATTACTATATTTTATGTAGGTTGTGATGGTGCGCCATTCATGACTTCTGTACATTGAAAAATCAGGAAGTGTTTGCGCATGCGAATAATTAGCGCGATACTAGCGCCAGACGCGGAAGTTTTCCGCAAATTAGTTTATTCTTCAAACATTTTTAGTAAATTAAATGCTAAGTAATAATTTATTAATGAAATGTATTGTTATGTATTTTTTTTAATAATTCGATGTTTCAGAATCAATACAGTATTTTTTTTTATAGGCTATACCAACCTACATCTAGCGCCCTCTCTTTGGTCGTGAAAGAACGAAAAAGGGAACCAAACCATTCAGGGTTTTTTGTTCTGCGTTTCGTTTATCTAAACTTTTCAAACGGTTTATCGTCAAAACGAGAAGAGGGAAGCACGCAACTTTTGTTTATAAATTAAAGATTTGAACAGATTATTTATACATGTTTCAGTAAATTTGTGATCCATTTGGTAATTTAGGCACGGTTTATTATAACATTTTGAATGTGACGGTAGGTTTTTTATGAATATAAAATACAACTAGAAGGTATTATTTGATATTTTCGTATAGATTGCCTGAGCACTGCTGGTGTAGTGGTATCATGCAAGATTCCCATTCTTGCGACCCGGGTTCGATTCCCGGGCAGTGCAGTTGTTGTTTTGCTCTTTTTTTTTAGGAAGAAATAATATAAATAAATCAATATATAGGTAGGGTCATAAATATTAAATTTTTGCCCAGCTTTCCGGGAAACATTATTGGCGGTAGATTTTGGACTTGTAGCTAGCCAGCCGAGCTATAAAAAATACAGCGAGCTATATAGGTACTATATTTCCACCGTGGAAGGCACGCGTTTCCAAAACAAAACAATAATTATGTATTCACCAAAAAAATACACTTTCTGTGGCATTTCTATTAAGTGCAAGCCCATCATGTACTTGGACGGTTTTTTTTTTGTTTACTTTTTATAGTTTCTATTCCACTATTATTTAATACAATTATCCTATTACTATTAATAGCCTTATCACTATTCCTTATCACTTCTCGGCACATTAACTCTGACACTAGGGCTGGCCACTCAGCATATACGAACTTACTTACTTTTTACTATTTCTTGTATGGATGTATCTTTTCATCCAAACCTTTAAACTCGTAACAACAAAAAATCTATCGAGAAAGCAAAAATGCTTTTTAGGCTAAATATTTGGCGCAGGGTGTCCACGATTGCCGGCCGATCCCGGATGGAGTCCTAAAAGCTTTTGTTATTAGCGCCCCGCATGGTACGACGGGAATGCTCTAATAAGCAGGCTTTATCTTAGATTTGCTTGGGTTAGCTCTGTTATTGTAGGGTGACTATGATATCTTGTATTAATTTCAGGATTTTTATTGACCAAGTGTAGGACAGGGACAAGCTCTAAGCGGACAAGCCGGGTTTTTGTATGTTTGTTCGTCGTTAAATATCGAACGGTTGATCCGATCTTAATGAAATTTTAAATATCGAATATGATTGAAATTGGGCAAGAGGCTAATAATAATAATAGGGGAATAATATGTAGGTCGCGAGGTCTTAGTTCACTGTGAAGAACTAGTAGGTATTTAAAATGAAGAGTGTGTTATACCGGTAAGTAAGTAAAATGCTCTCGAAAATGAAGGTTGGAGATAGTACTATAGTACTATTTTTCTTTTTTTTTGTGGTAATCGAAATTATGAGTTAACATAAATTTCATCACGATCGACTGAGCCGTTTATTACGAATAAAGGGAATACATAGGCAGTTGGTTTTGTAATTTATATTTTTTTATACAATCTTTTAAATACAATCATACGTTATAATACATCTACATTTGACCGCCATCTCGCCTAATAAAAAATAACGTTGCTGTCCAAGATGGAGCACGCAGCTTAGTAAAGTTATTCACTCAAGCATTGAAGATGTCCAGATCAGTGCCTTATCTAGGGCGATGCCAGCGGGGCCCAGGTACAGGGCGCAGACCCTATGTAAGGGCGCAAAAATTACCAGACCAGGACCAAGTTTTGGGTCATGCATGGGCGCAGTTTCAAAAGCTCGCACCGGACGCATGAAAGGCTAGTTACGACACTTACGACTTACTTATTATTTAAAATGAAGTGACCTATAATACTCATAACTGTGTATAATTATAATTTTATAATTCTATGAGCCACAGAAAATAACAAGTTTTTAACAACAATAACTTTTTCAAAAAAAAATCAACCCACTTCAAATTAAAATGGGACCACCTCAGGAGTATACCCTTTCAAATAAAAAAATTGAAGGAGAACTCGGTGAACTTACATTAAAAAAATAAAAAATAACAACATACGTTAACAACATACGTACCGTCGAACATAGAAACTCCTCCTCTTTTGAAGTCGGTTAAAAAGCCCTACTTCTTAGGTAGTACAGCTGTCAAAACAATGTTGTAAAGCAATTGTACAGAAAACTGCTGCCGCCAGTTCCACACATAATCGTATTGTCACTACGACGTAAAAATGACAATCATTAGTCGCGCATTTGAAGTAAAACGCTCGAAATGCCATTTTTCATCACACTTGCTCGTAAAGTAGATCTTATTACATCGCTTTTAGGCTCATAATCCAAGGTATTACACACGTGTGCTTTTTACTTTACATTACGGCACTTGTACTATAATAGGTATAACCCGGTAAAGTCAAGTTTGTACGTGACTGCAATTAGACGTACGTATACGGAGCACTCTTAATATAGCCGGGTAATACTTACAGTTTTTTGTAATACCAACAGAGTTATTATGCCGCTGAAGTAAATGTCAACCTGCGCGCGCATTACTGATTTGGCCGCCATTTTCCGCAAATGTTTGTTGACGTTTTCGCTGTGTGGTTGATTATTATCAAAAAAAAAAGTCTTTTCCTCGCAAGTGTGACGAAAACAGTCGTATGGAACTCTTGTGCTATTAGTCATTACGCTCTCGGCTTCCTTATCGCGCTCGCCTGCGGCTCGCGCGCATAATACCGCCTCTAGTGTAATGACCAACATAGCACACTCGTATCATAATGTACTATTATAATTCAGAATAAAATTGATTTAATTACGATGCAAAGTGGTTTGGTTTCCTACGCGTCTATTTAAATTGTCTATTTGAGTATTCTCAGTCTAAAAACATGTATAATATTGGTAGAATAGGGTAGATGACTGATGTTTATATCGTTGAAACCAATAGCTTTGATGAAGAATTTAAGTAAATATAGTATGTCTATTGAAAAAAATATTTAAATCGGTTAATAATGTTCTGATATATGAGCGTAAAGTTTTTGTTAGAGACAACTCTGTCCCTTTCCCACAAAACAAAAAATTACGTCACGCCTTAGTTGTCGGAATATAACTTATATGGCGTACTGACAAGTGACGTCACGATTTGCTATTTCGCCTCTCTGTCTAGCATGATATTAAAATGTTTATAAGTTGCTTATTTTTGATCAGATTTTCATTTAAAACACTGTTTTAAACTATCACGGTTGTTTACTAAAGTTATATTATTATTAACGGGATATTCACAACATAATCACGGTAAATATCCCGTTAATAATAATATAACTTTAGATTTTCATTTTCTTTTCTTTAATCAGCTATATTTATGGGCCACATTTTAATAGGATAATAAAAAAAAAACAGTCATCTAGCCTATTGTCACATAAGCGCATTTGCACGTATTGCTAGCAGTACGGCTAGCGCGGCCCGTCACTTTTCCGTTCTATTCTTATTACAAGCTTTGCTTAGTTTGGGGCTAGATGGCGGTATGTGAAAAATGTCCACCGATATTTAATAGGAATTTGATTCTAAACGAAAAAAATTAACACAAGCGAGTTTAATAAGAATCATGGTCACCCCAGCATTATGCTTATTTGTGGCTCAGATGGGCCTTCCGGACCCAACCCACTGATAACCTGGCCCAGATTTTATGTTTGTTTTTCTTCAGTGGGGTTCTATGCGAATGTTTTGCTTATTTAAAAATATAATTTTAGGCGCTTACGACGCGGCGCAACGGATCTCTTGGGGTCAGCTTTTTTGTGATGTAACAAGCTATTTTCATAATATTAATAGACACTTTCTACAACAAATAATCTGACCCCATGCAATAGGAGAATCCTGTTACTATACTTACTTACTAGACGTTATAATTTAGCGCAGCAGCTTTGTGTGCTTTGTATGGCGGTCTAAGGGGGAGGGAGGCCTTCGTTCAGCAGGACAAGTCTTAAAAAAAACTGTATTTAGGGTAAGACAAAACGGATATCGGGTAAATACTAATATATGTTTCTTGTTAGTCCGTATGGTTTCGTTGTTCTTTTAATATTTTATATTAGGTAGGTATTTTTGTGGATTGTATAATAAAAAGCCAAAATGCTGGCCATCATCATCATCGCCAGCCATAAGTCGTCCACTAATAGACGAAGGCCTCCTTTACTAACCCCTCCCTTACTAGGGAGGGGTTGCCATAATCCCCACGTCTGGCAGGCGGCTTGGGGATCGCAGAGTGTTACCACCGTTAACTGAGAGGACGCTGCTGCCCGTCCTTTGACTTTGACTTTGTCTATAAAACTATTTTATAAGCAACAACTTTTTGTACAGAATTTTAAGCAATAAACCTTATCTTATCCGGGCTGATGTTGATGACGAGCTTTGTGAGATGTATCATGAAATGAAAAGTCCTGTGCTGCGAGAATGTAAGATTATGTTACTTTGCGTGCTTAGGTACTGTCGAGAGCAAATTGTAAGCAGTGTTTCCATAGATTTAGAGTCCAATAGGGTCCACTAGGTGGACCGACGACATTGTGAAAGTCGCGGGCAACCGGTGGATGTAAATGGCTGGTTGTCGTAAAATAAGGAGGTTCAAGTATCCTTTTTGTTCATCAAAATAGTAAAAAAGAAACGTTATTATCCTATGATAAGACGATGATTATTATCGTCATCGTCATTTATCCAGCCCACCATCTTTGATAAATTAGACATATTATTTATCAAAGCCCACCATATATGACCGCTATTGGCATGTTGGACACAATAGCCTCTCCTAAAGCAAGCTATTCATTCCGATTGTTCAACCGACTTCAAAAAAGGAGCTTCTCAATTCGACTGTATTGTTTTTTTGTGTATGCTACGCGATTACTCCGCCAATTATGATTAGATTTTGATGGGGGAGCAAAAAGAGAAACCTTCTTTATCAGGTATTAAGGATGGATTTGATTTTAGGGGGGGGGGATTTGATTTTTTATTTTTTTATTATTTTTTTTACCCCCCCAATCCCGGGCCACTTCCGTGGCCGCTGAAGTGGTCATATACATTTCATAAGGTCATATAAGTTCAGTAGTTTGGATTTTAAATCAAATAACTGGAAAAAATCAGGAAAATATGAAAATGTCATCAAGGTCGTCGAAATTGAATTCGTTTAAAAAAAAACGTATTATGGCTTTACCGCGCCCACTTCCACTTTCCATCTGCTGCCAGATAAGTACGAATTGGGCAAATCTCACTGGACAGGAAAACCTCAAACAATAACAACTGTTGTATTTTTTTAATTTTGTGGCTTAGCATTATTCCAGCGATTGTACAAGCAAACAGATGGTCCAGCGATAATGTTAATGTATTTGGCAGTTATGCTTATTATCTGTGTTTTATGGGCCGTTCCAGGAAAAAATGGAGAAAATACCCGAAGAAAACTTAGGCGTGAGAGGAAATGTATGGGAAACGTTGGTAAATGGGTTACACCGAGGCCGCGAGCGGAAACGCAAGAAGTGTGTATGGGACTTATGAAAACACTAGTAACACCCCACGGCTTCACCTGCGATTCCTGGTAAGTATAAAAAGTATGTTATTCAAGGTATACCTAAAGCTACCTCTATGCCTTTCATATATGTAAATCCTTTCCGCCGTTTTTGTGTGATTGAGTAACATTAACAATTTTGACATTTAAAATATTGGTAGGACAAACAGGTTGTCTGATACGGGCACAGAAAAAGTAATAGTCGGTACCTACCTCCTGCATACTGATCACTCAGTCCCATAAAAACGAATTATACATAAAATCATCATGAATCATATGTAATGAAAGTCAATTTAACTATTTATGTATCGCGGCGCACGCCCGGCAAGCACGGCGATATTCCACTGAACCGCTTGGCTCGATGACGTCACACGGCAGACAGCGCCAAGCGATGCGAAGGGTCGCAAGCAATGCTTAAGGTTGTATATACCTAGTAGGTGTGAAATAGTATCTAAGCTTTACAGTAAAGGGTACTGGCTTGCTGTGGGATGCAACTAAGTTATATAGGATTGCGTTCCTACGCACCTCATGTCATATCTACGTAGCCTGCCTCCGTCCCTGGCGGAACGCCCCGGGGGTTTCAACATTTCAAGTTACATTTTGTTCATCATCAGCCCGGAGACGCCTACTGCTGAACGAAGGCCTCCCCCTTAGACCGCCACACTGTACGACAACCTGCCATTTGCATGCACCAGTGGCCCGCGACTACTTTTACAATGTCGTCGGTAGTCCTTCCTATGCTGCGTCTTCCGGTTCGCGGTCGCCACTCAAGAACCTTTCTTCCCCATCGGTTGTCAGTTCTTCGAGCGATGTGGCCTGCCCATTGCCACTTCAACATGCAAACCCTGCGAGCTATGTCGGTGAGTTTGGTTCATTAGCGAATATCTTCGATCCGGATTTTATCGCTCAAAGTAACTCCGAGCATAGCTCTCTCCATTGCCCGTTGCGTGTCGCCGAGTTTCCCCAAGAGGCCAGCAGTTAAAGACCACGTTTCAATTCCATATGTCATCACTGGCAACACTGGTTGCCACATACATTAGGTACATTACATTTTGTACCTACTGAGTCCCAAAATCTGCATTTTGCACATAGAGTAATATAATATACTGGATTTTGCAGCTTTGCCTAGATGGTGCTGTGTTGTGCGAAATGTTCACCAATATTAAAAAAAAAATTAAAAAAAAAAATTTTTATAAAATAATTAAATGTTTACTAAATATTATAATATATATATATATATATATACATATATACATAAATAAATATTGATGTATGTATTATCTAGTTTATATGTGTTTGTGCTTTTGTGTTTCTTCTTAGCATATTAATTGCATTTATTTCTACTACATTTACCTACTTTATTTTCCTTTTGTGTGTGTGTATCGCATGTTAGCGTAAGCATCACTGTCTATTAGTGATAACCTTTATTGGCCTATATGTGCTCATTATAATGTTTTTTCTTTCCCCGTAAGAAGGCTGTTGGTTGTCCAAATAAAATAAAATAAAATAAATAAATAAATATTTTGCGGTCAGACTTTTTTTAGGAGCTCGTCTCAAATTTTAACTGTTCTTCAAGAACTGTGTGAAATGTGTTCACAAGTGTCCAACCGCGTGAACTGTGTTCTTCAGTTGTGGGAACTGTATTGTTCAACAGTGTTTACTTTACTGTGTTCTTTGGCTGATGTGCGGGAAATTGTTTGAAGTGTGTATACAACTATATAAACTGTGTTCTTCAGCTGTAGGTATGCATAAATAATAGGGAATATGCATGTTTTTTTTTATTGACTCACCAAAAAGCAGACTGGCAACAAAAGAAATAATCGAAAGTAAAATTCTGATATGTGCACAAATAACGAAGTTATAAACATTTTAGTTTCATGTTAGACAGGGAGGCCACTATACTAGGTTTATGACGTCAAAGTTCACGATTACAAACAAATTCTATACTAGCACGTGTTTTGCTAGAAAGGGACAGTTGACTCCCTCCCAAATACTTTGAACGCTTATATTTCAGAACTTTACCAGCCGATTTCAATTATTTTTTCGACGTAACCATCAGATTCAGTTAAACTTTCCATATATCCTATTATTTTAAATAATTGAAACACATGCGTATTCCCTATTATGTATGATCAATAACATAATTATGCAAATTTATATCATTTATTTGCAGTCTTTCGACCGATTTTGTAAACGGAATTTCTCACAACTTTCGCTTTGCTCGGTCAAACATTTTTGGACCTTGAGCATACGATGTATAATAAAGCACCGGTATGCAGATACCTGGACCTGGACCCTTGGACCTGGGTACGTCCTAAAACTGCACCCAGAACCACCGCAGGACGGGCAGCAGCGTCCTCTTAGTTAACGGTGCTTAGTTCGCAGAGTGGTAAAACTCTGTGATCCCCAAGCCGCCTGCCAAGCGTGGGGATTATGGCATATGTGTGTGTGAGATAGTATTTTTTGTATGGCGAAGCCTTTAACCACAGCTGGCCTGATTAAATGAAATGAACTCGAAATTGTTTTACAGAAATGTTACGGACTGATACGGAACCGTCGGTGCGAGAGTCTGACTACTACCTACTTGACTGACCAAAATATTTCTCTCATACTGTAATTGAACTGGAAATATTGTGCTTCAATTCAATGTTGAATAACCAGCAATTTTTCCCGGAATACAAGAAAGGTTTATTGCATTCATTTAAATAGTAAAGTAAACATTAATCTCATACCAAACTTTTAAGGGGGAGGCCTTCTTCCAGTAGTGGACGTGTTCCAGCCGTTGATGGATGCAGATACCTGAGTTTTATCTGTGGTTATCATTTACTCTGTTCAATATTTTTCCTAAAATATTTTCGGAACAAATTAAAAAATCTTTATCTATATATCTTTCCATCTTAATCAAAAAGTATAAAAGCAAGTCTATGTTTCTTAGCAATCATCGCCCAGGCTACACCGCTTATTGTAGAGTTGTGGAATTTAGACCCAATATTCCTCAAATGGTCTAGGTGTACAATAAGAACGGATTTTTCAAAATTCAACCTCTAAGAGGATGAAATTGACCCCTAAACTTTGTATAGAAATTAAAATAAAATTTGAGCTACGTCGTTCAGACTCTGTTTTAAATTTAACATCATAAATAAAGAAAGGCATATCTAAGGATTTTTCGAAATTCATCCCCTGAGAATGCTTAAGGGGGGATAAAAGGTCAAAATGATCAAAAAAATAACAGTACCACGGCGCTGAAATTTTATGAGTGTTCTGAGCAAACATAACTATTATATATATAACTAAACATAAATATTAGATAATTTGTATTTTTTTGAAATTCATCCCTTAAGGGGTATTATTACGGGAGTAGATTTTTTTTCTCCTACGTTCATGAAAGTTGGTAAATATACTAAACTAAAGAAACCAAGACACGAATTTTCACGGTTTTTTTAAATTCATCCCTTAACGAGGAGAAAAGCTAAGCTAAGCTAAGAAAAGAATAAGCTTAAAGCCACGGTGTGACCATCATAGACCAAATTCAAAATTCATTAAAAATACCTAGCCCACGCAGGCGAAGCCGCGGGCAACAGCTAGTAGGTTATATAGGTTGGGTATTTAGCTAAAAAAATAACAGACTTTCGGAGTTTGAAGGTAGGGTGAGTTAGCTCAACCAAAAATAAGAAAAAATATAGGGAAAACCCCACAAAAACCCAAAACACGTCTAAAAGTTGTGAATTATTTCGTTTTTTTACATTTTTGTGCCTTGTGCGTAATTTTAGTCCGGTTTTCCCGCTGTCGCAAGGAATTTATGCGAAGGTTCTTTTCTGGTGCGAAAAGAGTGAACATAAAGCAAGTAAGAGCTAGTACGCCCCTAGCACACATCAAAGTAGCTACTTAGGTACTATCGGCACTACGATTACAAAATAAACGATAAATTAGGCGGCACGTCATCTATCCCCAAACTAAGTACTTCGAGCTTGTACTACGGGAACCACAGGCCGTACCATAAACCCTTATTGCGGGCCGAATAGGCTCAGTTGCCGACGCTGCATGACCGCGAACAGTATTGCGTGAATATAAAATTCACAGTCACGCAGCGTCGGAAGCGAAGCCTATTCGAACCCAATAAGGGTTCATGGTACGGCCCTAGATAGCTGATAGGCTGATAGTCTCATAAATGCAGGGCCCGATCTAGCAACCGCTCCGACGCTCCGGTCAAATAAAGGAGACGAGACACCAATTAAAAGACAAGAGTCATCTTGCACTTTAAAATATGATGGATTTGACCTAAGGATTTACAGCTCCCAAAGTAGCATTGTTTTTTAAGAAAAACCTTAAATATAAACCTAACCTTAAATATTTTGCCGGATTTTTCACTCATTGATAGAGAGAAATTTGAAGACTCCTCAAACCGCCAGGCGCAGGCGGCGCGGCGCCGTGCCGCGCGGTGCCCGCTGTTTTGCCGCTTCTCATTTTTGCCACTCTGGGCATTTGCCCGGCTCGCCCCCCCTTAGAACGGGCCCTGCATAAATGTTTGTCCTAGGTCGGAAAACGGAAATCAAAGGCACGCCTTTGCGGAACGCGAATAAATCATGTCGCTGCTTTGTATTATTTTCCAAAACTTGTGTTTTTTCGAGTGTTAAAGCATAAAAATGGTGGCGTTTTATTCATTAAGTGCTGATTAACGCGCACGAGTGTGGGCAAGTGATATAATGAAGTGAAACGTGTCTTTTCGTGTTGTTTCCAAAACTCCGAAGGACTTTTGTAGTAAAGTTGCCACAACTTTACTAGGGTATGACTTGGACTCAACTATGACTAAATTCGTGTGACTAACTGTAATTTCATGACATATTTGATTTGATGATTACTATAAAAACTTGAAAATTCATAAACTTGACACTGGCAGAATGCACAAGGTGCGATTCCAATAACAAAGAGAAAAAAAAGGCACGCCTTCCAGCTGTCAAAGCAAACATAGCCGCATGCGCTGCCGTAAGTCCGCGGCATCTCCCGCGCATCAAACGATTATTTCTCAGGTCAAATAGACAATAGACAATATTTTATTTGTAGAAAAAAACACAAATAGAAGCAGCAGCAGCAGCAGTTTGCGGCAGTTTGCGGCAGTTTGTCGTGAGCTATCATAGGGGTCAGATCAATGTTTTCGAGTGCATTCCACCACTTCCGTGTTTCGTTCGCGAAGCCCGTTGAGATAATCCCACCCACTACAGATATTACTATAATGTCGAATATTTTGACATCTCGCGGAAAATCTCTTCAGTTTGCGAAGATCATGTCTTTGGCATACTAACACACATACAAATAACGACGGTCCATTTTAATGATACTATTTTGTGCCCTCTCATTTTTGCATTAGGTGTTAAAAACATGGGAAAAAATTAATTCACACCCTTGGTTCACTAAGAATTTATGGCGTCGCAATAATATAATTTTCGGTTATTATCATTTTGCGAAGAAATACGTCATAAAATTGAGTACTTACTTAGGAAATGTGATGTTTGTACACTTTTTATTTATTGTCGAGTAATTTTTACACTGTTTCACAGCACAAACTGTCATTTTTGGAAATTGAAACTCGCCGACTCGTGTCGTCCTTACGCAGCAAACGTCTCCTGGCGTGTGCGGTCGAACGAAGTAGCCAAACTGGCCACTTTGAATTGGAAACAATTACGGTGTGCGTACTGGGAATCTGGACGTACATTTAATCTAAGATAATACTATATAAGTTTAAATTTTTCAATAATGTAAGATAATAGCCCATACTGTAAATAAAACCTAACTTTCTAATATGTAAAGGTACTCAGGAAATGTAAGGGTAGTATGTAAATTCATGGTTTGATGTAGGTTATCTGTAATCGCGGATTTGATTCTGTCGAAGTAGCTTTATATCGGCACTTACTTAGTCATGAGGGACTAAGGTTTATTCACCTTCCTCTAGGTTAAATTAGGTACATTGTTGTTGAAAAATCGTATATTCTGAGGTTTCTTGATGAAATAAGTTTAAATTTTATCGAAGAGCTGAAAACATTGTGTACATTGTACAAAGTATTTTTCTACATATTTTTGCAATGGACTGACGAGAAGATTATTTTTGTATGCTAATAATGCTCAATTTACAGGTTATTTAAAGTTATTTGGTTTCGGATTAATATCACACTGAAACAGCTTAAATAGTTATTTGTTTTCAGAATAATAATTAGTTTCAGGTTTAATTGACTTTTTTGTTTCAGGTTAGGTTGAATTTTAATTTACGTTGATGATTACAGTTGTTTTAATCGGTGGTTTATCCCTTCAGCCTATTAGTACTCGAAACGATATTGAGCGCAAATACACTAGAAATAAACATTTATAGCAATTTTGGTCAAAATGGACTTCCGCAAAGTAACGCCTGAATCAATCGCACACTTAAGTAGGTATATGAAATAAAACGATTAAAAAAAACCGACTTCAATTTCGACTAGGTACCTGGATGACAGCTTCATATTTTTCAGTTATTTTGGTTTATTCCGGTAATTTTGATTTGAAAACAAAATTATTGAACCGATTTTAAAAAAAATATATGGGACCACCTCTGAAGTATCATCTACCAAACAAAAAAATAATTCTAAGTCCGTAACATACTTGCATTGCCTACATACATAGAGGTAGGAACTACCTCTATGCCTACATATATACTCCTTTTTTTAAGTCGATTGAAAATTGCAAAGGTGTGGTAGGTACTTTCTCAGGTGTTCTCTACAGAGTCCTACCATTTACTATATCACAACTTATAATGATAACATTATTGAGTTTGGGTTTGCGTTATTAGTTGCTAAATATCACAGCATAAAGATCTATGGTGAGGAAGAGGTACTGAGGTAAATGTTAGAATTACGACCCTAGGGTCGGTAGATACTTAGCTAGCATTGTTAATTCGTACTTTGACAATATCCAGTCGAAGAGATTGTAAGAATAAATAATTATAGAAAGTCGCACAAACAAATACCTAGGTATTACCTAATAAAATAAAATAAGTAAACTTTACATAAAAATCCTTCAATTTCAAATACTTTTTAGAAGTGCTGTCTCTGCTTCGACGTCTCTATTTTTTAAATTATCTTGATCCGTCGTTTATTTTTATTTGACACAGGAAAAGGCGGCAACTTTTCTCAGAGATCAGTCGGTGTTGCCACGCTCATTAAATTTCCAACACGTCCTGGGTGAATATTCAACGCGTCACTTGTCTAGTCATTGCTCCCTGTTACATCTGCTTCGAACGGGTTGGAATATATTAGGGAAAACTCGCACTGTGAAAATATTGTGGACTTATTTGGAAGATAAGGTTTTCATTTGTTTTCCTTCCCAGGAGAGATAGAGCTAGATACTACAAGTTCCCAGGTACAGGTAATTATATCATTCTGAAACTGATGTGTTTATTTAGCTTTTGAAACTGAATAGTACACTTAATTTTGAACGCTATACTCATTTGACAGATCTAAGATGGCGTCCGCGTGTGCGTCCTCTCGGTTATAACGGTGGTGAGCATTTCGCGATCCCCAAGCCACCAGCCAAGCGGCCTGCTAAGGGGGAGGACATTTCGATTGGACATTTTTCACACAGCGCTGTGTGCCCCAAACTAAGCATAGCAATGATATTATATATATAAGGAGGGAGATATGTCATATCGGGCCCTAAAATGGCCCCGTGAAGACGGACCTAAGGACTGTCTCGCCTGTCTGCGCTCACTAAGCGAGACGCGCACTATCCCTTTTACTCTCTTATAAGTGCTATCTTGTTTCGCATTCCGGCTCAACTAGAGTAAACGTGACGGCACGGGAGTCATTTTTGAAACGTTGTTTTATTCCGCGATGGCGCATCTTTCGTAATCTTTGAAGCAAAGCTTGTAATATGGAAACCATAGATAATTGATACTTATTATAAATACTACACCCAGAAACAGAACAAACAAAAATATAATCGGTATTTTTTACATAATACCGCATAGGTAAATAAAACAAAAATGTGCTTGTGTTTTGCTCTTGTGTCTTACGTGTAATACAATCATGGTAGGCAAAGCCATGGATGATAGTGTTTGTGCTGATAAAAATAAAAACAACTTGTTCTTTTCAGATTATCTTCTTTTTTCAGTCAAAAAAAATAGTAACAAAACTCTTATCTTACAAGTACATTGAAATGTTAGTGCATCTGTGTGTGTCACCTTTCGTGACTTTTTGCCGGTGGCGCACTAACTTGCTTTCTTCTTTTTGGAGTATGTCTCTCTTTTCAACATTTTTGATTGTCAATTCAATCTTAGTCTCAGTCAAAGTCACACACAGTAAACTATTGGTAAACTAGGATCAAATCCAGTGCAGGCAATAAGAATGTACAGCCAATAATGTGTGTACGTGACTTTGTTCCCCGAATGGGCGATTTTCTGACAGGCAATAAAAAAAAAGAAGCTGATTGTAGATGGGTCTGACTTTGCGCAGACCACACGTGCCAGTCAATGTCAAGTTTTTTTATTTTATTTCTTATGCCACCTATCAAAAATAATATGTTGTTTTTGACTGGCACGTTTAGTCTGCGCTATCTGTCGAGTTGAAGGAAACTACTTTTTTTATAAATTCATGTTTGGAAAATCGCTCATTGTATGTCAGTAGGTTCGGGTTATTTTTAATCGACTTCAAAAAATAAGGAGGTCCTGAATTTGGTTGTATGTTTTTTTTTTAAATGTTAAGTTAACACAGAACTCCGTCATTAAAAAACTGATTTGGATCATTATTTTCTTTCGAAATCGGTTGAGTTGTTTGGTTTTTCAGTATAAATCAGAATAACTATGAAAAAAATATGTCATGCATCCAAGTAATCGTATTTAAAGTCAGTTGATTTAAAAAAACTTATATTTCAAACGTCAATTTGAAAGATGTTCACGGATTACTGGCTGTAGAATATACAACTTTGTGTAAATAGTTGTGTTGGGCTGTGGACGTATCGCAAATCAATGTTGAATGCTGCCCTAAAGGCGGCATTCCTCGAATCTTTCCAGCCAGCGGCGTCCGTTGACGGATCGGTTGAGCGGCTGTGTGCAACCATATCCGCCATTACCGTTCACCATCATGTAGTCGAAGCAATTTGTCACCCCGTCGCCGTTGCAATCCTGGAAATCATTACAAAGTAGATATTATTATGACTAAAAAAAAGTAAGTTCGTATAGGTTGAGTGGCCAGCCCTAGTGTCAGAGTTATTATGACTAATAACGGCCATTAGACAGAATTTCCAATAAAAATAATACATTTATTATTATTATAAATAATTACTTTTTAATAATAAGCACAGGCTTTATTAACACTAAGTACACTACTAAAATAATAGGAATAGATAATACTTGTAAAAGTGACACGATGGCGTGACTGGGTTGGGTACTAATATAAACCAAAGACCCTATACCTACGTATAACTAGAGCATGGTAGGTAGGTATGTATACTAATACTAAGTAATAAAGGTTTTAAACATAATACTTATCTATGTTTCTGTGTCAGAGTGACTTTGATATCTGGTAATTTAATTTGAATATTATATTACATTATATTTTATTTTTTGACATTTGTTAAATAACCGGTACCTTATTATTATAATCTTTTGACATTGAATTTATTATAAGTAATTAAGGTATATTTAATGTATTGACTTTATTTGTAATAATTATGTAAAACTAGTCATTCTTGCATTGTAATTTTTAATTTTTCTTTAATTTAAACGTGACAAATGTGTATCCGCACATACTATAAATTGTACTTATGCTTACGATTTATTAAATAATGTAATTAGCTAATGTAGTTGGTGTGTCTCTCGTAATAGTTAAATAAATAAATGTTTTCAAATTTAAAACAGTAAGTAAAATGTGACCTCGTAGAAAAACCCAAAGTGTGGAATACCACACTTTTCGGAAACACTTCATACAAATTATTCAGTAAAAATTATCTTTTAAGAAAGTTTAGTAATTTTATGTACAAATAATCGCAAATCATCCCAGAAACGTTATATATAAAAGCACCAAACCAATGATATTATATTCATAAGGAGGGAGATATGTCATATCGCGCCCTCAAATGGCCCCGTGAAAACGGCCCCAGGAACTGTCTCGGCTGTCTGAGCTCACTAATCGAGACGCGCGCTATCCCTTTTGCTCTCATATAACTGCTATCTTTTTTCGCGCTCCGGCGCAACTCGTAAACATGACTGCACGAGAGTGATTTTCAAACGTTGTTTTATTACGCGATGGCGCATCTTTCGTAATCTTTGCACCAACCTAACAAACCTAACATCAAAGTATGCCCTATCAAAATAAAAAATACCCACAATGCATCCTAAGTAAACAGGCGATACCGGCAAATCCGCCCCATTTACGGTAAGATGAGGTAAAAATTATATTTTCTCCCTAACATTTTTACAACACTACCAATTTATTTGCAAAGTTACATTCTTTTTGAGAAATAAATAATCTTAAACCCGACATTAGGCGCCACCGTGCTATTTTTTTACACAGAACTAACACATCAGTTTTTTAGTTCGACAATTCGGTCAACTGAAAACGTATTTTGGTTGCAGTGTAAATATTGGAACAATGTAAGCGATTACCTTGCCAAATTTCTCCAAGTAGCCCTCGATGATACGCTTGGAGCAGTGGTAGTTTCTGGCACAGTCGCGCCATGCTGGAAAGGTATTTTATTAAATTCACATAATTAAAGCTTGACGAAAACACAATAGAAATTAACAGGACCACTCTTGCAATTGCAGATTATACAACAAGATGATATAGCAGTGTCTTACGTCACGGGCGGCATATTGAACCCTGAGCATAACGAGGGACTCTAGAATTCACTCCCGAGCGAAGCGAGCGAGTGGAAATATCAGGTTTGAGACACGACAATTGACACCCCCCACCACATTTGGCAACTACGTTTGTCGTTAGGACTCTATTGCAGAGTCCGCCTGGGGAAGTACGACACCTTTGCAAGTTATTAATTCGCCAAGCAGTAGAGTGCAATGGAAGCATTACTGTGTTTTGGTTTGGCAAGTGACCATTACAATGAAAAGATGGGACATCTAATATTTCAGGGTGACGAGCGCAATGCAGTGCGGCGCAGGATTTTGTTTGAAAGCTCACAATTCTGGGACTGGTATTTTTACGGTGTTACCACCAGGCGGAAGTCTTGCTCGCACTCCATTGCATTAAAACAACAAGTTTCGAAAAAAAACCCGTAAATACGATAGCGTAAATCGACTTTGATAAATCTAAGCCTAAAGAGAGTGGAGTGTCTGAGAATGAGTTGTCACGTTTCTAAAACTGCGCGTCCACTGCCTCTGAATTGGCCGGAGCCGGTACGGAGCAGACGGAGAGTCGGCATTTATAAAATGCCAATAGGGTGCGTCCACTGCATTCGGATTTTGCATCGGCATTAGCGACGATTATTCCCTTTGTGCACCACCTGCGTCCGGACCGGAGGTGGACAGCGACACAAGTTTGAACACTTGTTGGAAAAAGTTGTGCTTCTCCACACCACACCCGAATGCCGCATTCGCTGCGGATGAAGTCATCGGTAGAACTACCGGTATCTTCCGAATGGTGCGTTCGCTGCGGATGACGTAGTGGCCCGGTATCTGGCACAGATTTGCCGACCGAATGCCACAAATCCGTCCGCTCCGTCCGCTCCGATGCTGGAGCAGTGAACGCGCAACCACAGAATAAATAATAGTACTAAGGCGCGACTTTATAGTTAGAGCGATAAAGTTGAGTTTACCGTTATCCCCTCTCTCAACGTCGTCTTCCGGCATGACCACCTTGCCGGCGTCGACCCAGTAGACCCGGGATATGTTGAAGGGCCCGCAGTAGCCTGCGGTGCACTCGTGCGCTATCTCGCATTTGGTCGACACGTAACAGAGACACCGGTAGCACGACTCTGTCAGATTGGGGATGAAGGTGCCTGCAAGTGACATAATAAAGGTAAGTACCTACATAGAGAGTTTTGGCGGGAACACGGAAAAATCATATCGCTGCTTTCTATTATTTTCTTATACTAGTGTTTTTCGCGAATTCATGATAAAAAATGGTGGTGTTTTATTCATTGAGTGTTGAATTACATGCATGAGTGTAAGCAAGTGATATAATGTGGTGAAACTTCTTTTTTCGTGTTGTTTTCAAAATTCCGTAAAAGCCCATAGTAAATTCGCCACAACTTTACTAGGGCATGACTGTGACTAATTTTGTGCGACTAACTGTGATTTTATGACATATATATTTGACTTGATCATATGTAAACTTGAAATTGCATAAAACTTGACACTGGCTGAATGCACATAGAGCGACGCCAAAAAAGAAAAAAACACCTCACATACAATACAACATACATAGATACAAATACATACATGAACCCTGAAAACATTACACTCCTCTTTCGGGGCATGTCGAGTAAAAAACATAAGTACATACAGTAGGTAGAACTTAGAATGCCCTCCTTTTTTGAAATCTGTTAAAAATAAGCTAAGTATCCTATTTAGCTACAAAAAACAAGTGTAAACTTATTTTTTGGAGCAGTCGTGTAACAAAACATACATACAATCGAACTTAGAATGTGCTCCTTTTTGTTTTAGATAAAAAAATATGTGATGTTAAATTAAATGCGTAAAAACAATAATCATGTTTTAAATTAGACCGAAACAGCCAATTACAAAAAAAAAACCGTCAGAATATTTTTTTTGTTTACTTGTGTGTGTTTACGGGGACTTAGGGAATAACCCAAAAACTCAACGTTTGTAAATTAATAACGATGAATATTTTATGACTTGAGAGAGTTCAACAAACTCAATCATAAATAAAATATATCGCCATCGATAAGGTGGGCAATAAAACTAAATTGCTTTAATTCTTGGTTTTTAACATTTAAACTCTTGGTTGGAAATCGGAGAAATAAAAAAATATTTTCGCCTGCATCAGCGGTGGGTCGACACGAAGCAATAATTAATAAACCTTAAATCTCACCGCATTATAAAATGCAAAGCTTTTATATTCTGATCACGTAATTCTGGAACTGCTAAACTGATATGGGAAGTATTATTTCTTTGTTTTATTTGCGAAAAAACACAATAAGTACTTTTAAGAAAATGATAGAATGCAGCAACATGATTTTTCCGTGTTCCCGCCAAAACTCTTGTGAGATTATGGAGAAGCGCCCAAGGCAGGGCTTGACGTTTGTTGTTATAGAAACGGACAATCTGGTAGTCTTCGGATGGGTGACCGCGAGTAAGCTACCAAGGTCGGATGATATGTTAACTTGTTGGACCCGGCTGTTTGTGCTATCATCATCAGCCAGAAGACGTCTACTACTGGACGAAGGCCTCCTCCTTATTAACGGTTACTTACCAAAAAAGCCTAGTCTTAACGGGACCACGGAATGTAGTTTTCAACCAACTACAAAATAGATTCCCAATTCAACTGTATGTTTTTTCAACCGACTTCAAATATGGTCAAAAAACCTGGTGTAAATTGAAAAAAATGATGATTGTCATCCAGTAGTCGAAATTGAAGTCGGATTTTAAAGTATTTGTATAGTTGATAAACTATGACTTGACCTCGTTGGAATAAAAAAAAGTAAAAAGCACTATATATTCACCTGCGGATCCAGTTATCCAAATGATGTAGACGCCAAACAAACAAACAGGTAACGCCAGTTTCGCTTTTTTGATCATTTTTTACCTGCAAGCGTATTAAAAGACGAGAGTAAAAATGTATGATAAGAAAAAACAGCTCATTACTGAGTAATCAATTATATCATACATCTAGCCAGTTAGACAGTAGTTTTTTGGCATTAGAGGGCATCATGGTTATCTGGTTGTAATGGGGTATAATGTTATGCAAGATTATAACTGCTAATAAAATAAAACTATATACAGACAATATAGGTAATTAGTATATACTATCCTCCATGGTATATTCATATTTTTTTATTGGTTTTTAAGAAAAAACATTTTGAGTGACTGTTTTTTTCGTTTTTCTCTATGGAACACCCGTCTCTTATTACGTAGTATTTACTTACTCTATGATTCATATTTTATTGGTAATAATTTACACGTCAAATAGGTACATACGAACTGATATTTTATAAAATAGATAAGCAAACTACCTACAAAATTAAAATATTACAAATTCACAAATTATACAAATGTCAATTAAATAAATATTAAATCCAATTTTATAAAATTCGTCAAATTTGTAAAAAGATTGATGCCATTTTTTAAGTCTAGTTTTAAACGACAGTATTTACTATGAACAGAAGATACATATAGAAAAGGCGTCTAAAAATAGTTGAGCCACTATTATAAGTGTCTATAGTTTTATAATCATGTAGGTAAATACCGAGGTAAGTGGTACTTTATGTGTGCCATCCACCCCGGCGCCAACACCGGGTCTACCGGGGTCGATGAAACACTTTTCCCCATCTGCCCCAGTAACGGGGCAGTGCAAAGCCTCCTTGAGCAACGCATAAGCATTGCCATTCAGCGTGGCAATGCTGCCAGTATGCTGCCGACTGGTAGTGGGTTTGAGCATTTGGATTGTCTCTAGACTTTCATCGGTCTGGATACAATCCTTTAGTTTTTTTTTGTGTAGTAGGCTAAGTAGTCTTTGTAGTTTGTCGTAGTTAAAAAAGGCTTATGCACGTACCTATAAAAAAAACTGAAAGCAAATTAATGACATAAAAAGGTACGAGGTAACAAAAAAAAAATACCCGAATAGAGAACCTCCTCCTCATTTGAATTCGTTAAAAATACATATCCTTCTTGTACTTATCGCGGAAGTTAAATATGTGATATAAATTGAAGATTGTTACTATGTTATTACAGAAACCAGTTGATAAGTATTTTTACTCGATATAGAGATACAAATTACGTATGAGGTAAACGAACACAAACGACGTCAACAACGATGACTATGAAGAACTAGCTGCACCCTGCGGTGTTACCACTGTTGCCACTCAAGAACCTTTCTTCCCCATCAGTTATCAGTTATTCGGTTATCAGCACATCTATATCACACATTTATTACTTACTGGCAGTGTCTCGCAGTTACAGGCTGATTCAAACTTAATGGGGGCTGTGAACTTAGGCACAAGACGGTGCGCACTGCGCAGTAGCAAAAATTAGAAGTGCGGTGTGCGTACAATCGCAAAGTCTCGCTTGCAGCGCTCTTCACAGCCGCCATTAAGTTTGAATCAGTCTGTACATGTATCCTATCTATAAATTATAAGATACCTCTATAGAAATCAAATTTCTTCGAAATCCATTCAGCAGTTTTTGCGTGAATAACTAACAAACATCCAAACATACACATCTACTTTGACATTGACATTTATAATATTAAAAAAACAGCATAAATAAAGTATTAATATACCTATACCTAATGTTTTACAAAATACTTACAGTACAATTTAATTTTTCCCACCCATCAGCCAGAAAACGTCCACTGCTGGAGGAAGACCTCCCCCTTACTAGGAGGTGCTGCCATAATCCCCACGCTTGGCAGGCGGCTTGGTGATCGTAGAATGTTCACCACGGTTAACGGAGAGGACGCTGCTGGCCGTCCTCCGGTGGTTCTGGTTGCAGTTTTAGGACATACCCAGGTCCAAATTTCATTTTAGTATAGCATATTATTCAATTCTTTACTATGCCAATGGAGTTCCAAAAAATAGTGCTTTTTTTAATAACTTAATTTTCGATCCTAACATTTTAAACCTAGCTCTACCCGGACTTTAAGTTTTATAAATGTAGAAACAAGTCTTGTTTTTTTTTGTATCTTTCACCTTTGAGGATCTAGCTCTCTCTCTCTACTCAATCAAAGTTTTTCACACGTCTTGAGATACGATAGATTGTAATTTAAATATCATTGTACTAGCTAAAAAGCAAAGATAACATACTAAAGATTATAATGATTGAAGATGATCACAATGTCAATAACTTACCTGTTTTATATGTACTTTAATAAATGTATATTCTACTATCAAATGACTGCCCAGGTTAAAAGTTAATTTTACATATCACTCACACATACAACAAATAAATTGAATTATATTTTAATAATCCGAGTAGGTATAAAATCGTGTGACCTTCTTGGTCCAAGAAATGAGACTGGGCGTGTGTGCAAAGTCGCATTTTGTACATTCAAATGCACGTAGAAACTATTCTGTCAACTGTGACTCTAATCTGGTTTAGACACTATTCAGACTACGCTACAATATCGCAATGTAAACAACTTAATTTTTGGTCAAAAAATTTGAAATAATATTTCCTTTTGCTACTTTTACCAGAAAAAATATGATCAACACTTTGATAAATAATATGTCTAGATAGAGTCTCGTACTGTTTATGAACGAAAAATGACAGGCCAACATTATTATACTAGTGCGTGACAGCCATGCCTTACACTCGCGTTGCACTATTGTCTAAAAGTTGTGAATTATTTAGTTATTTTACATTTTTGTGCCTTGTGCGTAATTTTAGTCCGGTTTTCCCGCTGTCGCAACGAATTTATGCGAAGGTTCTTTTCTGGTGCGAAAAGAGTGAACATAAAGCAAGTAAGAGCTAGTACGCCCCTAGCACACATCAAAGTAGCTACTTAGGTACTATCGGCACTACGATTACAAAATAAACGATAAATTAGGCGGCGCGTCATCTATCCCCAAACTAAGTACTTAAAGCTTGTACTACGGGAACCACAGGCCGTACCATAAACCCTTATTGCGGGACCGAATAGGCTCAGATGCCGACGCTGCATGACCGCGAACAGTATTGAATATAAAATTCACAGTCACGCAGCGTCGGAAGCGAAGCCTATTCGGACCCAATAAAGGTTCATGGTACGGCCCTAGATAGCTGATAGGCTGATAGTCTCATAAATGCAGGGCCCGATCTAGCAACCGCTCCGACGCTCCGGTCAAAAAAGGAGACGAGACACCATTAAGAAAATTAAAAGACAAGATGGCACTTTAAAATATGATGGATTTGACCTAAGGATTTACAGTTTTCCCAAAGTAGCATTGTTTTTTAAGAAAAACCTTAAATATATACATTTTGCCGGATTTTTCACTCCTATACTTATAGAGAGAAATTTGAAGACTCATCAAACCGCCAGGCGCAGGCGGCGCGGCGCCGTGCCGCGCCCGGCCCGCTGTTTTGCCACTCTCATTTTTGCCACTCTGGGCATTTGCCCGGCTCGCCCCCCCTTAGACCGGGCCCTGCATAAATGTTTGTCCTAGGTCGGAAAACGGAAATCAAAGGCACGCCTTTGGGAAACGCGAATAAATCATGTCGCTGCTTTGTATTATTTACCAAAACTTGTGATTTTTCGAGCGTTAATGCATAAAAATGGTGGCGTTTTATTCATTAAGTGCTGATTAACGCGCACGAGTGTGGGCAAGTGATATAATGTAGTGAAACGTGTCTTTTCGTGTTGTTTCCAAAACTCCGAAGGACTTTTGTAGTAAAGTTGCCACAACTTTACTAGGGTATGACTTGGACTCAACTATGACTAAATTTGTGTGACTAACTGTAATTTCATGACATATTTGACTTGATGATTACTATAAAAACTTGAAAATTCGTAAACTTGAGACTAGCAGAATGCACAAGGTGCGATTCCAATAACAAAGAGAAAAAAAAGGCACGCCTTCCAGCTGTCAAAGCAAACATAGCCGCATGCGCTGCCGCGGCATCTCCCGCGCATCAAACGATTATTTCTCAGGTCAAATAGACAATAGACAATATTTTATTTGTAGAAAAAAACACAAATAGAAGCAGCAGCAGCAGCAGTTTGCGGCAGTTTGCGGCAGTTTGTCATGAGCTATCATAGGAGTCAGATCAATGTTTTCGAGTGCATTCCACCACTTCCGTGTTTCGTTCGCGAAGCCCGTTGAGATAATCCCACCCACTACAGATATTATAATGTCGAATATTTTGACATCTCGCGGAAAATCTCTTCAGTTTGCGAAGATCATGTCTTTGGCATACTAACACACATACAAATAACGACGGTCCATTTTAATGATACTCTTTTGTGCCCTCTCATTTTTGCATTAGGTGTTAAAAACATGGGTAAAATTTAATTCATACCCTTGGCAACACTAAGAATTTATGGCGTCGCAATAATATAATTTTCGGTTATTATCATTTTGCGAAGAAATACGTCATAAAATTGAGTACTTACTTAGGAAATGTGATGTTTGTACACTTTTTATTTATTGTCGAGTAATTTTTACACTGTTTCACAGCACAAACTGTCATTTTTCGAAATTGAAACTCGCCGACTCGTGACGTCCTTACGCAGCAAATGTCTCCTGGCGTGTGCGGTCGAACGAAGTAGCCAAACTGGCCACTTTGAATTGGAAACAATTACGGTGTGCGTACTGGGAATCTGGACGTACATTTAATCTAAGATAATACTATATAAGTTTAAATTTTTCAATAATGTAAGATAATAGCCCATACTGTAAATAAAACCTAACTTTCTAATATGTAAAGGTACTCAGGAAATGTAAGGGTAGTATGTAAATTCATGGTTTGATGTAGGTTATCTGTAATCGCGGATTTGATTCTGTCGAAGTAGCTTTATATCGGCACTTACTTAGTCATGAAGGACTGAGGTTTATTCACCTTCCTCTACGTTAAATTAGGTACATTGTTGTTGAAAAATCGTATATTCTGAGGTTTCTTGATGAAATAAGTTTAAATTTTATCGAAGAGCTGAAAACATTCTGTACATTGTACAAAGTATTTTTCTACATATTTTTGCAAAGGACTGACGAGAAGATTATTTTTGTATGCTAATAATTCTCAATTTACAGGTTATTTAAAGTTATTTTGTTTCAGATTAATATCACACTGAAACAGCTTAAATAGTTATTTGTTTTCAGAATAATAATTAGTTTAATTGACTTTTTTGTTTCAGGTTAGGTTGAATTTTAATTTATGTTGATGATTACAGTTGTTTTTATCGGTGGTTTATCCCTTCAGCCTATTAGTAAGTACTCGAAACGATATTGAGCGCAAATACGCTAGAAATAAACTTTTATAGCAATTTTGGTCAAAATGGACTTGCGCAAAGTAACGCCTGAATCAATCGCACACTTAAGTAGGTATATGAAATAAAACGATTAAAAAAACCGACTTCAATTTCGACCTGGATGACAGCTTCATATTTTTCAGTTATTTTGATTTATTCCGGTAATTTTGATTTAAAAACAAAATTACTGAGCCGATTTGATAAAAGTTATATGGGACCACCTCTGAAGTATCACCTACCAAATAAAAAAAGAATTCCAAGTCCGTAACATACTTGCATTGCCTACATACATAGAGGTAGGAACTACAACTTTCTTTTTATTTTTTTTCACCTCTATGCCTACATATATACTCCTTTTTTTAAGTCGATTGAAAATTGCAAAGGTGTGGTAGGTACTTTCTCAGGTGTTGTCTACAGAGTCCTACCATTTAATATATCACAACTTATAGTGATAACATTATTGAGTCTGGGTTTGCATTATTAGTTGCTAAATATCACATCATAAAAATCTATGGTGAGGAAAAGGTACTGAGGTAAATGTTAGAATTCCGACCCTAGGATCGGTAGATACTTGGCTAGCATTGTTAATTCGTAATTTGACAATATCCAGTCGAAGAGATTGTAAGAATAAATAATTATAGAAAGTCGCACAAACAAATACCTAGGTATTACCTAATAAAATAAAATAAGTAAACTTTACATAAAAATCCTTCAATTTCAAATACTTTTTAAAAGTGCTGTCTCTGCTTCGACGTCTCTATTTTTTAAATTATCTTGATCCGTCGTTTATTTTTATTTGACACAAGAAAAGGCGGCAACTTTTCTCAGAGATCAGTCAGTGTTGCCACGCTCATTAAATTTCAAACACGTCCTGGGTGAATATTCAACGCGTCACTTGTCTAGTCATTGCTCCCTGTTACATCTGCTTCGAACGGGTTGGAATATATTAGGGAAAACTCGCACTGTCAAAATATTGTGGACTTATTTGGAAGATAAGGTTTTCATTTGTTTTCCTTCCCAGGAGAGATAGAGCTAGATACTACAAGTTCCCAGGTACAGGTGATTATATCATTCTGAAACTGATGTGTTATTTTAAAACTTAAAAAAAACTTATAACTGAAAAAAACAAACTGAATAACTGAAAAAAACAACTGAATAGTACAATTAATTTTGAACGCTATACTCATTTGACAGATCTAAGATGGCGTCCGCGTGTGCGTCCTGTCGGTTATAACGGTGGTGTGCATTTTGCGATCCCCAAGCCACCAGCCAAGCGGCCTGCTAAGGGGGAGGCCCTCGTCCAGAGGAAGTTTTCTGGCTCATGATTGTATCGATCGTCATTTTTCATACAGCGCTGTGTGCCCCAAACTAAGCAAAGCAATGATATTATATATATAAGGAGGGAGATATGTCATATCGGGCCCTAAAATGGCCCCGTGAAGACGGACCTAAGGACTGTCTCGCCTGTCTGCGTTCACTAAGCGAGACGCGCACTATCCCTTTTACTCTCTTATAAGTGCTATCTTCTTTTGCATTCCGGCTCAACTAGAGTAAACGTGACGGCACGGGAGTCATTTTGAAACGTTGTTTTATTACGCGATGGCGCATCTTTCGTAATCTTTGAAGCAAAGCTTGTAATATGGAAACCATAGATAATTGGTAGAATACTTATATACTTTTTTTTTGTAAATACATACTTATTATAAATACTACACCCAGACACAGAACAAACAAAAATGTAATCGTTTTTTTACATAATACCGCATAGGTAAATAAAACAAAAATGTACTTGTGTTTTGCTCTTGTGTTTTACGTGTATAATACAATCATAGTAGGCAAAGCCATGGATGATAGTGTTTGTGCTGATAAAAATAAAAACAACTTGTTCTTTTCAGCTTATCTTTTTTCGTTCAGTCAAAAAAATTAGTAACAAAACTCTATCTTACATGTACATTGAAATGTTAGTGCATCTATGTGTGTCACCTTTCGTGACTTTTTGCCGGTGGAGCACTAACTTGCTATCTTCTTTTTGGAGTATGTCTCTCTTTTTAACATTTTTGATTGTCAATTCAATCTTAGTCTCAGTCAAAGTCACACACAGTAAACTATTGGTAAACTAGGATCAAATCCAGTGGGAGGCAATAAGAATGTACAGCCAATAATGTGTGTACGTGACTTTGTTCCCCGAATGGGCGATTTTCTGACAGGCAATAAAAAAAAAGAAGCTGATTGTAGATGGGTCTGACTTTGCGCAGAACACACGTGCCAGTCAATGTCAAGTTTTTTTATTTTATTTCTTTTGCCACCTATCAAAAATAATATCTTGTTTTTGACTGGCACGTTTAGTCTGCGCTATCTGTCGAGTTGAAGGAAACTACTTTTTGTTTAAATTCATGTTTGGAAAATCGCTCATTGTATGTCAGTAGGTTCGGATTATTTTTTAATCGACTTCAAAAAATAAGGAGGTCCTGAATTTGGTTGTAAGTATGTATTTTTTTTAAATGTTTCTTAACACAGAACTCCGTCATTGAAAAACTGATTTGGATCATTATTTTCTTTCGAAATCGGTTGAGTTGTTTGGTTTTTCAGTATAAATCAGAATAACTATGGAAAAAATATGTCATGCATCCAAGTAATCATATTTAAAGTCAGTTGATTTAAAAAGTTATATTTCAAACGTCAATTTGAAAGATGTTCACGGATTACTGGCTGTACATTAAACAACTTTGTGTAAATAGTTGTGTTGGGCTGTGGACGTATCCCAAATCAATGTTGAATGCTGCCCTAAAGGCGGCATTCCTCGAATCTTTCCAGCCAGCGGCGTCCGTTGACGGATCGGTTGAGCGGCTGTGTGCACCCATATCCGCCATTTCCGTTCACCATCATGTAGTCGAAGCAATTTGTCACCCCGTCGCCGTTGCAATCCTGGAAATCATTACAAAGTAGATATTACAATGACAAAAAAAAAGTAAGTTCGTATAGGTTGAGTGGCCAGCCCTAGTGTCAGAGTTATTATGACTAATAACGGCCATTAGACAGAATTTCCAATAAAAATAATAAATTTATTATTATTATAAATAATTACTTTTTAATAATAATCACAGGCTTTATTAACATTAAATATGGACAGACTAAGTACATTACTAAAATAATAGGAATAGATAATACTTGTAAAAATGACACGATGGCGTGGCTGGGTTGGGTACTAATATAAACCAAAGACCCTATACCTACGTATAACTAGCATGGTACGTAGGTATGTATACTAATACTATGTAATAAAGGTGTTTAACATAATACTTATCTATGTTTCTGTATCAGAGTGACTTTGATATCTGGTAATTATATTGAATAATATATTATATAATATTAAATTTTTGGATATTTCTTAAATTACCGCTACCTTATTATTACAATCTTTTGACATTGAATTTATTATAAGTAATTAAGGTATATTTAATGTATTGACTTTATTTGTAATAATTATGTAAAACTATTTTTGTTTTATTCATACGGGAATACTCACGTTTAATTAAATCGGATACTCCGACTATAGTTTCGATCACATCCGGTGACCTTTTTCAAAGAGTGAAAACAGAGCCCGACGCGCGTGCAGCTGCGTCCTGCTTAGCACACCTAGTAAAAACCTAGTAACCTAGTATGTAAAACTAGTCATTCTTGCATTGTGATTTTTAATTTTTCTTTAATTTAAACGTGACAAATGTGTATCCGCACATACTATAAATTGTACTTATGCTTACGATTTATTAAATAATGTGGTTCGTACACCGAACCAGATTTCTTATATTTCACTTTTGTTCTTAATTCAAAATTCAAATGTAAGTTCGCGCGGAACGCAGTTCTACTATCACGTAACCACACATAGAAAAACATTATTTTCGAGTTGGTGTAAGGTAGGATTGCTACGCGCCTCCGTGTGATATCGCTGTGTCAGTGCTTCTTCTGACACTGCGAGAGTGCGAGACAAGCTACCGAGCACGACAGACGTCTCCACCACCGAGCAGAGTTTGCACCCTCGATACCTACTCGAGGTGCGCGAGCGCGTTCATCGCCATCTTTCTTTTCCTCCACCTTGGAGCGACCGCCGCGGTACGACGCGTGAAAGACCAGTGCCGTCGGTGGGTCTTCGAGTCCCCTTCAAAGTGAACGGATTATACACCTCCTGGTTAGCGGTATCACCCCGTGCCAGCTTCAGCTTGCGCGTGCGCGGTGCGCGTGCAGGCCGAGGAAGCCGGCGAGCAGGAAACACCCTGGATGCAGAGCCTATGGATTTTGGAGCTTGAGAAGACGAAACACCACATCGAGCGCGAGCATCACCCCCCCCTTAAATACGTAATCACACAACCCTGCTGAGCATTTCCTACGGATCACAAAAGGTCAGTAGCTTTCCCCTCACCATATTTTTGGTCCTTCGAGCCGGATCCCGTGTTTTCTGTGCTGTGGTTATGTATTTTTTCGTCACATTTCATTGAGTTTTCATACCGCTGTTAGGTAAAAAATATCTATTTATTTTGGTGTAATCGTTCATATTTTCCGAGTAATAGTGCATATTTCCCGAGTTTGTCGTGCGATCTTACAAATCCCCGACAATATTTGAGTTATTATTGAGTTTCCAACTTGTTTTTTGCCCATTTTTGTATTGCGCCGATTATCGACCTACAAAATGGCGGAACAAGATATTTACGAGCGAGAAATTATACTTGACGAAGTCAAACGTATCTTAGAGTATCATGATAAAGATGAGCAACAATTTAAAATTCGAGCGAGAGAGATTCAACAAATTCATAGGAATTTCATAAAATTACAAACTAAAATCGAGAAGTCGTTGTTGAAGTTGCAAGCCTTTAATCGAGACGAACAACTGCAGATTCGAAATCAATTTAATGATTGTTACTACGCGATACAAGGTCGTGTAGACGAGCTGAAGAGGAGGGATGATGAAGGGAGACGGATGAGCAAAGCATTGTTGCTAAATACTTCGATGCAATCAAATCACGGTCATTGTCACATCAATAAATTGCCTGTTTTACCGTTACCATCATTTTCCGGCGAGTCCACCGAATGGACCTCGTATTACGATCTATTTCGATCAGTTGTACACAACAATGATAACTACACCGAGTCAGAGAAGTTTAGGTATTTACTACTTACACTAAAAAACGAGCCATTCAATCTCATCAAGTCGATACCTATCACGGATGAGAATTATCCAGTTGCGTTAGATATTTTAATTTCGAGATATTCAAACAAAAGAGCTATCGCATCCAAACATCTTGATCGCATTTTCGATATTGAGTCGTGTCCTGAGAGAAATATTACCGCAGGTCTGCGTAATATTTTAAACATTTATCAAGAGAACATAAAAGCATTGGAAGTCATGAGTTTTCCCATTAAGGAATGGAGTTTCTTGTTGTTGCATATTTTACTACGTAAAATCCCCGCTTCCATTCGCAAGCGTTTCGAGTTGTCGTTGAAAAAACCTTCCGATATACCGAGTGTCGAGTCATTGGTTAACTTCCTAGAAAAGGATTTGATCGCGAGCGAAATGGTATATCCCAGTGATAAAAAATCGCCTATTGCGGGTAGTTCCAAAATACCTCAGCCACGCGGCGGGGATATCTCGTCGCCGTCGTCGGCCCAAGGCCCGAGTTTTCGAGCGCTCAGTGTGAGCACTCCGAACACTGATAAAATTCCGAGTTCAAACGAGTCTCGACCTTCACGGTCTGAGAATAGAGATAATAAATGCGTGTGTTGTGACGCTCAACATTCATTGACTAAATGTAGTAAGTTTATGAATTGGTCACCTCACGAACGTTACGAGTTCATTAAGAAAAGAGATGTTTGTTTCAATTGCCTAGGGAGATCACACACTGTCTCACAGTGTCCGTCGAAGTTCGTATGCCGTTCGTGTTCTAGAAATCACCATAGTTCAATTTGTTTCAAGAATAAAGGCGAACTTCCGAGTCCGAGTGATAAGAATGTTTCTTCGTTGCCTGTTTCTGAGAAATGCATCGAGTCGTCACTACCACATAACGGAGTGACATCGAGTTCTGCGACGCAAATTGAGTGTGCGTCGTCCATTGCGCGTTCTGTTCCTACGAGGACGGTGTTGCTTGCGACAGTACTTGTCGATGTTTATGTAGGTACTGAGAAGTTATCGACAGTTCGCGGGATGGCAGATACGGGTTCGCAGATTTCTTTTCTGACTGAAGGGTGCGCTAACAGATTAGGGCTCAAGCGTCGCTTTTCCAAAACCCCAGTCTATGGCATAGGAGATGGTTCACCCATTCGTCCGAAAGGAGTTGTGTCGTTTAATATTGCCCCGAGAAATGAGTCGCAGCCGTCAATACCTATTGATGCGCTTATCTTGCCGAAGCTTACGCATTCGTGCATGCCGAGTGTCGAGTTGCCTACTTCCGGTTGGCCACATATAAAAAATCTGAATCTTGCGGATCCTACCTACTATTTACCTCAACCTATCGAGATGATATTAGGTGCGGATGTGTTACCTCATATATTATTAGGTAACGTGATAACTGGAGGTCCCGATTTACCAATCGCTATGAACAGCGTATTTGGTTATTTGTTGTTAGGTAAGCTAGCGTTCGATTCTCCGACTTCGTCCCCAGTTCACGCTTGTTTTAGCTCATTGTCCGATAACGACAACTTGAAAAAATTCTGGGAACTCGAGTCTGTACCTGAGGTGAAGGTACTTACCCCCGAGGAACGTCTATGCGAGTCTATTTTCGAGAGTTCACAGTCTCGTGATGCCACAGGGAGGTACTCAGTCGCTTTACCCCGTAAACCTGATGCCCCACCCCTTGGCGAGTCACGTGACATTGCCTTAGCTCGGTTCCACAAACTTGAGCATCGCTTGGAGCGGAACCCGAGTCTCAAGGCCGAGTACCATGCGTGTTTACAGGAGTATTTGGAGTTGAGTTACATGGAGCTGGTTTCCAACCCTCCATCTTTAGGTAGTACTTACTACATTCCCCACCACTGCGTGATTAAAGAGTCTTCTACGACTACTCGTGTTCGTGTCGTGTTCGACGCGGGTTGTCCGAGTTCTAACGGAACCTCGTTGAATGATATCCTTTTGACAGGTCCCAAGCTTCATCAGGATATTGTTGACATCCTTTTAAAATTTCGAGTGCATAGTGTTGCGCTTCTAGCCGACATTAGGCAAATGTATCTGAACATTAGTGTGCGTGAGTCAGATCGTGACCTTCAGAGGATCTTGTGGCGTACTTCGCTGAGTGAGCCTATTCGAGACTATCGTTTGTGTACGGTGACCTTTGGAGTCGGTTCGTCGCCGTATTTGGCCCTTCGTACTATGCGGCAGTTGGCCCAGGACGAAGCGGAATCTTTCCCACTTGCGTCCAAGGTTATATTGGACCAAATGTTTGTCGATGATGTGTGTTGTACTGTGAGCGACGAGAAGACTGCGCTCTTATTACAACAAGAGTTGATAGGTATTTGCAAATCAGCCGGTTTTGAGTTACATAAGTGGCATAGCAACTCGCCAGCGTTACTAGCTGCAGTTCAAGCGCCAGTTGTTTATGGTGAGCGGCAGGAGGGCGTGTCCTTCGCTCCCATGGAGAGAGACAACCAAACTAAAGTCCTAGGACTTCAGTGGAATCCCCAGTCGGACTATTTCACATTCAGTGTGCAATGCACGTCGGATGTTATCACAAAGAGAACTATTTTATCGCAGATTGCCAGAATTTACGATCCTGCAGGTTGGATATCACCAGTGACGGTTTTCGCAAAACACTTGATTCAACTTCTGTGGATCCGAGGAGTCCAGTGGGACGAGCGACCCCCCATTGACATTATAAATGCGTGGTCAGCTTTCGTTCAAGAGTTACCTCTTTTATCCCGAGTTTCAATACCTCGTCAGGTATTTTTCCCATCGAGCAGTGTCCAGCTTCATGGCTTTTGTGACGCGAGCGAGCGTGCCATGGCAGCGTGCGTGTACGTTCGTCTTATCGATGACGTCACCAATCGAGCTCAGAATTTTCTTATTCTAGCGAAAACGCGAGTCGCCCCGATATCACCGTGTCTGTCCATACCTCGCCTCGAGCTTATGGCAGCCGTGATGTTATCTAGGCTTATCGAGAAGGTACAAAATACCTACTGCGATCGCGTCAACATTGAGGAGACATTCGCGTGGTCGGACTCGTCAGTGGTACTAGCGTGGCTTCGATCACCGCCTTATGAATGGAAAACTTTTGTTTCTAATCGCACTAGTGAGATTCTCACTAGAATCCCAAATTGTCGTTTCGGGTACGTTCCGTCGGCCCACAATCCGAGTGATGCACCTTCTAGAGGTCAACTACCTTCCACATTCTTACAGAATGAGATGTGGTTTCACGGTCCTCAGTGGCTTCGCGAGGAACCCACTGCTTGGCCAAAACCTAAACACATTCCTAGTACGAGCGAGGAGAAACGCAATCCACCTATTGCGTCATTACCTGTTACCCAGGTCGAGGAGATTGAGTTTATTGATACATTTTCGACGTTAGGTAAATTAGTTCGAGTCACTTCTTACGTGTTTCGTTTTTATAACATTTTGAAGTCGCGAGTCAAGAAGGAGAAAATTCCAAATCCAAATTACATAACAGTCCACGAGTATAATTTTTCCCTAAATAGATTGATCTATTTAGTGCAACATCAAGTCTTTCACGACGACTTTGTAAACATTGCAAAGGGTCAACGACCTTCTAATCAGTTGAAACGACTTGATCCGTTCATTGATGAGTCAGAGTTCTTACGAGTCGGGGGGCGCTTGCATAAGTCTTCGCTTCCCTATGAGACAAAACATCAATTGATTTTACCTAAGAGACATAGTTTGACGAGTTTGATTATCGACGATGCCCATGTCATGCATCTGCATGCCGGCACTCAAACCGTTCAATACCTACTCCTGCGTAAGTATTGGATATTATCGAGTCGAGATATTATACGGAAACGTTTGTTTCTGTGCGTGCGTTGTTTTCGTGCGCGGCCGGTCCCGTCGCGTCCCGCCATGGCGCCGCTGCCCGCCGTACGTGTACAACCGCACCGCATCTTTTCGCGGACGACATTAGACTACATGGGTCCTTTCTATGTACGAGCTAATAAAGTGAGAAACGCAAAAGTCATAAAATCGTGGGTGGCGATTTTTGTCGACATGAGTGTGAAGTGTGTTCACATCGAGTTAGTGAGCGATTGTACAACCGAGAGTTTTCTAGCTGCTCTGCGGCGATTCACCTCCCGTCGAGGTATGGTAACCGATCTGTATTCTGACGGCGCGAGGAATTTCGTAGGTTGTAACAACTACTTGAGAGAGTTGTACGAGTTCTTGAGAAATGATTCTGTTCAGGCTGCTTTGAATTCTCAAACCTTGCAACAGGGCATTACCTGGCATTTCCAGCCAGCGCAGTCACCCCACATGGGATCTTTGCATGAGACGTGGGTGAAGGGAGTTAAGAGGCATCTCTATCGTGTCGTAGGTACGCGAGTACAGACATACGATGAGATGCATACTTTGTTGTGTCAAATCGAAGCCGTGATCAACTCGCGGCCGCTTTGTGTTCTGAGTGCGGACGCAGCTGATCCGCTGCCCCTTACTCCGGCCCATTTTCTCATTGGTGGCCCTTTGACGGCCCTTCCTGATGTTCCTTTAACGGACTCAAACCCCGATAGGCTACCGAGGTGGCGTTGGGTGCAACAATGTGTTCAACATTTTTGGAAGCGATGGAGCCGAGAGTATTTACACGAGATACAACAACGTACAAAATGGTACACCGATATTGGTTCACCTGTCCGTGTAGGTGACATTGTTGTTATGTGCGACGACAACCTTCCTCCACTGAGGTGGAAGTTAGCTCGAATACACGCCCTTCATCCCGGTACCGATAACAAGATAAGAGTTGTAACCTTGCAAGCCGGCAAGGCGCTATACAAGCGTGCAGTTGCAAAGGTTTGCAAGCTTCCCATAGAGTAGTAAACGTGCAGAGGGTTAGGCACCTTCTATGATAAGTGCCTACCACTTAGTTTAGTAATTAGAGTTAGAGTAACCTTATTGAGGAGCGAGTAGTTTCATTAGTGAGTAGTTGAGTTGAAAGAAAACGTTCTTTCAAGGTGAGCGGTATGGTTCGTACACCGAACCAGATTTCTTATATTTCACTTTTGTTCTTAATTCAAAATTCAAATGTAAGTTCGCGCGGAACGCAGTTCTACTATCACGTAACCACACATAGAAAAACATTATTTTCGAGTTGGTGTAAGGTAGGATTGCTACGCGCCTCCGTGTGATATCGCTGTGTCAGTGCTTCTTCTGACACTGCGAGAGTGCGAGACAAGCTACCGAGCACGACAGACGTCTCCACCACCGAGCAGAGTTTGCACCCTCGATACCTACTCGAGGTGCGCGAGCGCGTTCATCGCCATCTTTCTTTTCCTCCACCTTGGAGCGACCGCCGCGGTACGACGCGTGAAAGACCAGTGCCGTCGGTGGGTCTTCGAGTCCCCTTCAAAGTGAACGGATTATACACCTCCTGGTTAGCGGTATCACCCCGTGCCAGCTTCAGCTTGCGCGTGCGCGGTGCGCGTGCAGGCCGAGGAAGCCGGCGAGCAGGAAACACCCTGGATGCAGAGCCTATGGATTTTGGAGCTTGAGAAGACGAAACACCACATCGAGCGCGAGCATCACCCCCCCCTTAAATACGTAATCACACAACCCTGCTGAGCATTTCCTACGGATCACAAAAGGTCAGTAGCTTTCCCCTCACCATAATGTAATTAGCTAATGTAGTTGGTGTGTCTCTCGTAATAGTTAAATAAATAAATGTTTTCAAAGCTAAAACAGTAAGTAAAATGTGACCTCGTAGAAAAACCCAAAGTGTGGAACACCACACGTTTCGGAAACACTTCATACAAATTATTCAGTAATAATTATCTTTTAAGAAAGTTTAGTAATTTTATGTACAAATAATCGCAAATCATCCCAGACACGTTATATATAAAAGCACCAAACCAATGATATTATATTCATAAGGAGGGAGATATGTCATATCGCGCCCTCAAATGGCCCCGTGAAAACGGCCCCAGGGACTGTCTCGGCTGTCTGAGCTCACTAATCGAGACGCGCGCTATCCCTTTTGCTCTCATATAACTGCTATCTTTTTTCGCGCTCCGGCGCAACTCGTAAACATGACTGCACGAGAGTGATTTTCAAACGTTGTTTTATTACGCGATGGCGCATCTTTCGTAATCTTTGCACCAACCTAACAAACCGAACATCAAAGTATGAGCCCTATCAAAATAAAAAAATACCCACAAGGAATCCTAAGTAAACAGGCGAGACCGGCAAATCCGCCCCATTTACGGTAAGATGAGGTAAAAATTATATTTTTTCCCTAACATTTTTACAACACTACCAACTTATTTGCAAAGTTACATTAGGCGCCACCGTGCTATTTTTTTTACACAGAACTAACACATCAGTTTTTTAGTTCGACCATTCGGTCAACTGCGAACGTGTTTTGGTTGCATTGTAAATATTGGAACAATGTAAGCGATTACCTTGCCAAATTTCTCCAAGTAGCCCTCGATGATACGCTTGGAGCAGTGGTAGTTTCTGGCACAGTCGCGCCATGCTGGAAAGGTATTTTATTAAATTCACATAATTAAAGCTTGACGAAAACTCAATAGAAATTAACAGGACCACTCTCGCAATTGCAGATTATAGAACAAGATGATAAAGCAGTGTCACGGGCGGCATATTGAACCCCGAGCATAACGAAGGACTCTAGAATTCACTCCCGAGCGAAGCGAGCGAGTGGAAATATCAGGGTTGAGACACGACAATTGGCACTCTATTGCAGAGTCCGCCTGGGGAAGTACGATACCTTTGCAAGTTATTCATCTGCCAAGTAGTAGTGTGCAATGGAAGCATTACTGTGTTTTGGTTTGGCAAGTGACCATTACAATGAAAAGATGGGACAGCTAATATTTCAGGGTGACGAGCGCAATGCAGTGCGGCGCAGGATTTTGTTCGAAAGCTCACAATTCTGGCACTGGTATTGTTACGGTAGGGGCTTACCACCAGGCGAAAGTCTTGCTCGTCACTCCATTGCATTAAAAAAACAAGCTTCGAATAAAAATTCCCGTAAATACGATAGCGTAAATCGACTTTGATAAATCTAAGCCTAAAGAGAATGGAGTGTCTGAGAATGAGTTGTCACGTTTCTAAAACTGCGCGTCCACTGCCTCTGAATTGGCCGGAGCCGGTACGGAGCAGACGGAGAGTCGGCATTTATAAAATGCCAATAGGGTGCGTCCACTGCATTCGGATTTTGCATCGGCATTAGCGACGATTATTCCCTTTGTGCACCACCTGCGTCCGGACCGGAGGTGGACAGCGACACAAGTTTGAACACTTGTTGGAAAAAGTTGTGCTTCTCCACACCACACCCGAATGCCGCATTCGCTGCGGATGAAGTCATCGGTAGAACTACCGGTATCTTCCGAATGGTGCGTTCGCTGCGGATGACGTAGTGGCCCGGTATCTGGCACAGATTTGCCGACCGAATGCCACAAATCCGTCCGCTCCGTCCGCTCCGATGCCGGAGCAGTGAACGCGCAACCACAGAATAAATAACAGTACTAAGGCGCGACTTTATAGTTAGAGAGATAAAGTTGAGTTTACCGTTATTCCTCTCAGCGTCGTCTTCCGGCATGACCACCCTGCCGGCGTCGACCCAGTAGACCCGGGATATGTTGAAGGGCCCGCAGTAGCCTGCGGTGCACTCGTGCGCTATCTCGCATTTGGTCGACACGTAACAGAGACACCGGTAGCACGACTCTGTCAGATTGGGGATGAAGGTGCCTGCAAGTGACAAAATAAAGGCAAGTAGATACATAGTTTTGGCGGGAACAAGGAAAAATCATATCGCTGCATTCTATTATTTTCTTATACTAGTGTTTTTCGCAAATTAATGATAAAAAATGGTGGTGTTTTATTCATTGAGTGTTGAATTACATGCACGAGTGTAAGCAAGTGATATAATGTGGTGAAACTTCTTTTTTCGTGTTGTTTTCAAAATTCCGTAAAAGCCCATAGTAAATTCGCCACAACTTTACTAGGGCATGACTGTGACTCGACTGTGACTAATTTTGTGCGACTAACTGTGATTTTATGACATATATATTTGACTTGATCATATGTAAATTTGAAATTGCATAAATCTTGACACTGGCTGAATGCACATAGAGCGAACCCAAAACAGAAAAAAAACCTCGCATAAAAAGAAAAATGCTATGTATAAAAAACTCGACATGCCCCGACTTTATCGGGGCATGTCGAGTAAAAAACATACATACAGTGATACAGCAGGAAGAACTTAGAATGCCCTCCTTTTTTGAAATCTGTTAAAAATAAGCTAAGTATCCTATTTAGCTAATTTACACATGCTTTACACTTGTTTTTTGGAGCAGTCGTGTAACAAAACATACATACAATCGAACTTAGAATGTGCTCCTTTTTGTTTTAGATAAAAAATATGTGATGTAAAAATAAATACGTAAAAACAATAATCATGTCTTGTCAACGCCAACTTTTTATTTGACTGAAACAGCCAATTACACAAAAAAACCGTCAGAATATATTTTTTGTTTACTTGTGTCGGGGACTTGGGGAATAACCCAAAAACTCAACGTTTGTAAATTAATAACGATGAATATTTTATGACTTGAAAGAGTTCAACAAACTCAATCATAAATAAAATATATCGCCATCGATAAGGTGGGCAATAAAACTAAATTGCTTTAATTCTTGGTTTTTAACATTTAAACTCTTGGTTGGAAATCGGAGAAATAAAAAATATTTTCGCCTGCATCAGCGGTGGGTCGACACGAAGCAATAATTAATAAACCTTACATCTCACCGCATTATAAAATGCAAAGGTTTTATATTCTGATCACGTCATTCTGGAACTGCTAAACTTATATGGGAAGTATTATTTATTTGTTTTATTTGCGGAAAAACACAATAAGTACTTTTAAGAAAATGATAGAATGCAGCAACATGATTTTTCCATGTTCCCGCCAAAACTCTTGTGAGATTATGGAGAAGCGGCCAAGGCCTCTGACAGGGCTTGACGTTTGTTGTTATAGAAACGGACAATCTGGTAGTCTTCGGATGGGTGACCGCGAGTAAGCTACCAAGGTCGGATGATATGTTAACTTGTTGGACCCGGCTGTTTGTGCTATCATCATCAGCCAGAAGACGTCTACTACTGGACGAAGGCCTCCTCCTTATTAACGGTAACTTACCCAAAAAGCCTAGTCTTATACGGGACCACGGAACGTAGTTTTCAACCGACTACAAGATACGCGATTCCCAACTCAACTGTATCTTTTTTCAACCGACTTCAAATATGGTCAAAAAACCTGAGGTAAACTGAAAAAAATGATGCTTGTCATGTCAGGTAATCGAAATTGAAGTCGGTTTTTTAAGTATTTGTATAGTTGATAAACTATGACTTGAAAAAGAGAAAGAAGAAAGACTTGTAAAAAGCACTATATATTCACCTGCGGATCCAGTTATCCAAATGATGTAGACGCCAAACAAACAAACAGGTAACGCCAGTTTCGCTTTTTTGATCATTTTTTACCTGCAACATTAAAAGACGAGAGTAAAAATGTATGATAAGGAAAAAAACAGCTCATTACTGAGTAATCAATTATATCATACATCTATCGAGTTAGACAGTAGTTTTTTTTTATATTAGAGGTCATCTTGGTCATCTGGTTGTTATGGGGTACAATGTTATGCAAGATCATAACTGCTAAAACTAAAATAAAACTATATACAGACAATATAATTAGTACATACCACAGAGTAATAGAAGCAGAGATGTGATCAAAGGATTTCCTTAGAAAGACGCGTGACTGTGCGGCGAGGTGTAGGTTCGCGGGAGGAGTGGCAAATTGTACTGCCATCTAGCGGTATTCAGAAAAAGTTTTTGAGAATCGAACTAGTGAACTAACACGTAATTTCTTAATATCACGCTAGATGTCACGTTTTTAAATTTTATAGAACGGATCACTAAATATAGAAATAAAATTACTTACGAATGAAATTAGGATGCCAATCATGTCAACCGAATTTTTCCCTCGGTAATATTTACATAAAGAAACAGAACAACTTATATATTTTTTACTGTTACTGGGGTAAAAACATTAAAAATTGTACGTCTAATAAGTAAGTTTGAATGACCGTTACGCGTGGCGGATGTTAGCAGACTGAGCAAATAAGTATGACGTCACACACTCTGTCCGCAAAATAGGATCTGCGGCTGCAAGTCGCTCATCGCAACTCCTTATCCTCTATGGTATATACTATGAACAGAAGATACACATAGAAAACGCGTCTAAAAATAGTTGAGCCACTATTATAAGTATCTATAATTTTATAATCATGTAGGTAAATACCGTGGTAAGTGGTACTTTATGTGTGCCATCCACCCCGTTAAGCGCCAATACCGGGTCTACCGGGGTCGATGAAACACTTTTCCCCATCTGCCCCAGTAACGGGGCAGTGCAAAGCCTACTTGAGCAACGCATAAGCATTCAGCGTGGCAATGCCGCCAGCATGCTGGCTACGCTGCCTACTGGTAGTGGTTTTGAGCATTTGGATTGTCTCTAGATTTCATCGGTCTGGATACAATCCTTCAGTATTTTTTTGTGTAGTAGGCTAAGTAGTCTTTGTAGTATGTTGTAGTTAAAAAAGGCTTCTGCACGTATTAAAAAAAAGTGAAAGCAAATTCCTTTAAAATAAAATAAAATGTTCGAAAATTTATAAATGACGTAAATAGGTACGAGGTAACAAAAAAATATCCGGATTGAGAACCTCCTCCTCCTATGAATTCGTTAAAAAATATTTATTTTACTATATATCACAAGGACATACATATCCTTCTTGTACTTATCGCGGAAGTTAAATATGAGATATAAATTGAAGATTTTACTACCTATGTTATTACAGAAACCAGTTGATAAGTATTTTTACTCGATATACAGATAGGTACAAATTACGTATGAGGTAAACGAACACAAACGACGTCAACAACGACGAGACATAAGTAATTAAGTATATGAAGAACTAGCTGCACCCTGCGGTGTTACCCGCGCAATAGGGTAGATGACTGATGTTTATATCGTTGAAACCAGTAGCTTTGATGAAGAATTTAAGTAAATATACTTAGTATGTTTATTTAAAAAATAATTTAAATCAGTTAATAATGTTCTGATATATGAGCGCTTAAAAGTTTTTGTTAGAGACAACTCTGTCCCTTTCCCACAAAACAAAATATGACGTCACGCCTTACTTGTCAGAATAGAATTTATATGGCGTACAGAGAAGTGACGTCACGATTTGCTGTTACGCCTCTCTGTCTAGCATGATATTAAAATGCTTATAAGTTGCTTATTTTTGATCAGATTTTCATTTTCTTTTGCTGTTTCTTCTCTCTGTCTAGCATGATATTAAAAGGCTTATAAGTTGCTTATTTTTGATCAGATTTTCATTTTCTTTTCATTAATCAGCTATATTTATGGGCCACATTTTAATAGGACAATAAAAAAAAAACAGTCATATAGCCTATTTCACAGGAGCCATTTATTTTTCTGAAATAAAAGTATCATAAAAGATTCCGCGACAGCTTTTCTAAAAAAAATATGTGCCAAAAATCACGTCGATTTCTTTATCCTTGCTGCGCAAACTACACAAACAAAATAACAAACAGTTTTGCATTCATAATAAGTACTTGTTAGGGTTATTAGGGATATCACAAATTTTTGATCTAGTTAAGTACTTACATTAATTTTGTAGCATTTTTTATTCATTTTTAATAATAAACACACATTGAAAAAAAATACTTCTATTCTATTGATTTTTATGCTCGTTTTGCAATTATCTTTACGAGTATACGCGAAACGGTAGAACCTACTAAGCCGATAGGATACTTTTAATCTGGGAGTAACTCTGAAATCATCGGAAAAACCACCGGCTGTTCCTTTACAATTTGTTGAGTATGGAACAGCAATTTTTTTCTTCCCGATTTGCGAGTTGGTTTCGTTAAAATTAAATTCACTATGCAAACTCCACTATCAATCAAGCTCCTACAGGCTTAAAACTACCACTCTCCACCAGCCTGTATAACTGCTGTATAGTTGCTTATTTAGTTTCCTACGCCTACCTACAGGAGGTTATGTAGCTCATTTTTCATCATCATCATTATAATCCCGGAGACGTGCACTGCTGAACGAAGGCCTTAGACCGCTACACTGTACGTCAACCTGCCTTTTGCATCCACCGGTTGCCTGCGACTTTTACAATGTCGTCGGTTCACCTAGTGGGAGTGGCCTTCCTACGCTGCGTCTCCCGGTTCGCGGTCGCCACTCAAGAACCTTTCTTCCCCATCGGTTATTCGGTTATCAGCTCAACTATATTACACATTTATTACTTACTGGCAGTGTCTCTCAGTTATAGGCTGATTCAAACTTAAAGGCGGCTGTGAACTTAGGCACAAGACGGTGCGCAGGAGCAAAGATTAGGTGTGCGGTGTGATGACAATCGAAAAGGCTCGCTGTCAGCGCACTTCACAGCCGCCATTAAGTTTGAATTAGTCTGTACTTACATGTATCCTATCTATACATTATAAGATACCTCTATAGAAATCAAATTTCTTCGAAATCCATTCAGCAGTTTTTGCGTGAATAACTAACAAACATCCAAACATACACATCTACTTTGACATTGACATTTATAATATTAAAACAGGATAAATAAAGTTATAATGTTTCACAAAATACTTTGAGTGAAATTTAACTTTACCCACTATTCAACCAAAAAAACGTCCAATGCTGGACGAAGACCATAATCCCCACGCTTGGCAGCCGGCTTGGTGATCGTAGAATGTTCACCACGGTTAACGGAGAGGACGCTGCTGCCCGTCCTCCGGTGGTTCTGGTTGCAGTTTTAGGACATACCCAGGTCCAAATTTCATTTGAGTATAGCATATTTTCAAATTCTTTAATGCCAATGGAGTTCCAAATAATTGCGCTTTTTTTAATAAGTTTATTTTCGATCCAAACATTTTAAACCTAGCTCTACCCGGACTTTAAGTTTTATAAATGTAGCGGCAAGTCTTGTTTTTTTTTGTATTTTTCACCTTGGAGGGTCTAGCTATCTCTCTACTCAATTAATGTTTTTCACACGTCTTGAGATACGATAGATTGTAATTTAAATATCATTGTAACTAGCTAAAAAGCAAAGATAATATACTAAAGATTATAATGATTGAAGATGATCACAATGTCAATAACTTACCTGTTTTATATGTACTTTAATAAATGTATATTCTACTATCAAATGACTGCCCAGGTTAAAAATTAATTTTACATATCACTCACACATACAACAAATAAATTTAATTATATTTTAATAATCAGAGTAGGTATAAAATCGTGTGACCTTCTTGGTCCAAGAAATGAGACTGGGCGTGTGTGCAAAGTCGCATTTTGAATGTAATGCACGTAGAAACTATTCTGTCAACTGTGACTCCAATCTGGTTTAGGCACTATTCAGAATACGCTACAATATCGCAATGTAAACAACTTAATTTTTGGTCAAAAAATTTAAAATATAATTTTCTTTTGCTACTTATACCAGAAAAAATCTGATCAACACTTTGATAAATAATACGTCTAGATAGAGTCTCGTACTGTTTATGAACGAAAAATGACAGGCCAACATTATTATACTAGTGTGCGTGACAGCCATGTCTTACACTCGCGTTGCACCATTATCGTTGTTATAGCGTGCGTGCATAAGAGGCTAACAGCTAACCGCAATTTTTTTCGACGCGTTTGATCCATCAGTCTATCGACATATAATTTATCAAAGGATCAACACAAAATCTCAAGAATATTATATCTCATAGAATACGACGTCCTGATTTTAATTTTCATATTATGAATTGTCCAATATTGCTACATTTTAGCTCTTTGGAATTGTCGACTTATTTTTATTGTTGTCATTATTTTGATAACAAATATAAGTCGACATTACCTACATCAATGAAAATTAAAATAGGTCAAGGACATTTGGATTGTCTCTACACTTTCATCGATCTTCTGGATATTGTATCCAGTCTTGTTATTGTGTCGTATTTAAAGTAGTTTTGATACATTTCGTTGTAGTTAATGAGGCACCTGCCCACAAAAAAGGGCATTTGTAATTAATAAAAAAAAACCTACTCTACTCTTTCATTTTATCTTTGAAAACGATGAATGCGCAAGCGAGAGATGGAACCCACAGCTCTTAAGAGGGAATCTGGCCAGCAATAAGACGTTATAACAAAAAAACGCGCGCGACGCAATTTCTGTGTGGCCTGCGCCTTAAGCCCTTAAGTTGCAGTCTGAAGATGCCTCTGTGTGTAAGGAGTTAGGTATATCACTACTACACCATTGCTATTTGTAGCCTTGGCAGTGACCGGTGCTGCCAGGCAGGGTTACCAGCTCGATACCGCACGGACTTGTGCTATCAAAGAAAAGAGCAAGCCCTACACTTGGATGATGTGATTTTTAACTTAAATTGTGGTATTTGCTAGCGAAATGAAACAATAGGGCAACGGCATTTTGTATAAAAATCCAATAAGAGCCGATACGCCTTGAAAATCACATGAGCGACTGTAAGTATAACGGAATTCGGCTCGTAGAAGTGATCTTGTGTGTCACACGCGTACCTGTCCAGTGCGACCCGCCCATTTACCGTCATATTAATTTATTTCTTTAGTAGGTGCTACATAGTAGCATTTATAAAGTGCTACATTGCTACGATTTTTCAAAACAAAAACACTAAAACACTGTTTTAAACTATCACGGTTGTTTACTAAAGTTCTATTATTATTGAGCTCATTTCACAACATAATCACGGTAAATATCAAAAATATTAATAATAATAGAACTTTAAAAATACTAAATTCTCAAATTTATTTTAACGAAAAAGCGTTTCTTTACGGCTGATTTCGTTGCGTTTTGTTTTGCTAGAAAATGTACGGTACTGGTTGCTAACGTTTTTTAGGACCAGATTGGGTGCTAGGTGCCAGGTGCTTGAATCTGGGTGTCTTAAATCTGCGTCCAGAACCACCGGAGGATGGGTAGCAGCGTCCTATTGGGTAACGGTGTTGAGCTTTCTGCGATCCCCAAGCCGCCAGCCAAACGTGGAGATTATGGCATTCCCATTAAAGGGGAGGCTTTCGACCAGAGTGAGTCTTCTGGCTGATGTGTTGGTGCTAGGTGCTGTATTTTAAAATTCAGTGCGCAACTTACGAAATTAGTGCTAGATCTAGCACTAAAAGTGCTGAGGAGGCAACACTGGTTCCAGGGTGAAGGACTTCTGCAGACTCATACAGTCACCTGGAGGCTACAGAATGAGAATGTTATGTTCTTTTTAGATTTCCACAATAAAAAAGGCTTTTGAACTTTTAAACCGCCGCGAGTTTTATTTTTATTTTTATTGGAGTTTATTGAAAATGTTTATAAAATATGCGTTTGTAACAAGTTTACAGTGTTTAAAAACTATAATAAAAATACATAGGTATTCGTGTTCGAATTCATGAGAAAAATGTGTGAAAAAGTAGTTTCCGCTTATGCACGATAACTGGATAACACGGAGTGTTGTCTTAGTAGGAGTTAAGATTTTGGCGATGGTATTTTAATAAGCTGGTAACCTGTTATTACCCTAGGTACTGCTTTTTGTATTGACGCTTATTATACCTTATACTTGGATTACAGTATAACAATATTTTTAGAGCCCAACCTTCAATCTACGAGTAAGTCAACTTGGCGGCGCCACCAGTGTAACTTTGAAAGAGACCTTCTCTTGGAGTGACGCTGGAGAACATTTTGTCGTTTACAAACCTTGTTCGTATTAGTGTCAGCTATTGAGTTACATAGGTTCTATGAGTGGCCAGTAAGTAATAAAAAACAAGATGGCGGACAGTAGGTATGCCAGGCTTCATACTAAAATCTTTAAAGCCCTTTGGTTTTTGTGCTAGGGATATATGACGATTAGCATTTAATGTTGGCGGAGTTATTTGTCCGAAACAGGATGGCATAGGAGGTGACCCATCAGAGAGATAATGAAGGCTGCCGATGATGATAATGATCCTTTATATTATCAAGTTTATGGTATCCTTATTAAGAGGGAATCCGGTCTGTGATTCTCCATACAAATGTATTTCCCTAATTTCTTCCAGACTCATTTTTAGAAAGCAAATTTTTTTTCCATTTTGTAATCTTTTTGTGCAATACAATACATTACAACTTTATTGCACACCAGAAATATAGAACAATTTACAACTAATCAGGGTACATTATTTGGCAGTACAAGGAGCGGCCTTATCACCTTAAGCATTTTCTTCCAGGCAACCTCGACTAAAGAAGGCAAATGCATTTTTTTTTCTTATTTCTTGGCATCGCACGTTGTGCATTCTGCCAGTGTCAAGTTTATGATTTTTTCAAGTATTTATATGAAAATCAAGTCAAATATGTAATGACATCTAGTAATACTAGTAATGACAGTCAGTCACACGAAATTAGTCATAGTCGAGTCCAAGTCATGCCCTAGTAAAGTTGTGGCGACTTTACTATCTTTTTTATCTTTTTTATCTTTTTTTCTTTTTTCTTTTTTTCTTTATCTTTACTTTATTTTCTACGGAGTTTTGAAAACAACACAAAAAGACATGTTTCACCACATTTTATCACTTGCCCACACTCGTGCATGTAATTCAACACTCAATGAATAAAACACCAACATTTTTAATCATTAATTCGCGAAAATACACAAGTTTAAGAAAATAATAGAATGCAACGACATGATTTTTCCGTGTTCCCGCCAAAACTCTCGGCAAATGCATTTGGTCTTGGTGCAATTTGGGTTTGTCATGTCTCTGTCATTTCCTTTTTCAGCAGAAAGAATCGCTGACCAGATTCCCTCTTAATTTTTGAGTGCTAATGTCTTCGTAAAAGTATTGTGTATTCGTTCGCTTCACAGGGTCTACATTGTTATAAATAAACAGTATTTTATACAGGCTGGTAAGTATGACGATAAATCTCACGGGATATGGTTCTTGCGGACGTTTTAATGCCTCCTGTACCTCGTTACAAGGACATTTGTTACAATAATCCCGTAATTTTGGGCGTAATTTTTGTAAATTATTGGTGTTCAGTTGAAACTGCCGGTTTATTATTGTTATGGAGAAGTCTTGGTTTTGCGGCGGAAGAATAATGGGGTGATTGAAGAATAATTGGGTGATTTTGAGAATCTTGTGTTGGCTTTTGTTTACATAAGAACAAGCTATTAAAAAAAACAACCGATTTCTAAGCGAAATACGCAATTTCGTTTACTTGAATGACATTTTTACTACTGAACCGATTTTGGTGGAATTTCCATAGGACCAATCTCAAAGTTTATCTATCCTTCCAAATCCAAAGAATTTTTCTAATCGGTTCATACATGTCGGAGTTCTGAGGATTTATACATAAAAATAATTAAGACTCTCCTCCTTTTTTGAAGTCGGTTAAAAAAAGATAAAAAGGAAAGATCTTAAAACGCATCTCAACATAATAATCCGATAGGAATAGATAATAGCTAGGCTAGTACCGAAACTGCGTATGAACTTGTGTACATACTTATTATCACTCGCTCTTACTAGAGCTTGGCTTATCTTACAAATTTATAGTTTTATCTTTTCTGTCACTGTATGAACTTATTTATATCCAATCTATTTATTTATCTATTTGATCTTATGCAGTTAAATAAAAGAAGGCTTAGGCTTAGGCCTAATTATGTTTTGCCATTGGATTCTGGATTGTCTGTAGATTTCCATCGCCCAGGATTATTTATATGATTCTTTTGTTTTTGTGTAGCAATTTAAATAGAACGTTACATTGTATGTATTTTTTAACCGACTTCAAAAAAATAGGTTCTCAATTTTGTATGTATGTTACACGATTACTCCACCAATTATGAATTGATTTCGATGATTATTTTTTGTTTTGTAGGTGATACGTCAGATGTGGTGTCATATAATTTTATCGAAATCGGTTCAGTAGTTTGGTTTTTAAATCAAAATAACTGGAGAATCACATCGCTCGAAGAACTGATAACCGACGGGGAAGAACGGTTCTTGAGTGGCGACCGCGAACCGGAAGACGCAGCGTAGGAAGTTGTCCCACTAGGTGGACTGACGACGTTGTAAAAGTCGCGGGCAACCGGTGGATGCAAATGGCAGTTTGTCGTACAGTGTGGCGGTCCAAGGGGGAGGCCTTCGTTCAGCAGTGGACGTCTCCGGGCTGATGATGTACTGGAAAATATGACGATAACATCCGAAATTGAAGTTGGTTGTTATTTATAAACGCTTATTATGTTTAATTTAGTAAAAGACAAAATACACTCTGCAAATACATGGTGTAGCGTAAATACAAACGCCAAAATGAAAAATATTCTATGAAAATCACATAATTTTCGGGTTGAAACGAGTTACTTACATATTTTTCATAAACAAATATTGAGTATACTCGAAAGACAAAACTGACAGTAGGTATACTGTACATTCGATAGCGCATCTGACTACTAACCAAAACAGATCAAAAAACGGATCTGCAACCTTCCTCGAATAACTCGGAATATCAACTAACTCGAAATGTCAAATAACTCGAAAACTATGCAACTTTTACGAAACACAATTTTTAATTTAATCTACATTTTAGTCTTTCTGCATTTTAGTCGTTCTGCCCTCGTAGTCTTTTTGCTTTGTAGGCAGTTTGATCAAAAAGGTCCTTAACCCCAATGACGACTCCCATCTGTAGGTATAAGATTATCCACTCATTGCCACCTCCTGCATAAAAAGCCTTGACCTCTGTATCTTAAAGTATATTTTTTAAATTTTACATTTATATTTACTCCCCAACGGATTATTTTCATTCTCCAGAACGCTTCGTTAATTACTATAAAAAGGTATTTTCATCAGACAGCGGGAGATATCGCAAAATCTCATTAGCGAAGAAAGGGACCACAAAAAATAATGAGTCAATCCACCAGGCTATTTCTGCCCCCCATTATTTACAAAATAAGCCTTATTATTCTCATAATAAGAGCTACAGTGTGTGAGATAAGATCTGAAATGAGGGTATAATTAAGTTTGGTGTCCAATAAAAGGACCGGAACTCGGTGGAGGGAAATTATGGTTACTTGGTGCGGCAATGATACTGCTGTCTTAAAATTAACCGAGAGAAACTTTCTGAACCTCAGCACAGGAACTTTTTAAATATGTATTCCACAGAGCTACGCGTAATGGTAAGTAGAAAAGAGGTATTTTTTTAAAGGCTGTGTCGCTTGGCTAACTCACCGACCAGTAAGACAAAAACAATTTCGAAAATTTGTAAAATCACTACACAAGACACACAGCAAAATATTTTTTGCTTATGTAGTTCAACCAACTTATATATAACTTTTTGGCCTCGTCGGACTCCGGGCAGGCCAGAATAGAGTTACAAAATTCTACATCGGGTTCATCATCAACCCGGAGACGTCTACTGCTGAACAAATGCCTCCCCCTTAGTCCGCCACACTGCGCGTCAACCTGCGTTTGCATCCACCGGTTGCCAGCGACTTTCAAAATGTCGTTGGTCCACCTAGTGGGAGGCCTTCCTACGGTGCGTCTTCTGGTACGTGGTCACCACACAATAACCTTACTTCCCCATCAGATCATCAGTTCTGCGAGCGATGTGGCCTGCCCATTGCCAAACACAAAAAGTACATCGACCTTGGGCTAAATGTATGGAACCACTGTATATTTTTTTGCGATTTCAATGTTGTCCCCATAGTATAAGTTGTTTGTTTTGATGTACAGAATATGCCCTTAGAAGGATGCTAACTGATTATAACTAACCCTGTATAGTGGCTAGCCATTTTACAAAACCGAGCCGTTTTGTAATACGGCGGATCAACGTTTACATTGTCACTGCAATACGGCGGCCTAAACTTAGCCAAATTGTAATAAAGTTGCCTACAATGCAAAATGCTTAAGTACCATATTAACAAAATAATATTGTATTAAGTAAAAAATTTAATTTAATGTTTAAAAGGGCACTTTGCAGACAATGTGTGAACCAAATAAAAAAGTGACATTTAGGTTATCAAAGCGCCAAAGCGTCGCGAGTGCCCAAATTTCGAACTAAAGATTTCCAAAGCGGATCATGGTCCGCTAAATTACCTTATGGCTAGCCATGTTGTAGAACGCGAAGCACGCTTGCAATACGGCGACCTTACTTTCAACCGTAATACAATCTGGCTAAACGTTAATACACCGCTTTATAAAACGGTCCTGTTTTTTTAAAAAGGCTAGGCGTTATGTAATACGGCGTATTCTGCAATATGGCTGCGACATACACACCACGTTAGTCACTATAATAAGGTAGATGACTGATGTTTATATCGTTGAAACCAATAGCTTTGATGAAGAATTTAATTTAAGTAAATATAAAATGTTTATTGAAGAAATAATTTAAATCGGTTAATAATGTCCTGATATATGAGCGTTTAAAGTTTTTGTTAGAGACAACCCTGTCCCTTTCCAACAAAACAAAAAAATTACGTCACGCCTTACTTGTCAGAATATAATTTATATGGCGCACTGAGAAGTGACGTCACGGTTTATTGTTTCTTCTCTCTGTCTAGCATGATATTAAAATGCTTATAAGTTACTTATTTTTGAACAGATTTTCATTTTATTTTCATTCTTCTTTCATCAGCTATATTTACGGGCCACATTTTAATAGTACAATAAAAAAAAACAGTCATCTAGCCTATTAACATTTTTCTGCTAAGCTGCACTTCACATGGGCCTGGGTATGTCCTAAAATTGCATCTAGAACTACCGCTCCTCTCGGTTAACAGTCAATAACAGTGGTGAGCATTTTGCGATCCCAAAGCCGCCTGCCAAGCGAGGGGATTGTGGCAACGCTCCCTCCATTAAGAGCGAGGCCTTCGTCCAGCATTGGACATTTTCTGGCTGATAATGATACCTAGGTAACTATAAGGTATACACGCATTGAAACAACTCAAAGTAATGACTACACGGGAAAATTTAAAAGAAGAGTACTATGCATATATCCATTCTATTTTGTCGTATGGAACCATTTTGTGGGGGAATTCAACGGAATATGAGAGGGTACTAAAAATGCAAAAGCGCGCTATAAGGGTATTAGTTGGTGGAAAATTTGATGAGACGTGCGGGGAACATTTTAAGGAACTAGGCATACTGTTTTTTTTTTTTTTTTTTTTTTTTTTTTATGAATGACTGATGCTGTTGGCCTCAGATGGCCTCTACAGCGTCACCGGACTTTAGGCAAGCGCAAACGGCGCTCGGCCTAGGTTTAGGATAAAGGCGACTAGCTCAAGGGCACCTCAGACGGTACGAACCTCGGCTTGGCCGTCGCCGGGAGTGGGGTCAGACTTGCTTGTCAGAGGTGCCCTGGCACTCCAGAAGGGGTATGCCCTGGGGCCCTAGTAGGTTGATCTGGTTGACTATTTGGAGAGAATCTAACCGATAGAGAATCTAACCGATGAGAGAATCTAACCGATAGAGAATCTAACCGATACTAGGCATACTGACGTCTGTGTCGGTATATATATTAGAAGTACTCAAATATGTCAGAAAGAATATACATAAATTTAAGATAAAAACAGTGAACAGTAAACGGACCAGAAGAAATAATAAACTGTTATTAGGAGCGACGTACCCACGATTAAAGATGACAGAAAAGTTGCCTATTATTATGGGTGAAAAATTGTTCAACAAACTCCCAGAATTTATCAAGTCAGTCACGAGTGAAGTACAATTTTCCAACACTGTCAAAATGCTTTTGTTAGACAGGTCAATTTACACGCTTAAGGAGTACATGGAGAATGATTATAGCCATTTAAAGCCCAACAAGTAGTTTTGGAAAACTCAGCCCTTGTACAGCTGATTTTCTGATTAAGGAATTTACTTAAGTACTAATTCTTATTTTTGTACTTAATTATCACTTTTTTAATAATTTAATTTGATGACGAGATATGGTGTGATGCTCATCATTTACTATTTAATTATAATAAGTTTTTGAAATTCCACCTATTAATAAATGATATTCTATTCTATTCTATTCTATTCTATAACCGCAGTACTACTAGTTATTCTCCGGGTTAACAGCTTTTATTTGAAACAACTCCGTCTATCTCCTAAGTGCCGGTCCGTGATTGCCGTGATATCTCCACTGCCCCCAGGGGTGAAACAATGTTGAGACATTATGTTACTTGCTTTTACGCGGATTAAATTCTAGCCATCCTCTTATATGTACGTATACGTATGTATTTAAAGTGTGACCAACCTAGAAATGTACAGTAACATTTTTAACACAAAAAATATCGGAACATAAACCTGAATTAATTACTGATTCGAAAAAATACCTGTTTGTTCGGAATAGTAATAATAAGTAATGAAGTGAACCAACTCTTGTAATGGTCAGAGACAACGCCTGCCCATGACCATTGCAAAGGCAAAGTTACCTCTTACCTTTTTACCTCTTTGGATATTTCATACAAAATAAAATATATGATATTTTTAATATTTTTGGACAGGGATGATTTAAGGGGGTAAAACGGGTGATTAAACTTTATAAAGCAAGGTCTTTATTTTTGAAGTTATAATGATGAACATTGATGCTTAGATGCTGAGAGGCTGACTTAAGAGGGTGAAACGCGGGAAGAAACTTTGTATGGGAAGTACTTGGTTTTTAAAGGTATAGTGATATGACAACATTATAGGCATTTTTTTTATTATCATCTTTGCATCATTATCACTTTTTCTTCATCACGCGGGTGGAACCACGGGGCACAGCTAATATTACATACGTACGGTTTGAATAGGCTAGATGACTGGTTTTTTTTATATTGTCCTATTAAAATGTGGCCCATAAATATAGCTGATTATTGAAACGAAAACGAAAATCTGATCAAAAATAAGCAACTTATGAGCATTTTAATATCATGCTAGACAGAGAGGCCAAACAGCAAATCGTGACGTCACTTCTCTGTACGCCATATAAATTATATTCTGACAAGTAAGGCGTGAAGTCATTTATTGTTTTGTGGGAAAGGGACAGAGTTGTCTGTAACAAAAACTTTAAACGCAGATATTAATATATCAGAACATTATTAACCGATTTATATTATTTTTTCAATTAACATACTATATTTACTTAAATTCTTCATCAAAGCTATTGGTTTCAAAGATATAAACATCGTCATCTACCCTATTGATAACTTCCTTTTTTTGAAGCCGGTTTAAAATGGGTATCCAACCCCGTGCGAAGCCGGGACGGTGGTAGTGTACCTATAAAAGCAAAGTTCACGGCATCACTCTGTATAAAGTCCGGTGACGCTGTAGAGGCCATCTGAGGCCAACAGCATCAGTCATTCATAAAAATAAAAAAAAACACTCTGCATTTTCGCTCAATACTTTGAGACAATCTGATAATAATATACCTTTATAACATTACACTGATAAGTAAGTAGAGAGCTCTTGAAGAGGGTGCAGATTTTAATTAAGTGTAATAAAACCCTGGGATTACAGCTGAGAATTGTCAGCAAGGGTTTTCATTTTGCTGGGTATGAATTTTGCCAAATTTATACCGCAAGTTGTACTGAATCTGAAAAATGTGTATTTTAACGTTTTTAAATAAACGGGACGCTTTTGGGCACGCACTGTGTTGCCTTTGTCTTATATGTTTGGGACGTGATGTTTAGCCAAATCGGTTCAGTATCAAAATGAAATCGGTTGTTTTTTGAATCAAAAAGTATGTCAAGCTATACTTTGGTTCTACACTAACCTTATTCATAAGAAATGTTCGCCGTGGCACCAAAAAATTACCTATTAATTTTTTTGTTCGTGTTTACATCATCAGCCTTAAGACGTCCACTGCTGGACGAAGGCCTCCCCATTAACAGGGTTGGCATAATCCCTACGCTTGGAAAAAGCTTCTTGGGGATCGCAGAAAAAGACGAAAGAGATTTTCATAATCACACACACACACACACACACACACACACACACACACACACCAACAGCCGGAACACGTACATAATAATCATCATTCATCATTATTAGCCAGAAGGCACCCACTACTGGACGAAGGCCTCTCCCTTAATAGTGAGGAGTTGCCATAATCCCCACGCTCGGCAGGCGGCTTGGCGATCGCAGTGTGTTACCACCGTTAACTAAGAGGACGCTGCTGCCCGTCCTCCGGTGGTGCTGGATGCAGTTTAACGACATGCCCAGGTCATAATAATCAGTTATTGATAATTACGCATTTTTTACGTTTAAGCAGGCCATATTTTTTGGCACGCTACCCCGGTAGCGCTTGTCACGTAAATATAGATAGGTGTCTGTGGCGGTCAATCAATAGGTTAATACAGGCAGTTTGGTGTGGCGCTAGATCGGTAGTTTGATAATATTTAGCAGCATCGAGTACCGAATGGTACTCAATTTTAAACAACAATTTCGAATACAAGCAAAATCGGAATATAGAGAATGTTCATTTCAACGACTGACATCATCTCCAAAGAACTCATTGGCACGGACCCAGAATTTGAACCCGCGACTTCACGATTACGAGTCGAAGTCAAGCAGTCTACCAATAGCTACCTGGGCTTAGGTGGTAATGTAACAACTTTAAAGCCACGGTGTGGTTATAGACAAATTCTAATATCTTACCTACCTGTTATACAACCCACGCGGGCGAAGCCGTGGGCAGCAGCTAGTTAGAACTCATCATAATTTGATCAACTTTTACCTACTATAAGGGACCGCCTCTGAAATCGCGAAAAATAAATCTGCTGTTTCATTCATTTCGTTTAGAGTGAATGATTTTTTTCTATTGAATAACAGAATTTTCAGATTTCAGAGGTGATTCCATTGTAAAAGTTGTTCATAATGATGAGTACGTTCTATTATATCCTTGAATACGTCCATCGTAAAAAATAACACTCTGTATATACCACCAAACAAAAAGAGTATACCACCAAGTAAAAATTTATGAAATTGTAGAAAATATTGTGTACTGTTTCGGGAACACCATTTCGGGTCAGGTTAAGAAGAGGGTTACGTTCGGAATGAAAATAAATCACTTTTTGCTTTTCCTAACCTAACCCGCTACCGGGTTAGGTTTTCGGGTTAGGTTCGGAATAAACCTGCGCTACGTGCTCGCGAGGTCTCCTCTTCGCTGAACTACTAGTTATGTTCGTACCTACTCGATTGTATCAATACATGGGGAATAGATCGCATATCTAGTGCGGTAGGTAAACTGAGAATCGATTATCCACATAGATACCGTGTTTGCAATTCGATTAAATCGCAATTTGGGGATTTGATTCGTTTTCGTACGTGACCATTCGCGCGCTGGGAGCATTGTCGCTATTATTTATTTGACTTTAGTAAATTAATTTACTTTGGAAAATATATTTTAAGCCATGTCAAATAAAAAAAATACTTCAGTAAAGTAAAATATTCTTACCTACTTATTACCTCATACCTACTAATCAACAAACCTTGAGTGATGTCACAATAATGCACTAAACTTAGCTTAATGCTGTTCTAGGGGAGTATTTTTGTACGTAAACCAAACGTATTATAGTAATTCAAATACAAACGTTTTCAAAACCATTTAGTTGTAAATAAATTTCTTTCATTTAGTTCTTGTAAAAAACAAGTTATATTTAAATCACAGTTTTAAAAAAACAGTCAACATTGAATTTGCCAGTATCTTCATTGTGATACAAGTGGCTATGTTACATTAGACTCTAAGCGGTGTGATAAGGGAGCCGAGAGTGTAATGATCAATGCACAAGCCTACGCGTTTCATACGACGTTTTTCATAACGTTTTTGAGAAAAAAAAACAGACTTGTATTATCAAGTCATTCCAGAGATCATAATTTTTCTTACTGTCTAAGCATTAAAAAAACATAGGAATACCCAATGTGGGGAAACACTTCGTTAAAATATTCAAGACTTGTATTGATATAAAATTATAATCAACCACACGGCGAAAACGTCAACAAATATTTGCAGAAAATGGCGCGCCAATCGAATTTTCTTTAGCCGTAAGAAAACTCTTTATTGTTATAACAAAAAAAATAAAGCCGTTAAGTGCGAGTCTTCTTGCGTCTTACGACTCGGACAACGAGGGTTCCGTACTACCACATGTACTAGGTAATCGGCGATAGTATCTAACGAATATTCTGTGAATATTTAACCGGATACTTAGAGTGGTTCGCGAGATATAGGTAAAGATCGGACAGACGGATGGGCAAATAAACACAGTAGGTGACTTATTAATAGGGTACAGTTGCATTCTCTTTGAACACGCAACCCTAAAAATGATTACTTAAAACCAGCGAGACGTTTCTCGCGGTGGAGTTTTTGCGTAATTTTTTTCTCGCTACATTGTTATATTTTCATTGCATTGTGCAACATATTTATTTTCGCGTGCTAAAGTTTAAAATGGTGGTGTTTTATTCATTAAAGTCTGAATCATGTGCACAGAAGTGGCCAAGATATGTTTTATCACAATAATGTGGTGAAACATGTATTTTCTTGTCGTTTCTAAGACTGTGTATAAGCTCCTAGTAAAGTCGCCAAAATTTTAGGGCATGACTTGGGCTTGACCGTGATTTTATTTTATGACTGATCGTGACGTGAGTTTTTATAGTATCAGGTCAATCAAATAGACCTGATACTATCAAAAACTTGTGATATACTTATACTTGAAACTGGCAGAATAAACCAAGTGCAATGGCAAAAATTAAGAACGATAATATGCAAATGCAAAAGGCAGCGATGTACTTATGAAAAGGCTAAAACTTTTATGTTAAATACCTTTCTTCGTATTAGAGTGAAAATTGAATTAAGTACTCAGTAGGTCCTAAAACGTAATGTTTACATCTTACTCTTTGGTAGGTGCCACCCACCATATTGACCTAAGAAAAGGTTTTTACTTGTGTGTAAAACTCTTCTAAGCTCTAGAAACTTATTTGTAGTGTTGGTCAAATGGAAGAACTAAAAATATTCAGTAGGCAGTTGTCAGTTTTCTTCAAAACCTACGATGGTGGCTCCCTCGTTCATTTGTAGAGATTAGTTAGTTAGATTTTTATAAGCAGCAGCCGCGATCGAAATCCTCTAAAAACAACGAACGAAACGCTTGCGCGTTTTAGTAGTGTACAGCGCCATCTAGTAATTTTTTGGGAACTGAGAGAATGTACAATATAACTATTCTGGGCTTGAGGAATGACTATATATCTACAAATTATCAATTTTCAGATTTTTCTCATAACTACTATTTTATGACCTTGCTTCTTGCCAAATTTCATTATCCTAGGTCAACGGGAAAGTACCCTATGAATTTTGATTTAGTGCACTTTAAAAAACTCGCAAAAATGGCCATAATTTGTAATTGCGTGGACTTAGAAGCTTGTTTTTTTTACAGCTCCATGAAACCGTTGACTTACATATTTGATATTAATTTCAACTTGATACTTCCACGCGTTCCAGAGAAAAAGGGTCTTGACAGACAGACAGACGGACAACGGAGTGATTCTATGAGGGTTCCTTTTTTCCTCTTGACGTACGGAACCCTAAAAACTATATTACCCGGTTAAATTAAGAATGTTTTGTATACAAAGTTTTCTGAACTCTACAAAGAATTCTGAAATAACAAACTTTTATAAACAAAAAACTTATTAAAACCTCCTTTTTACAATTTGGGTAAAAATTAAACTCGCCGTCAATTAAATGTATGGAACATCTAATTTTTCTACGCGATTTCAGTGCTGATTCCATAATAAACGTTGTTCAAAATGATGAGTACAATACAATGACCTCCTTTCGGCTTAGTAATACCAATACGCCTAACCATGTATACGAGTAAATTCAATTGATGTTCAGGCAGGTAGGTACTTATTTTTACCAATTTGAAATTACCACATCGTAATAAAAGGTTATTGTGTAGTGTAACTGCACTCGCAGTTTCGAAATTGACCGAGATCGATGTATTAAAATATTTTTTGCTTTACATTTGGAATCAAACGATCCGTACAAGATGAACCTTCGAGTTTTCTTGGTAATTTTATGTATTACTCTCCTGCCCTCGGAGACAGTACCAAAGTCTTCACTGAGAGTTTTCGGAGGAAGAGACGCGAGAATTGGTGAATATCCTTACGCAGTACGGTTGGAGTTACACGTAATAAATAAAATTCAACCTAACAACACTGTTACCAGTCAAATGAATTTATGTAGTGCAGCCGCCCTAACACCGACGTGGACGTTAACAGCTAAACATTGCGTTAAGGGTATGAACGAAGTTTTAAGCGCGAACAAAAAACAATTGGAAATTAAAGCATTCATTAGATATGGCACTCCTCATTTGAAACCCAGCGAATATAATAATCTTTCTGCAGTTTTGAGAGCTGAAGTACTAAAAAGACAGCAGACTATACTTGATGACGACATTTCTTTGCTACATACTGAGCCTATAGTGTTAGAGAAATACGCTAGAATCAGTGCAATCGAATACCTCACTCTATATGGTCAGGAAGTGACTATGATGGGTTTTGGGAAAATGAGAATTAGCCCTGATGGGTTTGCAGTTGCTAACACTTTAGATTTAGACAAACCGTTACAAATTATCGACAGAGTTATGCTGAGAAGTTGTGACCTCACTCTCGGAAAAAGATTGATTTGCGCCGTACCTCTGTGCGGGGAATTTCAGTGGGTATTACAAGGAGATTCCGGCGGGCCCGTGTTACATGCGTCTGGTATTGTAGGAGTTCTTACCGCGGAAACCGACGTACAATCTCGTCGAGCCCGTGATGGACGCAACTTTAAACCCACTATTGCGAGAATAACACCAGTAAGCCCGTATATGGATTGGATTCAAGCGCACGTGGCTGCTGGTGCTGAATGAGAAACATAAGCTGTCATCCTCGACCTTCTATCAAAGAAGTAGTTGATTTGCATTGAGTTGCACCATCCACCCGACCGTGAAGCACCTAAAGTCCTTATTACACCTCCGCCGCAAAACCATATCAGCGAAACAGCTAAACGAAACGAATTCTGCTGATAAACTCCACATCATTTCGCAATTCGAGGGCCGAACAGGCCGCGAATTTGATGAATTTTAGCAATCGGAGCAAAATATCGTTGCTTTTGTAAATTTCGGTAGAAGAATTTATTATTGTAGTCATGAACAAGATTTATGAAAAAATGCACGAGATTTATGAAAAAATATAAGTATATTAATATTCTTCGTACTTATTATTTTTATAGTCTGGATGACGTAATTATACTGTATAGGTCTTCTTTGAACCTCTTGGATTCGTTTTTGTGTTAGGAATTTGCTATCCTTCTTTCCCACAAGCGAAAGCTCTATTTCTTATTTCTTTCCTATGACTTTATCATTCTGTTCCATAAACTGAGTTTACATAATATTATGCTCACATGCCTCATACTAACGTGTAAAAGGAAACTTATTCCCGGTGCGAAATGGCGCCATTTCCGGCTCGAAGTCGTTCATCGACACAAAATTGCGACATTTGTTGGCGCGAAAACCGTCAAATATTATTGCGATTGTTTTTTTTTATTCTAACAGTAGATTGGTATTATGTATTTGGCTGAAAATAACGTAAAGCGTATGGTGTGGTTTGAAAATGTATCATACAATCATGAACCTAGAAAAAAAGAAACTTTTTATAGGTTCATGCATAGAATAATGTCACGTGACATTATTGGCATAGTTCATACTGGTAGTAGGTTAGAAAACTTGAACCGTATAGGAAATGCCCTAAGTATTTTTGTTCATTACGTCAGTGGTTTGTTTAGTGCGTCCAGATCGCATAATTAACGTAAGGCGTGAATTCAAATCCTGACAAAGAGCTTGAGTTGCCCGTGAATGGAAACATCTTGGGGAAGCCATAGCATGGAGCTTTCTAGTACTTCCTGAGCTGGCTACAACACGGCATATGAAAATCTGCCTCCGAACATGTTCCGGCAACCTCACTTGATAGCCCATCAAATCTCGATGCGCTAATAATTTTCGACTACACCGGTATTTAACATCAGATATCAGATAACTATAAAGCTGCAAAAGAAAACCCGAGGTTTTTTCTTGTAAAAAAACAAAACACGTTACTAAAGAAAAACCAACTTTTTAACTTTCATTAGTCTAAGCTTTTTACGTCTAAAATAAGGGAAATTGACAGTACTTGAGGTCAGTACTGTATAAAGCTTGTGTAGAGTTTTGGCGGGAACACGGAAAAATCATGTCGTTGCATTCTATTATTTTCTTAAACTTATGTTTTTCGCGAATTATGGATTAAAAATGGTGGTGTTTTATTCATTGAGTGTTGAATTATATGCACGAGTGGGCCCACACTATAAGTGATATAATGTGGTAAAACATGTGTTTTCGTGTTGTTTTCAAAACTCCGTAGAAGCTCATAGTCAAGTCGCCACAACTTTACTAGACCATGACTTGGACTCGACTATGACTAAATTCATGTGACTAACTGTGATTTCATGACATATTTGACTTGATTATACTATTAAAATTTGAAAAAAAAAGCTTGTGTATATGTTAATACGAGACTTCTATAATAAATCTAATATTTTTGGTTTGTCAGGAAATCTATGAAAATTTAAATATGTTTGTTACATCACGTTGTAGCGGATCATCGGGTTTATATTGAGTGAAATTCGGAACGGAGATTATAATATTTACGTGATTTAAGCTCTGCAGTATCATCCTATGTTATCTTGAAAATATACGGTTAAAACTATGGCAGGCGCTAGTTTTTCTTAATTATATAGGCTTGCGTTTGAGTACCGTTTTGCCATTTTCAACAATTGAGTCACTCTCGTCCGTTGGAGACAATTTTACACTAAAATCCCACACGTTGTCCCCGGGTGGTGGCAACCAGGTGAGGACCCAATATTGGTAGGCTTGGACCACGTCAGCGTGTTCCATCCTAGATCGCACCGTTGCTTAACATCATTGCGGTTTAAAGCAAACCTATTCTCAATAAAAAAAAATGGTTTTTATGTGGCTACCTATACAAAAAAAGTTACGGCATTTTCCGTTCATTTTCCGGTTTAATTAAAACCTGGAGTAACTTTACTGTTACTCTATAGCTTGAAAACTGTCGTCTTCTAGTACAGTAATAATGTACTTATATCGGGTGATGTTGTGGAGCTGCTTTCCTAGATAAATTCTAATCACATTGTGTGCTTAGAACAACAAAATAATACTTATTATTACCTACCCTTAATACGACTTTTTCATTTCAGTGTAAACCCAAAACGACTCCACATTCCACCATATTTACAATAATATCATATTTTCTACTTTCCTTCCTCCCTTGAGGGCCGAAACTCACCGAGCTAAAGGGGAAATAGATATCAATTAAATCTAGATGCAGCAATCCGAACACTAAGGTACAGGAGGCATTATCTAGGAAGAAAATAGAGGAATACATTTGTATGGAGAATCCCAGGCCGGGTGTTTTTTTGTGTATAGTGTTATGGGACGTGATGTCATATAGCAGTCCAAGCCACGCCTACTTCCGTCGTTGCACGACCTACAAAGTCTTTGGGAGCGGAAGCGTTATACAGGGTTAGTTCTAATCAGTTAGCATCCTCTTGCATATTCTGTACATCAACACCAACAACTTTTAATATGGGCCAACATTGAAATCACGAAAAAAATAACAGCTGTTCCATACATTTTGCCCAAGGACGATGAACTTTTTGTATGGAACAGCTGTTTTTTTTTCGGGGTTTCGTATTTGGCCCCATTGAAAAAGTTGTTTGTTTTGATGTACAGAATATGTTCTTAAAAGGATGCTAACTGATTAGAACTAACCCTGTATAAGTCGACTAGCTGTTATTTATTTTTCTGTTCATATTCCGCCGGATAAACTATTTGTACGCCGCCGTTTTGGGTGTTTTTGTATTCCAGGTCGCTTGTTAAATTATTTTCAACACCAACTCTACAAGGGCTCACATCTCAACAACTTACTTTTTTTTTTTCCATTGTATCACTTATTATTGGCGTCTTATCTAGCTCGTTGGATCGAACAAACACACACAAACAACACAGAAACCGCACACACAAACACACAAAACACACATCTACATCGTACAAATCGCGGGTCCAACTTGCATAAAATTGGCACAGGACCGGGATGAGTGGCGTACAAGAATTACTGTGGCGTACTGAGCGATTACAGGTTGAAATGAAGATGATGATCAACTTGTTCCGGAAAATGATATCAACCATTTCCCATTAGTAACCAGCATTTTGAATTATGAAACAAAGTTCCATTGCGGTCATTATTTTAAGATATTAACCAGTGAGTCTCACTAGCCCTGTCATTTAAGATTGACAGGTCTCAATGCTGGGCAAAGAGCACCCCTTCATCCTCCTGATCCTCTTTCCATTCGTTGGTCCAGAGCCACATGGGGTCAGGGTCAGGGGTTTTATAGTGCTTCTTGAGTTATTTCGCCATCGCATTTTGGTCTGCCGCGCGGCCGTTACTTACCGAGGTTTCACTGGGTGTTAATCTTGGCCCAAAGACGACATGCGACAGTTGCAGCCTGCAACTGTTCTGACGGATGTTGCAGCCAGCAATCCAAGTCACCTAGACAAGTGAAGACAGGTAGTATAGGACTGTGGTGGCACCATTGGTAATGAGATCGTGATCGTGAGGTTGTGCGTTCCATCAATGTTCTTTAGAATTTACGTATAAAGATAAAAAAAAACATAGCACTGGCATTTTGGTAAAGAAAAAAGTCTTGATTACGTGCGTATTTTCAGAAACCTGACCTGGGTATGTCCTAAAACTGCATCCAGAACCACCGGAGGATGGGCAGTAGCGTTCTCTTAGCTGACGGTGGTAAAACTCAGCGATCCCCAAGCCGCCTGCCAAGCGTGGGGATTATGGCAACCCCTCCCTATTAAGGGGGAGACTTTCGTCCAGCAGTGGGCGTCTTCTGGCTGATAATGATGTCCAGAAAAGAAATTCTGTATACGATAAAGAATCAGTCAAACAGCACCGGGCCAGCGCGAAGGCGCAAGTTTTGATCGCCCTTCGAACCCTCGATCAAAACTTGCGGATACTTGCTTGCGTTGCTTGGCTTGTTGGATACCCATCCAGCAGGGATATTAGAAGCTGATTAAGTATAGACAAACTCAGTGGGTTCTAACCCCATGGCCACGTAACCCGAAGTCACGTACAAACAAAGTCTACAAACGTTATTGTCGATATAAAAGGGATTATTTTGTTTTGTCAGCGTGTCGTTCAGCTGTTATGGGAATCGCGCCAGTCACACAGAAGGACAGAACAGCCGATTATTTCAGAATGATAATTGGAATGGAAAGCTTTTTTTTTATCTCGAACAAGATGTAATGGGGCCGTGACGATGTGCTTGCTGAGCTAGACAACTAGACATTCTACTAGCTAGGAAAATATTAAAAGCTTAATTATAGCGGCAGAGTAGACATTGATAGAAGCGCCACTATCGCATTAGTTCTACTAGGAACCCCTGTAACGTGATGATTTGTTGTTTTTAATAGTTCCTGGCCATGGATACTAGTCCTTCAGCCGAATACATATATCTTCATCGATCCTTCTTTCTGCAGTTAAATGAGTCGTAGTCACAGTCCAAGTCACACACAGTCAAGTCCAATCATGCCCTAGTAAAGTAGTGGCAACTTTACTAAAAGCTTCTTTGGAGTTTTGGAAACAACACGAAAAGACACGTTTCACTACATTATATCACTTGCCCACACTCTTGCTCGTAAATCAGCACTTAATGAATAAAACGCCACCATTTTTATGCATTAAAACTCGAAAAAACACAAGTTTTGGAAAATAATACAATGCAGCGACATGATTTTCTCGCGTTCCCGCCAAAACTCTCTAACGTGAGATATTCACAGTATTACCAGGAGTGCAATAAGCTTCCGTTTTAAGACTTTTTTGCCAAGCAGCAGATAAATGTATACTGCTACTTGCTATAGTTTACAGCCTTCAGACATTGAAAAGAAAAAATAATCTTATTAAAATAATTGTAAAAATATTAACCCTAACCATATAGGTATGGTTAGAGTTACTATTTTGAAATTTGAAAGTCCTATTAATCTAGATATTTTCAAGAAATCTGGACATTTTCAAAAAATCCAAATAATTTGGATTCATGAAGTCACATTTTTATCTGTCAATCAAAAAAAACTGGCTTTTGATCAATTAGGATTTATTCAGATTATCGAAGTGTCTGGATTAACCCAAATGGTTGATTATTTTTGTAAAGAACCAAATGTTTCCACTGTTTCCAGTTATGTTGATAACAAAACATTCTTTCTCCATTATATCCGTCTCTCCATTTCTATAAGGTACATAACAATAATCGTTTCGTCATCTGTATTGGAGACGATGCCTTCACGGCTCCATTTTATTGCACTGCGACGTGTCTCAAGTGCCAATTCCGGAGAACGCTCGAAGGAACAATATTGTGTACTTCATGTGGAATTGTAAATCACATGTCGGTGCAATTGTTGGCTAGATCAATCTGTTCACGTTTACTTGGATCAGTAGATTGGAGTAACTAACACATGTCCCTACCAATCTTAGCCTGTGTGTCAGGATTTTTAGCTGCCCAAGAATCAAGTTCTGGTTTGTGTTCTACTGGCTAAGAAGAATGGACGACTAAAATTGCTGTTTTTGGTCTAGGTAATTTTTATTCATGTGGAGTGCAGGGGGCACAGTTTAGGGGCACTACTAACGCACCCTGGTACGTAACAAATAGCGATCACCATCAGGACCTTCAAGAGAACGTCGAGCGAGTAATACAAAAGTACGCTGAAGCTCACGAAAGGAGGCTTCATCATCACGTGAACGTCGAGGCCATCCAGCTCCTTGATCACACGAATATAGTTAGACAACTCAAAAGAACAAAGCCGTTCGAGTTAGTGTAGTAGTGTAATTAATTACAATAATAAGTGTTAGTGTAATACAGTGCAAGTGCTGACCTTGAAGAACACGCGATCAAAGTGACTTACCCTTAATAGAGACAATAAGAAACGTGTTTTTGGACGCATTCTTAGTAATTTGAATACCTAGAAGCTTAAGTTAGAACCAAATTACTTATTAGCTTATTTAAGCTAGATTGTAATAAAATTAGGGTGACCAAATAAAAAGGGCACCATAATAATAAAAAAAAGACCAGGAATTCTAATAAAGCGACCTTGCGCTATCATATCCCACGCCGATTGTCTATACCCAGCCGCTCCCATGTGCTTATGGTAGTGTCGACGGGGTCACCAATTATGGTGGTGTCGACCGTCGGGCGATGTATGTCCCTTGTCCCACCATATAATATGCTGCGGCGAAGGGTAAATAAAAGGCAAGCTTCTTGTATAAGTAAACAGCAATCTAAAACATGAGTAGGTAGGTAATTCTTGCTGTAGATATATGTTGCTTGATATAGTAGCGCAAAAAACGTCCCTGTCTGTCAGTCCAGTGTTGCCACAGATAATAATTAAATGTCGTTCGGAAACCGAAAGCTACATGCTTTTTGGACTTATGACAGTAATTGTTTCCCATCTAGAGATATTTTGATCGCGAATTTATTTCCTAGTCTCTAGAACACGCTAAGTAGGCCACTCATACAGACTGACTTCATAGATAGATAAACTCTTTATTGTACACATCAAAATAAATGATAACAGTCATGATGATCACAACAGAAAAAATAACTTAGAATTAGTGTAACGATTGGCGGCCTAATTGCTAAAAGCGATCTCTTGCGCGACTTGCTTAATAGTCTACCTAGCAGAACCATTAAAGTCAATCGCAGGTTATTCGCAGATGTATATCAAGTGCTGGACTAGAAAATACGCTAGATAGTAAAGAAAATATTTTTTCACTAAGTGAGTTAAGATATTATAAGCCAAAAAAAATAAAAACAAAGCCTCCAGATCAAAATTCTTCCCGCAAAGTAAAATAACAATAAACAACACGAGTTTTAGGAGTAACAGTCCCTCGGTGCAATAAAAACGAGTCGTGAAGGTATCGTCTGCAATACAGAATCAGAGGAAGCTATTGATATCGTTATGTGTCTATATAACTACTCGTTCAAAAGAATATCCAATTTACCGTTAGAAGGAAAATGTTATGGAAGATTTGATTTTCAATGTTGGTAATAATAGCTGACTAGTAAGTGTATTTTTATACAATGATATGAAATAAAATACTATAGAAGTTGTACTCAGTAATGTTTCAGGTTAGGCTATGTCATTGGTATAATTATAAGATAATTACTAATAATAAAAAACATATTTTTAGATTTTTGATGTATAAACATCAGCGAAATTTAGTTTTCCAATATTTTTTTAGATAAGTTAGTTAAATATGAACCTGCTTCTCCAGGTCTCGCCTTATCGGCATAAGGCGAGACCTGGAGAACTATACATTTTTTCTTACAACCTGCTCGGCAATGGCCAATTACATATCATGCAACCTCAACTTAAAGTAAAGCATTATCTTTTTAGGGATATATAGTTGTATGAAACTCCCTAAGGAATAAAGTGATTTAAATTGGGAACGTCAAATTCGTGTGGAAACTCGTGGAAAACTCTAAGTAAAAAAACGCCCATATGTCATTGTAAAGAGGTTTGTTCGAAAATCGAACTGGCCACCATTAACTCTAGACTCCCTCGTTACGCTCAGGGTTCAATATGCCGCCCGCGACGTAAGACACTGCTTTATTCCCTAAGTGTATTATATACTAGATATTGTTATACTTAACTTGTAACCCAGGCCCACGGGCATACTAAATTTAATTGATTTGAAATAACTTTAAATGTTAATATAAACATAGTTCATTGCTTTTTATACAGCATTCTTAGTATATACAAATAAAACGGTGCTCGAGACACGTTTTTAGATTATTCTACTGTAAACTGGAAGCTTTAGATTGTGAAAATGAAAAGGGAATTAAACGCGAAAACGCTTTCAATTGTGGTGTGGTTGTTACATGAAACACATACGTATTAGTTGTTAAGCCGTCGATTCCCATGAGGGTATCTGATTAAATCGGAGAGTTTTATAGTAAGTATACCTACCTATAATCCCCTGGGAAATTAAACAAGCTAAAATGTACTTTAAGCGAGGAAAGTGCAACGTCGGTCGTCTAGTTGCAAGATGGGTCGATGATAATAACGTCAGAATCGCGGGTCAAACCTGGACCAGATTGACAGAATCCGAGGTAGATGGTTGCAAGAGACGTTTCTACCCAGCAGTGGGATAAGGAAGGCTGTGCATGATGATAGAGAGATTCTGGTGGAGTTCCTTATTATAATTCCTTATAATGTTAAAATAAGATTTTATTGTGATGATGTGTGTGTATGTTGTCATCATCAGCTCGGAGACGTCCACTGCTGAACGAAGGCTTCCCCCTTAGACCGCCACACTGTAAGACAACCTGCCATAAATGCATTCACCGGTTGCCCGCAATTTTTAAAATGTCGTCGGTCCACCTAGTGGGAGGCCTACCTACCTAGAGTGTGGGTGGTTGTGTGTGTTGTATGGGGTGAACATTAAAGTAAAACAAGGATTATCAAAAACACCGAACGCTATATTTAATAGTCTAGAAACAACATTTAATTACCTAACATTGGATTAATATCCTATATTTAAAAAAACATTCATTTTCTTCAATGTTTTAAATACAAATAAAATTTAAGGCATTTTTAAATTTAGGAAGATGATTTTATTCCATTATTTACAATAATTAAAAACAATATTATGAAAATACAATTTCGTACCAAACTAACATGATATGTTAATTGTTTTAAATAAAGTGAATTGTTAAACAAGAAATAGGAATAATCTTTAAACTATATTACTAAGTAGGTATTTGTTTTAAATAGTTACAATAATAATGTTTACACGATAATTAAAGCTAACATTGAATTTAAAGCTTGATATCGACTTACAATTCAAATGAATAAACTATCAACAGTTAAACAATAGTTAGTATTTTCATCAAAATAATGTACTTAGTTTGATTTAGTGTTAGCCTATCTATATGAAGAATTCGTCTTACGTTTTTACGTTAATTCATTTTCATAAAGAGATAATATAAACCAAAACAAGTATTGTAAGAAAAAAAATTTGGAGCCGAAATATAATATATGAAAAGTTAATTTTAGATATAGTCACTACCGCTTAGTAAACTGATTATTTTCCAAAATAGTATTGTAAACGAAAATTTTGACAAATACCATTATTGAAATGCACCAGACTTTAAAAAGAAGATCCGCAAACAAACAATATCAGTAGTATTATCATAATCGTACAAAAGTCTAGACTAACGGCGAACATGGACGTGAATCTAACTAGCGAATGGACCTCCGTAATTTAATATTGTCCATCATTGTGCATTTTATTCATATTATTTACCATTATGTACGTATATCACACATAAATAAAGAGCTTGTAGCTTAATAACTTCACATAAGCTACAATGAAAATTATATCATTATTGGTCCTACACAAATCAACATTGGAGCGCTTATTCTTTACTACTAAGTTAAAACGTTTATTTATGTATATAAAACACTAATTAAAACGTAAGTCAGTTTTAGCATTACTATGAAGCAATGAAATCTGGCAGTTATTTAGTTAATTACCTATCTATTAGCCAAAACCATTTCATATAGGTACCTACAATAACTGAGCGTCTATATGCCTTGCCTATTTGTCATCGATCTAAAACACTTACATTTTAAAACTCGTCAACTTTTTATTTTACATTATCACAGGCTCACGCTCAAACCCTGAGGGTTATAATAATATATTTTACATTGCACCTTATACATTATAAAACTGATACATTTCCAGGATGTCCACTACATATTTTACTTGTAAAAACTTACGAACTCGGTTCCACATTCACTTTTTAAAACTTATCAAACTAAGGTTAGGCTTTTGATACTCTGAATCACACAATCAGTATTCATTATTATGTTCAAAGAAAGTTTTAAGAAATCACTTTTGTATGATTTTCACTAAATCGAAGTAAATAGCACATTTTCATTTAAATATTGTACTCTTGCACACTCTTGCATAGATTGAGGTTTGGCATATCATAGGGCACTGCATTAGGCCCGGTGCGTATCCTCGTATGCACTGAGAAACTCAGTAGAAACTGGGGTTTCGTGTGAATTTATAGAAAGTTCTGGATGGGCGGTGGTCGCCTAGCAGTCATGCGGCCACCGCGATGGGTGGCCGGCTACGGATCACATAACACAGCAACTCTTCGCACGTCCTTTTAGCTCAGCCTTCAGGTCGCGCTTGCTCTTACTGCGGCCCACTTGTTTCTGAAATTTAAAAAGCATTGGTTAAATTAGGTGTCTTAGTTAAATATAGCTGAACGAACAAGGCAAACTCTATGATATCTAAACGCTTTCACTTGATCCTTAAAATTGAATGAATCTTCAATTTTAACTATCTAGTGAAAAAAAAAAATCTAAAACGCTAATTGCGTTTCAAGTTATGAGTATTCTGAAATTCACAATAAGTTAATGTATATTTTGTTTGATTTCCTATGATTTCCATTTGGTTACGTACGTTTGTATTTTCTAATCAAATCAGAACAGCAAATTAAGATATTGAATTTACATTCGCTATTGATATGAACGTAAGATAGACTGTATTAAATTGTTACTGTTGTTCATTACATGAGATTATTATGGGAAGCCTTCGTCCAGCACTGGACGTCTTTTGTCTGATGAAACTCCACCTATGTGAGTTCACCTGTTTTCCTAAATGAGCCATTGATTCAGCTTGTCTTAATCCAAATTCTGAGCTACTCAATACAACTTTCGCATTTGTAGTATCTAATGAGTCCGGTTTATTGAGTTATGAAATTACTCTCTCCCAGTGTCGTGTCCGCGCTTAGCAATGTTGTTCCGCTAATGATTCTGCTATAATCACCTGTTGTTGCTTCACTTGCTGTTTATTCAGCTTGCCCAGTGCTGCCAAAGCCGCCACTTCAAAAGCGTCTTTCACACCCTTTACAGACGCTCGTGCTGAAGTCTCCACGTACGTCGTTGCACCGAGCTGTCTCGCTACTGATAAAGCCTGGGGAATGGATGGTAGAGTGATAGATTAGACATAAATACAATAGATAGACATAATATATCGATCCAAAAAGGCTGGTTAGATCTGGTGACCGACTGCATGGTTAAGTGATAACAAGAGGAGAGTGGATAAGCGCCAAAGAAATAGATTAAATTAAACATATTTTTTTTAACTTTTATACAGTATAATCAAAGGACTACCTTAAAGGACTCATAGATACAATCTGGGTTAGTATCTTCAAGTGACGAATGAATAGAATTCTTGGCAAGCGTGCGCCATTAAAAACCGCATCGTTCGCTTGACTTTAATCAAATTGGCGGTCAAAAACACACCTATTTTTTTAACATACGCTTACTGTACCATTTGTGATAGATCCTAGGCTTACCCCTGTGCCAAAAGGTATGTCGTAATTTTATATTTTACTAATCAACAACAATAAACTTGTATTTTACGACCAAACAGCAAATATACATTTTTGTGTCTACTGTTTGTAATGTTACAAAAAATCATACTCGCAGTGTTATAAGTGACAATGCGGTTAGTGACCATTTTACTATTTGCATGTGTTGTGAGTTTGTTTTGGTGTGCGGTCATACAAACAAAATTTTTTTTTATAGGTGCTTGAAAGAAAAAAAGTGCTTGAAAGCGTGCCATGCGTGTTTACCTCGTCCCCCGGGAATAATCGCCCAAAAGTGGTAGAAAATTATGCAGGCATATATTATCGCGAATGGCTTCTCCATTGCCCTATGCTCTAAGGTCCTATTCCAATATTTCGTGACTACATTGAAATAATATTCAATAGTCACGAAATATTGTATACCTTCATTTAATTGAATCTGGCAATCAGTGCTGCCTAGTTAAAACCGGCCTACTAAATCTAAAATTTACCTCCAAAATGTCGTTAATCATATTCGAGTGGAATATGACTTCAGCGCCATTAATGAAGCCGATTTCATTCAGGACTCGTCCCTGACATCAATTCGCAAATACTCTCTTGTATTTATAAAGTTTTTATAAGTATACCTAGATATCTGTGTCATGGAATACTAATTTATTTTTCTGGTAAGTAAATAGTTGTCTGCAAGTGCTTTAGTAAGCAGACGATGTGAATGTGATCACTGATAGGGTCAAAGCCACTGGGGTTTTCTCCACCTTCTCTGGAATACCACGTCTAAAAAACGGACTCTACTAGTGATTGCTTTCATAGAAAAAAAATGGACATAGTTAATACTTAATAGCGTAGGTAGAGCTTGGAGGGGTCTTATTGGGTCGCCCTCTTCCCTCGAATATGGTTGAGGACAGCGATGGTCAACTCGTAAACATGCTAGAGTATATACCTACATAATTCTAGTAATAAGTAAGCTATGCAATAGAATGTTATATATGCTTTTTGTAAAGCGTTTAGCTTGTAGTTGACAATTTTTTTAACTTTTAACAAAAGGCACGGACCCCGGAGACAGAGGAGCAGAAAAATCAATTAAAAATGAGTGTACCGCATCGTCGAAACTCTATGAAGGGTTGCACAGAACCTTCGATCAGTAATACCACAGTAAACATAATAATACTACGTACAGAAGATTCACTCTCATTAAAAACGAAAGAATGTAATTTCGAGTAGTATTATATTATCTTTGATTTCGAGTACGCAAAGTGGAACTTTTTACGGGTGTGGGGTGGGGATTATTTGCCCCTGAATGCAAAACGAGGACAATGGGTATGTTCTAAAACTGCGTCCATAACCACTGGAGGAAGGGGCAGCGTCCTCTTGGTTAACGATATGAGCATTCTGCATTCCCCATGCCTGCGCGTCTTCTGGCTAATGACACAGAAGGAATATTCTACCGTTCTCACCTCTTCACTAGTGACGGGGTGCAAGCTGAGCTTGGACAGCATGGCGAGGGTTTCCTTATCTTGGCGCAGGTCCGCCTTGCAGCCGCATAGCAGCACGGGAGCCGACCCACCGTGCGTGCGTACTTCTCTGTACCACTGAAATCAAGAACAACTTATCTAAAGGGCTGACAAGAACAGACAAATTTTACAGCAGATTATAGATATACTAATTATTTTTATAGATTGACATGCTAGACCACAGGTTACGTGATGTTAAGTGATGGTGTAGTAGAAGATGTTTAATTAAACGCACTTAGACTGGATTTGGAACTGGCTATCAAGCGAGGCGCAGTATTACTTGCTTCGAAAACGATTTGCCGATAGGTATCCAGTTCAGTTTTATCATCACCTAGAGCAATTCCACTGACGAAGGCTTGTCACTTAATAGGAAGGGGTTGCCATGATTCACACGCCTGGCAGGTGGCTTAGGGATAGCAGAAAGCTCACCACCTTTAACCGAGAGGACGCTGCTGCCCGTCCTCCGTTATTTTGGATGCAGTTTTACGACACCCAGGTGCAAGCCAGTCCAGTATTATAGAAGTACTCTACCATGTACATACATGTCTGTGTGTTGTATGTTGGTACATGATATGGTTTCCTTCACGGTTTAGTTTCAACGTATTAAAAAAGTCTGCAGCCTCCTTCGATCACGATAAAGGACACCCATTATTTACAATGCTTTACACTCAACGCTTGCTTTGCCCCAACACAGGGAATCCTTGGGAGGCACCCTAGGATTCCCTGTGTTGGGAACGTTACACCGTCGAAAACATGAAAATTTTGGAATAAAATTTTAGACATCGTTTTGATTCTGATGATTTTGTTCTATGGCCATCAAAAGTACAAAGATTAATAGACTCTATAGAGTCTTATACATTAGACTAAGTCTAATCTAAGCTTGGAAGAGTCAGCTCTCTATCTGGCTGGTTACGTAATCAAATTAATCTTATTTTTGCATTTACGAACCTCGTAAATAAACTTTATCAGTTAAATCTAATGCTAGGGCTTCACCTGCGTGACGCTTTACGTCCAGTTATCGGATTAATTAACGTGCAATAAATGATCCATTGAACAATGCGCTACATGGGCGGCCACACTAGCGTTTGACTTTGAATATCGCCTAACGTCTATCGACAATAATAATGCCACTAGCCCTGTCTTTTGCTAACCTCTTCCATTCCTTTCCATGTCTTTGTCTTTAATATGTCCTCCCAGCGTCTGTTTGGCCTCCCTACTTTCCTTTTCTCTCCTCTAGGTATCCATTCTATTATTTTCTTAGTCCATCTGTTGTTGCTCATCCTACATATAATATGCTACCCTTAAACCATGACTCGTCATTAAATAGAAATATATTAAAGTAAAACCATTTAGAATTGGATCAAATAATTCTACTTTCTAGTTTTGATTAATTATCAAAGAACTTTGAAGCATTCAGGTCTCAAAATCTAAATCGGCCAATGCCTTTCTGAAGGCCACTAATAACTTAACAACCTTTTGATAATTTCATTTCGTCCTCAGATATTTCGTCTCTCCATTCCATCTACTGATTTAAAGAGCTTTTCAGCACCCGCTTAAAGAATTAATTAATTAGGACTGAAACCTTACTGAGTTCTCTCTTTTAGAGCTATTAAATTTGTTATAATAATAACGGTACCTTGGTGGTAAAGTTTTAAGGTACATTTTCACAGAATTTTGTTCGGTATAAAGTTTACCCACCTGTATTTGTGGTTAGAGTTACTTAGAAAATGTTACACCTATTAAATGAAACATATTTGAACATAGTTAATCTAGTAGATCTAGGTAGATTATTTCATCATCTTCAACATTTCATAGCCCACTGATGAGCATTATCCCTATCTTTTTGGTAGCTATTTTAAGTATTATTATGTATTAGAAATAAAACAAAAACCCAAAAAAAGGCCTTGTAAAAGTCGCGGGCAACCGGTGGATGCAAATGGCAGGTTGTCGTACAGTGTGGTGGTCTAAGGGGGAGGCCTTCGTTCAGCAGTGGACGTCTCCGTGGTGATGGTATGACGGTGGATGGTAGGTAATATTTCAGAGGTGGTCCCATATACATTTTATCAAAATTGGTTCGGTAGATTAATTTTTAAATCAAAATTACTCGAAAATATGAAGATGTCATCCAGGTATTCGAAGTTGAAGTCGGTTGTATTTTTTTTAAAGCGTATTATTTAATTATCAGGTTACCTTAGCAGCAGCATTGTCCAAGGATTCTGGTTCAGCGACGTTGAAGCAGAGCATGAAGATCCTCGCGTCTTGGTACGCGAGCGGCCGCACCGTGTCGTACGCTGTGGTCCCTGGAACATCACGACTCTTATATATACCTGGTGGCGACTGTTCAAGAGGCCTCCCTCGAAGCATATCACGCTACACGCGCAGCCCATCCCATGGGCTACCGAGACCAAGTATCTCGGTGTGACCCTTGATCGTCGACTCACGTTCTCAAAGCATATTCAGATAGTTCGCAACCGAGCAGCCTTCTTCTTAGGCCGGCTCACTCCCCTTCTCAACGAGCGAAGTAAATTGTCCCTTAGAAATAAGGTTACAATCTACAAAACTTGTATTCGCCCCGTCATGACATACGCCTCCGTGGCGTATGTATATAGTCAAGTATTCCGTTTTTGGTATAGGCGCCGGTTACCAGAGGCACACAAACACGCACCGACCTCGCCGGCGAGGTCGAGGACTCCCCAGATCTGTCAGAAGATCGGTTAGATTCTCTCCAAATAGTCAACCAGCTCAACCTACTAGGGCCCCAGGGCATACCCCTTCTGGGGTGCCAGGGCAAGTCTGACCCCACTCCCGGCGACGGCCAAGCCGAGGTTCGTACCGTCTGAGGTGCCCTTGAGCTAGTCGCCTTTAACCTAAACCTAGGCCAAGCGCCGTTTGCGCTTGCCTAAAGTCCGGTGACGCTGTAGAGGCCATCTGAGGCCTACAGCATCAGTCATTCATAAAAAAAAAAAAAAAAAAAAAAAAAAACAAGAGGCCGGCTCTACCCTTACAGCAGCGAGCGACGGTGGTAATGGAATGGACCCAGCGCTTACAAATCGTTCAAAATTAACAAGTCAACACAATCAAGCATACCTAGCTAAAAGTATGCTTACATTTGACAGAAAACAGAGATAGCGAATCTAATTACTGCATGACAAAAAGAGAACACATGTACATGTATTAGAAATTTGTATTGTCGTATCGTACGGCTCGCATGTCGCAAAGGCAGAGTATGACTGACGCGAGAGGAGAGCTGGCGCTCAACATATAGTCTTCAATATCCGTGCGCTTATTTCCCGTCCATAAATTTTATCGTTGTCTTTTTTGCTGCCCTACAGGATAATTAAGAATACTAAGAATAAACACCCATGTTCTTGGAGGAAGGATTGACCTCTCATTAAAAGGGTTATTTTTGTCCTGTTCACGTAGAATCACAACCATTATAATATTTGTGAGTTTTTTAAAGTATTTTAACTCAAACGCTGGAGAGAGGCGCCACTATCAAGTTTCTGCCCCGGTCGTAAAAATCGTAGCTCCGGGGCTGTATACGCTCTACAAATTAGAATCATAATATACAATCTGTAACAAATAGGTTCAACAATACTGAAGGGTATGTATGTAATGTACTCATCATTATGAACAACTTTTACTATGGGCCAACCCTGATATCGCGCTGAAAACCAGCTGTTCCATACTTCATTCAGCTTTTTGCATGGAACAGCTGATTTTTTTGCGTGATTTCAGGGTTGGCCCCATAGTAAAACTTGTTCATAATGACGAGTACAAACATACCCTTGAGTATTGTTGAACCTTATTGTTACACATTGTATAATTATTTGGGTAGGAATTAATTTCGAGGAAACCCCAAGAGGGTAAGAGCTACCTCCTGGGTACTATAAAAGTAGTAGCTTGATTGTAATAACAAGATAAAATGTAATGTAATAATATTTAACCTAAATAGATATTGATACTTAAATACGCCCATTGCCCACTCCTTTAAATTGAAAAAAAAGATTAGGAACCCGTTTAGGAAGTAGGCCGATATATTCAGTTGCTAACAAACTTTTTAAGTCAGATACCAGAAAATCTTTACCTATAAACAGATAATGAATTATAATGTATAATTGTAGTAAAAAAAATTACATTATTTAATTTTTATTTATGGAATTAAAATAACCCCAAACGATTATATAAGAATAATACTCAGTAATTTTTATTGTCGTTAATATTTACAAAAAGAACTGCCGAAACCCGGGATTGAACCGGGGACCTTTAGATCTTCAGTCTAACGCTCTCCCAACTGAGCTATTTCGGCTGATGTCAAGAGTTACGAAATTACCTTTATATTCACAAGTATAAAATTATACTTGCCAACTTATGCGTAAAATACTAAAACCGCATTTAACCTATCTTCAACCGACTTCAAAAAATGAGGTACTCAATTCGACTGTATGTTTTTTTTTGTATGTATGTTACGCTATTTCCAATTATGAACTGATTTTAATGATAATTATTTTGTTTGGTAGGTAATTCAGAGGTGGTCCCATATAAATTGTATCTAAATCGGTTCAGTAGTTTGGTTTTTAAATCAAAATTACTAGAAAATATGAAGATGACATCCAGGTATTCGAAGTTGAAGTCGGTTGTTTTTTTTTTAAAAGCGTATCGCGATAGATTCTTAAAACAAGGCACAGTACCCAGTATTTTTCCTTGGACTAGATCATCGACACCGCCCCCATCAAGAGCAGACAGATATAAGAAAAATTTATTTTGCGACACGCAGACCGCCGGTGGCGCCATCTGCGAAAACTTTACCTCTGGAATCTCATTATAACCAAAGAAACATAACTCCCCTAAAATTACAATGATACAGTATTATTACATAAAAATAATACCCCATAAAATTTACAAAACGTAATAGATCCTTATATAAAAACGACGATCTAAATGACTTTTGTTGACATAAGCAGCATGTTTAAGTAAGGCCAAAAATCACCAAGCGTTATTTTCGGGGCCTCAAAGATTGAACTATATAGTACCTATACTAAGTAAATATTATACATATTTACTAATGAAATCGATACGATTGAGAGACATCTTCATGCATCACTGAACACATGTGTTAACTGATAGGTCAGTTGCCGACCTCTGAACACAAACTAGTGAGATATCGTGGAGATATATCAAAAGGCTTAGCATAGCTTTGGGTATTAGGTAGCATTCGGCCTGTAGAGTTGTCGCCTTTGTTGATGGACTCAGGTGAAGAAAAATGGGGTAAGTACTTTGGGCTTATTTATTTATTAGCTACGCCCCGTGGTTTGACGATGATGATGATAAAAAGTTGCCTATATTTTATTCCGGAAAATAAACTATCTCTGCACCGAGTTTCATCCAGTGTGAAGAGATAACAAACACACACACACGTACCGACTTTCGCATTTATAATATTAGTGAATAGTTTTATTACAACAATTTGTATACTTATGACGTTTTGGCTTAGTACGTACGTGTGTGAGAAAACTTCACTACTGGCCATGGGCGTATGGAAAATGTTCTATTTTAAGCCGTCTACGTTCCCGACATTGATTGTCCTATGACAGCGATTGTCAAGTCATGTTAAACCTTTGGGGGGGCATAGTTGTTGTGACAGCCTACAGCCTACAGGGCTAGCCACTCAGGTTAGACGAACATACTATGAGAGAAACAGGTCACGTCAAGGTAAAATGTCCAACGCTCGATATAAGTAGTAGGTATAATATAAGTCGCAAGTGTAAATAATGTACCTATTTATTACTTGATTTTGTCAGACTAATCAAAACTTAACCAATATTTTTATTTGCGAATACGCTTGTGTCTTTACCTTTTAATACCTTTTCGCCTGATGTTAAACGACCATGCAAAAGCGAACAATCACTCGCGACTTGACGACTCCTATTATATTGAGACCACTAGATAATTTTATTAACACGGTGACTAATAGGGTAGATGACTGATGTTAAAATCGTTGAAACCAATAGCTTTGAAGAAGAATTTAAGTAAATATATATGTCTACTGAAATAATAATTTGAATCGGTTAGTAATGTTCTGATATATAAGCGTTTAAAGTTTTTGGTAGAGCCAACTCTGTCCCTTTCCCACAAAACAAACAATGACGTCACGTCTTACTTGTCAGAATAGAATTTATATGGCGTGAGAGAAGTGACGTCACGATTTGCTGTTACGCCTCTCTGTCTAGCATGATATTAAAATGCTTATAAGTTGCTTAGTTTTGATCAGATTTTTATTTTGTTTTCATTAATCAGCTATATTTATGGGCCACATTTTAATAGCACAATTAAAAAAAAACCAGGCATCTATCCTATTATAGAGTAAAAAACAGGTACCAGTAAATCGCGACTGATTTTTCTTTTATTTTTCCCACAATGTGTTATCGTTACACCACCCTGTCTCGAACGTACTGCGGTCCGCCTCTGTAGCTATCATGTCGTCACGGATCACGCCCGACTCGGCTTGTGTAGTGATGCCTTCTGTAGCCGGACATGGACCAAATGCACTACATTGCAGGACACTCAATTGGGCACATCATACACGATATTTTCGAAAATATTTATTTTATTGAAAATTGTCTTATTCTTAGATCAGCCCAGAACGGAAACACACACTAAAAATCTATATTAATAGGTGTAAAGTTGTAGATCGCATTAGAAACTCAGTATTGCGCTTCAAAACACAGATCATGGACGTAACTCAAAAGGCTGCTATGCTAAAGTGGGACTGGGCTGGACACGTCTACCGAATGCCAGAAGAGCAATGGGCGAAATCCACCACTGACTGGATCCCGACGGCGGTTAAACCGCCGCAAGGCCGGCCTAGAAGGAGGTAGAAAGATGAACTCGATGCCCATAAAAAAGAGCCACCTTGGCCCACCATAGCACTAAATAGAGAAACATGGAAAGAGGGAAGAGAGGCATTTGCCCAGCAATGGGACAAGACAGGCTAGTATACTATAATAATAGTTACATTCATTTTGTCTTTAAGTTACGAGAGTGATGATGACTTTCATATTTCGATTGATTGTCGTCTGATTAAATGGACATTGCCTCACTCTCTATTAGACACAGCACAGGCAAAGTTAAAAATAAATATTTTTTTGTACATTTATGTCGGTAAGTACGGAATTTCTGCCAGCAAGTGTCAGAAAAGGCATTTTTTTTGGTCTAATATGTTTTTTTTATTCGGACTGTCTCGTGCCCATTGCCTATGTCAGCTATTGTGCTGGCATATTTATTTCCTGCACGTAAATAAAGAACGTGTAGGTACGACAACGGAGACTGCTACTAGCCTTTCCATCTGCACTGTCTCTTGTGTCGGCTAGTGCTGCCATCTAAGTACAGTTCGTGAGCGTTTTATATCCTATAGTAAGTACCCCAACCCCAAATAGAAATAATGTAAGTATGCATTTAATTTTGGCGTATACTACAACAATTCGCCTGGCAATGTAAGCCAGCGGGCGACAGCGCTCGTGATCAACACCTTCGCATATCTGAATAGAATCACGTACATAGGTGCCATTCATGTTAGTATTCCTAGGTATGGATATGTGTAGGTAAGTTGTATAAGCTGCATCGTCTGTCACCAGCCTTAAAAAGTATTTTCGAAGCATAAGTTGCATAGTGTAGCGGGACGTGACGTCAGCCTCTCCACGAGCCCGCCAAAAGCAGTCAAAGCCTCCTTCCGTTGTGCCAAGCCTGTCAATTCGGTGGAGGGGAAGCGTTTTATATAAGTCAGCTAACTGTTATTTCATGTCCTGTTCATATTGCAATGCCGAATAAACTAATTGTACGCCGTTTTGAGTGTTTTCGTATTCCATGCTGTTTCAATAGTTTCTTTAACGCCTGACAGTATTGTTTTGGCAATTACTTTTACTGCCATTACTTGTTAGTTATGCGAAGGCTTATTTATACCTTTCAGTCACCTTTCAGTGCAGTATAGGCGAGCTGCCATCAAATTATGATGATCAGAATGATGATGATATCTTAATTAGAAACTAACCGTCTTATATGCATAAAACACTAAAAAGTATTTCAAACCTATTTTTGTTAAAAGGAGTTTTGTCTTCTTTTTTCAAACTCTAATCGTAATTCGAAAGAAATTTGACAAAACACTTTTTAACTAAAATAGGTTTGAAATTCGTTCTAACGTTTTATGCATATTATGACGGTTATTCGTTACGTTATATACCTACTTTCATATAATTATCCAAACCAAGTCTCAAAAGTTGACTTTCATGTTTTGTCTACGAAATACGATATTGAAATCTTATTAAACCAACAAACATAAATTCTTAGAAGTAAACTGCCTATTTAATAACTCCGAAATAGGCGGTGGTACATCGATCTCTGTAACCAAGGGCTAGGTGACGGACTCAGGACGGGGGCGGCTAACCATGGATCGACTTGCCTAAAAAAATATCTCTAAGTCGGAGTTTGTATTTATCTGATCTTTATAAGTAAGCAAGTAGTCCTTGCAAATACAATTATCAAGTTCGAATATGAGCCAAAGTGCTCAAGGGGCTTGGAAGATGAGAGTCGAGAGGCCTAAATTCGCTTCGAGATACTAGTATTAATTATCCGCCTTCCTTTCCAACACCACAACAATTTGGCCCCTTTTAGAATCCAAGCGACGTCTTCGTAACTAGGCAAAGTAGACGGCATCGTCTTGAAAAGCGGTGTTTAGTATTCTTGGAACAAATAGCTGATCCCATTACACTAGAGTTCAATGAGACTACGGGTCACTTCAGGGCAAGCCTTCTTGACATTTTAATACAATTTAGTGACGAGACAATAGTAATTGAGTAGGTATAGATATTGGGTATTGAATTGACACTTGATATTTTTTTCATAAAGAACTGGAGTGCATAGAAGTTTCGAACTTCATACATTAAATGTTTTTTAGGGTTACGTACGTTGTAACTAAAAACGTTTTCGTCAGGGTTTTGTACTTTAGTAAAAAGTCGAAGTAATCGAGTAGGGGAAGAAGTATGGCTTTCGCTTTTCTGTAGTCGGGGTAACTTAGGAGCGAAGACTCTCCTTAAATATCTATGGTTGTAAGTTAGATTCCAACGCTGAAAGAAGTCGTTTGAAAGCCTGTAGGTAGGTACAGGAATTAAGCGTTATTAAGGATGTCGTCCTTACTTTTTTGTCCAATGTGCTTTTTGTCTATATAAATAGATCCAAAGAGATTAGCGATTTTTTTTATGGCAGTTAAGCCGGCATTTGATCACCAACTCTTCTGTTGGTAAGCGACGATGTGTTTGAAGAGAAGCAGGAATTTCGCAATTGATTCGCGAATTCACCTTAGGTCCATAGTAAACGTTGTTCTCTCTGATACAATAACCTTTTTTCGGCATAGAAGTACCTATCGTTCCACTAAACTGTGTATAATTCGTTTAATTAGTAGGTATAATTAAACGAATTATACTTTTTACGAATTAATATGTAGACACTACTACATTACTACTGGACCTGGGTATGTCCTGCATCCAGAACCAGCGGAGGACGGGCAGAGAATTCTGCGATCCCCAAGCCGCCTGCCAAGCGTGGGGATTATGGCAACCCCTCCCTAGGAGGGCTTCGTCCAGCACGTCGACGTCTTCTGACTGATGAATGTGTGTGTGAGATAGTTTTTTTTATGGTGAAGCCTTTAACCACAGCTGGCCTGATAATCAAATGAACCTGAAATTGTTTTACAGAAATGTTACGGACTGATACGGAACCGTCGGTGCGAGAGCCTGACTAGTACCTACTTGACTGTTTTTATGGCCCGCGCTCTAAAATATTTCTCTCATACTGTAATTGAACTGGAAATATTGTGCTTCAATTCAATGTTGAATAACCAGCAATTTTCCCCGGAATACAAGAAAGGTTTATTGCATTAATTTAACTATTTAAAGTAAACATTAATCTCATACCAACCTTAAGTAGGTACAATTTTTGACTGGTTTAAATGTATTTTCGTGATCTCAATATAGATGTGTGGTTAACCACAACACCTGTAAGAGGATCCCTCTTCAGAGATATCTTGTATCAGATCCAGTCTCTCCTCTCACATATGTATAGGTACCGAACTACGGTCTGTGATATTCAACACAGAATGAATGATTGTATTTTAAGCCATGGTAGGCTAATCGGGTGACCACTTGACTTGTAATCGTGAGGTCGTGGGTTCAAACCCAGGCCCGTACCAATGAGCTCTTTTGAGTTTATGTACGTATATTCATACTACTGGCTTTTCGGTGAAGGCAAACATCCTGAGGAAACCTTCATACGTGGAAAATAAATTCAATGGCGTATGTGAATTCACCAACCCGCAACTGGGCCAACGTGGTGAATATGGCCCATTCGCCCTATGAGGGCAGGCCAAGTCCAGTAGTGGACAATAAAAAAAGGCTGATTATTTTTATTTTATTTAAAATAAAAATAAAAATCGGACAAATTATCCATAAGTACAGTGTTAGTAGTAGTGTTTTAAACCTATGATAATATTTTAGTAGTAGTAAGTACAATTATAGTTTTTTTTTTTATGTACGTAGGTATAAATTTAGAGATTTATTATCCAAATATGCCATAAATCAAAATAAAGCCATTGTACCTAATTATAATGGAAGACGCCAAGAGTGTCGCGTAATGTGTGTACAATTATGTTTGTTACCTCATCACGTCAAAACGGCTTGACGGATTTGGGTGAAACTCGGAATGGACATAGCTTTTTCCCGGGATTAATATATAGGCTACGTTTTATCATCATCATCATCACCGTTTATCATTGCCACGCGGGTGAAACCGCGGCAGCTTGTCATAGGTAGTTAACGTTTGACCACCAGGTGACCTGGTGGACTTGGTGGTCCAGGCGAGTTTGTCCGACGGCACTCCGTCACTGGCCTGGGTGGAACATAACATTGTTGACTGCAGAGGTCGCTGCCCGTCCTCCGGTGGTTCTGGATGCAATTTTAGGACATACCTACCCAGTTGCCCAGGTGTTACACAATATAATGTAGGTATTGGACTTGGGTATGCCCTAAAACTGCATCCAGAACCGCCGGAGTATGGGCAGCAGCGTCCTCTTAGTTAACGGAGGTAAGCATTCTGCGATCCCCAAGCCGCCTGCCAAGCGCGGGGATTATGGCAACCCCTCCCTATTAATGGGGAGGTTTTCGTCCAGCAGTGGACGTCTTCCGGCTGTTGATGCATGTAGGTATTAAAAAATGTTTAGTCCTCCTGTCCCATTTCCCTCGTCCGTAACGTTATGAGCCCGTTAGTCCAATGTTAAAAGTGATTTGTACCGGCCGGCCGGTATCGATGTATGGGTTTAATTTCACTAGACTTATTTACACGAGGGATGGAATGGACGCTTGGATATATATTCGCTTGTAAATATCTGGACCGATATTGCAAAACCTATTTTTTTGTAGATATTTTTTACAAACATCATCAGCCCGGAGACGAAGACGTCCACTGTTGAACGAAGGCCTCCCCTTTAGACCGCCACAATGTACGACAACCTGCCATTTACGTCTCCCGGGTTAAAGCACTGTAAATGTTTGTTCACCGGTTTCTCCTTCAATTGTAACCCGATTTTGAAAATGCTTTTTTTAATTGAAATGGTACATAATCTCGAGATGGCCCCATATTAATTAGAAGTCGGTTGTTTTTTTAAAAGTTACTTGTTTGTTGAAGAACGGTCCGAGTGATGTGCCTTGGGCGAGGACTATGATAGGCTGATTCTGATGATGACTATGATGAACACTTTGTTGACCCCACATAAGAGTAGATTACTCACCTAGGGTGCAAAAATAAATAATGTCTCAGATCTACACTAGATGACAGATGACTATCTATATATGATCTAAACATGAGATCTGAGGCTTCTTTACTTGCTCCCGTGGTGTATAGTGCCGCTTTTTCGTGCCGCTGCGAGGAGGAAGTGTCCACTTTGCTAGTTTACAAACGGAAAACACTGCAGATAGGCACAAAAGGCAGCCTTATCGAATAAGTATGTCAAATTTGTCAAGTTTGAAGAATAACACGATTGAAAAAAAACGTGTTTAATATTGACTACCATCATCATCACATTTCATTATTTTTTTTGTATATGTCATCTTCATATTTTTCAGTTATTTTGATTTATTCCAGTAATTTTGATCCAAAAACCATACTTCTGTACCGATATCAATAAAATTCATAACTGAAAACAGTGAATAAAAAGCACTTTTAATCACTATTTTGGTCTTTGAATTTAGAACGCACCAATATATATCCGACCTCCATCTCAATGCTATTAATAACAAAAAAAACATCCCAAAAACTTTTTCCTTAATTGCTCAAATATACATTTTTTTTTCTCGTAGTCATGGTATAATTCTCGTAGTATAGTATACTATTCTTGCAGAACAGCGTTTCAAACGATATTGGAATAGAACCATGTGGTACCTATAGTATAATATAAAACAAAGATTAATATATTAATATTATTGATAAAACATAATAATAAAACAAGTTAAAAAAAAAGCACCCCAAAAACTGTTTCTTGTTCATATATTAAATCCTTATTTTTCTCGTAGTCATGGTATAATTCTCGTAGTATAGTATACTATTCTTGCAGAACAGCGTTTTAAACGATAATGGAATAGAACCATGTGGTATAGTATAATATAAAACATAAAGATTAATTTATATATATTATAATACCATTGATAAAATTTAATAATAAAACAAGTCCAACTAGTTCCATTCTAAACAGTTCACTGTGGCCCTGGCTTTCTTATGAGCACTGGGTATTGACGTAGGTACGGCGTCTGACAGCTAGGGACACTTAAGTATAAGGGAACTAGATTAATGCTAGTGAAGTGAGCCTAATTCTACTTGACATTTTAGGTCTTACGTGTTAAGTGGATTTTGGGTTGTACTCGTAGATACCTCGAGAAAAGTTGTTTTAGGCTTTGAAATAACAAGTTTTTAATATAATAAGGATTGCATGAAATAACATTAATATTTAAATTTTCAACCTTTTTGGATGTTTCAGAAATGTATGAAAACATTGACTTATTTTTATTACCTTTGTGCACAAGTCTGTAAACGCACTTAAATTAAGAATTCCATTTACTTAGTTTTTCGTTTTTACGAGATGATACATATTTTATTTTGAAGTAAAATATGACCGTCTATATTGAAAAATGCAGAACACATTTCTTGATCATGGTTTAATACTTTGTTTTTAAACCTAATCCAGTTTTTTTCAATAGCCTATAGACATTTCGTGTTAAGAGGCTCTTGCTATTAAGATATTACATTTTAAATAAATAAATATTGGTGGACATTTCGTACAGCGCCATCTAGCCTCAATCTAAGCAAAGCTTGTACTATGGACCAGATAACTGATACACAACACATCACACACACACATCAACAGCCGGAAGACGTCCACTGCTGGACGAAGTGTTGATACACAACAGTTACGTAATATTATTACATACAACACCCAAACACAGAACAAATCAACATCTATGTTCTTCGCATACATATTTGTTCTGGGTGGGAATCGAACCCACACCCTACAGCTCTCAAAGCAGACGTATGTCTGCTTACTCTCTACTAACTGAGTAATAAGCAAATTATATTAATATGCAAAAATTCCATACATGCGAGAGAGAAGTTGAAACTCAACTATACGGTCCAGCAGGGCTAGGATGCGCACCACTTCAAAATTTTGTCGATGCTTTTTCTCATCCGAAATAGAGATATGTCGATCGGCGCTAACATAGCAACACAAACATCTCGTCTTGTTCACTTGAACATTTTTTGCCTCAGAGTTTCTGCTTCTCGCGAGTTTATTTATCTGTGTGACTCAGGGGGGTGACGAGCGCAGTAAAGTGCGGAGCAAGATTTTGATCGCAAGTTCACAATTCTAACACTGCTACTGTTATGAGCAGGCGTGATGTTTACCACCAGGCAAACGTCTCGCTCGTTTCGTTTATCCATTTCATAAAGAAAAAGCTGTTTTCGGATTTCACATGCTGGCGATGGCAACTCTTTCTATGGGGTTGGCAAAAAACATTACGCTTTTTAAATAATTTAGCCAGTGTAAAAGATTGAACTAAATCGAATCTACATCGATAATTAGTATGGTTGTCCTTGGTTTCACGTAACAAATTTTTATAAACCATATATCATTTTATATACATTTCAGTCATCGGTTCACAAGTTAACATGCCATCTAATATTTATTTACTATAATATTATTTGTAATAAACATTCTACAACATTTTAAATTCATTAATTCATTTCAAATAATTGATCATGCTTTTGTTTCCCCGAATATTCATTTCACAAACACAAACTGTTTGGCTGATTCAACCTTGCTACAATCTAGCACTTTTTTAGCTTTTTCGCCCCCAAAAACTAGCATTTTCCCCTTATACAAAACGGCAACACTGCATGTTAGAGCATACGAGAAAATGAATCGATATCGACGAACATCTCGTGTCAACATCGACATATATCTCAAAATGTCTCATGCTAGCTCTGCTGAACGCTGCGTGCCGCTTTCTCGCCAGCGTACTACAACATTTTTGAATGTATCAAATCACTGAATATAGTTTTAGACGTGTAACTTCAATAGGGTAGATGACTGATGTTTAAACCGTTGAAACCAATAGCTTTGATGAAGAATTTAAGTAAATATAGTATGTTTATTGAAATAATTATGTAAATCGGTTATTAATGTTCTGATATATAAGCGTTTAAAGTTTTTGGTAGAGCCAACTCTGTGCCTTTCCCACAAAACAAAAAAATTACGTCACGCCTTCCTTGTCAGAATAAAATTTATATGGCGTACAGAGAAGTGACGTCACCTTTGCTGTTTCGCCTCTCTGTCTAGCATAATATTAAAATGTTATTATAAGTTGCTTATTTTAGATCAGATATAACATTTTCTTTTCATTAATCAGCTATACTTATGGGCCATATTTTAAAAGGACAATAAAAAAAAACCTTCTAGCCTATTCTGTCACTGCTACTTTATGGGCAGGCGCTTACCACCATACAGGCGAACGTCGCGCTAGTCTCGTCAATATACAGAATAAAAAATAAAACTTTGGTATTATCAATAAACTATTGTATTGCATTGTAATCCCTTTTAAGTACCTACTAAAGCTTATTTAGATAAAAATGTTTTTTTTGCTGAATCTTTATTGTCAGCAATCATTTCGTCATTCTCAGCAATTTCACCGACTGTGATTTTTCATTTTCATAGTCAGTGAAAAAAAAAGATGAAAAGAAGAAGAAGAAGAGTGAGTAAAATGATGAAATGCGCGAGCGAGACAGCGGCGCGCAGCGTCCTGGGGCCTTAATTTTGAAAGAAAATTAGGCCCCAGGACGAAAGGAGCCGACTTTCAAACGATATTGAACCTTATTCCAAACAGTATCGTTCATGTATCGTTCGAAGATCAGCTCCTTTCGCATGCGCTACGCTTACGTACGATTCAAAAATAAGGGACCTTAATACTGGTTAGATTAGAGTAGAGTTAGAGCAACACGCCTTGCGGTAGAGCAAGTCTCACAACCCCCTGTCTCTACATAACGTGGACCGACGCTACGTGATCCTCATTTATCTAGTGGTTATCATCGTAACAGATGGCGATTGCGAGCTGTACAGTGTACACTCATTGACATATATTCGTTTCGTGTGGACATGGCAGAATACCTATTTGCCCTGATCACACGAAGTATCTTGCTATAACTTTTGTGCAAGGAAATCAGGGAATACGGTTTACCATTAAAATAAAACCTAGTATAGTATTATATTATCTTTGATTAAAACGTTATAGTTAGAAGAAAGTTGTAGTTACGTAACGATAACTCATAATTGTTCATATCAGAAATGACCAACGTCAATCGAAATACGTCTGTTTGAATGTTTCGAGAGGCATGTCCTAAGTTTTAAGATCTTTGTGTACACGCCTTCAGTCTGGCCCGACACGCATTATTTTGGATTACAGCCGTCATTTAATAGTTAGTTTCGCTCGACTGTCGGGGAATGTAAGGATATTTATACTATTATTTGACTCAATACAGTACAGAACTGAGACAGAGTGAATATAATATTTCTAAGGTAATAAACCACATATATCGTCACCATAGCGGGTCGAGCCTGAAACCGGACCAGATTAGCATTGAAGCAGAATAAAGTAAGTAAGTTCGTATAGGCTGAGTGGCCAGCCATATTGTCAGAGTTAATGTGCCGCCCGAAGGCCTCTGACATGGCTGACGGTTGTTGTTATAGAAACTAGAACAAACAACCGAGACCAACAATTTAGCGTGTCATCCGACCCACGGTAGCGCTTAGAAATAAATGCCACTTACGGTCACCCATCCAAAGAGTGACCGGACCGTCCGTTGCTTAACATCAGTGATCGATTAGAATCACCTAGACAAGCTACGCCACAAGCGCGAGCGCTACAAGCAGAATAAGGCATACTCAATACGAGAGAAGCCTATACCCGGCAGTGCGAAATAAAAACACTACGTCTTGTAAAAAAAAATAGATAATGTAACTTGGGATGTTGTAAGGAAGAACTATACAACCACACCAACCCATGTTATGGCTGCCCCTCCATTACGCTTCAAAAAATTAATTAAAATTTAAGTTTTAAATCAGTAACTAGTAGTACTTAGTGTTTTTTAAAATAGTAACAATTTTTTTTAATATTAAGTAACTATAATTATAGTAGTAGATAGTGTAAAAGTGCTGTTTAAAATAATAATAATTGGGTGTCTTCAAGTCCAGAGTGAACAGGTTCCTTCAACAACAAGCAGGATGTGGTCAAACGCAAACCTTTTAATAATAAAAAGCTAGGCCTCCGTTCAGCAGTGGACTTTTGTCTGGCTGATGATGAAGGAGCGTCGGACGAGAAGAGGCGCATGGCGAGTGGCAGAAGTCAAGCGGCCACACGTCTCTTGACGAGTGTGTAGCTGCGACAACAGTCAGCCTAACATGCGGCACGCGACAACTTTTCTCAATTCTAAAAAAACAGGACAAGGTTACGACTCCTGTATAAGTCTGTCTCGTTTTTGCACGACATAATTTTATCGCGAGGCGCATGCTAGCCCTGCAGGTATAGGACGGTAAGGCAGTAAACTCACCGGAGGTGTCCCACACGGAGAAGTTGACCCTGTAGTCTGCGACCGTACAAGTGTACCCGTATTTCTCGAATCCGGTGGGTGTATAGGCCTGCAACAAACGACGGATTTTCTTAACATTGCTTTATAATGCATTTAATACATATTATACAGGTTGTTTTGGGCGGGTGTAGAAATACTCAAGGGTTTTGATATATCCATCTCAAAGTCAAGGTCATCATCATAGGTGTTATGGGCGCGATGTGAACAACTTTTAGAACAAAAAATGTTGATGTATAACAATCAATGAGAAAAACTTTCAAAACACAAGTTTACTAAATTAGTATTTAAAAAATACTTCCAGTCATACAAACCTAGCCTGGTACACCTATCCCTCGCTGTCCCTACCGGTAGGGATAGATGAAAAAAAAAACCACTTAGATATACCTGTAGCGATAAGTGGAAAGCTTAGTCCACTTATCCCTACCAAAATTTTACCAGTGACGTGCGTGATCCATTTTCTTTGAGAACGTTTTTCTTTTTGGCTTTACTTTAATACGTCGTCGAATGAAACATTTAATAATAATGTCTTTTAAATTTGCTTTTGTTTTCCGGAAAAAAATAATGATTCTAGAGTTATATCATTTGGCACACGAGGCACTGAACTCAATTCATGCTCATGAAATCGATACCAATTCGTGCTTGTTATTTGTTCCTTGCAATGGATGAGAACGATTAGAAACGTTTAACGAAAAAACTAAAATAATGATATTATTAGTAGAATCCATAATAGTAGTTACAATAATTATCTAGGTTGGGTTGGATGTTATATAGGTAGATGTCGCGGTACAGAGTTTAAACAAACATACGAATTAGTGCAAAAGAGAAGGATAGCATAATCTGCCTTTTGATCTGCTGGCCTATTCTCTGGATAGTCAATTGGGCCCAATGACTATTAACCAGAACTTGGCCAACATACGAATTACTGCAAAAGAGAAGGATAGCATAATCTGATTTTAGATCTGGTGGCCTATTCTCTGGATAGTCAATTGGGCCCAAAGACTATTAACCAGAACTTGGCCAACATACGAATTACTGCAAAAGAGAAGGATAGCATAATCTGATTTTAGATCTGGTGGCCTATTCTCTGGATAGTCAATTGGGCCCAATGACTATTAACCAGAACTTGGCCAACATACGAATTACTGCAAAAGAGAAGGATAGCATAATCTGCCTTTGATCTGCTGGCCTATTCTCTGGATAGTCAATTTGGCCCAAAGACTATTAACCAGAATTTGGCCAACATACGAATTACTGCAAAAGAGAAGGATAGCATAATCTGCCTTTGATCTGCTGGCCTATTCTCTGGATGGTCAATTGGGCCCAAAGACTATTAACCAGAGTTTGGCCAACATACGAATTAGTGCAAAAGAGAAGGATAGCATAATCTGATTTTAGATCTGGTGGCCTATTCTCTGGATAGTCGATTGGGCCCAAAGACTATTAACCAGAATTTGGCCAACATACGAATTACTGCAAAAGAGAAGGATAGCATAATCTGCCTTTGATCTGCTGGCCTATTCTCTGGATGGTCAATTGGGCCCAAAGATTATTAACCCTGATCTGTGATTGGGCCTCTATCATCTACCACGCTGGTCCACTTTCGGATTGATGGATTCACTTACGCCATTGGATTTCTTCTCCGGACGTAAGGAAGGAATCCATCGTGAGGAATTCTGTTCCTCACGATGGATTCCTTCACCGAAAAAGCTAGTGGTGTGAAAATTCATACACTCCAAAGAACAAAGAGCAAAGAGCTCACTGATACGCAAAAGACAAAGAAGAGACAAAATTGAGTGCCAATGCGCTTCTTTCATAAACAACCAATTGTTTACGATGACATTAAAAGAGGCAAGAGCTAATAAAAAACACGAGCAGTAAAAGCAGCTTATAGGTCCATTGTTCAAACAACTATATAGAATAACTATAAAGAACATCGGCTAGCCGGCACTGCACTATATCGTCAGTTAAATCTCACTGTAGTGCGGCACAAGTCATGAAAGAGAGTAGTTTCGACTAAGACGGAGCTGATGAGCGGAGAGGACAGGAAACGTGCAATAATGGACCAATCACGGAAGTTGAAATAAAATTTCATTATTTGGGGTTGTCCCGCTTCGATGGAAACGCAACCGAAACATTGTGAAGGTTATTGGCTGCTCAGTAAATAAAGCCGAGGTAATCTAATGAGATACCGCTAGACTTAAAATCATGAGGTCGGGTTCAAATAACGGTCCCGTACCAAAAAGCTCTTTGGAGTTTATGTACGGATTTTAATAATCATGAGGAAACCTGCATAAATTCGGAGATGAAATTCAATATATAATTATGTGAAATCTACCAGCCGGCAACCGGTACAGCACTGAGGATATCGTCCAAATTGCCTTTCGAGGGTAGGCCGATGACAAGCTATGTCTAGCAAACTATCAAAATACTGATGATGAGTTTATGCTGTAGTCAGGTTGCTGGTTTTTTGATCTTTGACAATAATTATTTCTCTTGGTTGTGAATCTTTCACGGTTTTCAATTCACGATTTATACAATCCAATCCTTTTAAATATTTATAAAAGATCATGCCTGACTTAGACTTCATCGTAATTAAAATTTGACTGATACCCTTGGAGAATTTAGCTCTCACTGATACCTTGTTTGACACTTTTTGATGATACATTATCAGCCGAAAGACGTACACGGCTGGACGAAGGCCTCCCCCTCATTAGGGAGCGGTTGCCATAACAGCCGCCCGCCAAGCGTGGGGGCTTGGCAGGCGGCTGCGGGATCACAGATTGCTTACCACCGTTAACCGAGAGGACGCTGCCGCCCGTCCTCCGGTGGTACTGTATGCAGTTTTAGGACATATCCAGGATATTTTGATGATAACTAGATAATTATTTTGAAAATAATTTGCTGTGGCAATGCAATATGTTATTACTACTTATTAGTAGGTATAGGCATTCGAAATGGTCTGAGCAGTCGACGTTTTACATGGGTTACTTACCTATTACGTATATCGTTTTTTCACACTGATCTCTTGCGTCTTGTACCATTGGCAGAGTGCAATGCTCGGAACTACAACCCGACTTTATAGCAAGGGCTTATAGAAAGGTACTTAGCAGTACGAGTGCAAGAGAAACTATTAAATTCTGCAGAGTTATATTGTACTGTGAATATAATATATAAGCACTTAAGTAGGTACTGTGTTCAGTTCATTTCATATTTGATTATGAACTAGTGACTCGCTGTTTAATACGACACGTGATGTTTGAGGAATAGATAGCGTAATACTTGAATCATTTGCAGTGAAACCTTTGGGTAGATGAATGAATTAAGGGGGCGACTAATGCCAAAAGTAAGAAAAAGGTGTATTTTTAAACACATAGTTTAATGATATAGAACGTAAATATTCAAATAAAAAAAATACTACAGGTATGGGAAAAACCTAAAGAAGCCGAGTAACCGAATAGATTTTTGGAAAATAATCTGGTTTATAAAAAAAAATATACATATTACCAACAAAAAAGAAACTGTTTTAATTCAAATGCTCTAAATTATCAGCGACAGCACCACATATTTTTTTACGAATTACATAGGCATACTAATATTATAGCACAGTAGCCGTTTATTTTATTTATTTCATGCCTACATTTTGAATAATTAAATAAAATCCCACCTTCTTCTTCTTCGTCGAGTCGATGATCCAAAAAATATAATTATAAAAAACCTATTCTATACTATTTTCTCCCAGTATTTGGCCACTGCCATCCCACAAGGAGTAGCCTTATTCAGGTCTTCTAAGGTGCAGGAACTCGGGCACCGAGGACACGACAGTAGGTGCAACATGGTCTGCGCAGGCGCTCCGCAGTCGCACTGTGCTCTCTCGGTGTCCAAGTATCCCCACTTGACCAAGTTACTCCTGCAGCGGCCCACTTGGGTGCGGAGTCGATTTAAAGACTTCCACGTGGGCCACGGGAGGTCGCCGCCTACTGGGAGTACTTCCATAGGTTCTGGAAAGTCAGGCGGTGGGGAGTGTGTTTTCTTCCACAGGTTCAGGCGGGCTTCTCTCGGCTGATCAGTTAAGGCGGAGGTTCTATTGAATTTTTTGTGGTGTCAAGCCGAATAACGGATGTCTGGAGTCTGACTCCTGTTTCTGTTTTTCGACTGAGCAAGCGATATTCCTGCGGACAGAAGGCGGAGCTATACCCGCTAGTGGGTATAGCATGTCAATAGGGGTAGGTTTGAGGCAGCCGGTGATCGTCCTGCACGTCTCGTTCAGGGAAGTGTCCACCTGCTTGGCGTGGGCGGAGCGATGCCACACTGGACATGCATATTCGCCCGCTGAAAAGCAAAGTGCCAGCCCTGATGTTCGGAGTACGTGTGGTACGGCACCCCAAGTGGTTGACGTTAGGCGGGAGAGAAGGTTGTTTCTAGAGCTGACTTTTTGTTTAGTTTTGTAGCACTGGTGTTTGTAGGTGAGTGACCTATCTAGGGTTACCCCTAGATAGGTTGGGCTGTCGCTGTGTTCTATGTTAGTGCCTCGCCATTTGATTTTGAGTTTCCGTCTGGCTTGTAGGTTGCGGAGGTGGAAGACGCAAGATTGCGTTTTTGATGGGTTCGGCCTCAGAGCGTTATCATCATAATAAGTCCCAAGCGTTTCCAGTGCACGTGTGAGTATTGCTTCAGTTTCTTCAAAGGTGCTGGATTGGGCGGTGAGAGCGAGGCTAGACCTAAATTGCTCAAAGCCATCATCATCATCAATTGTATCATGCGATTTTAGACTCTAAGCTAATGCAAGACGCGCGGGTGAAATCTGATATTTTTCTGGCATTAGTCGCACTCTTAAACGTATAGTTCGTACGCAGTGCCGTAAATAGGGCGGTGCCCAGGCACCGGGCGCTGGTCCTGGAGGGGCGCAAAAATTACCAGACCCGGGGCCGTACCAAGTACTATTATTTATTCTGTGGCCGTACCATGAACGCCTATTCCGGAACCGAATACGCTCAGCTGCCGACGGTGCACGACTGTGAATTTTCTCGCCCCGCAATAAGTTTCGCGGTCGCGCAGTGTCGGCAGCTAAACATAACAAATAAAGTTGATCTATCGGGAACAAAAAAATCTCATTAGATACATTTTCTGTCATATCTTCGAAAACAGATCTAATGAGAAAATTAAATTTCACTAGATCCACCGTGGATCTGGCCCATGTATCTACTGAGATTGATCCACCTATTCGGTCCCACTATAAGCGGTTCACGGTACGGCCCCAGGACCAAGTTTTCTTTTTTTTCTTTTCAAGGCGCAATTATTTCACTCGCACCGGGCGCATAAAAACCTATTTATGGCACTGTTCCTACGTCTTTATACTTAAGAGAGAGCGCTAGTAAGTTAGATGGACGCTACACAGCTACACTAAATGTACGGCGGTATGTATTAAACTACTTATATTTTGATCATAAGCAAATTTTAGTGATTAAACTAGTACATTATGGTAAAGCTGTTTTTCATTTATATTATCACGGTTTTTTATTATCAGCTCTATGAACATAGTGCCCTGCTTGCAATTAACTAATGTAGGTATAGGTAATTGGCGTTGCCGTGTTATTTAAATTTAAAATAATGTATAAATAAATGATAAGGAAATACCAAAGTCGCTTTGGTAAATATGCTTGTAGCGTTATCGTGGCTTTAGTTTAGTTCTGCAAACTTCCGCTATTTTCCGCTATTTTTGCGTAAATGCCTAGGAGTTGCTTTAGCGTAAATCTTGTAGAACAGGTGGAAGCGATATCCTTGGAGGATCTAGCTCTCTGGGTATATAATCAAAGGCGATATAAAATATAAATATTTATAAATATCTGAAATGAATATAATATATAATAATGCAAATATTTCTATGTATAGATACGACTGAGCTAAGAAATCGTAAGACTAATTCTCTTTGACAAAAATTCAACGCCATCTCTCGGATTTCGCGGTCACTACGTGCAGCGCCAGTAAGGCGTGGTAGAAGAAGCGCAAACTGTACGAAACTAGAAACGACTTACCTAGTAGGTACCTACCTAAAAACAAAAGTTTTTGTGTAAAAGCAAGTTTAGTTTAACTTTAAATGTTGGCTTACAGGAAACGCCACCTGTTTTTTTTACTGCACTTTGAATTGTAATTCGTACAACCCTTCACCACACAGTTTGGCATTTAGCACTTTAAGCAATTACGTCGGACGTGCGTCGCAGACTGTGCCAGCATCGAGGTCAATGCGTTTCTTTGACACCGACGAATGGGCGACATTTCAAAATGGCGTCCAACCCGTCCCTACTATGTATGTCTATGCACTTATGGTAGGGCATCACCTGCGTGTTATGCCATTAATTTATCGCATTTTTGATACAGTACGCAGATATGACAGGCGTTAGCGCGCTAATAGGCTAGTAACACTATTAACGTCGTTAGACGATAGCCTATATTCGAAGTCAAATGATAGTGTGGCCACTCATGTAGCGCAATGTTTAATGCATCATTTTTGCACGTTATTTAATGCGATAACTGGACGTAAAGCGTCACGCACGTGAATCCCTAGCTTTAGTGCTTGTATATGTCGCAGCAGAATAGTAGAATTCGCCGTTTTACATAATGGCTAGCCATTTTACAAAGCGCTGAACCGCTTAGTATTACGGCGGATCAACGTTTAGCCGGATTGTAATCAAGTTGCCACTGCAAAATCCTCTCCAATAAGGTATTGTAACAATTTTTTTTCTGAAAATTATTAATATATTTTCGAATTTTGAGCGTATTTTTCGATAGAGTCTGTGCTAGAGGCACTTGACTGTTCATAAATGTTGTTCGTGTGCTATCCTTGACATAATAGAGACGAAATTGAGGCCATAGTTATGAAGAATTATAAGCATTTCATTCATTGATATTGTTTCTTAAACGAATAAATTGGTTCGCAATGAAACGAATGACACACTACGATTTTTGTGGTTATAGATGTTGTTACGTAAAACCTATAGTACTATAATTATCTTTTCATCACACTTGCTCGTAAAGTGGATCTTATTGCATCGGTTTTAGGCTCATAATCCAAGCTATTACGCACGCGTGCTTTTTACTTTACATTACGGCACTTGTGCTATAATAGGTATAACCCGGTAAAGTCAAGTTTGTACGTGACTGCAATTAGACGTATGCATACGAAGCACTCTTAATATAGCCGGGTAATACTTACAGTTTTTGTAAATACCTACAAAGAGTTCTTGTGCCGCTAAAGTAAATGTAAACCTGCGCGCGCATTGCTGGTTTGGGCGCCATTTTTCGCAAATGTTTGTTGACGTTTTTTCTGTGTGGTTGATTATTATTATTATTATATGGTTGGTTATTATCAAAAAAAAGTTTGTTTTTTCCTCGTAAGTGTGATAAAAACAGTCGTATGAAACTCTTGTGCTATGTTTCAATACACTCTCGGCTTCCTTATCGCGCTCGCCTGCGGCTCGCGCGCATAATACCGCCCCTAGTGTAATGACCAACATAGCACACTCGTATCATAATGTACTATTGGTAAAACCACTGAAGAGAGAAGTAATTAAAACGGAATGTTGCATTAGACAGAATTGATTGCTGACAGATTGCACAGAGGCATTATTTGCTAAAAACCAAAACAATGGAGAGCCAAAGGTTAAAGCGTAATATTAAACCTTTTAATGGGAAAACTGGAAACTTAGAATACGAAATTTACTAAGTGAACTTGGTGTTTTAAAAATAATAGACTGTGATACTCCTGTGGAACTAGAAAGTGATAGTGAGTATTAGAAAGTATTACTATGGGTGGCTAACAACACTATAATTGAGTATTTGTCCGATTCGTTGCTCGGACTGACAAGTGATGAAAATATCACAGCAAAGCAAATTTTCTTGAAGTTGGACTCTATTTACGAAAGAAAAAGCATCGCCACTCAATTTGCTTTACGAAGGCGCTTACTGAACTTAGAGCTGGCAAGTGATAAGCCACTGATGAAACACTTTCAAAAATTTGATGACTTGATCACGGAGTTGCTGGCTGCAGGTGCAAAATTAGAAGAGGTGGATAAAGTCACACACCTGTTTATGACTTTACCGAGCAGTTACGATGGAGTAATTACTTCTATTGAAACATTGACGGAGGATAACATCACACTGACATTTGTCAAGACAAGATTGCTTGACCAGAAAATTAAAATAATGAATGAAAGACGTGAAACAAGCTCTAAAGTGCTCCAGGCACACATGTTGACGAAAGAGATACAGAAACCAATTGACAATCACAATAAATATAACAATAATCAGCTAAGGAAACAGCAGTTTAAGAGAAAATTTAATAAAAACAAAAATGTTACCTGCCACCACTGTGGAAGAAAAATACATTATAAAAGAGATTGTTATTATAATAAAATAGGTCAACAAGCTCAACAGCGTACCGAGAATAATAGAACTGTGCAGACTATCAATACATCTGGTCCTAATTCGTCGGATATCTCCGGGTTCGCTTTTATGGTTGGAGGCGAACAGTATGAAAGTCAAAAAGATGCAACAAGCTGGTACGAGTATGAATATCGTTTTTGGTAAAAACGATGGTGTGGAGATATATATATACGACAAGAAGGGTAAGACAGCAAATAATGGTGAGTCTTTGAACAATTTAACTGGCATCAACTTTATGTTTGATAGGCATGTTTTAAATGCTGGAAGGTCATTAACAATTAAAGATCGTTCATAATAATAATGAATTGTGGCATGAAAGACCATTATTGAAAAGTCGAATTTCCTACAAATTAAAAGCAAGTGTATGTTTTCTAATTTAGAATGAATTGAAAATATTAAATTAACTGATAAACTTTGTGAAGCTTGCATGGATGAAGGGCGGACATGTTTGACATTTGGTAGGTCGTAATCTTTAAAGTTATAAAAACGACCATTGTTTAAATGTGCACAGCGCGTATGCCTGTGCGGTCCCATCACTCTTTCAACACTTGACGGCAAAAACTATTTTGTGATTTTTGTGGATGAACATACTTAATAGCCCTGTAAAGATGTTTTGTTCTTGCTGCGTTTCGATAAGTGTGAAGCTTATTTCGGTTTGAAAATTGTCAACCTCTATAGCAATAAAACGGTGGCGAGTATTTATCAAATAAAATTAAAGATTTTTATTTTGTCTATGGATTAAAACATTCCGCGCATTCCGCATTTCTGTTGGTTTCAAATGTTTGAACAAACTTTGATGGAAAAGGGCTTTCGATACTCATCAGCTGATCGCTGCATTTATACTCTAGATGCAGGAAACATTTGTAAATTGTAAAAACATTTTTATGTTGTGCTGTGTATCAATGATGTCATTATTGTAATTGCAGATAATTATTATACCTTGAATAGTTTCAAAACTACTTGATGACCAATATATAATGGTAGATTTAAGAGACATACGATGTTTCGTCGGTATATGAGCTGTACATAGTCAGTATTAGAAAAGTTTAACCTGAGTTAGTCTGAGTAATAATTCTGTCAGTCCTATAGCAAATAAAATTGATGAACTTTAAACTCAGATGAAACTACAAAGGCCCCTTGTATGAATCTGTTGGGATGCTTAGTATATATAATACGTACTCTGTTCTCGTGGAGACCTGAGCTTTTCTATAAACATCCTTAGTCGGTTTGCTAACAAAAGCGACCAAACATTATAGTCATGTTTAAAAAGGGTGTTACGTTACCTGAAAGGGACGATAGAATTAAAGCTGATCTATACCCGGGTTTGAGTCGATTGAATATAACGCAAATGATATGAGCGGTTACGTGGACTCATATTGGGGTAGTGATGACTACAATGAAAAATTACCACGGGTTATTTGTTTCAACTGTTTGAACAATGCACAATATGCTGGCAAACAAAGCGATAAACAACGGCGGCTTCGTCTTGAGAAGCTGATTACATGGTTTTGTTTGAGTCTGTAAAAGAAGCTTTGTGGTTAAAGTCATGAGTGACCAGTATTAAAGTTGAGTTATTCAATTTATCAGGATAATTTGGGATGTATAAGCATTGGTAATAATTCGACAAATCACAAAGGATTAAATAATAAAATATATTTTTCAAGGGAACAGGTGAAAAATAATTCTACTAAAACATTTATACTACCTACTGGCCCTACTGGTGATCAGTTGGCTGATATAATTAATCCTAACGAAGTAGTTGCCGACTGTGTGTTTTTCGACATTGAAAGAAAAACTTACTCAAATTAAGTAAATGTTGTTAATTGTAATGAAGTCCATGATGTTTTGTAAAATGTGTAAAATTGTAAATACGATCTGTTTGATTGATGTTTATGAAATTAAATTAAGTAGATTAAAATGAAATGCTACTAAATTGGATTGGTCTGATTAGGTTTTTCTGGGTTTTCCCTAATCCTGTGCAACAAATGTTGGACCATGATGAATGTACTCCCAGACAGAGCGGGAAGGTGTGAAGTGTCATTTTAATTGTAAATAGTTTTTCGAAAACGTTTTTAAGGAAAGAGATTAATTTTTGAGGGGGCGTGTTGGATATAGCAAAAATCAATCTGTCTCACTTTGACCTGTATGAAGTAATGCTCTCTCTTTCATATGTTTTATTTACAATTATTAACAAGAAACCTTTGTTCTTAAGGCCTTGGTTTCGTGAGCTTATAAAGCTAGTAGTTGCCCTATGGTGTCCCTGCGACCCGGTACAGTAGAGAGCACTCACACCTCTCCTGCTATTAATTCGAGTTAATAAACGAGTATGTTATGAAATCGTTAATGCGTCTTTCATTGGCTTCCATACATAACTCTAATACGGAAATGTGACGGGCCTATGGGATTTACAAGTGTAAATGCGCTACTGACAATTCTATGAATAAAATAATTTCTATTTATAATTATGAAGGAAAAAGTAAGCTGATATTTTAAACTGAGAACGCGTAATATTCTGTTGAGGGAAGCAAATGGGGAAGCAAAATCTTTTAACATGACAATGATTTCCAAGGTTAGCCCAAAGCTCCAACGCTGCAAGTGAAAGAAAAAAAACCCGAATATCACGTCTATATTATTTTCCAAATAGATAAATATCGTATATTGAGCAATTGGCACGTAGACCAAAAGCAATAAAAGTAAAACAGAAAGGAACTAACGTATTTTAGTAGGGAATAAGTTTTTAAAAACAAACATGGCATTGACATTTCCAGCTATTCAGCTAACGCGCGTTCGAAACTTGAAAACGTTTCGATAAATTTTTCCTCTTTTCATCGCTAAGCCAGCCAGCGTTATGAACGTGCAATACATAAAAGTTAACGAGTTTAGGTAGTGAACTATTTACAGATTTTAAAGAGAACAGAAGTACAAAATAATGTGCCACACACATAAGCCGAAAGACGTCCACTGCTGGACGAAGGCCTGCCTCTTAATAGTGTTGCCATAATCCACACACTTGGCAGGCGGCTTGGGGATCGCAGAATGCTCACCACCGTTAACCAAGAGGACGCTGCTGCCCGTCCTCCGGTGGTTCTAGTTGCAGTTTAGGGTCATACCCAGGTCCAAAATAATACAAATAGTAACTATAAAGCTGGCTTTTCATTATGGGTTATAATATAATACTAGTATATATATATTGTATCCCGGGATTGGCCTTCAGAGAGGTAATATAATATTATTACATCTCAGTGCGAACGGTTCCATTTAAAAGTATGGTGAGCGATATTTTCTATATTATATTATATTTTATATTATATATCACAGTGAAAAGCCAGCTTTAGTATATTAGATTTAAGTACGACTGTAGATAGAGCGAAATACTTCTAAGTTTCAACGCCTGCATCAATAAAGTGATTAACATTAAAATCACTTTTTAGAAAAGGTCACACCACTGTGTAGAGGCGGGTTTTAAGTAAAAAATTAAAGCCGTGATCCAGTTTTTTTGGCCAATTTGAAGGCATGCTCGCCTAGCAGAGCATAATTTAACGTTATTTTTGCACATTTTATTAACAAAGTGCTCGTTATTTCTATGGTTCATGATTTAAAGTTGAAGCTGGACCTCTGTTTTTAACCTGCGCAGTCATTTCACAAGGGTCAGCGGTCGGTCTCAAACGATTTATAAATGGACATTGTTAAAGATGTGAGGTTGGATTTAAAGTCGACTTTTGAACTGGGAGACTAAGTACTGGGTGTAGTACTTAAGATATGGTACCTATTGAGAAAATAGTTAAGCTTATACCAGTAAGTAAGTAAGTTCGTATAGGCTGAGTGGCCAGCCTTAGTGTCAGAGTTAATGTGCCGCCCGAAGGCCTCTGACTTGGCTGACGGTTGTTGTTATAGAAACTAGAACAAACAACCGGGACCAACAATTTAACGTGTCATCCGATCCACGGTAGCGCTCAGAAATAAATGCCACTCACGGCCACCCATCCGAAGACTGACCGGACCGTCCGTTGCTTAACATCGGTGATCGTTTAGAATCACCTAGACAAGCTACGCCACCAGCGCTACAGTTACATACCAGTTATACCTACGTAACGTTATAGCTGATACGAAAGGGAGTTTGCGAAAGATTTTAAAATACTTACACAACAGTTGTTTGATAATCGGTACCCTTTGATGAATAATATGTCTAGATAGACTGAAAGAACCTAAACGCGTCGAAAAAATAGCGGTGAACAATTAGCCTCTAAATTCATCTCCGCCACTTAGTGTCAGTCGTGCCGTCAATGGAAACGTAAAAGTCCCTAAACGAGATTAAGATGTAAAAAATTATAAGTTTTGTGCAGGAATTACTAAGGCCGAATAAAAACAACTAAAATAATCACTTATCACCCGGTAAGTTACCTTATTTCGTATTAATTAAAGCCAAAATATGCCACTGAAAAACGTAAATAAAATTAAAATTGCGGTTCGCTATTTTGCATTAGCCGTATGGTGCTGCCAGTTTACTGAATTCAAGATTCCCTTAATAAACATGAAGTTTAGTGAGTAAGGAGGCCTTTTATTTTTTTTGTATAAATTTCATAATGGTGAGAATTACTGTCTGTCTAAAAGACGTAATTAATAAATTTAGAGTTATAATAAAGTGTACCTATGTGACGAACATAGATGTATGTGACGAACATAGAATATAATGTCCACCAGTGTATTTTTTGTTTTTTTTATGGGATAGACTGTAGTGGTAGGACTCTATAGCAGAGTCCGCCTGGGGAAGTACCACACCTATGCCAGTTATTCAACCGCCAAGCAGAAGTGTGCAAGCATTACTGTGTTTCGGTTTGAAGGGCAATATTACCAGATAAATTACTGGGCAATAAACCGCACATAAATTAACTTGCCCACACTTATGCGCCTATGATTAAAACGCCACCATTTTATACTTCGATAAAACACAAGTTTTTTTTATTAATACAATGCGGCAACCAGGCGATATTTTTGTTTTGCATTCGTGCCAAACCTTTGATTATGTAAGAGAGGAGATAAATCCTCCAAGCGCCAAACCCAATACTGCATTTCGAATCGGTAACTGGCCAACAAAAAAGAAAAGTAGGTACACCTACATTATAAAAAGGCCGAAAAACAAATAGTTCCGTACTTACTAGGTAGTAGTATTTTTCCGAAAAACAGCGTCGTAATTTACAGTAAAGTAGGTCAGGCCGTTTGTCCACCGACGCCGTCACCCGACGGACCGCCGCGCCGCCGCCGCCGTGACGGACGTGCGGTGGACAAGCGGCAATAGTAATCTATGTGTTGCTACTTCGGCGACGTCATTTCGTTTTCGTTGACGTTTCGGTGACGGCGTCGGTGGCCAAACGGCCTCCATCGTAAAGATTCGATTAAACTTTAGTACCTAAGAAGTGCCGAGGTGTCGAAGATCCGAACGAATTACTTAACTAAACTAAACTATGATTACGTTTGAGGGTGCGCCTTTAAACAAAATATCCTCGGAAATAAAAAAAAAATACTCCTTCAATTATATATTATTCAAAAAGAAACTTGCCGAAGTTATTATCAAAGACAAACTAGTTTAATTAAAAAAATGCAAGTTAAGCTCAGATCAGATGGATTCGTGTTATTTGTCAATTTGTTTTAATTGTACCTACATTAATTTATTATTTTGATTTGCATTGTATACCTATTATATGTTATAAATGTATATTAGCTGCATCTTGCGACAATGAACTACTTAAAAATATTATAGCAGTGTTCTCACGGAAGTGATGTAATGTTTTATATGAGAATAAATATCTTTAAACCTACCTATATAATTATTTTATTCTAGCGTTTTTGTATATTTTATTGTTTTTTTGTGGTTAGTGGTAGTCATAGTCACCTTGCTAAATCTACTGGTAGGTGCACTGTTGATGAACGGGGGACTGTCCCTCTTAATAAGGGGGGTTTGCCATAACCCGGTAATTTGGATTTCCGTTGTATTCCTTTCGAAAGCTAACTAATGAATGACTAATGTTTTTTTAAAAATCTTTTTCCCCTTTTTCTTTTCCCTCCAAAATGTAAAGCTCATTGCCAGTACCCAAACTTCCCGAATGTAACAATTAACCGGGAATGCGAATCAAACGTGAAAGTTTCAATCGGAGGCAGCGGATCGGAATGGATTTAAATTGGCTTTGGTGTTGGAGATGTAATGTTAGTGTAGCTGCGTTTTCACTTTGTGGGAAGTTTTGAACGAGCACCAATACGACGAGCGTCCAATACGAGCGTTTTGGAGACCATGGGTCGTCTTCGAGCATGTGCCAATGGAGATGACAAGACAATGCGTACGACTGATGTTTGTTTTAGTGTGCGTGCATTCTATGAAAATATAAATTGATAAGATAAATGTTTGAAATGTAGAACAGGTGGGATATGAACAAGCTAATAGGCATAAGTAGAGCCTTCCATACATTTTCTAACATTTATTGTATTTTATTGACCTTATTAATTTATATTTTTATAGAATGGACATTTTCTTCGTATTTTCTATTACTACGTATTTTATAATGCAGTCGAGGATTATATTATTTTTTTAACAACTTTTTTAAAATATTTTTTCACCAGAACCTTAAAGAAAATAAATAAATACAGCCACCTTGGAACGAACACCGTATTCAATGGCGAAATAAATGCTACAAAATTGCCAAAAAAACAAAAACCTTTAGAAATATAATTATTGACCTTCGCTTCGCTCAGTCAATAATTATATTTCTGAGTTATTAAAGTTTTAGGACAAAACACAACACCTTTATCTGCCACAGGATGTTTTAAATCATTCAGCCCAGGAAATCAATGATTCAGCCTAATTTAATCGTTTTAACTGCCACGGGCTTAATTTTGACAGTTCATTTAGGCAGTAAATTTTGTCGAGCTTTATGTATGTGTCTTTATTTACATATTTATTAAGGTGTTAAACCGCACATTCTCGTTTTACATTTAAGTCAAACTGAAAGATAATTCTCTGAGGACAGGAGAAGTGTAATTAAAGATGTTACATTGTGGTCGATTTTGAAGGTTTTAGTTGACAGAACTTAACTAACTAAAGTAGTGCTGTCCTTAGCTAACATGCTTAGTAGAAAAGTAATTAAAGCGTTCAAAATTTACCACACTGTAACTGTAAAATGTGTTTTATTAGAATTTCTAGGTTTTGATAACTTAAATAACTAACTTAACTTAAATTAGAGTGTGTAGGGTAATTTGGATCATATTGTACATTTGAAATGTGATTAGGGGTAAAGATGAGACGCGAATTCGTAGTTTTAATAAAATCTAAGGATTATGATAACTATTTACTGGAACAAAGCTTTTTGGACTTCTATTATTCGATTGAGTGGAGATCATCTAACTAGGTTACTCACTCTTATTACATTTACGTGAAACGAGAAAGAGACCGCAAACACCGTGCCCAAAGGTTCGTTTTAGAGTCCCGTGAACGAAAGCCTTCCAACGATAGTATATTCGGTAATTATCATATCAGCTTATCTGGTTTCCATATTACAAGCTTTGCTTAGTTTGGGGCTAGATGTCGCCGTGTGAAATGTCCACCGATTTTTTTTTGAGCGCTCATCAATTCGTTCGTTGCCTATGTAGTACTACCAATATTACTACCAGTAGTGCCATAGGGAAAAAAAACACCCGTAGCGATCCAGTAGTACCACGAGAAGTTTTTTTTTACCCGTGTTACACTAAAAGTCGACATTTCATAGTTTGACACCTGTAACATTAAATAATAATATTATCATAAAAGTCGAATTAACACAATTAAATACAATTACTTAGCTGAATAGGACTTTAAATTAAAAATTAATTATACACGTGTACATGTACACTTCTCGATATAATAACAATATCAACACAATCTCCAAATAAATTCAGACCTTACAGTTTACTGCCAGGATTAATCATATTTTGAAATGAAAGCAATGTACTTAATTCTTAATTTGAATATTTTAAAATTAATTTGAATGGAATTGATGTTCATCATCATCATCATCATCAGCCCGGAGACGTCCACTGCTGAACGAAGGCCTCCCCCTTAGACCGCCACACTGTACGACAACCTGCCTTATGCATCCACCGGTTGCCCGCGACTTTTATAATGTCGTCGGTCCACCTAGTGGGAGGCCTTCCTACGCAATGGAATTGATGTTATTATTACATTTTTACGCTTACGGCTTTCGTCTAAGCGTCAGTTGGCTACCAAGCACAAGGTACAAGAAGCCGGTCTAACCTGAACCACTCTTTCTTTGTTGTGCATGGTTCTCTCGGGTCTATGTTTCTGGACTTGAGCACTATTATAATAAGAGCTCTATTTTCTAAGTGATAATGCGTGATCGAGGGTCTAGGTACATTTTGGCTGCTGTCGTGAATGCATTTTCAAATGAAAGAACTCCTTGGGAAGTATTTGAACTAAATGAAGTGTAATGGAATGAGCAACAGTGGGCTTATATTTTTTATTACATGCAGTCGTGTATCGGGACCACCATTTCACAACATAATCAAGATTATTATTATTATTATTCACATAATTATTTTCTTTCTTAAATCTAAGTTTTTTACAATATAAATTTAAAAACATAAATATTATAATAAACCTAAACCTAGAGTGCCGCCGGCAGCGGGGCAGAGCTCAAGCTGCCGGTGGTTAGGGCTGCAGAGTGAGGAACCTCCTGACAATGCGTGCCGTGTCAAGTACCACTGCCTTTTGTATCTGACTCTTGACCCAACCGTGTAGCGAGAGCCTCTTGAGGTATTGGTCGAGGCTCTTCGCTATGAGACCGTTTGCCGAAACGACTATCGGGACAATGATCGTCGAGTCAACATCCCACATGGCAGTTATTTCGAAGGCCAAGTCAAGGTACTTGCTGAGTTTGTCCTTTTCGGCCTTGACGAGATTTTCGTCATGTGGGATGGTGACATCGACGAGCACTGCCCGGCGCTGGGACCGATCCACCATCACGATATCAGGCTTATTGGCAAGAATAGTCCTGTCCGTGATGATGGAGCGGTCCCAGTAGAGCAAAGCACGACCATTTTCGAGAACTGGAGCTGGTGCGTACTTATAGTACGGCACCTCTGACTCGACAAGGCCGTATTGAAGAGCAAGTTGCTGGTGGATGATCCTGGCTACTTGGTTATGCCTGTGCAAATACTCGCCGTTAGCAAGATGCGAACAACCGGAAATGATATGTCGGAGAGATTCCCCGGGACGGTGGCATGCCCGACAGATGTCGAGCGTACTTTCCTTCATGATATATTTCCGGTAGTTGTTCGTCTTGATAACTTCATCCGCAATTGCACAGGCAAACCCCTCAGTTTCCCCAAAGAGGTCCCCGAAGCGTAACCAGTTCACCGACGCGAGCAAGTCCACATCGGGGCCCGATAGGGCCCGATAGAACCGGCCGTGCAGCTCCTTGCTCTTCCATAAATCCTTGCGGTTGTCGGTGCTTAGCACCGATGGTCTGCGCCGGTTCTCGTTTGCCAAGGAGAGCGGCGTAAGCCCCTTATCAACCGTCACTACATCGCGATGCATCCCACACTCATTGTTAAGAAAATAATCCCTAAGACTGCACACTTCACTTCACTTATTATTATTATTATTGTATTGGGGGGGGGGGGGGGGGGGGTTCATTTATTACACACAGCACCATCTAGCCCCATACTAAGCAAAGTTTGTATTATGGAAACCAAATAGCTGATAGAATACTTATATACAATATTTTTTTCGTAAATACTTACTTATAATACATACTACACCCGGACACAGAACAAACATCGATGGCGTCACATAAATGTTTGCCCTGGGTGGGGATCGAACCAATAAAAATCTTATAATTTGTAATAAACAACCGTGATTGTTTGCAATAGAGTTTTAATATTTTCTGGCAAATAAAAAATATTAAGCAAGTATAGTAATTTAAAAAAGGGGGGGGGGGAGGGTTGGAGGCCTTCGTACACCAGTGGACGTCTTCCGGCTGATGTGATAGTATTTTTTAATATAATTATTTCATTTGTATATTATGAAAAATACCTAAAAAGATTCGCCAAGTGTCAATCTACCAAATAATTACCAACTATCAACTGTGCCAACCATCTTTCCCGGCGTGAAAGGGCCTCATTAGCATTCAGCTTTAGCACCTTTATTAATGATCCTCTCGGTAAGCTGAGCTAATAAGCGATGGTGTTTACGCTGAACTGCAAAACGAGGTGCCGATAGAGGTTGTATTTTGGTGACCGCGAATTTTAAATCCAACCAGGTGAAAACAATCTATTAGGGTAACCAAACAGCAGGTTAGAGCCTACCATCCCAACCTTAATTAATTAATAATTGTTCAGTTTTTAGATGCCATTCTGAACTTGATAAATCTAGCGCAAACTGTCTTATACTGGTGTCTTTCAGTGGTCTTACTTCCGAAACAGCAGCGCGAGTACCGTTCTTTATGTCGCTAATTTGGCGTGTATATAGCTGATTTATTTGACGCATTTGAGAAAATACGGATTTTTATCGAATTTACCGAAATTTATCGATAGTTAAGAACGGTAGGTACTCGCGCTGCAATTCTTATTGTAGGATATACTCGTACCATACCTTCAAATATAGGCTACACCATAAATGAAAATCTAGCAAGATGTGGTCAAAAATAGAATTAATCAACTTTAAAAAGATACCTTTTTTTATAAGATACAGGAACAAGCATCAAATTTGGCATTTTTGCCATTGCACTTTGGCAATCTGCCAGAGTCAAGTATATGCATTTTTCCAAGTTTTGGACAGTAAAGGTGTGACTTTACTAGCAGCTTTTACGGAGTTTTGAGAACAACACGAAAACACATGTTTTGCGAAACATGCGATTGCCCGCTCGTGCACTTTTACATTTACATTTTTTTTTACATTTCAACACTTTAAAAAACAAAAAATGTTGGAAAATAATAAAATGCGGCGAGATGTTTTTTTTTTACGTTCCCGCCAAATCTCTCCTAAAATGTTGTCTATAGAGCAATATATTGCCCCCCAGCTTATTTGTACTTGCTTCCATGTTATTTAGATTTATTTGACAAGGAGTGAGATACTGGCAGCCAACGGATGTGCTCTAGCAAAGTTCTCGAGAATTCCAGGAGGCCGCCCGCAGTTCTTAGAATATCATGCTCAATGGACACTGAGCTGTTTGCCCTACTGTGTATGTTACAATACAGGATGGTCAGAATAAATGAAAAGAAGTTTAATATAATATTGTGTTTTATTAAATCGGATACTACGGCTATAGTTTCGATCACATCCGGTGACCTTTTTCAAAGAGTGAAAACAGAGCCCGACGCGCGTGCAGCCGCGTCCTGCTTCGCAGGACTAGCATGTGGCAATAAGGACAATAATACAATTTTATTAGGTGACGTTGTAATTTGTGCAAATTAAAGGTAATCTATGATTAAGGGCCAGTCTATCAGTATTCATCTCATTGTTAAAGTTCTCAGAAATTGCATGCCGCGTGTGATGTTTATTCGTCTCATATCACTAACTGTACTTTACTTACATTACTTCTTGAAAGTATTAAATGAAGACTAATTAATTATGTCGCACAATAAACATGAGCTAACAGCCTGTACTCAAATAAATCACACTCGAGGTTCATTTACGAAGCAAGCTTTGAACGTCTCTCGGATAGTGCGTTCAAAAACTCACGCCTTTTTTGTAACGCATTCCTAGAATATTGACGCCATGTTTTTTGTGGCTCTGTGGGTTGGTCAACAAAAAAGGTGTACTTCTGAATGAATAGATTCAGTGAGTATTGGCGGGAAAGTAGAAATTGAAGATTAACTTATTAATATTAATGATTTTGGATAATAGATAAAAGACAATGTATTTCTGTAATAATCATTATATTATTAACTGGGTGGTTCTACAAAGTTATATGTGTTACATTGAAAATTTACCTAATATTTTCTTTATACATATAACACATCTGTGTAGGTAGGTACCTATCTAAGTAAGTAGGTACTTACATTATTTGTTAGGCAATGTTGCAATAAAAAAGAAGAACACGTATATACATTGTTTACTAAATTATATAATCTGCCAACGTTTATGCGCGTAAATCGGTACTTAATGAATAAAACGCCACCATTTTTAAACATTACCAGTAGAAAAAAAACTAGTTTTGAAAAATTACTTAATGCAGCCAGCGACAATGATAAGATGAATGGACGGCAAATAAGCGCACGGATTTTGAGGACTATATGTTGAGCGACGGCTCTCCTCTCGCTTCAGTCATACTCTGTCTTTGCGACATGCAAGCCGTACGATACGACAATACAAACTTCTAATATATGTACATGTGTTCTCTTTTTGTCATGCAGTAATTAGATTCGCTAGCTCTCTTTTCCGGCAAATGTAATATGATTACTTTTAGCTAGGTATGCTTGATTGTGTTGTCTTGTTAATTTTGACCGATTTGCAAGCGCTGGGTGGGCCCGTCCATTGCATTATCACCGTCGCTGAATGCAGCCACATGATTTTTCCACGTTCCCGCCTAAACTTTAGGGATGGGGTAAGAGCGTAAGTTACATAATTTCATTAACACGCCAGAAGCCAGGCAACTCTACATGGTAATCGGGAACAAAACCGTTTCAATTCAACAATTTGGGATTGAGTCTGCGAACGAGTAGAATTCAATTAGAGTTAAAGTTTCGTTGGTTCTAAGTCGTAGGTTCCTAACTTCTAACTACCTAACTAGTGGTGTGAAACTTAGAGTTACGAATTTGTGTAAGAACTCGATTAGCGAAAGGTTTGACTGAGCTGTGAGCACCAATGCAGTGACCCTTTGGAGTGGACTACCTATGTTTTGTTACGCAGTTCTGGGTGACAGCTGTAGAAATTATTATAGGTAGGACTTATCTCCTTCAGGAAAGCATCTTGTTCGTCAAAAGAGAATGCCAGAGTTTTATATATCATCAGGCAACATGACCAGAACTATTAAAAAATAATTCTTTTGTCATATTATTACGTGATGCTAAGTCCAGGTACAGACAAACGGACGGACGGACAGACTAACAGACGGACAGACAGAATATATCTAATGTACAGGATTGGACCTGCAGACTAATCATGGTAACTGTTCGGGATCGCGATTTGTCATAATTGTCACTTGTCACTGTCAGAGCTTCACGGTATCACGGAGGGATTTCTCTCGCTATCGTTAACGAACGAATGCATTGATTTCTTAATTATGTTAAGCAAATCCGTCGGTCTTTTGGCGTTTCGTCCTGCCGAAACCTGCGAAAACACATGTTTTGCGAAACATGCGATTGCCCGCTCGTGCACTTTTACATTTACATTTTTTTTTACATTTCAACACTTTAAAAAGACAAAAGTTTTGGAAAATAATAAAATGCGGCGAAATGTTTTTTTTTACGTTCCCGCCAAATCTCTCCTAAAATTTTGTCTATAGAGCTATATTCCCCTCAGCTTATTTGTACTTGCTTCCATGTTATTTAGATTTATTTGACAAGGAGTGAGGTACTGGCAGCCAACGGATGTGCTCTAGCAAAGTTCTCGAGAATTCCAGGAGGCCGCCCGCAGTTCTTAGAATATCATGCTCAATGGACACTGAGCTGTTTGCCCTACTGTGTATGTTACAATACAGGATGGTCAGAATAAATGAAAAGAAGTTTAATATAATATTGTGTTTTATTAAATCGGATACTACGGCTATAGTTTCGATCACATCCGGTGACCTTTTTCAAAGAGTGAAAACAGAGCCCGACGCGCGTGCAGCCGCGTCCTGCTTCGCAGGACTAGCTTGTGGCAATAAGGCCAATAATACAATTTATTAGGTGACGTTGTAATTTGTGCAAATTAAAGGTAATCTATGATTAAGGGCCAGTCTATCAGTATTCATCTCATTGTTAAAGTTCTCAGAAATTGCATGCCGCGTGTGATGTTTATTCGTCTCATATCACTAACTGTACTTTACTTACATTACTTCTTGAAAGTATTAAATGAAGACAAATTAATTATGTTGCACAATAAACATGAGCTAACAGCCTGTACTTAAATAAATCACACTAGAGGTTCATTAACGAAGCAAGCTTTGAACGTCTCTCGGATAGTGCGTTCAAAAACTCACGCCTTTTTTGTAACGCATTCCTAGAATATTGGCGCCATGTTTTTTGTGGCTCTGTGGGTTGGTCAACAAAAAAAGTGTACTTCTGAATGAATAGATTCAGTGAGTATTGGCGGGAAAATAGAAATTGAAGAAGATTGAGAAGATTTTGGATAATAGATAAAAGACAATGTATTTCTGTAATAATCATTATATTATTAACTGCGTGGTTCTACAAAGTAGAAGATATGTGTTATATTGAAAATTTATAATAAATATAAACCTAATATTTTCTTTATACATATAACACATCTGTGTAGGTAGGTACCTATCTAAGTAAGTAGGTACTTACATTATTTGTTAGGCAATGTTGCAATAAAAAAGAAGAACACGTAGTATATACATTGTTTACTAAATTATATAATCTGCCAACGTTTATGCGCGTAAATCGGTACTTAATGAATAACACGCCACCATTTTTAAACATTACCAGTAGAAAAAAAACAAGTTTTGAAAAATTACTTAATGCAGCCAGCGACAATGATAAGATGAATGGACGGCAAATAAGAGCACGGATTTTGAGGACTATATGTTGAGCGACGGCTCTCCTCTCGCTTCAGTCATACTCTGCCTTTGCGACATGCAAGCCGTACGATACGACAATACAAACTTCTAATATGTTCTACATGTGTTCTCTTTTTGTCATGCAGTAATTAGATTCGCTAGCTCTCTTTTCCGGCAAATGTAATATGATTACTTTTAGTAGGTATGCTTGATTGTGTTGTCTTGTTAATTTTGACCGATTTGCAAGCGCTGGGTGGGCCCGTCCATTGCATTATCACCGTCGCTGAATGACGCCACATGATTTTTCCACGTTCCCGCCTAAACTTTAGGGATGGGGTAAGAGCGTAAGTTACATAACTTCATTAACACGCCAGAAGCCAGGCAACTCTACATGGTAATCGGGAACAAAACCGTTTCAATTCAACAATTTGGGATTGAGTCTGCGAACGAGTAGAATTCAATTAGAGTTAAAGTTTCGTTGGTTCTAAGTCGTAGGTTCCTAACTTCTAACTACCTAACTAGTGGTGTGAAACTTAGAGTTACGAATTTGTAGAACTCGATTAGCGAAAGGTTTGACTGAGCTGTGAGCACCAATGCAGTGACCCTTTGGAGTGGACTACCTATGTTTTGTTACGCAGTTCTGGGTGACAGCTGTAGAAATTATTATAGGTAGGACTTATCTCCTTCAGGAAAGCATCTTGTTCGTCAAAAGAGAATGCCAGAGTTTTATATGTCATCAGGCAACATGACCAGAACTATTAAAAAATAATTATTTTGTCATATTATTACGTGATGCTAAGTCCAGGTACAGACAAACGGACGGACGGACAGACTAACAGACGGATAGACAGAATATATCTAATGTACAGGATTGGACCTGCAGACTAATCATGGTAACTGTTCGGGATCGCGATTTGTCATAATTGTCACTTGTCACTGTCAGAGCTTCACGGTATCACGGAGGGATTTCTCTCGCTATCGTTAACGAACGAATGCATTGATTTCTTAATTATGTTAAGCAAATCCGTCGGTCTTTTGGCGTTTCGTCCTGCCCTGCAGGGTCAAATGAGTTTTGGCGGGACAGTGATAAGTGACATTTATGACAAATCGCGATCCGAATCGCGATCCCGAACAGTTACATGATTAGCCCGCTGTTATAGTTTGATTGTAAGCATAGATATAGATAGGGCGGGTTCTCTAGTGGTTTCTTCGTGTGATTACTTAGACTTTTAGGTAGGTACTTTATATTTTAGATAGGTATTTCCCAATTTTGATCTAGACAATTATTAGTATAGGTAAATCCAGTGACAATGATAAAATGAATGGACGGGAAATAAGCGAACGGATTTTGAAGACTATATGTTGAGCGCCGGCTCTCCTCTCGCGTTTGTCATACTCGTCATACTCTGTCTTTGTGACATGCGAGTCGTACGATACGACAATATAAACTTCTAATACATGTACATGTGTTCTCTTTTTGTCATGCAGTAATTAGATTCGCTATCTCTATTTTCTGGCAAATGTAATATGCATACTTTTAGCTAGGTATGCTTGATTGTGTTGACTTGTTATATTTGAACGATTTGCAAGCGCTGGGCCCGACCATTGCATTATCACTGTCGCTGGGTAAATCAATACAGTTTTTGTATACAACGGTAGTTTTCCCATTTTTGGCCGTATTTGTGTAGTTAGTGCTAATTTTAGTTTTAGTTTTATAAAAAGTAGAGAGCAAAGCTTTGCTGGCAGTTTCCGAACAAAACGAATACTTAGGTTCTACAGAGGCAGTCCTTAAAACGAATTAGAAGTTGTTTTTGAACGGACGTTCTTTTCGAGCAACGCGTAATTGTTTTGTTTTCTAGCTGTGTAGTGTACTTAGATAGTTCTGGATTGTTCTAACTAAAGCTCTTTTTTAGCTTCTTTATTTCCTCATCTTTTTTAATTAAAATGCATTGAGATTGCATTGAGGAGACTTTTGTTACGTAGTAATATTATTTCTTCTGTGCTTTAGTTACAAGAAAAGTCAGTAAGGGGTTCTAAGCCCACCTAAATTAACATGTTTTGTAATCTAGTGGACCTGGGTGTGTCCTAAAACTGCATCCAGAACCACCGGAGGAAGGGCAGCAGCGTCCTCTTAGTTAACGGTGGTAACACTCTGCGATCCCCAAGCCGCCTGCCAAGCGTGGGGATTATGGCCACCCCTCCCTATTAAGAGAGAGGCCTTCTTCCAGCAGTGGACGTCTTCTGGCTGATGAGTGAGTGAGTGAGTAATCTAACAAATCTATACCTACGCTCAGGGGCACAAAATGTTTTCAATTTAACAAATAGCTGGGAGGTTTATAAGATATCGCTTTGATAACATTTGTTTATTTTTGCATAGTAAACATGTAATTTCTCATTATTTCATCTTAAAAGTATTTTTTTAAGTTTTTCTTGTACGTCATTGAAAAAAAAAAAACATTCAGATTCATTTTTTGAATGCAAGGTAAGCATCACGCTTGCCCATAACAGTTGTCAGTGCCAGAATTGTGAACTTGCGCACATCGCGCTCGTCACCCTGAGATATTAAGTAAACAATATACGATAGGTATAAATAAGATGTCTACTCTCTTCATGCCCAGTAATTTCTCTGCCCTTCAAACCGAAACAGTAATGTTTGCACACCGTGGCGTAGCTTATCTAGATGATTCTAAACGATCACCGATGTTAAGCAACGGACGGTCCGGTCAGTCTTCGGATGGGTGACCGTGAGTGGCATTTATTTCTGAGCGCTACCGTAGGTCGGATGACACGTTAAATTGTTGGTCCCGGTTGTTTGTTCTAGTTTCTATAACAACAACCGTCAGCCATGTCAGAGGCCTTCGGGCGGCACATTAACTCTGACACTAGGGCTGGCCACTCAGCCTATACGAACTTACTTACTGCTGCTCGACGGTTTAAATAGCGGGACAATGTTCTATTGTATAATATTTTACTTTTAAACCATTTTAGTTTTAACTATTTACACACATTAACCTTCCATTACAAGCCAGAACTCCCAATTTTCCACATTTAACGGTCCAGACAAACTGCACCATAACTCCAGACAAACCCCACTTGCAATCGCGGGCGTATCGGTACAGCCATTATTTTGCCGTCCAACGACTCATAACAACGCTCGGAAGTGTAATATCGGCGTGAACGTGACTTGGACAGCGTACGGAGAATTACACTCGCGTGCAGTAAAAAGCGGGGAATATTGCGGTGGGTGCACACTTTCAGACTTGGTCGGGGCTATTTTTGAGGTGTGAAATATTGGAGCCATACGAGACTGGAATGTGAGTGAAGTTAGGAACATAATTTATGTTTAGCAACGTAAGCATGACTGTGTCTGTCTCTAAAAGTCTAAGGGTGGGTTTATACTAAGAAGCAGTATGCGTCTGTATATGTTATCCGGTAAAGGTAGCTTTTTTATTTTTTTTACCCGACTGCCTCACGCATCCGACTGCTTGTTCTGTATTTTTTTTAAGTTTATGAATTTTATGGTATCATCTTTAAATTATTTTTTATCACATCTATTGAAAAAGACCTTGTTCCTTTACTTTGTTCCTCGCAAACAGGGCAGAAATTAGCTTTTTCGCCCTCCGGGCGGAAAAGAGCTAATTTCTGCAGGAGAGAAAAGACTATCTAAAAAAAACAATATAAGAGTTCCAATCACCAAAGAGATCAACCACAGATATTGTGTAAACAAGTAACAGGCTCTTTAAAAAAGGAAGGCGCGCGAAAAAATTAAAAAATAAAGTTTACGAAGAAAAAAAAACGCGCGTGCGCGTAGCGCGTAATTCATTCCGCCTTCGTTCGTGTAATTGTTTACTAAAACTCGGATTTTATTTGATTATATGAGAGCTAGATCCTCCAAGGATTTTACTTTGTTTTATTTTGTTTCCTCCCTTGGTAAACAATCTACTTCAACACATTATTTTGTCGCGGGCTTACCATAGTCACGAGTTAGTAAAACCAACTTACCGCACTAGTGACACAAATATTTTGCACCTTTTCAGCGTCTTTTTATCAGTTGGCTCATTACTGAATATTTAATATAATTATGCACTTTTTTACAAATAAATGGGTATGAAAACTTTGTGAAGAAAATGTTGCCTCAGACGACCCACTGAGATATATCTCAAGTACCGCTACGCTGCTCTTGGTGAAAGACCTGCACGAGCTCCACAAGGCTGTGTTCATTAGTGAAAAGCTCAACTTGGCGTCACAATTATTTGATCGTTTGTTTTAGGTAGACTAATTAATTGTCACTTACACAATGCTAATGTAAAGAGTGAATATTCTGTTTTGTGTATCATACTTAAATAAAATAAATTAAAATTGTTACAAGTAACTTTTATGTTTAGTTTTTTTTTAATTCAGCCTAGGTTAAATGAGGTTATCAAGTAAATAAATTGGAAAATAATCATTATTATTGAACCCTTTCCTATTCTTTAGTTATCAACAAAATTTGATATACACTAGAGATTTTTAAAACAATTATGTTAGAAGTTGTTAGAAGTGACGATAATTGACTTAAACGAAGGTGATTTGACACTTTGCAAAAAGCCATTTTTGTGCTGACTTCAGGTTGATTGATTTATGTTTGCTCTCTACAATGTACAGCCACGCACGTTTCTGGCTTGGCAGTCCAATTACTAAATGGATGGTTAAACGTAGCTGTTAGAGTGTCGGACCACGCATGGAATGCTTTTATACGAACTGCGGTTATTCGAATTTATGACAGTACGTTGTGAGTTTTTTTTAAATTTGTTTACTTTTCGACTGCGTTAACCTTAACTATTTTTTTTACGCAATTCATAAAAGGAGGAGGTTCTAAATTTTTTTTTATATTTGCCTCAGAACTTCGTCATTAACCAATTTGGACAAAGCTTTTTTTTATTTATACGAATATACTTTCACTTTTTCTACTACACTTCTTTCCTCTTTTTCTTTGTTTTTTTTTTTTTTTTTTTACATTCACTTGTGGATGCCAAGGGCAGGTTGTCGTACAGTGTGGCGGTCTAAGGGGGACGCCTTCGTTCAGCAGTGGACGTCTCCGGGCTGATGATGATGACTTTCACATTAGTCCCATAGAAATATCATCAAATCGGTTTGGTAGTGGAAGAAAATAAACGAAATTACGTATTTTGCTCGCCTGTGACTTTTTAGTAGTGTTTACGGAGTTGGTCTCATAATTGTTTAAAGTAGTTTTATTTTAACTTTTATAATTAAAGCGGCACCTCAAAGAACGCGTTGGGATTGCTCCAGAGCCAGCGAATTCCATCGCCTGTCATTCGAATCCGCCTTAGTTAGATTGATGAGGGGCCTACTAATAACTAACAAAATATGAGGCCAACACTGAATTAAACAGCAACCTGCTAGTTGTAGCTGAAGACCTGCGTGCGCCTGTGCTGAGATATTTCATCGGATTGATGATCAGATAAGATCTTTATGTTATTCTGGCTTCGTCCTGGCGGAGCGCCTCTGCGGGCATATATTTTATTATCTAAGTATTTAATTTATCTGTATACTAACATATTGTTAACATGTGTTTGTTACTAGCTCCTGGATCCTAGTTATCTTAACAAATAAAATTTGAATTTGAAATTTGAATTCGGGGAAAAAGACAGATGTTCTTTACTTAGAAGAATGTAATTCACCCTCGACAAAGTGTATGGAACAGCTGATTTGATTCGCAAATTCAATGTTGGCTCCATAGTAAAAGTTGTTTACATGAGAGAGAGGAGCTAAATCCTCCAAGGTTTACATTGATAAGTACAATGATCTCTATTCAGCTTAATAATACCGTACCGCCTAACCCTGTCCTAGAATACAGGGGTGAACATCTGTCTACATTCGTACGCTCTCTATAATTGTATCCAGGGCACACCCCTTCTGGGGTGCCAGGGCAAGTCTGACCCCACTCCCGGCGACGGCCAAGCCGAGGTTCGTACCGTCTGAGGTACCCTTGAGCTAGTCGCCTGTAACCTAAACTAGGCCTAGCGCCATTTGCGCTTGGCTAAAGTCCGGTGACGCTGTAGAGGCCGTCTTAGGAAGTACCTTTGCCAGTTATTCAACCGCCAAACAGTAGTGTGCAAACTTTACTGTGTGTCGGTTTGAAGGGCAATGTTACTGGACAAATTACGGGACGTGAAGAGATATGACATCTTACATCTCAGGGTGACGAGCGCAGTGCAGTTGCGCGCAGGATTTCCTTCGCAACTTCCCAGTTCTGGCATTGCTACTGTTATGGGCACGCGTGATGCTTACCAGGCGAACGTCTCTCTCGCCTCGTCACTCCATGCCATAAAACAAACAAAGACGGGGACAGGTATGTCTAGTTGTCTACACATCCTAAAGCCTGTGCCCAACTATACGCGCGACCAATCTGCCGTCCACAAAGGTGTTACAGCTGCTAGCTACCCGGTGGAGGTCGAATCAGCGCCTAACTCTGCGAGCCGACAATCCGATTTGGTCCGGAAGCGCTACCTCGTAAGAGGATTAAGGAATTCGCGCCGAGCTCAGGACTTTAAGTGAAACAGTAACGTAACTCGAGGTTTTCAATGTGCTTTCAATTTACTTCTTGAAAACGTGTAGGTATACGTTACGTGTACCTAATACATTGTCATGCTAAAATGTATTTTCTTTTTATGAAACTTGCACAAAAACTACATCATATAAATTTATGTGTGCTTTATTGTCTTCGCAAAAAAAAGTTAAGTACCCAACCACTAAATAATAATATAAAAAACCAATGGAACCGTAATATACCCATAACTATAATCATAATACATATTCATTGCAAGCTTATTTGTATTCTATTTGTATAACAGTGCCTCTATATTCTACTGTACCGCTTGGTTCGTTGAAGTCACGCGGCTATCGGCACGCCAATAGCAACTGAGGCGGGCATGGTCGGCCGCGTGCATGGTCGTACTCGTATAAAACCACAGAAAACGTAATAGTGCAATTTACTTGATCTTCACAGTGCGCCAGGCCTGATGTAACTGTATATTCCAGCAGCATTTCTTGAAAAGCAGTTCTTATTCGGCATCAGAAGTGTTTACCATCTATAGCAACAGTCACTCAACATCCTGCGCTGGGATCAACCCAACCAATTAATCATTCCCTGCCTTCAACTGCCTTATGTTATATGTATAGATGTTTGTTCTGTGTGTGGTGTAGTATATATAATAAGTACTTATTTACAAAAAATATTATATAAGTATTCTATCAGCTATCTGGTTTCCATAATACAAGCTTTGCTCAGTATGGGGCTAGATGGCGCTGTGTGAAAAGTGTCTTCCGAAATTTATTTATATATTTATTTATAGCTCAGTTGGTAGCTTGTCTGCCTTCAGAGCTGTAGGGCGTGGGTTCCATCCCCACCCAGGGCAAACATTTATGTGATGAATTTAGATGTTTGTTCTATGTCAGGGTGTAATATTTATTAAACGTATATTTACAAAAAAAAAGTATATTATCAGCTATCTGGTTTCCATAGTATAAGCTTTGCTTGGTTTGGGGCTAGATGGCGCTGTGCGACAATGTCCATCAGTATTTCTTTTATTAATTTGGTTGTAGGTGTCACTTATCAGTGTATTAGAGGAAATACTAATGAAGAAAAAACTTGGTCTAGTGCGAGACTAGCTCGTGTACTAAGAATTCAGCACAGTACAGAAAAGCGTAGAACAGCTATCCCTTTATATTGTAGTTCTGATTGTATGCTCTATAACCCATGTTCTATGCCTTCTGGCGGCATATTGGCAGTGACAGTAGGGTTGGCCCTGGTTGGCCGTTGGGCACAGGGGGGAGGGCAAGTTGATAATATGGGTAACGGGGAGCTGGCACCCGAAAGATGCGATAACAGCGTATCTTTAGTGCTTTCGCAAAATTCAATTGCTTTGAATATTTAGAATCTCTAGGGGGAGCTGCCCCCTGCCCCCCTGGCGACGCCTTTGTGCAAAGGTGTACTTTAATTCCACTCTTCCTCGTTCATAATGGTAGTGTGCATTACCATTAGAGTTTGCCGTAGAGATTGCCATACTGTTTTCGATTAATCCACTGAGACCGCGTCAGCGTTGGCGCTTAAACTTAAGATATAATTGCTGGTAAAATACTGGCGACTAGAACTTTATCGTGGTAGATTGTTAATTGAATCAATTTTATGACGGTGTGCGTTTTCAATGCCAATCAATCATTGTTTGGTAAAAATAAGTTTATGTAAAAGTAAGTGGCTTAATTAAATGTTTTCATTTACATCCGTTGCCCGATAAACGTTTTTAAACCAATAATATACTTATTATAATGTGGTACGTTGTCCCAATTTTAATATACATTTTATTTCTCTTATTTTAGTTACATTAAAGAAAAATATCAAATAGTATATTTTTAAACTTTCAGAGATACTAGTTTTTTTAACATTATTTCCTCTATGAAAAAACATAGAGATGTTGATCTAGCAAATTTACGAGATTTACGTAGTAAATCAAGACAAAGATGGGTTATTTTTTAATATATTGCCAGAACAATTATGTATGCATTGTTACGCGTAACGGTATTCAAAATTCAAAGCCTAACGAGGTCACCCGCTACACCCATCATTGTGGGCAGCTATGACTATGTGGCCAACCCTAAAATTCGCGAAAAAAATATCAGTTGTTCTATAGAAAAACGTCAACCTTGACATTGATTTTTGGGATTGGTCCCATATTAAATGTTGTTCACAGTAATGAATTACAATATAAAGAATGATAGTACTTATTTATTTATTTTACAGTTTCGCTTAAGCCTGCATATAAGCATAGAAATCGTACCTGAAAATTCTAGCTTTTGAAGAAAAAATAAGTAACTTTAATAATATTTGCTAACACAGTCAAACTTTCTGTATATTTAGGAAGCATTACCATTAGTTAAAGGCACAATATAATAATCTACATAGAGCAATATCCGATGTTTTGCTACATTTATCCCTTACCCAATGTTTGGATACGTAAATTCTACATTGCACGAATGTAGAGTCACCATTCATTCCTTTTTACTTTGAGACATTGATGAGGCTTTGACGCGGAATTTAGTTATATTTTAAATCAACCAAATCGCTGTCCAATTTTCTTGCCTTTTTTATTTAGTGAACGTGTTTATTTATTTAGTTTATTGGTACACAAAACAAAATAGACAGTCAATACTTTAGAAAATTTACACATAAATTATTAACATTGAAGCTAATATCAAAAGAGTCACAATCTCTAAATGAAAACAGTCAAAAAAACGTCCGACTGCCGTTATACATACCTATACGTGCATTATATAGTTCACAATTGTTCGAATTTAGACGTTATATCGCTTGTATAGTGGTCAATGTATGCTTCAGCGCTTGTGTCTTATCGTAGTTCAAGTCGGTCAAAAAGTCGGCGCACTGCATAGTGTGCGCCGAGTTTTGGCTCGGGCATTTTTTTGCACGATTGTTACTCTATAGATATTAGCTCAATGTTTATAGCTCAAAACAATCATAAAGCTTCTCAGCAATCCACCAATTGAAAACTGAAATTTCAATTGTTAGGTTGCTGACGACATGGAGCTTGTCTCTTTGGTAACAAACATAATTTATGATAACGACATGGAAAATAATCAATTTTCAAATTACACAAAATTACGTAATTTTGAGGCTTATTCGCCCATACTAGGTGTTTTGTACCATAAACACTGCACCAAACAGTAAAAAAATATGTTTTTACTATTTGCTGATTCCTTAAGAGATAGTATACGATAGAATAGAATAATCATGAAAATTTAATAAAAGTGAAATTACAACAGCATATTATAATCAAATAGTAAACGATGAGCATTACACCATATATTGTCTTCAAATTAAATTTCTAAAGAGCAATAAATTCATTTTTTAAATTAATATATACTTAATCCGGAATATCAGCTGTACTAAGGCTGAATTTTTATTGGCAGGCAAAAATATTTAATGGGCTCTAAATAATCTAATTCTCAAAGAGCCTCCTCCTCCTCCTACTCCTTAAGCGTGTAAATTGACCTACCTCTATATATCCATAATAGTGACAGTCAAAGATAGTATAAGATATAACTAACCCGCGAACCGGAAGACGCAGCGTAGGCGCGGCCTCCCACTAGGTGGACCGACGACATTGTAAAAGTCGCGGGCAACCGGTGGATGCAAATGGCAGGTTGTCGTACAGTGTGGCGGTCTAAGGGGGAGGCCTTGGTTCAGCAGTGGACGTCTCCGGGCTGATGATGATAACTAATATATCACTTAAAAGATAGTCTAGGATCTGCTTAAGCATACCCTGAAAACATACGGTACCTTTACAAAATTATCATACTGTATAGTATACGTTAAACTTATAACAACCTCCCGATGGAATTTTACTTTATAGGTCTACGTCGGGTCTTTTGTTTGACTTCGTCCGACTCAAGTCGAAGACCAGACTTTGGGGTATTAGTTGAGCACCAATTTTTGTTTGACCCTTATACCAAACATTGCTTACGCTGTTTACTATATTTTAACCACTTATTTTTCAACAAGTTAAAAATAATAGTAGATTTTTTTTCTTACACTGTTGTTACGTTTTTGCTTCGTAGGGTATGGGATCTTTTTATATTCTTTTAATATTTTTCGAAAATCCCACATTCTTTAAATATAAGTATGGTGACACCACCCCATACGGGGATCATCACAGGATGTTATGTTAGGGCGTGAGAAGTAAACACCGCCCTTAGTGCGCTCCTTTTTGTTTTGGCACATGCTTCGGGCGAAGGAAAGCCGGATGTATGTACTCGTAAAATATTGAGATAAGTCATTTAGATAAAACAGTGTGACTTATGCTCTTGAAGTAGGTAAATAAAGTGACATGTGACATTTTGACCTGGGTCCTCAGGGAAGTATGGGAAGTTTGTATCTTAAGGCGACCTGCCTATGGGAAATGTCCTAAGCCTTTAAATACCTACGTATTTATTTGGTTTGAAGCCTAATTGGGAGACCAATCGACTGAAAATCGTGAGGTCGCGGGTTCAAATCTCGGGCCCGTACTAGTGAGCTCTTTGGAGTTTATATAGACTTTCGTAACTGGCTTTTCGGTGAAAGAAAACATCGTGAGGAAAACTACATAAGTCCCGAGAAGAAATTCAATGGCGTGTGTGAATCCGCCAACTTGCAACTGGTCCAGCGTAGTGGATATGGCCAAATCGCCCTTTGAGGGTAGGCCTAAGTCCAGCAGTGAACTATTAGAAAGGCTGATTATGCTATTTATTTATTTACGGAAACAACAAGATATAAGACAAGGCTTAAAATTTTATTTAGTTTAAAAAAAAAAATCTTCTTATTAAATTTGTTAATATTATAGTCAAACTAAGTCGACTAGTGAGAAGTACGGAAATAAATAAGCCCCAGATCACCATGCGCCGCTATCTTCCTCGCGCAATTTACCACTTTTTTAAGATATTAAAATCACTGAGTATGAAAATGAAAAATCGCAGTCGGTGAAATTGCTGAGAATAACATTATAAAGGTTCAGCATAAAAATAATTTTGATCTAACAAGTTTTAGTATGTTGTAAAAATTGTATATGTTCTGCCCAGTTTTATGAATAGACATTTGACATTTCTGAATCTTATTATTATTAGTGTATGCAATTTATTAAGATTTTATTATTATTAAGATCATTGATTCTATTATGAAAACTGACGTGGTTTGAACACATTTTTGTTTAAACGTGAGTATTTCCGTATAAATAAAACAAACATCATTGATTATAATTGTATACCATTTTGTTTGCATGCCGACAGGTTATATATGGCGCTCTTTTATAACTGTACTCTTCCACATATATGCAATAAATGAATTATGAATTATGAAAACTTCCTTGAATCGAAAATTTAATTATTTCTATACCTTTGTAATGATTCTCAGTAATTGCACCGACACCGAAAAAAATGGTGAAATGTGCGGAAACACAGCGGCGCATGGTGATCTGGGGTGACCTTTGATAGATGCCCGACTGTGTTGGGCGCAGTTGAGTATTACTATATATGTGACTTTATTAAGAAAACTATTTATTTACTCATTCTCTACGAATTTAATATCAAAATTAGCATTCAAAAATTTTTTGAGACAAAGTCCAAGTTTGTTTTCTAAAAATTTTTTTTTTCCAGTAAAAATACTCAAACGATTTTCTGAAACCACTCAATCTATAAAATCGAAAAAACAGAAAAAGCACAGAGAAAAACTTATCTTCTCGGAAAATATTAAATAATATAACAATCGAAGTCCTTGAGTGTCACCGCGATCTCTTATCAAAACATGTTTACTCGACCGGAAATGCCTCCTGGTTTTCAGAGAATTTCCTCCTTCGTGGCAGATTTACAAATGACCAGGATTCATGAGTAGGCACTCAGAAAGTTAAGATTAAAAAAACAGTTTTCTAAAATAGCAAAATTCGTTGGCTATACAGGGTTAGTCCTAATCAGTTAGCATCATTTTAAGCGCATATTCTGTACAACAAAACAAACAACTTTTACTATGGGGCCAATATTGAAATCGCAAAAAAAAAACAGTTGTTTCATACAAAAAGTTCATCGACTTACTACAAAATGTATGGAACAGCTGGGTCTTTTTTCGAGATTTTAATGTTGGCCCCATAGTAAAAGTTGTTTGTTTTGTTGTACAAAATATGCCCTTAAAAGGATGCTAACTGATTAGAACTAACCCTGTATAAAAGGTGTCGAAACCTTTTTTTAAAGTCTACTGCTGGACTTTTAGGCCTACCCTTAAAGGGCGAATGGGTCATGTTCACCACTATGGCCCAGTCGCGGGTTGGTGAATTCACATACGCCATTCATCTACATAAATTCCAAAGACCCCATTATTACGGGCCCGGGATTTGAACCCTCCTCTTCACAATTCAAGCGAAATCGAAGTCAAGCGATCCACTATTAGGGTACCACCAAAGACTACAGACTATACTTTATTCTGTGCCTACCACGAACAACACGGATACTTAGTTAGGCCAGTCAATAACGACACATAATCTACGGGTTTTATATGTTGTTAAGACCCATGCACCCAACTACTCTTAGTTTATGCCCAAGTTTGCAACCCTGAAAATCCATCAAATGAAAGGATTTTCAGGGTCCCGTGATGCTTGAAAATAGTTTTTTTAGATTCAATACTTGTAGCGTTGCTACACATCACGCTCAAATACAAATAACACACAGCACTTGCGATTTAGTTTCCTTATAATACAAAGCATAATTAACAAGTTTATATCTTTAAATACTTATTTCCAAAAATATAAACAGCTGTTAAGTGCTTACATTTTGATTTGACATTACTTCTGTCACCTTGTCGACACAGACAGTGACAGATGTGACACTGACATACGTAATCACGTCCGGCAGCGATTAGCACTGTAATTAAATCGACAGATTTTTAGCTATGGTTCTCATTAAGGTTTTTATCTGTGATTTTTTATGTCAGGATTTTAGTAAAACGAAACGGTATTTAATAATGTTTATATTTTCTTGTAAACAATTCGTGTTTGTTGACATAAATAATCAGTGTGATTTAGTGTAGACAGGTTTATTCATTTTTACAAACGTAATTATAAAATTTCAACGTAAGTAAACATTTAGTGAGTTTGGTGACATTTTTTATCATCTGCGTGAGTTGATTCGTGACAAATAAATAGTAGAATTTTAGGACAGGGGTTGGGGTAAAATTGCCACGACTTGAAATTCGTTGGAGCAAGATGAACGGACGACGAACTTTTAATTCTTTTTCGGAAGACGTTGGCGCAGGACGATGGGACGGCGCTTTTCTGAACGCCATCTCCACATTTTATAAAACCCGTAAAAAGGTGAGCAATCATTAGATTTACCGCTTCACCGGCATCTTTTTATCTTCTGAAGCGTATGTTAGGCGCATGTTCCAAAGATGACCAGCAACTTTATCTGACGCTGTGATTTGTTTTTCACAGCGGGTTTTACCCTCTGGGTAAAAAAACTGCAATCCACACCGACCTGAAGACGGCGATTGGCTTCCCCACGATTGGCTTCTCCACGATTGCAAAGCGACTTGTCGCTTTCGCCACGCACGCCATAAATGTATGGTAACTTTTTTTACATTATAACTGCGACCGTAGCTTCTTAATACCGGCGTAGTATCATTCTCGCCAATATCAGTAATTCCTTGCTGTTTAGCACTTCAGAATTCTGAAGACTGAGTGAAAACTTCTAGAACTTTCTTCGAGTCTTTTTGTTCGAGTCTTATTTGTAAAAGCATCGAACGATGCTAGATTAGAATATAGTTTTGTTAATATTGTAGGACAGATTGTCTAGCTAGCAATCTGCTCCTTTCTTTATATGTAATTCGCAAAATTGGTTTAACGTCAATAGATTAATATGGTAAGGTCACTCGCTACGGTGACACAATATGTGAAACTCTAACTGGAGTCCGCTATTACCTTGGCTTACTTTTAGTGTTTTTTTATATAAGATATGAGTACTCGCAGAGTACTTCTTGCTAAAACTATAGCAGTATTTAGGATTTAAGAAAATTATTTTGCATTCTGCAAATTAATTCTGTTGGAATGTTGAAATATTTTTTAGGATGTAATTTTCTCCAAATACATCATTAATATTATAGAACCTACTTTTAGTGTTTCTTTTCGCCCTCCTGAAGCAACTCCCATCATACAATCACAACGGTACGGTCCTTGAACCAAAAATCTATACTTTGCTGATTGAAACTTATCCGAGTAAACTTTATTTATTATTTTATGTAAAATATATGTAACAGGTGTTAGGTATACCTTCAAAGGTAGGTTTAGGGTCGCAGCGACGCGGACTACACGTCGGAACCGTCAGGGGCGATTCGCACCACTTGGGGAGATTCGCACCACAATTGGCGATTCGCACCAAGCTTAACCCTTGACCGCCTTTTTATTGAGATTCAACTTAAAAAATATTTATTTTTTATTTCCACCACGTTACAATGGCGCCCGACCCCGTTTGTCCCTGTTCGGGCGCCATTGTAACGTGGTGGAAATAAAAAATATATTTTAAGTTGAATCTGAATAAAAAGGCGGTCAAGGGTGAAGCTTGGTGCGAATCGCCAATTGTGGTGCGAATCTCCCCAAGTGGTGCGAATCGCCCCTGACGGTTCCGACGTGTAGTCCGCGTCGCTGCGACCCTAAACCTACCTTTGAAGGTATACCTAACACCTGTTACATATATTTTACATAAAATAATAAATAAAGTTTACTCGGATAAGTTTCAATCAGCAAAGTATAGATTTTTGGTTCAAGGACCGTACCGTTGTGATTGTATGATGGGAGTTGCTTCAGGAGGGCGAAAAGAAACACTAAAAGTAGGTTCTATAATATTAATGATGTATTTGGAGAAAATTACATCCTAAAAAATATTTCAACATTCCAACAGAATTAATTTGCAGAATGCAAAATAATTTTCTTAAATCCTAAATACTGCTATAGTTTTAGCAAGAAGTACTCTGCGAGTACTCATATCTTATATAAACAAACACTAAAAGTAAGCCTAAGGTAATAGCGGACTCCAGTTAGAGTTTCACATATTGTGTCACCGTAGCGAGTGACCTTACCATATTAATCTATCGACGTTAAACCAATTTTGCGAATTACATATAAAGAAAGGAGCAGATTGCTAGCTAGACAATCTGTCCTACAATAATAACAAAACTATATTCTAATCTAGCATCGTTCGATGCTTTTACACATAAAACTCGAACAAAAAGACTCGAAGAAAGTTCTAGAAGTTTTCACTCAGTCTTCAGAATTCTGAAGTGCTAAACAGCAAGGAATTACTGATATTGGCGAGAATGATACTACGCCGGTATTAAGAAGCTACGGTCGCAGTTATAATGTAAAAAAAGTTACCATACATTTATGGCGTGCGTGGCGAAAGCGACAAGTCGCTTTGCAATCGTGGAGAAGCCAATCGTGGGGAAGCCAATCGCCGTCTTCAGGTCGGTGTGGATTGCAGTTTTAACCCAGAGGGGAAAACCCGCTGTGAAAAACAAATCACAGCGTCAGATAAAGTTGCTGGTCATCTTTGGAACATGCGCCTAACATACGCTTCAGAAGATAAAAAGATGCCGGTGAAGTGGTAAATCTAATGATTGCTCACCTTTTTACGGGTTTTATAAAATGTGGAGATGGCGTTCAGAAAAGCGCCGTCCCATCGTCCTGCGCCAACGTCTTCCGAAAAAGAATTAAAAGTTCGTCGTCCGTTCATCTTGCTTCCACGAATTTCAAGTCGTGGCAATTTTACCCCAACCCCTGTCCTAAAATTCTACTATTTATTTGTCACGAATCAACTCACGCAGATGATAAAAAATGTCACCAAACTCACTAAATGTTTACTTACGTTGAAATTTTATAATTACGTTTGTAAAAATGAATAAACCTGTCTACACTAAATCACACTGATTATTTATATCAACAAACACGAATTGTTTACAAGAAAATATAAACATTATTAAATACGTTTCGTTTTACTAAAATCCTGACATAAAAAATCACAGATAAAAACCTTAATGAGAACCATAGCTAAAAATCTGTCGATTTAATTACAGTGCTAATCGCTGCCGGACGTGATTACGTATGTCAGTGTCACATCTGTCACTGTCTGTGTCGACAAGGTGACAGAAGTAATGTCAAATCAAAATGTAAGCACTTAACAGCTGTTTATATTTTTGGAAATAAGTATTTAAAGATATAAACTTGTTAATTATGCTTTGTATTATAAGGAAACTAAATCGCAAGTGCTGTGTGTTATTTGTATTTGAGCGTGTTGTGTAGCAACGCTACAATACCCCCGTTTTCGGAAAAAGAGGTTAACATAGTTAACCGAAAAAAACAGCCGACAAAGTGGGGTTAAAAAATAAATAAAAGAAAACTACTAAAAATACCGAACCAATTGTCAGTCAAAAACACACAAAGATCAATAATGAGAAAAATTGGAGATGATTATAGTCTTTTCTGTGACATATTTCGATTTATAGACGATAAGTTTTGATCCTTTTGCTTCATCTAGAATTTTTCACTCACATTTCCTTCATATCTCTTTCATGCAGTTCCTTTCATTATGTCCTAAATGTTTCTTTCAAATTTTCCTTTCATATGCAATTGTCTCATTCATTCTGATTCTCTTTCGTACATTGCTTTCATACCTCTAATTTTGTTTTCATCAAAATGGTATTATCCTAAAATCTCAATGGTTCACTACAAAACAGACTGATCATTCCAAGTTAATTTTATTCTGATATAACAACAAGAATAGTTTTAAATAAACGAAAGCTATTGTTTGCTAAAACTAACTCACACGAATTATATCTTTCGCGTGGTATTTACCAATTGTACCTGACTCAAGCTCCTGAAGCTCGTATACTACATCGGACCACTTCTTCACGACTTTACATTTTAAAAATTTTGGTGCTAACTTGGCAGAGAAGAATTTTGCTGCGTTTGACTGGGCAAAATTTCTTCGCCATACTATGTCGCCTTCGTTCACCCTTAAACGTGTTCGTCTTAAGTTATACCGTTGTGCATTTTTTTGGTAAGCTTGAGTCAGAGCTTCTTCGACCTTAATAAAAATATCTGAAAGTTCAGTTAATGCCAAGGCTGTCTTACTTCTATCTGCTAACGTGATATCGTCTACTGAAGTTGGTAAATCCCTCATAATGGAATGGAATTTACCGTCAATGACAATATCCCGTCCTGTTGCTAGCAAGTAAGGCGTATACCCTGTAGCTAAATTAACTGTACTATTCAAAGACAGTTGAATTTGCTGGAGATACTTAGACCAGTTTCTCTGATCTTGTTCGACTAAAATTGACAAGCAAACTTCTACCGTTTTATTATAACGCTCAACTGTATTTGATTGAGGTGCATAATATGCGCTGTAAAAAATTTTTGGAATCGAAAACCTATCGCAAAAGTTCTGAAATTGTTTGCTTTTAAAAATTGTGGCATTGTCGCACAACAAAATTGCGGGGGTTCCCCATTTGTAAATAATCTCCTTCTCTAAAAATGAGGTAACCGTTTGTGTCGTAGCCGTACGAAGAGGATGAAGCCAAACATATTTGGAGAATATGTCAACGACGGACAAAATGTATATGTGGCCCGAGTAAGCCTTGGGCAGTGGTCCAATGATGTCTAATGACAAGGTGTGAAGAGGAGCGTCTACCTGTTTCTGATTGGTCATTAGACCATGAGGTAAAGCATTGGAATGCTTGTAAGCTTTGCACTTTACATACTTTGTCACGAAGGCTTTGACGTCGTTGAACATGTCCTTCCAATAGTAGTGATCTCTAACTTTATGATACGTTTTCTGGATTCCTGGATGAACACTACAAAAGGAATCATGGCTCTCCTGAATACAATCTTCTACTAACTCTTTTGGTAATACCATTTTCCAATTAATTTTGTTTAAATTTGTATTAGCTTTACAAAAACGATACAAACGGTTATCTTTAATTTGATAATTTTTATAAAAAGAGGGTCTAGCTTGACAGCCTTCAAAAATTTTCATATACCATCCGTCTTGGGTGGTTTGTAAGCCTCCATCGTACGAAACGGCATCTATCGAAATCCTTGACAACGCATCAGGTACCACGTGTAATTTTCCTGCCTTGTGACAAATGTCAAAATTATAACACGAGATTTGCATAGCCCACCTCGCCAATCTACCTGATGGGTTGCTAAGTGATTTTAACCACTTCAGGCTCATGTGATCGGTAATGACAGTAAATTTAGTACCTTCTATGTAGGCTCGAAAGTGATTGATGGAGTTTACTACGGCCAGTAGTTCTCGCTCTGTCGTGCTGTAATTCCTTTCGGGTTTGGACAGCAAGCGCGAATGAAAGGCTACTGGACGCTCAACTTCATCAATCTCCTGCGTTAACACAGAACCTATCCCTACCGAAGATGCGTCGCAATGAAGGACGAACGGTTTTGTGAAATCCGGGGATGCTAGCACTGGCGCAGTAATCAACGCCCGCTTCAGAGTGTTGAAAGACTCTTCAGCTGCCTGTGTCCAGTCTATGCTGTCTTTCCCTTTACGTTTACCAACTAAAGCTGTCATGGGCGCAATAATTGAGGAAAAACCATTGACAAATCTGCGATAGTACGAACAAAGACCTATAAATCCACGCAGCTGTTTAGCTGTCACGGGCCGTGGAAAATTTTCAATGCAACTCAGTTTATCGGGATCTGTGCGTAGCCCTTCGGAATTAACTATATATCCGAGGTATCTGAGTTCTCCTTTGCAAAAATCACATTTTTTGAGGTTGACAGTGAGACCGGCGTCTTTGAGTGCCTTGGATACTTCTGTCAATATCTCCATGTGTTCTTCAAATGACGTTGTCGCAATAAGAAGGTCATCTAAATAACAGAAAAGCTTTCCATCAAATCTATGTTGAAACAGAGAATCTACCAATCGTTGAAGTTCTGCTCCCGCATTCGAAAGTCCGAACGGCATTCGGCGAAATTCAAAAAGTCCGCGATTCGGAACGACAAATGCGGTCTTTTCGCACGAATTTCCGCTTCCCTCGCTGCGCTCGGATAAACCGATTTGCCAAAAACTAGAGGATAAATCGATCGAACTTAAATAGTGAATGCCACGCAGGTTATCTAATATTGAACTAATGTACGGGAGGGGATACGAATCTTTGACAGTGACGTCATTCAACTTCCGAGCATCCAGGCAAAATCGCCATGAGCCGTCCTTTTTCGGTGTCATAACAACCGGGTTGGCCCATGGTGACCTTGATGGAGCTATGACGTCAAGTGCCAACATCTCGTCGACCTCCTTGTTCAAAGCTGCTAACTTGGCGGGGGAGAGAGGATAATATCTCTGCTTAATTGGTGGCCCTTTGGTAATTATTTTGTGTTCAATGAGCGGTGTCTTACCTAAACCCATTTTCTCAGAAGAGATGGCCTCAAAATCGTTCATCGCTTTTTGTAAGCGTGCATTTTGTTGTGAAGAGAGACCGTCCCTCGAAACTAAGGCCTTAACTTCGCAAAACTCCGTACGTGTGTTAAACGAATTGCCATTGCCCCTCCTGATTACGTTTCCAAACTTAAAAATGTCAATTAAACTAAACGTGTCCGCGAAATCCATCCCACAAAGAATTTTGTGATGGATTGCAGGACAAATCAAAAACTTAAAGTTGGTAGTCTTGCCGTTGCAAGAAATGGGCAATCGCATTGTTCCTAATACCTGCAATTCAGATAAATCTGCTAAATAAACAGTAGAAGGATCTTTATTAATTGTAAATCCTTGTTTTTCAAAATCTTTGTGCTTATTAGCACCTAATATAGATAAATGTGCCCCTGGATCGAGTAAAGCTTCGTACTCGCTATCCAAAATTTCAAACTTAACAAATAAACGAGAATCACCAACAAACGAACATACTTCCGTATTTGGAGAACTAAGCGGAAGTGTTGATGTAGGGCGAGCATTGCTCTGGGGCGTGTCTAGTTTTTTTGAGGCGTAGGCATCGATGCAATTGGAACGTGAGATGCGCCTTGACACACTGAACAGTTCCTAGTGGTCACCCCTTTTGCTCCACACTTGAAGCATACCATGCCTGGTACGGACCTGCAAACCTTGTACGAGTGTCCTACCTTTTGACACTTAAGGCATGTCACAGATGTGGCCTGTCGAGTGGGTGTTGCCGTGCTCGCTACTGCATTAACCTCACGTTTGCCGAATGGTTTCGCTAGAGCCAATACGCCAGAGTAAGCTTCGAAGTTCTTACTAACGGTGATTAACTGTTCAAAAGATGTGATATCATTAATCGCTAAAAGCTGTGCGTAAGAACTGAGCATGTTATGTTTCACGATGTCCAGTAAATTTTGTTCAGAAATAGGGTATGCAAGCCTAGAATTTAAATCCTGGACATCTAAAATGAAGACCGGCACTGATTGTCCAGGTGATTGTTTGTGTTCTCTAATTTGCTTTTCAATACTGTAGCAATAATCCTTCGTTTGAAAATACTTCCTAAATTCTGAACGAATATCTTCCCACGAACGTAAACGGTGAGTCACTGTCCTATAAAATTTCAGCGCTGTACCCGACAGTAGCTCCGAAAAACCGCGAACCAAAGTCGCATCATCAATCTGTCGTGCAAGCCTAGTTTCATTTAAACGCAATAAAAAATCATCTACGTCGGATTCACCAGTAAACTTAATGTTCAGCGTTGCTAAATTAAGTGAGCGGTAGTATACAGCAGCTCCATGCGGTACGTTTGCCAACGCGAGTGACCCTACCTGCGTATGTGGTTGAAAAGCCTCAAACCGTGTTGATTCATTTTCAAAAAGTGATCTACTTGATTTAAGTGTGTGCACAGGTGGTAGTTCAACGTAAGCATGAACTATAGGCTGCGAAATCGCAGCCGTCGCATGTGTGATAACATTCATACCGCTGCATGAGTGAGACGTGACAGGCATTGTGGTTGTGTGGGTAGTATGACTATGCGTTGGAAATAACGCGGTAGTCACTGAATTTCCAGAGACATAGTTTGGATTCAACCGTTGATCAATGTTGACCGTATCGATGGGAATATGGAGTTCACGATATCCATTAGGACTCAATTGGAGATGTGGAGTATCACTAGTTGGAGATTGATATCCAGCTGCTTCATCGTAGTAATTTCCAGAATGAGTCGACATGTTGAAACGTTAAAGTTGAAAAATGTTAAAGAAAGAGTTCACTTCTTTACAAAAATAGTGCGATATTAATATCTCTATGATGTCGAGATAACACCTATAATGACTTAAAATAAGGTTCTTAAAAGATACCGTAACAATGTATTAACTCGGTGAGTTAAATTCTTAAATTCTAAAAATATTTAAGTTTTCAATTTTTACAATAATTTTGCCTTCATAAAACAACTCCAATCATTATTTAAAAAGATTCGGGCGCCATTGTAACGTGGTGGAAATAAAAAAATATTTTAAATTGAATCTCAATAACCGTTTGTATCGTTTTGAATTTATTTTTTATTTCCACCACGTTACAATGGCGCCCGAATCTTTTTAAATAATGATTGGAGTTGTTTTATGAAGGCAAAATTATTGTAAAAATTGAAAACTTAAATATTTTTAGAATTTAAGAATTTAACTCACCGAGTTAATACATTGTTACGGTATCTTTTAAGAACCTTATTTTAAGTCATTATAGGTGTTATCTCGACATCATAGAGATATTAATAACGCACTATTTTTGTAAAGAAGTGAACTCTTTCTTTAACATTTTTCAACTTTAACGTTTCAACATGTCGACTCATTCTGGAAATTACTACGATGAAGCAGCTGGATATCAATCTCCAACTAGTGATACTCCACATTTGCAATTGAGTCCTAATGGATATCGTGAACTCCATATTCCCATCGATACGGTCAACATTGATCAACGGTTGAATCCAAACTATGTCTCTGGAAATTCAGTGACTACCGCGTTATTTCCAACGCATAGTCATACTACCCACACAACCACAATGCCTGTCACGTCTCACTCATGCAGCGGTATGAATGTTATCACACATGCGACGGCAGCGACTTCGCAGCCTATAAGTTCATGCTTACGTTACGTTGCATTAGTTTTAGCAAATAATAGTATCTCCAACAAATTCAACTGTCTTTGAATAGTACAGTTAATTTAGCTACAATATACGCCTTACTTGCTAGCAACAGAACGGGATATTGTCATTGACGGTAAATTCCATTCTATTATGAGGGATTTACCAACTTCAATAGACGATATCACGTTAGCAGATAGAAGTAAGACAGCCTTGGCGTTAACTGAACTTTCAAATGTTTTTATTAATAGGCTTCGTTTATTTTAAACTATTCTTGTAGTTATATCAGAATAAAATTAACTTGGAATGATCAGTCTGTTTTGAAGTGAACCATTGTGATTTTAGGATAATACAATTTTGATGAAAACAAAATTAGAGGTATGAAAGCAAAGTATGAAAGAGCATCAGAATGAATCAGACAATTGCATATGAAAGGAAAATTTGAAAGAAACATTTAGGACATAATGAAAGGAACTGCATGAAAGATATGTGAGTGACAAGTTCTAGGTGAAGCAAAAGGATCAAAATGTATCATCTATAAATCGAAATATGTCACACAAAAGACTATAATCATCTCCAATTTTTCTCATTATTGATCTTTGTGTGTTTTTGACTGACAATTGGTTCGGTATTTTTAGTAGTGTTCTTTTAATTATTTTTTTAAACCCCACTTTGTCGGCTGTTTTTTTCGGTTAACTATGTTAACCTATTTTTCCGAAAACGGGGGTATTGTAGCGTTGCTACACATCACGCTCAAATACAAATAACACACAGCACTTGCGATTTAGTTTCCTTATAATACAAAGCATAATTAACAAGTTTATATCTTTAAATACTTATTTCCAAAAATATAAACAGCTGTTAAGTGCTTACATTTTGATTTGACATTACTTCTGTCACCTTGTCGACACAGACAGTGACAGATGTGACACTGACATACGTAATCACGCCCGGCAGCGATTAGCACTGTAATTAAATCGACAGATTTTTAGCTATGGTTCTCATTAAGGTTTTTATCTGTGATTTTTTATGTCAGGATTTTAGTAAAACGAAACGGTATTTAATAATGTTTATATTTTCTTGTAAACAATTCGTGTTTGTTGACATAAATAATCAGTGTGATTTAGTGTAGACAGGTTTATTCATTTTTACAAACGTAATTATAAAATTTCAACGTAAGTAAACATTTAGTGAGTTTGGTGACATTTTTTATCATCTGCGTGAGTTGATTCGTGACAAATAAATAGTAGAATTTTAGGACAGGGGTTGGGGTAAAATTGCCACGACTTGAAATTCGTTGGAGCAAGATGAACGGACGACGAACTTTTAATTCTTTTTCGGAAGACGTTGGCGCAGGACGATGGGACGGCGCTTTTCTGAACGCCATCTCCACATTTTATAAAACCCGTAAAAAGGTGAGCAATCATTAGATTTACCGCTTCACCGGCATCTTTTTATCTTCTGAAGCGTATGTTAGGCGCATGTTCCAAAGATGACCAGCAACTTTATCTGACGCTGTGATTTGTTTTTCACAGCGGGTTTTCCCCTCTGGGTAAAAAAACTGCAATCCACACCGACCTGAAGACGGCGATTGGCTTCCCCACGATTGGCTTCTCCACGATTGCAAAGCGACTTGTCGCTTTCGCCACGCACGCCATAAATGTATGGTAACTTTTTTTACATTATAACTGCGACCGTAGCTTCTTAATACCGGCGTAGTATCATTCTCGCCAATATCAGTAATTCCTTGCTGTTTAGCACTTCAGAATTCTGAAGACTGAGTGAAAACTTCTAGAACTTTCTTCGAGTCTTTTTGTTCGAGTTTTATGTGTAAAAGCATCGAACGATGCTAGATTAGAATATAGTTTTGTTATTATTGTAGGACAGATTGTCTAGCTAGCAATCTGCTCCTTTCTTTATATGTAATTCGCAAAATTGGTTTAACATCGATAGATTAATATGGTAAGGTCACTCGCTACGGTGACACAATATGTGAAACTCTAACTGGAGTCCGCTATTACCTTGGCTTACTTTTAGTGTTTTTTTATATAAGATATGAGTACTCGCAGAGTACTTCTTGCTAAAACTATAGCAGTATTTAGGATTTAAGAAAATTATTTTGCATTCTGCAAATTAATTCTGTTGGAATGTTGAAATATTTTTTAGGATGTAATTTTCTCCAAATACATCATTAATATTATAGAACCTACTTTTAGTGTTTCTTTTCGCCCTCCTGAAGCAACTCCCATCATACAATCACAACGGTACGGTCCTTGAACCAAAAATCTATACTTTGCTGATTGAAACTTATCCGAGTAAACTTTATTTATTATTTTATGTAAAATATATGTAACAGGTGTTAGGTATACCTTCAAAGGTAGGTTTAGGGTCGCAGCGACGCGGACTACACGTCGGAACCGTCAGGGGCGATTCGCACCACTTGGGGAGATTCGCACCACAATTGGCGATTCGCACCAAGCTTAACCCTTGACCGCCTTTTTATTGAGATTCAACTTAAAAAATATTTATTTTTTATTTCCACCACGTTACATACTTCACAAAAAATTACGTTGAAGAAGAAGTATGATTAGTTGTGTGTGCATGTGCATGCAACTGGGCCAAAATGTCGGGAGCTCACTTCAGAACATAATTACGGTAAATATTGAGCTGTATTATATTAGTTGCCTTTGTCAGATATTGAGACTCATCTTCCAAACTTTATTTCGGATACAAAGTCAAATCTGAATATTAGAAAGTTCAATTCAATTACGCAAAAAGCTAATTAAATTAAGGCAAGGACCAGTCTCGGTCATAGATCAGTCAGTAATATAGATGGGACAACTCGTTGAAAGTTTTGAACAAGTACCAATGGAGCAGACTTTGAGTAAAGAAAGTTGTAAAGTAACTTAAAAAGTTCGCTATGAAATTCTTAATCACTTATCTGTGTCGATTTGAAAATTCTGATTAAATTTTACCTAAATGATAAAATAAATGTAAAATTTGTATTTGTTCTCCAATTTTTTTATCTGTCAGCTGTTTACGTTTTATAATGTGTAAATTACATTTTACCGACTTTAATCAGGTACACGAAAGTTACCTATAGAATATTTATAACAAACTGTAGGTACGAATTTGAATGAAGGTTGATATGCTAAACTTCTGATGTAATAGACTGGTTCAATCTCAGCAGATTCAGAGGCCAGATCCATGATGGATCTAGTGAGATTTCATTTTATCATTGGATCTGTTTTCAAAGATTTGATACACAATGTATCTGATGAGATTATTTTGTTTTCAATAGATCCATTTTTATATTATTGTATATAAAATTAATTTTAATTGATTATTATTTATTTGACATTTAAATTTTATTTACTGTAATTTTATTTGAAATCAGAATAAATATACTCATATGGTCATAATAAAATTATGATGGATCTAGACTAAAATACGTTTTTCTCATAAGATACAGTTTTGAAAGCTGTTGATCTAATACTCTTTATGAAAGGGTTTATGTTTGAAGCGTAGTAGCAATACATAGAGGTTTTACCAATCAAAGTAAATAGGCAAGTTAGTTAAATTCGAGAGAAATAAAAGAATAAGATCGTTTAAAAAAAAACAACCGACTTAAATTTCGATTACCTGAATCATATCTTTATTCCGGTATTATTTTAATTTAAAAACCAAACTACTAAACAAACATCAATAAAATGTATAATGGAATCACCTCTGAAGTATGACCTACCAAACAAAAAAGAATTATCAAAACCAATTAATAATTGCCGGAGTAATCGCGTAACAAACATACAAAAAAAACATACATTCAATATGAGAAACTCCTTTATTGAAAGCGGTTAAAAATTTGTCCCCATAGATCACATCATTGGTAGTTTTGGACGGTACCTACCTTTATTTTTTCCTTGAATTCAAAATTGTATTTTATAAAAGTGGTATATATATTGATGGTTACATCGTCACCCTTTTGAATATTGTTATTTTTGATCCTGATATTTCTGTACGATATAACAGTGAGATTAAGTAGTTAGTAAAACCACAATGCACTATAGGTAAATAGAAAACAGAAGCGACTAACCTCAGTAAACGAGTCCGATACGAATCTCTGTACGAGCGACGTCTTCCCGCACTGCGTGTCGCCAACGAGTACCACTTTGATTTCCTCTTCAGCCGTCGGCGTGCCGGCGGCGCTGTCGGCGCCTTTTTTGCCCGACCACATTGTCACTTCTGTACGGTTGTTAGCGCTGTTATTCTTTGTCTGGAACAAAAGAAAAATAGATTAATAATATTGATAAAATACTACACGTGAGATTTTATATAAGGGAAAAATTGCTTAAGTTAAGACACCTGGTATATCAAGAAATTATTCATTGATATTTTACCTTTTTTGATATAAATAGTATTAATCCAAGTATTCTAACGATACACAAATAAATAAATTAATAAATTCTAAATCGAATCGTTCACAACAAGGCAATTCCTGCCTTTCAAATTTTATAATAATTAGTTCACCTAAGTATTTAGCAGTGATTTGTATGATTTGTATCTATAAAACTTATTTGAACTTCCATTTGCCAATTCATTCACCCCGTATTAAAAATATATAGGTATAGCAGAGATGAACGGTATATAGCTTATGAATGGATATCAATTGCCACTAATTAAAACTTCGCAGCCTTTATAGGACTTGGGGCCATTAACAAGTTCTATTGAAGTGTTAATTAAACCAAGTGGTAAAGGCAAAGCCCTGAAGACTAGTTTCAGGTCATACATAGCACATAACAACTTGGCACTGAACCGTCTGAAAGCGGGATTAGAATAGGAATTCAGTAATTGTTTTGCATATTTACCTAATCCAAACTGTTATAGGCTCTCTGTTATATCTCTAGGTGTATTTCCAGTGTACTAAGTATACCTATATAGTATCGAGTAGTAATAGGAAAAGAGCGCAAAATAATCAGTAAAAGAGATAATAATTACAGTCAGTTGGAAGAGATACAGACAAACAGAACTTCCGCAAAGTAATGCCTGATCCAATTATATATATTAACCTAAACTAAAAATATCAAATGAAATAGATAGGTATTTTACTGGTATTTTAAATTACCTGTACTTAAACTAATCAACTAAAGTAACTTCAAATTTAAACTAATTTAATTTTGAATAATCAATATAAGATATCGTTTACAATATATAATATTCTATACATATAATAAAACTGTAACGAGGCGCCGATTACTATACATTGAAGATATATTTAAAAATCTATTTTTTTAGGAGTGTGGAGAGCTTCAGAACCCAAAAATACAGTTTTTATAATTTTTGTCTTTCTGTCTGTCTGTCTGTCCGGGATAAACTCAGTTTATTGAAATATAATTTATAAAGTCCGGCGCTTCACATAGGCTATGTTTTATCAAAATCGGCCCAGGAATATAGAAGTTATGGACGCAATTTATGAAAAAATATAGAGGTCAACTATAACTTAAACCCCCGAACATACCGAGCCCCTAAGGTCCGAGGATCAGCTTATACTGGTTAATGTTTATCTTGATAGTTTGGAGTAAGGAAGATAAATGGATTGACATTCGATTATCTAAAAATGTTTTGTGTTGTCATACAATGTCTAGAAAATACAACATAAGACTGCATTCCCTCATAATGAAAGTATCTATCTTTAAAGAGGCGCAAGTGTAAGATGGTGCGAGATACAACATTGTTATTATGCACGAAGATATCGTTACAAAATGATCAGCCGAATTTAAACCGTCTTAAACGTTACTTAATTATTTAAAGTAAAATAAGGTCATGCGCATAAAACTATTTGGTCCACGCGAGCGAAGCCGCAGGTACAGCCAGTAATAATCTATAGGCATTAAACACTTATGGATAGATTAAAAGATGTCTAATTTTACCACTTTCTTTCTCGCTAAGTCATTAGGTGTTTTTATTTTTATTGCAAGCTAGTGACGAGACGAGCAAGATGTTTGCCTGGTGGTAAGCATCACGCCTGCCACTAACAGTAGCATTGCCAGATTGCCAGATTGTGAACTTGCGAACAGACTCCTGCGCCACACTGCTCTGCGCTCGTCACCCTGTCATCGTCGTCAGCCATAAAACGTCCACTGCTGGACGAAGGCCTCCCCCTTAATAGAGGGGTGTTGCCATAACCCTGTGATATTAGATATTAAATCTCTTCATACCCTGTAATTTCTCTGGTCTTGCCCTTCAAACCGGAACACAGTAATGCTTGCACACTACTGCTTGGCGGTTGAATAACTGGTAAAGGTGTGGTACTTCCACAGGCGGACTCTGCAGTAGAGTCCTACCGCTACAAAATAGTACATTATGATACGAGTGTGCTATGTTGGTCATTACACTAGAGGCGGTATTATGCGCGTGAGCCGCAGGCGAGCGCGATAAGGAAGCCGAGAGCGTAATGACTAATAGCATACGACTGTTTTCGTCACACTTGCGAGGAAAAAACAATTTTTTTTTGATAATAATCAACCACACAGCGAAAACGTCAACAAACATTTGCGGAAAATGGCGCCCAAATCAGTAATGCGCGCGCAGGTGTCAACCTGCGCGCGCAGCGGCATAAGAACTCTTTGTTGGTATTACAAAAAAACTGTAAGTATTACCCGGCTATATTAAGAGTGCTTCGTATACGTACGTCTAATTGCAGTCACGTACAAACTTGAGTTTACCGGGTTATACCTATTATAGCACAAGTGCCGTAATGTAAAGTAAAAAAGCACGCGTGCATAATAGCTTGGATTATGAGCCTAAAACCGATGCAATAAGATCCACTTTACGAGCAAGTGTGATGAAAATATATATTATAAACCGTATATTATTATTATTAATATTGTTATCGCATGCGTAATCTATTGCACAAATAGTCATAAGTAAAGACAGAAACACGACGAAATTGAAAAGGTTCTCACGAAAAGGTTTCAAAAAGGTTTTCTTCTTCAGAACCCTAAAAAGCAGTCAAATTTAAAATCTCCTCGTTTCAGCGTCAGTTTTCCAAAGTTCACCGCCCCTTAGAGTATGGGGTGACCAGTTAACAAAAACAACAGCGCTTATTTGACGGCCCGATTGTTGTTTCCAATCGACAAAAACAATTAACCTAAAGGGGACCGACGGCCTGTAACTACGGGACAGTATACGAGATGAATATAATAGGGTAGATGACTGATGTTTATATGGTTGAAACAGCTTTCATGAAGAATTTAAGTAAATAGAGTATGTTTATTGAAAAAATAATTTAAATCGGTTAATAATGTTCTGATACATGACCGTTTAAAGTTTTTGTTAGAGACAACTCTGTCCCTTTCCCACAAAACAAAAAATTACGTCACGCCTTACTTTTTAGAATATAATTTATATGGCGTACAGAGAAGTGACGTCACGGTTTGCTGTTTCGCCTCTCTGTCTAGCATGATATAAAATGCTTATAAGTTGCTTATTTTTGATCAGATTTTAATTTTCTTTTCATTATTCAGCTATATTTATGGCCCAAATTTTAATAGGGCAATAAAAAAAAACAGTCAGCTAGCCTATTGTCAAACTTACATTAACTGGTACGGACGGTGTGGGCCACTGAAGAGCTTAGAGTAGGGCCTTCGCTTTTCTGATGAGCGGGCAGACCTTGGATGGGTGACCATTGGTATCATAACCCCTATCACTGCGTAGGTAATATCACGAATGTGCTACTTTTTGTTGTTTTGTGTGTATTTTGTTTTTTTGAGTTTATATACTAAGTATTCTTGTGGTTTTTCGAAGTATAAATTCATTTCAGTTCAATTTGCACAGCTTTTAATAAAATTTAAGCCAAATCTTTTACGTAATCTATTTAGTAAATATGTCGCACTTCACAAAGGTTCCACCAAAAAGTTCCACTGTCAACCTAATTCACTGTCCAAAACTCTACCGTACAAAATGTACCGCCATTCCGGTACATTGTTTCAGCCGATTGTTAATTTGCATCGTGATATTTTACGCAACTTTCCTCGTTCTACATCCTGCCGGATAGTTTAAATTGGATTGCATGGCCTGCTTTGACGGATGCAACGCGATTGGAACTACTTTTGTCGCAAATCACGAGCGAGGACTTTTTTGGTGGAGTAAAGTTGACATGAGTAAACATGAGTGTCTTGAGTGTGTCCATAATTTGTCAATTTTATAGTTACTCGCTAGCTGCATTGTAGGGACGGGATTTTGGCGGGAACGCGAAAAACCATGTCGCCGCATTTGTTATCGAAAATTTTGAAAATATTTTCAAATCTAAGAACTTTCCATACAAAGTTTCATCCGCCCTTTCACCCCCTTCAATCATCCCTGTTGTAAAATCCGTTCTTAGCTTACGTTTCCTACTATAAACTATATACCTACCTGCCAAAGAGAGAACTAAGTAGTGGTGTTCGAGTTTTTGTGTTTAGTCAGTGAGTGAATGAATGAGTGACATTTATTACACAGACTTATATACAAGGGTGGATCCAAGGGTGCAGCACCAAGCACGTGCCCAAGGTTTTAATATAACAAACCGCTTTAATAACATTTGTTTCTTTTTGCATAATAATCATGTCATCATGTTTATCTGAAAAAGAATCGATCCCAAAGACAGCATAGGATAATACTATAGGGTATGTGCCCATGTGCCCCGCCCAGAAATAAATCCTGAATCCGCCCTTGCTTATATAATAATAATAGTTAGATAGTCGTGACGCTTACTTCCAGCTCAGTAACTTGCTCGTCTTGTAGCTCAGTCATGTAAAAAAGTAGCTTGAAAAACTGCAGCGAAAACAAACTAAAACGACTGAAAAAGTCAACCATCACGACGTGCTTTATCTTGAAGAGGGGAGCAGTCGGCAAACCACTTTCACGAATCCATTTTGTTTTCGTTATGTATTTGTATGTATTTGAAATGTAGAAGGGTTTAAAGTTTGTTTGGGGCGAAGTTTTAAGCTGATGTTGCCTTATTTTTAGCACGTTTAGGTTGTTAGTGTTATTTTATTAAAATACTAGCTGCGTCCCACGGTTTCACTCGCGTGTAGGAAAACAGCGATAGTGATGATATATGTTATTCCGGGAAATATGATACTTATCTCCGTTCTGAGTTTCATCCAAATCCAGCTGTTTTAGCTTGAAGAGGTAACAAACACACACACACACACACACACACACAAACAGACAAACTTTCGTATTTATAATATTAGAGTGAAAATTATTTTTAAAAAAATACTTTGTTTTTTGGACCTGGGTATGTCCTTAAACTGCAACCAGACCCACCGGAGGACGGGCAGCAGCGTCGTCTTAGTTAACGGTGGTGAGCATTCTGCGATCCCCAAGCCGCCTGCCAAGCGTGGGGATTATGACAACACCCCTCTTTTAAGGGTTTTCGTTTTTTTTTGAGGCCTTCGTCCAGCAGTGGACGTCGTCCAGTTATGGCTGATGACGTGACTTAGTTTTTTAAAATTCATTATGAGTCACTTAAACATAAGATGGCGCGCTGAAAAAGAGGATCAATCTCAGTAGATACAGGGGCCAGATCCACGATGGATCTAGTGAGATTTTATTTTCTCATTGGATCTGTTGTTCATCATCAGCCCGGAGACGTCCACTGCTGAACGAAGGCTTCCCCCTTAGACCGCCACACTGTACGACAACCTGCCATTTGCATCCACCGGTTGCCCGCGACTTGTACAATGTCGTCGGTCCACCTAGTGGGAGGCCGCGCCTACGCTGCGTAGGACGGTTCGCGGTCGCCACTCAAGAACCTTTCTTCCTAAAGGTTACACGCACAGAAAAGCAAAAGCCTACTACTTCTTCCTAGGTGTTAGGTACACGTATAGATATTACTAAGTTTTATTGTAATCATCATTATGAACAACTTTTACTATGGAATCAACCCTAAATTTCCAAAAAAGCTATTAGCATCCACTTTTAAAAACTGTTCGCATGAATATTAACGCCCACTAAAATATACTCACGGCACACACAAAGGGTATAAATAATATAGTCTCAGCTCACAGACACAGACCATTATACCTTTTGGCAAAGGGAGAGAGGCTGGTTGCGTGCATGTTTCTAACCGATTCACTCGCGATTTGAAGATATACCAGAGTGTAACTATCGGGATTCTGGCAACGGATTTCACTATTTAGCAGTTCGAACAATGAAAGTGGAATCAAACCGTTTTGTACGAGTTTTTGGTATCTCAACCATGAAACGGTGTCATTTTTTCGAGGTCGTAACCAATTAAATCTTAAAACACTATATTTTCTAAGATCTTCCAAGTCTTTGCATCCCAGCACGTCATACTTACTTCGTTTTTATCAAGTGCGAAATAAACTAGGCGTTGTGTTGTCTCGTTTTATTGTACTTCTCTTCAAGAAACATTAAATAGGACTATAGCCCAAGTTTTTGATAGGCGGAGATAATTACGAGCTTAAGACTTTGGTACTTTCCTATACTTATAGTGACCTAAATCCTGCTTTTAGATTAGCCTTAAAAATGAAAGTAGTCTTTATTAAGCTCTTGATTTTTTTGTAGTAGGTTTGCGTTTGACCACAGCCTGCCTGATGTTAAGCAACGATGTGGTCTAGGACGGAGTTAGAAGGAACCTGTTCACTCTGGATTTGAAGAATCCCAAACTGAAAATCTATTCGAGAAACAGACTTTGGCAGAGAGTTCCACCTCGCTTCGGTTAACCTCGCTGTGCGAATAAAAAACATGGAATCAAAGCGCTTTCTGCGTACGTGGGGAACTTCTATGTACGGGTGACGCTTTAGACGCGTTAACTATATTAGTAAAGTAAACCTACTTAGTCTTTTTATGAGTATTTTTTCATCATCTTCAACCATTATCACCCAAAATAATGTTTATCACCGGGACTTAATGGCGCACAAATAAATTTATTTTTATTTACCTCGACGTTTCGACCATGTTCCAAAGGCCGTGGTCACGAGCTGACTCAAACGAGAAATACATTTATTTGACGAGAAATACATTTATTTGTGCGCGGTTAAGTCCCGGTGATAAACATAATTATGTGTTCAAATCGCGAAAGTTTAAAAGTTTCATTATCACGCAATGATACTGCTGTGCATATTGGGTAGTGTTGAGTATAGATCTCCTCTTTAGCACGCCATCTTTTCCGGTCCTGTGCCAGTCTCATCCACTGCCTTTCTACGGCCTTAACAAAGTTTTTTTTTATTTCATATAAAATTTAAGGCCTTAAACAAAACAGATAAAACACCAAAGTACTTTTATTTTGAGACTTTGTATCTACAATTTCTAGTCTAGATTACGTAATCACGAATAGCTTTATTAAAGCCAGCAATCCACGAGGGTTATTATACAAGGATATCTGTATACCATTATGGAGATTGGATAAAAATCAACATTTAAATAGCTTTTCTAATTGGCCACGCGGGTAATCGTTTGTTTAATGTTTACGGGGAACTCAGTATGTTTCTAGCTAAAAATTACACTTTAGAAGTTTTTCTTTCTCCTAGATTTGATACGCTTTGAGGGTTTTCTGCGAATTTCCATCCGATTTTCAGAAAAAATACTAATTATGAAAATAGTTATACGGGAATACTTACGTTTAATTAGATCGGGTACTCCGACTATAGTTTCGATCACAACCGGCGACCTTGTCCGATCAATGCAAATAAATGAATATTTATCTTAGATCACTTGATGTGACTGTTTTAAAAAAATTCCATGAACCACGTTAAATAAAAAATAATCATCAAAATCAGTTTATAATTGGCGGATTAAACGCGTAACATACATACAAAAAAGTCGCCAAAAAAGGATATTTTGCGTACCTGGAAACTTTTACTTATACCTAGTAATATTTGTGCTTAGGAAGTCTCAATTTCCGATGCTCTACATTTCCGGACTTGAACAGTTTTATCAGCTCTTGTCTTTAAAAAAGCAAGGCGTAACTAATGGTTTCCAATTTAATTAAATCGATCAAACACAGCTCTGCAAAATAAAGGGCCCAAATTAATTTCAGACCTAAAATTCAGGGTCAAGGAATAAATATTCCAAATTGACTTTTTAATAGAAAAACGGAATAAAGTTTTGAGTCAAATTAATGAAAAGTTGGAGTTTGTGGAGTTTGATTTATTCATGTAATCGATTTATTTCGATATTGCTGGACCAAGCGACGGGCTTCAGTAAGTTTAAATTTTATGGAGTAACACAGAGGCAGTCAAACTATGGGCCGCTGGATTTTTTTAGAGGGTAGTTATATTTAAAGCTCAATTATGGAATCATTATTATTATTTTTGTGGCATTTATTATGACACAATAAATTGTTGGTCCCGGTTGTTTGTTCTATAGTTTCTATAACAACAACCTTAAGCCATGTCAGAGGCCTTCGGGTGGCACATTAACTCTGACACTAGGGCTGACCACTCAGCCTATACGAATGTACTTACTTACTTTGTTATGGAATCTTTGTAGGATTAATGTAATTTTTTTTTTTTATATTTTCCATGACATCTCGGTAATACACGGCTTTTATAAAATTTTGCTCAATCAATTTAGCTAATTTGTTTAATTGGAATACACCGCGTTTGTGCCGACTTCCTATTGTAGCTCTACCATTCCTATTGTAGCTCTACCTTGTGGTAGAGCTACAATACAATAGGAAATCAGCACAAACGTGGTGAGTTTGTAGTGAGTAGGTAATTATGATTTCTGTTCGTAAGAGAGAGAAGAAATATATCATGTCCTTTTAAAAAACTCAAGGAAAGTTGGATAATTTTATTAATAAGTAATTATGGGAGCAAACAAGACCTCAATGTACATTAAGGATTCCAAAAACGAAGATTTCAAATTAATCCCACTAAATCCTTTTAATCCGGCCCGATAATGAGAAAGGTTGGTAACGCCTGGATTAGGTTTATTCTGAAGAAGCCATTGAAAATTTTATAGGTAATAAACACCAGCCGCACCCTGAGAGTTGGCTAAGCCTCCTTAAGGCCCTCTTAATCGATACTCGTCTTTACGACCGAAGGCCTATAGGAAATCGATGGACTTTTTAACTGTTGCGTAAAAACGCCAGTTTCTTTGACCAATTTAATTTTATCGTTAAAAGTTTGACTAAACATAGGGATGTGCTGCAAAAACCCGATTAAAAAAGTTAGTTAGTTCAAATAGAATGAGTGCCAGCCTTTGTGCAATTGGTGGTACATATCTAAATCGCTTTAAAGCCTCTGACAGGGCTTGACGGTTGTTTTTACGTATATACAGAACAAACAACCGGAACCAACAATTTAACGGTTCACCTGACCCATGTTAGCGCTCAGACGTAAAAGGATTCCACGGTCACCCAAATTTGCCCAAAAACTTAGCCTTGCCAGCGTGCAATGCTGCCAGCATTGTGAACACTAAAATTTTCCCCAAGTAGGTACAATAATAACTCTTTTTAAATTTCAATCTTCTTTGATTGTTGAAATTTTAAAAGCCATAATACTTTACAACCACATCATAAAACGGCGGCTTTTGAAGCTTAACCAGTCATAAATTAATATTATACAGTTTATACTTCGTAAAATCTCTGAGAGCGCTGTAAATTGCTGTAAAAATTAAGACGTCAGCGCTTGGCTGCTTATATTACAAATTTGCATTTTGATGAGCTTTTGCTGAAGGGGTTTTTTGTACGCTTTTTGGGCTGTTTTCTAAGGTTTCTTTTAATTGTTCGACTTAGTTTCTTCAAAGATTTATGTTTTAGATATTCAGGGTTACGCGGAATGGTATTACTATGCCGAAACGAATGCTACTCAACATTGTAAACGACTTTTACTATGAGTTCAACTCTGAATTTGCGAAAAAATATCAGCTGTTACCGTGATATCAGTGTTGGTCACGTTTGGCTTAGTTAATTCTGCTACGCGTAAGTACTGTAGGTATAGTAAGTATAATATTATCTGTGGCGTATCTCTCTGTATAAGATATTACTTGAGGTCTTTGTGTTTTTTTTAGGTAAGGATATGCTTAAAAGGGGCCCGTCGGCGTCTGAGGGGACATAAAAAAGACGTGAAACTACAGTAACAAATGTTTTCATCGCTACCATTATTTCTCAACTAAGAATTTAAATTCCCATAACCGTCACGGAACAAGTACCTACTCGTATACAGGGTTAGTTCTAATCAGTTAGCATCCTTTTAAGGGCATATTCCGTACATCAAAACACTTTTACTTTGGGCCCAACATTGAAATCGCAAAAAAACAGCTGTTCCATACATTTTGCCCAAGGTCGATAAACTTTTTGTATGAAACAGCTCATAATTTTTCGCGATTTCAATGTTGGCCCCATAATAAAAGTTGTTTTATGTACAGAATATGCCCATAAAAGAATGCTAACTGATTAGAACTAACCCTGTATATCCCAATGACTTTTGTGGTGGACAAGAAATTCTGTAAATTGGACTTTTAATTTAATTCTTGTTCTAGGAAACTAAAACTGCAGAAAAAGCACGAAACGCAATCCCGAGTACAAAATACAAACTACGAAAATAGGATACTATTTATTATTTACAAAGTAAAATCCAATAACTCTCATATAAATGTTTCTACACAAATACATTGTTGTTGGCAGCGAACGAATCAGTTGGTAGCAAATAGTGCATTGTACTTCGACGTAGAGAATTGTAGAACTATGCTTTTTCCCTAAGGGTAGCTAATAAACATTGCAGTTGATTTAAAGTTTGATATTTAGTGCCGTACATCAGCCTTTAGGTTATAGTAAGCTAAGTATCCTGATTCAAACTTAATGGCGGTGTGAAGTTAGGCGCGAGACGCTGCGCTGTAGCAAAAAAGAGGCGTGCGGTGTGCGTACAATCGCAAAGTCTCGTTTGCAGCGCACTTCACAGCCGCCATTAAATTTGAATCAACTTATATTAGATTGTTTACAACTTATATACAAAGCTATGGTTTCGTTTATTTTCTTTTATAAAACTCGAGTTTTATTTGCTTTTAATTTCATTGTGGAATTAAAACCAGCTGCTTGTGATCTAAGGAGTATTCTAAACCCAATGCGAGATTTTTTGTGTTCAAAATAAAGTAGTTCTCATCAACTCGATAGATGGCGCAGACTATACTTGCCAGTCAAAAACTGAATAATATTTTTGATCTGTTGCACATAAAATAAATAAATAAATAGTTGACAATGACAGACAAGTCTGGTCAGTGCAAGGTCAGCGCCATCTACAATGAACTTCTTGGAGTTTTGGCGGGAACACGGAAAAATCATGTCACTGCATTCTATTATTTTCTTAAACTTGGGTTTTATCGCGAATAATTAATGATTAAAAATGGTGGTGTTTTATTCATTGAGTGTTGATTTACATGCACGAGTGTGGGCAAGTGATACAATGTGGTGAAACGTGTATTTTCGTGTTGCTTTCAAAACTCCGTATAAGCCTATAGTAATCCACCACAACTTTAATAGGGCATGACTTAGACTCGACTGTGACTTATTTCGTATGACTTGACTGACTGTGACTGTATGACATACATGTATATTTGACTTGATACTTTATAAACCTGAAACTTGAAAATTCGTTATACTTGTCACTGGCAGAAATCAGAAAGTGCGAAGCCAATAAAAAAAAATTGCTTCTTTTTTTAAAGTGTTCCAGAAAATCTCTTATTGGAAAGCAGAAAGGTTTCCACTCGGAAACTGAACTATCTGTTTCCGAGCGGAAAACGGAGATGGTGATACAATACAATAGTTTATAGATAACACCAAAGTCACACGTCAAATTTCACATAAAATAATCACATAGTAAAATGAAATAATAATATTTAAAAAATACGCTAATAATCTCTTATTTTAAAATAAGCTTTAATGTCATAAAACAAAAAAATTATGTAGTAGTACGCTGATCACAGAAAAGCGAAGGCCCTACTCTTTCTCACTTCAGTGACGCTGATAGTATATAGTATTGAAATCGTCCCCGAATCGAATTGATTCGATTGGGCTTAGAATACGGGAACAGAACGTGTTAACCACTTATATCTTTGCTTCCATTGCTTTTTCTTAAAAGGTAATTTATAGGCAAAATTTTTAGCTTTCCGGAAAAAAGAAACAAAAAAAATACTTCTTAAGAGATTGGGGCGGTCATTCCATACTTGCAACGTGGTAATTAAAATAGTACACACGCAACTATTTAAAAACTGGCTTTTAATATAAACTGCTAAAGAGTTGTGCTCTTCCATATCATATGGGACAGAATGCTGCGCGATGCTGAGAATTTTATTGAATAATTATATAATAGTACATTATGATACAAGTGTGCTATGTTGGTAATTACACTAGAGGCGGTATTATGCGATAAGGAAGCCGAGAGCGTAATGTCTAACATAGCACAAGAGTTCCATACGACTGTTTTCATCGCACTTGCGAGGAAAAAACAAACTTTTTTTGATAATAATCAACCACACAGCGAAAACGTCAACAAACATTTGCGGATAATGGCGCCCAAACCAGCAATGCGCGCGCAGGTTGACATTTACTTCACCGGCATAAAAACTCTTTGTTGGTATTACAAAAAAACTGTAAGTATTACCCGGCTATATTAAGAGTGCTTCGTATACATAAGCCTAATTGCAGTCACGTACAAACTTGACTTTACCGGGTTATACCTATTATAGCACAAGTGCCGCAATATAAAGTAAAAAGCACGCGTGCGTAATAGCTTGGATTATGAACCTAAAACCAATGTAATAAGATCCACTTTACGAGCAAGTGTGATGAAAAATCACTAAATATTGCTATGAAAATCGCAGTCGGTGAAATTAATGAGAATAAGATTACAACGGTTTAGAAAAAAAAAATTTTTAAGTAAGCTAGTTTTCATTCATAAACCTAGACAAATATCCTCCATCTTACACCACACCACTTACCATCAGGGGCCTTTAGTAAATCGCTAGTCCGTTTTTTATAATTGAGGAACATTTGAATTCGGATGTGTTGTATTTTATTTGTCTTTCTTTTCATATATGACTGTAAGTGCTTTACGACGAGACACCCATGTGAAATCAAAGTCCACAATTACCATTATCAAAATCATATATTTTGATAATGGTGTAAAGTTTATTTGAGCAAATCGTAAGTAAAAATCTCTTATCTAGAAAGTACCTAGAGTCAGCACTGTCAGTAAATCTCAAGTATCGAACCCGGAAACGTTCCTATAACAAGATTTCTAACCAAATAGCCTGAGAGCTACTGGATATATAAATTACTGAAGTTTTGTGCAGATGTTCTACCTTCAAAGGTTGCTTATTTTACCGTTGATTGAAGTAAGATTATTCTTTAGTTTGTGAGCTAGTGGCTGCGTAAATTACGAATGATTTGAACGGTAAGTTTCTACACGCCAAATTACAACTTTCTCAGCCCTTTTTTAAATATTTTTAAGGCAAATCAAAGTTTTGTTTTTCAACACATTCCAACATTTCGACACATAGTTTAAGGTTTCTTCAGAGGTAAACAAGTACCGACACTTTTATGTGCTTAGATTATCTATTAAATACTGTATTATAAAACAATACGTTACAAAAATTTGTTTTTTTTACTTTACATTAGTAGGTAGTATAGATTCCTACATCAACAATAGCTATCATTATCATCATTATCAGCCCGGAGACGTCCACTGCTGAACGAAGGCCTCCCCCTTAGACCGCCACACTGTACGACAACCTGCCATTTGCATCAATCGGTTGCCCGCGACTTTTACAATGTCGTCGGTCCACCTAGTGGGAGGCCTTCCTGCGCTGCGTCTTCCGGTTCGCGGTCGCCACTCAAGAACCTTTCGTCCCCATCGGTTGTCAGTTCTTCGAGCGATGTGGCCTGCCCATTGCCACTTCAACTTGTAAACCTTGCGAGCTATGTCGGTAATTTTGGTTCTTTGGCGAATATCCTCTTTCCGGATTCAAAGCTAGCAAAGCTATATTAGTGTAATTTTGGTGAGTAAGCAATTTTAATTTTGTATCAGTAATTTTAACACCCAGTGACTCCTTCACTAAGATCGTCTAAACAGGAAGCCTGCTATCTTAATATTATCGAGTTAAAATTACACTCGGTCTGGGAACCATTCCGTTATATTTAGCTTTTATGGGAACGCAGGGGGTTGGTTCAGATAAACTCCCATATTTGCATGTTTACTTTGTTCTTATAGTGTTTTTATTCAGAGAAGTAGCATTAATTTTCTCTCCCTTACTTTATTCAACAATTGCGCGGGATAGCTGTGGCCTACAAAAAGATTTAGTCTCTTAGACGAAACTTTCTCGGAAACTGCTCGGAGTTACTTTGCGCGTTAGAATCCGGAACGAGGATATTCGCCAAAGAACCAAAGTTACCGAAATAGCTCGCAGGGTTTGCAAGTTGAAGTGGCCATGGGCAGGCGACATCGCTCGAAGAACTGACAACCCATGGGGAAGAAAGGTTCTTGAGTGGCGACCGCGAACCGGAAGACGCAGCGTAGGAAGGCCTCCCACTAGGTGGACCGACGATATTGTAAAACTCGCGGGCAACCGGTGGATGCAAATGGCAGGTTGTCGTACAGTGTGGCGGTCTAAGGGGGAGGCCTTCGTTCAGCAGTGGACGTCGCCGGGCTGATGATGAGACAAAACTTTGTGAAATTCAAGGCTACTTGATTAGTAGTCAAAACTAGTACGGTCTTTCAGCATTTTTGTCTGTTTTTTAAGAAAATCTAAGACTGCCTTAACTATAGAATATCAGGTAGTCAAAAAATGCCATTCAATCTATTTAACCCTTTGGCAAAAAAGCCGTTTGCCTTTTGGAAGAATACCGGTATAGTTCAAAAACACAAGAAAATATATTAGTATTCAATATTTCTGTTCTCAAGATTGAAATGAAATAGATAATTTTGTTAGACATCGCGAGATTACCTATATACGAGTATCTCGAACACGAGGCACCAAACCAATATTGTCAAAGATAAACAACAAAATGTTTATTCCGTCCCAATTCCCAGTTCAATATAAAAAATATACCTACAACAACGCGAGTCCCGGTCATAGAACAGACGACATCGTGTAGAATGGCCACCTCCTGAAACTCATTGTCTACGGACCTTTTGAATCCTCATCCTGTCTTCGCTTATAGCAATTTGTTAAAAGGGTTGCCTGACGCAGAAGAGGAAAGTTTGTAGAAGACGCTAGCTTGAAAAATTGCCAACAGTTAAGATTGTCAAACTGTTAAACCTCGTAAAAAAACCAGATTGTGTTTTCATAATTCATAAATAACGAAACTATTCGGTTTATCATACTCATTTTATTATCCACAGCCATCTTCTCACCAGCTTCAGTCCTGTACTAATCTAGTTCAGCCTGCGGTTGTGATGCGGCGTTTTAGTCGGTCCATCTTGTTATTTAATTTGATACCTAGACGCTTTACAAAGTTATGTCGTCAACTTTGCGTGAGCTGTCGGTATTCATCTACTAGCCTAATATTGATTAATATTAAGAGCTTTTTTTATTGTCATGTTCTACGCTCTTTTAATTTTGACGCTTTGTGATTTATCATTTTATATGCAGCGTGCATGTCGTTCAAGAAGACGCCTTTAGTCTAGATACTTAGACAACTTACAAAATTAGTTTTTTCTTCTTCTGTGGTTCCCATAGCTATATCATATATTTCGGATTTCCATTCCCGGTTCAGGTGGCGTTTTAGGGAAGCGATAAATCAATTCTGTTGAAAATGAATAAGTATTTATTGCCCTGAAGCGATATTAGAATGGCTAATTAAGGAAAAGGCTCTTTGGCATTATCTTTTGAAAGATTTAAAGGAATGGAATCCCGTGTACCATTTGAGAGTAATGTTACTTAATCAAAGCTGTTTGAGACGGCTTTTGGTGAATGAAAAGAAATTAAAAGCTGTACCTACTGGTAAGATTATACATTTTAGGTTACTGAGATAGATTTAATATGTAGATTTAACATTTCAAATTTTCATTTGAAGCTGTTATTCTTAGCTAAGAATAGTTACATCTTACAGGCATAAAACGAGTCATTGAACGACCGAATAGTATAGAAAGTCTGTGATAACACTTACACTTACAATCTTATGTTTAGTAATGCTATGTAGTAGTACATATAATATTCTTGCCACCGTTACACGAACTCATGAATTACAGCAGTCGCGGGTGCGTTTAGGTGTGCGTGCTAACGAGATCTAACAAAACTAAAAATAACCGAACTCCTTACAGTCGCTACTGGCTGGACGCCTTCAACGCTGCAAGAATAAAAATATGTAAATTCAGACAGTTCAATGACGTCGGACCTAGCTGTCACTGTCACCCGAGGTTGTAATCATTGTAATAAAATAAAATAGCTCCACAACCCAACAATGGATTTAAACGAGGAAAAGATAAAAGGGGAAGTGGCCAGTTTCGTCACAAACTTACAAAAACTGCTGCCGAAAAAGAAAGAGATCATATCGATCATCGAGCCGATGATGCGGGCAAAATTGACAAGACTCACTGACGTCCACGCGGAAGCTAAAAGCGTGTTCCCTAAATGCTTCATTGGAGCCAAGCTGCTGATTTTGAGAGAGATCCTGGATAAAGTTAAGCTGGTCCAGCAATATAACTACGGGAAGTCGAAAGACAATCACAAGTGCTTCGCGCAGTTGATACATAAAGAGATGTCGCCGAAGACAACTCTGTCTGATGATGGTCTTCTGATAGACTCTGCAGGAAGCGCTACTGCCACGTATACCGAAGTCCTAGACGGTGGTTATATAATGCGACTGACTTCAATTATTAAAGATCTCATCGCGTCAGAAACTGAAGTAATTTTTGAAAAGGATAGCGCAAATGCCCTCGGTGCCGTATCGTGTTCTGTCCGCGATGTAGACCCTAACACTATGAGAATGGTCACTCAGTGGATGTACAAAATACGTCCGGATTTATGCGTGGGGACAGAACTGGGGTTGAAGCCGCTATCATTTCCCCTGAAGCCGGATTATTCCATCAGCGCGCGGTATCACAGACCCACCTTCACGGTCTCCTCGACCGTAAGCCGGACGGGCTACCAGGTCTGCCTATACAAGAAGTTTGCACCAGATCTACAGTTAGCAACGATAGTACACGATGGCAATAGAAACGGTGAGACGTCTGTGGGGGTAGCGCTGCATAAGAGTTACCAGAACGGATCGGAATTGAAGATTTTCGTCGATTCACAGCGTACTGGCGGATTTACTATTCAGAAGGACTTTTTGTTTCTGGAGCCACAGAATGAAGTGAGAGTTTTGCGCCTTATTGGAAGTACTCTAATCGACCGGCAGAGGAGAGTGCGCTTCGGTCTCGGCATCAACTTAGATTTCTAAATTTTTTTACAATACTATACGACTTAGATCTGGGTCTGCGCACAATTTTGTAGCTATTTGTATGTTTGTATATAAGTATACATAGGTTTTAGCTATTGTTTTATCTTTTGATGATTTGTTCCAACGGCGTTTAGAAGTGGGATTAAATTATGTATTGCTAAAACACGCCTTTAGTTCTATTTCCTAAAACTTATTTGTTTGAACATAAAACAGAGATAAAAGCTTTTAATCCAAAGTGGATAAAGTAATTTTCCGTTCTCGGAAAATAGGCAAACTTTTCAGCAAAGCTACTACAAAAAATTAGTCCAGTTTTTCATAGAACTACTCGAGGATACAAAATATAAGTTTTTTCGAAAGTTTGCTTTGTTATCCGTTGCGGGGCAAATAAATAGGATAAACTGTACTGCTTCGGGTTTTCGTAGACTCTTTGTAGCCATTTTGTAGCTTCTCGATTGCTGAAAGTTGTTGAATTGGAGCGCGCTGTTTGCGAATTAATCAGGAATTGTACGAAACCTACTGTCGAAGAATTGTACTTAGTCTTTAGATATAGAAACCACTTAACGGCTCATCTATAGGCGGTCATATTGCATAATTTAAACAACTGTCCGATCGATAATACTGACACATACAATTTCAAATAAATACATGACAAAGTTAAGGATAATTGCTAGGCCTTGATCGATGTGGAAACACGATGGCAAAAAAGCTCGATAGAAAAAAAACTTACCTCTAAATCGCATAATAATAACTTGATAATTTACAAAATACTCTCAATGAAATCTTGAAACTTTGCATAACAATTGAACTGGCTATAAGAGAGGGCTGGAACGTTTTAAATTGTAAAAATAACTATTACATACTCCACACACACACACACACATATTTTACTCGTACATACTCGTAGTAAATAGTAATGAATATGAGAGTCAATGTCTGCCTACAAACTGCATAGCAGTTTGGCAGAGTTATAAATTGAGCTATGCAATTATTTATCTAAGACGATTTAAATAGGTAAATAATAAATAATTTTTACTGTGAAAAGAAATACCTAAACTATCGAGTTTTGGAACCAGTTTAACTGACCTTTCCGGCCGCCCGGCCGAGGCTTAGGGCGTTATTTCAGCTGAGGATACGCTCTTAACTTGGAGGAGCTACTTATAGCCTGGTTATAAGATCGAAGGCACTAAACAATAAGGGTCAACCCACACGTACCACAACCACACTACATCGCAGCGGCAAAATGTGGTGACGCGACGCAGTGGCTACGTGTGAATAGTGTCGCTGCAACTTTTTACAGTTGCGTTGTGGTACCGACAAAATGACAATGTGGTTGCGTTGACGTTAGCAGTTGCGATGTGGTTGCGTCGTGTGCAGACACAGTTCGACTCCGGCTTTCATAGAGCGCGCACTGTCGTTGCGTCAACGCAACGTTGTATCTGCGATGTGGCCGGCGGCTATTTCACGGTGTCTCTGGTGGTTGTGTTGTGGTTGCAATGTGGTCGGTATCATCCACGCGGCCGATATTGACGGCAAAATGTGGCACGTTAAATTCTACTTTTCATTTTCAATACAAAATATGCGCCCGACCACGTGTTCTGGTTGTGGTGTGGTTGTGGTACGTGTGAAACAACTCTTAAGCTATGAGTAGGTAGGTACTTACTAAATTATCTGTGGTTTGATGAGCAAGACCTTGCACACAAATTGTAACCATTTTTAAACGACTACAAAAAGGAGGCGGTCCTATATTTGGCTAATGTCCACTGATTTCTCTGTTCAAACGTCGTTCTGTCGTCTGGCTTGCCATCCAAGGACACTTGATCGGTTCCCGACCGCTTAACAGTGCGGTCTGTGGCCAGGCTGGTAAAGATAATTATGATCTTAACCAGCAGGGGAGCGCGTGTGCCAATTTGACTGCGTGAAACAAGCAAGGGAACTGAGCAAGTGATCTTTGTTAGTAAGCGCAACCAACAGACTGCGACTTTTTTCCGCTAGTTGGCGCATCGTCGATGCGGTCATAGTCAACAGTCAATCTCATACATTTTGTTGTTTTTTATGTTTTGTTTTTGCAGAGAACATTTAAAAGACTGTTTATCAGGGAGAATCTGCATATACTGTTTTGTAAGCAATCCTCTGCTTTGCGAACTAAAGCTCTGTCCCACATAAAATGTAAACAGCTATCTAACCTACAAATCTATTTTCAGGCCGTCAACTGCACTGCTGCATAATATATTCTTAAAACAATTCTTAAACCTAGATTTTTTCCTTGGACTAGATTATCGATAACGTCCTCATCAAGAGCAGATAGATAATAGGTCTTTACCTATGAAATTGCCGTTCTTCAGTACAGGTCATTTCAAATAGAAAAAAAGTTTGGAATGGCTTTGTATTCTGATATCAAATTAATTTTGTCTTAAAAACATGACATTCTTTTTACAAACTCAGTCTTTTGTTTATTGATTAGCGTTGTATTTTCATTACATTTGAACATTTTTCGTCATAATGGATACTTTAAAAATTCGTGTAATTATGGAATATGAGTTCCGTCGTGGCACCAACGCGACACAAACGGCACGTAACATCAAAAACGTTTACGGAGAGAACTGTACAAACGAACGCACAACCCGTTATTGGTTTTCCCGGTTCCGTTCTGGAAATGTTGACTTGAAAAATGAAGCTCGTGGTCGTCCGGAGACTTTGGTCAACAATGATGAATTAAAGGTGATTATGGAAGCTGACGAAACTCAGTCTACAGCTGAGCTAGCAGCAGCTTTTGATGTTAGCATCAAAACAATTTTGATCCATTTGCGACAAATAGGGACAAGGTAAAAAAAACTTGATAGATGGGTGCCCCACGAACTTAACGATCGCCAGCTTAACGTACGCGTCGAGACCTGCCTCGCGCTGCAGCTACAGACAGTCTCCAAGCTGCAAGAGCTGGGGTTGGAAGCTCTTCCTCATCCGCCATACTCACCAGACCTTGCACCTACCGACTATTACTTTTTCCAGAATTTAGACCACTTTTTAGTGGGTAAAAAATTCAATTCCCGGGTGGCAGTACAAAATGCCTTTGAAGAGTTTGTTGCCTCCCGTCAAGCTAATTTTTACAAGAAGGGCATCAATAAACTGCCAATTCGTTGGCAAAGATGCGTCGATTGCATGGGTGATTACTTTGAATAACAGAAATAAAAAAGTAAAAAAAAATAAGTACTTTCACTTATTCCATACAAAACGGCAATTTCATAGGTAAAGACCTAATATAACCATCGATTAACAAGAAAACTTGCTTTTGCCACATCCGGACCGCCGCTGTCGCCATCTGCGAAAGATTTGCCTGTGGAACCTCACTGCCACTTTAGACGTACGATAATATTTACAGGTAACTTATGACGAGTATGGTGTTAATAGATAATATTACACCCACTCTTATTGGACAGACAGACAGACAGACACAGAAAAACAAAAACATGTTCTCTAAAAGTTACGTCGTTTTATTTTTATTAATCGCGTTGTAAAAAAACTATGTTTACGACACATAATTATATAATGGTACCCTACATTTGATAGCACGGGTTGTTCCTTACACTTCCTTACTTCTTAGCTTCCTTGGTAAACTCATCCTTTTTTTTTTATCTTCGTCGTCACATATATCAAAGAATGTATATAATAATATCGAGAAGTTAATGGGTATAATAACTATGTCCTTATAAAAATAACTGAAATACTCAGTACACGTAGGCACAAGTGGGTCATGGAAATAGAATTTTCTTTCTTAAGTGAAATTCCCTGTACGTATTAGACGAAAGCTGTTAGAAGTATTACTTTTAGATTAACGTTGGATGTTGGTTGGTATAATAACGTAAGTAACGAAGACCTGGGGGTCTACCCAGGATACAAGGTTCTAATGCATTATCAAAAAATAAAGATTAAAAAAAACCTTAAGTGATTTTGGCATCCCACGTAACTTACATTTACCTGTGGAAAGTATTTCAGTGAGTTCGTGTAGACGAGTCTTATTGTCAGACTGTTTTCAATACCGCTCGAAGGGTTATAACCTATATAATTAAGAGAAAAAGATTTTTTTTTACTAAATTCTACTAATCATCGTCATCATCATCAGCCCGGAGACGTCCACTGCTGAACGAAGGCCTCCCCCTTAGACCGCCACACTGTACGACAACCTGCCATTTGCATCCACCGGTTGCCCGCGACTTTTACAATGTCGTCGGTCCACCTAGTGGGAGGCCGCGCCTACGCTGCGTCTTCCGGTTCGCGGTCGCCACTCAAGAACCTTTCTTCCCCATCGGTTGTCGGTTGTTGTTCTACTAATAAATCTAATCTATTTCCTATAAATTATTATTATATTATCTAATATTGTAAATAAATCTAATAATGAAACTAAATTGTAAAATGATAAAACTGGAATGTCAGCCAATATTTTATTTTTGATTCTCTTTTTAACAACGAGACAACTTCAATGCAAGATCATAGCAAGAATAGTTTTAGGATCATGGTAGGCCCCGGTTTTTTGGGCCCAGGGACGAATTAAAAAGGACTGAGAGTTGAAGAAATGTAGGACTTTTTCTGAAAGGTCGATAATACTTTGCTTTGGAACTTTAATGGAGGGGAGAGTATAGAGTATAATTTGTTTGCATATGTATGTTAGTAATAGCCGTAAAATTTAATAATACACGTAAAATTAAAATTTAGTAAACCCCCGACAGAGATTATCTTAAAACAGCCAAATCAAAAAACTACATCAAAATTGATTTAGCCGTTTAGCTAAAAACTCCCTCGATCAAGTCACCACAAAATAATAATTAAAATCAGGTCAGCCGTTATGGAACTAAGACGCCAAACACATACACAGGTATTTATTCTACCTGTGTACTTTAGTACACATGTAGAATAAATAGTGTACACTACCGGGTACCTGGGCTGTGTACTACTGGTTAGTATATTATGTACACTCATTTAAGCTCTACCTATGAAACATATTATACCGCCCTACTTAGGTATATACCGAAAAATATTCCGCAAGATAAGGTTCTCTCCACATTATCCTCCCAAGCTGCATAAATCAAGGCTTTGCTAAAACGCGGTAACAATGTTAGGGTGCGTTCACATGACTGGCTCATATTCCCGGCTAAGCCGGTCTGAGAGTCTCATATTGAGCTACATTCTGGGACCACTCGGTAATATCGCGGAGCGAAAAATGTGCATAGGTTTAGGTCTGAATTTTTGGACTCTTAAATAGTACAAAAACACATACATAGCTCTACATATGTAGAGTTATTCTTATAGAAAGAGCAACAATAAAAATAGTTTGCACAAAATATGAATGGCACTATAAAATACTACAATGACGAAATATAATTTTCATCAAACTTGCTCGTAAAGTGGATCTTATTACATCGGTTTTAGGCTCATAATCCAAGCTATTACGCACACGTGCTTTTTACTTTACGTTACGGCACTTGTGCTATAATAGGTATAACCCGGTAAAGTCAAGTTTGTACGTGACAGACGTGACTGCAATTAGACGTATGTATACGAAGCACTCTTACTATAGTAGGGTAATACTTAAAAAAAAAATGTAATACCAATAAAGAGTTCTTATGCCGCTGAAGTAAATGTCAACCTGCGCGCGCATTGCTGGTTTGGGCGCCATTTTCCGCAAATGTTTGTTGACGTTTTCGCTGAGTGGTTGTTTATTATCAAAAAAAAATTAGTTTTTTCCTCGCAAGTGTGATGATAACAGTCGTATGGAACTCTTGTCCTATGTTAGTCATTACGCTCTCGGCTTCCTTATCGCGCTCGCCTGCGGCTCGCGCGCAGAATACCGCCTCTAGTGTAATGATCAACATAGCACACTTGTATCATAATGTACTAAAATACCTGATTCAACCAATTCTCAAGGCATTTATTTATTGACGGATTTAAACTTACTAAAATCATATCTATCTTTCTTTTTCATTGCAGTCTACTACGTAAGTAGGTACTGCAATTTTTTTGTATGTTTGGATGTGGTTTTGATCTATCAGCTTAAGCATTCAAAATCAGCTGTATTGTCGCTATTTAAACAAAGTTTAGTTCTCTAATCGTATTCTGTGTGTGTACTTTGAAATATTCACAGTGGCTTAAAGGATTAATTACTTGTTATTTATATTCTACATGGACAGCTACTATGCGTTTTAAATAAATAGTTATTATGCTTGTACTATCGCAAGTGGGTGGCTGTAACAGCGTGCTGTCCGAGCCCTACTCACAAGATGCCAGAGGGTTGTACGATGTACACCGTGCAACTCTCAAAGAAAAATTCAATTTATAGACAATAGACAATAGTTTATTCGTGGCAAAAGTATAAACAAAAAAGCAGTTACACAGTACACGGAAAAGTAAAACATGGTTACGGTTAATGTAAGTTTTAAGTACTGTTTAGTTATAAGGGGTCATTGTACCTATTAAAACCCTGTATAATATTAAAAACTATTATGTGCTCTATTTCTCTGAGATGTTCTATATTCTGAAGCAATATCGGCGCATCTCGCCGAGTGTGCGCTGGGACTTAGAATGTGATAATGCTTGAAAGGAAGTACTAGAGATGCTTTATTAGGAGACGTAACGCTTAAAACGTGGAAGCTTCCAGAACGGCTGCTCTCAATGTCTTTTGAGATAAGTTATGCATATTAGATGCCACTTTTGCTATGGAGTTTTAACGATAAACGTTTAGGTTATGTACTAGATTTATAGACATATCGATGTACTCAAAATCGGAATCAAACAAAAATTATAGTTTTCATCCGTCTTTTTTCATGTGTGTATTCTTCCTTATGGTTGCCTGGAAGAGATCGCTTTTAGCGATAAGGCCGCCAATTGTGGCACTAGCTCATAAGGGTGTATCTTTCTCTATTGTATTTTTTTGGTGTGCACAATAAAGAGTTTCTATCTATCTATCTATCTATAGTTATAATCTATTATAGACAATAGACAATATTTTAGGGTCATTGTAAATAGATACGACATGAAAATTTGTTTGTGGGTGTTTGTTTGTACTGGGGCGTTTCACATGCACCGCTTGTTGTTCGTACCACGGTAATTTCTGATATACAGAGTGTTAGTTTGAACACAGTAATTATCCTTCTAGGATATCATTGTACTCATCATTATGAACAACTTTTACTTGGGGCCTACCTGAAATCACGAAAAAAACAGCTGTTCCATACAAAAAGGTTAATCGATCTTGGATAAAATGTATGGAACAGCTGTTTTTTTTTCGTGATTTCAAGGTTGGCCCATAGTAAAAGTTGTTCATAATGATGAGTACAATGATATCCTAGAAGAATAACGGTGTTCAAACTAACACCCGGTATAGGTACTGCTAAAAGTTTCTATCAAACTTGAATAATTTGTACCATGATGTAGTTTTTAGCAGGAAGGTTTGCTTGGCAATTTTTGCAAATTTCCCAGTTATGTTTTTTTTATGCTATGGCGTGACGTTTTTCACCTTATTGTAATTATATTTTAGCGTCACGCCTGCCTATAACAGTAGCAGTGCCAGAATCGTGAAACTTGCAAACAAAATCCTGCGCGCATTGCACTGCGCTCGTCACCCTGAGATATTAGATGTCAAATCTGCTCATGAACAGTGGTAACATTCTTCAAACTGAAACTCTGAAATGCTTGCTTTGAATGCTGCTTGGCGGATTACTTTATATCGTTTGATGCACATTTTCGGTTAACCTGTTTTAATGACACCACTTTTCTAAATTATGATAAGAAGCTTAGTTTAAAAAAAAGGAAGAACAGGACGAGAGAGACATAAAGAGTTATTTTTGTTTGTACAATAGTATTGTAAAAGTCGCGGGCAACCGGTGGATGTAAATGGCAGGTTGTCGTACAGTGTGGCGGTCTAAGGGGGAGGCCTTCGTTCAGCAGTGGACGTCTCCGAGCTGATGATGATGAATAGTATGTAATGAGTAGTACAACAAAAAAATACATAATAGTGTTAAATTTGCCAAAAATGGTCCACACAAAGGTACTACCTAAGCTGTGCTCTTAAGAGTAAACAAGCCGGTCACTTCTCCATAGAAACGGGGAAGTAATATTACTCCACTATGTAATGTTGTAGGTTCAAGACTAACAGCCTTACCTAAAATAATCTCGATGCTCTTAGTCACTGCTTTAACTTCTCTGTCTTGTTCTTGCATGTTACACTTCACGTCAGAGAGGAGATCACGGCAGAGCATCTTAAGCAGTGATTCACGGTTGAGAAGTTTTTTTAAGTAAGACTGTATGTATTATATATCGATTTGTCTCTTCCTTATCTACGATCGTATTTGGATAAGAAAGTAAAAACTTACTAAACATCAAAGTTATGAGCCAGGAAACATCTCGTATTTTAGCGCAATTTTGACGCCACTTTGGACGTAAATTATTAACATAAGGACTATACAAACTCTCAAATAATTTATCAAGCAGTTTTAGTTTAGTCCGTCAACATTTCAAATAACTTTAGTTGGAATAAATTCTACCATTAGTTTTTTACAACAGCCATAGGCCGACATAAAAAATATTGCGTACTCATTTCTCTTTCTTTCTCCCTTTCCCACACTTTGTTTGATGAAGAAAGCATGCTTTTTAGCCAATAACCAATGATTTCGAGCCGTTGGGCGGTGCACCCTGAAAAAGCATGAAATGTAATTCGTACAATGTTTCGTTGCATTGGTAATTTATGGTCAATACCTACTTAATAAAATAGGCGCCATCACAGATAGGACGCACAATAGTCTTAGAAATTACTTATTCAAAGCGTGCAAAGTTTCAGAATAGCCTTTTGTTCCCTTTTAGTGTGAAACCCTACAAATTACGCCACTGTCAACCTGAAAAGAGCTTCTTCATAAAAATCTCATTAAAAGAAAACGACTTTTCCTAAGCCTTTCTTCAGATAAAAATATCGGCCCTCGTTCAAAAATCTTGAATACACTTTATATTCATAGAGGCCCTTTTACTCTAGCTCTAAAACGGCCTCAATCCGACGAACTGTAAGGCCGTGGACTAACTAAAACGCAGTAAATACTAAATTTGTGATTTTGTTTAGTTGCCAATGCGTTTGTTTTTTGTTTTCTGCGAAGTGGTATGATTGGTTACAATGGTTGCTAAAAAAAATTCAACCTTTGTGGTTGTCGGTTTCGGTTTCTGTCTTACATACTAGCTGCGCCTCGCGGTTGCACCCGCAAGATGATGAATAATTGTGATGATGATGATAAAAAGTAGCCTGTATGTGATTCCGAGAAATTTATTTATTTATATAGAAACACCAACAGTACACATATTAAATAATTTCTATAGTAACATCTTCATGACTAAAAAGTTCTGATATGTATACCCTTAACAGGTGTTTATAGCATTCAGAGAGTTGTATCTGGTATATAAGACATTAGTCTCAACTAGACAGAATAAGAATACAAAGCACTGCGCAGTGCAGCACATACCTACTGTTCTATACAGAATAACATTAATGTATCTGAAAAGGCCTAATATAATAATATTATATAATAGTGCAGTACCTATAAAGTTAACGAAAAACTATATACCTACTTATTATTAGACAATATAACTTGACAATATTATTGAAAGAAATAATCTATCTCAACCAAATTAGTTTTGCCGTTTTGGCGTGAAGAGGTAACAAGCATAAACAAATATAGCAACAGATTCACATTTATAACATTAAATCCATCCGTCTGTACATTAAGTACGCTTCGCGCCGCTATTTCGATGCGGCCCCTCACCATCTCAATCCACTCATAGTCCAAGCCTCGAACTATACGACAGACACGACAGACCCTTCCGTAGACGCCCCAGACACGTCTAGGGCGACCCGGACGACCCCATCGCCGTCATCACCTCGGCGGCGCTGGGCTCGCCCGATCCGACCACTCCTAGCAACAGGAAGTATTCCGTTTTTGGTATAGGCGCCGGTTACCAGAGGCACACAAACACGCACCGACCTCGCCGGCGAGGTCGAGGACTCCCCAGATCTGTTAGAAGATCGGTTAGATTCTCTCCAAATAGTAGACCAGATCAACCTACTAGGCCCCCAGGGCATACCCCTTCTGCGGTGCCAGGGCAAGTCTGACCCCACTCCCGGCGACGCACGGCCAAGCTGAGGTTCGTACCGTCTGAGGTGCCCTTGAGATAGTCGCCTATAACCTAAACCTAAGCCGAGCGCCATTTGCGCTTGCCTAAAGTCCGGTGACGCTGTAGAGGCCATCTGAGGCGAACAGCATCAGTCATTCATTAAAAAAAAACTATTGTATATTAAAAGTGTGATTGGTGTCAAATTTCAGTCAGATGATTCTTTGGTTCTGGAAAGTCTCCTCTTCACTCAACTCGTATCCGCTTCAGTAGAACACACCCTTAGACGGAACACACGCTGTTAAGAAACTTGGTGAAATGACAGGCGCAGATATAGGTCAATCGGTACTAGGCCTGCAAGGTTGGGATGTGGGCTATCTAGGCCGTCGGTTGATGGGCTGGAAGAGTCTGAGTTAGTAGCGATAAAGTTCAGCGAGCGGTCAAGTGCTCACAGACAATATGAGCTATGTAATTGAACAATCACATACGCCAATCAACTAAATGTAGGTAAGGAAGCTCGTGTTTTGAACGAAGAAAAAACATATTTAGTGAGTTAAATACAAACTGAGGCACAAAAAAAATACTGAGAACCTCTCTTTTTTCAAGACGGTTAAAAATAGGATAGTTTATTATTTTTATCTCTACATATAACGGTTTTATATAATACCTACCAATAAGCCTTGTACTTAAAACTCACGAAGTCTCAGTTTTTTTCAGCAAGGGGCAAAAGGGGGGTCCATTTTTCAAAAAAAAAATATGCTAGTCTCAAGTCGTTTTAGCTTTTTTCTCAAAAATAGAGAGAGAAGCCTCAAAGCAAATATAGGTTGGTTTATTATCACACCTCTACATAGTAGTAGTATCACCTTATCATATTTCCTACGTGCAACGCTTCGCTCAAATTGCTTTTTACAATCAAATCCACAATCTGATGACTGAAAAATCACCAAATTTAATATGAATAATAATATTTCAGCGGTATGATATGGAGTGCGGACATTTTGAATTATAACATGTAATTTATTGAAGCTTGTGGTATACCAGTATAGTAGCATATTCCGGGGTTAATTTATGATTTGTTTTAATTTACTAGCATCTGCTTTACTAATAAATAATTGTATTTTTTTTTATTCATAATGTGTATAGTAGGACATAAAACAAATAATGTTGTAAATATTTATAGGCTTATTATGCCCATGTTTTTTTTTGTCAACTTTGTTATTATCGTGGTAGTTTTGAAGTGTAGTGGGAAAACGCTCTTCTCGAAATCGTAATGGGTTGAATCCCGGACCGTGCCAACGATTTATTCGGGATTAATGAACGGATTTTCATACCACTGAATTATCGGTAAAGGAAAACGTCGTGAGGATACCTGCATGATACCGGAGAAGAAATTCAATGGCATCTGTGAATCGATCAATCTCTATACAGAGTGTACCTCTAGACAACGAACATACATATACATACAACAACGACATTCTAGATCTAGAACATATTCTAGTGAATATTAGCGAATTACCTGGACCTAGCAACTTACCTAAGCCAAGCAGTAGTGTGCAACCATCACTGTGTTCCGGTTTGAAGGGCAATGTTACCAAATAAATTACTGGGTATGATGAGTCGAGCGCAGTGCGGTGCGGGGCAGGATTGTATTTCCAAGTTCACAATTCTGGCACTGCTACTGTTAGTGGCAGGCGTGACGCTTACAGACGAACGTCTTGCTAGTCTCGTCACTTGATAGTATAAAAAAAGGTTAATAAATATATCATTTCATTTCTAGGACCGATATCACTGCGTTCTTTATTATGAACAACTATTACTAAAGGGCCGACCCCGAAATCGCGAAAAAAACAATCTTTTACATTTTGTTAGCGGTGAATAGCATTTTCTATGAATTTGTAGTTTTTTTTGGGTTCCAGGGTTGGCCCCACAGTAATAGTGGTTCATAATTATAAGTGAAATGGTATCATAGGATAATGTCCGTGTCCTCTAGAGATACACCCCGTATAATGAAGCCTATGAATCAGTATTATTATTTTGTAACAGTTCCTAATAACCAAATATTCTGATCTCATTTCTTACTTGTTAGGTGTAAACGACGCACAGTGGGCAGAATGCCAACTTATTCAGACATAATAAATGTCACCCAAAATAGAATCAACTTCGAATAAACATCTTCGAATAACTTGTAACGGCGTCGAATCCAAATTGGTGCTAATAATACATTATTTTAGCCACCAAAACAAGACGTTTGTTTGTTTTGAAATTTGGTATGGAAATAACTGCAGACTAAAATATAACTTGTTTATGAGTAAGAAATACTGAGCTGCTAGAAATATTTAGCAGCAGAATATACTCCCATAGAAAACGCTCTAAAAGTAGCATACAGGGTGTTAGTTTGAACACCGTTATCCTTCTAGGATATCATTGTACTCATTATTATGAACAACTTTTACTATGGGGCCTACCCTGAAATCGCGTAAAAAATATCTGCTGTTCACATTTTGTCCAAGATCGATGAACCTTTTTGTGTGGAACAGCTGTTTTTTTTCGTGTTTTCAGGGTTTGCCCCATTGTAAAAGTTGTTCATAATGATGAGTACAATGATATCCTAGAAGGATAACGGTGTTCAAACGAACACTCCGTATTTTTCTAAGAAGTGTTTCCACATTTGGGTATTTCCAGCGACAATGATAAGATGAATGGACGGGAAATAACCGCACGGATTTTGAAGACTATATGTTGAGCACCGGCTCTCCACGCGCTTCAGTCATCTGCCTTTGCGACATGCGAGCCGTACGATACGACAATACAAACTTCTAATACATGTAAATGTGTGTTCCCTTTTTGTCATGCAGTAATTAGATTCGCTATCTCTATTTTCCGGCAAATGTAATATGCATACTTTTAACAAGTCAACACAACTTGTTAATTTGGATCTTTTTGCAAGCGCTGGGCCCGTCCATTCCATTATCACCGTCGCTGGGTATTCCTATGTTTTAAACTTTAAAGCATAAACAATAATTCGGGAGCAATACATTCTATATTAGCGGAATCTAATTCCAGAAGAACTAGATTGATTTATGGACTGACTATACTTATCTTTCTTCCTGGCCATGAGTCAATCTTGTTCCACACGGCTACCTAGTTGGCTAATTATTTCATGACAATACAAAAATATATATAAGTGGTAATGTACATATTGTAATATTTAATGGATTCGTTATTGTATGTTAGGATACGATGGGGCTGACATAGACGGATAGTCTAAAAGTCCCTAAAAATCAGTAAAAAAATGCTCTAAAAGTAGAATATTTTTCTAAGAAGTGTTTCCACACTTTCTTTGGATATTTCTATGTTTAAAACTTTAAAGCAGTAAAAAAAATACCCATCTGCAATCATAAATCATTGTCATAATTATTCAGTATAAGCTAATTTATACCCTATTATTTGTATATATGACAGTGTATCGATATCGTACTGTAGCGCTACGTTGCCGAATGTTTTACAAAGTTATTACAGTTGTTAAGGTTCATTATTATTCCGCTTGTGGACTATTTATATATTAGCTGGAGAGGTATACCTAATATCTGTATAATGTAAACATGTATAATTTTCATAGAGACTGTGTATAGTTTAGTTGATTAAAGTACACGACTGAATTTCTTCTCCAAACATACATATACAGTTGTAGGTTGTCTTCTGTCACCGAAATCTGGTCTTTTATTACACTATTAATACTTACAGTGGAAGAGATGTCTCACAAAATGGAGGTTCAAAGTTATGGTGATGTTACCTGGAACAAAAAAATTACATTATTAATTATTTCTAATTTTTACTTACTAATTCGTGAATTCTATTTTTATTTATTTATATAAAATTATTATCTGTTTGTTTAATAATTTTGCTTTAACGACATAATTATTCAGGCATTTGACTTTCTATATTTTTTTTAGGGTATTATAAATAATGTTAGAAATTATTAAATTTCTAGAACATAATATTATTAATTTGATTGCTTAATGTTTTTTTTTTTGTAAAACGCATAAAAATCATTAATAATTATAATTAAAAACTAGGGTGCCGCCGGCAGCGAGGCAGGGCTCAAGCTGCCGATGGTTAGGGCTGCAGAGTAAAGAACCTACCCTGACAATGCGTGCTGTGTCAAGCATCACTGCCTTTTGGATCTGGTCCACTCAACTGCCTAAAGAACCGCTGCAAGAGCTTTTAAGGTGATGCACTTACAAGCTCGACACATTAATATACCGGGTGTTAGTTTGAACACCGTTATCCTTCTAGGATATCGTTGTACTCATCATTATGAACAACTTTTACTATGGGGCCAACCATGAAATCAAGAAAAAAAAAACAGCAATTCCATACATTTTGTCCAAGATCGATGAACCTTTTTGTATGGAACAGCTGTTTTTTTTTTCGTAATTTCAGGGTTGGTCACATAGTAAAAGTTGTTCATAATGATGAGTACAACGATATCCTAGAAGGATAACGGTGTTCAAACTAACATCCTGTATAATTTTACGACATAAAATGTTTTTATATTATTAAATCGCGTCGAATGAAGTTCTTCATGAAAGTGATCGAACTTCACATATCTGGGTAAGTTCGTTAGATCACTAATTATTCAACACACACAAAACATATGACATAGAGAGACATACACATACATACATGACATACATATGATATGAGTAATTTTTTCTCTAACAACTCTTACAAAGTCGCGAGCAAAACCTAAATTGATAAAACTCAGATTGATGCCACAAAATGCCATTACTTTGATGTTTAAATAGACTGAAATGAACACGCTCGCTGGACATAACAAATTATCACAAAATTGCCTACAAAAATAAAACACCCAGCCCTGAAACACCCAGACAATGTTCAAAGATAATTTATAACACAGTTAAGGTAGGTACACGTATGAAAACTTTTATTCTTATTTTGTAATATGCTGAGTAACTATAGAGCTATCCATCAGGTGGGCTGTCGTCGTAATATATTATACTTTGCTTGGAAACAAGTTGATGCTAAAATTGGCTGTGATAATATACATAAATAAAGTAGACCATATTTTTAAATATATACAATCAAGGGGCGAGACGAGCACGACGTTCGCCTGGTGGTAAGCGACACTGCCTGCCACTAACAGTAGCAGTGCGAGAATTGTGAACTTGCGAACACAATTCTGCCCGCACTGCACTGCGCTCGTCACCCTGAGATATTATGTTAAATCTCATCATACCCAGTAATTTCTCTGAGGATTTACATAGGCACCTATAAATAAATATTTAGAACAATAATATTAATTACTTTTAATAAAAATCTAATCAATTTCGACTACCTGCGGATGACATCTTTTTCCAGTTATTTTGATTTTAAATCCAAACTACTCAACCGATTTCGATAAAATTTATATGGAATACCTCTGAAGTACGAGTATGATCAATCTAACAAAAAATAATCATCAAAATCAATTCAAATAATTGGCGGAGTCGCGTAACACACATACAAAAAAACATAGATATATACAGGGTTAGTTCTAATCAGTTAGCATCCTTTAATGGTCATATTTTGTACATCAAAACAAACAAATTTTACTATGAGCCCAACAAAGAAATCGCGAAAAAAATATCAGTTATTCCATACAAAAAGTTCATCTACCTTGGACAAAATATATGGAACAGCTGTTTTTATTTTGGCGATTTCAATGTTGGTCCCATAGTATAAGTTGTTTGTTTTGAATATGCCCTTAAAAGGATGATTATAACTAACCTTGTATAGCTCTAAAGGAACGTTACGCTACATTTTATCGTCATCATCACCACCCCTTCGTGGGACCACAGAAACAGCCCAGTTTCAAATTAAAAGGGTCATTTCCATACGTCACGTGTACTTGTACCGTTGATTTCATTAAACCATTCGCATTAGAGGACCACAAGCGTCCACCACAAATGGCATCTTCTTCGTATAAACTACGGCGCGATATATTTCTGGCGCGGGTCGTTAGTGGTGCTCGTTATCAAGCCTGAGGTTTGAACTGGAGGTAGGTTTGTCTTTTCATTTTGGAACTGACAGACGCTCCTTAATAAAAGCCTGCCTTAACAAAAAAAAAACCCGACTCCAAAACGCAATTTCGTTTACTTGTCTGACATATGTTTTCAAGGTATTTTGATTTAAAACCAAACTACTGCACCGATTTTGGTGAAATCTCTATGGGACCAATCTGAGAGTAGGTATATCCTTTAAATAAGAAAATATTAAATTATTCAAATCTATTCTAAATACGGAGTTCCTCCTCTTGTTTGAAGTCGGTAAAAAACAGGTACATATTTTATTAGACATTTCGTTTTCTTTTCTTATACTTATGGCGTACTCGGAACTAAAAGCTTGGCAAAGATTAAGAGTATTTTTTTTGCAAAAACTAATCTTTGCAAAGAATTACAAATGTTTAGTGACCTTTCTATATAAGTATTTAGATCAAATATCATTTATTTCAAATTTCATACATCCATATAGCACAAAAATAATTAATTGAAGAAAAAAAACAAAAAAAAAACGTTATCGTGGTATCGTTATAAATTAAAATGAACATACAAAACAGAATATAATAACATTAGACTAAAAAACCTACTATACTACAAATAATGAAACTAAAACTAAAAACCTGAAAAAATATAATATAATAACTAAGATATATCACTAAAAGGAGTCCCTTTAGGCAAGGTTCCGAAGATACTGGCAGCGTTCCCCCTTTGAATAGCTAGACTAATTCTTTGCCAGCTCTTCGGTCTCCTGTGATGTCGACTAACCTTTTTGCTATTTCCTTAAAAAGTCTTAAAGCGCTAGGACCCGACGGACCAAGGGTCTCGACACCGAATGGGACAAAATCATATTCGGAACCTAGACCCCTGTATTTGCATGCTTTAGCTTTTAGTATTTAGTAGTTAGTATTTTTACCTCACAAGAAATAGCGGCAGTGATTAAGGTAATAGCCATTCCGTGTCTGGATTTCAAGTATTAAAGGCATCGCATTTTCTTCCATTTCAGTTCTAGAGCGGAAGGAAAATTAAAACTTCGCGTGAGCACTCTGGAGTTACGGGTCTTGCTTTTAGATTTTATAGCTGTTCTCATGTACCGACTGAGATGGCTGGACAATCTTAATGTAAAATGTTTGGGTGCATCTTTTTTCCTCAAAAGAATATGGCGTCGCACAACCTGCATTTGCCAGTTACCAGAGACAACTAAGTGATTTTATGCGTTTTAATTTTCTTGTTTTGAGTTAGAGAACGAGACGGAGGGAGATAGATTATAATTTACTGGGCGTGAAGAGATATGACATCTTATAACAAAGGGCGACGAACGCAGTGCAGTGCGGCGTAAATTTGGTTCGCAAGTTCATAATTCTAGCACTGCTACTGCTTTGGGCAGGCGTGATGCTTATCATCAGGCAAACGTCTCTATTGTATAAAAAATGCCGAGATGCATAAATTTAATCTTAGTACTGTTCAGAGTTTTGGCACAGACGTGAAATTAATATGGCTTCAGTTTTATTTAGCTTCACATTGGCTTTATTTTCCAAATCTATTTTTTAGTTTGTTTTTAATTGTAATTAAAGTGCAATATTGATGAAATGTGGTGTTGTTTCCAAAACTACACAGAATTACTTATTATGAAAACCTCTACTTAAACGGGGCATGATTTTGATCTTGACCGACTACAATGTAATGAGTACCTATTTCAGAAAAAAAAACTTCTTCAATAATTATTTAATACTGAGCAATAAATCATCTCATTTATAGCCATCCTCTAATGGCTCAATAGTTAGAGATTCATAAAACGAATAAGTGTCACTATTAGTACAAACAAAACTATTATTAATTACATAATTGTGTTGTCAGGAAAATTGGCCTCATATATTTCCGAAATACGCCAATCCAAAAAGTGTCCGTCCAAGCATCACATCCACCCTCTTTTAGTGAAGAAATCGAACCAAAATTAGTCACCGTCTCCACAAAAATGTATCCGTTAGTATGGAAATTTATGTACGCAAAATGACTCTGGGGTAGGTACCAGACAATCTAGTGATAAACTAAGAGATAGAGAAGAAAAGTTAAATCTCTAAAACAGATATAGTTACAACATCTTTAAAATTAAAAATAATTATTTTTAGACAATTTTGGCGGAAAATTCTGTATGACTGCAGATCAGGTCAATCCGACGTCAAACCATTAAGAAAGAAAGAAAACACAATAACATTTCGCTCGCTTTTTCTTCTTTCGATTTGCGGTGCGGTAGTTGTAACGCTTGTTAAGTGTATGTACACACAAAGGGTGTTTTCACACCACCTGCTCGACAATGTCCAATTACATATCATGCAACCTCAACGTAAAGTACCTAAATGAAAAGTAGAGTATGCTCTTCTGGAATAAAGCCTGTCTTCGACTTGGGCAGCTTGAACCCCTCGCTTCACTCAGGACTCTATATAACTTAACTCTACGCCCTCGTTACGCTCAGGGTTCAATATGCCGCCCGCGACGTAAGACACTGCTTTATTCCCTTAGTGCATAATCTAATATTATACGTTTACCAACAAGCAAGGAAATTACTTGTCTTATCTTGCAGTTGGAGGTAACTAAAACAGTAAGAGATTTAGACCTGAGACCTGTGAGATAATAATCTAGGTTTTTTCAAAGTCATACTGCATACAGCGACAGTGATAATGGAATGGACGGGCCCAGCGCTTGCAAATCGTTCAAAATTAACAAGTCAACACAATCAAACATACCTAGCTAAAAGTATGCGTAATACATTTGCCAGAAAATAGAAATAGCGAATCTAATTACTGTATGACAAAAAGAGAACACATGTACATGTATTAGAAGTTTGTATTGTCGTATCGTACGGCTCGCATGTCGCAAAGACAGAGTATGACTGACGCGAGAGGAGAGCCGGCGCTCAGCATATAGTCTTCAAAATCCGTGCGCTTCTTTCCCGTCCATTAATTTTATCATTGTCGCTGATTGCATATAACTATATCTCTAGGTTGGCGAGGTGGTGGTCAATTTCGGACTTCGTCGTCAGCTATAAGACGTTCACTGCTGGACGAAGGCCTCCCAATAGAAGGGTGTTGCCATAATCCCCACGCTTGGCTTGGGGATCGGAATTTTGGACTTAACCGCGAAAACAAGAAAATGTTCCGTGGCTTATGCGTTTCAACTGTGGTTTTTATCAACCATAACATCTTTGACGAAGACTCTCCCTTATCCCTTATCCTTATAACAATTCAGTCCCTTTCGACATCCCTAAAAATAATTTTGGCAAGAATATAAGTCACGTTATTCCGCCATAAATCATCGCGGATAAGTTTTTTCATTCGGGTTCTTGGCAGGAGCCGCGACAAAATGTCGCTGCTTGCGGGTAGTTACGTTTCTTTTATTCAATGTAAGGAATTGTAGGGTGTTTTGGCGAATCTTCTTTTAATAGGCGTTTGAGTATACGTTATTGAGTGCAATGCCATTTTGTATGGAACAGCTGTTTTTTTCGGGCTGGTACACCGATCCCTAACAAGGTATCTCTACTTGTAGGGATAGTGGAACAAAATCAGATAATATGTGGACTAATCTGAGTCCACTTTTCGTGATTACAGAGAGTCCTACAATGAAAGTTGTTCACGATAATGAGTAAAAATAAATAGCTCGTTTCAGCTTAATGCTGCCGTTCCGTGTATTTAGATAGCCCTGTATATCAGATGTTTATTGTCACCACGACAATTAAGTTAAAAAAAACATGCTAAATTTCTTGTCAGAAAGCACTCTACTTCTGAATATTTCTAGTATGGTTTTGGCCAAAGATTGAGTCTTCCCATAGTACCGTCGAGCATTTACCTTTGGAGGTGCTAGGCCGAAGCGTAGCACTCTGCTAAAATGTGCATGGTAGAAAATTATGTACTTAGGCTTATTATCGCCCATCTCCAATGGTATAAATGTTCGAAGCATTTTTTTTAATATACGATATTTCAAAAGTGTGTACGCTTGTTCATTAAAACGAATTCCTGTTAAACTTGTAAGAATATATTTTATTCTTGCAGGGTCGCCAGGTTCGGGCTAAAGATCGCGTCTTCTCTAGCACTAAAAAAAATAGATGAGTTGTTACAAAAGTCAGAACGCTTTTTCATTAAAACGAAATCCCTTCTAATTTATTGTAAGAATATATTTTATTCTTGCAGGGTCATAGCCAGGTTCGGGCTAAAGATTGCGTCTTCCCTAGAACTAAAAAAAAATAGATGAGTTGTTACAAAAGTCAGAACGCTTTTTCATTAAAACGAAATCCCGTCAAATTTCTTGTAAGAATATATTTTATTCTTGCCGGGTTCTATCCAGGTTTGGGCTAAAAATTGCGTCCTTAGCACTAAAAGAAAATAGATGAGTTGTTACAAAAGTCAGAGGAGCTGTTTATTTCAGCTTCGAGATTAAACCGGATAACAACAGCCTCGGCCAGTAACATTTTACAGCCGAATTCGGTCTTCAAGATTATTTGGAACGTAAAACGGAATGTTTTTAGGACTTGATTGTGACTCGAAATGAGAATTGTGATTTTACTTTGAAAAAGTTATCTTGTTTGCGGATTTTCTGTAGAGATTTGAATTCTTCTTGGAATGGTTTGTATAGGTTAGCGACGCCTCACGATTTTTTAGTTTTTCCTTATGTAAGGTTACACTTAACTGCAGTACCTACTATGTGGATAGGAGGTCGTTGTACACATCAGTGTGACCAATTTTTACTATAGGATAAATCGTTAAACCGTGTAAAAATACTAACAATTATATTACCCTATGTCCAATATCACTATACAGGGTTAGTTCTAATCAGTTAGCATCCTTTTAAGGGCATATTCGTCGTCAGCTTTAAAACGTCCACTGCTGGACGAAGGCCGTCCCCTTTATAGAGGGGTGTTGCCATAATCCCCACGCTTGGCAGGCGGCTTGGGGATCGCAGAATGGTCACCACCGTTAATCAAGAGGACACTGCTGCCCGTCCTCCGGTGGGTCTGGTTGCAGTTTAAGGACATACCCAGGTCCAAAAAAGGTTTGCGAAATCGCAAAAAACAGCTGTTCCATACATTTTGCCCAAGGTCGATTAACTTTTTGTATGGAATAGCTGTTATTTTTTTCGTGATTTAAATGTTGGCCCCTTAATAAAAGTTGTTTGTTTTGATGTACAGAATATGCCCTTAAAAGGATGCTAACTGATTAGAACTAACCCTGTATACATAACATAATATCACATAACCGTTTTACTTGAAGTTAAGACGGACCAAACGCATAAACTTTCACACTTATAATGTTAGTGTGATGTGCAAAACTTAAAATTACTAGATAACACCATTTGGGCGCGGGATATCTCATTCACAAATTGTCCCGCGCTCGCAAAAAGTCCTACTTATTCGCAAAATGTTTCATACAACGAAATGTAGTAACTTCAATTTAAAAAGCAACCAATTCTATCTTAACTCGATTAAGTTCACTAAGCAATAACAATACAAGTTCAAGTTATTTATCCCACTATCAATTAGCGAAGTTACGAACAACAATGGCGGGAAAGTTTCTTGTGCAATTCTTTCTTTTTCAAGGAAGTTTCGCACTTTAGAAAAAAGTTTTTTCTCCCATGGGAGGGCATGGGATAGATTGCTGAGCGTTTTGTTATTTGTCTCATTTAATCGAGAGAGAGCTAGATCTTCCAAGCATTGAATGATGATAGAAATGTATAAACGAAGTGTTTTAAGTGAAGCAATACTTATGGGTACTACTCTGGGATACTACTCGTCAAAGTGAACAACTTTTGGAAGACTATAGGTATAGTTAGATGAATTCGAGAAGAATATAATAAATACGTTACCTACAACAGCGGCAATGATAAAATGAATGGACAGGACATAGGTGCACGGATTTTGAATACTATAATGTTGAGCGCCGGCTCTCCTCTCGCGTCAGTCATACTCTGTCTTTGCGACATGCAAGCCGTACGATACGACAATACAAACTTCTAATACATGTACATGTGTTCTCTTTTTGTCATGCATTAATTAGATTCGCTATCTCTATTTTCTGGCAAATGTAATATGCATACCAAAGCCACACACAGTAGGTAAGTCTAGGAAGTCCAATCAACTTTACTGCAATCTTCTTCGGATTTTTGAACACAACACGAAAATAGATGTTTCCGCTTCAGCATCAGCGCTTAATGCATAAAACGCCACCATTTTTATACATAATTATTACATTAGCACTCGGAAAAACATTAGTTTTGGAAAATAATACAATGGCGACATGATTTTGTCACATTCCCGCCAAAACGTCATTTAATCATTTTAGACATCAATATTACCAGTTAAAAGATGCACTTTTAACATATTTCAACGAAATTGGATAAGTTTTTAAGGAACTATTGTTAGTAGGTACCTACCCTACGTTGCCAGTCTCAAGGAAAACACACTTGCAAATTGTGGAACCACTGAAGCTTGCATATTGAAGCGTGTAACTTTATACAAGACATACTTTTTCCGCCTCGATTTTCCTTCTAGCTCGGCTGTTTTATCTACATGCATTAAACAACATCCTGTGACCAACTTTTGGGGAAAACATGTGTTGTGAAAAAATAAATAGGTTAGGAGGTAGTGCTGTCTTTTGTTACGTAAGGTAATCTAAAATCTTACGACGTACTCGTAATTCTATAATGAAATAAGCGTGAACCCGAAATCCAGCGGAGTCACGCACGAAGCACGTCGTCGCTCGCTCGCTTCGTGCACGTCGTGCACGAAGGTGCAGTATATGAATGCACCTTCGTTTATCAGGTCAGTCAAACACAAACCGAACGAACAATAAATATAATACGCTTTAAAAAAAATACAACTGACTTCAACTTCGAATACCTGGATGACATCTTCATATTTTCTAGTCATTTTAATTTAAAACCAAACTAATGAACCGATTTCGATAAAATGTATATGGGACCACCTCTGAGGTATTTCCTACCAAAACAAAAAAAGAATCATCAAAATCAGTTTCATAAATGGCGGAGTAATTGCGTAACATAACTACAAAAAAAAATACGTCGAATTGTGAACCTCCATCAGTTGAAAACGGTATTCATAATAATAATAATAATAATTTATTCATCAAATATCACTCAAGTAGACTAATATACATCATTAAATTTAATTTAAAGCAGTATAAATAGCGGTATTTTCCAGTGGCGAAGGGTGAAAATTCAGTAAAGAAAAGCCGAAGCAAAAAAAAACTTAGGTAGGTTCGTAAACCATCGTACGTACCAAAAGCAGTAGAAACAACCGAAACAACCTTTTCCATAGATACTTAAAAGCATACGTATTCTGGGAGATAAGGACGACAAAAAAATCTTACAAAAAATATCTAAAAGTAATAAATGATTTATTGACTAATTAGCCAAAACTCATTACTCCAGAGTTCATATTCAGTTGTAAGATTGCCAATTATGAAAATAATTTTAGTTCAACCAGTATCTCCCAAACTACCGACGGCTAAGAAACTAGAGAACCATACAACTGTCGTCCGAGGCTACAACTTCCGGCAACTTCCCTGAGCTGCGACTTGTATTGTTTCTGAGAAGTTTCTCGCAAATTTACGTGGAGTTTTATACTCCACTTCACCCAATATTAAACAAAGTAAGGAAGTACTGATAGTGTACTGTACTACTGTAACTGAACTTATTTACTAACACATTTTTATGGGTTGTTCCTCAGTCGTCCTATGACGTTTTATTCTTCGTATATTTTTTTCTTAACTCAACCTTTTTCTATTCATAACTCATCAGACAGCTATTTGATCATTTTATTACACTTAACTCATCCTTTTCAACCGATGAAAAAAGGAGGTTCTCAATTCGACTGTATGTTTTTTTTTGTATGCATGTTACGCGATTACTCCGCCAATTATGAACTGATTTTGATGATTCTTTTTTTGTTTGGTATGTAATACTATACCCATATAAATTTTTATCGAGATCGTATCAGTATAGTATGGTTTTTAAATCAAAATAACAAAAAAATATGAACATATCATCCAGGTATTCAAAGTTGAAGTCGGTTGTATGTTTTGTTTTAAAAAACGTATTATTGTACTCTTATCTCATCCTACTTATTAGCTACGTTTGTATAATGCAAAACTAAAAAGGTTTTTTTTAACTGGGGTGACGACACAGTTGTAAAGTCGCGGACAACCGGTTGTCGTACGGTGTGGTGGTCTAAGGCCTTCGCCGTCGTTCAGCATTGGATGTATGTTGCATCTGGTCTTATGATGATATTGCTGTATCGTATAGCGATTATGAATTTCATTTATTGATATACTTAATGCTAAAAAGATTTCCACACGATGTATCTCTTCACAAATAATACGCTTTTAAAATAACCGACTTCAATTTCGACTCTCTGGATGACATCTTCATATTTTCCAGTTATTTTGGTTTATTCCAGTAATGTTAATTTAAAAACCAAACTACTAAACCGATTTCGATACATTTTATATGGTATCACCTCTGAAGTATCACCTACCAAACAAAAAAAGCATCATTAAAATCAATTAATAATTGGCGGCTCGGAGGAAGGATCGCCCTGTTGGCCAACATTTCGCTGATTGGCGGAGTAATCACGTAACATATACACAAAAAAAAACACAGTCGAATTGAGAACCTCCTTTTTTGAATTCGGTAGAAAAGCCAGTGGTATGACTTTTAAATCTATATATTATGAAGGCCCGCAGAACTAACCCTTACCTTATCCTTTACGATTGTAAAGCACTTTTCCGAATGGCAATCACAGCTTCAACCTAAAAGTAGGGCCTTTGCTTTTCTGTGGCTTCAACGATAGACATTAACACTTATCTTTCTTTTCAAGCTGCGTCTCACGTAGAGTTTTGGTCTCGATTTCAACGACAGGTTTTCCAAATATGTTAAAAAAAGTAGTTCTCTTCAATTCGATAGATGGCGCTGACTACTCGTGCCAATCAAAAACAGCATAATATTTTGTGTCTGTGGCACAAAATATTTTTTTATTTTTATGACAGTTACGTTTATCAGCGTAAGATCAGCGCCATCTACTCGTACAATGAGCTTCTTTTTTTAAAATGTGTGCCGAAATGTCCCATTCCAGTTCTTATAGATCTTGAACAAAAAGTCTATCTAAAACATGTTATAAAAAGCAAAATAGAGTAGGTCTCCCGTTATCTTTTAAATCTCACCCACATCCGGATATTTAGGTATTCCATTGGTCGCTGCCCAGTGAAGCGCGAGCCGTATAACATGGCAAAAAGGCAAAAAACGGCGAGTTACAGCCTAACGCCGCCAGTAAGTAACCGTATTGATCACCGTCACAGCTGCTATCCTGATCACGGGAGATTAGATTTATTTTGTTTTAGATATTAAATAGAGAAATTATGTTACAAAAAAAATTTTTTCCAAAAAATATACAAGTCATTACTATAACTATTATTTTATTATTTACAAAAAATTATTTACATTAGATAATTATTTTTACATTATTATTAAAAATAAATTAATTTATTAATTTATTCCGGACATGCTCTGCTAATGATTATTATTATTTTGACTCACTGACATTTTATTTTGTCTGACATTTGTACCGATATTATTGTATTTTATTTTCTAGAATTTATTGATGTATTTTATATAATGTTTTAGTGTGAATCTTATTATGGACTAAGTCTGAAAATAAATTATTTGAATTTGAATTTGAATTGGAATTATTATGTTGTTCCCAGGATTATAATCCTGGGGTATCCTAAGCAGAAAGAGAGTTATTGTATTTATCATTATGAACAACTTTTACCACTTTACCACATGGTCAACCCCGAAATCACAAAAAGAACAGATGTTCCATACATTTCATCAAGAGTCAAAGAACGTTTTAATTTTATGAAATTTCTGGTTTTGGTTCCGATTTCAGACTTGATCTCGTATTAAACCTACAATATTAACATCGTAATAAAATAGATTAGGAAAGTTTTTTATTACGTTATTCAGGACATCAAAATTAGGGTTCATTTACCTTAATTTAGTCATCCCAAAATCATTCAACATAAATTATGTACATCATTAAGCCAATCTCCAGTAAATTCAAGTTCAAAGAAGTTGGCCAAAAATACCGCGCCTAGGTATTTAATTTATTAGTTTTTTACGGAATTCTCCTAATTTTCCACATAAATACATTAGATACTCTACAGCTGTATTGATGAGTGAACCAGCTGTCCCGCTGATCCGATTACAGTTTATTGACAATTCCTACGGGACCCCAGTAATGAAATCTACACCCTAACCCCGGTACAGACAGAGGACGTATAGCAAGTTTTTCTTAAAATTTTATACACATTTTTTACTGGTGAATCGTATTGTTTTTTTAATCAACATTTTTGAAAGATTTTGACACATTTTTGTTTTCTTATTGGCCAAGATTACAGGGTATGATCGAAACTATATAATTGGACCATCCAACGTGAATAATTCCGTTATAAATAAAACAGAAATTATGTGCATCGTCAAGTTCAGAGTTGGTAATCCTAATAATATTGTAAAAGCGAAAGTTTGTCGGTGTGTGTGTCTGTGTGTTTGTTACTCCTTCACCCTGAAAGAGCTCAACGTATTTGGATGAAATTTGGTATAGAGATAGCTTATACCTTGGAATAAAATAAAGGGTACATTTAACCCAAAAACCGCGGGTGAAACCGCGGGGCGCAGTAATAAATAAAACAATGAAGAAAACCCGTTCAATCAGTTGCCTTTCAAACAAAAAACAAACCAAACTATAGGCACGTAACCTTCAAACTATAGTCGGAGTATCCGATTTAATTAAACGTGAGTATTCCCGTATAAATAAAACAAAAAACAAACCTAAATCAGAATCGGTTTATCTACAGGGTTTATCCGTGAGCTACGATATCCCGGACTGCCCACCTAGCACGCGAGTCGTGATAAAAGTCTATCCACTATTTTTTCCCCGCGAAAACGAGACAGACATTTCCATATTCTAGCTTTATCACGTTCCCGCCCGGGGAATGACCAATAAGGTAGATGACTGATGTTTATATTGTTGAAACCAATAGCTTTGATGAAGAATTTAAGTAAATATAGTATGTTTATGTTTTTAAAGCTTAAACAGGAAGAAAAATTATGACCTCCGGCAGGACTCGAACCTGCATACGAGCAGTCGCTATGGGTTTCCGTCCCAACTGCTTTGCCAATTAAGCTACAGAAGTCTCTGCCTGAGATGCCAAATTTCCGAACCTGTTATAAGCTACCAACTAAGCGTTGGTGGCGCCATCTGTAAATTTTTGTAACACAAATATTTACCCAAGCCGAAACCGTTGCAGGTTCCAAGGCCTGACGAGAGAAGTCGCACTGGCTATACTATTTTGAATATTTTTGTATGAAGTGATTCCACACTTATGGTATTTCTATGTTTTTAAAGCTTAAACAGGAAGAAAAATTATGACCTCCGGCAGGACTCGAACCTGCATACGAGCAGTCGCTATGGGTTTCCGTCCCAACTGCTTTGCCAATTAAGCTACAGAAGTCTCTGCCTGAGATGCCAAATTTCCGAACCTGTTATAAGCTACCAACTAAGCGTTGGTGGCGCCATCTGTAAATTTTTGTAACACAAATATTTACCCAAGCCGAAACCGTTGCAGGTTCCAAGGCCTGACGAGAGAAGTCGCACTGGCTATACTATTTTGAATATTTTTGTATGAAGTGATTCCACACTTATGGTATTTCTATGTTTTTAAAGCTTAAACAGGAAGAAAAATTATGACCTCCGGCAGGACTCGAACCTGCATACGAGCAGTCGCTATGGGTTTCCGTCCCAACTGCTTTGCCAATTAAGCTACAGAAGTCTCTGCCTGAGATGCCAAATTTCCGAACCTGTTATAAGCTACCAACTAAGCGTTGGTGGCCATAAGTGTGGAATCACTTCATACAAAAATATTGAATATAGTATGTTTATTGAAATAAAAATTTATTTCGGTTAATAATGTTCTGATATATGAGCGTTTAAAGTTTTTGTTAGAGACAACTATGTCCCTTTCCCACAAAACAAAAAATGACGTCATGCCTTACTTGTCAGAATATAATTTACTTATCTGGCGTACAGATAAGTGACGTCACGATTGGCTGTTTCGCCTCTCTGTCTTGATCTGGCATGATATTAAAATGCTTATAAGTTGCTTATTTTTGATCAGATTTTCATTTTCTTTTCATTAGTCATCTATATTTATGGACCACATTTTAATAGGACAATAAAAAAAACCAGTCGCCTAGCCTATTAGCCCTCAGCTCGTGCTAAGGGGGCTGATACACAGATCTGAAATAAACACTGTTTGTGGGGGTTAAAGTATTAATTACTCTACCTTCTACATTATTTTAGTTTTTTGCATTTTCCAAGTATAATGTATCGTTTCATTCACGTACCTAGTTCAAATTTAATCAAGGTTCAGTTGCGTATAATAGCCATGAGAAGGTTATAAGCTGACCGACAGAGTTGCATGATGTATATATGTCGCAGTCGAATTGCAGAATTCGTTTTACATAATGGCTAGCCATTTTACAAAACCGAGCTGTTTTGTAATACGGCTGACGTTTAGCCGGATCGTCACTGCGATACGTTCTACAATACGGCGGCCTATGCTTAGCCAAATTGTAATAAAGTTACCTACGATGCAAAATTCTTACCATATTAACACACACATCACACATCAACAGCCGGAAGACGTCCACTGCTGGACGAAGGCCTCTCCTTTAAAGGGAGATGTTGCCATAATCCCCACGCTTAGCAAGCGGTTTGGGGATCGATTAAATATTATATTAATACAACAATATGGTATTCAGTCAAAAAAAAATGTTTAAAAAAGGCATTTCGTAAGTCAGTTTCGCTAACAAATTGTTTGAACCAAATTAAAAAGTGACATTTAGGTTATCAAAGCGTCAAAGCGCCGCGAGTGTACAAAATTTAAACTAAAGATTGCCAAGCGGCGGATCATGACCCGCTCAATTACATTATGGCTAGCCGTGTTGTAGAACGCGAAGCATGCATACAATGCGGCGGCCTTACTTTCAGCCGTAATACAATCTGGCTAAACGTTGACACGCCACTTTATAAAACGGCACAGTTTTTTTTAATGGTTAGGCGTTATGTAATACGGCGTATTCTGCAATTTGTCTGCGACATATATACGACATGTGTTCTCATACTATTAGTATCAAGATTTAGTACAAAAATTAAGAATGATTCGCCAAAACGGGATTAAAACTATTTCTCTTACGATTCAATACCCGAGAAAAGAGTTTTCTTTTTCAATATGACGATATTTCTCTTTTAAACGATTTTAAACATATATTTGCATTTATTATGGTTTGAAAACGTTAAAATTTTATCTTATTCGATAAAACTTTTCACATTGAGAGCCAATTTACAGAGATTTATAGTTAGACTGACAGAAGTGTTATTAAGGCCTGTTCAGACTATGTTATAATTGTGTCGCATCGTAGCTTTCTGTTTCTTTAGTATGTCGCTAAATGTGTCAATACAAGTGCACTACAAAAATAAAAATAAACCCTTCTATAATAACCTAGCCTATTATTACATCATTTCAGCCATAAGGATAAGTCTTTTCTATACGACACCTTGTATCCCAAACTAAAATGTCATTTGGAGATTACAAGAGCAATAGACTTACATACATAAAAACAAATATACGTCCTTATTACCTAAATACACAGATTGTGGGACAGTCCAAAATATGAATGAATGCGTACGATATATTTTCGCACTATGTTTAAAGCTGTCCCACTCCACTCTCAGATACAATAAAGTGTCCCCAAATGTCCCCGCAAGTTTACCTTGACTATTATATACATATAGCTTACTTATAAATTACTGGGCATTAGGAGATTTGACATCTAATATCGCAGGGTGACGAGCGCAGCGCAGGATTTTGTTCGCAAGCTCACAATTCTGTCACTGCTACTGTTATGGGCAGGCGTGATGCTTACCACCAGATGAACGTCTCACTCGTCCACTCCATTGCATTAAAATACAGATAATTACGGCGTTTAATGCTAACATAGTCTGACCAGGCCTTAATGAAGTCATCAAAATGTTTACGCAAAAAGTTACAAGTCTAATTTTACTTTAATGCTGCATAATAAATAAAAATATTTTTGAACCTAACTTCATCTAATTTTTGCTCTGACGGTACCCAGTGACTGCTAATATAAATAGGCTTTATTTATTATCCCATATTTTAGAAAGAAAGCGCGACGTCTCCAAAATGCTGCAAATAATTCACTCGTGAAAATTATTTTGTTGGAATTTTGGAAAGGAGACGGAATCCTGAGTTAGTATCTTTATGGCTTATAACTGAGAACATTACAACGTGTAAGTATATTCCATGAGTATTATAATGTTTAAAAAAACAAGATCTTAGGACACTTTGGCTTACTCTATGTTTACACCCAAACTAGTCTTCCTTTTTATTAATATTTTTGGACCCCCCCTTGTGAAAGCTATATCTACGCCCGTGTATATAATGTACCTAAAACTCAAAGCTTTCAAATCAAAAAAGCTTCAGCCATTTGTCTTCATTTCCACTGCACAGTGGGTCGAAACGACGCCGACGCGGCGCGACGGAGTTTTGGACAAAGTGAGTTAAAAATTAATGATCTTTTGGTGTTTTCTGTTACTAGTGCGGAATGGGCAGCCAGTTTTTGTTTCTCACCTAATGCGCTTATGTGTAACTGAATACGTCATCGAATAAAGTATGCTACGAAAAATGCTATTAGTTAAAGTTTAAAATGAAAATGTATCTAACCAAAACCATGTCTCTAGCTGTAATAAGTTATTGTCAAACTAGTTTTTTTTTTGTATATTTTAATCTTCTGTAAAAGTAATTACCTACATGATGATAAAGTACTTTTTATAACTATAAAAAAACAAGACTGACCTGCCAAAAAACGAACCGAAGAAAAATAATTGAAGACTTTTTTTGATGATGATCAAGATGGCGCCGTTTAGCCGCCATATTGATCTAAATATAATATTATAGCATTATAGCCTATGTCACTCGGGATGCGATGCGAGGATTTTAGCGCTACCTCATACATCTAAATCTGTTGAGGCATTTAGAAGTGATGGTGGAACAAAGAAATTTGAAAATATTACACTCCTTTTTGGGCAGTCTGTAAAAACATATACAGTGCAAAGCCAGAAACAAACAAAAAACCCCTAAAATATTCATAGGCACTTGTTAAGCGTCAAGTGTTTGGTGTAAGTAACAAGGGAGTATTTGAGCCCACCGGCACAATCGCCATAATCTAGGGACAAAAGCCGACTCACACACTGGCACTGATGCCTGCTCGGCCGGACACATATGAAATTAATGATCAGGGACCTGTTTTACGAAACTACAAGACTACAAATTAGAAGAATTAAAAACAAAACTTTGCGCTTAAACAGTTCATCCTCTTTGCCATCCTCATTATTAACCTCGTAATTACCTACTAGTCGTTTGCAGCGAAATGTGACCTCACGACCCCATTCTTACAAGCCTCTTGATCGTTTTAGCTCATATTCGAATTTGATAATTGTATTTGCACGAACTACTTGCTTACAAAATGTCATAAAGATCGGATCAACGGTTTGCAATGTATTGTGGAAGAAATATACATACAAACCACAGACACAAACGCTGACCTGTCCCCTTACACTCAGAGACCTTCGCTTGGCTTGGTCAATAATGAACGTACAAAAAACGTAAAAATGTGATGCAAATGGGTGTTTCCCAAATAGGCTTACTTAGCCACGAGCGCAGTATAACTTAGACGCATTATAAATCTTTAGTAGATGGAAGAGAATACTTGTAAAATGGTTAAACTGACTTTGCCCGGTTACCAGTGACGCGTACTCGGCAGTATGTCACGGATGCGGTGGCCTTTCCCGGATCGGCCTCGCACCACTGTGCGCCACTTCTCATAACATTGAATTTTTTACTTCATTGAACGCCTCATTTTTCTCTACTGGAAATGGGGATGGTAGGATACTTATGTTTGTAGTTGGCTTCGCGTATATTACTTATACAAATAGGCGTAACATTTGACCTCTGGCGACGAGAAGTTTTAAGATAGATCTCTAATAAAAATCTAAAGACTAAAAATATCTACGTTTCTGTTAATTTATATATAAACTTATTAAAAAAGTATTTATTTTGCAAACTGTATCCAATTAAGTACCTAAATGTGTAAAAACTTAGGTGGGATCAGTATTGATTATTGTATTGATCCCACTTTTTCTATAAAAATATGGGACCAGACCGGAATAAAACAATAATTATAAACAAAACTGATCCCATGCGGTCTCACTTTATAGGATCGGACCTAGCATTGTTATAGAGATGTCATAACTTAACGAGTTCAATTTAGAACATTATTCAAAATCATTTAAAACTCAAAATTATTTGTCAAAATCACCGACACTACAACCCTAGCCGCACAAGGGAGACGCAATTCCATTCATATCAGCCAAAGAAATTAAGAGGAAAATCCTTCCTCCGAGAATCAGCACTGAATAGTTGACTACAAGTCTGAATTCACAATTGAAATTCCCTGTAAAAGCAAAAATTAAACAACAGAGTACTGAAGGTGCTGTTTCTCGAAGACAGATGTCATGAAGTCGAGGGTCGGGTTAAAGACGGAAAACTGCTGGAAAGCAGAACTATTAATAACACAGTGCTAGCCCCACCCGGTGCACAGTGGAACCATGCCAAAAATCTTAGAGAAATTTTAATTTAGTTTTTTATTTCGTACTAGCTGCAGCCCGCGGTTTCACCTGATGATGAAAGACGGTGATGATGATTATGATGAGAAAAAGAGCCTATAATGTTATTCCGGTAAATAAGCTATCTTCGTTCCGAGTTTCAACCATTGCGGCTGAAGCCGTTTTAGCGCGAAGAGTTAACAAACGTACATACACGCACACATACCGACAAACTTTTGCATTTATATTAGTAGGATTGTGAAGTTTAGTGTGAAAGTGTGATGTGACAAGTGTGACGACTAATAAAACATACTATAGCAATATCACGAAACATCCCCTTTATTGAAATAGGTACAAAATATTATGAACAATTTTTGATGTAGGCTGTCAACTTTCTAATTGCATAATTATATATTTTCAATATTATATGGTTAGGCAAACACATTAGGTCCATTTTAGTCTTAAAAATGTAATTTTACACATAAAGGGGCAAAATTAAAGCAGTGGCTCTATGAAAATTTTGCTACATAAATAAAGAAAAAAATATAGCAGTATGGACTGTTTAAAGCAGCTGGAAATACCAGTACTAATAATGAAGGCGGAAAACACGGCAAGACACTTTCATTTTTGTTAAACTATATGTTTTCGATCTTTGATTATTTATTGATTGATTGGCCGGATTTTAATTGGAATCCTATTTTCTATGTGTTATTGTGTACTTATATGGATGCTTAATCTGATATAAAAAAATATTATTATTATTATTTATTAATGGAACTAAACCGTTTTTTTTTATTATATGTATATTTCTATCTATACATATAAAAGGCTCTGTCCTGACTGATTGGTGACTGACTGACTGACTTACAGACAACGCACAGCCCAAACCGCTGGTCGTACAGACTTGAAATTTGGAGGGTGTATTCGTCTCGATGCGGAGGGGTGTACTAAGAAAGGATTTCTCAAAGGATTTGAGAAATCCTTGTGAATGGGAGTTTTTTTTGTACTTTTAGTCACGAAAATTTGGATTTGGATAGTTAAATTAAAATAAAAATTGCTGTTTTCAATATTTTTTTGACAGGGATGATTTAAGGGGGGGAAAGTGGGGGTGATGTTGTATGGAAAGTCCTTTGTTTTTGAAGTTATAGTGAAAATTGATATTTGGGTAGTTCATTCAAAAAGGAGAAGTTGGGGGGGGGGGAGGTTGGAAGAATCGGTCGTGTCGGTAGAGTAGGTAGAGTCGGGAGAGTTGGGGGGGGGGAACGTGCTCGGGATGATTTAAAGTGGTGAGTTTTGGGAGCGGGCCGAATTTCTTCCATACGCGGACGAAGTCTTGGGCAACTTCTAGTTTAATATATTTTTTATCTTTATTTTTTAATTAAAATACTTCAACTATTGAGTAATTCCGTCCTTCGATTTCACCTGTGGCGTTATTCCCCCGGAACCGATAAGAGAAAAAAAAAAGTTAAAAGAAAGTTAAAAGTATAATACATCAAGCTAAAAGAATGTTGCAACAAGTATAATTATGATTCTATGGGAACAAGACGACTTCTCGAGTCAATCTCAGATTTTCCAAAACTACAATAGAGCTTGGATTTTACCGTGACTTGTTCAGTTAGACTTTCCACGATATCTTGATGATTTTATAATACTTGAAGACAGTCATATGCACCATTTGCGACGCCGTATTTAGCCCAGGAATAAGTTATTATTAAACGGTTTTATTAATCATATAAAAGAATAATTTTGCCTCCTTTCTGTTGACAGATTCATCTGATATTTGTTATTTGCAATGCCCGAAAAGGGCAACTAAGTTCTAAAGTACAGCATGTATATGTAGTTTAAGACCTAATGTATACACTTGGTTGCAAATAAACAAATATGAATATGAATATGAATATGAATACACACCTTTAGTTCTGATGACAAAACCGTTTAAAAATAAATAAATAAGTGTTACAATTTTTAGCATTTCCATACTGTGTGTATGGTAGTACATTTATCTTGGTAGAACCGCGCGATAAGCGCGCTTGTTTAGCCGTTTATCCGTTTCAAAGCGGAAATGAGAAAACAGAACACTGACGCGAAAGGAGTTAGTGTTGAACACAAGTTTTAATTACTCGCACCACTGTGCGGTGACGTAGCTATTTTGCTAGATGGAGTATTCTCGGTGAACGACTGAAAAGGCACCCTTGTAAAAGAGTTTCAATGGTTCATTTTCTGTGTTAACTCGGGTTGAAAAAATATTAGCGGTGTTAATTATTGTTGTTATCTTCATAAATAGATTTTATCAAAGAACACACGTCCTTTTTAGGGCTATAAAAAGTAGCTATAGAATTGAATACTGTTCCAAGGCATGTTCACTCCTACAGAATAATTACGACAGTGACATATTCAGTACTAGCTATTTTGTACTTTAATTTGTAGGTGATAGTGTCAATTATGCTTATATACTCTTTCGAAGCCATTGTAGCCTAATCGGGAGACAGTTTGACTTGTAATCGTGAGGTCGCGGGTTCTAACCCAGGCTCGTACCAATGAGCTCTTTGGAGTTTATGTACGGATACTCATATTACAGGCTTTTCTGTGAAGGAAAACATCGTGAGGAAACCTGAAAACTTCCGGAGAAGACAATGGCGTATGTGTATTCACCAACCCGCAACTTGGCCAGCTTGATGGACATGGCCCATGCGCCCTTCGAGGGTAGGCCTAAGTCCAGCACTGGACAATTAAAAGGCTTGATTATGCTATTAAGCTACTACTCTTACAATAAAAAATACTTTAACTAGATGATGCACTTTTAAAAAAAAACAGACTTCAACTTTGAATACCTGGACGACATCTTCATATTTTCTAGTAATTTTGATTTTAAAACCAAACTACTGAACCGATTCCGATAAAATATATGGGACCACCTCTGAAGTATTACCTACCAAATAAAAAAAGAATCATCAAAATCATTTCATAATTAACGGAGTAAACGCGTAACATACATACAAAAAAAACTCAGTCAAATTGAGAACCTCCTTTTTTGAAGTCGGTTGAAAAGCAGCTTCAGTGATAGGTATCTACAAAGGGAGAAAACCAGCAATGTCAATTAAAAATTTTAACACCACTCTTGTTTCCATATTGGACCAATCTCAAAAAAAAGATAAATAAGTACATTTATGTTTCCATCTATTCAATCAAAATAGTCCTTTCTTAAGGCATTGGCTATATGAAAAACTATCATTGAAAACTCGATATCACCAAGTTAGAGCAAAATGAACCCATATCTATGTCGCAGCCGAATTGTAGAATTCCCCGTTTTACATAATTTCTAGCCATTTTACAAAACCGAGCCGATTTGATTCACATTTAGCCGGATTGTAACTGCGATAAGTTCTACAATACGGCGGCATACGTTTAGCCAAATTGTAATAAAGATGCCTATAACACAAAATACTTACCTAATAATGCTTAATGCTTGCCATATTAACAGAATAATATGGTATTGAGTAAAAAATATAATTTAATGTTTAAAAAGGGCACTTGGTAAGTCACTAGCAGGCAAACAAAATGAATAAAATAAAATATGACATTTAAGTTATCAAAGCGTCAAAGCGCCGCGAGTGTCCAAAATTTGGACTAAAAATAGCCATGCGGGGATCATGACCCACTAAATTACATTGCGTGTTGTAGAACGCGAAGCACGCATACAATGCGGCGGCCTTACATTCAGCCATAATACAATCTGGCTAAACGTTGATACGCCGCATTATAAAACGGCCCTGTTTTTTAAAATGGCTAGCTGTTATGTAATACGGCGTATTCTGCAATTTCTACACCACCATTTACACCATTTCTGCGAAAAGATGCCTCAGCTCTTGTAACAAAAACAATATCTAGCACTTGAGCCCTAGCCTCTAATATCGGCATCTGGCCCTGACAGCGTGCCGACACAGATAATGAAACAAAAACAGGCTGTCCAGTATATCTTCACTGGACTAGTGCCAAAACTTGCCTTGATTTAGAGCCCCTAAGGGTTTTCAGACTACACTAAAACAATCAGTTTCATAAGTGATATAGAACTTAACAGCCTTTTACACTAAGCATTGTTCAAGTTAGATATCATATATCATCAAACAAATTACAAACATTATAGCTTGGCAAAAGAAGTAGAAAGCAATAGGAGCGCCACTATCGCAAATAGGTTTAAATAACTAACAACCCCGTAGTTGTAGCATCTGCAGGTACACGATTGGATGAAGTCATGTGGAGTATGATACCCGAGGAAGAAAAAACTATAAAAAAAATTTTATTACGGCTTTAATTAATATAGGACCACCAGGAGTGTATAACTCTTATAACACATACAAAAACAAAATCGATCCACAACTGACGGAGAAATAAGTTGAACATATATATATATTCACAAAAAAAAACAAACAAAAAAAAAACATACCTATCGTCCAAAGAAATTTAATACCGTCGATATATTTTTTTGTAGTTTCATGGCACAGGTAAGATTACAGTTTCTGTATGAGAATACTTTCCGGATAAGTTGACGGAGTGATACTGCTGTATTATAGTTGTTTTCTGTGTATACGTATTACGTACTAACTTGAAATAAGACTGTAACTCTTCCGTTGGCACAGTGCAATAGTTACCCAAGCTAATATCTCTCACCAAAAGTTACTTTTAAGGCGGGCTTGTAGCAATTTTAAACTTTTTTAAATGTGGGGTAAAATCCAAAATGCCCGATATAGAACCAAAAAAAAACAAATTGATCATTACATTTTAGCTGTTTGGCTTGATAGAAAAAAAAAACAAAGTAGACACTAAATCGGCATTTCGATTAGCTAGAACTAAGAAAATACATTTAAAAAAACCACGTAAAATGTATACTAATAGATAGAATATAGTATTATTTAGTTTTTGATTTTTAAGATTACTGTATGTCTTTTTTATATTTATAAAAACAATGAAAAACCTACTAAATTTAGCAACTCAAGCACTCGCGCCTTCTCTCTCTCGCTCGCGCCTACCGTTTAGTGCCTATCGTTTACTTGCCTGAACGTACCTCGCTACAACCGGGCCTTAACGAATTCCGTGATTATAAATTTAGTTATGCCACTATTCAATACTAACTAAATCCATAATATTGTACATTTGTACAATCAGTAGGCCACTTCCTGATGTCAACAGCGCTTGGGCACAGGAAGTGAAATGCGCTCGCGCATTTCTGGTTTCATTTCATTCGCGGTTCTGCGCCGGAGAAAGTTAAAGCTTGGCTTGGGGGAGAACGGGTTTATGGATTTTTAGGTAAGTGGGGAGAAATTATGTAACATCTGTTTTTATGTGCTCGCAGGTAATATCTCACTTAAAACTGTTTTTTTTTGTAATGTCTACCGCTGTTGGCCTCAGATGGCCTCTACATCGTCACCGGACTTTAGGCAAGCGCAAATGGCGCTGGCCTAGTTTAGGTTAAAGGCGACTAGCTCAAGGGCACCTCAGACGGTACGAACCTCGGCTTGGCCGTCGCTGGGAGTGGGGTTAGACTTGCCCTGGCACCCCAGAAGGGGTATGCCCTGGGGCCCTAGTAGGTTGATCTAGTTGACTATTTGGAGAGAATCTAACCAATCTTCTGACAGACCTAACCGATCTTCTGACAGAACTAACCGATCTTCTGACAGATCTAACCGATCTGACAGATACTTAAAACTGTGCCGGCTGCACATTCTTGCCGCACTCTGAGTCTCTATAACCCGATCAATTATGAAGGTACATGCTCCCGTACCTACGTTTAAATTACGCTCGCGCCTCCGTAAATTGGTCAGGCTATAGGGTTTCGGGTTGTCTCGACGAGAATGTACAACCGACATCGTTTAGACGCGGAGCGTTTCAAAAAAATATTCGATAAGCATCCAGTTTGCCATCTTCTAGGATGACCAGCGCCGTTTATTCACAACCAGCACCATGCTGAGTTGGGGCCGATTTGTGGCAAAAAAAAAAAGTATTTTTTACGTTTACGTGTTGTTTGTATTTTTTGGCACAAATAAACTATTGTCTATTGTCTATATCAATAATACTAATGTTGCAACCTGACTGCAACTACAGTTAGGGCTTTCGCATTTCTGTGGTTGTTATGGTATGGTAGCGGGTGTCCAAAGATAACGGTTTATCTACCTATCTACCATCAGATCAAGGATGCTTAGCAGAGATTACTTTTACCAATAAGACCACCGCAATATATCAATCAAATCTATTGAATATCGTCAATGAGTAGAGTCAAGTTACATGTGATAGAAATAATATCACAGGTTTTTTAATAGGCTGATATCTGCTCTTGATATAAAGTTATATAACCTAAAAACTTGGTCAACTACGTACCTAAAGGTCGACAATAAAAGGTCAAAGTAAGAAAACCGTCTCAAGCACGATGCCTTTCAAATATTTCAAGATGCTTCTATAGTTACGTATGTAGATGGTCTGTAGATCTAGAACCAGTCAGATTTTATTTCAACTACCATTATGAACGAGAAAAATGGCTTAACTACTCAAGACTTTTTCTTAAACTTGTACAAATTGAGTTTTAAAGCAGAATCCGATTGTATTTAAGCGACTCTACTATATAAAGATCGTTTTTGTACGTTTGTTGTTTTCTACTTTATACTCACTCACTCACTCATCAGCCCGAAGACGTTCACTACTGGACGAAGGCCTCCCCATTAATAGGAAGGGGTTGCCATAATCCCCACGCTTGGCAGTCGGCTTGGCAATTGCAGAGTGTTACCACCGTTAACCAAGATGACGCTGCTGCCCGTCCTCCGGCGGTTCTGGATGAGGTTATAGGTTAAATTTTGGTCCACTTTCTACATTATACAACACTTTCCAAAAAAGGAGTGTAATGTGTTCAGGGTTCTTGAATGTATTTATTTGTGTGTATATGAGTTACTTTATTCCACCATACATCTAAATGCCTGAACGGATTTGGATGTATCGGTACGTAATATCAATATTTTTAAACTGTGGTATCGGGTATCGTTAGAGTCCTTACACCATCCCTAATGACACTGGCTTTATTATATATTTTTTGCCAGGGCAGTCGTGTTTTTTTTTTTACTAGAATATCTTGTTTGACAGTTTTTAAAAAACCTCTAATTCAACTAAAGTTTATGCGAAGATACAGTCTAGGATGGAGCGCGGTTGCCCAGAAGAAATCGAATCACTCGCGACTTGAAGACACCCAGATTCTATCTATCGGGATATCACTCGGGCGACGTTTTTCCTTTTGTAGCTGTGGAACTATTGTTGTAGTTTCCGCTAAACAACAACAGCGTCGACGGGCAGCAGCGTCCTATCGGTTAACGGTGGAGAGCATTCTACGATTCCCAAGCCGCCTGCCAAGCGTGCGGGGATCATGGCAACCCCTCCCTATTAGGGGAAGGCTTTCGTCCAGCAACGGGGGTCTTTTGGCTGTAGATGAGCACCAGCCGAGCACTAAAACTGTCCCATCACCCACTCCTATCAGTTTTCATGGGATTTGAGCCCACAGTCCCACATGGAGACATTCTAATTCTCCAACCTTGGAACGCAAATAAACCTTGTTATCTTTAACAAGGTCACTAATTTTCCACAATGAGAGAGTATTATATTTTTTACATCTCTCGTCTCGTCGCGTAGCTTATAATAAACAAAATGAAATATGTGTGATACTAAAACGAATCATGTCTGTTGTAAAAAGAGAAAATAACAAAATAAGCGTTATTATGGACCTGGGTAACTATGCCCTAAAACAGCATCCAAAACCACCGGAATGCGGGCAGCGTCCTCTCGGTGGTGAGTATTCTGCGATCCCCAAAACGCCTGCTAAGCGTGGGGATTATGGCAACCTCCCGTACTAAGGGGAGGCCTTCGTCCAGCAGTGGACGTCTTTTGGCTGATGATGTGATGTTGAATATTCCATTTAACTTTTATTTGTTATAATATTGGCGAAGACGTGCTTTACATTAGAAAGACCGGCAATCTAATCCAATGATAACTTTCATATAATCTACACCTCTACACCAATATAATAAAGAGGAAAGATTTGTATTTTTGTATGTTTGTAACGAATAAACTCAATAACTACTGGTCCGATTTCAAAAATTCTTTCACCATTAAAATGCTACATTATCCTTGAGTAATAAAGCCTATATTTATTACTATAAAAACTAGGGGTCCCTACTAAAACTTCAATAATGTAACCCAAGGTGTAAAAAAAATTGCCATAAAATGTCTATCATCGCATGCGCTGCGGAAACTATTGATGATAGAACGAAAACATGTTCTACAATATTGTATTGTTAGAGGAGAGACGCCATTTTGTGTCACCTTACGCCGCCCCACCGCTCAAGAATGTATAAAAGCGGCCGCACAAGCAGCGCCGCCCTCTTTCTGCTTTCCGACATCGAAGCGTGCACATCGCTCCTACCTTGTATTTGCCTCCATTTTGAATTATTTATTGAATTTGTGTAAAGTTATTTCATTTGTCAATAATACTGTTTTTCGTGTTAATTAAATTAGTTTTTTTTAGTAAAATATTTGCCTATCCGCTAAAATCAGAAGTGGGATAGGCTCCATAGCCTATCCTAGCTCTGGCCGTAGCGACAGTAATTTTGTTAAAATCTGAGTGATGTGCTAAAACAATGGCCAACCGCTCCACCTCTAATAATAGAGGTCGGAACCGGCGCGGTCCAACCACGGACGCAGAAGGTATTCAGGATCAGCTTGGCGCCATTCTCGCGCGCCTCATCGCGTTGGAGAGCAGCGGCCAACCGGCCGCGTGCGCAGAGGCATCTCCGTCAGCAGTGCGCGCCATCGTGGCGTCCGAGGTTGCTGTACCCGCCACTTCAACACCATGCGAGGCAAGGACATTCTCGCCTCTGCCACCGGTGCCACCCGAGTCTTTGGCGAGTACATCGATGTCCACTGACGTGACAGAAAGGTTTATTGGAGCTTTGCACACGTTGACAAAGGTACGATCCACCCATTATTATATTTCGAACTTTGATCCAAACTTGCATGATATCGATTCTTGGTGCGAAGAGGTTGATAGGGCTCGCGATATCAATAAATGGGACGATAATGAGTGTTTGTCCAGAATAGCGAACTGCCTAAAAGGTGACGCGCGTAGCTGGATGAACGATTGGGTCACTAATGACCGTTCCTGGTCAAATTTTAAAGCGGAGTTTAAACCACTCTGCGCTCGTAGAATCGATATCGCCCAGATTTTATTTGATGTCATGAGCACTAACTCTGATCGTTACTCCACGTATGCCGAATATGCAAGACGTTCTATTCTGCGATTGAATATCGTAAAAGGGTTGAGCGATGAGCTGGCGACAGCTATTGTCATACGAGGCATAACTGATCCGCAGATTCGCGCGACCGCAACGAATGCTCACTTGAGTACTAAAGAACTTGTTCAGTTTCTGTCGATTTATACCAAACCAAACTTAAAACCATCTAACACATCGACAAAATCTTTTCCAAGTAAGAATAATGACCGCAATCTACGTAAGCGCGTGTTTAATAATGGTAAAAATGCGGGTGAAATGAAATGTTTTTCATGCGATTCTGTCGGGCATGTTGCCAGGTTGTGTCCGAAACGACTAAAAGTAAATACGTCACAAGACGCCTATAAAGCGGGTAGTAGTCCATGCACGTTTTGTAAAAAGACCGGGCATGACGTCACAAGTTGCTTCGCAAAACAACGATCAGAGGAACGTAATAAAAATAATGTTAACTTCTGTCGTGAGTTGCAAGGCGCCCCAATAGACAACGACGTCACAACTGCGGTCATACAAGGGGTACCTACCGACGTATTGATAGATAGTGGCTCACGTGTTTCGCTAATTTCCGAGTCGGTCTTGAAACACTTTAAACATTCGCGACTACCCACTTTTCAAGCGTTGCGCGGTATCGGTGACCAAAGTATTGAGTGTACTTGCTCTGTTACGTTGGTTATAGAATTTCCCGAGATTGCGCTTGAAGTAGACTTTTTTGTGGTTCCGCAAAAATGCTTGAATGTGCCGGTACTGATAGGTACAGACGTTTTAAACCGTGAGGGGGTAGCATATATTCGTGCGAACAATACGCATCGAATAACTCGAATTCCTACTACCGGTAGCGAAAGGGACGTGATGCTCGTTAACAAAAGTAACCAGTTAACTGTCAACTCGCCTCTCGAGGGTGACGACCGATTAAAATTGCAAGATATTGTTGACGAGTTTAGCGATTATTTTATTGAGGGTACTGCTACAAGTACTGTGACGACCGGTAGTATGAATATTGAGTTGACAAGTAACACGCCTGTATGCTATAGGCCGTATAGGTTATCTTCAGACGAAAAATTAAAAGTACGCGAAATTACACGCGACTTGCTCGAAAAAGGTATTATTCGGGAGTCTACGTCACCGTATGCGAGCCCGATCATTCTCGTCAAAAAGCGTGACGGAAATGATCGCATGTGCGTAGACTACCGCGCGTTGAATGCCATTACGGTAAAGGATCGTTATCCTTTACCTTTAATCGAAGATCACATCGATCGCCTCGGCAAGAGTACCTATTTTAGTTGTCTAGATATGGCAACTGGTTTCCATCAGATTAAATTATCTGATGACTCAGTGGCGAAGACAGCGTTTGTGACGCCCGAGGGTCATTTTGAATACCTCAAGATGCCCTTCGGATTAGCTAACGCTCCAGTAGTATATCAGCGAATTATTTCAAATACGCTGAAGCCACTGATCGATGCAGGCAAGGTACTGTGCTATATCGATGACGTCATCGTACTGGCGTCATCCATTCCTGAGGCGCTGCAAAACCTTCGTGACGTTTTGACTGTATTGACTACTGCGGGATTTTCCGTCAACACGAAGAAGAGTACTTTCGTGGCCACAGAGGTTGAATATTTAGGGCGCATCATTTCTGGAGGTCAGGTTAGACCGAGCCAGCGTAAAGTTAAAGCTTTGATCGAGTCCCCTGTGCCCACGAACGTAAAACAAGTTCGTCAATTACTTGGTCTTGCAGGCTATTTTCGTCGCTATATAGCGAACTATGCATCTAAAACGACTTGCATAGCCGGGCTTACACGAAAAGGAGTATCTTTTTATTGGGGTGAAGATCAGGAGGCCGCCCGTAGGTACCTCATCGAGTGTCTAACGAGTGAACCCGTGCTGGCTATTTTCGATCCTTCGTTACCGACAGAATTGCACACTGACGCAAGCTCCGCCGGTTACGGAGCCGTTCTCATGCAAGTTCACGAAAATAATAAAAGAAGAGTAGTGGCATACTTTAGTAAGTCTACACAGGGTGCCGAAGCGCGGTATCACTCGTATGAACTCGAGACACTTGCGGTTGTTAAGGCCTTACAGCACTTCCGTCATTATTTGTTGGGCATTGCTTTCAAAATCATAACTGATTGTAACGCTCTCAAAATGACTGAACGAAAGAAGGATCTTCTACCACGCGTTGCGCGTTGGTGGATATATATGCAGGATTTCAACTTCAATATTGAATACAGGAAGGGTGTTATGATGCAACACGCTGACTTCCTTAGCCGAAATCCTGTAGATGTGTGCCACATCGCGAGGCCTAAAAACTGGGCTCAGATTGCTCAGTCAGCGGACGAGGAAACTCTTACGCTGATTGACAGACTTAATAACAACGAACTTGACCGAACTAACTATGTTGTCCGTAATGACCTTCTCTACCATAGGTATACCCCTACTGGGGAAGAGTCAAGATTACTCTGTTATATTCCCAAAGGTCACCGACTAAGCCTTTTGAGAATATTTCACGATCAGCATGATCATATCAATAGTGAAAAAACTATCGATTTGATATTGCGTCATTTTTGGTTTCCTGGGCTTCACGCTTTTGTTAAAAAGTACATAAGGCATTGTTTGATTTGCATTTCATCCAAAAAGGTCCCCAGAGCTCCACATCAGCCAATTTCATCATGGTCAAAACCAGATCTCCCATTTGACACAGTGCATGTTGATGTACTCGGTGTCCTACCCGCTTCAAACGGACATAAGTACGTTTTACTTATGATCGACGCTTTTTCTAAGTACTGCCTGTTTTATGCTTTAAAAAGGCAAGACTCTGATGAACTCCGGCGGGCGTTTTCAAATGCTGTCTCTTTGTTTGGAGCCCCTAAAGTTATTGTGTGTGATCGAGGACGGATGTTTGAGAGTACTAGTTTTAAGGGATGGGTATCTCAGATGGGCAGTAAAATTCATTTTATAACACCCGGAATGCATGGCGAGAACGGTCAGGTTGAGCGCTATTGTCGCACGCTTCTGAATATGTTACGTATCGAGGCCGCTAACAACGAGAGTAAGTGGTCCGATGTCCTATGGCGAATGCAGCTCGTTCTCAACTGCACTAAACAAAAGACCACACAAACATCGCCAATTCAGCTATTAATGGGCATCGAAGCGATGACACCAGTTATACGTAACTTGGTTCGCGATGTCGCTGTAGATGATTCGCGACCGAATCGCGAAGCGCTTCGAGAATTGCAGAGACAAAGAGCTACCGAGCTTCTGGATAAAAATAGAGGTAAACAGGACGCGTATGTCAACGAAAATCGAGAAGTTTCGCGGTCTTTCCAGCTAGATGATAAGGTCTTTGTTATTAAAGACGCGCAAGTTACAGGAAAACTAGACTCGAGCATGCGGGGCCCGTACCGCGTGACACAAGTTCTACCTCATGGTCGGTACGCGCTACAACTACTTGGCGGGTCGTATGGCAAGACCACTCAGGCTGCCTCCGAGCATATGGTTGCTTGGCGAGGAGAGTGGACCCCCGAGTCGTGTGCCGCGTTTTTTGAGAGTAAGTTGACTTTGCTTGTTATCGAACAACTTAGTTAATGCATGCCGTTTGTCCCTCCTAGCTTGCCAGTACGTGCGAACATACTGTCATGCGCTTTGTTGATGCCCACTGTGACAAACGACTTCGAGTGCTTATGTCTGCCATAAGTTACTCGTGCGTGTTGAACTGAGCTCCACTTGGATATGCGAACTTGGTGCCTATGTCCTTTGCGTGGTGTCGAGCTGTTCATTCGGATATGCTAACTTGGTGCCTATGTCCGCTACGGGTTGTGTCGAGCTGAGCTCCACTCGGATATGCTAACTTTGGGCCTATGTCCGCTACGGGTTGTGTCGAGCCTAGCTCCACTTGGATATGCTAACTTGGTGCCTATGTCCGCTACGTGTTGTGTTGAGCTGAGCTCCACTGGGATATGCTAACTTGGTGCCTATGTCCGCTACGGGTTGTGTCGAGCCTAGCTCCACTTGGATACGCTAACTTGGTGCCTATGTCCGCTACGGGTTGTGTCGAGCCTAGCTCCACTTGGATATGCTAACTTGGTGCCTATGTCCGTTACGTGTGATGTGTTGAGCCAAGCTCCACTCGGATATGCTAACTTTGGGCCTATGTCCGACACACGTCGCTATTATTGTTTTGTTCGTGTCTTATATTCATGTATTAATAGGATGTGTTTTCCTAATGGTTTGTGTTTCTACGTCCTCAGCTGAAGACGAGGTCCTCGAAGACTCGTCTACCGGCGGCCAGGCATCACCAGCTCCCCTTCGGTCTGCCGAAGCTGGACAGGGTCCACCAGCTCCTCAAGACTAGCAGCACCAGTGAAGATGTGGCCGGGACGACCACACGTCAGGAGAGGCCGTGTTAGAGGAGAGACGCCATTTTGTGTCACCTTACGCCGCCCCACCGCTCAAGAATGTATAAAAGCGGCCGCACAAGCAGCGCCGCCCTCTTTCTGCTTTCCGACATCGAAGCGTGCACATCGCTCCTACCTTGTATTTGCCTCCATTTTGAATTATTTATTGAATTTGTGTAAAGTTATTTCATTTGTCAATAATACTGTTTTTCGTGTTAATTAAATTAGTTTTTTTTAGTAAAATATTTGCCTATCCGCTAAAAGTATTGTATTGTTGTTTGTGTTGTTGTTTGTTTGTTTGTTATGTTTGTTTTTTTTTTATTGTTATTTTTTTTTATTGTTTTTTTTTTATTCTTTCTAATATTATTCGAAAAAAGTTATTTCTAGCAGCGGGATGTTAAAGGCTGCTGCATTTTTTTTATACAATTGAATATCTATTACTAGCTATACTCAATATACTGCTGGACTCGGCTTCTCCTAAGGCACGTCACTTCCACGTCACTCCATCGAGTATCAGAGTTTCCTGCGAGAAAATATAACCCCATATAAGTATTATATCAATTCTGCGACAGATATGACCAGTCCACTGCCACTACACTAAACAAAAAATGCATAAAGAATGGTCTAATTTACTAAAATATTATTTCTACCAATGATAGAGAAATGAAGATTATAATCCAATAATAAATCCATAAAAACAATTCCTTCCTTCGCTTCACAACTTACAAATGGTTTTCAAAAGTTTTTCCTTGTCGTTGGGGCGAGATTCAATACGAACCAATCACAACTTGCCCGTAGCTCGGTTATTATAGATTGTTGAGACAAGCTCCTTAGTTTGGGTGCTTGGTATTTGAACCTACACCTAACAGTATTTGATCTCGGGACACTACGATATTGTAAACCTGCGTTTTAGGCGCAAGGGTTAATTGGATTCGAAAGCACGCGAACGTATATAAAACAGACAGTGCGAGAAAACACTAAAGTAATTTATGTAATGAGACACACACACAAACGGTTTATTGACACCAAAATAACTAAGTACATTGAAGTAATACGATACACGGAACTACAGATATTTAACGGATAGCTACGCACGATGCGTAGTCCGCGAAATTAAGCGTGGTAGATGTGGCTCATTCGCTCAATGAGGGTAGGTCTAAGTCCAGCAGTGGACATTTAAAAAGGCTGATTATAGTAAGCCTCCTTTAAAATACCTATAAAAAAAATTTAAAAAAATACAATAAAATAAAACAAAAACAAAAAATTTCTTTCTTTCGATCTATTAGGTATGCAGTTGAGGATAACTTACATATGGAACTGAAACGTGGTCTTTAACTGCTGGGCTTTTGGAGAAACTCAGAGTCACGCAACGGGCAATGGAGAGAGCTATGCTCGGAGTTACTTTGCGCGATAGGATCCGGAACGAGGATATTCGCTAAAGAACCAAAGTTACCGACATAGCTCGCAAGTTTTGCAAGTTGAAGTGGCAATGGGCAGGCCACATCGCTCGAAGAACTGACAACCGATGGGGAAGAAAGGTTCTTGAGTGGCGACCGCGAACCGGGAGACGCAGCGTAGGAAGGCCTCCCACTAGGTGGACCGACGACATTGTAAAAGTCGCGGGAAACCGGTGGATGCACATGGCAGGTTGTCGTACAGTGTGGCGGTCAAAGGGGGAGGCCTTCGTTCAGCAGTAGACGTCTCCGGGCTGTTGATGATGATGATGATGCAGTTGAGGTTACTCAACTTTTTTTTTTTGGTTAATTTGACTAAGGGACTTTAACATGGGTTTTGTGGTCCAGCTAAAAAAATAGTTGGACCAGTACCCCTAGTGAAGGTCCGTAGTCCAACTAGTGGACAGAGTACTTGGACCACGACCCGTACCGTTATTTGAGAGATTGGTTAAAGAAAATAATGCATGTGACCAGTGAGAAATGATATCCTTGTCCTTTGTGTAGGTGACACGAATAACTAAAATAGTCTTGAAACCAAACTTTTTCTTGCCAATTCTGAAAATAATCACATCCACGCTTGGTAAAAAAGTTTTGATAGGAAACTTTGTTTTATCTCTTGGCAATATAGGACATAATAATGTAATAGTACATTATGATACAAGTGTGCTATGTTGGTCATTACACTAGAGGCGGTATTATGCGCGCGAGCCGCAGGCGAGCGCGATAAGGTAGCCGAGAGTGTATTGAAACATAGCACAAGAGTTGCATACGACTGTTTTCGTCACACTTGCGAGGAAAAAACAAATTTTTTTTGATGATAATCAACCACACAGCGAAAACTTCAACAAACATTTGCGGAAAATGGCGCCCAAATCAGAAATGCGCGCGCAGGTTGACATTTACTTCAGCGGCATAAGAACTCTTTGTTGGTATTACAAAAAACTGTAAGTATTACCCGGCTATATTAAGAGTGCTTCGTATAAGTACGTCTAATTGCAGTCACGTACAAACTTGACTTTACCGGGTTATACCTATTATAGCACAAGTGCCGTAATGTAAAGTAAAAAGCACGCGTGCGTAATAGCTTGGATTATGAGCCTAAAACCGATGCAATAAGATCCACTTTACGAGCAGGAGTGATGAAAAATAATCTATGATTACGTCCCTAAGAAGCATGGTTTTCGCTTTTCTGTGATTATGTCAGTGGATGAATTCATCCAATGAGATCAATAATCAATTCCTCTTATGCGACGTACTTACCTAATAGGGGACTGCTAGGATCTAGATTTTATCTTATTCGGAAATGGTTAGTGTTTGACTATACCCTAACCGAAGTTAAACAATGTTGCAGTTCAGGATGGAGCACATTTAACTAGAAGGAACCTATTTTTTTTAAAGTCAAGACCGCTCTTGTACCTAATACCGTTATTCTGTTTAGCTTATAACATTGATTGTATAATTTTTTTATATTATAATTTTTCTGTTCAAAGAAATATACATAACACACAACTGTACACCAAGTGTACTTGTATGTATTATTGTATATACATCAAATTATTTCGTCAAGGTTAGTTGAAAAACACTACTTTTACGCGAATAGTAAGTACCAAAATCTGAACAGATGTTGTTGTTTTTAATATTTCCTGGCCATGGATACTAGTCCTTCAGCCGAATACATTTTTCTTCGTCGATCCTTCTTTCTCCAGTTAAATGAGTCGTAGTCACAGTCCAAGTCACACACAGTAAGTCACAGTCAAGTCCAATCATACCCTAGTAAAGTCGTGGCAACTTTACTACAGGCTTCTTCGGAGTTTTGGAAACAACACGAAAAGACACGTTTCACTACATTATATCACTTTCCCACATTCTTGCTCGTAAATCAGCACTTAATGAATAAAACGCCACCATTTTTATGCATTAACACTCGAAAAAACACAAGTTTTGGAAAATAACACAATGCAGCGACATGATTTTCTCGCGTTCCCGCCAAAACCTCAATCTGGACAGATGAAAGCAAATGTTGCCAGTTTTTGCAGATTTTACTTACTCGTGCAAACACTTACTTAGGTATGTAATTTGTGTCCATAGCATATATCATTATATCAGTAGGTAATCACCGTGCAATATAATTTTACGGGCAGTTAACAGTAATGGCAGCACAGACAATCGGTCTCGATAAATACACTCCGCCGATCAATTGTAATGTAGCCTTTATCAGCGTGATATCTGTTCACACTCGCATCCGTTCTGCTGTGAACGACAAAATCATAGTAATAGGTATTTAAAACATCTATTAATTGTAAATGTATAGAGCTAATTGTAAATGTATAGAATGGAGATAACTCTCTAACGTTATGTGGAACGTTAGCAATAACCCTAAAGGATGTCTTAGTATTTACTCAGTAGTGGGTACCTATAATTAGTTAGTTAGTTTTTCGAAAAAAAAAGTTATTCCATACATTTACAATAGCAATTTTTTTGGCTCGTTAAAGTGACGCGGCTTGCGCGCTGTTCTCCACCACAGTGGAATATCGACACTGTTTTGTAGAGGTAGAGTAGAAATTAGCTTGCAATTAAAATTTCATAATTTTGTACTCTGTAAAACATTTAGTATCATTCATAATATTGTAACAAATATATCGAGTCTGAAGCAGAACACAAAAAGGCGTCTGGGATTTTATTGTATATATATTTATATTTTATTTTATTGTATTTATATATATGTATACTCTCCCCTCTAGGATAAAGCCTTTGTTCGTCTTGGGCGGTATAAATAAATAAATAATGAATGTTAATGGTATGAACCATTCGCTTCACTCAGACATAACTCTAGCGAGTGAGCTAATTCTAGAGTCCCTCGTTACGCTCAGGGTCCAGTATGCCGCCCGTGACGTGAAACACTGCTTTATAACTTGGTGCATAATCTACTATTATGCAGGGCCATTGCGTTTAGTGTAGTTTGTAATGTGTACATAAATTTGTGTACGTTAGTTGTTTGTTTGTAGGCACACATAATTAAATGTGCGTTCACAGCGCAGTAGATAAATGATTGAGATATCGCCACCAGTTGTTCTCAGGAAATCATATATTTTACAATTCCATTTACGTGGTACGTTATTGAACTGGGCATTGGAAAATTCGTACAATAATATTCCCTTAAGGGTTAATCTCACATTTTTGTCCCTGAAAATGCATAATGTTCTAAAATTAATCCATTATAATTATCGGTTTTCAAATCTCTAGCGTAGTGTGCGTAGATAAAAATTGAGAAAGTCAAAGTTATTTATTTGTAAATATTATATAGATTTACTGGGCACATAATAAGATCAATAAATTAAAAATAAATCCATAATTTATTATGGCACACAAAATCTACAACATTGCACAAACAAAATAAATTTCAGTATAAAATTTAAAATTTAGTTTTAACACACTCGTAATAAATAACGAATGTTTTTAAATAGGTGGTGAGAATATATTATCTAAAGAGGTACATGCCTTTTCTCGAGAAAAAAAACGGGTTTTCTGGTGAAAGCGCGCCATTTGGTTTTGGCCTTTTAAAGCATACTATTATTATCCTACAGCAAATTTAACTACGTGGTATATAGAGCCTACAAATCTATCTCTATGTCAGTTGCTGTAACTATAGCTAATTAGTTTATTCTGCTACAATATCGATTTATTAAGCACACATTGGGACACGGCCTATCCAAAGAACAGGGTATTAATTATAAATGATTGGGTTTCTATAGGTAGACATAGATCAATAACATGTAGGTATGAGGTTGAATAGGTTTGAATATAGACATCTTGTGAGCTACCTACATAATGAGTGGGTCTCATATTGCAGCTGATGAACGCTGAGGTAGGTATTTAGTGTCAGTTCCTAAGTAGCAATCTGTGTCCTGACATAGATCAAATCACACTAATTACAAGTATCCAAGAGTCGGAAATATGGCTCATTGTAAATTCGTAATTGACAATTGATCAATTTGGGATGGAATTCATCGATTGATTCATAATTGTCGTTGTAATTGACTGAACATACGTTTTTGAAACCCCTCGCTATTAAGGGGGGGCTTTCGTCCAACAATGGGTGTCACTGCTAACTTGCGAGTAACTCTATGTTAAAATTGAACTGAAGGTTAGTACTTCCTGGTTATTTTCAACCGGCTTAAAAAGGAGGTTCTTAATTCGAATGTTTTTTTTTGTTTGTATGTTACGCGGTTTCTCCGCCAATTATGATTTTATTTTGATAGTTCTTTATTGATTTTTGTTTGGAAGGTGATAGAGGATCAGATCAGAGGTGGTCCGATATAAATTTTATCGAAATCGGTTTAGTAGTTTGCTTTTTAAATCAAAATTACTGGAATAAATCAAAATAACTGGAAATATGAAGTTATGGATGACAAGGTAGTCAAAATTTAAGTAGGTTGTTATTAAAGTGTTATATTTATTCTAGATGAAATGTGAGACGAGTGTGTGTATGACCTAACATCCGGCGCACAGAAGTAACATCCTCCGCAATCAAAGGCTTGGCTGCCGCACTTCTCGTCGTGATTAAGAGTTGCGCGCTGCGGCATAAACGTCGGAATACACTTGAGTTCAGCTCGATTTAAATTCGTGCCTACTAATATTATAAATGTTAAAGTATGTGAGTGAGTGTGTGAGTATGTGTAGATAGTACTAGATTTTAGTACTTTCTGTTTATTTTTCACAATACCATTTTTTTTAAAATGTAAAGGCGAATTTCTCGTGCCTCTTTGTATGAACTAGGCCAAAATGTCACATGCTTTTAAAATATTATAATCATAATGTTATTGATATACAGGGCTAGTTCTAATCAAAAAAAAGGTAGTTCTAAAAGGTCACCGGATGTGATCGAAACTATAGTCGGAGTATCCGATTTAATTAAACGTGAGTATTCCCGTATAAATAAAACAAAAATAGTTCTAATCACTTAGTTTTTCCTTATGTAAGGTTCACTAACTTCAGTACTATGTGGATAGGAGGTCATTGTACACAGTGTGACCATTTTTACTATAGGTTAAATCCTTAAACCGAGAAAAAATACTAGCAATTATATTACCCTATGTCCAATATCACTAAACAAGCTTAGTTCTAATCAGTTAGCATCCTTTTAAGGGCTGTAAATATTCTGTACATCAAAACAAACAAATTTTACTATGGGGCCAACATTGAAATCGCAAAAAAAAACATCTGTTCCATACATTTTGTCCAAGGTCGATTAACTTTTTGAATGGAACCGCTGAATATCTAGTGACATTCTGGCCCTGCAACTTTTAATTAGCAAGTACAAAAGTATTTAGATATTTTTTCTAGGATTTTTCTTCAAATCGTTTGCTCCCGGTACCGCTTCAACCTACTTATCGTAACGTAACAATAAAAGTGCGTAATGAGTTCCACCGCATGCCTACAGAGTGTATTCCCCATTACTTGGTGAAATATGGTCCGGTGGGTGTTTGGGCTGCCTATAAACCTGGCCTGCCTATAAATGTTGGGCAATTCTGCTTGATAAACCTGATTTTCGGGAGTTTTGCTAAGTGTTAGTAACTTCAGCTTTGCTGGTTTATTGTATTAGGCTTTTGAATCGTTAGACCTTTTGTTGGACACTGAAAGTTCATATTAGAAGTACCCATTAATCATCATCATCATCAGCCCGGAGACGTCCACTGCTGAACGTACCCACTAATATTGACACAAAAGAACCGAGAAATTTTAGGGAAAAAAATAAGTTTTGTAGTAGATATTACCTACCCGAACCGAGAAATTTTAGGGAAAAAATAGTTTTGTATTAGATATTACCTACCCGAACCGTGAAATTTTAGGGAAAAAAGTAGTTTTGTAGTAGATATTACCTACACGAGCCGAGAAATTATAGGGAAAAAAAACTAAGTATGTTTTTTTTGCCAATAACAAACTAACGGCTGTCTTTTTGTTTTATTTTTATAGGTAGGATATAGGTACACGTCGCGCTCGTCGGATTCAGTTTTACTACTAGTTTATATTATCTGTGGTTTTACATAACCAAAAGAAAAAAATGGCAACCCACGCCGCAACGTTATAGGAATCATTGCTGATGAATCAAAAACCGTATCCAAATCAATACCTTTAACCGCTTTGGAGAAAATAGTAGATTACTCACGTAGGGAGCAGGCAGTAGGTGGTGTGTATACGATTTTACGTGCCGCTGCGGGGAGGAAGTTTCCCTCCGCGTAGCGGGGCTAAAGTAGCCACTTTAGCACAAAATCGGTTTTATCGCACGCACAAAGATCCTCCCTCCCTAAATGCATACATCTTTTCCGTTCCGCCGTAGGTAAAAAAAAGCCACCATATGCGGTCGAAACGGTGTATGCCGCGTCCGATCCCATGAAGAGATACGATAGATAGATATGAGGTCCGTTTTTTTTTTTTAATTCTGTGCACAGATTAGAGACAAAAAAAAAAAAAAAAAAAAAAAACACCGCAGTTTTCATAGTAAGTTTCCTACTTACATTTTATTTTATGGTTAACTGTTAACTCTATAGAAGGCTACCATGGTTACAGAATAAATAATAGTACTACGTACATGGTAGAGGCTACTGGTTTACTAACCCTAATCTATAAATTAAAGGGACTTAAACCATTTATTTAAGACTAACACGATAAATTAATGTAGGCCTTAAAACGTAAGGAACATGTAGGAGCTAACATTTTCAGGTAAGCAGTCTCCATCTGTCCCTTTGATACATTGGAATGATTAACCCTGGTTAACAGCTTGGGTCTTCGTAAGACGCCTTTGGAATGGTCCATTGGTCCCGTAGCCTGTAAAACTGATGGCACGGGTTATTGGACATAAATCTAGGGAGTCGGTCATGGTTTGTTAGACTTGGGTTATCAAAGTTGGGTTTGATTTAGTTATTTAAACGGATTGTATGACTTGCAAGTGGTTTGGATCAGATAGGGTACATGCGTATTATAAAGAAAAACAAATGGTGGACGGACATTCACAGAGCACCAAAAAATCTAAAATAAAAACATCTCAATAGAATACGAATAATACAATTCATAAAATACAGTAAGACTCTGTCAACAAAATAATTTTTGAACCTATAGAAATAATTGAGTGAGTAGATAATCCTATTTACGTACTTACTTATCAAAATAACACCCCCACATTTTTTACAATGAACACAAAAAGATAAGTACCTAAATTAGAATATGATAAAAATAGGCTGGATTTATTAGAACGGAAATAACGACTAACGTTAGAAAAACTCAGCAAGAAAGATGATAAATGTTCTGAGACTGGGACCGGCCCCGAAAAACTGGGACCGCGGTGGCTACCTTGAACAAAAACACAGTAAGAACATTTGGAAATATTTGGAAATAGCACTAATATTATAAATGCGAAAGTTTGTCGGTATGTTTGTTTACTTCTTCTCGGCAAAATGGCTGAACGGATTTGGATGAAACTCGGAATGGAGAAAGCTCATATCATATCATCGTCACCTTTTTTATCACCCGTGGGTGAAGACGTAGAAGAAAAAAATATTCAAATCGTTTGACATAATATTTAATCAGAGAATCACCTACCGAACAATAAAAATATCATCAAAACATCGATATAAATGTACTACTGTATACATATATCTCAATACATCAATTCATAAACGGCGGAGTATTCACGTAACATACATACAAAAACATACAGTCGAATTGAGAACCTCGACCTTGTTGAACTGTTTTTTTATTTTTTGTTAAGCGTGTGTAATAAATAAACTGAAATTAAAATTGAACCTCCTTTTTTGAAGTCGTTTGAAAATGATCAGCGCGTCTGTCGGTAGGTAGTATTATGTCAATTTTCATGAATAATATTCTGTCGAATATGTACGTAACTTAGGTACTTGGTCATCGAAAAATATACACCCTTGCCTTTATGCCTTTACTTTAGTGAACAATGTAACTAAATGTAAACAAATTAATCTACCACATGGTAGGATTCGAACAGTGATCTGGATCACTGCGCTGGTTAAACGCTTTTAAGCTCTAATAATCTTCCGATTGGTGATTTTTTAAATCATTTTTGTCTCTTGCTGCGTTCTTGTTCCGAGTAGCCGTAAGGCCCGAATTACTTTTCACGCCTGTCTCACGCGCTACTGTTTAAGGCCCATGCTAATAATTTCATTTGTATGTAACGCCGGTCCGGGATACTCCTGATCCAGGGATATGACCGATGGCCCGGACACGGGTTTTAGGGATTGGTATATCTGTGGACAGGATCTTTATACCTACGTTCTGTTGCGTCAGATCGTCTTTTATGGTTTTTGGGTGTCAGGCGTTGACTACGCGTAAAGTACTGGTTACAAGTAATATGATTGAAGGTTAAGTAACGGAATGGCTTTTGCTAACAAAATATCTAGTCTAAAAAAACAACTGGCCGTCAAATAAAGCTAAATACTTTTTTATTCGAAATCTGTTTTACTGAAGCCTTTGTCTTAAATACTGTCTATTAAATGTAGCAATGTATGTACTTGAATGTAGCTTGGCGTAGGAAGGCTTCCCAATAGGTGGACCGACGACATTGTAAAAGTCGCGAGCAACCGGTGGATGCAAACGGCAGGTTGTCGTACAGTGTGGCGGTCTAAGGGGGAGGCCTTTGTTCAGCAGTGGACGTCTCCAGGCTGATGATGATGATGAAATGTAGCTCGACTTAAATGACGTATGTCAAAAACCTCGAATAGTGTGGGGATAATTCGGTTCAAATCGTTTTTTTTTATTGTTTCATTTTGGCATCGCACTTTGTGCATTCTGCCATTCTTTATATGTTTGGTAACACAGATTTCTGACTGGGACCAGGCCAAATAGAAGAAAGGTTACATTTTGAGTGCCATTTAGATGAAACCAAAGCGCATTTTAGTATAATCAGTCTGTTAACAGTACACTCCTGCTGGATTTATATTAGGCTTCGAAGGGCAACTGGGCCTTGTACCACAAAATAAATATTAGTACTACGTACTTGTACACCATACTAATCCGCATTTGGTCCAGCGCTGGCCCAGTTGCAGATTAGTGGATTCACACTCGTCACACGTCATTGTATTTGTTTTCTGGTCGTATGCACGTGTGCTGGCGATGTTTTCCTTAACAAGCCTGTGGTATGAAATTCCGTTCATAAACTCCAAAGAGCTTATTGGTACGGACCCGCTACCTCACAATTTCAAGCTGTCTCCCAACTAATTCCACTCTCCACGGTTTCATTTTCTCTAAGGTTTCTTTAAGGTTTACTTTGCTGAAACTGAAACATAAATGTCACTAGCTTGGCATTGATTATTTAAGAGCTGAATTAATTTTCTTTTCTTCTATCCATTGCTTTGTATTTCGCAACGGCTTTTACGATTAGGCTGAAATATTAAAACAAAAATTTAAAAATGTCCATCGATATATTTATTATATATATATATATATATATATATATATACTTGACATGTTACTAATTGTTATAAATAAACACTATTAACTATTAACGAGGCAGACCTAGATATGTCCTAAAACTGTACCCAGAACCACCGGAGGACGGGCAGCAGCGTCCTCTCGGTTAACGGTGGTAACACTCTGCGATCCCCAAGCCACCCTAGTTTTGGCGGGAACGCGAGAAAATCATGTCGCTGCATTGTATTATTTTCCAATACTTGTGTTTTTTCTAGTGTTAATGCATAAAAATGGTGGCGTTTTATTCATTAAGTGCTGATTTACGAGCAAGAGTGTGGGCAAGTGATAAAATTTAGTGAAACGTGTCTTTTCGTGTTGTTTCCAAAACTCAGAAGAAGCTTGTAGTAAAGTTGCCACGACTTTATTAGGGTATGATTGGACTTGACTGTGACTTACTGTGTGTGACTTGGACTATGACTACGACTTATTTAACTGGAGAAAGAAGGATCGATGAAGAAAAATGTATTCGGCTGAAGGACTAGTATCCGTGGCCAGGAACTATTAAAAACAAACAAAAAACCCAAGCCACCTGCCAAGCGTGGGGATTATGGCAACCCCTCCCTGTGAAGGGGGAGGCCTTCGCCCAGTTGTGGACGCCTTATGGCTGGCGATGATATATATATACTTATTAAAACATCTAAATCTAAGTACACTACCAGTCAAGTGACACAGATGTGGGAGAGAGGCAGCGACTCGGCGCGGGATAGAATGACGCCATATAATACAAAAAGCGGCGATCGCGCCCGCTTTCTGTGTGTCATGTTCATAGACATACATAGTAGTCATGTTGCTTAAATATTCTAACGTTACAGAAAAATTCGTCCCGCTTTCCCGCGTCTGTGTGAATCGACCTTATTTATATTAGGTATTTACCTATGAAATTGCCGTTTTGTATGGAATAAGTGAAAGTACTTAATTTTTTAAACTTTTTTGTTTCTGTTATTCAAAGTAATCACCCATGCAATCGACGTATCTTTGCCAACGAATTGGCAGTTTATTGATGCCCTTCTTGTAAAAATCTGCTGGACGGGAGGCAACAAACTTTTCAAAGGCATTTTGTACTGCCTCTCGGGAATTAAATTTTTTACCCACTAAAAAGTTGTCTAAATTTTAGAAAAAGTAATAGTCGGTAGGTGCAAGGTCTGGTGAGTATGGCGGATGAGGGAGAGCTTCCAACCCCAGCTCTTGCAGCTTGGAGACTGTCTGTTGCGCAGTATGGGGTCGCACGTTGTTGCGAAGGAGCAGTGGGAACGACCGATTGACCAAAGCTGGTTGCCGATGTGCAAGCTTCTCCATCATTGTCTCCAGTTCTTCACAGTACACATCTGCAGTAATGCTCATGCCGTTTTGTAAAAAGCTGTGGTGAATCACACCCACACTAGACCACCAAACAGTGACCATCACCTTTTTAGGGGTCATTTTTGGTTTAGGGCATTGTTCAAATGTAATGAAAATACAACGCTAATCAATAAACAAAAGACTGAGTTTGTATAAAGTATATCATGTATTTTCAAGACAAAATTAATTTGAATTCAGAATACAAAGCCATTCCAAACATTTTTTCTATTTGTAATGACCAGTACTGAAGAACGGCAATTTCATAGGTAAAGACACTACCAGTCTTATAAAGAAATAAAGTTTGTGACTTGATAGTTTGTGACCAGGTTATTATAAAGAAATAAAGTTTGTGACTTAATTGAAAGAGGTAATCTTCAGAACTATACTTTCAACTATTAATTTTTTTTTTTTTTTTACTATTCATAAACAAAACCTGCACCAATAGACTATATTTTATTGTGATGGAACAGCAACTCATGGCCAAGTAAAGTTATATAGTGTCTTTCAGCGACGGTGATAATGGAATGGACGGGCCCAGTGCTTGCAAATTGATCAAAATTAACAAGACAACACAATCAAGCATACCTAGCTAAAAGTATGCATATTTCATTTGCCAGAAAATAGAGATAGCGAATCTAATTACTGCAGACAAAAAGAGAACACATGTACATGTATTAGAAGTTTGTATTGTCGTATCGAACGGCTTGCATGTCGCAAAGACAGAGTATGACTGACAGGAGAGGAGAGCCGGCGCTCAACATATAGTCCATTCTAATTCCCGTCCATTCATTTTATCATTGTCGTTGGTGTCTTTTACAACCATTTACAGATGTTTATCTTCTGCTTTATCTTTTGAGTCTGCTGTATAATTTCCATTTTATACCCCAAAATAGAGATTTTCAATAATATATTTATTATATATATTTTTATACCATATTTTTCTGGGAAAGGCATTGTCGTCATCTCGAGAAGAATTTTCCGAGTAAACTCGAGAACACATATAAAACTCACCCTTGTCAGTTTTTATTATCTAACTCCACGCCTGATTACAGTACGTACCTACAGCGTATAACAGATGGGTGTCCCAGAAAAAAGAGCCACGATTGCCAGATGTAGTTTTACAAATTACTTTGTTGTTTTTTAATTTTCCGTAATAAATGCTTTTTTCATAGAAGTTTCAGATACATCAACAACTAAGATGTATCTTGATGAGATGATTGAGAAAATAGTCAACTTTGGCCAACAACGTTTTTTTAATGTCAACAGGCTAGGTATTTTTTAGTACGGGATTGTGTGGTCGAATAAAGTAAACATAACTAGCAAAAAAAATCAAGCAGGAGGTTGTAACAGATGTATCAAGATTTATTTGGCGATGATTCATGAGGTTACCATTGAGCTAATATCTAGAGTCACAAACATCAAAAATGGCCGTGCTAAAACTGTTTTTAAGCTGTTTTATCGTAGTCGGCGCACGCCATTGAGTGTGATAAAACACAAGCGCTCAAGCATATATAGTATTCATATTAGCGACATAACGTCTAAATTCGATCAATTGTGAACTATATAATGCACGTAAAGGTATGTACAACGGCACTCGGACGTTTTTAAACTGTTATCACTTAGAGATTGTGACTCTTTAGATATTAGCTCAACGGAGGTAACCGAAAAAAATGCTTTTCCTTCCTAACTTATATAATAAATAAACTAATAATTTATGTTGTATTTGAATTCCATAAACAAATTTTATAATAAATTATTTTATTGGAATGGGTTTTATTGGGAAAGATTAGATTAGATAGGAAATGATTTGTTGGAAAGGGTTTTATTGAAGGGAGTAACAAAATGCTTCAATTCCTAATTAGAATGTCAAACTTAATTGATTAAAAAGTAAATATTAGATGAGCAAAAATCAGTAAACGCCAAATTTTAGTAGCAGAAAAACTTCTATTGAAGATATATATAAGATATTCTATTGTACACGTCTTTTACCCAGTTTCCCTCCAAAAATCGTGAAAAAGCCTCCAAACTGGCAACATTAAACGAGCGCTTTTTAGCCGAGCAATACCGAATTGAGCCAAAATTTGCATTCGAAGTTTAATTCTGAATTGTTTAACGTCCAGTAATTTATTACCGTATTTTTCCTGCGACGTAATGGAGCAGTAGTAACATTTGGGGTCGAGATCCAGTTTTTATTCGAGCCTTCAATGCTTCAATCGTTTGCGCCGTTCTGATTTATGTTTTGGACGAAATTAAAAATAATGGACCGGAAAAATGGGGTTTTATTTGAGAAGCACAGAAACTCGGGAAAGAATAGCGGTGAGAGAAAAAATAACGAAAAAGAAGCTTTCTTCTGAGAGGTTATTTTTAATCAATGGAATGACGAGACGAGCGAGACATTCGCCTGGTGGTAAGCATCACGCCTGCCCACAACAGTAGCAGTGCCAGAATGTTTAATGTCCTATTAAAATGTGGCCCACAATATAGCTGATTAAAACAAAATGAAAATCTGATAAGCAACTTATAAGCATTTTAATATCATGCTATACAGATAGGAGATTATGACGTCACTTCTCTGTACGCCATATACATTCTATTCTGACAAGTATGGCGCACATAGGCGTGACGTCATTTTTTGTTTTGTGAGAAAGGGTTTTCTCTACCAAAATCAGAACATTAATAACCGATTTAAATTATTTTTTCAATAAACATATTATATTTACTTAAATTCTTCATCAAAGCTATTGGTTTCAACGATATAAACATCAGTCATCTACCCTATTGTACCAATTTGTTTCAAACCCTTACCAATAACTTGCTAACTTGAAGGGTTTAGCTAGCTGGGTACATAATCAGAGCTTGCTAACTTAAGTAAGTATTAAGTATCTTAGTATTCCTATCCTCTAAGCTTGCTAACAACAAAACAGACCCAACGAAAAATCCTAAATGTAAAAGATTTCCTCCAAAAATCCTCCCAATACGGACAAAGCCCTCGCTCCTATATCAGGAGCCTGCAGTCAACGTTGATTTACATCATACCTTCGTAAACAAACGCCGCCGCCTCAACTTGGAACGGAAGATATTTTAAGACAGTCGACAAACTTAAGAGCTGGGAATCTTTAGGTCTCTTAAGGTTTTCGAAGGTTCAAATAATCACTTTACGGAGTTTTGTGTTATTTTATTTGGGAAATGTATTTTGTGAATTCAGCAAGTGCTAAGTGAGTAAATATTTTAATTTTAATAGTTATGATGAAATTAAATAAAACACCGTAGAGCAAGTAATAGTCAAATACAAGCCATGCCTTAGTAATGCAGTGGCAACTTTATTAAGCTTCTAAAACAACATGGAAAAACACGTTTCACAAATCACCACATTATATACTTGTCATGCGGATAATTTAGCACTGGAATATAACGCTGTAATTTTTTGTTATAATACACCCGAAACACAAGTTTTGGGAAATAAAATATATTAATGCGGCGACCATGCGGCCATATGATTTTGCAGGGGAGTTTTGGCGGGAACGCGAGAAAATCATGTCGCTGCATTGTATTATTTTCCAAAACTTGTGTTTTTTCGAGTGTTAATGCATAAAAATGGTGGCGTTTTATTCATTAAATGCTGATTTACGAGTGTGGGCAAGTGATATAATGTAGTGAAACGTGTCTTTTCGTGTTGTTTCCAAAACTCCGAAGAAGCTTGTAGTAAAGTTGCCACGGCTTTACTAGGGCATAATTGGACTTGACTGTGACTTACTGTGTGTGACTTGGACTGTGACTACGACTCATTTAACTGCAAAAAGAAGGATCGATGAAGAAATATGTATTCGGCTGAAGGACTAGTATCCATGGCCAGGAACTATTAAAAACAACAACATGATTTTTCAGAATTTCCGTATAGGCTAGATGACTGGTTTTTTTTAATTGTCCTATTCAAATGTGGCCCATAAATATAGCTGATTAATGAAAAGAAAATTAAAATCTGATCAAAAATAAGCAACTTATAAGCATTTTAATATCATGCTAGACAGAGAGGCAAAACAGCAAATCGTGACGTCACTTGTCAGGACGCCATATAAATTATATTCTGTTGTCAGAATATAATTTATATGGCGTCCTGACACTTCCTGTTCTGTTACTTGTGTAAGGCGTGACGTCATTTTTTGTTTTGTGGGAAAGGGACAGAGTTGTCTTTAACAAAAACTTTAAACGCTCATATATCAGAACATTATTAACCGATTTAAATAATGTTTTCAATTACCATACTATATTTACTTAAATTCTTCATCGAAGCTATTGGTTTCAACGATTTAAACATCAGTCATCTAGCCTATTCTCGCTAAAAGTCCCTATCTGGAACGGTTTTGTTTCTTTTTAACCGACTTCAAAAAAGGAGTTTCTCAATTCGGCTGCATGTTTTTCTTTTGTATGTTTGTTACGGGATTACTGCGCAAATTACGAGTTGTTTTTTTTTTTTCTTAGGTCACACTAAGTACTTATTATGTGATTTTTTTAAGAAACTCATCGCGTTTAAATTTTTTTCGGCCCGTGTCTTCGTGATTTGCCTGTTTATTCTGACCTACATACACATACACAGAAACAACAAACAGCAAAAAAACTGACCATAAAATGCTGGCCAATTTTTTAATATTATGCTATACTTTGGTCTCTGACAGCGATCCGTCTAGAACTTAATTTATTTTACTCCCAAGGCTCTGTAAATAAAGACCTTTATTTATTTTGTTTTCAGTCTAGCGCTCACATTAAGATATTATTATTGAGTTGGTTTATTAAGTTATATTGCATGATGTAAAAGAGTTCTGCTACAGACATTAACTCTTTTAGCCGGCTATTCACATTTTAACTTTGTTTTGTAGCTTGAACTTATGCAGTTTAGGGTTTATTAAAGTACTCAAGTTGTTTTTTAGTTTAACATAATCATTTTACTACATAAAATATTTATTTAGAAGGCAAATTCTATTAACACGGGTTCAATTAATCAAATAAAGTGAATTAAACTCGTTTTATTTGAAAAAAGTCACGCCTTTATTTTTGAAGAGTCTAACAGATGAGATACAGAGAGAGTTCTTGAAATAACAAAGAATTATCAGGGATTAATTTACAAATAATTTATTGATTAAAAAAGTGTGCTAGGCACAGACTTATTGTAGGACTCTATTGCAGAGTCCACCTGGGAAAGTACCACACCTTAGTCAGTTAGTTATCAGCCAAAATGTAGAGCGGCGCAGGATTTTGTTCGCAAATTCATAATTTATGCCCCTGCTACCAGCGATAATGATGAGATGAATGGACGGGAAATAAGCGCACGGATTTTAAAGACTATTAGTTGAGCGCCGGCTCTCCACTCGTGTCAGTCTTACTCTGCCTTTGCGACATGCGAGCCGTACGATACGACAATACAAATTTCTAATACATGTACATGTGTTCTCTTTTTGTCATGCAGTAATTAGATTCGCTATCTCTATTTTCCTGCAAATGTAATATGCATACTTTTAGCTAGGTATGCTTGATTTTGTTGTCTTGTTAATTTTGATCGATTTGCACGCGCTGGGCCCGTCCATTCTATTATCACCGTCGCTGCCTGCTACAGACTGTTCTTACTGTTATTATTATGATGATGGTTTGGTACCACCAGACGAACGTGTCGCTCGACACAAATAAATATACCTTTAGTTAATGGTTTGAATTAAACACAACAGATTAGTATGAAAGCTCAGGCGGACTTGTAGCAATTTTGTTTTTTTTTAATGTGGGAATAATCCAAAATGCCCGATATTGAACCAAAAAATGGTGTGAAAATTGATCATATATATTTTAGCTTTTTTGTTTTGAATGTTTGATTCTATAGAAAAAAATTACAAAGTAGACTAGAAATCGGCATTTCGATTAGCTAGAACTAAGAAAGTACATTATGAAACTACGTGAAATTTGTACTAATAGATAAAATTAGTATTATTATTTTAGTTTTTAGATTTTTAAGATTGGAGCATTTCTTTGTTATATTTATCAAAACAAAGAAAACCCGACAAAATTTAACAATTCAAGCGCTCGCGCCTCCTGTTTTGTGCCTACCGTTTACCCGCCTGGACGTACCTCGCTACAAGCGGGCTTAAAGAGACACTTATCGTAATCTGAAAAAACTTCACTTGGGAAAACTTTTGATAGAATTTCCCAACGATTTATGAGCACTTCAACCTTTCAAACTGCCGCATTTAACATTTAAGTGTCGATAAACCATGTGACTTGCCATCAAGATACAAAGCAACAATTTAATTACAATGAAAGCGGTATAATGTGAAATGCAGTGGAAACCATTAAGCGAAATCCGGAAGCTTCGCGGAAGCAGTAAAACAACGTTTCGTTGCTGCACTCAGCTTTAACTTTTACGTTTCGCTTGTGCTTTTAAGAGAGATTTATTTAGTTTGGTACGTAATTGTGAATGGTATTTACTATAATATAAGGTCTCTACTACGGCTATAGGATATGGTCCTACGGCTATATTTACTTACTTACTCTTCAGCAAGAAGACGTCCACTTAATAGGGAGGGGTTGCCATAATCCCCACGCTTGGCAGGCGGCTTGGGGATCGCAGTGTTACCACCGTTAACTAAGAAGACGCTGCTGCCCGTCGATGCAGTTTTAGGACATACCCAGGTCCTAAAACTATCCTACGGCTATAAGATCATTGAAATAATAGGCTTAGAACCCGGGTCGGCCCAAGTGAAGCCATTTGAGGTAGGCTTTAAAAGCCTAGTACGGTACTCGACCTGTTTTTCTCACGAGGACAATACTTTCTTTACTGGGGAGTAAATAAAGTATTGTCCTCAATTCATGTTCTTTTGTTTTGTTCCTGTTCAATTTCTCAACTTACTACAAAAACGTCTATTTTATTTGCAAAAATTTTCGAATGCCTGTGTGCGTCTCGTATTAAATACGTAATCTTCACGCACACATCGATTGTTTTTCGGGTTCACCAATGAACGGAATTTTGAATGAAACTATATTCTTTCTAAGTGTTATTTATTACTCTAAGGTCGTGGTAGCTCGATCAAAATTCGGATCTTACTTTTTTATCGAGTTTATCAACATCACCACCTTAGTCCACTGCTGGACAAAGCCCTCTCCAAATGCACGCTACTCTTTCGTCTGACGTATATCGTCACTCCATCAGGTCTGAGGGAGCCCTACTCAACATTTGCCGGTTCGTAGTATCCAATCTAATAATAATCATCCATGCCGGTTTCGGCTACGGCGACTACTTCTGCGACTCAATCAAGTAAGGAGCTTCGCTGGTGTGCTCGAATATGGCTAATGTAGCCAATTTTGGCAGTAAATGTGCGTGCACAGTCCACGCACGTAAGAGTGCCATTTACGTAACTGTATGAAATGTTGGCAGGCGGTCTACTCTTCAGTTCGTCTCGTTTTGCGTCCAAATCGCGCCTTCGGTCATTTTCGAACGCATACACCGAGCGTTTAACAAGTCCTCGCCAATTCGATACAATCTAGAACATGTCTCAGTTATTCATTCAAAGGTACACGCTTAACGTCATAATCTTGTTTTTTGTAGTAGTACTTGATTCTCAAAATGATTTCCTGCATTTTCCTGTTCCAGAATTGATAGCAGAATGTCGTAAGCCATTTCACTAATCTCACATGCTGACTTATTACTTTTATTTCGAGTGATGGCTAGGGGAGGATTGGGAGAAATCACTGCCTTTACAAGACTTGTCTCTTAAGATAAATGGAGAAATTGGGGAAAATCTAAGGAAATATTGTGTGATCTGGTTATTTAGTTGAAGGTAAATGTAGTTATGTGTCAAAGAAAAACCTACTTTTCATGAAAAAAAAATTACCAAAAAAAACCTTACCAACATTATAGGTTTGAGGTAGGGCGGTGAACCGAAGTATTTTCTTACCTGAAATGAAAAAAAAACCTAAGGTAAGTATATTTCTTTAATTATTTTTATTTATATTTATATTGTCTTAGAGAAATAATTACATAGCTCAATTTATAACTCTGCCAAACTGCATAGCAGTTTGTAGGCAGACATTGACTCTCATATTCATTACTATTTACTACGAGTATGTAGGAGTAGGTATTGTCATTTTAGCGATAAGTAAACTTATAACTCAATATATGTTAACTTATAGGTACACAGATTATTTACATAGATATTCTATTTAACAGTATTTTTTTCAAGGCTAAAAAAATTCTAATAACATGGCTTATGATTTAATATTCCGGACCAAGAAAGCGCTTTGAACCTCTAAAAGTTTTTTTTTTTTAGATTGACGATACGAGCGACACGTTTGCCTGGTGGTAAGTATCACGCTGCCCATAATAGTAGCAGTGCCAGAATTGGAAAAACTTGCGAACGAAATTTTGCCCCGCACTGCACTGCGCTCGACACCCTAAGATATGAGATGTCAAATCTCTTCATGCTCAGCAATTTCTCTGGTAATATTACCCTTCAAACTGAAACAAAGTTATGCCTGCACACTACTGCTTGGTGATTGAATAACTAGCTAGATTTTTTAAAGACATCCCTTCAAAATTTAATAGGTACCAGCAGGCTAATCATGTAACTGTACGGGATCGCGATTCGGATCGCGATTTGTCATAAATGTCACTTATCACTGTCACAGCTTCACGGTATCACGGAGGGATTTCTCTCGCTATCGTTATCGAACGAATGCATTGATTTCCTAATTAAGATTGGCAAATCCGGCGGTCTTTTGGCGTTTCATCCTGCCCTGCAGGGTCAAAATGAGTTTTGACGGGACAGTGACAAGTGACATTTATGACAAACCGCGATCCTGAATAGTTACATGATTAGCCTGCAGATATAGGTTGAATAATACGTAGTATTAAGTCACACAAAAAGCTTTTGTAAGCATTTTAACATCGTAAACTGTGGTAAGCTGTCCACCAACGTGGTTGCATAAATCATTTAATCATGTTTTGTGACTTTTCATGTGTGACAGCTTGAAATATTTACACAGAATCATATTTTTACACAAACAACGGTGAGTAATGACGCGATACTGTAAATACTGTGACTTCCAATGAGTTTTTTTCATATACAGACTGAAAATCAACAACATGAATAGGCACAGAATGTTGACATCATCATGTTGAATGATGCCGTCTCTTTTATGCTTTGCGAGAGACTGACTGATACATTATACTGGGTATTTATAACCTAATGTTTATCATTGTACCTACTCATCAACTTTTAGAATCATCGCCAGCCATAAGACGTCCACTACTGGACGAAGGCCTCCCCCTTACTAGGGAGGGGTTGCCATAATCCCCACGCTTTGCAGGCGGCTTGGGGACTTGTTACCACCGTTAACCGAGAGGACGCTGCTGCCCATCCTCCGGTGGTTCTGGATGCAGTTTTAGGACATACCCAGGTCCAACTTTTAGAATGGGCCGAATCTATTATTGCCGTCGTTGGGCCCAATAGCAAAATACGCTAGTTCCATACAAATGTCAAGTGTCGAAATGTGTTTTCTATGAAACAGCTTTTATCGCTATTTAATAAGGGTTGGATGGGATTTTTCGCAGTATTTGGTGGGTTCCCGACGAGTCACATAAAACCAGTCAGAGTGACTCGTTGCGATTTTTAATCCCAACCAGTCAACAAAACCAGACATAGTGTGACTCGATGGGGTTTTTGTTCCCAAATAGCCACACCAAAACCAGTCACAGTGTGACTATCGTTGGGATTTTTATTCCCAGCGAGTAACACTGTTACGTTGGTGTTCATCCAACGAATCACACTGTGACTGGTTTTGGTGTGAGTAGTGGGGAACTTACCCAGTATTTCAAGGAGAGTCAAAAAGGTTTCTGTATCAAGAGTTTTTTAGACCAAGCTACGAGACTGCCCAAATTTTCCGTGTTAAAGCAGTAATACTGCTCTCAGGGACAGCCTGAGCATAACGTGTTCTGCCAAAAACATTCTTCAAAATAACAAAGTTCCATTTCCTTACAAGTACAATATTTTAAGCAGTTGGTACCGGAAATGCAAATTTCTTGCGAGCTCCTTACGTAATGCTGCTTAGAACTTTCTTACATGACGTCTTCTGAATTAAGCGTATTATTTTTATTCAAGTATTCATACTTACAGAAATTATGAGTGTGTTTCGGAAGATTATGCTCACATGTATTTTAAAGATTTTACGTTCAGGGGTCGAGACATTTTTTAAATTGTGAAAGTCTGGAATGAAGTTGAAGGCCAGTGATTTGGACATTGTCATACCTACTATCCTCCGCCTATATCAACCGCCAAGCAGTAGTGTGCAAGCATTACTGTGTTCTGGTTTGAAGGGCAATGTTACCAGATAAACTACTGGGTATGATGACATTTAACATCTAATATCTCAGGGTGACGAGCGCAGTGCAGTGCGGCGCAGAATTGTGTTCGCAAGTTCACAATTCTAGCACTGCTACTGTTAGTGGCAGGCGTGACGCTTACCACCAGGCGAACGTCTTGTTCGTCTCGTCACTTGAATGTATAAAAAAAATACCTACTTATAATATTATAAATGCGAAAGTTTGTCGGTATGTGTGTGTGTGTATGGTTATTACTCCTTTACGCTAAAATGGACGAACGGGTTTGGATGAAATTTGGTTTAGAGGTAGCTTATACCTAGGAATAAAACATAGGCTACTTTTTATACAAACAATCGCGGGTAAAACCGCAGGGAGAAGCTACTTTCACATAAATGATGGCACTTAGGACAACTCCATATAGAGGAATACTCACGTTTAATTAAATCGGATACTCCGACTATAGTTTCGATCACATCCGGTGACCTTTTTCAAACAGTGAAAACAGAGCCCGACGCGCGTGCAGCTGCGTCCTGCTTAGCAGGACGTACCTTTTGTTTTAAATAAAACAAAAATGTGTCAAAACCACGTCAGTTTTCATAATAAAACTCCATAGAGAGACATTTTTTTAATAATTTTATACTAACAATTTAATAAATATTTACGCTTCGTAAATATAGGACGTGACATCACGCAATAAAATAAAAATTTGTGTTTTACTATGAAAATCTATACCTAGAATAAACATTGAGAAAACCCTTAAAACTAGTAGCAAGAGACAACAGATGATATGAAATGATTTATTCACTTAAGGATCGACAAGTTGACGGCTCGAACTCATCGGTGGGCGCGGCTAAAAAGCATGCTGTCTTCATCAAACAAACTGTGGGAAAGGGAGAAAGAAAGATAAATGAGCGCGCAATTTTTTTTTGTCGACCTTTGGCTGCAGTTATGTGGTTGAATAAACTCCGAGTTAATTTATTCCAACTTAAGTTATTTGAAATATTTATGGACTAAACTATGCCGCTGGATAAATTATTTTAGAGGTTTCGTATTCCTTGTTATTTATTTACGTCCAATGTGGCGTTAAAAATGAGCTAAAACACAAGATGTTTCCTGGCTCATAACTTTCATGTTTATTCACTTTTTACTTTCGTAATAATTTACAATCCTAGATAATGAAAAGGTTAATCGATATAATACTTAGTCTTGGACCTACAAAATTACATAGTGGAGTAGTAATACTACCGCGTTTCTATGGAGAAGTGATCAACTTGTCTACTCTTAAGTAGTCACAGTGGCTTTTAAAATTGTAGTTTTAATAATAACTTCCTCTTGCTGCACCAAAAATCGGTGAACTAATATTACCGAATTGCAATTGATTTAGGTACCCAACGATTTGATTATTATACGTACATTTACTATAGATTTTAATTATCTAGCACTACTTGACAGTATCTAGCAAGCTACTGTCAAGAACTACCTGCTAAAAGTATATGTGTAATTTTTTAATTGTATTAAAATTAAGCAGCCTTACAAAAAGTAAAGTAAGTTCGTATAGGCTGAGTGGCCAGCCCTAGTGTCAGAGTTAATGTGCCGCCCGAAAGCATCTGACATGGCTGACGGTTGTTGTTATAGAAATTAGAACAAACAACCGTGACCAACAATTTAACGTGTCATCCGACCCACGGTAGCGCTTAGAAATAAATGCCACTCACGGTCACACATCCGAAGACTGACCGGACCGTCCGTTGCTTAACATCGGTGATCGTTTAGAATCACCTAAACAAGCTACGCCACGAGCGCTACACTTACAAAAAGTATGAACTACCTAAGTAACAAATTTTTAGAAGAATAGAAAACAAAAGGAACACCAATAAACGAGCATTCATTGTTAACTTGCCAATTCCTGAACTCGCTCTCAAGAATATTGCCCGCATCCTTTTCGTTCTCAGTTGTCATTAGGTATTCTTTGTCTTGTCTGATCTAGATAAATCTAGATCTATCGTTATTTTCAACCGACTTCAAAAAAGGGGGTTCTTAATTCGACTGTATGTTTTTTTTACGCGTATGTGTATGTTACGTGATTACTTCGCCAATTATGAACTGATTTCAATGTTTTTTTTTTGTTTTGTAGGTAATACTTTAGAGGTGGTCCCATATAAATTTAATCTCAATCGGTTTAAAAGTATGGAATTTAAATCAAAATTACTAGAAAATATGAAGATGTCATCCAGGTATTCGAAGTTGAAGTCGGTTGTATATTTAAAAAAAAAGCGTATTATTATTTTGCTCTATCCTTTCTACAAAATTTTCGTCTTCGTTTTTGTTTTACTTATATGTTAAAATAGTAAAAGTGTAGTAGTTAGTGTTGTGTAAATAGTAAATAATAGAAATAGGAGCTAAAAAATAATCTAAACCTAGGTACTTAATAGTACATTATGATACAAGTGTGCTATGTTGGTCATTACACTAGAGGCGGTATTATGCGCGCGAGCCGCAGGCGAGCGCGATAAGGAAGCCGAGAGTGTATTGAAACATAGCACAAGAGTTTCATACGACTGTTTTCGTCACACTTGCGAGGAAAAAATCATTTTTTTTTGATAATAATCAACCACACAGCGAAAACGTCAACAAACATTTGCGGAAAATGGCGGCCAAATCAGTAATGCGCGCGCAGGTTGACATTTACTTCAGCGGAATAAGTATTACCCGGTAAGTATTATACATAATTCTTTGTTGGTATTACAAAAAAAACTGTGAGTATTACCCGGCTATATTAAGAGTGCTTCGTATACGTACGTCTAATTGAAAACTTGACTTTACCGGGTTATACCTATTATAGCACCATGTGCCGTAATGTAAAGTAAAAAGCACGGGTGCGTAATAGCTTGGATTAAGAGCCTAAAACCGATGCAATAAGATCCACTTTACGAGCAAGTGTGATGAAAAATAAAATACTTTGAGTTTTATATTACATTACATCTTTATAATTACATATTCGTTTTCGTTTTATATTTAGGAAAAATATTTAGTTATATCAAAGATAATATACCTAATACTTTACTAGGTTATAAGAACCGAAGGCCACTTTTTCACATGCCCTACGTCGTGTTGTGTCTATGTATGAAACACACGATTTTTTACATAGGTAATTAAAAGGAGAACACGCAAATTCATTCAGTGATGTGTCACAGTAATCGTCGAACATAATTATTTAAAACAATTGTCTCGAATTTAGTAAATTCTTCCGTTTTCAAGTCTGACCAAAAGAATTAATTGAACTCACAGAAACCGAGACGTGGTAAGCTTAAAGTTTTTGCAAGCTGCTTTCTAACATGTAAACAATAACATCAGCTAGATAATTTCAATTTCAAGTTGTCATCTTAAAATCACATTGTCTTTTAGCATTTTAAGCTACAGAATCGAAATTCGCACGTGCAATAAATTGCAGAAGTTTTTGCTTCTCAACTCGGTTGATAAGCTTAAATTTATATTCTACATTAGAATATAAACCAAAACGTGATAGTAATACTGAATGAATTTCAGTCCCATAAAATGCAGGAAATGCTAACTCAACGAGAAAAGTTGAAGTTATGCATGGAAAATGGGTATTCCTTGAGTTAAGAACTTGTGAAAGAATTGAGACGGAAACAATGAATAATGTTTACTTATCCATCCAAATTATACAAACTTCGATCATTATAACCAGAACACTTACTACTACCTACTTACTCAAATTATATTAATTAAACTTGGAGAAACACCGGCGTCACACCTAATAACCACCACTACTACCAGCACTACCACCACTATCTATCGTGACTTTAATAGTTTGCGACTCTTTTCATTGCAATACGTGAGAAAAGGATGACAACAATAATATTCTAGAGCTGTCAAATTTAGTAAAAATTAGCTACTACTTAATAACTTAAAATTAGAGTTTTGGCGGGAACACGGAAAAATCATGTCGTTGCATTATATTATTTTCTTAAACTTGTGTATTTTCGCGAATTAATGATTAAAAATGGTGGTGTTTTATTCATTGAGTGTTGAATTACATGCACGACTGTGGGCAACTGATATAATGTGGTGAAACATGTCTTTTTGTGTTGTTTTCAAAACTCCGTAGAAGCTCATACTCGTAGTAAAGTCGCCACAACTTTACTAGGGCATGACTTGGACTCGACTATGACTAATTTCGTGTGACTGACTGTGATATCATTACATATTTGACTTGATTTACATATAAATATTTGTAAAAATCATAAACTTGACACTGGCAGAATGCACAACGTGCGATGCCAAGAGAACTTGAAAAAAAAAACTAATGCGAGAACTATGAAAAAAAAAAAAAAAAAAAAAACTTAAAATTACTACTTACTTAACCCGTTTCGTCGAATTTTTAAGGTCGCGATATGATTGTATTCATGAGGTATTTATAGGTAGGTAAACCTTTGATTGCATCAGCTCGTATAAGGGGTATTGAAGGGTGGGGTATTGTCATACTGTGTGCAGTGTATGCCACGGTGTGAAACGCTCGTGATTGTGTTAAGGCCAAACTATTCCACGTTTTTTACTGCGATCGATCATCTTTAGGTCTAAAGCTGTCTGCGCGGCCATCCCGTTGCGTATAAACAATCAGTTCGCGGTTTTGGTGGCCTTTTGGTGGTCTATTTAGAACGAACCTCAGCTACAAATTAATAGGTAAGTGTAAGAACTTATTTTTTCAAAGTTTATTCTAAGGTTTCATATATTTAAAACACACACTTTAAACTATTACGATTGTTCACTCACAGTTTGTACATATTTCACGCAACTGCACCGAAATATCGGGAGCTCGTTTTTCAGAATACAGGATTAGTTCTAATCAGTCAGCATCAAAACAAACAGCTTTTACTAAGTATGGGGCCAACATTGAAATGCCAACGCGAAAAAAACACAGCTGTTCCATACATTTTGCCCCATGTCAATGAACTTTTTGTATGGAACAGCTGATATTTTTTCCCGATTTCAATATTGGCCCCATAGTAAACTTTTTTGTTTTGATGTACAGAATATGCTCTAAAATGATGCTAACTGATTAGAACTAACCCTGTATAATCACGGTAAACATTTACATCCCGTAAATAATAATAGAACTGTACATTTAAGTAGTTACAAGCACCTAATTAAGTACATCTATTAGCACACAAATAAGTCATAAATTTGTCCCAATAAATCCTGCAAAGCCACTTCTAAGCAAAAAAGCCCCGAGACTTCTTACGTTCAAAACAAAGAGAAAAAACAAAACCACAGAAACGGCTGCATTACGCCGGATTATGGTAAATTTGAATTGACATTTCCAGTTCCCGTACAAATTCATACCGAAGAAACCAGATTCTTTTCTCGCACCTTCTAAGGAATTACAAGAAAATTCTTTAGCCGCGGGATTCCGTGCGACAATCTCCAAAAAGGCTGGTTATATCCATCATTTGTTTTTTTAGTGAAGTTCCCACGCCGGATTTTAGAAAAAGAATACTCGCTTTTGTTGTTACAAATACAAGTACTTACAAATTTGAGGCAGGGGAAAGAGAAGCCTCTATCTTCATTTATCTTGTTTTCCAGCTTAACATAACAACATAATCACGGTACATTTCCGGCAAATAATCATAGAAATATAATGAACAACCGTGACAATTTAAAGCAGTGTTTTAATAAGTACGTTCTAAATCTTCGAATAGATATCCCATGCTCACGTGACAATTTTAGCAGATACCTTCTTATGTAAATATATACCGTCTTATGCATAAAACACTAAAAAGTATTTCAAACCTATTTTTGTTAAAAGGTGTTTTTTCTTTTTCTTTACTTCTTTTTTCAAACTCAAATAGTAGTTTGAAAGAAATTTGACAAAACACTTTTTAACTAGAATAAGTTTTTTTTTTAAATTAATTTTAGTTTTTTTTTATGCAAATAACCGGTTAGTCGTAAAAGGTTAACTAATAAACAAACAGAAAACAGTGCAACCTAGCACAGAAGCTATAAAAAAAAAGTAGTACGTCAAATAGATAAATATATGCAAAAGTAGTTCCCTTTACGCTCGATAAAACGCTGACTCAATTTTCATACATTTTAATTTAGTTTACAACTTACTACGTATTTTTGTCACTTTCTATGCTATCGGTGTACAGTTTACTATCGGTTTAGTTACCTTCTTTTATTTAAAATTGTGCCTGACCCTTGAGCGGTCATTGCTATAAAAACATCACAATAGAATTAATCACATAAATTTACCTAACATAGTACTTAATTTTCTAAAAATGTTGAATCCTCGCCAATCGTGATTCACATCTGCGCGGGCGCCGCGCGCCAGTGTTTCGGTGAAAGTGGCCTTGGTTTGATAATTTACGCAACTGTGGGTCTATAGATTATATTAGGTATCATAGTACTCGTCAGTACGTATCTATAGTAAGTAAAAGACTGGTCATCACTTCATTCTATAGTTATATAGATATATATTCTAATTTCTTATTTTTTCTATATTCTATAGTTAACACATTCACGACTTTCTTTTTGACATTTGAAACGAGAAATTCTTTATTACATCACAGCCAGAAACAGCCAGAAAACGTCCACTGTTGGACGAGGGCCTCCACCTTAATGATGGGCGTTTGCCATAATCCCCACACTTGGCAGACGGTTTGGGGGTGAGATTATATACACCCCACAAAGTTTTATTCATTTGTTTTGATAAAATATTTTCACTCATTATGTGAGCAATGCTAACAAAACTGCTGCTAATTTACGACGTTACGGAAATTGTGAATAAGGTGTCTTATACTTGATCCGAATAAACTTTAGTAATTCAATATTATAAATCTTTAGTTATATACCCAGCAGCTGGATCCTCCAAGTTATAAATACAATGGAAAGTACATTTTGACGTTTAGTGAAATCTTGTAAAGTAAACAAAGCTTAAACTAACTTTATTGAATTACTTAGTTTAATGGAAATTCGATTTGCCGTTGTAATTTTGGTAGGTTATTGGTAGATATGTTTTCTTTTATTTCGAAGGAACTGTATAATTCTCATATTTACACATCGCTCAGAGTTTTGAAGAATTAGTCAACATAATACATACTTGTATTACAGAGGTCAGTGAGAATAGGTACACTCAACCAGCCAAGCTCAAACCAATGGATTCTCAAGCTCAACTTCCGACGAATGTTGTCAAAACCTCGGCAGAACTCTTTCAAGAACTTCGGCGACAAATTTCCAAGATGGCTGACATATTTGGCTCTGGTTGCGGTAAACTTCGACAAATAATAACGATGAAAGACACCCAATAATAATAGTTGTAACAATAGTGTTTTCATAATTCTATTCAAAATACTGAAACGGTAACTAAAGGTAGGAAAGTAAAAAAGTAGGAGATAAACTCCGCTACACCTTAGTAGAGCAAAGAAAAAATACATCTAATTTAAAAAATAAACAATGCCTGCCTGATGTCCTGCCATAAAGTGTATTCAGCCCGTGTCACTTCGGATGATGTAAGGATTCTAATGATAAATCTTTCCAGGCATTTAGAAGTTATGATAGAATAAATAAACTTGACCTGGACCTGGATATGTCCTTACATTGATGTAACCAGATCCACCGGAGGACGGGTAGCACCGTCCTCTCGGTTAACGGTGGTGAGCATTCTGCGATCCCCAAGCCGCCTGCCAAGCGTGGGGATTATGGCAACGCAGTGGACGTCTAATGGCTGTTGACAAAATAAGCTTACATACAAACATTATACTCCTTTTTTGGCAGTCATGTAATAAGTAGGAAAGCGTAGTGGTCGCGAGTTGTACCTACAATAAGTTGTGATAACTTAGTACCTACTTAGTACCAACTCAAAATTGTACTAAATGTTTTTTTCCAAAACTGTTCATTTTCTATAGGAAATGCTAGACGGGAAATAAATAAAGTATTTCGAACAAAGGGTATTACCGGGAGCTTTCATAGAACATAATACTGCATTATTGTTTGAAAGACAATGAGAAAATTGAAAGCGCGGATTGGTGGTGGACAGGTACAGTGGTAAAGAAAAGCCCGATTAAATTACCTATTTTGTATTTTATTCAAAAAGTTAAGCGAAGTTTACTTCAATGCGAGATTGTTGTCAAAAGCAAGACAATATTATATTTAAAAAAATTTATATTAACGTTTTAGCAGTCGACTCTTATAATAGCACAAGATAAACCTTGACCCAGTATTTTTTTTCTATCTAGAGAATACAATTTAAAACAGATCTCAGAGGCATCGTCGTTCTAGTTTGTAACGGGAGTACCTACAGAAAATATAAGCGCTTGGTTTTATTCTATGACTTTTAAACGTATTTTCAGCGTCCCTCATACATTTGACGAAAAAACACGCCACTTCTCACAACCCAGCCCTTTCCGACTCAACTCCGCTTGGTTAACCAATTTCAGTTAAAGGTGGTTCCACTTTTGAACTAACTGGTAACCCTTGTCATGAGTACAGTGCCGTCATAAGGACATGGTAAGGGTCAAAACCAAACCAAGCTATAATTATGTCGCTCTAAGACGTTCTAACAGATCGAATTTAAATTTTATATTTTTTTACTTTTTATCAAGGCAAGGAATAACTGAATGGATTAACAGCAGGAATTAGTAAACTTAAACGCTAAACGCGATCTTTTTCATGGAAGCTTAAGATGGAAAAAAAATCATAGAAGATATAAAAAACGGGGAAATGAAAGAGAAAATTATAAATAAAAACCAAACAGTTAATCTGTTTCTCTTGTTTTTATTTTTGTATTGCTTGATTAAAATCGCAAATCAAATGTAATATGCTTTCTCCTAAAGGAAACATTTTAACTTATGCTTAAAGATATGTGCCAGTTCAACTCTGGCTATTTGTTTGGGCAAGAGATTGTAAATCATTGGAGCCATACACATTACGCTATTTCCGAGTAATGCCGTATTTCGCCGAGATCGCTTTTAGCGATAAGGCCGCCAATTGTAACACTAGTTTTAACTTCCTTTTTTGTGTTGTGATCATCATGACTGTTATCATTTGTTTTGGTGTGTACAATAAAAAGTTAATCTATCTATCTATCTATTTCGGTTAGGCACATTTATTTTATTTTTATGTCGAGCTACTTTTAAATTTGTAAATAAGTTTAAATTATTGCGCACAAACATCACACATTCATATATATACAGACAAGGCATGGTTAAAAATTTTAAACTTTGTAAATGAGGTTTACCATCATGTATCAACATGTACAAGGTATTTATCAAAGCTCTAACATTTGTCTACCACCATGCACTTGTTAGCGTTTGTTGACAAAAGTCCCATAGATAAATAAACGTTCGTGAGAAGCAGAAACTGAGGCAAGAAGTGTTCATTTGACAGAACAAGACGAGTTCTTTGTGTTGCTATGTTAGCTCTATTTTGGACAAGAAAAAGCATCGACAAAGTTTTCGCGGTGCGCATCCTAGACCAGCTGGACACATCAGGCTCGGTTAACCAGATAGCGTATTAAGAGAGAGCCTTATACTAAGGAGTGGGATAAAGAACACTACAGGTGATGATGATGATGATGATGATAAAATTGCATGTTTTTTTCACTGACTTGACTGTATAAAATATTCTTATATGGGTTGTTAGAAACCTGGTTAGGTAAGAATCAGTAGAAATTATAAAATCATCATCATAATTTGAGCCCTGGTCCATATATACATGGCCTATCATATTAGAAATTATACAGGGTTAGGCAAAACATTACTACTTAGCCGAATTACGTCATTGTATATAATCATTGTGAAACACTTTACTTGTGGGGCCAAACTTAAAAACGCGAAAAAACGGCTTTTAAATCGGATAATGACATTCACTCTCGATAAAATGTATAGAACAGCAGTTGACCCCATAGCAAGAGTTCGTCACATAATGAGTACCTCATCTGGATTTAATTATACCGTTCCACGAAACCCTAGACCCTGCATAGGTATAGTTATGTTTATTACGGGGTTCCGATCAGTATAATCACAATAGCATGATGTAAGGGGGCTTCATAGGTACTTAGAGAACGTCCCTTATTACGTCCGTATTGGTATTCCATTCGTGAATTGCCGCTTGAAAAAGTCGCATTTGCTTTCATTCACCGTCAGAAATGCGGCTGTGCGCGACTGTACCCGCATACTGCATTAACGTGATTAAAACTGTGTGATGGGCGTTTTATTTGTGTGTGTACTTCTGTTGTATGTGTTTATGTGTGCGTTTTAAGGGGTGAAGGGGTGGTATGGTAATGAATGATATATATTTAGTGGTACTTTTTTTAATAGGCAGCGGTATTATAAAATTTTCATATATTATCTAATTTTAGAATTATAAATCTTCATTCCGAGTTTCATCCAAATCCGTTCAGCTGTTTTGGCGTGAAAAGGTAACAAACACCCAACCCATAAATATATACACATTGTTACCGACAAATTTCCGCATTCTTAGTATTCATGTGAATAAAACAGGAACTGTAGAAGACATATATGTTTTTAAAGCTTAAACTTACGGTTACTTACGGTATTTCTATGTTTTTAAAGCATAAACAGGAAGAAAAATTATGACCTCCGGCAGGACTCGAACCTGCATACGGAAACCCATAGAGACTGCTCGTATGCAGGTTCGAGTCCTGCCGGAGGTCATAATTTTTCTTCCTGTTTAAGCTTTAAAAACATAGAAATACCATAAGTGTGGAATCACTTCATACAAAAATATTCAAAAATGTAGAAGACATATTTTCATGATCAAACATCTAACATAGAGATAGCTAAAACTCTGATAGATGAGATGGGCTACATTTTGGTGCAATCATTTGCATTTTTACCAGGACGTCATTTGATGCACTAGCTCTTATGGCTCTTGTTCTTATCGTTGTTTTTATTACTGGTGTACAATAAAGAGTTCTTATCTATCTATAAATTTTCATTACAACATTCATCCGCGGGCAAAGCTAGTGAGCTGTAAGTTATAAAAATAGCGGCAACTTCACCTACTCGGACTTGTCCAACACATGTTTTTAATAATTTTCAGTCGAAATCCACTATTTGAATGCAAACTGCGCTATTTTTACAAATTCTATAGCAGTACACGAAGCGTGGCGGTGGTCTACCAACATAACTATTACGGAACAAACTCCCGTAGTTTGTGGTTGGTAAAAATAACTTTATTTAAGGGTATTCTACTATTCAGATTGTTTATTGACATTATGAAATTACTAGCTGCATCCCGCTGTTTCACTCGCGTGACGATGAAAAACGGTTATGATGATGATGATTTGAGTAGCCCATAGATTATTTTGGGAAATAAGCAATTTCCATTCCAAATTTCATCCAAATCCGTTAAGCCGTTATGACGTGAAGAGGTAACAAACATACACACATATACCGATAAACTTTCGCATTTTTTGTGTGATAAATAAAAAAATATAACAGTAGCTTAAAGCACAGACTTAAAACTAAACTATCTTATATAAATTAAGCAAATTCAATTCCCAGCCGGGTCCCAGTAAAACTAAATGCTAAAGCGTTGACGAGCGAACAATTAGGGAGTCTCATAAAGCAACGGCCGCCGTTAAACACCGTTAAATAAAGACTCGCCGTTAAAACTGAATAATACTTATCATTAACTTTGGCATTTGACGCAAATTAGAAACAGGGTTACAGTGATACTGCGAATACCTAAAATAACGTCAAAGTTAAGAGGAATTCATTTTAATGTGTTAAATTAATATATACGTTAAAATTGGTATTTAACCAACATCACGCAGTTGTGGTGTAAAGTGGAGCACGCTTGGCTAAAAGATATTGGTTCACACGTGACATAGCTGCTACTGTACTTCTGGACATTGGCATAGAGAAGTGCGATTTGGCCATATCCACCAATCTGTCCCAGTTGTGGGTTGGTGGATTCATATCATCATCATCATCATCATCAGCCCGGAGACGTCCACTGCTGAACGAAGGCTTCCCCCTTAGACCGCCACACTGTACGACAACCGGCCATTTGCATTCACGGGTTGCCCGAGACTTTTACAATGTCGTCGGTCCACCTAGTGGGAGGCCTTCCTACGCTGCGTCTTCCGGTTCGCGGTCGCCACTCAAGAACCTTTCTTCCCCATCGGTTGCCAGTTCTTCGAGCGATGTGTCCTGCCCACAGCCACTTCAACTTGCAAACTTTGCGAGTTATGTCGGTAACTTTGGTTCTATGGCGAATATCCTCGTTCCGGATTCTATCGCGCAAAGTAACTCCGAGCATAGCTCTCTCCATTGCCCGTTGCGTGACTTTAAGTTTCTCCAACAGGCCAGCAGTTAAAGACCATAAGGAAGGATTCATATACGCCATTGAAATTACCATCACCGGAAATCCAGCTGTATGAAAATACGCTAATGACGTCATGGGATGAAATCTCATGGGGCAAAGACGGAAAACCCTTTCCACATACCTATTGGTACGGGCCCGGGATTTGAAACCATAACCTCACGTGTCAGAATCTAGCGATCTTCCTATTACAGGCTACCACTTATTCTTGATAGAGCCTGTTATTTCAAATAAACCCACCATTAGTCAGCTACTCTATACAGTTTCGTAACCATGTTGTTTGTGTTTTGCGACAGAACTTTATCCCCGCTTTGTTCTATTTAGGGATATGACAGAGACGTAATCTTCTTTTAGTAGGAGTTCGGGTCGGGCTTGCGTGGTGCGAATCATTGCCGCAATTGTAAATTATCTCGGCTCTGTCATGCCAGATTCCTCACAAATTACATGTAGCTGGTAAGCGAGATGATATAGCAGAATTACAACGCATATAGTAGATCAGTTAACATTGCTTAGCACGGAGTTTTGTTACGTTTTGATAAGTAAAAATTAAAACCCTGCCCTGCATGAGAACAATTATTACTTTGCATAATGGAATTTTAACGTTTTGACTTAAAATAAAATTAAAATACTGATTTTTTGGATGCGATGACCATTCGTCTCGTAGCCATTTCGTCGCTATGCCTGATAGGTCACATTCATAATACGTCACTTTGTTTATACTATTGTATATAACAGGATTTTTGTTTTTCCCTTGTAAATAATTTTATTATGAGAACTGACGTGGTTTTGACACATTTTTGTTTTATTTATACGGGAATATATACTCACGTTTAATTATATCGGATACTCCGACTATAGTTTCGTAAATAATTATTTACCGATAAATAGCTCTGACTTTGAGTTACATCCACTATCGTGGACCCCCGTTTACATCTCACGGACACCCCAATTCTTTTTTCACTCACTTAGACCCCTTGCAGATCATTAAAATCCAAAATACATGAATAAAATTAAAGCTGCGTAGCGCGATACGACACGATACAGTACAGTGCTGTTCTATGCTTTTCTGTACTGTGCTGAATTCTTAGTGCATGAAGTTAGTCTTGCACTAGACCAAGTTTTTTCCTCACAAGTATTTCCTCTCATACACTGATAAGTGACACCTACAAAAAAAAAAAAAAAAAAGAAATACTGGTGAACATTTTCACTCAGCGCCATCTAGCCCCAAACTATGCAAAGCTTGTTGTACTATGGATACCAGATAACTGATAGAATACTTATATACTTTTTTGTAAATACATACTTATAATACATACAACACCCAGATACAGAACAACATCTTAGGGTCATCACGTAAATGTTTGTTCTGGGTGGGAGTCGAGCCCACGCACTAAGCTCTCAAAGCCGTCACACTGACTGAGCTATAAGGCATTCAGATTCTAACATTTAAACATTCAAATTCTAACATAACTATGAGGACCTCTAGAGACATGGAAATAGTCACTTCAAGAGCAGGGAATAAGCATGTGTTTCAATTATTTAGAATAATAGGATAAATGGTGAGTTCACCTGAATCTGATGCTTAGGTACGTCGAAAAATTAATTGAAATCAGCTGGTAAAGTTCTGAAATATAAGCGTTCAAAGTATTTGGGAGGGAGTCATCTGTCCCTTTCTAACAAAACACGTGCATAGTATAGAATTTATTTGGAATCGTGAACTTTGACGTCATAAACCTAGTATAGTGTCCTCCCTGTCTAACATGAAACTAAAATGTTTATAACTTTGTTATTTGCGCACATATTAAAATTTTACTTTCGATGATTTGTTTTGTTGCCAGTCAGATTTTTTGTGAGTCAATAAAAAAACACATGCATATTCCCTATTCTCTTCCAGAAAAAAGTTATGTGAGAGAAAGTGTGAGTTATAAATGAAGATAACTCATCTCTCCAAATCAATGATTAACTTCATTTCTCCATTACCGAGCCCGGACTTGGACGGCATTAGTATTCTACGCATACCTATCCACGGATATTAACTTTCCTGTACCACGTACCCTTACAACGGAGGCATTCGTGGGAGGCCAGATAAACTGTGGGAGGCCAGATAAACTGTGGGAGGACCGGTCCGAATAGGACTTGTTTAGCGAAAAGTAGGTACAAGTTCACAAGTCTATCGCTTTTTCTCTCTCTTCTGCGCCATCTCTTTTACGCCACAATTGTTTGTAAATTTTATACGACCTATATGACCCTAAAGACCTTACTTCAAACTTAAACGTCAACATGTGTTAAACTTTAGCAGCTTCCTAAAGGAAAGGCCCTATTATAGTTGTTCAACTCCCGATTTAGTTGGTTTCGGCTTTGAAAAATCGTGTAAAAGTATAGAATATTGAATACCCTTAATAAAAAACTGAGATTCTAGAACAGCTGCTAAGCCAAAAAAAAAACTGGTGTTGTCTTTCTTGACCAGTCGTCTGTCAGTCGCTTACTTTTTTTTATCGAATTATTATTCGGGTACAAAAGAAAGACAAATAAAAAAACCTGACTGTTCCTGAAGTTAACTAAACTTTTAATCTAACTCTAACTAATCTTGTTCTTATTTCTCGACCGACTTTAAAAAAGGAAGTTTTCGAAATACGACTGTTTATTTTTTTTATATACCTGTTACGCGTTTACTCCGCCCATTATGAATTGTTTTTTGGACCATTCTTTTTTTGTTTGGTTGGTCATACCTCAGAGATGAGCATATTCAGTTCAGTAAAGGCTTAGGACTTTTCTCTTAAGCAGGTAGCCTACTGGTAGAAATCCCATACTTCCTTGTATGAACTAGGCCAAAATGGCACATGCCTTTAGTTTTTAAATCAACATAACTAGAACAACGATTTCATCCAGGTAATCGAAATTGTAGTCGTTTTTTTTAAAGCACTTGTTAGTTTTGGTAACAATTTTATTGATGGGACGAACGATTTGCCGTCGGTACGAGTACTTAGGAGAATACGCTTCCCCTGCAGGCCTAACATGCGCACCGCGAGAAAAATTTCTCGATTCTACAAAACAGGACAAGGCTACGCAGGCGCGGATCCAGGATTTCGTTGAGGGGGGGGCAATTTTTGTGTGGTGATAAAAACACACAACCCCCCCCCCCCCCATATCTTGCGGAAAATTCGTTCAAAATTAAAAAAAAAAAAAACTTTTATTATAGTACTAGTATTTTAACGTGCCTGCAGGGCTAAAGTGGCTATTTAAGCCCTGCTACGCGGGACCTGGGTATGTCCTTAAACTCTTAAACTGCAACCAGACCCACCGGAGGACGAGCAGCAGTGTCCTTTTGGTTAACGGTGGTGACCATTCTGCGATCCCCAAGCCGCCTGCCGTGGGGAGCGTGGGGATTATGGCAACACCCCTCTATAAAGGGGCCTTCGTCCAGCAGTGGACGTTTTATGGCTGACGACGACGCGGAGCGAAAGGAACCACTTCCTCCCCGCAGCAGCACGTAAAATCGTATACACACCACGGGAGCAAGTAAACAGGCCACAGATCTCATGTCTTTGTCACCCTCGGCTTCGCCTCGGGAGATATATACATGTGGCCTGAGACATCCTTTACTTTTGCTCCCTAGGTGACTAATATACTATTTTATTTCAATATTGGTTTGCAATGGCAATGACCGCTATTTCGTCTGATGTTAAGCGAAGATGCAGTCTAAGGTTTTGCAAGCCTGCCTAGAAGAAACCGATTCGTTCGCGACTTTAAGAATGAATCGCAGTCTACTGTTTAGCAATTCGCAAAATAAGGGTGGAATCGAACCGTTTTGTGCGTGTTTTTCAAATATAAACCATTAAACAGGCAGCTTTTTAGAGCTCCTGGCCGTCCGATAGTAGAACGGACAGGGTGGGATCAGATCATGCATCACCAAAACATATTCTCCGAAATGTAACCGATAATAAACGGATAGACAGCAACTTTGCGTCGATGTTCAAGGCTTTGGAGCTTAGCCTGAACAAATGACTCCTTTGTTTTTAATAGACTCCTTTGTTTTAATTGGCTCCTTAGCCTATGATTTTCTTGGCCCGTTTTTCAATGGACTCTTACGCCTCGAGCTGGTCGTCTTGACCGATCCAACCCAGAGGTGCGTGCAGTAATCTTTGTACGACCGAACTTGTGCTTGATATAATTTGAGCAAATGTTCTGGCGTGAAGTGCTGTCGCACCTTAGAGAGAACCTTTTTTTTGTACCTTTTGCGTTTTAGCAGCCAATTGAGCCTTTGACTCAAAATTGGATCCTAAGTTGAGGGTTGGAGTCAATTAATGTCCAGTGGTTAAAGCCCTCTGATATAGGCACGGATACTCATTTCGGAAAGTAGAATCCAGATCGGATGGCCTCTTTCTGGCAGAGAACAGACACGCCTGGGTCTTAGCTGCATTGAACTTGACCAGGTTGGCATCGCCCCAATCCGAGACTGCCTTAAGGGACATATTCAAGTACACTGGATTTCTAGCCCACTTTTTCGTGCATCGCATACATATGGGTACGCACACGACAGCACTGTTGTAGAGCTCTCTACAACAGTGCTGTCGTGTGCGTACCCATATGTATGCGATATGCGATGCCTCTTTCTGGCAGAGAACAGACACGCCTGGGTCTTAGCTGCATTGAACTTGACCAGGTTGGCATCGCCCCAATCCGAGACTGCCTTAAGGGACACATTCAAGTGCACTGGATTTCTAGCCCACTTTTTCGTGCATCGCATACATATGGGCAGCACTGTATGCATATGTATGCGATGCACGAAAAAGTGGGCTAGAAATCCAGTGCACTTGAATGTGTACCTTAAGGCAGTTCAAGTTTCCCTCGACGTCTCGAAGGCCTTCCAGAGGGTACGGCATGGCAGCCTAATTAGCAAGCTCTCCTCATATGGCTTGTCCTCTGGTCTCATTACTTGGATTTCGTATTTCCTGATGGACCGATGGATCTGAGTTGTCGTTGACGGCCGCTCGACCGAACAAATGGCTTTCAGTGCCAATTCGAATTATTATAATAACAAGAGAATTCGAGACGTCGAGGGAAACGGCAACCGCTTCCTCGTGTTTCTCGATGGCCTCACTCCAGATACGAATAGTATACGCTAGAAGATCTCCAGTAGACTGGTTTTGGCGAAACCCATACTGCCAATCTCTGAGGAGGTTATTAGCTTCTAGGTATGCCAGGAGCCCATTGTTCCTCAACACGTTCTATAATCTTGAGAGTGCGGACGTGTCTCGGATAGGCCTGTAGTTGGCATGGTCGGCATAACTACCTTTTTTGGGCACAGGTTGCAGGTTAGCAAACTTCCATGTCCTCAGAACAATGGCTGGAATACCAACAGTGCCATATCCAGTTTCCGTAATTAGTCAAATCGTCGTCAAGTTTAATCAGCACTGGCTTTGAACCCATAGTGCTTTGTTCAGAACTTGACAACGATTTGACTGGAAACTGGATAACGTTCCAACATTTGTTTTTTTTTGTATGGAGAATAAATAAGCGCCCCTACATAGTGAATGTATAGCAAGCCTCAAATTTTCAATACAAAAAAGAATAATTATAACAGAAAGTTTTCCGGTTTCCGTAAGTTTTCGAGCAAAAAAAACTATCAGAAAACTATATATATATTGCATTGCCTTGCCAAACATGGCAAAGATAACCAGTGCATATGTAGATTCCAAGCACTCGGTGAATTTCAGTCGCGCACGGTTGACAAGCGAACGCAATGCCGAAGTGGTCTTTGAAAAGGTGAAAATAACACACTAGTGATGTTTTTTAACAGCAATTTCAAGTGAAAAACATTGATCGATCGATGTATTTAATCTACATAATATAAGTTAGCAATGAGTTAATAACGATTTTTGTAAACAAGTATCTATGAGGAATTTTGATGATGGCGTCAGGGGGGGGCAATTGCACCCATTGCCCCCCCCCTGTATCCGCGCCTGAGGCTACGAATCTGTATAAGTTTGTCTCGTTTTCGCACGACATAAAGACACGACAAAATGTTCACGCGGTGTGCATGTTAGCCCTGCCATAGATTAAGTATCAACTTAATCTATGGCCCTGCAGACCATTGCAGCGATAACCAGGAATGTGATTAGCAAAACGAAGTTCAGATCCCATTCAGAGCATCTCATACAAGTTGATTGTAAAGCAAGTCCTCACTGATTAAATATTTGTAAGTACATCAGATCAATTACAAGGTAGTCTGGTTACAAGGTCCTGAGATTACAGATGTCATTAAATGGCTATAAGAGATAATCATTGCGTAAGTACGTAAAACTGGCGTATACTTATTTCAAAATACTTTGTATACATAAGTAGGGATAGTATAGTATACTTATCGAAATGTAGTAGTAGGACTCTATAGCAGAGTTCGCCTGGGGATGTACCATTCTTTTGCCAGTTATTCAACCGCCAAGCAGTAGTACGTAGTACTATTATTTCTTCTGTGGCAGTAGTGTGTAAGCATTGCTGTTCCGGTTTGAAGGGCAATGTAATGTTACTAGGCATAAAAAGATTTTAAAGACATTGCAGTGTGGCGCAGAATTTTGCAGATGAACGTCTCGTTCGCTTCGTAACTCAATAGCACTTAAAAAAACTATTAAAATTGAGTTGGTTTTGTAATCTTTTTTATCTCTTTACTTTTTTTATTAACACCATCATATTTTTATTTACATCTACGTGTAGTGTCAAAAAGTGGTCAAACCTCGTCTAAACTATCCACCTTACTACATATATCTATTTTAATTTAAACGCTTTCTAAACCAAATAATTTTCAATAAGCAAAGCGTATGATAAACTGCGCCAATTATTGCCTTGAATTAAACATTCAGCAAGTTAAAGCCCCCTATCTCCTATAAATCTATCTATTTTCTTCGAAGACATGGACCAATATCCCATAGACAAGACATATTGTACTAATGTTAATGATCTTACATAGTGGCTACATTTCAAGTTTGTTTTGTATCCTTATTCCTTAGTACCAAGCGCTATTTGACTATAAATATAGTTACCAATTCAGAAATGTATTAGTAACAAGTACCTACTCATAACTTCTTCTTAACTATACATAAGTTAGAAAGTCCGTATAATTAAATTTGTAAATAAAAGAGTGCAGCTAGACTGATTAACAGCATTAACAACTTATGACTATTGAATAACAAGTTCGACGAAAGATAAAAAATAATAAGTCAATTACATTCTTCTTCATCAGCCTGTCCACTACTGAACGAAAACCTCTCCCATATTAGGGAGGGGTTGCCATAATCCCCACGCTTGGCAGGCGGCTTGGGGATCGCAGAGTGTTACCACCGTTAACTTAGAGGACGCTGCTGCCCGTCCTCCGGTGGTTCTGGATGCAGTTTTAGGACATACCCAGGTCCAAGTCATTATATTATTATGTTTTTAATTTTTTTTCTTTGTTTGATGTTAGAAAAATCATAAACCGCGGCTTTACCTTTTTTAAAGTGGTTAAGTCCGCGTTTGAGCACTTACTCGTCTGTCACAGTAAGTCACTATTGGGTCAAAGACACTAGAATATAATAAACACTATACTTTCTTAATTTTTATGTAGCATTTACAGAATTTTTTACACTGCTGACTTACTAAGTTGGTTCCCAGTTAGTAGCAAGAAAAAGCCAAGGAAAGACAACCAGGTGCGTGTCCCAGTAGTTTATTCGTCAAACTCTGGAGCCGTTGTTGTAAGAGCGCCGGTGTAATTATAACGATGGATGTTTTCTGATAATAAAGGCAATTCAGGTGGAATAATGTAGCTCTTTGTTTTAATTCAAAGGCGGTTAATTGCAATGCGATAGCGATGCAAAATATTAAGGTGCAAATATGTCGGACCAAACAAAACACACATTTACAAAATACTCACAAGAAACTGCTGCCACATATTCTTTAATACATTAATAGAGAGAGTAAGTAGTTTAATTGAGAGTTTACAAGTACTATATTTCTGGCACATGAACCGGAACACCAGGACTTTATAATGTATGATTTTACATTCACAAAAACTTCTTTCACTGAACTCACTTTGCTTGAAAAGGTTGTGCAATAGTGACGTAACACATAGCAAATATAGTGGACATAATCTATTAATAAAATAAATAAATAAAATAGGAGCTAAGCGTATATACACATATAATAAACATAATTAGCTGTATATAGTATATATAAAGTAGCTAATTATTCGCTAGAGCGCCCGTGCAACCGTGGTTGCACGTTCCCCGAAGCAATTATACTTCCTGCAACTCCAGTTGCACGAAATTCGCGCCATATGATTTACCTCATAATTAGAATGGGGCGCTCAACAGATGCCGTTAGTGAATCTAATACGGATCTTTGATATATTTGCTTGTAGTTACAAGTCTTTGCCACTCTCTGTGCGTATTTTAATCTATGCACGAAGTTAAAAAAAAAGTGCTAGTCGTAAATTTTGTCTGTAAGTTTCTGAGCTTTTTTTTTGTTTTTTTTTTCTAAATCATATAATATCAATATTTTTGCCTTATTGTAATGCTATGTTCATGAACGTTTGAAATAAAAATAAAAAACAGTATGCTATCGCTTTCATTTTCAAATTAATATAGTTTTAAAAAACAACAATTATTTTTTGTTTAGACAAGTTTGCCTAACGTAGCATAATATTTTATTGCTACACTAGCCAAAATTATTTACGTAACGTATTCCTTGGTTCTTTAATGAGTCCTGTCATAAATTTTGTCACTCAGCGTCGTAAGAGGCGCTTTCGAGACGGTCACTTAGAATGCGCGGGAAATACCTGGCGCCGGCGGCGCGGGACGGGACACTTATATGAAATTTGATACCGCGGGATGGCGCTTGTGCGGATAGAAAGTAGAACACTTGTAAAATAAACTTCAGCATTCAGTCACAAAAATTAGCCAATTTTTATAAAAAAAAATACAAGCTAGTCGTTTAAGTACCTGAAACTGACCACACTAAAAAGTTGAAAGTCATTGTCTTTGTTGAATAGCCAGGAATTTAAAATAATGATTACTTAATATGTAATGGCATTTTTTTAATAACCAATAATTAATAAAATTATATACTTTACAATAACCTTTTTATATGATTAAAAAGAAACACTATTGGTATTATTAGAATGTGGTACTTACACCCGAATACTAAAACGCCAATCAAATATTTAAGTTCTCGTCAAACATTTGAGACCCTGTTATCCTTGAGAATCGTATACTGACGCTAGTTAAATTGTGACTTTAAATTTAACATGGCATTATTATAAGTGCCACTTAATTAAAGAAATGGTATTCACAAACGCTAATTAACGTTTGACTGCTATTTAAGTCCCGCTTACATCTTTTGAGGGGCCGTTAAATCTAAGAGTGCTTGTGACCAGTCTCAGGTTGGATATTGATAGACGAAAAATGCCTCTTTCATCTTTATCTTTGCTTTCTGATGAAGAAGTGGCTTTCACTAGTCTAAGAAATGAACCGAACTTAAACGCCTTTGAAAAGTATAATGAAGAAAAATTCAGGATGAGGTTCCGACTCGGCAAAGAAACGGTGTTATACTTATGTACTTTATTTGGAGAGAACCTTCAGCCTCTCACAAGGCAAAATCAGGCAATCCAACTAGTTGATCAGTTACTGATCACACTGCGTTTTTTTGCCACAGGCTGTTACCAGAGGGTCATCGGAGACATATATTTTCATGTTGAGCAACCAACTGTCCAACGTACGACCGAGTAGCAACAGAGCTGGCGAAACTAAAAAACAATTACATAAAAATGCCCACCACAAGCAAGCAACACCAAATTGCAAATGGTTTTTTTGGCGATCGCAGGGTTTCCTCGAGTGATTGGTGCTGTGGACTGCACACAAATAAAAATCAATTCACCTGTTATGACTACCTACTTGTTTGTTGCTAATAACTATGATATGCCTACCTAGTAGGTAGTAGTCAGGTGGAAGGCAAGCAGAAACATTCCGTAATAGAAAAAGTTTCTTCTACCTGCATGTTCAAATGATATGGGACACAAGACTGATGGTAAGAAGCATTATAGCAAGATGGCCGGGCTCAGTTCATGTCAGCACCATTTTTAATGAATCTGCATTATGGACACAGCTGGAACGTGGGGACTACGGAAATATGGTTTTGTTGGGTGATAGTGGTTATCCGTGTCGTAACTATTTGCTAACACCCCTTTCAAGCCCATCAACCCCAGCTGAAGAAGCATACAATCGGGCTCAGATAAGCACAAAAAACCCTGTAGAGAGGCTCTTCGGAGTGTTAAAAAGAAGATTTCCTTATCTGCAGATTGGTCTCCAGGTAAAATTGAATATCCCTAATATTATTGTGGCATGTACAGTACTGCACAACATTGCTCTGTCTAGGCAAGTTTTTGTGGAAGAGAATAATTTCTTGGAAACCACTGAAATGAATTCAGTGCATGAATTTGGATCACATGCAGGAAATGAAAATTTTACTGTTAGTGTTAATGAAAATACATATTTTACAGATAAAAAATTGTTTTTATTTAATGTAGCAAACCAATCTACATTAAGATAAAATACTACCTACTATCGAGCTAGACTATGCGCTTTGTAGCACTGATTTTGTAAATTTTTATTCTTAGTAGTTCCATTTCCAATTTATGTCGTTGAATTAAAAAAAAACTTTCTGGCTTCGCAGTATGTAATTTAACTTTAAAATATTGCTTTAAATATAATTATAAATTATAATAGCGATTTTTCTTTAATAATTAGGGCCGCCGATTAGAAATAATGACATTGACGTTACCGTGACGTGACAGCCTCCATTGAATGAAAAGTTACGTTCCGTTTTTTATCACGCTGAAAAATAGGCAAACTACAAATTGCCAACACAGTATTATGAATTTTCAACTTGTAAAAATTCAACCGTAAGAGATAACTCTTAAGACAAAACGATACAAATTAAATTTTAAAACAGTTTATATACGAGTATCTAATCTATAAATTCTATTATTTGTTTGTTCTTCGTATTATCTATTATTATTTGTATTATTTACGCAGTAACTTTTAGTTACTGCGTAAAACGAAATAGCTATAACAAATAATAAAAATAGTAAGTAATTGAAAACGTAATTTTTAAGTAAATGTTGCCATTTATAGAAAATTTGAAGGCTGCTCAGCTGATCATGGTCTTAAAATTCTTGAGTAGCGTTTGAAAATTCCAGTTAAATTTAATGGCCTCTTAAAATTAAGTAGCGCTCAGTTGAGTGGGTCACCTGAGTGACGTTTCAGTATTCGGGTGTTAGTCGTTTTGAATATATCTTTAATTGCATCTTTCTTTTTTGATGTGTGATGTCAAACATTAATATTTATTCAAAAAAACATGCTACTATTATTAAAATTATTAGAAATTAAATCTGTATTACAATTAATTACGAGTGATTTCTATTTGTATCTTCTCCCAATATTACATTTTGCTACAAGATATTAAATTAAACTCTCTCGGAATAATTCGGAGTTAATTTTCCACGAAAGAAAACTGAAACAAGAAACAGTTGCCGGGAACTTTCTGAAGTATCTTAAACTTTAATTACTTTAAAAACTCTTTGATAAACTGCGGCTGGAGAAAACTGTAGGAATTGCAATTTGTTCGGTGTCAGAAGGCTAACGTCGAGGACTCGAATCCAAAACTCTAGAAACTCTAGAAAGCTAGGATTTCCAATAATAATCTAGAGTTGCAAAAAAATCTTGCTAGAGAAAACATAGCCCAGTCAATCTACGAGACTTAGTATGGCGGTTCTAGCGAATAAAAAAATATTTTTGTAGTGGTAGGACTCTACTGCAGAGTCCGACTGGGGAAGTACCACGCCTTTGCCAGTTATTCAACCGCCAAACAGTAGCGTGCAAGCATTACTGTTTTCCGGTTTGAAGGGCAATGTTACCAGATAAATTACTGGGTTTAAAGAGATTTAACATCTAATATCTCAGGGTGACGAGCGCAGTGCATTGCGGCGCAGGATTGTGTTCGCAAGTTCACAATTCTAGCACTGCTTCTGATAGTAGCTGGCGTGACGCTTACCACTAGGTGAAAGTCTTGCGTGCTCGTCATTTAAATGTATATTTAAAAAAAACAGCTATGATTGGCTTTATTTGCAGACGGACAATCAGTAAATAATTTAATTAAGCAAATATGACCGTGGGATATTGAAACGGAGTAGTAGTGAATCACGGTCGAAGGTACCGGTTCGTAGTGAACCGTACAAGGCCAGCGTGCGACAAATTGTGCGAATTGTATGATGACGTCACACGCGGCGAGGGCCACCCTGCGGAAATTAGTGACGCTTAGTTAGTGGCGCTTATTTTGAAAATTATGTACCTATCTCGGAAACTAATATCTGTATCGAAATTTTTGTTTTCACACGATCACGACGACCAATTTGCAGATATCATCGGGTAATAAAGGCACGTAGTAACATTAATCACTTTTCCTAAGTCTGATTGCTGATTTTATTATGTAGGTAAGTTGTGGAGGACATTATTAATAATTCATAATCAATATTGCCAGATTTGCCAGACACTTTCCGTCGGCGGTAATTTCCACCAGACGCTTTTAAACCTCTATAGGCCCAATAAGTATATACAACAATATATACAACGCCTTATAAGGAAACCAAAAAGAAATAAGAAATGATTGTCGTAATTTAGTGCCTATTATTTAAATAACGAAATAGTATTCAACCATTTAAATAACAATTTTTAGAGCCTAATAACTTATTTGAAGTAAACTATTTTAAACAATACTAGTTGACAAGTCAAGGCTACGTTTTACATGTAGAATATTATGAAACAAACGTATTTCGAAATAAACGGTTATATTATACAATACACAACTTACTCTGATGATAGAGCCACACTATTATTTTGTGCACATTGCCGTAGAGACGACGGGCTCTTGGGGATCCGAAGCCAAACATTTGATCCGCGAGATAGGGCGCCGGATTACGAATAGGAATTGTGAATCCCGCTCCGGCTCGTTCCTGGTGCAAAAGCTGGCCAATCTGGCTATAGAGCGTGAAATGCCGCCAACGTCATAGAGACCGCGCCTTTGCACCGGGTACAGTCAGAGATCGGTTATTTGATTAGTTGGACTATTTACTATGTTTAAGTTTGTTGACTTGGTTAATGATGTATTAATTTTAATTTAACTGATCTTATTTACATTGTTAATATGAAACTTACTTAACTAATGTATTGCCTACGGCCTCGCAGATGTAAACTTGTAGATTGTTTACCTATAAAACATAATTATCAAAAAATCTGAATTTTTTGAGATGACCCGACATAGATGGCCTCTGTTGAAAGAAAAGAAAGAAAGAAACTATTTATTTTTATCACACAAGACACTACAACAACAAAAAACAATTAAACTGTTGGACTGGATCACATATTAATTTATCAGAGTACTGAATAGAGGTTCAGTCTTTGGCCTTCTCAATTCACAATTTTTATCCCGTTAGGTTACGTCCTAAGCCTTATGGTACTTCAAAAATCTGATTACTTAAGTACGACATTGTAGAGTTTAGTTTAATTCCATACTTAGTTATACATCAATTAATAGTCTAGCTTTTAATACGAAGTAAGTAGTTTACATTCATATTTTCAGAAAATGTGTTTTTTTAACAGTTTTTATTTTGCCGCTTTGTCACACGACGCGTGACAAAAACATTGCCCTTTAACTTAAGTATTCTTTACGTAACGGACCCAACCGACCTTTATTGCGAATATTATTACTTAGCTTCCTATTGAGTAGCTGTTTTCACAAGCGTCTTTCGTCAATATACGTCACTGGACAGAACCTTGTCTAACAGTATTCAAACAATGTACCTATGCGCCTTTTTCTACATACCACGTAGTTTTAATACACACACAAACACACGTGTTCACGCAGACAGGGTATGAGGTATTTCCTTATTTGAAATTCTATCAATCTATAAATTCTATCTATCATGAAATCCTACATTGAAATTCGTTTAGCTATTTTGTTTCTAAGTAGTGAGTGCCAAAATAATTATGTCACCCTGTTTTATCACACAGTGTTGGCGTGGTCTTTTGAGTTCTGGATACTATGGTACTGGTTGCAATTGTCAATTATGTCATAGGCTGACGTTATCTTATACCTATCAGAAGATCGTCAAGCTCATCCCATTACCTGTTTGTTACGAAATAGATAATTATAAAGTAAAACACAAACTTTTGATTTTATTATACACTGTTCTAAAACTGCATCTATCAGAACCTCCTCAAGAAGGGCAGCAGCGTCCTCTTAGTTAACGGTGGCGAACATTCTGCGATCCTCAAGCCGCCTACCAAGCGTGGGGATTCTGGCAACCTCTCCCTATTAGGGCGAGGCCTTCGTCCACCAATGGACGTCTTCCGGCTGATGATACAAGTTCGGGTTGGAATTCATTATCTTAGAGTTATCCTTGGCAGCGTATCAATCGCATGCAGAAATGGCTACTTAACTACCGACAAGCTCAACTACCTATTAGGTCCGGTCAAACGCACCTTTTCAATAAAATGTCAGATTTAATTACTGCAACGTTCAGAAACTGGTTTGTGAGTGGGGCTGATATTGGGTAAGTTTTTAATGTCATTTGATGAGGGTTATTTTATTGGAATCATTTGGCCTAGTATAATGGCAAATTGTAACATAACTATATCCACTGATTTATACAGCGCCGCGCCGTTAGTCTGATTGTACAGATTAGGTCTTTGGACTTTCCGAAAAGCCAGTGGCGTATATGTCGCAGCCGCATTGCAGAATACGCCGTATTACATGACGGCTAGCCATTTTAAAAAACAGCGCCGTTTTATAAAGCGGCGTATTAACGTTTAGCCAAATTGTATTACGGCTGAGAGTAAGGCCGCCGCATTGTATGCGTGCTTCGCGTTCTACAACACGGCTAGCCATAATGTAATTAAGCGGGTCATGATCCGCCGCTTTGGCAATCTTTAGTTCAAATTTTGGATACTCACGGCGATTTGGCGCTTTGATAATTTAAGTGTGATCTTTTCATTTGGTTAAAACAAATGTTTGCCTGCTACTTACATACCAAGTGTCCTTTTTTCATTTCTTTTGACATACAATTTTATTTTTTACTATATACATACTGTATTTTGTTAGTATGATAACCATTTTGCATTGAAGGTAACTTGATTACAATGTGGCTAAACATATGCTGCCGTATTGTAGAACATATCGCAATGAAAATCCGGCTGAACGTTGATCCGCCGTTTTGCAATACGGCTCTGTTTTTAAAAATGGCTAGCCACTATGTCAAACGGCGAATTCTACAATTGGGCTGCGACATATATACTACTAGCTTTACTACGCTGGCCCAATTGCTGATTGGTGTACTCATATATGCCATTGAATTCTTTCTCCGGACGTATGCAGGATTCTTCACTATATTAGCCAGCCAGTGGTAATCCACTGGCTTTCGGAAGCTCCAAAGAGCTCTATGACTTGTTTGACAACGTTACACGGTTTATAATTCATGCGTGAAGGAAAGCATCTTGAGGAATCTTGCATTCGGTCGGAGAAGAAATTCATTGGCGTATGAAATCCACCAAACTAGGAACTGAGCTAGCTCGGTGGCTTCGGGCCTATCGCCCTTCTATTCATCATGATCATCATGACTGTTTTTAATTAAATTACTGTTGTTAATTATTTTTGTGTGTACACAAAAATAATTAACAACATTTGTGTGTAATAAAGAGTATATATCTATCTATCTATTAAAAAGGCTGATTATTATTATGAGGCATGAATTTTTGCATGAAAATAATACAGACTTTTGAGTCTTCTTTTTGAGTCTCAGAGTCCCAGGAAAAGATTATACAACGCCGCAATTATTAGCTCCTTTTACTGTCAGTGGCCAAGACACACAGAATCGAACTTGTTCTACCTATTCTATGCCCGTAGAGAGTAGTATTTCTAAGCAACTGTACAAGGCGAACAAGATGCTTGCCGATTTACGACCGTGTTTATCTACTAAATAAGTTGTTGGTGTAGAGTATTACTTAGGGTTTTATTCTATTTACATATGTACAAAACTTAAAATAAATATTTAAACTATACACTAAAAACTACTTATTTACAATAAAATATATAGATAAATATATTTAAAAAAATATTAATTAGTATTTATTTATGTAGTGATGAATTACTTCGATGCTAAGTTTTTTTTTATCTCTCAACATATTATTATTATTATAATTTTAGATATTTCTCAGGAAACATGGCATGGTAATAATTATAGTCTCAGTACAGAAACAAAGCCAAAATCAAAACGGCTAGAGTATCCTTCAGTTAAATTATAGGCACTCTCACATAATCCGCTGTCTTATCTCAGAAGTCTCAGTGACTTCCTTATTTGCACGTCGGCTAAAGAATCTAAATTATCTACAGTGTTATTCTACAGTGTCGGAGTATCCGATTTAATTAAATGTGTGTATTCCCGTATAAATAAAACAAAAACATATATAGTGCCCTTGCAAAGCAAATTACAAAATGTAATACTGTGATAGGCATTATTATTGTTGGGAAAGAAACAAACAACGCAAAGTCTAAAAGAACTAGATCAACGTTTGTTTTGTAGGCAATAAATATTTTTATATTAAATATGTAAAGTTCCGGCCAAAATAAAGAAAATCAGTTCAGCAGGGCTAGCATGCGCACCGCGAGAAAATTTTGTTGTGTATTTATGTCGTGCGAAAACGAGACAAACTTATACAGATTCGTAGCCTTGTCCTGTTTTTAAGAATCGAGATAATTTTCTCGCGGTGCGCATGTTAGCCCTGCAGGCTTAGTTTTGGGATCCAATTTCTTTTGAAATCAGTCCAGAGGTTGAGAAACCATTCAAAGGGACTCTAAGGCCACAGTTTGTAGTCTTCTTCTTTTCGAGTCGATGTTTCGTTTTCGTAGCTATATCAAGTGTTTCGACAAAAATTCGGCCACCTCTATGGCACTATCCGTTTGTAGTGAACAACTAGCTATAACGCTTAGCATACCTATTTTTACTATTATAGTGACTATTATGATAGAATCTGTAATTCTAGGAAACGGCAGAAATTATTACGTATTCTGCGCCTCTATCATTCATTATTCATTCAATGATAATAAACGATAAATTTTGAACCCTATTCCCAAGGTTATACTGTACTTACATCGTTTATTATTCTGTGGTACTAACTACGTAGAAATACCAACGCGTGGTTATCGAGAAAACGGATGACAATATTATCGATAACTATTTAAATTAGCTGTTGGAACACGAGTCAAAGTTTATTTTTAATACATTTAGAAACCCAAGTCGAACTCAATTATAACTTTAATCTATTTATTGTTTCATTTACTAACAAAAGTTTTGTTAGAGTACCTAATTGTAAATTATAAAGTTTTTTACTTACTTTAGCCTCCTATGTAAGTAAAAAACTTTTCTGTAAGTGGCATTACAAACTTTTTGTTAGGTGATTTAGTATGAAAAAAAACCACCTGCTTTATCGCTCACAATAAAACAACGTCACTAACTCTGCAAATATCTTGACATGATTCATAGAGATAACCGCTATTATGAGAGTTCGACTCGACGTGGAGTCGATAATTATATTGTCCCGATAATCGTCACGGTAAACGGTTTTATGGCAAAGAACCTCGACCAACATCTTAAGAGGCTCTCACTATAAGCATAACCAGATCCAAGAAGCAGTAATCCTTGACACGCCACGTAAACTCAGAAGGTTCCTCACATTATTTCAGCCCACAGAAAAGCGAAGGCCCTATTTCGGCCCTAACCATCGGCTGCTTGAACCCTGTCCCGATGCCTAAGCGTGTAAGTTTTTTTTATAAATATTAAACGTCTTAAGCATAAAACACTGAAACCTATTTTAGTTAAACAGTTTTTTTTATTACTTGTATTACAATTGGAGTTTCAAAAAAAGAAGACAACACTTTTTAACTATAATAGGTTTGAAGGAGTTTTGGCGGGAACACGGAAAAATCATGTCGTTGCATTCTATTATTTACTTAAACTTGTGTTATTTCGCGAATAACAGTCTTACTTAAAAAAAACTTCTCAACCGTTAATCACTGCTCAAGATGCTCTGCCATCTTCTCTCTGACGTGAAGTGTAACATGCAAGAACAAGACAGAGAAGTTTAAGCAGTAGAGAATCGAGATTATTTTAGGTAAGACTGTTAATGATTAAAAATGGTGGTGTTTTTTTCATTGTGTGTTGAATTACATGCACGAGTGTGGCCAGGTGATATAATGTGGTGAAACATGTATTTTCGTGTTGTTTCAAAACTCCGTAGAAGCTCATAGTAAAGTCGCCACAACTTTACTAGGGCATGACTTGATCTCGACTCGACTATGACTAATTTCGTGTGACGAACTGTGATTTCATGACATATTTGACTTGGTTTTAGTTAAAAAACTTGCAAATTCTTTAAACTTGACACTGGCAGAAAGCACAACGTGCGAAGCCAATAAATAAGAAGAAAAAAAAATTGGTTTGAAAACGTTTTAGTGTTTTATGTATAAGACGCCTAGTATTTACGGTTAAGATATATGAAATGTAAAAATTTAAAAATAATATACGTGAAAACATAAATAAATCACATTTCTATGATTAATTACGGGATATTTACCGTGATTATGTTGTGAAACGAGCTCCCGATACAATATTACCACGGTAAATATCCCGTAAATAATTATAGAAATGTGATCTATTTATGTTTTCACGTATATTATTTTAATAACAACCTACCTGTTACCTGTTGTATATATTTTTTTGTGTTAATGAACAACCGTGACAGTTTAAAACATAAATAAATCAGCCTCATAAGTAATGATTTCTACTCAAAACTGTCACTGTCAGGTCACAATTTGGGAGTAACAAAAAAGTTAACTAAATTAGGGTAAATTTGACAGTCCATATAATCAGGCAATGTGGTCGATTTTGAAGGTTTAAGTTGACAGAACTAAACTAACTAAAGTATTGCTGTCCTTAGCTAACATGCCTAGTAACAAAGTGACAGCAATATTTAAAAGCCTTCAAAATTGACCATATTTACTGTTTATTTACATAAACATCAAAGTTTATGAGGCATTGCTAATGTACATCAGCTAATGAGGCCGAACCTCGTTCCTCTACTTAATATTTATTCGTTTAGTTCCAAAATTCCTCTAATATCCTTCTCTTAATAGCGAGAGCATAACATATAATCCACTTAATTTAAACTTGAGACTCAAGTTAAAATATATTACGTACGCGCGGGGCCTTAACTTGCAAACTTGAGTCGTATTCAGGATGCCTTTGTTCTGAAATGTGGAGGTATCTTTGAAAGGTATCCACGTCTATTACGGCAGGGTATTTCAATTAGCTTCGTAATATATTGTGTTTTCTGAAAGGTATGAAAGTGGGGGGTAACAGGAATATCCCTGGCTGTTTGCCTTTGCGACAAAATAAAAAAAATTATGAAAGTAGAGTCAAGCAAAGACGGGCTCTACTAGTGATTGCTTTAGTAGACAAAAAAACTGACAGATTAAGAAATCGGACTAATGTAGGTACTTAGCACACACGCTCACTGAAAAGTTTCTTCTTGCGGCGGCGTCGTGTGTCGGGTCGCCCTCTTCCCTCTAATATGGTTGAGGAGAGCGATGGCTGGCCCATGCGTCAAATTGTGAACGGGTGCTGCTTGCGGGATCAGGGGGTCTAGACAAGAACCACTTTATGTTAGCGTTAACGCTTGCGGAAAGATAAAATTGTATGAAAATGACATTAGCAGTCACGTGACATTTTCAAGCTAATGTCATTTTCATACAATTTTATCTTTCCGCAGGCGTTAACGCTAACAGAAAGTGCTTCTTGTCTAGACTCTCTGGATTGCTCGGCGTATGCACGCAATTCTAGTAATAATTAGTAATACTTAGCTAAGTTCTTTTGGTATATTCATTTTGTAAAGCTTTTAAGTTATTAAGTGTAAAATTTAGTTAATCAAAAATTTCAATGTTGACAAATGGCACGGGCTCGCAGTCCGTAAAGCTAAAAAAACAAATTAAAACATATAAAAAAATATTGTGTTTATCATCATCATCAGCCCGGAGACGTTCACTGCTGAACGAAGGCCTCCCCCTTAGACCGCCACACTGTACGACAATCTGCCATTTGCATCCACCGGTTGCCCGCAACTTTTACAAGGCCTTCCTACGCTGCGTCTTCCGGTTCGCGGTCGCCACTCAAGAACCTTTTTCCCCATCGGTCGTCAGTTCTTCGAACGATGTGGTCTGCCCTGCGCCACTTCAACTTGCAAACTTAGCGAGCTATGTCGGATTGATTGTGTTACATTATGTTTAATTGTTTCTTATTTGGAATGTTCAGTACCTACTTCTTGTCAAACGTGCCCACACGCATAATTCATTCAACAGCAATAAGTACATCAAAGTAGTTTCAAAGCTCCTAAACTGAGCTTAACTGCCTTCATAGCCGTAGTTTTTACTGTATACGCCCACGTGACGTCCACTTCCGTTTCGAGTGCCGTCACATCTGTCACAAGTATCAAAACTGGTTGTCCGTCGAACGAGACTCCCACATAAGGAGATATTTTTTAGATACATCTGCGGAATAACTAATGCTTAGAGATATTTTAGACCAAACAAAATTATGACCGCCGCGTAACGGGTCTTTGGCATTCGGCGACTAGCCCATTTCTACAAACCAGACATTTTGAAAATCTAGACTACGACTTTGCATTATTTATGTCTTCTTTTCTGTCTGATATACAACTAAATCTATATCTTATTCTTATTCTTCTTCTATATCTTCTCGTCCAAAATCCCTGTGTCTGAAGACAACGGTCTACGACCAGTGTGTGTTGCCAGTGATGACATATGGAACTGAAACGTGGTCTTTAACTGCTGGCCTTTTGGAGAAACTCAGAGTCACGCAACGGGCAATGGAGAGAGCTATGCTCGGAGTTACTTTGCGCGATAGAATCCGGAACGAGGATATTCCAAAGAACTAAAGTAACCGACATAACACGCAGGGTTTGCAAGTTGAAGTGGCAATGGGCAGGCCACATCGCTCGAAGAACTGACAACCGATGGGGAAGAAAGGTTCTTGAGTGGCGGCCGCGAACCGGAAGACGCAGCGTAGGAAGGTCTCCCACTAGGTGGTGCTACCTTACCGGGTCACCGGTGTGGTGAACGGCTAGCTCGAGGGGTAGTGGGTTCTGTGTGCGCTCTGCGGGCCTGCCTCTGGCGGGTGAGATGGGATTAGACCTACCTATCAGAGATAACTAATTCTAACAAGGGCGCCACCAGCACGATAATGCTGGGAAATGAGACAAGGAATTAGCGTCCAAATCTTATGTATTGTAAAATATGTTCTTCAATTTCTTATTATTGTACATCAATGACGGTTCTGTTAGTTATAGGTACATTCTTTAAGATATTTCTATTATGTTGGTACATTTGTTAAACAATGTAAAATTAAGTACTTAGGTACTAGGTTAAGTATAGATAAGTTAAACCTTTAATATTGTAGTTCTAAGTTTTAAAGTTACACCAAAGAATAGAGACAGAAGGGCCAGTTCTGCTCGTTGAAGTTAAATTTACAATTCTTGATCACATAATTTCTAGTTAAAGTCCAAAAACATTCTAGGTTCTTTCGTTGTAGACACTTTACTGACGTGGGAAAATTAAGGGAAAATTGACATACCAAATGCGCGTAGCATTAATATTGATTAATTGAGCTTCACCAAGACATATTTCTGCTTCTAAATTCTTCTAACTGTTATTGCGACGTATCGACGTCGAAATCAAAATGGTAGACTACGAGTCATTTCGCAGACATGGAGGCTTTACAAGCACAAACACTAAACCAAGAAAAAAGAGCGGCGGAATCTGCAACAATGAGACAACGACGTTACTTAACTACTACTACGACTATTATAATTTAGGTAAGTGGATTTGGAAACAAGACGAGATGGGTTTCTTACCAATCCACCGCTTTGGACCTCAAGGAATTGTTGGCCGCCATGCTATCATTCTCTGCCCGATAAACATCCCAAGTACTGTGGAAATCAGTGAAAATGATAATCCTCGCTTCAATCTCCAGCGGGCAACGAATCAGGTTGAAAACCAAGTAAAATAACTTACTATTCTGCGTTGTGGTATTTAATTCACAGGAGCGGATTATTCGCCCGCTTACGCCATCAAAAACCAAAGTTAAAAAGGATGTTGCCAGGACTTTACGGCGTAAAAACAAACAAAACTTTTCTTTCTGAATCGATAAATCAATAAAGGGCTGTTTACACGCTGTCCGCGTTGGCAACGTGTGGAAAGACTAATGAATTCTGTTCTCAGTGAAAAAATTACAGGAATCTACGAAATGTCAATGTCAACGTCTCAAACGTCATACTGTCAAGCGATATGTAAACAAAATCATAAAGGATTCTAAAACGAAAGTTTTATAAAAAGATGTGTAAAACATTGTGATATCCCACACAAAATGATAAGCCACATCATATTTAACAAGTTATTATGTTCCACCGGCGTTCTTCAGTGAGGAAGGACTCCTGAAGATACGAAGCAAATGACAACAAAAATGTTTCTAGATTCTCTTACTTCTTTGCCTGAAGAACCCCTTCGACTGATGGGAGAAAACCCACAGGATACGTCTGAGCGTCGAAGAACACAAAACAAAGGTTTGCAACAAAAAACATGATAAGGTTTTTGCAATGCAACAGTGGACCGACGACATTGTAAAAGTCGCGGGCAACCGGTGGATGCAAATGGCAGGTTGTTGTACAGTGTGGCGGTCTAAGGGCTGATGATGATGATGATGATACAACTAAAACTTTATATAGAACATCTAATCTAGATACCTACCTAATTTAAGTGGAATATATCCACTTCATTAAATTTTCATAACTTCGTCGATTTGTTGTGTCGTGGTAACTGCTACCCTAGACAGGCCAAATTCTTTATTTCAGAAACAACGTTTTAACGTATTTTCCGATGAGAAAATAAAATCTCACTAGATCCATCGTGGATCTGGCTCCTGTATCTACCGAGATTGGTCCTTTTCTTGGTAGTTCTACTTGATCTCGAGCTCCATTTTAGAATCACTCGAATAAGTTTCCGCTTCGATATATCGTCTGAAAGTCAGTTATATCCAGTTAGGTGATATTTCTGTGTAAAAACTCGAGCGTACATGATTGCAAAAGAAGACTTAGCTCTACATAGGAAATCCGCGTAAATATAAGTAGGTTACAAAAGCGATACTATCTTATTTATGTCATTTGCAAAGTTGGGAAATATTTTCAAGCCGCGTGTTAAAAGCTTTCTTTGAGGCAAGTCATAACAGGGTAGTTAAGGTGCGTCGTTGTACGGGACGACTAAAATTGAGTGGTGGCCGTGAAAACCACTTCATTTGGCCTTCACCGCGACAGCCTTCTTTATCGAGCGACTATTACTTTATCTGTGGTTTTAGTGTCAAGACTATAAATAGTACACTTCTTCGAGCTTGCCGCATTCACTGAGCCGCAATGATAACAAGGATAATCGGCAGTCCTAACTCCTTTGGAATAAAGCTCATAGTCGAGAAAAACAAACGATGTTCAGGTGAAGATAAAACGCCTGCTGTAACGTTTATTGTGCGGTGGTCGAGTGCTGGTTAGTTCACTGGAGGATAGTAAATCTACGAGTAGAGTCAAGAATGTATGCAAGAGGTAGTAGGTAAAAATAAATAAAGATACGGTAACGAAAACTATAGCTCCAACATGTGTTAACAAACAAAACAAGATGTAAGTCGTCCAGCGTCGGACTAGCGATACTTATAGTTGAGGCGGCGTTTGCCAGCCGGGCCCTGGACTGCGTGGGCCCCCACGGCCCTGGCTTGCGAGGCTTGCCGCAAGCCAGGCAGTAATACGGTAGCGCCCGCCCAGGCTAGGGCCCGGTTCTTGCGACCTACATGTAAAATAATTAATTCATACATACATAGAGAGAGACAAAACAAAAAAAAGTTGTCCCTTCAACTTGTTTTGGACTGAACCACAGAAAAGCGAAGACCTTATCTTTACTTTCTTCAGTGGACTGAACGGTGCCAATTTTGACGTGTTTACACATTGTCATTGATAGAGAATTAGAGAAGCAAACATTTTTTTTTTTGGATTTGCCTTGGTTATTAGTTTGATTATTTTCCGATAGTATCTCATCTACCATTATCCCGTCCCGGGCTCGGGCTTGTGAGCCACTCGGGCCCTTCGGGCCCAGTCCGACCCTGAAGACGTCAACCAGCGGATAGGGATTTTAGAAGTGGTAAATATTATAATTTAACGGTTGAACTATCAACTGAACGTAATACACTGAAAATCGTTTGGTTTACCCTAAACATAGGTATATAATGCTAATAAGTAGTTGAGATGCATCCCATTGTATTGCATTGCAGATTCGTCGCCGCTCAGCTAGGGAATAAATCAGGGCAGTCCTCGTGACATGAAATAAACATGCTCAGCTCTCTCGTCTCTACGGACGCTGGTAACACCAACTAACTTTTAACTCGTAGGTAGGTATTGCTATAATCACAATTTCTTTGTTTCTGTCTACTTTACCAGACAATCCAGACATACCTTCTTTATCTTCCATACACTACATTGGAATACATCAATACATCTCAGTGTGGTCTACGTAGGCGATTTATCGCCATTTAGACTACTCAGGACGCGAATCGAATTTGGCGATGAAAAAATCTAAATGGTGACTGGTCGCATTTTAGGCTACTTTAGGGACAGGCTATTTATTCATATTTTGATGTACCTTACACAAAAATACGAATAATATAAGCGGATATAACCATTTTTTATTTTATTTAAAGCGATGTGATGGCGTTTAGGCAGGCTACTTTAGGCTACTTATTCTGTGTGAAAAATGGCGACATTAGGCCCTACGCCCTTGGTAACACTGATCTATTTTCGACTATTTACCATTGTACACGCTAATTACGATGATCTGCTCAACATCATTTTCTACCACTTTTTGCGGGGGACGAGGTAAACAAGTATGACACATTCAAGTCAATTTTCACACTAATACAACAGATTCCTATTCGTATGAACGCCAACTACAATAAACTCATAACACACTTAGACGGTACCTATATGGTTACTCACCAATGCCTTTACGCATGGGATTACGCCGTTTGTAGTATATGAAAAGTAAATAATTATACAAATCGTTCAAAATTAAAATTCGGTCAAAAACTGGCCAAGATTGAGTCCGACTTCCTCACCGAGGGTTCGGTAGTACGTTCACAACACAAAACATTCGTGTTCAACAATAATAAGAAATACTTTAAAAAAAACAATTCAATTTTCAATTTCAAGGCTTCCATTTTGATTATTTGGATGACATTTTTCCCGGTTATTTTGATTTAAAAACCAAACTACAAAACCAATTTCGATAATATTTATATGGGACTAAGTACGTTTAAAGTTGTCGTCAGCCACAAAACGTCCACTGCACCCTTTATAGAGGGGTGTTGCCATAATCCCCACGCTTGGCAGGCGGCTTGGGGATCGCAGAATGGTCACCACCGTTAACCAAGAGGACGCTGCTGCCCGTCCTCCGGTGGGTCTGGTTGCAGTTTAAGGACATACCCAGGTCCATACGTTTAAAGTACCTCTCAAACAAAAAATAAATGATCAAAATCAATTCGTAATTGCCGGAGTAATCCCGTAACAAACATACCAAAAAAAAATACAGTCGATTCGAGAACCTTATTTTTTGATGTCTGTTGAAAAAAGTGTGTATATATGGTATATATTGTATAGGGTAGTTATGGTGGAATAAAGAAACTCACATTCATAAATACATACATACATGAACCCTGAAAACATTAAACTCTTTTTTTTGACAAAAAAATATGAACTTGTTTCATATATATAGGGCACCACAATTCATTTTTTAACTCTACTACTCTCTACTACTCTACTATTTCTCAAGTTATTGTCCATTGTCACGCATAACCTGTATAAATAATTAATATCTGCTTATTGCGGTTCAAACGAAAGATTAATTAGGGCGGACAGGCGGTCAGACAGACAACTTAGGCTTATTAATATTGTCCGGTTGGATTTCAGATTCATTTCATGTTCACAAATACCTACAAGATAATAAAACGTGCAATTTGTATGAGCATAGACAAAGTGATAGTTACTTCCTATTTATTTACGTTATATGGAGCAGTTGGTTTCCCATTAAATAAACTTACGCATGACGGAATCTAGAATGCACTTTATCTAGATTGTTTGCTCCACTCTGAAACACCGCTTCTCCTTATTATATCTCCAATGTTTCTTTACTGTGTATAGCAATTTATTTTATAAATATATTCTAGATACTGGGTGTACCTACCTACTAGTTTTTTACGTAATAATAAGTTGCAAATTGCACTCCAACTTTACAGGGACTTTAACTTAATATTGAACTGTGATACATGGTGTTCCAGAAGTGGACGTCAAGCTGGAAGCGGGTGATATCCAAGTCATAATAGATATTAAAAAATAAATTAAAAAATCTAGTTATGTATTTGTATAGTTTGCCTATTATTCTCTTTCGGCTTCATGTTGACTTCTGGGACACACTGTATAAAAGTTAATGTTCCCATAAAGTTGGAATGCAATTTGTCCCAAACTCTATAAAAAAGTTGGACATTACAAAGCCCTATGCAGCACATGAAACACTGAAGTCAGTATTCTGAGATTTATCTTGTATAAAACACTATTTTATTATAGTCTTATTTTTTAAGATATAAGTAAAGGGAATCGTTGAAACACTGAATCTATTACTCTATATTTTATATAAATAGCGTAATTATACTCGGAAGAATTAGGAGTTATAAAGTGGGACATTTTCTTGGTAGGAACGTTATAATAAGAAATTACTCAAGAAAAATCCATCACACATTCTTTGGATTCAGATGGTTCAATGACCTATTACCTACTTCCTTAGTATTTATCCTTTGTTCCTGAATGCCCTAGTTTACTACCATGTGTTTGAGTACTATCACTTAGCTGTGGTTTACACAATATGTTTAGAAGTTATCATGGAGTTTACAATATTCATCAGAATTTTTACAAATTACACCATTTTACAAGTTTAAATTATCGCACCAAGTCATCAAACTTTGTGTTTAAAGGTGTGATTCTATGTTTTACAGTTTTCATGATAGGAAAAATATGTGGTAACCATTTATAATTTTATTATTGTTTGATTGGTGTACCATGGGATTCAAAGTATCTTAATATTTTGTATCCGCTCAAACAAACTCATTTTGCTAATTGAATTCCTGATGATAGCCGTCTTGTTTACAACTTTTATTCCTGTTCACAAACGGCTGAAATCCCTAAATCAATTTTATAGTATCTCTTCTCGAGTCGCGGTGGATATGTCTACCCATGCCTAAACTAGGTAGATGCCGCCGCATTCTCAGTAGGGTTTACGACTGGGTACATCAAGTCCTGACTCATGTTGAATTGTATTACAATCACAGGTAAGACCGTTTATAAGGTTTTCGACAAAAAGATAACAACTGTCTTACGAATTGTCAATGTGACTAGAATTTTGAGCAAAGGAAACATAGACCTTCTGCAAAATTCCAGAAAGGGTATGGTCATGTCATGGCCAAGCGTTTTTTCTTACCGTCAAAAGAGCATCTTGTTCGTCTAATTACTTGCTACCCTTAGACGTAAGGTTATAAGATCTAAGTGACCAGAAAAAGGGCATATTTGATTAAAATCGTTTTAATGGCCTTTGCAGCATAATCCTCTTCAATTTCATCTTCGAAGGGCAATTAGCCATACCCGCCACGCTGGCTCTAAGCTGCATATTGGATTCACATACACCATTGAACTTTTTCTGCGGCCGTATCAGGTATATCAAGATTTTTTCCTTCACCTACGATGGTCTTGCACAACTAATATAAGTAAAGAAAATACCTAAACAAATTGCTTTGCAAGTAATAACTAACTTATGAAAACTAGAGGACAACCGCGACTTCGAAAAAAATCGCCCCGCATATCACTATAAATTTTATCCCCCCCCTAAAATCTGCCCTGTCAAAAAAAATATGAAAATGGCACTTTTTATTTTAAATGAACTATCCAAATCCAAATTTCCGTGACTAAAAGTACAAAAACAAGGGACTTTTATACAAGCGTTTGCCTTTTCGCCCCCTTAGGGGTCGAAACCCGAAAATTCTTTTCTCAGTACACCCCTACGCATCAAGGCAAATACACCCTCCAAATTTCAAGTCTGTACGACCAGTGGTTTAGTCTGTGCGTTGTCTGTCAGTCATTAAGTCAGTCAGTCCAGTGATTCTTATAGCATTCGATAAGCTAACGAAGACTCTAATACCTGATGATACTGATTGGCTTTAATTATCTGCAAACAAAGGAAGCCTGTGAGCGGCAAACAAATGAGTTCATACGTCCACAAGGTAATCCATGAATGACTTCACTTCACTTGGTTAGATTGTTAGGAAGGTGGGCAGAAAATACTTTACCTACACAAAACTGGTTTGGAATCATCATGCTCACAAAATACAAAGAGATAATGCTTTCAAAAGCAATGGATTTGAAGCTGTAATTGATAAAATCACACTTTAAGATGTGTACACAGTTACACAGTACCAAAGTTACCGACATAGCTCGCAAGGTTTGCAAGTTGAAGTGGCAATGGGCAGGCCACATCGCTCAAAGAACTGACAACCGATGGGGAAGAAAGGTTCTTGAGTGGCGACCGCGACCCGGAAGACGCAGCGTAGGAAGGCCTCCCACTAGGTGGACCGACGACATTGTAAAAGTCGCGGGCAACCGGTGGATGCAAATGGCAGGTTGTCGTACAGTGTGGCGGTCTAAGGGGGAGGCCTTCGTTCAGCAGTGGACGTCTCCGGGCTGATGATGATGATGTACTTACACAGAATTTTTATTTTTATCATTCCAATAATTATTATAACAAATACGGTCTAATTCTGAATGGGGGTGAAGAGCCCTGCACTGACGTCCCGCTTGGAGTATATTATGCAATATTGTGCATTCCCCCCTACCAGCCTACCCAAACCAACTACCGGAGTACCGCCTTGGGTCGCTGGCATAATTGTTCCACCCCTATTTCGCCAGGTGCTTATAGTAATTGTATTACAATTTATAACTTTAGCAAAGGCAACAAAGATGATTGGCCAATACAACATTCATAAGCATAAATTTATATAAGTAGGTAGGTACTAAGTTTATTGTGAGCGATTGCTACTCTATAAACGTGAATAAATTAAATATATTTGAACGCGAAACCAATGTAGGTAATTGAAATACTAACTTTTACCTAATTAGACTTGATCAGCTTGAAATAAATTTTAGGGGAAATTATTTCAAGTACAACATATCGGTACTAACGTATTAAAATATGTTTATATATAGCTCTAAACAGATGAGGCAATTTATTAGTCAGAGCATGAGCAGAGACTAAAGACCTTGTTTATTATTTAAAACGCTAAATGCTAAAATGTTTTCCATTAACAAAATTTATAACCAAGACATCTTAATTCCAAGATATGATAAGATATTTAATAATGATATATTGTTTACATTTACACAGTTATACATGCTTATTATTAGCTATCTACCTATTAGCAACTTCAACAAGTAAATTAGCATGTTTTGTTTGTTTCATACTGACATGATGTTGAACAAGATCGATCAGGTTTTCACTTCAATATTGAACCGTTTGCCTTTTCGTTAGGGCTTTAATTAAAATAAAGAGTTAAATGTTTAGATTGAAATTTGTTTAGGTTATAGGATACTCACCTGTGTCTGTTAATTGATAGAGGTGTTTGATACAGTTCAAAGTATGGAAATTAGGTCACAGATTAAGAATGAGTTCATTTTGTAATGGTAGTAGGTAGGTAGGCAACAACTAATACCGGACTTCCTGTTAGTTTAGGTATAGCATTAAAAACAAATTTTCAAAATTAAAAGAACTACACGAACTATTCACAAAATTAAAATATGATTAGAGGCATAATTTTCAGTGGGCATCTGAATAAAGCTATATAATAATAATCAACGATAAAGCAAAGTAGCGATAAAATAAATTTAAAAAGATCGAATACAAATTTAATATAGCTAGATACAGGTAATTTGCTGATATTCGTATTCGTACTGGAATTTGCTGATATTTTGTATAAAATGAACGAAGGCAAACCATTAGATATTTAATTCACATTAATAATAAAGAATTTGAAGAAAACCATGCAAAGGCAAAGTTTATCAAGTGTTTTTAAGTCAATGAATTATCAGATAAAATATATCTTCTTGGATAATCGCTTGAAAATCATACCTAATGTTATCATTGACTATATACCTACCTACCTAAATGATAACAAAAACTGATAAATGTTATGTTAACAGACCTAATTTTCGAGCACTATGAAAACGTATTATTGATAAATACTAATATAGTAGTGAACACTCACTTATGGACACTCGATCATTACACATTTTACTATGGGTACTTACTATGAATTATTATAAATGAAAACCATTAATAGGTACTAGTAATTTTAGAAACACATTCCTCCCAGACAATGGTAAGCGTAACAAAACAAAGTAAGTAATTAGATTTAGATTTTAGATATCTTATAATCTTACAAGGTAGGTATACAAAGGATCCTCGCAGTCACAATACATGTGTATGAAATTTTAAAAGCAAATTTTGAATTTGGCTTTACGTGAGTAAGCTCATAAATTAAAACCACAATTCAATTAGGTTTTGTTATCTTTCATAACATAACAAAGAATGATGAAATAGGGAGAATAATACCACACAATAGCATGACAAATAATTCAAAACGCAGTGATTCAATTAAGGTAAAGAGGAACAGTATGAGACAAAAATTCTAATGAATCTTACAACAAACCAAAATAGATCTGATTGCCCACCAAAATAAACATGTGTGATGTGATCACATAGCTAGTGATCATCCTACCTACCTTATTATAAAAAACTGTCCAAAATATAACGTTAATGAAACCGGACTCAGTGAAACAAATAGTTGTGAATTGGATAGCCACAATTTTTTATGTGACAACTTTTATATTAGAAATGCTAATTCAAAGCATAAATTCAAATTAAAAACAAGCTAGACATTAACAGCAGAGAACAAACTGGACAATAACTGTTACTCAGACGCATATTAAATGAATGCAAGTGTAAATGGCAATCAGTTGTAACTAAACCATTAATAGCCTAACAATTGTGCAAATAATGCAAGTCTCGTAAGTGGACGAACTCGAAATTGCCAACCAAATACCTTCCCACGGTTGATCGTACAAAAACTGGTTTGTATTGCATACCAAAAGGAAATCACCCGTATCCGTTCCTTACTAGTAATTATTAAAAACACAAGAAGTTGACATACCTTTAAGATTATCAGCTACATCCAAAATGAAAGCACTACAATAACACTTAACTAAACACACATTTTTTAAACTTCACTACGTAAGGTTAAAGATGTGAGTCGATGATCACTTTCGTATTCGAGTTCAAATTTGCACTCGCGTTCGCCGACGCGACGCAACCGGCATAACCTCTCGCCACGAAATCCCGAGCAAAACTGGCTTCGTCCGTTGCCTTGCCTTAGCTCTCCAATCCAATGTGAATGCGAGCAGCTTCATTCTCGAATACTACGAGATACGGCCATTCAGGTATGTGAACAACCTCCGAGACGATATGACGATAACACAAAATAGACCATAACTACCAGATAATAGCGATACAAATGTGGCAACATCCCGTCAGTGATAAGACTGCGTCGATATCAGAGCTGCGTCTAGGATTCCAAACAGAGCGAGATGAATCATTTCATGTGGTAAAGAGAAAGCAGGAGAGCTGCGTTTCAACATCAACATGATTGGAGCGTGAAATTTTTATATTCAGTTTGCTGCAAAAGCGCAGCATCAAAACAATGAAGAGAGTAGAATGCTGGGATCGCTTTGTCCCGACGACGATGCTCCTGTGACTATAGGAGATGCTTGTACCATTGTTCTAAACTTTTCACAGATATTTCTTACTAGATCAGCTTCTATGGAATTGGAAATGAAAATGCTATCTTAGGTGCTCGTTGCACCTAAGATGACATTTTCTGGGAAAGTTATTTCAGGAATTTTAAACGGAGCGAATAACGTTAATAATTAGTTTCACATGGCACGTATATCTGTGCCATGTGAAACTAATTATAGCGAGTACCGCGAAATTTTCTGCTTGATGATTTGGAATATTAATCAAATAAGTAAAAAATTCCTTTCATTTAGCCGTCTATCAATGTTTTGTGATAATTTTAACGTTTAATGTTTTCGATTTAAGCGAACGTTTCGCTTTTGGGTAAACATATTTATAATAGCAATAATATATTCATTTATACGTTTAAACTCCATGGACGTGGAATGTTATTCTATATCTTCAATACAGACTAGGCGAATGCTGATCATTTTTAAATTTGAATAATCATAAAAGTTATTTTTTGGCTCTGGATCAAGTAATGAAAGCTGTATATAAGTAAAAATCGGTTCACGAATTGCCAAAATATATGTATTACAGTTGTTATAATTTGTATAACCTAGATGTTACGACTTCATATAATGATTTATTGAAATAACACAACACGATGTTCTAAAAGATTCTAAGTCCTCATGAACTACAACTACTTCAAAAATCATCCCATGCCATTACATCCGGTGAAACGAGATCGTATAGTTTAATCTATTTATATGGCTGTAACCCAATTTCAATTTGTAGTCTAAGTTCAATGGTCTAGAAAGTAAAATTTCTTCTCAACTAGCTTTACAAGCCGCAATAGAAAGTAACGACAACGTTTATTACCACAATAAAACAGATCTTTCTCACGATAATCAAAAGGGTTCTAATTACCCACAGAGGTCCTTTGAGATCACACATGAAAGATTTAAAACCCAACCAACGTATTAGTACTGTTGGCAAATAGGAGAACTAAATTTTTTCACGTGAACCAATTGGGTTTGTTCAAATATTGCGATGGTAGCTCCCCTGTTGATTCTACAGATAAATTTGTAGGTACCTGGGGTAACGGTTGAGGCGGTACGACTAGAGATGAATGGGGACGGCAAAAAAAGGATGTCGGGATTTTTTCTACATTTCTTTGGGATGAGGAATTTTACACTTGATGAATTTCTTGTGTTTGAGGATGATCTGGGTGGCACTTGGTAACAGGTAAGTACGAGTTTATACAAGTTTAGGATCTCGAGTAACACATTGTCGTATTTTTACTGCTTCTAGAAAGATATCTGATATCTCAAAGCCTAATAAACACTGATAATCAGTGTTTGCTGGGCTTTGAGAGATGGCTAGCTGGCTCCTCAAGCTGGGTTTTGTTTGCCAAAGATTGAAACTTTGGCTTTCATCTAATGCAATTATTAGTTATTTGAGGAACTTCTGGAACTGCGCAGCTATCTGATTTTTACTAGGTACTTATACCAAAATCAATTATGTATGTTTGAATATTGTGTTCGTCGATAGCTTTAATTGGTTTATAAATTTGAAAATATATTGGGGTCATACAAGCGTCATTGTGCCAGCAATTAATTATTTAAAAAAGATTTAAAGAGATCTCATCTAAGATGCTAATAATGTAAGCTTCATAAAACCTAAGTACCCTTAAATAAAATTAAGAGACGAAATCTAATTTATGAATCCGACCTCTATGTCGCCAAAGTTTACTAACAATGACGGCGATCGTCCTTCCAAATAAAACTTATAAAGTTAAAGTCTCTCTTGGGCCGCGTTCCAGTTAGAGATGAAATTCTATTTTATTTAACTACTTTATTACAGTTATTGGACAATCGTAATAGATAGGTACACTAGAACCGCGCTAGGAGACAATATGACCGCCGCAACAATATTGTGTTAATTTGAATTAAACTCGTGAATACCATGCATACGAGTATGTTAATAGCCGATATACCACAGAAACATTAATCATCATCAATCAGTCAGAAGACGTCCACCACAGGACCCTTAATAGGGAGGGTTTGCCATCCCTACGCTTGCAAGGCGGCTTGGGGATTGCAGAATGCTCACCACTGTTAACCAAGAGGACTTTCCTGCCCGTCCTCCAGTGGATCTGGATGCTGTTTTAAGACATACCCAGGTCCATAGAAATATGAATACCTAGCTTTCATGATTGACCTGTTTTTGGTTGGCTTTTTTATAGATGCCTACAGATTTCTCGATTTTTACTATCGTTATTGTCGATTGATATGGTATATTTGGTTGATCAATAAAATCCATCAGCTACTAAAGAAATTGCAAAAGCTTTTTTTCTGTATTGTCGATTATCTACTTCTACTACTTAACTTAACTTCTAGTCTAGGACTTATATATACTTAAATCGATTTGTTGCTCGACAAAATATTTCAAGATCTCTTTAGTGTTGTTCAACCTCGAATGCATAGGCATCCTCTTTAATAGTCTACTGCTAGACTACCATCGAAGAGTGATTGTGTCAAATCCGCTACGCTGGCCCAGTCACGGGACCTGTGTACCTATGTCCTTAAACTGAAACCAGGACCCTTATCATGGACGTTCGTGATTCTCATTGCGAGCGTGCGCGAGCGGGAGGGCGCATGGCGCGAGTAAGTTCGTACGAGCGGGATGGCGTGCTATCGCAATCAGAATCGCGAACGTCCATGATAAGGGTGCAGACCCACCACAGGAAGGGCAGCAGCGTCGGTGGTGAGCATTCTGCGGTCCCCAAGCCGCCTGCCAAGCAAGGACTAGTGAATTTCACAGAACAGCGAAAGTCCTACTTCCTAGGTAGTACATATAGGTACGTGATTGAATTACTACTTCTCCGGACGTACGCAGGTTTCCTCACGATTTTTTCCTGCACCGAAAGGCCAGTTGTATGAAAATCCGTACATAAAATCCAACAAGCTCATTCTTTACTACGGGACCTGGATTTAAGCCTGGAATCGTTAATTCGTATGATTCCGAGTCTAGCCTCCATAAGACTACCATGGCTTCTTAAAAGTTCTTTGCATGGGTCGAAAGGCAAAGAACAATAAGGGTTTTGATTATAATCGCTGTAAATTTTTTGTCCGAGCCCATTTATCAATTGCTTCAATTACTCCTAATTGTTGTACAAGCAAACAGTATTTTATGTCCAGTACTACGAATAATATGGGAATGATGTCAGTATGAAGCACATAAAAGACTAACTCATTACAATTGATTAGTAGGTACCCATGAGTGAATACAAGAGAAACGGGTGTATTAAGTAAAAATACCTGAGACTACTGCTGCGTTCCGTAATGCGCTAAAAGTGATAATATCGCGAATCCGACCAAATTTAATAGTCACAAAATATATTATGCTTTTATTTGGTTGAGTAATACTTCTGACTTTGGTCGGATTCGTGATATTATCACTTTTAGCGCATTACGGAACGCAGCATACGTTAAAGCGATCGCAGAAGAAAATGGCGTGGGGTTGGTCATTGCTCGGATGGATAAACAATGAATCCCCCTTGGAAGAGACATCCGTGGCTAGATATAGATCGTGGACAAAAACCAGACTTAGCTGGTAAATATTTCCCCTTCATTTATTACATATTCGGGGCGCGCCAAAATGCCAAAACACGTTCTGACAGTTGCAATACTATTATAACAATCCACACGAACACATTTTCTTCCAGATCAAGCTACTAGGGATCCAAGGCATACTTTTCTGAGGTGCCATGGTGAACCTGATGCTTTTACCTCCTTTTTACCTCCTCAGTCAGCCAATAAGCCAAGCTACGCCCAACACCGAAGAGGAGACGAGAAGTTGGAGCGAAGACGTACAAGGTTCGACCTTGGTCAGCTATTCTGCTGGACTTAGGCCTACCCTTGAATCTATTGGGCCATATCCACCACGCTGGAGCAGTTGCGGGTTGGTGGATTCACGTGCCATTGAATTTCTTTAAACAGGTTTCACCAAAAAGCCAGGAGTATGAAAATCAGTACATCGCGACGAACGTGAAGTTGTGACGCGACGTCACAATTTCAAGTCGAACGGTTTCCCGATTAGGCTACCACGGCTTCAAAGAATAGGCAAGAACACAAAAATTTTTTTATTACCTCATAAAAAAGCTGATCATCAATAGAGCCTATCAACAAAAACAAAATTTAAAATAATTCAAAAATAAATAAGTTCTAAGTATTTTAATTTCAAGCTAGACAGAGAGTGCGCTATACTGAGCTATGACGTCAAGCCTCAGGCGCGGCATACAAATGCCATACTAACACGTGCTTTGCGAGAAAGGGATAGAGCATCCCCTCTCTATCACCACCTAAAACTTTAAACGCTCATATCTCTGAGATTTATCAGCCAATACAATTTATTTTTTCAGTATTTGTAATGTTATTAGTTATATTCATCACTAAGCCTGTTATTTGTCATAAATTAAACATTAGGCCACACGCCTATTTACCAATCACATAAAGTTATATATACCAATGTGATAGCTAGATCGGTTCTTACTTCGCTGTTCCAATACTGCATAGGGGTTTGGGGAGGCGCAGCAAAATCTTTCATAGCTTGAGCGAGCCCAACGGGCAGTTTTGAAGGTAATGCTTGGGTTGCCCCGTCGCTACCCTATTCAGCAACTGCTTCAAGAGGTGGGGATCCTCAGCGTGAGGCAACTCTTTATAACCAAAGCAATAGCAGCAACTCACCTGAATCCAGAACTGCCCGTAAGGAAACAAACACGCTCAGCTCGTCCAGCGATGGCAGCACTGCCTAATGTCAAGACAGTTTTTGCTTCTCGGTTGCCACCCTACATTCATATCTTTGTATACAATGCTGTCTGTAAATTATGCGACTTAAAAGATTACTCTCACAGGAAAGCCCGAGTCAAAAGTAAGAACTGGTTGATGGCAAAAACATACGAAGAAACGGAAGCCTTGGTCAAAGTCTACGATCAGAACTTTTAGGGTCTATCCCAAGACATGTCGTGCAGAATCATGTCAAGCCATAAATACCCCCCTCGCAGATTCCATCTCAAGAACCTTTTAAACTCCTACAGTATCCGGGTCTTAGGAAAGTGTACAATTATACGGTGATATTATCGCGTGGCTTCATCCACAATCATTACGGAACGGTATGTTGTGCACTCATATTATGATTTTGCCCAAGTCCGTTTAGCCATCACGCAGCATGGGAAGTGCATGAAAAACTTTAATAAAATCCAACTGTACCTTATGCTTCACACACACACCCATCACCACACACCACACCACTTATACACTTTGCACACATCTACATCTCCCCATCCTACCCGAGTTGCCAATTTGTGTATAACCTCCTCGTGTTAGTCCTAATTGTACGCACCAGAAAATTTTGTTAGTCGCGCTCAACACTAGTGTTTATAACCGGAGAACTGGGCCACCAAGATACAGGCCTAGCCTAGTTAGGGGCCCAATGGTACAGCTCAGACAAACTATGTTAAGACTGAGTATAGTGAATACTACAACAGACTAAATATTATTATAATTTGCATAAACCTATGTATGTATGTGTATGACTGCCATATAGCTCAGCGGTAGCGTGTCTGCCTTCAGAGCTGTAGGGCGTGGGTTCGATCCCCACCAAGGGCAAACATTTATGTGACGAACATAAATGTTTGTTCTGTGTCTGGGTGTAGTATGTATTATAAGTATGTATTTACAAAAAAAAAAGTATATAAGTATTCTATCAGCTATCTAGTTACCATTATTACAAGCTTTGCTTAGTTTGGGGCTAGATGGCGCTGTGTGGAAAAATGTCCTGCGATATTTATTAAGCGGTGAACATTGATAACCTAGCATAGTTCTCAACCCTGTGATTCTGCAAAATAAACTTATTATTATTATTAAACTTATTATTATTATTACTTCTTACTCTTACACGCCTCCTCTCCGTTTCATTCGTCTCCGTTTCAGTGGAAATTCACCTTAATATAACCGAGCTGATACAGTACAGGTAGGTATCACCAGTAAGTAGGTACATAGAATGTTCATCTTGAGAAATATTTCAGCTAGAAGTTAATGCGTTGATGTGAGGGGAATATTTTTATCAGCGAGCGAGCAACATGTTTTATTTTGAAACTTCATACATTCTCTTCCACGTATTTTCCTAACATGGAATTTTCTTGCAGCTTTCCTTCTTAGAAGTGCTTTATCTCGAAAGCCTTTTAGAATAGATAGAGGCAGGGCCGTAATCAGAAGAGGGGCCAATCTACGATTGAATTTCTAGTCATTTATATAAGTAATTCTACCAAAATTATAAATGCAAAATTGTGTGTGTTGGTGTAGATATTTGTTTATTAGTTTGTTTGTCTTTCAACTTATTGCCGAGAAATCGATATATCGATGTAATACGAGTAGGTACGAAAAAATTAGTAGGTAAGTATAAAATTCTTTGATACTTACTACTTTACTTATAGTAGTACAAAAAGACTTTGTCGCTTTGGCGTCGCTACATCTGTGAAAGCTATGGAAAACTTATGACTTGAACTTTTCTGCGCTACACATTAATACTGTACCTACCCCTGAAGTACGTCCTGACGACGTACCTGGTCAGAATGGCATGCATGCTTTATCGCGGTCGATTCATCCCTAGACTTGGCATTCTACATGCAAATCCGATCTCATTGCGATAGGAATGGATACATGTAACTTTATGCATCAAAATTCCCGGTTGTTCCCTTTGGCGTTCAACAATATTACACTAAGCAGTCAATAATCAATAATTATAGAGCACTAATCTGATCCAAAAAAAAACAATTTTGTTAATTTATTCCCTATTGATCCTTAACTGTGGCCAATTTTATTTTTGTCGGATTTGTCGAACTATAAAATATCAGGTAGAAATACTGACTTGTACATCGCTTCTTTAGGATAGGGAAAATAATGAGTGCTAAAAAACGATGAGACACAGTGGAATTTTCGAGAGCTATACATAATAATGGTTTTTGTGGTGCACAAGACATTTTTTTTCATTATCCACGAAGTTTTTGCAAATTTTTCAGTGGTGTTGGTCACTAGCTGAAAAAGACAAGAACGATGAGATATATTTCGTGGAAATTTTGAGAGCGATACCAAATGATGCAGCGTGGTAAATTAAAACTCCCCCTACCTCCCTCCCTGTTAAGGAGGAGGCCTTCGTCCAGCAGTGGACGTCTTCTGGCTGATGAAGTGAAGTGAAATGAAAATTTTTGCGTTCAAGAAGAGATGCTTGTGCTCAGCAGTGGGCAATTACGGCTGAAAATGATGATGATGAAGTAAAAAAACAATTTTATTACACGTAATATAAATTCTATAAAAAATAGAAAACTAGATCCGTCGGCTGTGAGACGAGAGGTGGTTTGGTGCACTGACTGCATTAGCTCTTAGCTCGATTACCTTAAAGTTCAGTAAGTATGTCTGCCTTGTGAGTTGTAGGTTTGTAGTTCGTTCCCCACCGAACCCCTAAAATCGATATTTGTTCTGTGTCTGGGTATTGTATTTAATTTTGTTTTAAGCATGTAAAAAGAGCTTAAGTATTGTATCAGTTATCGGTTAGCATGGGGCTAGACGGCGCTGTGTGAAATTTCCACCAATATTTATTTATTACTCATAGTAATTTATTAGTGAGGAACCTCCTAACGTGCTCCTGACAATGCATGCGTGTCAAGGATTGGATCAGAACCTTGAACGTACCGCCAAGCGGGAGCCTCTCCTTGAGTAATTTAACGTTATGTATAACCTTGCTTGATTGCTTAAAAACAAAAATATATAATAAATAAACTAAAAACAATACATTTCATCAACTTATTTTTTTTTTTTTCAAATATATTTTTTGGACCTGGTTAACTGGATATGTCCTAAAACTGCACCACAACCACCGGAGGACGGGCAGCAGCGTCCTCTCAGTTAACCGGTGGTGGTGAGTATTCTGCGATCCCCAAAGCCGCCTGCCAAGCGTGGGGATTATGGCAACCCCTCCCTATTTAGGGGAGGCCTTCATCCAGCATTACACGTCTTCGGCTGATGATGTGTGATGTGAATCAATTTCATAAATGACTAACTAACGCATTTGAATGATTATTTAGTAATTTTTAAGGTTATCCTAAACGCCTTATGGTTTCTAATGGCAACAATACTTCGGACGCAACAGCGCAGCGGTTTCCTGCCATTTTACCGACAGTCAATTTACAAATGTTTACTTGACAACCAACATTTCGCAAAAACATGAATCGTCGAATCATTATTTTACAAATACAAATTTAACAAATGGTTCATGAATTAAAATTATAACCTCATACATTTAAAATTCATAACGACATAACATATGACAAACATTTCATTTAAAATTCAGATTACTTAATAAATGTTTGACTATTTTATATACTATTTATATCATAATCTTTTTTGTATTAGTCAAATTGTATTAGTCTAAATTAATCACCCCGGAAATTCTTACTACTCGTGCAAGACTGAATGTACATTAAAGCTTGGTGACAGATCCGACTCGGATATAGGTTAGGTGAGAAGGAGGAACTCCGCTTCGCTTCGCTCCGCCTTAGCCTTCAGATCTGAATCAGAGCACCCCGATTTGAGTCTTGTGGCCCCTAACCCCTAGAATGTATATAAAAAGAGCTTCTGAATATTAAAGAGTTATAGAGTGTGTGAGCAGGGGGATCTGAGCAATTCTATCAGAAACTTGTGCGGACGTCTAGGGGGTAAGCCGGAGGAGGGAGGGACAAAGAAGGCGCCACTTTTGGGTTTTTAGCTTATCTCAAATACGTTGCGTTGTAGGAATAACATTTATAGAAACGAATAATCATCATCATCAGCCCGGAGATGTCCACTGCGAACGAAGGCCTCCCCCTTAGACCGCCACACTGTACGACAATCTGCCATTTGCATCCTTCCTACGCTGCGTCTTCCGGTTCGCGGTCGCCACTCAAGAACCTTTCTTTCCCATCGGTTATCAGTTCGTCGAGCGATGTGGCCTGCCCATTGCCACTTCAACTTGCAAACCCTGCGAGCTATGTCGGTAACTTTGGTTCTTTGGCGAATATCCACGTTCCAGATTTTATCATGCAAAGTAACTCCGAGCATAACTCTCTCCATTGCCCGTTGTGTGACTCTGAGTTTCTCCAAAAGGCCAGCAGTTAAAGACCACGTTTCAGTTCCAAACAAATAATAGCTCATAAAAAAAATCTACAACTAGCATTCCAGAAAATTATTTAAATTTCCAACCTTTTTCGTGCTACAACCTTCTTAAATCATAAAATGACGTCGTCCCATGAGTTTTCACGTAGAATCAAAACTTAATCATGATTTTATTACAACTACTTTTAAATAAGCTGCCACTACCCTCCCAAGACGACGAATACGAGAAACCCTAGAGAACACTAACAGGGACTCATCGCAAAGGACTGAATATAAATTATAATCTATCAGAAACCGGAGATCTTATTTATATTATATAACAGCTGACCTAGTTACTGAAGCTATACTAATTTAGAAAGTACTTATATGTATTAAGAGGACCTCTGAGTTGCGTTTATCAAAATACACGAATTTGACTAGAAAATAAATAAGTAAGTAATCCATTTAGAACAAAATATTATGTACATTTTATTACCTCCAGACCCATGAATATCGATTTTTGTTCTCATCTCTCTCTCTCTCTTACTTTGCCCAGAGGCTAAGTATTGCCATTCAACGGGGTAATGCAGCCAGCATCCTGGGAACCTTACCGCATGGTGGCGATCTAGACGGCGTTTTTGTTTTATAGGAACTAGGGTTTTAATTTATTTATTTATTTTTATTTATATATTTTATTGTAAATAAGTAGTTTTTAGTATATAGTTTAAGTTTTGTACATATGTAAATATTATAGATGTTTGTTTTTTTTATTGACTTTAAAAAAATCTTGTATGAAAACCTGTATATATTATATAAACTGAAATATAAGTGCTCTCAAAATGAATATAATTTATCTCTATTTAAGTCATTTGGTAGACGGAAGACGCAGCGTAGGAAGGCCTCCCACTAGGTGGACCGACGACATTGTAAAAGTCGCGGGCAACCGGTGGATGCAAATGGCAGGTTGTCGTACAGTGTGGCGGTAAGGGGGAGGCCTTCGTTCAGCAGTGGATGTCTCCGGGCTGATGATGATGATGATGATGAAGTCATTTGGTAAAGCTATACGTTTTGTTATTTCCGTAATAATAACTAGTTTTAATTCGAATAAAACCAAAGTTAAAACACTTTTTATGTAATTTTAAAAGTTGACTGCTAATCTAACCTAACGACGAAACTCATCAGGTACTTTAAATACCTTTACGTTCAAACTAAAAGCTTTGATGCATTTTTGTATCACTCCAGTTAATTATAGTTTTCTGTTTAAGCTTTGAAACAGTCTTTTCATTCCATTGCTTGAAATTACACAGAACGCCACGAAAGTAAAAAATAATATCCTGAAAATGTTGAGGACATTCCGTATTTATTTTCCACCCAATTTTCATTTTTTCCTCTTCTTTATTCAAAGAGTTTTTCTTCCTGTAGATTGTATTCATCTTAATAGTGAAACGTTGGAAATACGAGTAAATGAGTACCGCTCGGTAAGTTCGTGTATGTTACAAATAAGTAAAAAAGAGCTATTCTGGAAACCGACGGTGGCTATTAAAACTGATAATAAACAAGAAAATAATGAATCTGACTTTGTCAATGAAATATTCAGGCAGCTAACAGAAAATGAAATGCCATACATTGCAATAGATACGGTTGAAAATGATACTTTAGATGTAACAAAAGCTAATTATATCCTTATGCATTTTTTCCAAAACTGTGAAGCGATGGTTGCGTTTGATTTAAGTAACCTAGATGTCGACATCAAGTATCTTTTTGTGCTTAAAAGCTATGCGGATTGCACGCAGCATTTCAAAGGTATGGAAACCGTGGTGGCTCAATATGATATATCCTTTTTCGTCAGAGTGTCTAATGATAACTACGATATTTATACTTTTGTACCGGATGTTGATCGTGATACCTGTAAAGTTATTATATCTAAAGCACTTAAAATTAACACATGTTCTAAAGGAGAACTAGTAAATACTACTGTATTTCCAAGTAAATTGACAACCAATTATAAAAAATGCCCCTTCAAAGTTGGAGTGGGACCTCTCTACCCATTTAGTATTATAGAAAACAAAGAATCATTGAAAACATATGATCCTCTTGACATTGATACAGTAAAAGGAATGGACGTTGAAATCACTAAAATAATGTCGAAATATTTCAACGCTACATTGCAGTTGTATTACATTTTTAAGCAAGAAGAAAATCCTTACGTTAATTTGGAATACTTGCCATTACTACTTAATGGAAGCTTAGAAGCCTGTGTTGGAGGCATTTACAGAATATATGGAGATCTTGTTGAATATTCTGGAGTATATGCAAGTCAATCAGTCATGTGGATATATTCTGCAGATAGACAAAACATGACCTGGGTAAATTTGGCCGCCAACATCGATGGATTGTACTTATTTCTTATATTCTATTTGAGTTATGCGGTAGTATGGTGCTTGATATGCATTTTTGATAAACACACAATTTCATTTGGGAACACTTTGTTGTATTCATGGGGGGCTCTAGTGGGAACTACTTCTTTACAAGAAGCGAAGTCTTTCAAACAAAGAGTCCTCAATATTGTGTATCTAAACATGTGTCTCCATCTATCTGTCTACATCAGCATCCAGCTCTATTCCTTCCTCACAATCCGAGGACCACCAGAGATGTTTAATACAAATGAAGACATAATCAAATCTGGTCGACCAGTATTCTTAAAGAGTCTCACAAAGTATTTCATAAAAGACGAAAAGTACGAACGTTTTGCAAATACTTCGACTGAATGCGATGGTTTCCAAGCTTGCGCTGAAGTATCTTTGTTACGTAAAGGAGTAACAGTATTTATTTCTGGGCACTTTTATCCTTTCCAAGCCGCGACAGCTGTGAAAGATGAAGCTAGAATGCTGAGAACTGCTGAGAGTCTGCTTACAGTGTTCTATGAAATGATTTTATGGAAGGAAAGTCCTTTAGTTCGGAAGTTTCAGAAGGCAACTGTGAGATTATTCGAGGCTGGCATAACTGACAAGTTGTTCAAAGAAGCTATTGGGCTGACAATCGTTGAGAGAGCCAAGATTGCGACGCAGAATATGATAGCAAGCAGCTATGCCTGTCAAACAGGGTGCAGATTAGCTCTTGACCAGTTATCAGGAGTGTTCTATGTATGGGGTTTAGGTTGTCTATTTTCTTTTGGTCTGTTTATAATAGAAATTATATTGAGAAGAAGTGGCGATAGTTTAAATATCTAGATGTTTATTTGGTATGTGCCCAAGTTGCAGGTTGAGTTGCAGGGGCTACTAACGTAGTACAGTCGCTGCCAACTCATTATAATGGTTAGCACTCACCAAGTCGCGTAGGTACTGGACAGTCTTGTCTTCAAATGTTAAAAATGTTAATGCAGCATCTCCATAATCTAGTAGGACAAATAACATAATATTACTACGTACAGATCACTCCCATAGAAAACGCGTCTAAAACATAGTTAAAACTCAATGTATTTAAGTATTTTATAGCTATAATCATGTCATATTCAATTCAAGTTAATTTGTACGCCCGGTTAGAACATCATAAATTTTTCACTGTAGTGCTCGAGACTCGTGCACAGCTGGCGGGCGGGAGCGGGGCGGACGCCACGTGACGTCAACGAGCCAAGCACTACAGTGTAAAATCGATCCACTGTTTACTACACAAGTAACTTTAAAAAAACCGTCTTCAAATTAATATGGGACCACCTCGGGAGTATACCCTTTCAAATAAAAATTGAATTTTCAACATCGGGCCACAATTGACGGATAAAAGGGTGAACATCCATTAAAAAATTAAAAACATACATACCGTCGAACATAGAACCTCCTCCTTTTTCGAAGTCGGTTAAAAATCAGGTACAAATTAGCTTGCGCTGAATATAATACTAATGTAGTTCTAGGTGTATTTACGCTTAGACGCGTTTTACTTGTATAGTTAAAATACCATTGTATATATTGATTTATAGCAGCTATGTTCAAATAAAACACGTGCCATTGAACAAAATATGCATTTTATTACCCTATTCTCGAGTTTGCATTTTCCTGAATTTTATGTCATAAAAATGTGATGTTGGAATTTTATGGCATATTTATGAGTATATCCATTCAGATACTATGTTTCCCATAGTTTTCAGCAATTCCTAACATATTTCATAGAATTTGACGCCATGTTAAAATATGTGACCGTTGTGGTTATTTGTAAGTTCATCTTTCTTATTTATTTCATTTAGCTTGTCCGAATAAAATGTTAAAAAGTTAGTAAAGTAAGTAAATTCACACACACATACAAAAAATAGTGGTTTTATGTAGTAAAGTGAATAATGTAATATTAATAGCCGGTAAGTAAACCATTTAGGCCCAAAATTCTGCTAGATAATAACAATAGAAAAATGCTCCTATTTTATAGTTTCTCTCATAAAACATTGAACAACTCTATTTAAGGAAGCTGTAAAAATTATTCGTTGATCAATCGCAGGATCGACATAGGTCGACCACTATACTAAACTAATCTAAGAAGACTAAAATTATCTCATCTCATTTCAGCTTTTGTTTGAGTACCAACAGTTTTAATCCTGTCAAATTTTGTTAATTGAGGAACAGTAGTTAGTTTTAGATAAATATTTTAGTTACAACAGAATCGACACCACCGCTGTTGCAAAATCAAAAAGACTCGAAGATCTTATTCTCGCGCTAGACGAACAGACTTTTTTTATTAGTAAAGCTATACGTGGTGCCATCATTAAGTTATATTACTACGTACTTTACGTACATACAGCTCAATGGGAACCATATACTTATCTTGTCTTTTGGTGTGTCTGTTCCTCCTTTTATCTGCGAAAACAGCTGTTCCATACATTATACCCAAGGTCGATGAACTTTTTGTGTGGAACAGCTGATATTTTTTTCGCTATTTCAATTGGCCACATAGTAAAAGTTGTTTGTTTTGATGTACAGAATATGCCCTTAAAATGATGCTAACTGCTTAGAACTAACCCTATATAACACGAGCATGACGATCTGATAGAGATTGCGCATGCCAATGCCGCGGTATCCAGAACTTTGAGTAACAAAACAAAAGCTACGGTAATGAGCACCACTGTATTGGCGCTCATTCCTTTCAGATATTCAATGGCGAGTCTCAGAGTTCCGTACGTGTGCGCTTAATGAATCAGAAAACTATATTTTCGAATTGTAATCATTAATGGACACTTTGTCGACTTTCTTTTGTTTTGCACATGCTCACTCATCAGCCAGAAAGCGTCCACTACTGGACGAAGGCCTCTCCCTGAACAGGGAGGAGTTGCCATAATCCCCACGCTTGGCAGGCGGCTTGGGGATCGCAGAGTCTTACCACCGTTAACTAAGAGGACGCTGCTGCCCAACCTCCGGTGATTCTGGATACAGTTTTAGAACATACCCAGGTCCACTAATGCAAATTATATCTAATGCCAGGTGACACATGCATTATATATAATTTATTTATTCAAAACAAATGTTGCAAAAACTAAGTATGATAGTCAAAAGTGTAAAACATAAATTGTTTTTTATTTAACCTGTGTTGTGTTGTCCCACTGCTGGGCAAAGGTCTAATGGTGGTGTTTTATTCATTTAATTTATTTGTATTTAGTAAGGATAATTGGACTAACAAGCTTTCCTCTAATCGTTACCGGTATAGATCTAAGTAAGTTTTTTTTCCACCTACCTATAGCTTGGTAGGGATAGGTGTACAAGGTCACCTAACTCCTATCTCCTATCTCTCATATTTCAGGTGTTCTTCACATCAAACATACAAAACCTGCTGTTCCTATAGACATCGTGACCGCAACTGTCATAGATCCTTTACCACCATTCCCAGCTATATTTCTCATGATACCTGATAAAGAGCCTCTCATTAATCGATTAGGTCCAAAAGATCCAAAAATACCTGATCAAGAAGCAAAAACACTTAACCAAGATACAACAACACGTAGCCAGGATTCAAAAACACCTAATAAGAAAACGACAATACCTAACAAAGATACAGATTTACGTAACAAGAATACAAAAATGCCTAACCAAGATGGAAAATCAACTTACTCGTACCTTGACTCAAAAGTTACTGAAAGGGGTGAACAATGAACATGTTTGTGACGAAAGCCAATGTAAAGCATTAGCAACAATACTACTTTTTATTCATTAATACAATTGTTATTTAACCTTATAGCAAAATTTGAAAATAGTTATGATTCAAATAATAATAAACCAGATCAGCAAGCTGAACTCCGCAGAGTTCTTTGTCAATAAATATAAAATAGAAAGTCCAAAATCGTTTCCATCAAGCCAGCGGCATTGCCACGCTGAATCGCCAAGGAAATGCGCTGGGCGAGTAAATGACCAGAACGTGGATCTCACCTTTTAACAACGACCTATTTCGGCTACCAATTTCTTGACGTTGGAGCCCCACGATGCCGCGGTCTCCACGGCGAACGGAACGAACACGTACTGCGTCTTCAGGCTGGCATACTTGTGCCGCTTAGCTCTGGCCGCCGCCTCCGCACCAGCGCCAGCCACCTGCTGGGTATCGGCAAGATGGCACGCAGCAAAGCTGCTAACGCAGGTGGCAAATCAGGCAATGGCCCCTACGCCATGGAATCAACGTGTGTCCGTCCGGTCGCTTACCATCGGAACGCGACAGACCAGGGGGTCTAGACAAGAACCACTTTCTGTTACGTTAACGCCTGCGGAAAGATAAAATCGTATGAAAATTACATTAGCTTGAGAAATTTCACGTGACTGCTAATGTCATTTTCATACAATTTTACCTTTCCGCAGGCGTTAACGCTAACAGAAAGTGGTTCTTGTCTAGACCCCCTGAAGGCTCCAGCGGGCAAAGAATCTCTGCCTCTACCAGGGCTCGTCTCAGTATCTCATTAAGGGCATGGTGTCTGGGGTAGCCCCAGCGCCCAGCGCACTTTATACAACTCAAGCCATATAGTAATTCGTTTTATATTTATTTTAAGTATGTACTTTAAAAATATTGTTTACCTAAATGTATTCATAAGCTAATAAATAATTAAAACATATTACATTATCATTTATAAAGATATACTTATTATGTTACATAGTTACGTACATTTTTAATGTAAATTACCAGCTTGTATGTTATAGCTATTCAAACCTATATAAAAACTTTTTTAATAAGATTCATATCCAATACCCATAACACTGGATAAGGTATAGCCTATATGATATATATGATATTTAACGAGAAAATCTTTATGAACTGCAAAACTTTTAACTAAAGCTCATTGGTGAGCGCTCACAAAAGGCATAAACTTTAAGGTCTTCCAGGATTAAAACTTGAAAAACTATTTTCACAGAAGTGAATGCGACAAAAGTCTATCGGAGTTGAGAAAGTTATATTGAAAAGGTTTTGAAACTCTCAGCCTAGGTACCATTAACAGATTATGAACTTGATAAAAACTATTGTGACTTGACGTTTGAGGATTTAAGGTATTTGCTTTCTGTGGTGAGGTTTTTAATTTGCATTTGATGTGATAATGTACTGAAAATCTAAGTTCCCACAGTCCAATAGAAGACTTTTTTAATTAACTTAACTTAACTTTTTTGGTAAGTACATAGAATCCTACATTATAAACAAAATACTAAAAATTCGTCATCATCAGCCCGGAGACGTCCACTGCTGAACGAAGGCCTCCCCCTTAGACCACCACACTGTACGACAACCTGCCATTTACATCCACCGGTTGGCCGCGACTTTTATAATGTCGTCAGTCCACCTAGTGCCTTCCTATTCCTACGCTGCGTCTTCTGGTTCGCAGTCGCCACTCAAGAACCTTTCTTCCCCATCGGTTATCAGTTCTTCGAGCGATGTGGCCTGCCCATTGCCAATTCAACTTGCAAACCCTGCGGCTATGTCGGTAATTTTGGTTCTTTGGCGATTATCCTCGTTCCGGATTTTATCGCGAAAAGTAACTCCGAGCATAGCGCTCTCCATTGTGTGACTCTGAGTACCAAATATTACTCAAATCTATTTATCTATCATTATAATCAGTCTGTCATAGTCCACTGCTGAACGTAGGCCTCTCCCAAGGCACGTCACTCAGCCCGACCTTTCAGCTATCCGCTTCCGACGATTGCCAACTCTCCTACGTATATCGTCACTCCGAGTCTCAGGACGTTCTACACTACATTTGCTGATTCGTGAACTTCATTCTAAACCCCTCTAGGCATCCCGCTAGGTGGACAGACGACATTGCAAATGGCTGGTTGTCGTACAGTGTGGCGGTTTAAAGGGGAGGCCTTCGTTGAGCAGTGGTCGTCTCTGGGCTGATGATGAACTCCATTCTAAAACACGTTTTGTGTTAATAATTGTAATTAAATATGTCACATCTGTCGCAAGGTAACCTAAAATCTCTTTCTAGCACAAGCAAAATACTAATTTAACAAAGCCTAATGAATTAATAAAGTAGAGAAGAACGGACAAGAAGATATGGGAAAGAAGGAAGAAGATTAATATATACAACGTACGTAGGTACACGTTACGTTACGTTATCAGCCATAAAACGTCAACTGCTGGACGAAGGCCTCAAAAAACAGGAAAGAAGAAGCATAGGAAAAGGAGATCAGAATGAAAAGAAAGAAAATTACAATAATGATACAAATTAGTAGTACTTTACTAAGATAAATTTAATTTAAGATACATTTTAGTGTTCCTATTTGTTTTAAGCTAAAACAGTTACGAAACAATATCAAAGAATAAATAAAGGGAGAACAAGAAAGGAAAAGAAGAGAGGTGAGAAAAAAAAGAGAATTAAAATATGTTATAATGTATTTGTTATAATGTGTAATGTTACAATTAGTTTTAAAATGCTGTTTTTAATTTTTATAAAAAATAACATAAATGTAAAAGAATTAAAAAAATTGGAAGAGAGACATTTAAGTTCGTTACAAAAGGGAAGATAGAAGATTAAATAGACGATACGTATATTTAGATAGATAGTACAGCCAATTCTCCAGGCTTTAGTTGACTAATCTAAAGTTACTAAAACAGCTGGCTTCTACATTTTAGTCTTATTAGATAAGGACTGAAACATCTTTAGTAAGCTTAGATCTGCCAGCGAACCCCTTCAAAATTGGCTGTAGTAGTTATTTATTTCTGGGATGATGCTCGTGCGTGTGCCACTCCTCTCAGTACTTCAACAATACTCGCGGCGGCTTCGTTGCCACCAGCCTTCATGGCAACAGCTTCAACTTCTACACCTTCGCCAGCGCCGCCGCCCATGCTTTTCACCGCTGGGTCTGGTGAGCAAGATATGGCCACTATGGCCATCGAGAAGCAGAGGACAAGCTGTAATAATAACACTATGCTTTATCTTACAGTTTTGGGTTAACTAGGCTCAATCTGTGGTCGTAAGGCGTGGTGGCCTAATCTTTAATTTTAATTTTGACTTTTTCCATTTATGACATTTTATTATTGAATTTTATTTTATTATGTTTATTGTAATTTTATTTTATTTATCTATGTTTTAAATATATGTGTGTAATTTACCTGAATAAATAAATGTTTTTATTTATTTATTTATTTTAGTAGGGAGACCGCAGCCTCTCTACTTGAAATCGTGAGGTCGCGGGTTCAAACCCAAGCCCTACTAATGAGGTCTTTGGAAGTTATGTACGGATTTTAATACTAGGAGCTTTTCGGTGGAGGAAAACGTCGTAAGGTAACCAGCATACACCCGGAGAAGAAATTCAATAGCGTAGGTATGTGAATTTACCTTATTTGCCAATCGCCCTTCGAGGGTAGGCCCTAAGTCCAGTACTGTTTCTCACAAAAAAGGAATTTTCAAAATCGGTATCCAATAGGGTAGATGACTGATGTTTATATCGTTGAAACCAATAGCTTTGATGAAGAATTTAAGTAAATATAGTATGTTTATGGAAAAAATAATTGAAATCGGTTAGTAATGTTCTGATATATGAGCGTTTAAAGTTTTTGTTAGAGTCAACTCTGTCATTTTCCCACAAACAAAAATGATGTCACTATTCTGACAAGTAAGGCTTGTCAGAATAGAATTTATATGGCGTACAGAGAAGTGACGTCACGATTTGCTGTTTCGCCTCTCTGTCTAGCATGATATTTAAATGCTTATAAGTTGCTTATTTTTGATCAGATTTTCATTTCATTGTTCAGCTATATTTATGGGCCACATGTTAATAGGACAATTAAAAAAACCACAGTCATCTAGCCTATTGACGGAGAAATCGGTAAACATACAGTAGAACATAGAACATCCTCCTTTTTATGAGTCAGTTAAAAATAATTAAAATACTTACCAGAGCAAACTTCATGTTGTTTGTGTGATAGACAAGTTTCAGTATGAAATGAATGGGACTAGGACCCCATTTTATACTGAAATTTTTATCAATTTTAAATTAAAGCATACGAAAAAAGCGAATTAGAAACAATTCTTTGAATAATTTAGCTATTAATTAGAAGCGTCTGATAATGATCCAGTCTAAAATAAATTTTCTTTTTAATTATTTAACTAGTTTGAAAATGGCGGCAAGTAAATTTACCTTCCTTTAACTCTTTTCAACCGACTTCAAAAAAGGAGGTTCTCATATCGACTGTATGTAATTTTTTTTGTTTGTATTTATGTAATGCTTGGAGGATCTAGCTCTCGCTGGGTATATAATCGATTATGATTATTCTTTTTTGTTTGGTAGGTAATACCGAGTACTATTATTTATTCTGTGGTAATACTTCAGAGGTGGTCCCATATAAATTATATTGAAATCGGTTCACAAAAGTCAAATCGCTTAAAGTTATCACTTTAATAAGCGATTTGACTTGAGGGCGCCCTTTTACTGCCGATGTATGTACCATTATTCGTTTTTAAGATCTTTTACTGTTGGTGCAAGTACAATAAAGATGTATTGTATTGTAATAGTTTGGTTTTTTAAATAAAAATTACTAGAAAATATGAAGATGTCATCCATGAAGCGAAGTTGAAGTCGGTAGCATTTTTTTTAAAACCGTTTTCTAGGTTATGACTGGCGAAGGTTATCCTACTCCTCTAGTATTATAAAAGCGAAAAAACTAACGTTTATCGGTGTGTTTGTGTGAGTTTATTTGTTATTCCTTCGTCTTTCACGCTGAAACGGATGAACGGATTTGGATCAAATCCTTCTATACTTATATCTTATCTATCTTCTGTCTATCTTCTTCTTCTATCTAATATAATAAAAGGCTCTGTCCTGAGTGACTGACTGACTGACTGACAGACTGACAGACAACGCACAGTCCAAACCGCTGGTCGTACAGACTTGAAATTTGGAGGGTGTATTCGTCTCGATGCGGAGGGGTGCACTAAGAAAGGATTTTTCGAAATTCGACACCCAAGGGGGAGGAAGTTTGTATAAAAGTCCTTTGTTTTTGGACTTTTAGTTACGAAAATTTGGATTTGGATAACTTTTTGACAGGGACGTATTAAGGGGGAGGAATGTATGGAAAGTTATAGTGATGAAAATTGATATTTGGGTAGTTCATTCAAAGGGGGGGGGGGGGGGGAGTCGGTAGAGTCGGTAGAGTCTATGAATGAATGAAGTCTAGAATGTTATAAAAGCATAAGTTTGTCTGTGTGTGTGTGCAAGCTTGACCTCTTTCACGCTGAAACGGCTGAACGGATTTGAATGAGTGGTAGCTTATACTTTAGAATAAAACAAAGGGAATTTTATCCCAACAAACGCAGGTAAAACTGCGGGCGCAGCTATATAGTTAGTTATTAACTAACCAGTTTGTGTTGGTGTAAATATCAAGAGAATCATAATATATGTGATTGATTCAGGCGTTACTTTAGAACGCTTTTTGTTTTAGAATCATAATAATTATACTGTTTTAAGCAATCTCGATTAAAATCCGGAACGTGAATATTCGCCAAAGAACCAAAGTCATGTTTTTTACCGACATAGCTCGCAGGGTTTGCAAGTTGAAGTTGCAACGGGCAGGCCACATCGCTCGAAGAATTGATAAGCTATGGGGAAGAAAAGTTGTTGAGTGGCGACCACGTACCGGAAGACGCAGCTTTAGAAGGCCTCGCACTAAGTGGACCAACGACATTGTGAAAGTCGCGGGCAACCGGTCGACGCAAATGGCAGGTTTTCGTACAGTGTGACGTTCTAAGTCGGCTGATGATGATGATAATGAAACTATCTCGGTTGTTTATTACATTTCTATGATTATTTAAGGTATATTGCCTCGTAGCTCGTAGCTTAGTTGGTAGTATGTCTGCCTTGAGAGCTGTAGGGCGTTGGGATCGATTCCCACTCAGGGCAAACATTTATTGTCAACCAATATTTATTTATTTGTTAATATTATATATTTTATTTACCTTGAACACGGTGCATTCAACTGCACCGTAATAAAATATCTAGAGCTCATTTCACTACATAATCACGGTAAATATTCCGTGAATTCCGTAAATATTTGGAGATGGTGATCTCTTCAAATAAGGAGGAGATTCTATAGTAGACTATGTATGTTTTTTTTAATGTTCACCGATTTCTTCGTCAATATAGTTGACCGATTATGTTTTTTTTTTTTAATTTCACCCTATACCCTCTATACCCATCTATACCCTATATATATATATATATATATATATAGGTGGTCCCATATTAATTTGAAGTCGGTTTTTTTAAAGCTGTTTTTTATAGCTAAGTTTGCGTTTAACTACACCCTATCTGATGTCCAGCAACGCGGCGCTTATTTATATTAAATTACTCTCGTTGTTTATTATGTAATGTATAGTTTTGATCGTATTCGGAGACCTTGCCAAACCGATATAATCTACACCCATGTGTATATTCCTCACTGAAACATCCTATACTAGCGCCATATTGAAGAGGAAAAATTACACTGAAGCATTTCACGCAGAGTTTTCTCTTTAAGCGAGTAGAACGTCTCGCATGGACGTGATGTTTAAACAGTTCCACAGAGAGGCAATGAACAGTAGGAAATATTTTAGGAATAGTACTTGGATTGAACTTAGCGTGACTTTCATGGCATTAGATGAGTATAAACCACATCTCACCATCTAGTCTAGCCCCACAACTTTACTTATAACAAGTAACTATAAAAAAAAACAGATTTCTAACCTGCTTCTAATTAATATGGAACCACCTTGGGAGTATATCCTTTCAAAAAAAAAAAAATTCAAAATTGGTCCACAATAGGGTAGATGACTGGTTTTTTTATTGGCCTATTAAAATGTGGCCCATAAATATAGCTGATTAATGAAAAGAAAATGAAAATCTGATCAAAAATAAGCAACTTATAAGCATTTTAATATCATGCTAGACAGACAGGCGAAACAGCAAATCGTGACGTCACTTCTTTGTACGCCATATAAATTCTATTTTTGTTTTGTGGGAAAGGGCCAGAGTTGTGTCTAACAAAAACTTTAAACGCTCATATATCAGAATATTATTAACCGATTTAAATTATTTTTTCAATAAACATACTATATTTACTTAAATTCTTTATCAAACGTATTGGTTTCAACGATATAAACATCAGTCATCTACCCTATTGACGGAGAAATCAGTGGACAAGATTTCTTCACGATGTTTTCGTTATCCGAAGAGCCAGTGATGAAAATCCTCACATAAACTCCAAAGAGCTCATTGGTACAACAATTAAACAATAGAAGAATAACAACGGACCTGGGTAATAATGGGTATGTCCTAAAATTGCATCCAGAACCAACCTTAATGAATACAACACAACCATTTTTTCTGCATCAGGTAGCACTCGGAAAAATACGTTTTAGAAAATAATAGACAATAGACAATAGACAGTAGTTTATTTGCGACAAAAAACATAGCACACAAACAAAGGATATTAAGAAAAACAAGAAATTGTAATTGTTGTGTTTGCGTCTTTTGCCGCAAAACGGCCCCCACTCAGCATGGTGCCGGTTGGTTACAACCGTCTTCCGTTGGAGCCGGCAGGTGACGTCACGCACGTGTACGCACACACACATATCAAGTATACAAGCGTAATACAACGCTGTCCTTCATTTTTTCGCGTTCCCGCCAAAAAAACATACTAAGTTAATAACTTATTTTACATAATCAGCTAGAAGATGTCCTATACCTCGTTTTGCCGTAATCCCCACGCTTGACAGGCGGCTGGAGGATCGCTGAATACTCGTACTCAACACCGCACCGTTAATCGAGAGGATGCTGCTGCCCGACCTCCGGTGGTTCTGGATGCAGTTTTAGGCCATACCCAGTCCAACTTATTCTAAATAGGTACATTTTAATTTTAATATCGTAATATGCGCTGATCAACATTAGACAACTCAATTATAATTAATCATTTTGTATGGTAAAGAAACATAAATGTGGGAGCGAGACAGAGCTCACCACAATACCAAACTGTATATTTTTTTATACGTTCAAGTGACAAGACTAGCGAGACGTTTGCCTGGTGGTAAGCGTCACGCCTGCCCACAACAGTAGTAGTGCCAGAATTGTGAACTTGAGAACACAATCCTGCGCCGCACTGCACTGCGCTCGTCACCCTGAGATAATAGATTTTAAATCTCTTCATACCCAGTAATTTCGCTGGTAAGTAAGTTCGTATAGGCTGAGTGGCCAGCCCTAGTGTCAGAGTTAATGTGCCGCCGGAAGGCCTCTGACATGGCTGACGGTTGTTGTTATAGAAACTAGAACAAACAACCGGGATAAACAATTTAACGTGTCATCCGATCCACGGTAGCGCTCAGAAATAAATGCCACTCACGGTCACCCATCCGAAGACTGCAATACTTTTATTCGATAACTGGCAAAGGTGTGGTACTTCCCCAGGCGGACTCTCCACTACAGTTCTACCACTACTAAAATTATTATTGTCACTAGAGTTTATCTACTGCAACCCATGAATGCTACTAAGTACAAATCTAAGTGATAGATTTAGACAGATCGAGCCTCCAGCAAGCGTTTGAGCCAAATCGATTCGTAACTGCGAGCACCAAATCCACGCCAAGTCGATGGAATTTGGACGCCAATAAAACAGGCACAATGTTAGATTGATGCGATCAACTTGAATTATTCGTTTTAATTTCAATAATAAAATAAAAATACGCCTATATGTCTTTTTTGTTTTATTCATACGGGAATACTCACGTTTAATTAAATCGGATACTCCGACTATAGTTTCGATCACATCCGGTGACCTTTTTCAAAGAGTGAAAACAGAGCCCGACGCGCGTGCAGCTGCGTCCTGCTTAGCACTGCGGGCCGCTGCGCGTCGCGCGCGCGATGACAGCGGTTGCTCTGCGGGTGAGGGGGGGGGGGGGAGGGGCGCCTATGTCTGTTATACATTGTGTAACAAGAAGGTTCAACAATACTGAATGGTATGTACCTACTCATCAGTATGAACAACTTTTACTGTGGCGACAACACTGAACACGCAAAAAAAAACAGCTGTTCCATACATTTTATCCAAGGTCAATGAACTTTTTCCCATAGTAAAAGTTCTTCATAATAGTCAGGAAAAGAGCTCCTCTCGGCTTAGTGCTACCGATTTGCGTAGCCTCGTCTGCTGTCATAAAAATAACAAAAGCTATAAACACAGAATCATAGTCGAACAGAAAGATTACGAAGCTTTTAATATGGGTTTGTTTGGGTAGCAAAACTGGACTGAAAAAACTTTTTTTTGTGGAATACTTTAATATTACATTATAACACAATAGATCAACGAAACACAGCAAAATGTATGTACCTATATTGCAATTTAGTATGTTCCTATGTAATGCGATGGCGAAGGAACCGGTGTGAACCGAAAGCAGCAAAACCATGTACCATGAATTTAGACATAAATATTGTAGTAATTTTTATGCAAACGAGTGACGACAGGAACAAAACCTTTGCCTAGTGGTAAGCATCACGCCTGCCCGTACCCATAACAGAGCAGTGCCAGTAGCAGAATTATTAACTTGTGAACAAAATCCTACGCATTGCACTGCGCTCGTCACCCTGAGATATCAGCGGCCTTACCTAAAATAATCTCGTATCTCTTAGTCACTGCTTAAACTTCTCTGTCCTTTTCTAGCACGTGCAACTTCACGTCAGAGAGAAGATGGCAGAGCATCTTAAGCAGTGACTAACGGTTGAAAAGTTTTTTTAGGTAAGGCCGCAGATGTCCAATCTGAATTTTCTTTAAGTATACGTAGATTGGTTTTTTTTTATACATTCACAACAATCTCAGCTACGCTGGTGATGGGTCTTGACTCTTGAGCGTTACTGCAGTGTTTTATAGATGTTTCTAGAAGCGCGTGTAGATTATTTTAATGCAATTCAACGCAAAAGAATAGCGCTCTTATGTCCAGAGTTGACATGGTGTAAGAATACAATTATCGGAGCGAATCTATTTAACAATTAAACGCCAAAATTTTTATTAATTTTATATTTTTCGCCTCATTTTTTTATTTTTGTTTCATACCTTAATTTAGGTAAATTTTTATTGAGGCTTGTGTTTGATATAAAAATAAATTACTTAAATAACTTTTTATTTGTAGTTTGGCGGACAGGCTGCTGCTAAGTGCAACGTATCGACGATGGGTGGCAATTGCCAGTTAAAATTATTAAATTTATTTCATTTTAAATTAATTCATTATTATTATTGTTATTTGACGAAATATTAATTTTATATCAAATCATTTTTTGATTAAATTTATTCTTTCAAAGTGCATGGATTTGATATGTTATACCAAATTAGTTGTGTACCATTTAGTTTGTGTACCATTTGTGCAAGAAGCCTAGAACGAATCTGACAAAATTGCTGAAAATTAAGCAATTACTTCTTATGAGGCTGACAATAGCTTATCCTCCGCGCGTCTGTGGTCTCTGTCTAATTGCATATATAAAAAAAGAGAAACCAGCGCTCTTGCGCCACATTTCGTACAATTTTTTTTGGAAAATAATGAATTTCATTAAATTTATTACGTAATAAAAAATACTAGTTCAATAGGAAGATAGATTAAAGTATTACTTGTAACCTTACTTATTTAATGTGTCTTCATAGAAAAATACAAAGAAAAAATAATTTTAGAGGTTTTTTTACGTTTTTTTTCTATCGAGAAAACTATTCGCAAAGGTGTTTTCGAAACATATAGCTAAATAAGCAATATAATATAGATGAACATAAAAAAAATTCAGTGCTGTCCAATTTGTACATTTGGCATAACATTAACCCGAATGAAGCCAATTTGGGTGTACTCATCGTGTTAAAACTTGGTCCAGTTATAGCTAGTTCCTTTCATAGTACTATAAGGTACACAGACATAGTTTGTTTCAGCTACTTTGAAAGCGTATGCCTACTTACTTCTTTTTATTACTATTTCTAACAGAAACACTATACTCGACATGACACAGCCAATAATCACGACATAAAAAGCACCGCCGAGTTGTTCTATAGTTATCGTGCATCCAGACTGACAATTGTAGCTTTTACTGATCAGTTTTTGAGTTGCTATACTTGCTTTGTTCACTACTGTTACCCCTATAGCTTCCGTTAGCAGCTTTGTTGGCACACCAGCCTCTATAAGTATTTGCATATTATTCTGGAACTTCTTTAATATAGGATGTTCCTTTCTAATAATTATCTCGAAGTACACCAACAGTAAATTTTCAGCAGGCATAAGCATCCGCGCCTCGTTGTTCACTGCTGTTTGTACTTGGAAATTGATAGCAAATCCCTCAATACCGATCGTCATTCCTTTCTGATTCTTTGACTGTTCAGCACAATCTTCAAACGATTTACAATCCTTAGAAGTATTCGCGAATCGAAAAAATTTTTCATCGTTTATGGAATGTTTTGAGTATGTCTGTAAATATGGAACTTTCCCTGATTTCATTAGAGCATCATTGGTTTTGAATGTCTCTGGAGGGTCCTGGATAGTCAAAAAGGAATATAATTGCATATTCATGTAAACAGCCAAATGCAGACACATTATTAGGTAGACTGTATTCAGAATTTTTTGCTTCATGGTTCTCGCTGTGTGTAAAGATGAACTGCTGACCAGTGATCCCCAAGCGTATAGTAGGATATGCATTAGAGGAACTGGGGTATGATCAAATATGGATATCATATAAAATACAACTGAGTAGCTGAAACAAAATACCATAAACAAGTACAATCCATCGACAGTTGGAATTAAAGTTTCCCAGGTTTTTGTGGACCTCTCAGTATAATACATCCAAGAGATTTTTTGTCTCGCGTACGTTCCTGAATATTCCACACTGTCTCCAAATTTCCTGGTGAATCCACCTGCACAAATATCCAGGCTTCCGTTCCACACTAATTCTAAAAACTCCATGTCAATTGACTCTTTTTTCTCAGTAGAGTGTAAGTAATACAAGTCAATTGTAACATTAAAATGATTAAGAATGATTTTGATCAATTTCAAATCCATGCCTTTAACGCTTTTCTCGTCTATACGATCGTAATTTTTTAATGAACTCAAATTCCCATTCACACCAAAAGGATAAAGTTTTCCCATGCCTACTCTAAAGGGGCATTTATTGTAATTTGTCGGATATTTTACTGGAAACACATTCTTTCCAATTAATTTGCCTTTATCGCATGTATTTATTTTTACTGATTTTCCAACTGTAACTTCACAGGTATTAGAATCTATTTCTGGTACAAAAGTATACAGCTCGTACAGGTCTTTTTTACGTTCGACAAAGAATGTAATATCCCGGTTTCCTATTACACTCCCTATACCTCGAAATTTTTGCCTGCAGATGTCTTTCGTCATGTTTGATTTTTGTATGATTAGTAAGTATTTCACTTTATCTTCTGTTGCATTAAAATCAAAACTAGTCATTGCATTGCAATCTTCAAAATAGCCAATAATCAAATAACTGGCATTGGTTGTATTCAATGTTCTGTCATTTAAATTTTCCTTTGTCATGAACGGCACCTCTTCATCACTAAGGATCTTAATTAGATCATTGACAAAAACTGTTTCACTCGTGATTTGATCTTTTACAATTTTTAAAACAACAGTGGGTCTCCAATATAGTTCTCTTTTACTTATCTCGACGATACACTTTGTAACAAAATAGTTTTTAGTTTCTGTTACATCAAATACTACGAAGTGGTTTGTAGAATTTGCGGCAAGAAAACTTAAAAGCGGAGCAAAGTAAAACCAAAACGTTAGAAGCATTTTTGAATAAGCTTCTGTTGAGCTAAGATATGAATATCGACAAAATATAATCAATAGATGGAAACCATGAAACTCAATTAAGAAGTAAGTATGAAAATATGACCACCTAGCCGAATACCTCCAACACAATTGGTTGTTTTGGGTTGTAGTTTATTGATATTAAAACAAGAACCAAAGCTTTTATCAAAACATGAAAATGTATTTAATCGTGACAAATACAAAATGACTAATGTTTAGGATTATACCGTGCGAGAAATATTAATTTCAGATGTGTAACAAGTATTCATGGTATTTTACGGTATTTTTAAGAATAAATGTTTATGTCTGCCAGTTTTTATAAGGTGAAGTAATTTAGATATTTTGTAGTGCACTAATGCAGTCCTGCTGTGGAAGTATCACATCTTTGCCAGTTATTCAACCGCCAAGTGTGCAAGCATCACTGTTTTCGGATTGAAGAGCAATCTATGAAATTGTTGGGTATGAAGATATTGTGACATCTAAAATCTCAGGGTGACGAGTGCGGCGCAGAATTTTGTTAGCAAATTCACAATTTTTGCACTGCTACTGTTGGTGATGGCAATATCATCGTTTGTCTCGTACTCGTAACACCGTTGCGTTTTGCGTAAACAGTTATATGGTATTTAGTAAATTTATATTTACGTCTCTATCACTATTCGCAACGCAATACCTGAGCAGTTTTACAAGACTTGTACGTTCATAATCTTTCAAATTAGATTTGCAGAGTTATGGTATATTTATGTGCCTCGGCTTCACATTTGCCCAATTCATTTACTTCATCCATATACATTATTCGTTTATCCCTACTATCATTTTTACAATTTTTAAATATATATTATCTTCGTTACTTGTTAGTTATTAGTTTTGTATGAGTAGCGATATTGAAATATGTTCTAAGATAACATGAAATATTATAGCATATTCGTCGTCTGCGACGGCCTTTATTATTAGTTTTACAAATGTGTTCTTGGTTAGCCAGATTTAGAATTAATAATAAAACTATTATAAAGATAGTAAATATTTATTAAATCAACACTTCACATATAGGTACACTTATATACAACGGGAGTACGTAGCACTTATTATATTTTTTTATTAAATTAAATTAAAAGGCACATTGGTAGCATAGCAAAAAAATACGAATAATAAGGATTTATTGAAAAATTCTCCTGAAAAGAAATGACTAGAATTCAGGATACATTTCCAATGGCCGTCCACTCTTTGATTATATACCTTATATAATCAAAGCGTCCGCTTAACGATCTTGAAAATAATGTAGGCAATACACTTACCTATACAAACTGTGTGGCATCAAAAAAGGAAACATATGGGAAACATTTTATGGAGGTTCAATAGGTCTTATTTGGCAGCCAAGCAGAAAAACTACTTTATAACTCTTTGCTTAAACAATGGTGTCTATTTCATAACCCTGCACACTTTGATTTAGTCTGCACATGAACAAAATCGAAACATATTTAATTGAGACCATAAAAGAAAAATCTTTATATTAAGAGGCTTACTTAAAAACGCCGCTAACGTTAACAAACGGGATTTGACTTTGCGCAATACAAAAATTAAATGCTTAGTACTTACTAACTAACGTCACTTAATTTTAAGCTACGTTTATAAGTAAGGCCGTAAGTTTCGGAACTAAAGCTTAGACTTCTCTGGTTAGGAATCAAAGACTCATAAATTAAAATACATATCTAACTGTGTCAAATATTTGGTAAACAATCGTCGGCAGTGCCACCAATTCATAGAGCTATCTGGATCACATTAATGATTTTGGAGATTAGTCTTCTTTATCAGCCCAGATGCTATCCCCGTTTACAACAGTATTAGTTCCTCTGACGTATCTCTGGATGACAGGCAACTTGTACATGTAGACGGATAGCAAGGAACCAGCGCAAGCGCCGATCCAATAAACCAAGGCGTGTTCCATAAGAGTGTGACCCTCGCAGCCAGCCTTCAACGAAGTCGCCAGGACGGGATTGAAATAGCCACCGGAATATTCGAAAGCTGGAAAGGAAAACGCCAGGTTAACAAATGAGGTTTGTGTACCTTTACACAAACCTATTACAAGTTTTCAAATCAAAATAATGATGACTTGAATTTTATTATTAATCCAACCATCTTAACGACAATGTAGAAATTGATCCTAAATACTAAGGCAATATAGTACCTTTTCTCTGATCAACATGGCATCCGTTCTTGCATAATATTGTATTGTAGATAAAATTATAACTCTTTATATCTCTATTTCACACTAGTAGTTGACTCTAGTTATGTAGTTTTTTCAACAAAATTATTGAACCCGTGTTATCTAAAATATGATATCATTCCATGACTATATCCAGGTTACATTACAATAATAGGAAAGGATTACATTGGGGAACAGAAATAGATCCATAAAAAGCTTGAACCTCAACTTTCTAAGATTACTAATAAATAACGAACAAACAATTAACGGCCTTACCTAAAATAATCTCGATTCTCTTAGTCACTGCTTAAACTTCTCTGTCCTTTTCTACCACGTGCAACTTCACGTCAGAGAGAAGATGGCAGAGCATCTTAAGCAGTGACTAACGGTTGAAAAGTTTTTTTAGGTAAGGCCGTAAATGTAAAACTAACTAAAACTAACGCTGTGTAGGTACTGAATTAAAAAAATCTTATGAAATGTATGAATCACATGATAGTAATGTTTATGTGGTCAACGGTTTACGATAGTGAGTATTCTGCACTCCCCAAGCTGCCTGCCAAGCGTGAGGATTATGGAAAGGCGATTCCTTATTAAGGAGGAGGCCTTCATTCAGCAGTGGACGTCTTCTCTGTATTTATAATTCTTGTTCTTGTTATAGATAAGTAAAGAGTAGATATAATATATTATTAAGCCTTGCATAGGAAACGTTTGATTCGCAACTGTGTTTTAGAAAACGTTAACAAATTTCAAACGCATGTTTGCAAAACTATATAATATTTCATTTTAAAAGACAGAGCACATAAGAGTGTACTATCTGTTTTTTTTTGTTATGACATATTTCAACAGCCAACTCTTAATTCTTTTGTTATCTTTATTTTGCTGCAACCGGAGAAATTACTGGGTATGAAGAGATTTAACATCGGATATCTCAGAGTGACGAGCGCAATGCGCAGTGCGGCGCAAGATTGTTTTCGCATGTTTACAATTCTGGCACGGCCACTGCTAGTGGCAAGCGTGACGCTTACCACCAGGCGAACGTCTTGCTCGTCTCGTCAATTGAATGAATAAAAAAAAACTTTATGCGTTCCCTATCTATAAAATATGTACTTCAATCCAAAAAAAGTGAAAAAAGTGCAATTTCTGAAACATTGCTGCAAAGCAAATGAGCCTGAGATGAATACAAGACTTAATTAACTAACCATGCGTTTAAAAAGCCAATGACAATGGTGATGACACTTATTAAGATCATTAGTCGACATTTAGTTTTACTATATGTACCTTTTCCTAAATGGACTTTGCAAAAGATGGACACACTTAGGTCATTGGCATTATTGTCCTGATAGCGGTAGACGAATACCGTGTGCCTAGCCAGGACCCCTGCAACCGAGTGAATAACGTGTGAGACGTCGGTGAGAGCCAATGAGAAGTCAGTAAGAACTATTGAGAAGTCAGAGACAACCAGTGATAAGGTGAGAAAAGCAGGTAAAAGCGCCGATCCCACAGCGAGAGTTCATACGTTTATTGTTAATTCTTCTTTGTTTAGTCATCCTATTCCTAATTTATACAATGTCTTGACACTGTACACAGAGATTGATTGATTGATTGATTAACTCTTTATTGTTCACACCAAGAATTACAAAGAAATAATTCAGATAAGTAAGAGAGAGAGAGAGAGAGAGAGAGTGAGTTTGGATAAGTCAGGCCACGACAGTTCTTGAAACAACTCGTGAGATTTTCTTATCCCTGCTTTGAACTTTAGACCTCTTGCTGTGGCACCAAAATGACAGCGCAAATGTAGCGTAGAACAAAGTAAATAAACTGAGAATAATAGCATATAAAATAGAAAACTGCTCAACAGGCTTTTAAAAAACGTCCGTTTGGATAAGTATGATGACCAGTGCCGTACGTGCCAGTGGTGCTCAGGAATAGGGCGCAGGCCCTGGAGGGGCTCAAAAATGACCAGTCCAGAACCAAATATTGAATATTATTCTGGTTATATTATCGGGGTTATAGAAGCTCGCACCAGGCGCATAAAAGGCTAGTTAAGGCACTGATGACGACCATCAAATAATTAAACAAACTAAAATTATAAATGCGACCTTATCTCTGTCATTTTCGTTATATTTTTACGATCAAATCAAGCAGATCTAAGCCGATTTGAACTAAATTTCGCATGGCGGTAATGTATATCGCGAAGATGCTTGTCTCCCAGAAAATATTGGTTAGCAGGGAAATTCCGAGACTCAGTTACTTATACTTACATACCTATTCCCTTACAGAATACTGATGAAAATACAAAGCTCTTCTGCTAATTTCTCACCTGCGACAACGAGGGAGGTACCGATGAAGGAATCTATGGCGGTGGCGAAGCGTGGGTTCAAGTCTCCGAGAGATTTGGAAGCCAATCGGCAGAGGCACGTGGCTAAGCCCTCGACCACGGCTCCGTAGATTACTGGCACCTTGAAAGATTTAAAACATTTATCAAGTCTTCTGATGCCACGCCCACACTGTCATATGAGCACATGAGCACATTGATCCAGCGTTTATTTAATTATATTTATTGGAAAACCAACAGATAAAGTAACCTTTGGATTAAGTAATGATATATAGGGTTAGTTCTAATCAGTTAGCATCCTTTTAAGGGCATATTCAGTACATCAAAACAAACAACTTTTACTATGGGGCCAACACCGAAATTGCGAAAAAAATATCAGCTGTTCCATACAAAAAGTTCATCGACCTTCGGAAAAATGTAACTACTTTATAAAACGGTTTAATAAAAATACGCATATTTTGCTTTCATGTGTTTAATTTTTTCTTCTAAATCGGGTAATTGCATACCTTCGTAATGTAGTAAAAAATTATGTATATGTAGTAATGTTGTATGTATAAAAATTATACATACAAAATTGTGTTGTGGTAGAAAAACGATGTTTAAGGTAGTTATGAAAAGTTAGAAGCCTTAAGTCTAGCCTAGGGTCCCCGTCAAGCTTAATCCGGCCCTGCGTAGAATAATAAAACAAACAGTTACGGAGCCCGAAAAGACAGCAGGCGTTTCATAATCGTAGTTCTATCCTACTCGACTTGACTATTTATCCGGTGGTCCCAGCCCTATGTACCTAGGACATTACTACGAGAGAATATTGAGCTACAATATTAAACACCTAAATAAAGTTGATTACTTGGTTGGTATTGGTACTAAGTAGATATTCTAGGTCAAAACTTAAAATGTTGATATACCTGTCTACGATAAAAAAGCGAGCCTCACTGAATTTAATACTAAATAGTATTCATTTAACTTGTTTCATCAACATATTACTCACTCGTAATGAAAAACTAAACCTAAATTCTAGACCAAATAAATAACAAAAGCGTCTAGACTAAACTTAAAGGGGTAAAACTGCTGAATTACGAATAGATAACTACGTAATTAGATAGCTGTAGGCATTGATTTACGAGGCGTGTACTTTATTAAGCTATAAATCTGATAACAATCTCGTTTTAGATATTAGAGGATGCCAAAATGAATTTTAATAACATATTATGCATACATTATTAGATACGTAAGATACTTTATTGGGGGCTTAGTGTTGCGCATTGTAGGTAACCTTTTAAGTCACGTATATATATAGGCAGGCTACCACCAGGGAGTTTCAGTGGGTGCGATCCTATTTAACCCGGCTACGCCCAAACGCAGTCGGGCATCTTCACAAGATTTTAAAAAGGGTACCTTTAAAAAAACTCCTTAAGGTTGCTTAAGGAGTTTTTTAAAGGTACCGTCATCTCTCTACTCTACTACTACTCTCGTCATCGTCGTCAGCCATAAAACTTCCACTGCTGGACGAAAGCCTCCCCCTTAATAGAGGGGTGTTGCCATAATCCCCACGCTTGGCAGGCCGCTTGGGAATCGCAGAACGCTCACCACCGTTTACCAAGAGAACGCTGCTACCCGACCTCCGGTGGGTCTGGTTGCAGTTTTAGGACATACCCAGAGTGTACTCTATCACAACTCAAATAAAATAAAAAATAATTTTTTTTCGGGTTTCACCCATATCACATTAACAACTGAATCATAATAATATTAAATCAAAATCAGATTAATAACAAAATCAAAGTTCCAAAACAAAAACAGAATAATAATTTCACTAAATAATAAAATAATAATAATAATAATATAGTAATAATGTACCCTGATTAGTTGTAAGTTGTTCTATACTTCTGGTGTGCAATGAAGTTGTATTGTAAATTAAAAATAACAAGTTAATAAAATAATAATAATAATACACGTAAAACATATAATCTTTTTACAGACAATAAATTAGACCTAGCAAATAGACCTGGCAAGAAAGGTCTCAAAGGCTATGAGTTTAAACTGGTTCCAACGGTGGTTATAGGTATTTCTTCTTTACAGGCAATATAATATTTATTTTTACAATTTAAACGTTCAAGCCCTCCCTTATTAATAAAATTTTAAATAACTCGAAAACCATTACATTACATTTTACTTTACGTTACATAAAGCTTATAAGATAGTCCAACATGCCCTGAAATGACACGGTCTATAACACCATCATTCTGTAAATTACGTATTTTCGCCCTAATAAGCAAACATGATGCAACTTTGTAAAAAAGTTGGTACAAATGTGCTCTTATCTTGAAAACCATGCCTATCAACAAACTTCCAAAGACTTTATTGTAGACAGTTTAATGGAAAACATATTGGTTTAACAGTTTTATCGTAGCTTTAACCGTTTTCTTTTTAAATAAATTAAACCACGATTAGGGACACAAAAGAGGGGAAATCATCAGTTCTCGACGTGTTTCTCCTTCTACATTGAAGCACATAATATAAAAGCTACAAGCATGCTAAGTTTCATGCTTTCTGCCGGATGGGACCAAAATTCAACTTTTTTCGAGCTAAGAAGCCGTACTATAACGGCTTAGAAAAAGCCTAAGGCATTAGATGCAAAGTAAAAAAAAAGACAAAAAAAAAAAGGAAAAGGTCACCGGATGGATGTGATCGAAACTATAGTCGGAGTATCCGATTTAATTAAACGTGAGTATTCCCGTATAAATAAAACAAAAATATATGCAAAGTATTATCAGTAGGTACTTAGACAAGGTAGGTGTTTAAAAATAATTTAGTCGTGTAATATACCTAATAGTTACGGCGATGCAGTACATTCTTTGTATTTATCTTACAACCCACCTGTAATAGAAAACTCTATGGATCGGAAAATTGCCTTTACCCGCCTGTGAGTATTATGGTTTATGAGAGAAGAAAAACCAGTTAGATATTATGATAAAACAACATGTTTTTTTTCTTATTATGAAAACCAGAGAAATATACTATTTCTTTGATGAAAACTGACGTGGTTTTGACACATTTTTCATTTATTTATACGGGAATACTCACGTTTAATTAATTCGGATACTTCGAACTATAGTCGGTAGTCCCCAAGCCACCTGCCAAGCGTGGGGATTATGGCAATCCCTCCCTAATAAGGGGGCCTTCGTCCAGCAGTGGACGTCTTCCGGCTGATGATGATGATGTGATACCCGAATAAAAAATAAAACAAAAATTTATTTTTTCTTCTTACGTCCTATATCGGATATAAAAAAATATTTCTATAAATAATGTGTATTCCGCGCTATATTCCAGCTTGTCTATCAAGGGCTGCATTGCTGACCATGCTGTGATGGCCTGGATCTACGCAACGCTGCGCTTTCGGCCATCAACATCGCTGCCAGCAACGCAGTCGTTACAGACCGCGATTATGTACTATTCTAAAAGCTAATTTTCTTTTTAAATTTAAGGTTATGTCCATTATGGACATAACTAAATGAAATCATCGAGGGTACTGAACATTACGGAGACAACTTTTCGTGTTATGGACATTATCATCATCAGTCAGAAGACGTACACTGCTGGACCAATGCCTCAAGCCTGGCAGGGGGCTAAAAAAATCCTATGTTTCTATGATCGTTGTTACACTCGAGCACAATCAAGTCGACAAAAAAACAAACAAACCACAAAAAACACGTCAAAACACGGAAAGTGTGTCAAAAGCACGATAGTTTTCATAATTTATATATTTTTTTTAGTTTAGTCATTTAGCACATTTTAATATTTTTTTTACTATAGCCGATTCAATTGAAAGAAAAAAGCCAGTTGTGGTAAATTTGAAAAAGTATTGAAATTGTTAGTGCGGTCTTTGTACCCTAACGGATTCTAGTACTGACATTTATACCAATGCAGCCTTGTCTGGAAAGGGTGTCGCTCTTGCACTGCCATCTTCGACCAGGGGATATCCATCTGACCTATTTTGGAGTGCTGTTTTGTTAGTTACAAATAAATGTAGTCGTTATAGAGACGTGTTTTCAATACTTGCCTACTTTAGCGAAACAAAATCATCTGAAACATCCTATCTGCTAGAGTTGACGTGTAGCATAATTTTTATATTATTACAGACTTCTCTTTAAACTAGGTCTTAGCAAGAAGGTGTCTTACTTAAAAACGTTGCTTAAGTTAACATACGTCATTTAATTTTAAGCTGCGTTTTAAATATAAGAAGGTATCCTTAAGAGAGTTTCAGTCACTGATTTTCTTCTGACCATTCTATGAACGTCATTTTGATTTCTGCGCATTAAAAAGCAAAAGTTTACAAAATTAAGTTACGCCATTTAAAAGCCTCTTTAAGTAAAAAAGGTTTTGATTTAGGTAGTTTTCTTTTTCGGCCATTAACGTTTACTATGAGTTATATTGTCAAATAAAACAAAACAGTAAATATAACGATAGAACTAGTTAAATCGACTGAACTTAATATAAATAAACTAAATGTTCGTTTACTTAGGCCCGTTATAACGATATTTCGAATAAAAATACAGTATCCAGGCTTGTTTATACATCGTACAAAATAAATATAGACGACAGCATTTATTTATTTTAGCGTTCAAACCAAAAACAGTTAGGTAGTTATTTAAAAGCAACACTCAAAACAGACGGGCTTTAAATTTTCAGTAAAGCTTTATGGGGTATTCCCTATTGAGCACCAATTGCTTGAACACCTATGAAAATAGCATCTAGCACATTCCCAAAATAGCACCAATCAAAATGTTGGCTTGGTGCTATTATGGAAACAAATAAATACGTCATGCAAAAAATTGCGAAGCGGCTATTGCAGATTTGCCAATTCTGATATGAATTTCTCAATTCTTACTGCATTCTCAATTCTCATAAAATATGCAGTGCTATAGCTGGATTATATCAATTTACAGATTTATTTCTCAACTACCAAAGAAATCAAGCTATTCACAAAATAGTCTCCACTAACCTGAAGATCAGCCCGACACTCCTCAAAAGCTTTGTCCTTGTGCGTTTCGGAGATCTCCAGGGCCCAGTACATCTGTACGTACTTGAAGACCAGGATACCCCCGGCCAGTTCCGCGCAGGTCTTCAGCAGGGCCTTGCGAATATCACCCTTGCCTGAAAGTAAAACAAAACAGTTTTAAATTTTGCACCGTTTTAACTTAATTTGAGCGTGTAATGTATATTGTCATTAGGTAAAATGCATGATGGTAGTTCTGCCACTCTTTTTACAAGTCTTTTGGGTCTCGAAAGTTTATTTTTTATCAAGAATTTGTCTCTATTTCCCTAAAATACTTTGTATTGACGTCTCGCTTGGAGCATGTATTGTGTTTTACCTCAACCACCGTCTTCTAGAATCAATTCCTTCTTAAAATACCAGAGCTTGGATATATTTGAATTTCTTATTACTTCTTCTTTTTGGTCATTGGCACAGTTGTTCCAGTGGTTTAGATAGGAAAATATAATAAAAATATAAGGTATTTACATCCTGCTACGCGGCAACCCTTTGTAGGGTTTTTAAATTGACGTCCAACTTATGGGGCGTAAATATTGTACGTATAAGTTTCCTCGTTAAGCTTCTTTCTGATTCAATCGCTACTAGATCCGTAGTACTATTATTTATTTTGTGCCAGAGCGAAGCTTTGGGTCATTAGCACAGCAGTTTCAGTGGTGTAGATGGAGATTTATATAAAGATGTTATTTTCTTCTCCCAACCTCTGAATCTTGGCCTCATCAACGAGTTTATTCTTAGCTTTCTGGCTCAATAGTTCTTCTACTGTTTCCTGGGACTTCTACTGAGTCTTTTTTGGTGCGGGATCTTGGAGATGGTTTGACAGATTATTTGGCCCAGTCCAGTCGGAGATAATAAATTCATTAACGATGGCATTACCTTCAATAACATCTTCAATGTGCGTGTACGGGCAGGCGGTGGCGTCGCCCCAGTTAAGTGACCACCATATTGTTAGCGCGAACAGGAATATCGCATATGTGGCGACACCGAAGTTGTCCGCGACTGAAATGGGAAAAAATAAAGTAAGTATGATTTATAAATTCATACAATCTACGACAATTGACGAACTCATGAATGAGGCGTCTTCATAGAGACACTCAATATATGGCACGTCCTAGCATGAAGTTATGAATAATATCTACGGCCTTACTTAAAAAATCTTTTCAACCGTTAGTCACTGCTTAAGATGCTCTGCCATCTTATCTCTCTGACGTGAAGTTGCACGTGCTAGAAAAGGACAGAGAAGTTTAAGCAGTGACTAAGAGAAAAGAGATTATTTTAGGTAAGGCCGCTAATGCGTAAGTCTACGGTCCCTTAGAGCTGTAAAAATCAAGCTTCTAAGTAAACGCAATCAAAAAATTACAGCTATTTTTTTTGTGTTTTTGTGTTTTTTTAGATTCGCAAGTAAATCAAAATTCATAGGGTACTTCCCGTTGACGTAGAATCACGAAATTTGGCAAGAAGCAAGGTCACATAACTCTGGTTATGGGAAAAATATGAAAAGTGATAATTTTTAGATATATCGTAATTTCTCAAGCCAAAACTTGAATGATTATTCCGTTCGGTTGGCTTCCGTTCTTTAGTTTCCAAAAACTGAACTATGGCGCCAGAGAGAAAATTAGCCTGCGCCACTCTTTTATCGCAACTGTTATGTTCGTCCTTGTGGCATGTGCTGCGTACATAAAAATTGTACTCCGTAAGGCTGAAATGTGGTTTCTCTTATCTGAGTACTGGCGTCAATTAACCTTAGCACATTCATAGTAACTACAGAAAAAGACGGATTACGTAAACGATAGGTTTTTTTTTAAACTGGAACATCTTGTCGAACGTAAATTAAAACTCCTTTTAGGGTTCCTTAACCAAAGGGTGTTCAACCAATCCGTAATTATGTTAGTTCCTCTGTTTTTGATCTATAACGATGTATATCTCGTAAATCGTAATAGGTAACCGGTTGTTTTCATAGAATATTCGTTAGATACTGTCGCTGATTTCCTTTGTACTTTTGGTAGTACGCAACCCTCGTTATCCGAGTCGTAAGTACTCGTACTTGACGGCTTTATTTTTTAATGAATAGTTTTGATAGAGTAATGTTTCTGATTACTTCCTGAACTACAAATACAAGTGAGAGTCCAGGTGGGTTACCAGAATACAATCTAGACTTCTGCTGATAGCTTCTTGTCATTAATTTTGATAAGAAGCTTGTCCGAGAAGTCATAAATACAAAATTTGTCGCAGCCATAAAGAGTGGTTAATATATAAACCGGCGCCGAGTGCACTCGTTCAATATCGAATAGGTACATACGTATAAAATGTTCTTTTACTAACTCTCTTTCTGGGGCACACAGATAATAAATCACAACTTCGAATTCATATACTTTATAATATACGAAAATGTTTCATTTCCTTATAGTGGGTTACCACTAGAAATGTTCCTAGGAGTATAATTTCGTAAACCTAAGCCTTGAAAGGTACCTACTGAGGTACATCAATATCAAAACGTAACGTTTAAGTGTGCGTCAATACATGAACGTAAGGTACCTACGTGTCTATATGAATACGTGAACCTTCTTCTTCTTTTATTGTTAGCGAAGCAAAACTGCATATTTATTTTAAAAAAATATTTTAATTATGGTGCCCTTTCAAATTGTCACCCTAATTTTATTACAATCTAGCTTTAATTAGACTCATAAATAATTTGATTCTAACTTATGTTACTAGGTATTCATATTACTATGAATGTGTCCAATAACATTTTTCTTTTCTTGTTATCTCTATTAACCTATTAAGTCACTTTGATCGCGTGTTCTTCGAGGTCAGCACTTGCACTGTATTACACTAACACTTATTAATTAATTAATTACACTACTACGCTAACTCGAACGGCTTTGTTCTTTTCAGTCGTCTAACTATATTCGTGTGGTCAAGGAGCTGGATGGCCTCGACGTTCACGTGATGATGAAGCCTGCTTTCGTGAGCTTCAGCTTACTTTTGTATTACTCGCTCGACGATCTCTACTTGAAGGTCTCGATGGAGATCGCTGTTTCTTACGTACCAAGGTGCGTTAGTAATGCCCCTCAGTACTTTCTGGAATCTTTGAATTATCAATATCAACGCTACTCTCCTATTCACCTCAACGGCCAGCTGATACCGTATGAAAATAAAGCTAAATATCTTGCGATGACTCTTGATGCCAAGCTTTGCTGGAGAGCGCACGTCATGAAAAAATAATAACAATTAAGCTTACGCTACAAACAAATGCATAGGCTACTAGGAAGATATTCCTCGCTGTCAATACAGAATAAACTATTACTCTATAAGCAAGTCCTGATGCCTGTTTGGACTTATGGTATATAGCTGTAGGGCTGCACCGCTCAGAGTAACATATTGATAATTCAAAGATTCCATATTTGATATTCCAGATTTGACAGCCTTATAGCTCAGTTGGTAGCATGTCTGCCTTCAAAGCTGTACGGCGTGGGTTCGATCCCCACCCAGGGCAAACATTTATGTGACGAACATAAATTGTTCTATGTCTGGGTGTAGTATGTATTATAAGTACGAATTTACGAAAAAAAAAATGTAAGTATTCTATCAGCTATCTGGTTTCCATAATACAAGCTTTGCTTACTTAGTATGGGGCTAGAAGGCGCTGTGTGTAAAATGTCCCCCAATATTTATTTATTTATATTTATACGTGACTTAAATTAAACAAAGATCAGCCTTAAATAACAGATGGCAGACGGGTAATAGGAAAAGTCTGAGAATTTCACTACGGAATTCCACATAATGAACAAGAAATGATCTCTGATTGCCACGTTGTTAGTCAGACAAAAGGTTCGCAATCACCATCAGGTACATTTGGCGGCGGTTCAAATGTTATAAAATGCACTTGAGAGAGGCGAGAAAACTTTGTAATACCACCGAAATAGCTTTACGCCGACACACGCTAGCTGTGCACCGATATGCAATACGCCACTGCGACTCACAATAAGCATACATAAAGTATTCTTCTAGGCAGGGCCCGATCTACCTATTTAGCCCCTCCGGGTAAAAATAATATTCGCCGCTCTTTGCACTAGCACCATTATAAATCGCTAGAGGTGACCCCGTGACTCCGTTCACGTAGGGAAAAAAATCGCCCCGCTCCCAAATATCTTCCATATCGCTGGCTTATTCAATTATTTTCTTCTTTTCCATTTTCACCCCTTTAGGTCAACCTGACAATAATATTATGGTTTTGCCGCCCCTGATATTTGCCGCTCTGTGCATTTGCCCGGCCCTTTTTTTCAATGTACTGCGTGGCTTGTTGACGTCACGCGGCCGGCGCTCCTACCACTGAGGCGTAGCCACAGCCGGCCACGTGCAGGGTCGTAAACTGCACAAGTGTACATCGAGCCAAGCCTATTCTAGAGATATACTTAGGATCAACCGATGAGACTCACCAAGTCACCTGGGACCTGGGTATGTCCTAAAACTGCATCCATAACTACCAGAGGACAGGCAGCAGCGTCTTCTTGGTTAACGGTGGTAAGCATTAAGCGATCCCCAAGCCGCCTGCCAAGCCCAAGGCGGCCTCCGCTCAGCAGTGGGCGTATTCTAGCTGATGATGAAAGAGGCTCACCAATGATAAGCTCGAAGCAGCACCCGCACAGCTCTGCAGCAGCTATCGCCTCTTCAAACAGCAGCCGGATGAAGGGTTCCTTCACCACCTTCTGGACGAACCTCCTCGCGCAGTGCGCCAGCAGTGACGTCAGGAGGATGAACAGTGCTGACACTACCAGAGGCGCGAATGTCGTCTTATTTATCTGTGGAAACTTCACACTTTAGGTCAGCAGCTTCGAAACGTTGGTTTAGATTATGATTTTTAGCTATGAAATGATAATGCTATTTGTGAAAGTCGCTGATAACCGGTGAATGCAAATGGCTGGTTGTCGCACAGTGTGGCGGTCCAAGAGCCAAGGAGGCCTTCGTTCAGCAGTGGCTGTACGTCTTCTGGCTGGTGATGATGAAATGACGTTGATTTTGAAGGGTTGGGATAAGATTCAAACTGGGGGCGATGGGTGTATTGTGCATCTGACGTCCTGCTTGGGGCGTATTGTGCAGGGTTGGGTAAGTAAAAACTACCAACGATTGAATTATCCAGGGCGTAGCTTAAAAACGCTGCAACTTCTTCGCAATATAAAAATGCAGTGCGCAATATTTACAAATAATAATAATAGTAACGACAGGAATCCAGAATAGTACATTATGATACGAGTGTGCTATGTTGGTCATTACACTAGAGGCGGTATTATGCGCGCGAGCCGCAGGCGAGCGCGATAAGGAAGCCGAGAGCGTAATGACTAATAGCACAAGAGTTCCATACGACTGTTTTCGTCACACTTGCGAGGAAAAAACAATTTTTTTTTGATAATAATCAACCACACAGCGAAAACGTCAACAAACATTTGCGGAAAATGGCGCCCAAATCAGTAATGCGCGCGCAGGTTGACATTTACTTCAGCGGCATAAGAACTCTTTGTTGGTATTACAAAAAAACTGTAAGTATTACCCGGCTATATTAAGAGTGCTTCGTATACGTACGTCTAATTGCAGTCACGTACAAACTTGACTTTACCGGGTTATACCTATTATAGTACAAGTGCCGTAATATAAAGTAAAAAGCACGCGTGTGTAATAACTTGGATTATAAGTCTAAAAGCGATGTAATAAGATCTACTTTACGAGCAAGTGTGATGAAAAAATAAATTAATATACTTGATGAACATTTGACACAACGCCATCTAGACCCAAACTATGCAAAAGTTTGGGAACCAGATAACTGATGGAATACTTATACAGGGTGACATTGAATTCATTGGCATTATCTTAGGGTATAATTGAACTCAACGTAATTAACAACTTTACAACGAAATCATGTGAGCATTTTTGTATGGGACAGCCGATTTTTTTAGGTGTTGTCGGGGTTGGTTTCATAGTACAAGTACGGAGTACTAAGTATTATTTATTCTGTGGTACAAGTTCTGTTGTCTATTATGATAAGTTGAATAACCCCCTTACATATTGGACGTTTTCCTAGTAAGTCGTTTTCTATTCAAGACGTTGTCACCATGTAGACGTTTTAACAAGCCGACGTTCTGCAAACATCGTCATTTACCCTGATAGTTCTTCTGATACGGAGCCGAACAAAGATCAATTTTCGGCACATAAATATTTTGCCCTGGGTGGGAATCGAAACCACGCTCATCAGCTCTCAAGGAAGACGTACTTCCAACTACCAACTGAGCTATAAGGCATCAGACTAAAATAAGAGATTATTAAATTATTTCATTTTATTAAGTGATTATTATTATTATCATTTCATTTTATTTTTTGAGACCTACTTAATGAAAGAAACTTGACGTGAACTTTGATGTTATCAATAAACTATTTTACCTATTACAATGTAAATAATAAAATTTACGCAAAAACCCAACTGTACTACAACATAGTCATTCGGTATAGGCTACAAAATAGACACACGTAGTCCTTTCTACACAAGTACATACTAAGTTCTGTGTTCGACACACATCAATTATACGGAAATCGATGGTGCTTGACCATCGAACACCGCGGCCGAGCCAGTATTTCACAGTTTGTGCGGACATAGCAGTCGTTACCGTGACGTTAAGTACGGTGTTGGTACGGTCAAGCACGTATGGATGACGTGTTGTACCCTTCCCCATACATTAATTTTTTTTCGTTTTATTTATTATTTTATTTAATATTTTATTTTATTTAATATTGATTTTAAATATTTATACTGTTTAATAATTAGTTTTCCTATTTATAACTTTAGTTTCATTTACTATCTACTACTACTATAAATACTAGTTCTAATACCTATTTATTATTTTACACATATGAATTGGCCAAGTGATCGTCTTAGGAGGACTCTACGTTGTGAACCATGATAACCCGAGATAGATTTGAGATGAGCCTAGGATTACCTACCCCTAACTATTCTAGAGTTAACTCAACCCTTGTTTTTAACTTAAAAATGTAATATCGCCTGAATCAAACATACCTATCACACAAATACTAACATTGCCATCGTTAAAGAGAAAGGTTATCAAACATTTGTAGTAAGCTTATTTACAGTACATACAAATATTAGATTCATTTATAATACATAAAATATAGCAGTTGTTTCCTACGCCTTGCGGTTTAGTACATACATTATTCTGAATAATCAATAGGTACATAGATGATGCAATACCTAGTTATTTATTATCCTACTCAACTTTCTAATACGAACCTACTTCCACTTATATAGGGTAAATAAATAAACATAGGGAAAACTATCTTGAGATTGGAACTTTATAAAATTATATGAATAAATTATTTATTAATTACTTATTGAAATGTACGGATCATGTACGGATTCAAAATTGGAATAAAATAAAAGTTATGTACATGATAGAAATAGTGGCTCAGGTTAGGCGCCCCAGCCTCGCACCATAACAATAGGATTCTTCCTTGCAGGTCATCCTCCTTCCACTTTAATGAAGTTCTCAAGACTTCATTTAATGGGGGGATTTTAATTATTTTAATAAGTTTCGATTCATGTCAGTCTCATAGAGAAATTAAACTCTATCTACGTTATAGTCAGTCTGGTCTGTTAGCAAGGGACAAGAGGACATATTCCCTAAGTCTCGTAGTCTGTTTGTTCACGAATAAGTATTCTAACCCCAGCGGCAAGTGGTCAACCGTGGGTTGTGGCGCCTGCAAAGTTTTAGTCGGGGCTCTCCCGATCCCTAATCTGGGAATCAAGAGAGTCCCTATAGGCGCAATGACCTACCTAGCCTACAGAAAAGTAGCTAAAGAACTAGTCAGTAAGTATGTGGTTGTATCAGTAAGTATGTCCCTACCTACCTATGAAATTCTCTTGCTCCTGATCATAGAATCAAAAGAATCTCTAAAAGCTAAACAGAAGATGGAAGGCCAGGTTATACCAAATCCTGAACGCTTCATTAGATAAATCTCATCTTAGTCAGTGAGCAACAATCTAGTTAGATAATTTAAGAATCCATTTAGGTAATTACATTATGTAAAATTATGTCGGTAGGGAAGTATTCTCTATTATTGTCAGTTTCTCCTCTTTTAGTAAGAGAAAACATAACATGGCACGGCTATGCTTGGCCAAAGAAAACACTAAAACCAAAGACAAATATACATGTCACAAGTTAAAACTATGACTTCCAAATTGCCATCATCAAAATTTGATTTGGTATAATTATTATGCAAAGTTCACAAACTTAACGAGATTTATCTATTAAACCATAAGATTAACAAATCCAATTCCAGCTTGAATGGAATTTTACTCTCTCCGAAGAACCCTGAAATAAAGTTTCCCTAACATCCCTATATCTCGGCGATCGAATACATTCGCATTCAGATGAAAATATTGGATCGGCGAGATTACCCTACCGATCTATCCTACACCTTTAATAGGGCCCTAATCTTTCTAGAAATAATAATTCCCAGGCAAGCAAGAGACACGCGAGTCTCGTATTTAATTTTAACCCAAACTAATACGGGGTATTATCTAGATGCCAGCATCTAGACGTGCAAATACCCTTCTAACACTACACTGAACTATTCCTGACGGCGGTCAACCCGTAAAAGACTTAGGACCCCTAACATCCCTACGGGAGTCACTTCCAAGTAGGAACTGCCTTATAACACAAAGAACAGCCCTGGAACGGTTGTGAACATCCTCCTAACGTAAGACAGTCTATATGCATTCTGGAAGGCGTCTCTAAGCGTGCTTACAGCGACAACGATCCCGCTAGGGTGCAACCTGAAGTTGTCCAGGACCCAGAGGTTCTCTTAGAGCCACAATCCAAAACTCACATAAACCGGTAGCTTGGCTGTCTTTCTCTATGGGAAAGAACAAACCCTCGGTTCGCTACAAAAACCCGAGCCTAACAGATGGGGAACTTACAGGCTTTAATTAGCTCGGCGTGTAAGTTTTGCAACCATGTGCGAGTCACAATTGTCCAATTTATTGTTCACAATATGATTTTAACAACAAACTTTACACTCAAAAACTTAATCTTTGCACTTATTCCAAACTAGCGTGAAATAAATACCAGGTTTTAAGTTGAATTTTAGCAACACTGAACAGCAAATAACAAAACATAAAATATAAATTCCCTTTGCCCACAAAATATTTAAAACAATTATTAAAGTATTTTAGAAATAAAATGAACACAAAATTAAGCAGAGATTCCCCTTTTAAAATTAATTTACAGAGCAATTGGACAAGCGTAACGACCCTACAGAAATCGGAGCACGAATGATCGCGAATCGACGCGTACTGCCCTTTTATCAACTCTCGCAAATCGACAAGTCGAAACATGTTTCCTAACCAGACGGTCTATCCGAGACAGGCGGGACAGGCGAGACACGCGACCCACGACAAACGAGACAGGCGGGACAGGCGGGACACGCGACCCACGACAACCGAGACAGGCGGCCTACCCGAGACAGGCGGTACAGGCGGGACACGCGGGACACGCGACCCACGACAACCGAGACAGGCGGCCTACCCGAGACAGGCGGTACAGGCGGGACACGCGAGACACGCGACCCACGACTCCAACTCGCGGTCCAAGCCAGTACAGCAAGACCTGCAGTTTGAAAATCATCATCATCATCATCCCACTTTATCCACCTAATGAACTGGGCTTTGTGTTGAAAATCCAACCAAGATTTGAAGCATCCTCGAGGTTCTCCTCCTCAGGGACCTACTTTAACTGCCCCACAGAAAGGTACTTGTGAATAGTTTCTAATTAATGTTCTAAAACTAGATTTGAGGCTTTATTCCGTTATTATACTAAAATATTTTCGCATGTACATAACAAACAGATGACTCCCACCATAACAGAGTCTCAGAGTCTGTAACAGAGTTTGCATGTTTAATGCTGATTTACAACTATTCCAAACACAGTTGTTTTTCATGCAAAAGGTGGAACTTGTTATATATAGAACAGAACCTATTGTTTCCATCTTGTATTTTTGTGAAGACATCTTAATAATTTCCTGTAAACAAAGTAATTGTTAAACTCATTATTTCTTCATTGCATTCCACAAGCCAGGCAGCATTTTAGTTGATTAACCATCAGCAAAAATACCTACTTTTGTATTCATGTATTTCTAGTAAGAAAAGACATTATAGTGGAAAGTACTTGTAAAGAAAATCACGCTCCCCTTTGCCCTGGATTGGTTACTAATCTCATTTGAAGATGTTAACCGCACCAATTAGATTTCCTTTCCCATTGTAACCTTAAACTTCTTACTTTCCAGTTTGTAAGAATTGCTCGTGCTATTTCATAAACCCAAGAAGATTATGCTGCGCTCCAAGTTCATACGGTTACAAGACCATGCTTTAAGGAAAGCCGTTCTCTCTTTCTCCAAATAAAACCACATCAACAGCCATAAGACGTACACTGCTGGACGAAGGCCACTCCGGGAGGTCAAATCAACCAGAATACCATCAACTGCCCCGTAGAGAGTTCATAACTTTAGATAATCAAAGTTAGCCATATAATTTAAGTGATAAATGTGTCTGTAGACTAGTTTATACTGGTGAACAGTTAAATATTCGTTAAATCATTTCAATGTACAATCTATAGGTTATATTTAATAAATATTAAAGGAGTTTTTCTATTTTAAATCAGCCTTCTTTTATTATTCCATTAGATCTATAACTTGTAATTTATAGACCTAGTATTACATAAATAAGATAATGTAAGTCTGAAGCCTTGGTGTTATTATTATTATAATATTGTGAATCATAACGGAATAGCTACTTCTGTTTCGTTACAGTGTGGTGGTCAAGAACTGATTTTTAAAATAGGATTGGTTAGTTTATAACTTGGTATCAGAGCCCCGCGTAGTTAGTAGTCTATGTATTATTCCAAGGTATCATCGTCGTAGAGTAACCGTAAAGGTTCCAGCTGTCAAGTCCTCCTTTGCTAAACGATTTAGCTATTATGCACTTCCATTTTTATACCAGCGTGTGTTTAAGTTCTGTAATCTCAGTGACCGCTCCATTTACAGTGGTAAAGAAAGAGTGAGGAAATGGCTCCTCACACTTGATTACGATGCTACGGAGTCTTTGTTTATCATTCAATCATGAAGTCATTCATTTGATAACTACTACAATGTGAAAGCAATCTAGAACACACACTCGCTATCATAGCTATATTTGCAATCCTTCACGCCCCATACACTCACACACACAATCTCATACACTCACAAAAACACACCCACACACACTCACACAATATAATAATATAGGTATTTACATAATGCCTTTTTTGGCCTAAAATATTAATAGTAATTTAAATAGTACTAAGTTCTCTTTAAATCACAGTATTTTGTAATCGGTCACTGTCTCCCGCGATACAGGCTAGCCCTAGTGCGGGGACTATTAGCAAACTGTTATGTTACATTATATTTTAAGGTAAATAAAGATATTTGTATTTTTATTTGTATCATCAAGAGCCAGAAGACATCCATTGCTGGACGAAGGCCTCCCCCTTAATAGGGAGGGGTTGCTATAACCCCCAAGCTTCGCAGGTGACTTGGGGATCGCAGAATTCTCACTTGGGACGCTGCTGCCCGGGCTCAGGTGGTTCTGGATGCAATTTTAAGACATACCCAGGTCCCAGGATAAGCTGTCCATAGTACAACCACAATCTACTGTTCCATAGTAAATGATCCTCGGCTAAATGTATGGAACAGACATTGATACGTAGTTATATAGCTCAATTATATAAGCTGTTTTTTTTTGCCATTTCAGAGTTGATATCGTAGTAAAAGATGTTCAATATTACAAATATATACAATCTCTTTTATATTTTGAATTACCGTTCCGCACAATCTTGTAGGTACATGCCATTAAAGATACGACTGACGGAAGCTTTAGAGTACCTATGCATGCAGAATGTCGTAATAGGGCCCCATTGTTATGTTACGAAACTTACGTGGCCCTCTTTGCTGAAACAAAATACCTTATGTTTTTACAAATAATCCTACTATTGCTTTTTGTTTTATTTATACGGGAATACTCACGTATAATTAAATCGGATACTCCGACTATAGTTTCGATCACATCCGGTGACCTTTCTCATAGAGTGAAAACAGAGCCCGACGCGCGTGCAGCTGCGTCCTGCTTAGCACAAAACTTACTAATGCTATTGTGTAATTAGATGCTTGTTACTCTTTCACGCTAAAACAGCTTAACGGATTTGAATGACATTCGGTACAAAGGTAAGCTTATGCATTGGAATAAAACATAGGCTACTTTTTTATTACAGGAGTCGCGGGTGACACCGCGTGGCGCAGCTATTATAATAAATGCGAAAGCTTGTCAGCATATGTGTATGTTTGTTATCAATTCACGCCTATATGGCTGAACGGATTTGTATGAAACTCGGAATGGAAATAACTTATTTCCCGGAATAACATATAGGCCACTTTTTATCATCATCATCATCATCATCACGCGGGTGAAACTGCGGAGCGTAGCTACTTACGTAATAACTCAATGAGGTGCAACCAGTTCGTAATAAGTATATTACTGTGAAGTGTGAAATGATCCGAGCTCGAATGTAAATATGGCTGAATGCCAGGTAAACAAAATGTGAAATATTATGCGGAGGAAGTTTATAACACTATCATTACATCATTCTACGTAAGTTCTACGTCAACGGATAAGTATTTAGCTTCAAACTCAACTTACTTTCAACTTCAAGGCCAAAAAAATCTACAATAACTCTCTTAAAGATATAGGAAATGACGACTGTTTCATTAAACAGATAAAAACTATTCTAGACGCCAAATGTTACTATCGTCGTCGTCAGCCATAAAACGTCCACTGCTGGACGAAGGCCTCCCCCTTTATAGAGGGGTGTTGCCATAATCCCCACGCTTGGCAGGCGGCTTGGGGATCGCAGAATGGTCACCACCGTTAACCAAAAGGACGCTGCTGCCCGTCCTCCGGTGGGTCTGGTTGCAGTTTAAGGACATACCCAGGTCCTATACCCATTTATACCCTATATATAATGTTACTATACCCTTCATGAATTCTTCAATGACGAAATTAAAATATAATTAAAGGAAAATAGCGCGTTCCGCACCGATTATTGCCATACCCTGAAAAGGGTCATATGCACCTATCACTAGATTAGCAATGAGCATCACTGTCCCATTCATCAAGATCCCTATGTGTGTGTTACATATGATGCAATAAATAATCGAGTATTGTACTCTGTACATTATGTACAAAAAACACTTTTTGACATGATAAGTTGACATCAATATTTACATTGTAAAGTGTTTAGCAAATATCCCTTACATACAAATAAATTCGTTTGATATAGCATTACCTCTTTACACGGTTATGTCAACTGTCGACGTAACATTGTAAAGGGTAATGCTAGATTAAACGTATTTATTTCTATGGATGCAATTTGCAAGACGCTTTAAAATGTTATGTTGTCAATTTTGCATGAGCTGTCAAAAAGTGACTAGTTTATTGGACAGAGTATAGGTAGAGTTGAACGAGTTTCTGTAGTGGTAGGGCTCTCTTGCAGGGGCCTCCTAGGGAAGTAACACACCTTTGCCAGTTATTCAATCGCCAAGCAGTAGTGTGCAACCGTTATTGTGTTTCGGTTTGAAGGGCAACCATACCAGAGAAATTACTGCTTTGATTATACAGGCTGTTAGTTTGAACACCGTTATCCTTCTAGGATTTCATTATGAACAACTTTTACTATGGGGCCAACCTTGAAATCGCGAAAATAATATCTTCTGTTCCATACATTTTGTCCAACATCGATGAACTTTTTTGTATGGAAAAGCTGTGTTTTTCGTGATTTTAGGGTTGGCCCCATAGTCAAAGTTGTTCATAATGATGAGTACAATGATATCCTAGAAGGATAACGGTGTTCAAACTAACACGCCGTATAAGAGAGCTAGATCCTCCAAGAATTAGGTACTGCATGGGCATGAAGAGATTTGACTTGTAATAATATCAGGGTGACAAGCGCAAAAAAATATTTATTGACTAGTAATAGCTAGGTTTTCGACAATAGTGCATCTGATAGATGTTATGATTATGACGAGTTTATTTCTTATTCCAATCATATTTGCTATTTTAATCGATTATTGATCTTATATTATAGATCTACTGCTGGCCTTTTGGAGAAACTCAGAGTCACGCAATGGGCAATGGAGAAAGCTATGCTCGGAGTTACTTTGCGCGATAAAATCCGGATCGAGGATATTCGCCAAAGAACCAAAGTCACCGACATAGCTCGCAGGGTTTGCAAGTTGAAGTGACAATGGGCAGGCCTCATCGCTCGAAGAACTGACAGCCGATGGGGAAGAAAGGTTGACGCAGGTGTCGGTCCCACTAGGTGGACGACATTGTAAAAATCGCGGGCAACCGGTAGATGCAAATGGCAGGCTGTCGTTCAGCAGTGGACGTCTCCGGGCTGATGATGATGATGATTGATCTTATGCTGTAGCAGATATCACTTTTAGCTGAGCAAAATTCGTGCGTGTTTTAACTTCGAATTGTGAAGTTTTTCTCGCATGATTCGTAAAATACAAAAAAAGTTCCAACACCGAAAATTTTGAGCGAAAGAAAAATCAAATTTTTCATTGTCTTCTTTCGTTATTCTGAACAATTTTTCAATCGAGTTCAAACGTACGCTTCATACATTCGAGTTATTTTCATGCTGTTTTTCTGAGACTACTGAAAACAACATCGTAAGAGCCAATTATTTATGACCCGGTGTTTTGAATTGATGTAATACTTGCTGAAAAGATTATTCAGTTGGCGCAAGTCTAGAGCTCTCTCGAAGTTGTAAGTTTTTGACAATCAATAATAATTCTAATAAATATTGATAATTCTCAGATGGTAGATGATATTTTGGGGCCCGCGATCTACAACCGTATACCAGCTTCCATTCGGGATGCTCCTTCCACCGGGTGCTTCAAAACCAAGCTCAGAGCGTGGTTGCAAGAGAATTTGTTTTATGACATTGAAGCTTATTTTAAAATAAGAGATTATTAACTTTTTTTTTAATTATTATTTCATTTTATAAAGCGATTATTTATTGTGACATACTTAATGAAATTTGACGTGTAACTTTGGTGTTATCAATAAACTATTTGTATTTGTACACTGTCGTGTGTGTTTTAAATCTAAAACACTAAACAAAATGAACTACTCAAAGAAAAACGCAAACAAACGGTTTAAATATAACAAAGAAATGGGAGATTTATAAGATACCGCTTTAATAACATTTGTTTCTTTTTGCATAGTAAACATGTCATTTCACATTATTTAATCTTTATTAAAAGTATATTTATAGTTATCCTGATATATCATTGAAAAATAATCGATCCCAAAGACCGCTTAGGAATAGGATAATTAATACTATGAGGAAACTTGGCCTTGGGCAGACGCTCGAACTAGGTAAAAACAATTTTGAGAGTGAAGCCAAAAGAAGAATTCTCAGCTGGGCTGGGCAGCATTCGGGAAACTACGTCAAGTCTTCTCGTCACCCATCCCACAAAGTCACAAGACGAAAGTTTTCAATCAGTGCGTTCTACCCGTTATGACCTACGGCGCTGAAACATGGACACTCACAGTTGGATCGGTCCACAAGTTTAAAGTCGCTCAGCGAGCTATGGAAAGAGCTATGCTCGGTGTTTCTCTGAGGGATCGTATCCGGAACGAAGTAATTCGCCAGAGAACTAAGGTTACCGACATAGCTCAGCGTATTAGTAAACTGAAATGGCAGTGGGCTGGTCATATTTGTCGCAGAACCGATAACCGCTGGGGTAGACGTGTGCTAGAGTGGAGGCCACGTATCGGCAAACGTAGGGTAGGACGTCCTGAGACTCGATGGAGTGACGATATACGTAGGACAGCTGGCAGTGGTTGGAAGCGGATAGCTGAAGATCGGGCTGAGTGGCGTGCCTTGGGAGAGGCCTATGTCCAGCAACGGACTATGACAGGCTGATTATGATGAGGAAACTTGGCCTATGGGCCATGTGCCCCTCCCAGAAAAATCCTGGATCCGCCCTTGCTTCAGCCTTACAAAATTATATGATTAGTACCTACAGCAGACTGCTTATTTGTATTCTGCCTAGATTCCCGTGGTTAAAATAAAAACCTTAACTAAAGGTCATGAGTCGGTATCTACGAACATTAATTATGAATTCAAAGCCCGTAAAAACAAGGTTGATAACACAAAACGCTAATTAGATTCTCAGGACTAGGCCATAAAGTTCAAATTGCGTGACCACTGTTTGTACTTCTTCGTGGCTTGGCCACTCGAATTTGCTCTAGGCTAAGAGTAGGGCCTTCGCTTTTCTGTGGTACCAATGTTATATTTTCATATTGGAATAAAGTAAGTAAGTTCGTATAGGCACTCAGCCTATACGAACTTAGGCCAGCCCTAGTGCCAGAGTTAATGTGCCGCCCGAAGGCCTCTGACATGGCTGCCGGTTGTTGTTATAGAAACTAGAACAAATAACCGGGACCAACAATTTTACGTGTCATCCGATCCACGGTAGCGCTCAGAAATAAATGCCACTCGCGGTCAACCATCCGAAGACTGACCGGACCGTCCGTTGCTTAACATCGGTGATCGTTTAGAATCACCTAGACAAGCTACGCCACGAGCGCTACATATTGTAATAACAGAGAAAAATTAAAAACTCTTGTGCGTGGTGATGTTTAGTCTACTTCTACCATCTACTTTTTGTTTAGCGTATTTTAGTGAACACCAAAAATCGCGTGGATCATAGAGTAATTCTGCATGCGTTAAAAGTATACAAGAGTTACTGAGAATAGTAAAGTTATTAAACCGTGTACTCATCGTACTCATAATTGTGAAGAAATATTATTATGGTATTTTTTTAACCATGAAATAAAAATAGCTTTATAATATAATATTTTATGCATTTGAGTTTTAATGACATTTTCCTATGGCATATGATTTTTTAGATGTTGTTCTGTCTGAGTTGGTCGTTTTTTTTTTTTGTTTGATCCTCAGAGTAAAAGTTTTTCGTATTGATGAGTTGTCATCAGCCATAAAACGTCCACCGCTGGACGAAGGCCTCCCTTTTAATAGTGGGGTGTTACCATAATCCTCATGCTTGGCAGGCGGCTTTGGGATCGCAGAATGCTCACCACCGTTAACCAAGAAGACGCTGCTGCCCGTCCTCCGGTTGTTCTGGTTGCAGTTAAAGGACATACCCAGGTCCAAACTAACCAAAGGTACTTATTGAGTACCTACAATAAGCTCTTTTTGATTTATAATCGGAATGAAATAAGCTTGCCGAAGCATTAGACTTTGACATTTGCAGATAATAATCATTATTTATATTTTGCTCTGGAGTAACCACGTACCTAGCTATCTAAATATAAAACAGGAAAACACCTACAAAGCATAGGAAGTAGTTAATTCTCAGTCAATGGCACGAATGAACGCATGAAGTCAATCGTCAGGCTCGAAAGATGATAAAATGGTCCAATTCGAATGAAAATGAACATGAATAAGCTTCAAAGTGTTTTAGAAGAAATCTGACGCCACATACCTTAACCACCACCTTAAGGAATATCCCCAAAACATCAATAGTGAACTTCATCTTGTATCTTCGTTCACCGAAATAACTCGAAATTCACTCAACTTTCACTTAAACACACTGAAAATAACACACACGCCAAATACATTATCGATTATTTTTAATCTAGTATTACGCGATCATAATGGCTGCCAAAGCCAATATTAACAAAATAAAAACGATTTTCGACTTACCATTTTTTAATTTTGTATGGCGGTCAATCTTTACCAGACATTTACGTGATGCCTGGAAAAGTCGGATTCGTAAAAATATAATATGTACTACGTATGGTTTTTATTGTAGGAGAGTTCGGTCTGCGCGCTCTCATCTTGCTGCGAGGCCAAGGGAACACGGTCTTAATATAGAAGCGAACGAAACAGAACTACGGATCGGATCACCCGGGACACTGTTTTATAGGCACGCAAGCAGAAAATAAAGAAATGTGGACACCACGCGTTGTACTCGACTTGGTCTTAACTGCGGTCGGGTCACCAGACACATGTGGACGAAGGAACCACATGTCAGGAAAAAATTGTATGTAGGCAATAAGTAGCACCAATAGGCTGGCACATGTGCAATTCAAACAGTTAAAAAAGTAATAAATTATCTAAAACCTAGATATATCTAAATTCAGTGTACGTACACCCGTATTAGAATGTCTAGATCGCAAAATGACTTCATGCCACTTAGGCCATATCTCAAAATATCCGGGTCGCAATTTAACTTAATCTCATCTATTACACATCTCAAAATGTCCAATTCGCAATACGACCACATCGCTGCTAGTCAACATCACATTTTTGTTTGGTAGGTACTTCAGAGGTGGTCCCATATAAATTTATCGAAATCGGTTCAGTAGTTTGGTTTTTGTCATCCAGGAATTCGATGTTGAAGTCGGTTGTTTTTTTTTTAAAAGCGTATTATTAACCCACAACTGCATTTGTACCCATGGGCGTAGTCTAAAACATTCACAATGGACGGACTGAGGGTCCAAAAATTTACAAAGTTAGACTAGTATTGGAGGAGGGGTAATGTAATGTAATAGTAATAATCGTTTATTTCAGGCAACAGGAGTTACTTAAAAAAACACGGGCCCGTATAATAGATACCTTACAGACTAACATACATATTATAAAATAATCATAACCATATCTTAACTAATACAATTACTATGTGGTATGTGTGGTTGCAATGTGGTAAAACGATGACGATATATAGGTATAATATTATATTTCTAATAGCTCATGGCACTTCGTTTCCACCGGCTGTCAATAGTACTACACCCATTTTTTTTTTTCGTTGATTGCTAGCGAGGGGGGGGGGGTCCAGACCCCTTAAACCGAGGGCTTTATATACTTACCTACACCCGTGATTGACCACCAAAGCGCCTGCAGACTCGAAGCAGTCGAAGATTATACAACGCGTTTTAAAAAAAGTGTATATAGTTATACAGAACCTTGAAATCACGAAAAAAAATCTCTACCATTGCATCCACACTCTGAACTTGGATAGATCTAGATTATATCCCTCGGGAGAAAGGGAAGCCAGCAGCAAAAATGTTTAATTAAAGGTTTTTAAAAGCTTCATTACCTGCTCATAGGTACTTGCTATTCATAACACAAGTAGTTAAAATGTCGCAGTTATACAATAAAAAAGTACACTTATTACACAGCATGAAATAAGTATACGGGTATATATTTACCCAATTAGGTACCTACATGTTAACAATAATTAACTTGCATCTGCATATAATAATTGAATTGAATATAATAGAAAATAATTTAATAATAATTTAATAAGTTTTTTTAATATTAATAATAAACATTTATTTCAGGCAACAGGAATTACTTAAAAACACGGGCCCATATTATAAATACCTTACAGATTAACATACATATTAAAATAATATTAATACAATTTCAATTATGGTGTTTTTAATAAGTACCTACAATAATTGTGAAATTAAAAAATAAAAACAACTTATGATAAAATTAAGAACGAATACAAAACAAACCCTAAAATACAATACATACAAAACTTAAAATAAAAGCCCCGTGGTCGAGTGGCCAGAATGCTGAATAAGAAAAGAAAGAAATAGGTATATTATTATGAATAATTTGAAATAATTGCTATAAAACAATAATTAATCTACCTACGACAGGCAACATAACTTTTACAATGTTGCAGAACCATTTTCGAGGACATCCCATTATTTTCAACCGTCAGGTCTCCTGAAAGCTGAACAGTGCCTGTAACGCGAGGCAAAATTCAGGTAAATTAATAAATCCTTTTCAGACAGCTTCTGCTAACTGTCTGTCTGTCCGTCCTACTCGTTATCACATTAGAAGCGCTATTCTGCAACCTGCAACGCTCTGACACCTGAAAATGTAGAATGAATAGGTAAGTAATACAGTGAACCTAAGTTAAGCGTAACGTAAAAAATCTGATTAAAAAATGTTTAGGTTTAATCGCGAACTCTGCAATAGAGTCCTACCACTACAATAGACAATAGACACAGGACACGAGTAGGACACAGACATGAGTAGGGCTTTAGGCAAAGACTATAAATCCTGTTGAGTGATCGTCCGACTTCCCCTCATACGACAATAAGTAGTTTAAAAACCACTGTTAGCCACTGCGAGTACTACGTCAGAACTTTATTGAATTTCATAACTCAGATTGCGTCATCCCAATAATCGGCCAATCGCAAGCATAGAACGTTCCCTCGCCCCCTGCCCGCAACGGTGAGTCGTGTTTGTAGGAGAAATTATGTTTACGAGCTATCAACAGGCTTTATGATCTATGGCTTTAGGTATGCCGGTAAAGTTGGCTGGAGCAAAATCCTCTGTATTGTGTGATAGAAGCCAGCGTCAATCAATCTAAGACTCTTTCCCTCTTTACTTACGGAACCCAATTTTTCAAAGGATTTTCTCTACGGGAACTGTCTTGCACTTGTACGAAGCGAGCGGCACACGTAGCAACGAACATCGAGGTCAGCAAATAGAATACTGAAACATAAATGGACATTACTTACAATTTAAGGACTAGTTCAGATTGAAACGTGAATCCTATACAGGGCTATTAAGCTTATAACCCAGTACATTTCATCTATAGTTTACATTACTAAACTTATAGGTAGCACATTATAAGCGAATTTTCAGCGGTTTAAAATTTTGAAACTCTATGTTACGAACTTATGTTAACCAAGTTGGTAACATAGAGCTTCAAAATTATTAAACCGCTGAAAATTCGCTTATAATGTGCTTACCTAAGTTCACGAACACCAAATAACGACAATGAAATTGAAAAACCACCCAAATTTTGGCTTCATTCGGGTTAATGTTTTGCCAAATGTACAAATTCGACAGCTCTGAAAAAAATTAATGTTAATCTAGATTATATTTCCTACTTGGCTATTGTTTCGAAAACACGTTTGCGAATAATTTTCTCTATAGAAAAAAAACGTAAAATAGGCACTAAAAAATAATTTCTATGTAATTTTTTGTTGTATTTTTGTATGAAGATACTTCAAATAAAATGAGTAAAGGTTACAAGTAATACTTTAATCCTTATTGAACTCGTTTTTTTCTTACGTAATAACTGTATTGCAATTAAACATTTTCCAAAAAAGAAACGTGGAGCGAGCGCGCCGACGACGTCTCGCTTCTCCTTTTTATCTATGCAGTTAGACAGAGACTGAGAGCGATTGGCCCACGTCCACCACGCTAGCCCAGTTACGGCTTGGTGGATAGGTACATTTACGTATAGGTATGTAAGTTACATACGTACGTTAGTTTTGTAGTCCGTCTGAGGAAGTACTGCACCTTTGTCAGTTATTCAACCGCCAAGCAGAAGTGTGCAAGCATAACTGTGTTCCGGTTTGAAGGGCAATGTTGCTAGAGAAATTACTGAGCCCTATTAAATAGACCAATATTTATTCTAATTACTGAGCATAAAGAGATTTCACATCTAATATCTCAGGGTGACGAGCGCGTGCGGCGCAAGGTTGCATTCGCAAGTTTACAACTCTGGCACTGCTATACTGTTATAAGCAGGCGTGACGCTTACCACCAGGCGACCGTCTCGCTCGTCTCGTCTCTCAATACCACAACAACAACAAAAGATAGATTGATAAATTTTGTCTATAATGGCTCACACAAAAAAACAAAAATACATAAACATAAAAGACAGAGAAGAGATCAAAGTTTTGGGACACCAAGTACAGCTTGTTTAAAATAAATGTAAGTAAGTAAAATGTATATTAAATAAAATATTAATTTTAAGTAAGAAAGTTAAATTTAAATTAATTAAAAAATAAATTATTTTTTATTTTTTTGGCCAGCATTTTGGGCACATTACCCGATATTAGAGACCTTTTAAACTATACTTATAAAGGACATTTGCTACTTATAGATACTTTAAGCGGTCTCTTATATCGATTATTAAATTTTTTAATTTTAGTTTAGTTTTAATTAGGTAGTTTAACTGTTTTTAGTAAGTAAGTATAACTATGTTGTTTGTTATAAGCCTTTTATATTAGGTATCAAGCAAAGAATGGTCGTATTCTTTGCTCATACGTACTATTATGTTATCTGTAATAAGGCTTTTAGTTAATACCTACGTACGTAACTTCTGGTACCTACTTGGAGTATTTCCGTTTATTTCCTCTTCCCCTTTTTCCTTGCTTTACATACTTACTTAGGTTTTTTTTCCTGTTTTTCTTACCTGACACTTTTACAAACATTACATTCTTTCCTCCAAAATTAAACAGCTACCTACTACTTTTTCAGCGTGTCAGCAATTTCTTTCAGACGTGTGTCGAACGAAGACAAAAGTAAAAGACTTTTCGGCTCTAATGAGGGTATTTGGAAGGAATTTACTGCGCTGCTCCGGAGATTTATGTAAAACGGCGCTCGCGAGGTGACAACCGAGTAATTGATTTCTACCCGCGAATGCGTGGATAATAATTTCTGGGAGTTTTGATAAGATCTTATAGGCTGAGGCCAGCTATTTATCGTACCTAACGATATTTGACAGAAATTAAATTAATAAAAATACGGATATCATGGGTCATCCATCGTTCCATTCATGGCGGGAATTTCAAAACTCAAACCGAAGCCATTAGCCATGCCGGGCAACTATTGTAAATGATCGCAATTTTTGCGGCTACCGCTAGCTCGGTACCGATGATTATATTTTAATGAATTATCACGTGAAGCTATTTTTCAGAAATACTTAGGTACATTCTTCGATAAACCGATTAAAAAGAAGCACAGGCCCGGATCTAGGGAGGCAACCCGGGGCACCCGCCCCGGGCGGCAGTGACAGTGGGCGCCAAAATCATAATAAAATATGATGATTCATAATGATGAGTAGCAGTAGGTACTGTTATATCCTAGAAAATGTCCGTCGTTCAAATGAAAAACATGTAATACTCAATAATCAATATTTTATTGTAAACATTATGTAACTTATATAATACATAATAATCGTATATTTGTGAGTTTTTTTCAGTAATTCATCTCAAACGTTGGACAAAGGGGGCGCCACTATCAGGTTTCTGCCCCGGTTCGAAAAAAACATAGATCCGGAGCAGAAAAAGCAAATAGAGTTAGTCACAGAATGTACTTGCTCATGAAATTTAATGGCGCTCCCAGTAAAAGGCCTAAAGCCACAACAAAGCAGTTTATTAATTCGAATTAACCAAATAAAGAGTTATTGATTTACGCGGAACGGAATGCTGCCCTTTACGGAATTTCTAATTTTATCGAGGTATTTTGCTTGGTTAATTGATTTCAAATTGAAATAGCGGCTCTGACCCACGAATGAGCTATTTTGTTTTAGTACATATATGTAGTCATAGAAGACTAAAGTGACAGTCGAATAATTACGATATTTTTCTTTTATTTTTCCTTGACGGAACCAGCCTTTAAAATTACCCCGTACCACAGAATAAATAATACTTAGTACTACCTACTAATGCCCGTACCTTCCTATTACTTAGACATAGTATTATACATACTTAACCGGGACGTTCATAATCCATTGGCTCACCCACAAGTCAATAATAATGAATTACCCAGCAATGGCCAGCAATTATATACGGGCTGAAAATGATGATGATGGTGCTGAAACTCAGCATAACCTGCAATATGATCAAGTTACTTAAATCTCAAAAAAAATGGGTCGCTTAGAATAATTATTAGGGATAAAAAATACGAGGGCTGCACTAAAAGTATCGGGAATGGAATATTTCCACTGTTTCTGTTATATTAAAATCTTTTTATTTGTAAACTCCTTGGTTTTAAAAATCGAACACCATTTATTTATATAAAAAAAGATTCTCGGTCTTGTCACAAGGTTTTGTCAAACTTGTTTAGTCGTTGAGAAAATGGAATTGACTCGAGAAATTTCAAGAGCGATGATTTATTATGACTTTCGAAGTGGTTTAACACAAAAACAGTGTGTTGACCGGATGATTTCTGCATTTGGTGATGAAACCCCATCCAAAACCACAATTTATCGCTGGTTTGCTGAATTTCAACGTGGACGTGTCAAGCTCAGTGATGATCCCCGTCAAGGTCGTCCAAAAACTGCAGTCACCCAAGAAAACGTTGATGCTGTGCGTAAGCTGATTGAGGAAGATCGACATGTGACATACCGCGAAATTCAGGCAACTTTAGACATTGGCATGAGTCAAATACAAATAATCTTGCATGAACAATTAGGTGTAAAAAAGTTGTTTTCCCGATGGATACCGCATTCGCTCTGTGAAGAGCAAAAAGCGGCTCGCGTTACTTGGTGCGTCAGAACTCTCGAAAGATTCCACGCAGGATCTTCAAATGCTGTATACAACATCGTATCAGGTGACGAATCCTGGATATACGCGTACGAACCCGAAACAAAAAACCAGTCACGAGTTTGGGTGTTCGAAAATTAGTTAAAGCCAACAAAAATTGTTCGTTCACGGAGTGTTGCAAAAAAAATGGTGGCCACGTTTGTCTCCAAAACCGGCCATGTTACGACTATTCCTCTTGAGGGACAAAGAACGGTTAATGCAGAATGGTATGCTAGCATTTGTTTGCCACAGGTCGTTTCTGAACTCCGTAAAGAGAACTGCAACCGCCGCATCATCCTCCATCACGATAATGCGAGTTCTCACACCGCGCACAGAACAAAAGAGTTTTTAGAGCAAGAAAACATAGAATTATTAGACCATCCGCCGTACAGCCCCGACCTAAGCCCTAATGATTTCTATACTTTCCCTAAAATAAAGAATAAATTGCTTGGACAGAGATTTTCATCACCTGAAGAAGCTGTGGACGCCTACAAAACGGCCATTTTGGAGACCCCAACTTCCGAATGGAATGGTTGCTTCAATGATTGGTTCCATCGTATGGCAAAATGTGTCAAATTTCGCGGAGAATACTTCGAAAAGCAATAAATATATTTTTAAATAGTAATGTTGTGTCACTTCCTTGATTCCCGAAATTTTCAGTGCCGCCCTCGTAAAACCGCGATGCACTGCGATTCTATAAATAATCGTACCTACAGAGATACTCGTACCTACATCGAAGATACAATCCAACCTGGCAGCTTGATCTGGCGAAGAAGCCTACCACTATCTCAAAAATATTCTTAAATCTTGCATGGAATTTTGTCTCGCTCATTCTGAAGGCTTACCTAAAATAATCTTGATTCTCTTAGTCACTGCCTAAACTTCTCTGTCCTTTTCTAGCACGTGCAACTTCACGTCAGGGAGAAGATAGCAGAGCATCTTAAGCAGTGACTAACGGATGAGAAGTTTTTTTTAAGTAAGGCCGTAATTCGCGAAAAAACACAAGTTTAAGAAAAAATATTTTCAACCGCCGAGCACTGAATTTAAAAACACAGCATCTATAGTCGAATTCATATTATGAAATTCATAATTAAACGGACTGAACTGACATTTCGAGTGTTGCTACTTTATGCCAAAATTTAAATAGTACTGGGTTAAAAATATTAGGTTTATTAACATAAATGTTTTTATCAACATAAGTGTTTTTTCTAAACTCTTTTTCTCTCTCTCTTCTTCTTTTTAGCTTTGTATTCAAAATACCTACTCTAGATTATTTTTTAAATGTTGGTAACCATTACTTCGCAATTATAAAGGTTTCATTAATTAATCATTCTGTTTACACATGCTTAGGCGAAAGTCTGTCTCGAAATTGTACCTAGCTAATAATGTTTATATTCTGCGGGGCTATCATGTAACTTTTCGGGATTGCGATTCGAATACGAGGTGTCAAAAATAGACACTTGTCACTGTCACTGCCGTAACTCATTTGACCCTGCAGGGCAGTATGAAACGCCAAAAGACCGACGGATTTGCTTAACTTAATTAAGGAAATCAATGCATTCGTTCGATAACGACAGCGAGAGAAATCCCTCCGTGATACTGTGAAGTTGTGACAGTGACAAGTGACATTTATGACAAATCGCGTTCCGAATCGCGATCCCGAACAGTTACATGATTAGCCTGCTGTTTTTGTATCAATAAATAAAATAAAATAAAATATTAAGAAACTTAATCTTATTATTAACAAGAAGCTATGTTAACAAACTTAATAATTTCACACCAGTGAACTATTTCGATTTAATTATATTAGTAATTGTTAAAGTTGTTCTTATGATTACAATATTTTCAAGGAATGAAAATAAAATTACATTTCCAAAGCAACAGAACAACTTTTTAATACTATATGTTTCCCTTATAAACCTGCACTTCCACTGGCAGCAGTTTAAATGTTTACCGGCACATAATAATTCTTTTGAACGATAAAAACTGAATTATAAATATCCATCACCATGGTTTTTTCGCAGGCATTATTTTGAAAAGTGACATTTCAAGCTGTCAGTTTAGTTCATTTAATTGTGAATCCTATCCGATTATAACATTATATGGAATTAGCAACAACGCTTTATTGTTTTAAATATTCTAAATCGTCATCATTCATCAACAGCCGGAAGATGTCCACTGCTGGACGAAGGCCTCTCCCTTAAGGTAATAATGTAACTGTAATTTTCTAAATATTTTAACTAAATAAAATATAATAATTGGCAGCAACGAAACGCCTTTGATGATGTGGCGACCTCATTCGCCACATAAATACTTTTTAGAGATGTTTTTAGTATTATATATTTTTGTTGTTCTTTTATTTCTTTTCAAAATTACTTCTCTTGAATATTTTTCTTGCACTGCATCTCTTCTTATATTATACTATTAATACCGAATTAAATATCTTCTACACTCTGTTCCTGAGTTTTAAATGGGTGCCATCTGGCACCTTACCCCGACGTGATCAATAAATTAAATAAAATTAATACTATAACGTAACCCCTTAACGGAGAAAAATACGTTGCGCGTTAGTTATTTTAGTTTATTCTCTCATTTTAATTTCAACACGATGGCTCAGAGTGACAATTCTGTAGAATTTTATAATGCCGAAGGTGAAGGTAGTGGTGGCGTGGTTCCTCTCGAGGTAAACCGTATTTCCATTCGCACTCCACCTTTCTGTAAAGACCGGCTGGCGTTGTGGTTCGCGAGTTTAGAAGCGCAATTCACAATATTCAAGATCACTACCGAGCTGACTAAGTAAAGCTACGCTGTTGCGCGTCTCGACACGAATGCGACTGCGGAGATGGAGGATATTATAGTCCCCCTAAACCAACCCGTACACTACACTCAAATCGCGCGCATAGATGGCGCTGTGTGTAAAATGTCCCCCAATATTTATTATTATTATTTTATTAATCAGCTCTGATTTCCAGATTTTCTGATTCATATGAAGAAAGAATTCGCCTTTAGCCTTAGTCTTTTAGAAAAAGAGCAAATGGGAGACAGGAAGCCCTCGTCATTCCTGAGGCACCCCCGGACACTCGCAGGACCTGCGTTCCCAGACAACATGCTCAAATCAAACGGACTTCTCAGCAGCTGCAAATAGTTTTGGCTACTCAGCGCCTGGACCAACTTGGTGAGCTAGCGGAACTTGCAGACAGGTTAATGGACATTCAGTCCCAGCCACCGGAGGTATGTACCACATCGTGAGTTACAGAACAAAATGCACTACTGGTTTTGCAAAATCAGGTTGCTGAACTGACGCGTGCCGTCGCTGCCCTGTCAGCCACCAGCGTGCACGCTAGAGACCGATCACGCGGTTCCAGTACTGACTGATCACGTAACCACAGACACTCTCGCCCGCGAAACCCAGCCTTATGTTGGTACCATGACCGGTTTGCAAACAAAGCCGAGAAATGCACATAGCCGTGCACCGTGCGTCAGGCAATCAGGAAAACCAGACCAGCGGTCGGTAGTGGCGAGTACCGACCGCCCACATGCAAGCCTTCGCGTCTTTGTACTAGACCGGTCTACCAACCAAAAGTTTTTGGTTGACATTGGCACTGGTTCAGACATTTACGGCCTTACTATAAAACGCCGCTCAAACCTTAGATACACTGTTTAAGATGCTCTGACAAATTCTGGTTGACGCGAAATCTCACGTGCGAGAACAAGGCAGAGAAGTTTAAGCAGTAACTAAGTTTGAACGGCGTTTTATAGTAAGGCCATTGTTAATTTCCACGGCGACTAACCAGGGGCCGTCTCACTGACACGGGATATGACTTGAACGTTGCAAATGGAACGTCTATCAAAACGTGTGGTAGTATGACCCTGATTTTAAACTTAGGGCTACACCGAGCATTCCAGTGGAATTTTACTACAGTAGATGTCAGCACTCCAATAATCGGTTCAGATTTTCTCAGCCATTACATCATTTTGCCGGACTGCAGAAACAAACAGGTAATCGACCGTATTACCAAGCTTTGGGTATCAGCATCCACAGCGCAGTCATCACAGGACAGTATTAGGGCTGTAGCGCTTGGGAACTCACCTTTTGAGTAACTGATCACTGAGTACCCGGAAATCACGCGCCCTCCAGGAGCAAATAGAGATATCAAGCATACATACTGTCAACTACATTCATACCACCGATGGCCCACTGGTTATTTGCCGTGCCCACCGCCTAGCCCCGGACAAACTCCGCATCGCAAAGCAAGAGTTTGATGCGATGGTCCGCTCTGGGACCTGCAGACCCTCCAGCAGCTCGTGATCTTCGCCCCTGCATCTCGCTCCTAAGACGGATGCAACATGGTGACCATGCGGCGACTACAGAGCACTCACCGCCCGCACTATTCCGGACAGGTATCCAGTTCGCTACATAGGGGACTTTTCCCAGAACCTGGCTGGCTCTACCTGCTTTTTAAAAATCGATTTTAGTTAAAGCATACTAGCAGATCCCGATAAATAGCGCAGACATTAGCAAACCGGCCATAATCACACCTTTTGGATTATTTGAGTTCCCCTACATGACTTTCGGGCTCAGGAACACCGGTCAAACTTTCCAAAAGTTTATCGATGAGGTAGTACGTGGCTTGGAGTTCTGTTATGCTTATGTTGATGACATACTCATTTATTCAAAAGATCCCTCCATTCATGTTCAGCATCTCAGAGCTCTCTTTCAGCGCCTGAATCAATACAGTGTGGTAATAAATCCTGGAAAGTGCGTTTTTGAGATAGACGAAGTTTCCTTCCTTGGATACCGCGTGAAAGCTCAAGGCACACGCTCGCCAGAGGACCGCATCCAAGCTCTGCGTGTTTTCCCCTGCCCAAAACCGTGCAAGGTATGCGCAGATTTCTTGGCATGATAATTTTTTATCGCGAGTTTTTTCCCAATGCGGAAAAACATCAGGAACCGCTTATTGATGCCGTTGCAGCTACAGGGAGCAAAGGTACAAAACCTTTCCCCTGGACGCCGTAGCTAGAAAAAGATTTCGAGGCTTGCAAACAAAGCTTGTCAGAGGCAACCTTGTTATCCCACCCTGACCACCAAACACAACTCGGCCTTTTTACTGATGCATCAGGCATGCACGTTGGCTCCTGCCTTCAACACCGCTGCGATGAAACTGAGAGCTGGCGACCTCTGGCTTACTTTAGCAGAAAGTTAACTGCGAAGCAAACAGAGTGGCCTACTTATTACTTATTTTATTTTATTTAATTAGGTACAGTTACAGATTTCAGTTACAGTTTCTTAAATCAAGAAAATACTATAGTAAATAGAGCACTGTGAACCTAAAGTCCAATTAAAACCGTACACAACATATACAAGAAAAAAACATTGATATTAACTGTAGTTGACTATAACTAAGGATACAAATGTAGATTTTTATATAACCGGGAGCTTCTCGCCGTTTATGAAAGCGTACGACAATTTCGGCACATATTAGAAGTCCAACATGTGACTATTAACACCGACCACAAACCGCTTATTATATGTATGTCTTTCAGCAACGGCAAGAAAAACTTCTACCGGCCCAGCTCAACCAATTAAGTTTCATAAGTAATTTTTCTACAGACATTGATCATATCAAAGGTGAGGACAATATTGTGTAGCAGACGCCATGTCCCGCATAGAGGCAATTTCTCTAGCAGATGATAACGCTGCCTTCGCTCAAATGCAAGATGTTGATGAAGAGCTTGAGAAGCTGCGCACTGATTCATCCTTAAAATCAGAATCGATTCTCATTCCAGGGACAGACATTCAGGTTACGTGCGATATATCTACGGGCATGCCGAGACTTTACCTACCTCTGTCATTCCGCCGTCCGACGTTCAAGAGACTTCATAACCTCAGCCACCTGAGTGCGCGCGCAAGCGCCCACCTGGTGTCTAAGCGCTACGTGTGGCCTAGCATGCTTAAAGACTGCATGTCCTGGGCGCGCACTTGCGTCGCGTGCCAACGCTGCAAGGTCTCACGTCACGTAACGTCGCCATTAGGGAATATCTTAGGTCTATCGGCTCGCTTTCAACACGTGCTGTGATGTGGCGACCTCATTCGTCACATATATATACTTTTTAGATATGTTTTTTATTTTTATATATTTTTGATGTTCTTTTATTTATTTTCAAAATTACTTCTCTTGAATATTTTTCATGCACCGCATCTCTTCTTATATTTTTATGTAAATACCTTAAATATCTTCTACGCTTTGTTCTTGAGTTTTAAAATTGGCACCTTATTTTTATTGTTATTTTTTTCGCAAATTTTTAAAACAATTTTATAAACTATAGCAATGTAGCACTTTTTTTATTGCCGTATAGCTCTAGCACTAGTTCGTGTTATCGAGCTGGCAGCCCTTCGGCGTTTTGTTTTGTTTGGGTTTTTGGCGGGAACGCGGGAAAATCATGTTGCTGCATTGTATTATTTTCCAAAACTTGTGTTTTTTCGAGTGTTAATGCATAAACATGGTGGCGTTTTATTTATTAAGTGCTGATTTACGAGCAAGAGTGTGGGCAAGTGATATAATGTAGTGAAACGTATCTTTTCGTGTTGTTTCCAAAACTCCGAAGAAGCTTGTAGTAAAGTTGCCACGACTTTACTAGGGCATGATTGGACTTGACTGTGACTTACTGTGTGTGACTTGAACTGTGACTACGACTCATTTAACTGCAGAAAGAAGGATCGATGAAGAAAAATGTATTCGGCTGAAGGACTAGTATCCATGGCCAGGAACTATTAAAAACTAACTAAATTGTTTTGTTTGCTAATTTTTTTTTTTATTTTATTGATATTATTGCTTGGTTGCTTACCGTGCTTTGCTGATATTAATTTTTGAACTTGAGGATTTCGCCGGTTTTCACTTTTTAGTTAACAAGGGACAAGGGATAACATTGCGAATATGTCCGCGTTCCAAGGGTTCCCAGACTTACCAAGGCAAGACGAGATTCCTTTCTGCAAGTTAAACGAGACATATTGTTGCGGTAACATACGATATGGAAATATTACTACATTTACCAACGCGGTAAGGTTATATTAATTTGTATATCACATTTTCAAATAAAACCGAGAAAAACCACACTTTTATCATTACAGACGAAACGCCACCCTGTGGTCAACCTTACAAGAGATATACACCACCATAGAACAACAGATGAGAACATGTCAATGTACATCGATGTCGACGACAACTTACTCAAGAAAATAACCAGTGTTTGGTACAAGCAGGGATTCCTAGATGCGCTCAGCGTTGCTGCAGATCCTACAATCAACCGCGAACAGCCTCTGATAGCAGCGACTGCTTCTTATGCTTTAAAGCTGGCAAATGTGTTCACAGCGTTCCGATATTTTTTGCAACCTCATTTGAAAGACATAGGACCTAAAATCGTGGCAAATTACTCCAGAACGCGAGGTTGGGGCAGTACTCCTGTTAAATGCTTGGTATGGCATCCTCATGCAACCAAGTTAGCTGTTGCAACATCTGATGACAATGTCAGAATATATTGCTCTGAGGTTTCATTTATTTCTACATTAAAGTGTAAAGCACAAGGGCATGTTTCTTCAGTCAGTTGGAGACCGTTCTCAGCATCGGAGCTGGCTGTAGGATGTGAACAGGGAGTCATTGTCTGGACTGTTGATCCTAATTCAATGTTCACAAAGCCGTCTTCTAGTAATGCGGTTGTATTAAAAAGGTGAGGAATTAAATATAACTTGCTTATACTTTGTCAATTAATATTACCTGACAACCTCTTAAACTGACTCTGTAACCACATAATAACAAATAACTTGGATTCCATGAGTTTTAGTGGAAGGAGTCAAAATGTTGAACAAATTTTTGTGTTTACTTGGAGTTATTTTTGACAAGGCTATTAACATAAGGAGTATGTTAATAACCCTGTCAGAAAAGGAGAAGGAATAAATGCAAGTCCTGGTCATGAGTTACCACTTACCATCAGGAGCATCTTGCTGTTTACAATACTTGGTTATCATAAAAACTTGACCAGACTCACAGGAGGGGGGTGAGTCTGGTCAAGAGGGGATACTCCGACTCTGGAACAGTCTAGTCATGTCAATAAAATGCCAACAAAACACGTCACAGCAAAATGAATAATTTATACAGAAATTGAAACACTCATTGAAATATCCTGGTCGGCCAAACAAACTTTAAAGGCAAGGCCGTATAAACTCAAACCTTAACTGTGCACAGTGTACCAGAAGGCTAACAGAAGGCTATAAAATATAATATGCTTTAAAAAATATATATAACCAACTTCAACTTCGAATACCTGGATGACATCTTCATATTTTCTAGTAATTATGATTTAAAAACCAAACTACTAAACCAATATCGATAAAATTTATATGGGACCACCTCTGAAGTATTACCTACCAAACAAAAAAAGAATCATCAAAATCAGTTCATAATTGGCGGAGTAATCGCGTAACATACATACAAAAAAAAACACTGTCGAATTGAAAACCTCCTTTTTTGAAGTCGGTTTAAAATAGCTTCTACAATATTGGTGTCTTCTCTAATTCCAGATCTGGTCACAGCCCAGTCACCGATGTCAGCTGGTCGCCCAATGGAGACCTGCTAATCAGTTGTTCTGGAGCCGATACAAACATGCTAGTGTGGGATGTGTCCATGGAGACTGCCGTGCCTTTAAGGAGGGTTGCTGGTGGAGGAATTTTGTTTGCACGCTGGGCGCTCGACGCTAGTAAGGTGTTTGCTGCTACATCTTCTATTATATTCAGGTTTGTGATCACTATAATGCTGGTAAATTAAACAAAGCTGGTAAGTAAAACACTAAATTATATGCAAGCCCTTTTTTTTTAACTGACTTTAGGTAAAATGTATTTTTCTGTTTGTTTGTTACGAGATTACTCCAGTGACAATGATAAAATGAATAGACGGGAAGTAAGCGCACGGATTTTGAAGACTATATTTTCAGTGCCGGCTCTCCTCTCGCGTCAGTCATACTCGGTCTGTGACATGCGAGCCGTGCGATATGACAATACAAACTTCAAATACATGTAGATTGTGTTCTCTTTTTGTCATGCAGTAATTAGATTCGCTATCACTATTTTCTGGCAAATGTAATATGCATACTTTTAGCTAGGTATGCTTGATTGTGTTGACTTGTTAATTTTGAACAATTTGCAAGCGCTGGGCCCGTCCATTCCATTATCACTGTCGCTGAGACTACTCCGCCAATTAGGAATTGATTACGATGTTTATTTTTGTTTGGTAAGTCAGAGGTGGTCCCGTATAAATTTTATCGAAATCAGTTCAGTAGTTTTTTGAAATCAAATGAACTGTGTAACGTAGGTTTTACACGTTACAGATTTTTATGAATTCCTTAATATTTATTCGCAATTTTTGACAGAACGGGCGATGTGAGACGCCAATATTTTGTTATTTCCTTATCTAGTTGAATGGGCGATGTGAGACGCCGATATTTTGTTATTTCTTTATCTAGTTGAATGGGCGATGTGAGACGCCAAAACGTCTTTATTTTTTATCCAATAAAATTCGTTTGTAGTTGACAGTTTTTGGTTTGACGTTGACAGGAGTTGGTTTTATTTGTGAAGTGTAAGAATCATTTTACGGCACTTTCCGCCTATCTTTTCATTTGGCAAGATGAATTTTTATTAAAATTTTAAAATATTTTTGCATCGAGGCTTTTTAGAGCCCAAAAGTTGTTTAAATCCATTAAATGGATTGAATTATTGGGAATCATGACCTGAATCTTCCATATAATACTTTAAAAAGGATGAAATCATTCCAAATTAAGAAAACGCCGTCATCAAGGCGTTTTCTTAGGCATTTTCTTACGTTTTTTTCTTAGACGTTTTCAGTTCTAGTTTTCTTTCAAGTTTAAGTTTTCTTAAGCAGTTTTCGTTTTCTAGTTTTTCTTTAGTTTCTCTTTTTCATTACAAGCTTTTCTTTATGATTAGAAGCTTTCTTTAAAAGCTTTCTTTTCTTTGCACATTCCTTGCAAAGGAATGTAACTTCAACAAGATGAGCTGAGGTCCGGCCTTTCTTCAGGGAATGCAGCTAAGAAATTCATCTTATTAAAAACTATTATTATTTAAACTACTCTTATAGTGCAAAAATGACATAGATTCAAAAAGATAATCACATATTAGACCTTATAAATTTAAATTAAGATCAAGATTTTACTTTACTTTACTTTATTAGACTTTACAAAATTGATATACTTAGAAGCCCAGTTTTTCCAAATTAAAAATATTTATTTCCCCAACAAACCAAATTTTATTTTTTTGACTATAATAATCCCCTGCCATTGTGATTAAAGGTCAACGCTAGCTGAACTATTCCGGTAATTTTTATTTTCTTTTCTAACTTTAATCGTTGGAACAGGCGCTCGATATAATTATACAAATATGGCCAACGAGACATTTTTCATACTTTTCATTTATTTCATTCTTTAATTATTACAATTGGCTTTTAATTGTATTACAATTGGCGCGAGCGAGACAGGGACGTGGATGGGCTATCCATTTATTGGTCATTTTTGCACTAATTTTGTTATTATGCTATTTTTGTCATTGACAATTTTGTGTGTATGTTTCCATCATTTTAGGAACATTACCAACTTTGTTTGTTATTTTTACAAACTATTGTTTACTTTAGCAAGACTAACTAACATACAATGTTTTAATAGGTCTTACTTATCAACCTGGATTTATATGAGAGTGTATAAAGAGTGTTTACAACTGTTAAAAAAGTAATATTTCATAAGAATATTTCATAGATTAATAAGTGACATGACTATTTAATAAGTGTTAAGTGTTTAACTATAGAATACATTGTGAGTCATTATTGCACTATATACTTAAAAGTAACTTTCAAAGAAACTAAACTTAAAAAGACTTGAACAATTTTACTGAACGATTGAGTTTAACAAACAAAATACTTTAGTGTTTTCATACGGCTTTGCTTGGAACATTATTTAATATTAAAACTTTATCATTTTCATTAAATATTGCTTTCAATATTATTCAATATTGGAACTAGCTTTTTCATATGGATTTGCTTTCAACATATTTAAAAAATAATTTAATTTTGAACTTTAGTAATTTCACTTGGCTTTGCTTGCAATTTTATTTAAATATTTTTGAACTTTAAGATATTTCATCTGACTTTCTTGCTTAAACCATTGAGTTTGAACAATTTTGAAACTCTAGCTTTTTCACCTGACTTTGCTTGTGAATTAATTTAATATTTTTCAACTTTCACTTCGCTTTGAATATCTTTTGATAAATTTTTGGTTTTGTTTATTGTTGTTGCTTTTGAATATTCATTTCAAGATGAATGATAAAGAAGTACAATTTCCACCGTTGCCTGAGTTTGCTGAAACTTCAGCAAGTATTGTTACTAAACTAGTTCATGCTGAAACCAGTAGGCAAAACGTTAGTGATGATATGGGTTCATTCTTTCCTGAACACATAGTTTGTAATAGTACTCATGCTACTACAGTACATTCATTTAATACCATGAACGTTCGACTCAATGAACAATTGAAGAAACATTTACCTTCAACTTCGAAACTACCTGATCTTAAAAGGAGTAAGATAACTTTTGATGGAAGTACTTGTGTTAGAGAATTCATTACTCAAGTAGAAGAATACTTTCTATTTAAGAATTTTGATGAAAACTTTTTAGTTGGTTCTTTTTCTGACTTACTTTCCGGCGTTGCAGTGAAGTGGTTTCGCAGTATTCGTATTAAGATTTCATCTTGGTCAGCACTTAAAGTTGCGTTGCTGAATCGCTTTGATAAACCTGAATTCGACTATCACCTCGAATATGAAATGCGTACGCGCAAGCAAAAACTTAAAGAATCTCTTCCAGATTTTATAACTGAAATTCAAGTCGTTTAGTAAATCCAATTTCAGAACAAACTTTGATAATAATTATTAAAAATAATATGCTTTCTGCATATACACCTTTCCTCTTCGGGAAAAGTATTGATTCAATTGATCAGTTTATAAACATTGCAAAGGAGTTGGAAACTTTAGTTAACCGTCGAACAGACAAACCACGCGTTCATGCAGTGGACATTAATAATAAACCTTCTTGTTTGAAGTGTCGTTCAACCGACCATACTTACAAAACATGCACCGTTATACCCGGTCCTGTTTGTTTTAAATGCCACAAGGTGGGCGTAATTACAAAGAGTTGTGATGTCTGTCTGACAGATGCTAACAAGATTAATTGTTCAAAAAACTTGTAAGGCATCGGGCCCAATTTTTTGATAAAAATTTAGGTGACCCGATTAGGAATGTTAGGAGTTATAAACCTGATGACAATACTTGTAGGAAAGAATTTTCGGATTGGCTCGATTACTTAAAAACTTTCTTTACCATTTATAGGGCTGCTCCCGTTTTAGTTGTTAGAAATGAAGACACCCGACCATTTTTGAAATTTTCAATTAACAATGAAAACTTTTCTGGACTTTTAGACAGTGGTTCTAGTAGTTGTGTTTTAGGTGCGAATCAGCATTTACATTTTACTAGCTTGGGATTTCCTATTGAATTTAAAGATAGCTCGGCTTATACAGCTGATGGCTCTTCAAGAAAAGTTATTGGAGCTATGCGATTACCTGTAACTATAGATAACGTTTGTAAAGTTATTAACTTTTTGATAATTCCATCTTTTGATATACCATTTATATTGGGATTTGACTTTTGGTTAGAGTTTAACTTAGCTAAAGACTTATGGAAAAATATTGAGTATATTCATGATGATAAACCACAAGTTTGTGCGATTACTTCTGCAGTTGAACTTAATTCTTCTGAGAAACAAAAATTAGATGAAACTATTGCTTTGTTTGAAGATATATCTTATGAGAAAAGTGGATTAGGTATTACGACACTTGTTGAACACAAAATTAATATTACTGGTGAACCATTTAAATGTAGATATTGGCCTTTGAGTCCTGCTAAACAAAAATAACTTTATGATGAAGTTGAAGTTCTATTAAAAGAAAATATTATACAACCTTCTAAATCTCCTTGGTGCTCTCCTGTTTTAGCTGTCAATAAAAAAGATGGTGGAACGAGATTATGTTTAGATTCGAGACGTTTGAATTCTATGACCGTGAAAGATTCTTATCCTTTACCTTATCCTTCTAGGATACTTGATAGCCTTCGTGGAGCTAAGTACATTAGTACTATCGATCTTTCTAAAGCTTTTAATCAAATATTACTTGAAAAATCGTCGAGAGAAAAGACTGCTTTTGTCATTCCCGGAAAAGGTTTGTTCGAATTCGTTAGAATGCCGTTTGGATTAACAAATGCACCTGCTGAGTTGCAAAGATTAGTAGATAAATTGTTTGGACCTGAATTTGATGGCGTTTTATACAAGTTCTTGGATGATTTGATTTTAATAAGTACATCCCTGGAAATTCATTTAGAATACCTACGTAAAATTTATAATATACTTAAAGATGCTGGTTTGACAGTTAATCTTAAAAAGTGTGAATTTTGTAAAGAAAGACTTCGTTATCTTGGTTATGTAGTGGACAGTAATGGTTTACACACTGATCCTGCTAAGTTAAAAGCTATTGATAATTTTCCTCGTCCTGAAACATTGAAACAATTAAGAAGTTTCATTGGACTTTGTTCATATTATCGTAGATTCATTGATAAATTTGCAGATATTGCATCCCCTTTGACTAAGTTAACTTCTGGTAGTAAGAAAACTAAATATAATTTTATTTGGAATGATGAAGCTGAACAAGCATTTAAAGATTTAAAACAATCATTAATTACTTCACCTGTTTTACAGTGTCCTAATTTTGAAAAACCTTTCTTTTTACATTGCGATGCAAGCGGAGTAGGAATTGGAAGTTCTTTATGTCAAGAAGATGAAAATGGTGAACAACATCCTGTTGCTTATTATTCTAGATCACTTAATAAATGTGAGCGAAATTATAGTACAACTGAACGTGAACTATTAGCTGTTTTAGATTCTATTGAACATTTTAAAAGGAACTTATGTCGAAGGAATGAAATTTACAGTAATTACTGATCATTCTAGTTTAAAGTGGCTTTTAAAACTTAATAATCCTAGTGGACGTTTAGCACGTTGGGCTGCTCGAATTTCCCAATTTACTTTTGATATTATTCATAAAAAAGGATCATTACACCTTGTTCCAGACGCTTTGTCTAGAATTTATGTAAATTCAATTCTCATTTCCCCTATTAACGTTATTAACCCTGACGAAGATATAGAAGACCCTTGGTATAGAAAAATATTTATTAATTGTCAGAAATTTCCTAGTAGAATGAAAAACTTTAGAGTAGAAGATAATACCTTGTATAGATATTGTAAAAATAAATATGATGCAAACAGTCGTTTGAATTGGAAAATAGTTATACCTAAAGAACATATTTTAGATACTATTCGTTCTAATCATGATGATGTTAATTCTGGACATCTTGGAATTCATAAAACTTTAGCAAAAATAAAACAACATTATTTTTGGAAAGGAATGTTTGGTGATATTCAAAAATATATTACAACTTGTGATATTTGTAAAGCTTATAAACATTCAAACTTTGCTCCTTATGGTAACATGGTTAACCCTAAAAAAGTTGAACAACCTATGGTTATGTTATCTATTGATATTATAGGAATTTTACCTAAATCTTATTCTGGTCATAAATATATTCTTTCAGTAGTTGATGTTTTTACTAAATATTGTTGGATTTTCCCCATGATTAATGCTACAACTAAGGTTATTTCTAAACTTCTTGAAAAAGAGATATTTCTTAAATTTGGTGTGCCAAAGATAATAGTTGCTGATAATGGAAGTCAATTCATTTCTAAGAATTTTGTAGATTTTCTTAAAAGTTTTAACATTACTAAAATATTTTACAATACACTTTTCATCACACTTGCTCGTAAAGTAGATCTTATTACATCGCTTTTAGGCTCATAATCCAAGCTATTACACACGAGTGCTTTTTACTTTACATTACGGCACTTGTACTATAATAGGTATAACCCGGTAAAGTCAAGTTTGTATGTGACTGCAATTAGACGTACGTATACGAAGGACTCTTAATATAGCCGGGTAATACTTACAGTTTTTTTGTAATACCAACAAAGAGTTCTTATGCCGCTGAAGTAAATGTCAACCTGCGCGCGCATTACTGATTTGGGCGCCATTTTCCGCAAATGTTTGTTGACGTTTTCGCTGTGTGGTTGATTATTATCAAAAAAAACTTGTTTTTTCCTCGCAAGTGTGACGAAAACAGTCGTATGGAACTCTTGTGCTATTATTCATTACGCTCTCGGCTTTCTTATCGCGCTCGCCTGCGGCTCGCGCGCAAAATACCGCCTCTAGTGTAATGACCAACATAGCACACTCGTATCATAATGTACTATTATACTCCACAAAATAATCCCATTGAAAGGTATAATAAGACAGTTGAAACATGTATATCTTGTTTTGTTAAAAATGATCATAGAACTTGGTCTACATTTTTGTCCAATGTTCAATTAGCTTTGAATAGTAGTGTGAATCTTGCTACAGAATACACTCCTAACTTTTTAATGTTCGGTAGAGAACTAATTTTTGATGCATCTTTACATCGTTTTAGTAAATCTTTTGATAATTTAGATCAACTTGAGTTTGGTACTCGTGAGTCTTTTGCTCATTCTTTGAATTCACTTAGTGAAACTTTTGTTAAAGTTCAAGCTTATCTTTTGAAAGCTTATAAGCGTAATGCTATTTATTATAACAGAGGGCGGAAAGTCATTTCTTTTGATGTTGGTGATGTAGTATGGCGAAGAAGTTTTGTTAAATCTAATGCACCTGCATATTTTTCGGCTAAACTTGCACCTAAGTTTGTAAAGTGCGAAATTGTAGAGAAAATTTCACCTAACGTTTATGTTCTGAAACAAGTAAATAAAACAACAACTGGTAACAACGTTACCATATTAAAGATATTATTAAATATTAAAATCATATAATTTTCTTATATTAACTTTGGTTACAAACTTTGTTTAGTTTTGTCTTGATGTTTTGTATGGGGAGATCCTCTTGAATGTGAAGGATGAGGTATGATGAATGGAAGAGTTGAGGATTATGAATGGTGAATCTGAAAGGAAACTCATAATAATTTATTAAAGTTCAATTCTAAATATTCTAAAGATTAACTTAGGTCAGTCAAATCAATTCATTCAGCTCAATTCATTAATTTCAATTCATGTTAGTACATTTTTGGAAAGTTTTATTCTTAATTAACTTAAATACTTTTCACTAAACATTTTAGTTGCCATTCTGCAATTACTAATTTTAATTTTAAACATCAAAAGATCTTATTGTACATTTTGTATATTTTTCAATTTTTGAGAAAACTTTAACTTTGCTTTATAGTTAATTTAAAAGTTTTCTAACTTTTCTTTTTACACAAATTGGTATGCATCCCACATAACCATTTGTAACTTTGACAAATAGTTTTTGCTGGTCTGTTTCAATTTGTAAACTTTAATTTTTGCACATAGTATATTATAATTTAGAAAGGTGTTTTGTTTTGTGAAACATTTTTGTTTTGTGTTGTGTTCAATATAGATTAAGAACTCGGACGTGACAATTTAGAGATATCTCATACAACTTTACCCGGATTTACTTCTCGGATTTGATATTTTGGGCGTTTGACTCAAATAAACTTTTTAGGTACTTTCACCTATTCTTTTTATAAGGATATGGACGCTTTTGTTCCATGGACTTATTTATTTGTTATTGTGTTCGGAATGTCGGTAGTGTTAGGCCGGTCACAATATACGAGGGCGGCACTGAAAATTTCGGGTATCAAGGAAGTGACACAACATTACTATTTAAAAATATATTTATTGCTTTTCGAAGTATTCTCCGCGAAATTTGACTCATTTTTCCATACGATGGAACCAATCATTGAAGCAACCATTCCATTCGGAAGTTGGGGTCTCCAAAATGGCCGTTTTGTAGGCGTCCACAGCTTCTTCAGGTGATGAAAATCTCTGTCCACGCAATTTATTCTTTATTTTAGGGAAAGTATAGAAATCATTAGGGCTTAGGTCGGGGCTGTACGGCGGATGGTCCAATAATTCTATGTTTTCTTGCTCTAAAAACTCTTTTGTTCTGTGCGCGGTGTGAGAACTCGCATTGTCGTGATGGAGGATGATGCGGCGGTTGCAGTTCTCTTTACGGAGTTCAGAAACGACCTGTGGCAAACAAATGCTAGCATACCATTCTGCATTAACCGTTCTTTGTCCCTCAAGAGGAATAGTCGTAACATGGCCGGTTTTGGAGACAAACGTGGCCACCATTTTTTTTGCAACACTCCGTGAACGAACAGTTTTTGTTGGCTTTAACTCATTTTCGAACACCCAAACTCGTGACTGGTTTTTTGTTTCGTGTTCGTACGCGTATATCCAGGATTCGTCACCTGATACGATGTTGTATACAGCATTTGAGGATCCTGCGTGGAATCTTTCGAGAGTTCTGACGCACCAAGTAACGCGAGCCGCTTTTTGCTCTTCACAGAGCGAATGCGGTATCCATCGGGAAAACAACTTTTTTACACCTAATTTTTCATGCAAGATTATTTGTATTTGACTCATGCCAATGTCTAAAGTTGCCTGAATTTCGCGGTATGTCACATGTCGATCTTCCTCAATCAGCTTACGCACAGCATCAACGTTTTCTTGGGTGACTGCAGTTTTTGGACGACCTTGACGGGGATCATCACTGAGCTTGACACGTCCACGTTGAAATTCAGCAAACCAGCGATAAATTGTGGTTTTGGATGGGGCTTTATCACCAAATGCAGAAATCATCCGGTCAACACACTGTTTTTGTGTTAAACCACTTCGAAAGTCATAATAAATCATCGCTCTTGAATTTTCTCGAGTCAATTCCATTTTCTCAACGACTAAACAAGTTTGACAAAACCTTGTGGCAAGACCGAGAATATTTTTTTAAATAAATAAATGGTTCGATTTTTAAAACCAAGGAGTTTTCAATTAAAAAGATTTTAATATGACAGAAACAGTGGAAATATTCCATTCCCGATACTTTTAGTGTAGCCCTCGTACAATTTAGACTGTTGTTTTCCCAACAATTTTTTATAGCTTTTAGTGCTCGGAAAGTCGGTAAGGTTGAGCCGATCACTATATAAGTTTATTTTCTCCGCTCTTGAGAGAATGTTTTCTGATTTAGGAAGAAGTTGAACTCTTGAACTTTCGTTCATGCGCTTTTCAAAGGCGAATTTAATCACTTAAAGTGAATTATTTAGTCGGCAGCGTAAGCTTAACCGAATTACACTTTATAACTATTCAGTTATATTTGTTAGTTTAGAGGTTTCTTGACGTTAGAGTTGGTAGCGTTTGTGCTTAACCATACTTTTAATAATGTTAAGAAAGGAAGTTATGGATTGTTAGTAGTAGACAACAAGTCAGTGGCTGTTGCCTAACTGTACTTTGGTATATTTTGAGTAAGCTTTTGGAATGAGTATTACTGTTGGTTATTATTATTAAAATATCTTTAGATTTGAGTTTAGAAACTTGAAGTTTTGAATTTTGTAGTCTTTAAGGAATCTTAGACAGCGGCTAAGATGCTTAACTGTTCTATGGAGGTTAGAATTATAAAGTTTTGTTTTATCAAAACAGTTGAGGTTTTGAGTATTAGTAAGTAAACATTATTGTTTATTAGCTTTGGATTTTAGTTGCGTTTTGTCTCAAGTTTTCTTTATAGTCGCTTTGGACTTGTAACTTTTTGGGATTCGTCTCAAAATAAAAGAATGTATCTTTCTTTTATTTTTTTGGGGAAGTATGTATTGTGACGTAGGTTTTACACGTTACAGATTTTTATGAATTCCTTAATATTTATTCGCAATTTTTGACAGAACGGGCGATGTGAGACGCCAATATTTTGTTATTTCCTTATCTAGTTGAATGGGCGATGTGAGACGCCGATATTTTGTTATTTCTTTATCTAGTTGAATGGGCGATGTGAGACGCCATAACGTCTTTATTTTTTATCAAAAAAAATTCGTTTGTAGTTGACAGTTTTTGGTTTGACGTTGACAGGAGTTGGTTTTATTTGTGAAGTGTAAGAATCATTTTACGGCACTTTCCGCCTATCTTTTCATTTGGCAAGATGAATTTTTATTAAAATTTTAAAATCTTTTTGCATCGAGGCTTTTTAGAGCCCAAAAGTTGTTTAAATCCATTAAATGGATTGAATTATTGGGAATCATGACCTGAATCTTCCATATAATACTTTAAAAAGGATGAAATCATTCCAAATTAAGAAAACGCCGTCATCAAGGCGTTTTTGTAGGCATTTTCTTACGTTTTTTTCTTAGACGTTTTCAGTTCTAGTTTTCTTTCAAGTTTAAGTTTTCTTAAGCAGTTTTCGTTTTCTAGTTTTTCTTTAGTTTCTCTTTTTCATTACAAGCTTTTCTTTATGATTAGAAGCTTTCTTTAAAAGCTTTCTTTTCTTTGCACATTCCTTGCAAAGGAATGTAACTTCAACAATATGAGCTGAGGTCCGGCCTTTCTTCAGGGAACGCAGCTAAGAAATTCATCTTATTAAAAACTATTATTATTTAAACTACTCTTATAGTGCAAAAATGACATAGATTCAAAAAGATAATCACATATTAGACCTTATAAATTTAAATTAAGATCAAGATTTTACTTTACTTTACTTTATTAAACTTTACAAAATTGATATACTTAGAAGCCCAGTTTTTCCAAATTAAAAATATTTATTTCCCCAACAAACCAAATTTTATTTTTTAGACTATAATAATCCCCTGCCATTGTGATTAAAGGTCAACGCTAGCTGAACTATTCCGGTAATTTTTATTTTCTTTTCTAACTTTAATCGTTGGAACAGGCGCTCGATATAATTATACAAATATGGCCAACGAGACATTTTTCATACTTTTCATTTATTTCATTCTTTAATTATTACAAATACATTAATTGTATTACAACTGGAAACAAGATTAGAAGTCATCTAGGTAATCGAAATTGAAGTTGGTTCTTTTTTTTAAATCTTATACTTGTCTCCTAAGAGTTATCGCAAACTCGGTGCTTGGTGCTCACCTATGATCAGGATCCGAGGGCCCCCAGAGCTTGAGGGCCCCGGTACACCGCCTAGCCCTTTAGAAACTACGCCACTGCATGCATCTGCGCCGAAATATCGTGAGCTCATTATAAAACATAATCACCAAGGTGGTTTACACTCATGAGTATTCAGTGTGTGAGTGGCGCTGCCATCGCGAGTGTATCGGTCTTGTGTTTAAAAAATATTTAAAAATAGATAGCCCGCGTCTTATATAAATGTAATAAGTTAAACGTGTACATTCATAAGTAAATACATAGTGACAGTGTTATTTTATCCAAAATACTTGTAGATAATAGTAAATTCACCAATAGTATCGGATCAATAGCATTAGCCGTGTGTGTTAGTGAAGTGGACTCAAGACTCAAAACTGTACAGTGTTTAAAATTAATATCTCAGTCTTTACCTCTGTAAGGACTGAAATATTAATTATTCAATAAAAATAAACTAAAACATAAATAAAATCTGAACGTTTTCAAAATCACCCTCATTTTTGTGTAAAAAACTAACCAACGGAGTGTACAACAGTGATAAACAGTGACCGACTCGCATCATAGTATATGAGTCACCTGTAACGGCTTTGTGTGTCCGGCACGAGAGCTTGTCGCAGTTATAGTACGACTATTTCGCCGCTTAGCATAACGAGCGGCTGGCCTAGGGGTCAGGCCGACGGCTTTGCGGGCGAGAGCTCCAGTGTTCAAACCTCGCCAAAGGTCCTTCTTTTGCGCGGATAGAAGATTGTCTGAAGGCGCAGTAAGGTAACCCGGGCGGTACACAAGTAAGTCGGAGTTCAAATAAGAAATATATATATATATAATTATTTTTTTGTAAAAAAAAATAAAAAAAATGGACTGCTCCGCCTGCTGCAATATAATAACGGACATTGAAGAATTTTTGAGCTGCAGTTTAACAGAATGCTGCAAAAAATATCATCTCCTATGTATTGGTGACAAAAACCTGACCCCGGAATCACGCAACCGCTGGATCTGTCCCGAGTGCCGTTGCGCAGCTAAGAGGGGTGGCGACAATAGTGCAACACCGGTAGGCGTCACTAAGAAAAACCGAGATCCTAACGTGACCCACAGGGCTAAAGTAGCTCCAATACCTCCGGTGGATTTGAGGAAAGATGAAGACACTGCCATACTACTACAGGAAATGCGCATGCTACGCCAAGATATGACATCGATGAGAGAGCAATTTAGTCTCGAGATAGCAAGCTATGACGCTAAGCTGAGCCGCTCCATTCACGTCATCGAGAGCTACGAGGCGAAGCTGGGCGAGGCTGTCAACACAATAACCAGCCACGAGACAAAAATTGGACAGTATGCTGAGCTAGTCGAGACGCTCGTCGGGACGATCAGCAAGTACGAAGATCTCAGCGCCAAATTTAACTCCGCACTCGTTGCTAGAGATAATGCAACGGAAATCACGACGCATTGCGCTCCCACGACTGAGCTAAAAGAGCCCGAGATACAGCCAGAGCGCTCATCCCTCGCACCTGTTCATCAGCGCACACTATACGCTCATGTAGCGGCGCCCAAACACAAGCGACGCGCACGCCAGCAGAGGACTCTAGCCTCCGCAGCAACAGAGCCCTCATCGAGCGCGGCGGGATCTACCATAAGCGCTCTGCCTGCACACTCCGGCGGCAAGCGACCTACCGCTCCTCGTCATTTATACGCGCCAGCGCAACCCTCCAACTCCTACGCCACGCACGAGTCGAGAACACCGACGGCCACCACAAGCCACCATGACGATGATCAAGGATGGGAGAGAGTGCAGAATCGTAAAACCAGAAGGGACGATCAGCGACGGCGAACGGTTATTAGAGGAAGTGGAGTGAATGACGACGAACTCAAAACCGTTGAACGAGCGCGTAAAATTCACGCCTGTTTCTTTACCCCCGAGACCACAGCTGAAACCATATTATCGTACATGAGAAGAAAGAAACAGTGCGATAACTACCACGTCGATAAACTGAAACTAGCCCACTCGTATTACTCGTCGTTCTCCCTCACGGTACCGAACAGCCATTTTGAGTTCTTCATGTCCGCCGAGAACTGGCCGACTAGCACCCAAGTCAGTGAGTGGTTTCGTGGGAGCGGCGGGCGCGCAGGGGGCGCGCCCCGAGCGCACCCCGCGCCACGTAGACAGCAGCGTTACGCTCGCGACAGCGCTACGTCCGCTTTCGCCGCCACCGCTGCCCACGGGACGTCGAAACAAGAGACCTACACCGGCGCCACCAGCCCCGCCTCCGGGAAATCAACCTCGACATTGTAAATCGACGTCACTGACAATCTGTCACCAAAATATTCGGTGCATAACAAACAAGACTAAACAACTCGAGGTTCTACTGACAAAGGAACTCACCTGCGACTTAATAGTTATCACCGAACACTGGTTACGTAAACACGAATTAGTTTCTGTTACACTATGTAACTTTGATTTATTATCTTTTAGCTGTAGAGAAAAAGTAGCACACGGCGGAAGTTGCATCTACGTACGGTCGGGAATGATGGCGGTCAGCAGACAGGATTATTGCGACCTAACGCAGGAACAAATTTTTGACGTGTGCGCCGTGCACTTACTTGACGACAATATCCTAGTTGTAGGAGTGTACCACTCCAACTTGACGAGTCACGATGACTACCTTCAACTGTTCGAGACCCTTCTCTGTAAAATAACGGACGAGGGCTTGGACTGCGTCATAATGGGTGATATTAATATCGATCTGCTAGATAGCTCTCGCGCACAAAAGCAGTTGGTAGATGTGCTGGAAAGTTTTAATTTTACGCAATTAGTAAACCACCCAACGCGCGTGGATGCGGGTGGTCGTAAGTCACTGCTAGACCACGCGTACACAAACATGAATGCGAAACGCGTGACTGCCATCGTTGGCGTCGACACGCACCCGCTCAGTGACCATGGCGCCCAGCGCCTCACTCTCGCAAGAAGCGTTACTTCTGCACCTGCGCCCGCGCACTATCTAGGCCGCACCTTCTCTGCGGCCAACGAGTATAACTTTATTGTTGCCCTGGATTCAATTGACTGGGACAATATCATTGAAAAATCGGAAAATTGTTGTCACGCGTTGGCCGAGAGTATAGTCAATATTTTATCAAATAAATTAAAAACCTGTTTTCCGCAAAAAAAAAAGGTTACTCATAATAAACACTGGGTTGACGCGGAAATTCACAATTTTAAGCACTTACTGCATGAGACTATACAATTAAAGAAATCATTTCCCACCAATGATTTACTCCGTATTAAGTGCGATGAACTCACAATGAAATATCACGCCTTATTGAAAGAAAAACGAGTCAGTCATTACTCTAGTATAGTCAGGGATAATCCACGACGCATGTGGAGTGTAATAAATTCAGAGTTGGGTCGTGGCACTCGCGAGAGAGCCGATTTCACTGACCTGGTGCGGGACGCGGACGGTCAAGCGTTTGGCACGAAGAAGGATCTGGTGGACGCGCTTAACTCGGGGTTCGTGACGGCGGCGAGTAGGTGTGGAGCACCCGCAGCTAACAGCGCAAGCGCCTTAGCTGCACTTGGGGACGAGGCATCCGTGAGCGACGTGTCTCTAAGGCTAGAACCGTTCTCCCCAGTTGAAGTGGTTACTATAGCGACAAAACGTATCGCTCCTAAAAAGAGTACCGATCTCTATGGTCTGTCCGCGAGCATATTAAGAACCGGTATAGAACCAGTAGCGCCCGTTCTTAGTCACTTGTTTAACTCATGCCTGCGGGAAGGAATATACCCTACAGCACTCAAGAAAGTTAAAATATGCCCCTTGTACAAAGGGAAGGGTAAAAAATCAGAGATGAAGTCCTATCGGCCCATATCCCTCGTCCCTGCCGTCAGTAAAGTGTTTGAGGTCGGACTCAACAGGAGACTTCTTAATTTTATCGTGGATCGTGGCGTTTTGTCGGAACGCCAATACGCGTATCGGGCCGGCCGCGGGACCACAGACTTGGTGCGTGAGGTGGTGTGGCGAGTGTTGAGCGCGCGCGAGGCGGGATTGCAGGTTGCCGTTCTTTGTTGCGACCTATCCAGCGCGTTCGATACTGCCGACCACGATCTCGTTGCAAATAAGCTACGGTTTTACGGGATCCGCGGTCCGGCTCTGTCCGTGATGTCGTCCTTCATGTCTAAGCGAACGCAGGTCGTGGTGGGTGACAGAGGCCACGTAGTATCGTCTGAGATGGAGAACGGGATGGGCGTCCCACAGGGCTCCTGCTTATCTAACACCTCGTTCAGTCTCCTCCTCAACGACCTACCAGGTGCCATCAATGGCGCCGAGATTTACATGTACGCCGATGACGTCGCTGCGGTGATCACCGCGCCGACGCACAGTCAGCTGGAGTCGAAACTGAACACGGTAGCAAACGAGCTCGAAAGCTGGTTCCGTTCTAACGGATTAGCTCTTAATAAGGACAAGACCTGCTTCCTTGCATTCAACCTCAATGGCCACTCGACAAAGACTTATTCGGTAGCAGTCGGCAATACCGCGCTCCAACAAGTACATAGTACGAAACTTCTGGGTTTCCACATCGACGGTGCGTTGACGTGGGAGACGCACATAGACGAGCTTTGCGGGAAACTGAGCCGCTCGTGTTTCGCGCTCCGGCGGCTTGCGAGCACCGCCACCCGCAGCGTGGTGCGCTCCTGCTACTTCGCGACCGTCCACAGTAACATCACGTACGGGTTGGAGCTGTGGGGCCGCGCTGCCGATCGGAATAGAGTCTTTGTCATGCAGAAACGAGCCATACGTGCTATATGTGGTGTCCAGAACGATGTCTCATGCGTAGAGCTATTTAGGGAACTTCAGATACTGCCCTTGCCATGTGAGTTTATTTACCAGATAGCCCTATTCACCCATGTTAACCTAGAAACGTTCCAACGTAGGGGCGTTCACAGCACGTTAGCTTTACGAAGCAATAAAAAGAAAGACCAACTGATAACCCCGACGCACCGTCTCGTCAAGTCGGAGAGGTCAGTGTATATTTTGGGGCCCGCGATCTACAACCGTATACCAGCTTCCATTCGGGATGCTCCTTCCACCGGGTGCTTCAAAACCAAGCTCAGAGCGTGGTTGCAAGAGAATTTGTTTTATGACATTGAAGCTTATTTTAAAATAAGAGATTATTAACATATTTTTTAAAATTATAATTTCATTTTATTGTGACATACTTAATGAAATTTGACGTGTAACTTTGGTGTTATCAATAAACGATTTGTATTTGTATTTTGTATTTGTATTTGAGCTCAATCTAAGCTTGCCAGTAGAGGTGCGCCGAGTATTCGTTTTACCGATTAACCGATTACCGAGTATTAGTCGATTTTAAGTTTGTCAAACCGTTTATTCGGCCAAGTTACTCGGTTCAGTATACATACATTATATACCTGCACAGATCGCTAGCTTAGAGGCTCGAAAACAAGTTTGTATAATGTCCTGCCGTGCGGCGGCGAGAAACGTCTTACCGTCTTCGCCTATCAGTCTTGTAAGCCTGTCCGCACACGCATTCGGCACGGCTTCCGTCAGGCACCGGTCCGGCGCCGTACACACTGCGCACAATTAACTGGTGCGAGCGAGACGGGCGTCTCGAGAAATTTCTAATGGTGTGCAGGACTTAGTACAAAATGTATGCACGGAGCGGGTGAAATCGGACGGTTTTTCTTACGGTTTTTCTTGTCGTATGCGCCCGGCCTAAATCGGCCATAAATCTTACACGGCACGTCTGCGTCATAACTTACCCACCCCACCCATCAGCCAGAAAACGTCCACTGCTTGATGAAGGCCTCTTAATAGGATGGAGGGAGGCGTCATAACTTGCCTTTGTTAAATTTTAAGCCTTGTTTTTTTTTATTAAGTAAAAGTAAGTAAGTTCGTATAGGCTGAGTGGCCAGCCCTAGTGTCAGAGTTAATGTGCCGCCCGAAGGCCTCTAACATGGCTGACGGTTGTTGTTATCGAAACTAGAACAAACAACCGGGACCAACAATTTAACGTGTCATCCGATCCATGGTAGTGCTCAGAAATAAATGCCACTCAAGGTCACCAATCCGAAGACTGACCGGACCGTCCGTTGCTTAACATCGGTGATCGTTTAGAATCACCTAGACAAGCTGCGCTACGAGCGCTAAGCTTGCGCTTTTTTAAATTATTAAATTAATTCTCTCTACTTTCAATTTTGTTTTCACTACTTTATACTATAAATTTTATCCTACCGAGTAGTCGTTACATGAACCGAGGTATGAGGCCGAGTACGAGTACTGAAAAAACGCCGAGTATGCCGAGTACCGAGTAGTAAACGAGTACACGGCGAATCTCTACTTTTCAGTAATACTACATCCCACCCACGCATCAGCCAGAAAACGTCCACTGCTAACGAAGGTCTCCCCCTTAGTAATACTACATGTCTATGTTAATTCCCCCAGAGTGTGGGAAACGAGGTCGTGGTCTCCGGAGCGGTGGTGCGCGCGCGGGTGCCACGTGGTGGCCGCGTGCTGGGGCCCGCACGACGTGCTGCTCTTCACCGCCAAGGGAGAGCCGGTCGTTTATGCACTCACCAACTCTGGCCTCATGAGCGGTACGTTTTGGATTTATATAACCACAATAACACGTCTGGATAAATGGATAAAAAAAGAGAAGATAGACTTCACAGACAAATACTGAATTTCAACACTAAGTAACTAAGTTCGTATAAGCTGAGTGGCAAACCCTAGTGTCAGAGTTAATGAGCCACCCGAAGGCCTCTGACATGGCTGATGGTTGTTGTTATAGAAACTAGAACAAACAACCGGGACCAACAATTTAACGTTTTTTTATTATTTCAGCCCTGTTTTATATAGGCTCATCAGCGTATGCTGCTGATCTATCATTAAATAAATAAACATTATATGGAACCTGGGTATGTCCTAAAACTGCATCCAGAACCACCGGAGGATGGGCAGCAGCATACTCTTAGTTAATGCTGGTTGATGACCATTCTGCAATTCCCAAGCCGCTTGCCAAGCGTGGGGATTATGGCAACTCCCTATCAAGAGAGAGGCTTCGTCCGTCATCACGAAAAAAAAAACAGCTGTTCCGTACATTTTGTCCAAGGTCAATGAATTTTTTTATGGAACAGCAGTTTTTTTTCGCGATTTCAAGGTTGGCCTTAGTAAAAGTTGTTCATAATGATGAGTACATACGTACCCTTCAGTATTATTACACCTTTTTGTAACACGTATACTTTTATGTTGATACATAAGTATTTAAAAGTAACATGACTGTGAACTCGTTCCAGGTGATCAAGCCAGCAAAGCTCTACCAGTGCTAGATGTGACCAAAGTGGAGCTTCCCTCCGGGGACTCCGTGGGAGGCCCTGTGCTAGACATGCACTGGGACCCGAGTGGCCGGTACCTGGCCATACTGTTCGAAGAATCACATATCATAGCCGTCTTCTGCACCACTTACCTGATGATGCAGCTCAAAATCACTCCATGGTAAGTTTATTTCTCAAATATTAATAACTAGACTATACTATACAATGTGTAACAAAAAGGTTCAACAATACTGAAGGGTATGTATGTACTCATCATTATGAATAACTTTTACTATCGGGCCAGCCTTAAAATCGCGAAAAAAAAATCAGCTATTCCATACAAAGAAAACATTGAACTTGGACAACTTGAACAGTTATTTTTTTCGATTTCAGGGTTGGCCCGACAGTAAAACTTGTTCCTAATGATGAGTACATAGTCAAGATTCAAGGAGCGTCGCGATGGCCCGGTTTCGTAAATTTAAATTAAATTAAAAACCGATTTGAGGTCTGCTCAGAAGGGCATGAGCTTATTTAATGCCGTCAAAAATATTAAAACTACGATACAACTAAAAATGTTAACCTACTTAAAATAGCTGAGGGGTTGAACCTCTCAAGTGGCTCCCCAGCCCATTGTGCTAACTAAAAATTGGGTATGTAGCGCGAGGCATCTACCTGCTTGGGCTAGTAACATAACTACATACCGCTCCGTCGCCGTATATGATATTCGCAAAACATCATATTCTCAAAACATCATATTCTCAAAATATCATATTTGCAAAACATCATATTCTCAAAACATCATATTCTCAAAACATCATATTTGCAAAACATCATATTCTCAAAATATCATATTTGCAAAACATCATATTCTCAAAACATCATATTTGCAAAACATCATATTCTCAAAACATCATATTTGCAAAACATTATATTCTCACGAAATCATATTCGCTATAATATCATATTCGCAATTTATGTAATTTTTTATCTAAAAGTAGCATCGGGTACATACATTCTGTTACGGGCTAGAGGCGGTTCATACTTCTATTGACGTGTGTATTTTTTTCTTCTTCTAAAAACATGATACTGGCTAACCATGTAGCTTCCTTATTTACTAATACCTTCAGTATTGTTGAACCTTTTTGTTACACATTGTATATCTCTATATTACGCGTATCGGTATTACTTAGCCCAAAGAAGGTAATTGTATTGAGTACAATTACCTTTTTTCGGATGAAATCGCAAAATTAAATCGTTTGTCCCATAAATTTCGTCAACGGCGAATGACATCTTTCTATCTAGGATCGACTTCCTTTTTTTTTCAATGGACTACCATGGCTTAAAGACCATATTCCCCACGCTTGGCAGGCGGCTTGGGAATCGTAGAATGCTCACCGCAGTTAAATAGTGTTTTGTCAATTTCTTTCGAGTATGAATAAGGAATATGCATGAGTTTCAATTATTAAAAATAATAGGATAAATGGAGAGTTTAACTGAATCTGATGCTTATGTCTAGTTATTGAAATCGGCTGGTAAAGTTCTGAAATACAAGCGTTCAAAGTATTTGGGAGGGAGTCATCTGTCCCTTTCTAGCAAAACACGTGCTAGTATAGAATTTGTTTGGAATCGTGAACTTTGACGTCATGAACCTAGTATAGTGCCCTCCCTGTCTAACATAAAACGAAAATGTGTATAACTTCGTTATTTGTGCACATATTAAAATTTACTTTCGATGATCTGTTTTGTTGCCAGTCAGCTTTATTGAGAGTCAATAAAAAACACATGCATATTTGCAACATACATGCAACACTTTATAGCTAAAATTGGTTCATTAATTGTTTAGTGTTTTATGCATAAGACCCACATTGTTATGATACTCGCATAATAAAATGTATATTCTTCAACCCACAGTTGCTTCATCACTGGAGTAGACTCCGAGCTGCCCACGACCATGGCTTTCCAGCAGAACTTCCCCGAGGGCGCCTGCCTCACGGTCGCGTGGTCCAGCGGACGGGTGCAGCACTTCCCTATCATATACACGGACTCCTACTAGCGACACTCCAGAATAACGGTTCGTTTCCACTGAGCCAGCTGGCAGCAGAGCAGAGAAAAGATGTGTAGGAATCTTTGATCAAAGAAACATCGATTCAACTTTGGTTAGCGTTTGAACTTTACCGCGCAGCTGAATCGAAACTTAACTATAATTTCAGACTAACCGTTACTGAACTTAAGAGCGGCCGCATACTATGAGAAAAGTCTGGTAGAAAAACCGTACGGTCGCGCCCGAAGGCGCTCCGTGCATACATTTTGTACTAGGTGTGCGCGCACACCGTAAGAAATTACTCGTGACGGCCGTCTCGCTCGCACCTGTTTATTGTGCTCAGTGTTTTACGGTCGGATCAGAACGGTGTGCGGCCGCTCTTAATCGTTCGCTGTTGTTATTATCGTGCTTACCCTTCAGGACTCGCACTAAATATTGATACTTACTTTGGTATTTTCGTGAAATAAAACTGAAAGAGAAGAATAAAATCGTCTTCATTTCAAAGACCACAAACAATAATTTGAGTCTGAACT